>CM039664.1:1266666-2533333 GCA_022405105.1 Aristolochia contorta
TAATTATTATTTTTTAAAAGTAAATGGCATTAAAGATAGATATATATTTAGATAATAAATTTACTTATATATTTCTTTTTTTTTATAAATTCATAAAGTATTTCTTATTATTTTTTATCACATGATCACCCAATCCTTTTATCGTCCTATATATAAATATATGAATAAACATTAGATCGAATAAATTATTCAATGTGCTGGTCATACCGTATATATGGTACTGGTACTGTACGTACCAAAATATTAATAGAACACGAGGAATAAAACAACTTAATTCGCTTCTTTCAGTGCTGTTTACAACCCGAAATGGACCTAGCTAGTTGGAAATTAAGATCTCAATAATATATATTTAAATTGGTTACAATGATGACAGCTGTAAATTAAAGTTAGGTTAAGCTAGCTAGCCAAGAAAATAAAATCAAAAGTAAAAGTTTTGCATCGTTGCAGCCGACTACTAATTGTTCCTATCTCTTTGCTAATGTGTACACAAAGAGGTAATCAGTATTTGAACTAAGAAATATTTTGATTATAAAGTATATAGACTCCAAATATATATGTAATGTACTTCTAGAAATGACAACTAATTCAAAAAGGAGTACTGCTAGCTGCACCTATGCGCAATATACTCATCGGACGTGCCAACCAATTTGAAACACTTAAAAGATAAAAATAATATTTATAAAATCCTAAATCCTAAAGATAAACCCTTAAGCAGCCGTGTGTTTCAGATTGGCTGGTTTGTCGGCTTGGTACGGTGTGTAACAACAACTAGCATTTTCCTTCAAAATATTATCAGACAAAATATTTTAAATTTTTTGCTACACACTTCTATATATATTGGATTCAAAGGTAATCATAATCTTATAAACTATATGGAGGAATTGGCCAATTCATGTATTTTCGAAGTCGATTAGAGGTAGGGGAGATTCCAAAAATAAAAATGAGAGAATAACTTAACTGAATTTTTTGGTTTGGTTAGATCGAGTTGTCAACAATATAATTAGGATAAGGAAAATGCTAGTTGCACCTAGCGCAATACCCATCCGGTGATACCAACCGATCTATAACATTGATACAAATCAGAAGGTAATGTATTTCTGATTGGCTGGTACTTCGACAAATGGATCACCAACGACATCTTTGACGATGGATATGCACTGTCGGCATAGAATTATCACTGATCAGATGTACTTACATTCCTACCCAGCCCCTGCGCCATTGAAGATTCAAAATTATTTTAAAAAGTCCATAATATGGGCAGCTACCATGTCCTCATACATTATGGAGAAAATGCCCATCAATATTTTGCCAGTGATTGTCTTGATATCATCAAAGCAAGAGTAAATTTTACCATCTAATCAAGACTTTATATCAAAATTACACGCTCTCAAACATTCATCAACCGACCCAAACCATGTTAAAGGTGGAGACAATCATAGTGGGTGGGTCCCACTAATAAGTGGGATTCCCACCCACTTAATTAAAAATACAACCCCCCTTTATGAAATCTTAAGGGGGTTTCATTAATTGATAAGGGGGGGCATGGCGGGCGCCGAACCAGGCGGGCGCCTCATGACAGGCGGCGAACGCGCCGAACCAGGCGGGCGCCGCATGACAGGCGCCGAACGCGCCGAACCAGGAGGGCGCCGCATGACAGGCGCCGAACGCGCCGAACCAGGCGGGCGCCGCATTGCGGGCGCCAACCATGGCAGGCGCCGACCAAGGCGGGCGCCAAACAAAGCGGGCGCCGATTGAAGATGAGCTCCTATAAATAGGTTCCCGCAGCTTCTTCTAAAACAATACAACCAGAGAGAAATCTCAATGTGTAAGAGAGCTTCAGTTTAGAAGCTAGAGAGCAGGAGAAGTTGAGTGTTTGAAGCCTCTGCGTAGGCACAAAATACAGTGTAGTATTTTGTACTCCTCTTTCTTTGAGATAGTGAAATATTTCTTGGTGTGGGTCCGTGGATGTAGGCAATTTGGCCGAACCACGTTAAATTTCGGTGTCTTATTTTTGGGCGTCAATTATTTTTCTTGGTGGCATATGATATTGCGTGGGTCGCACTGATCTTGGGCGGAATTAGTAGCATCCTAATTCCCAACAACTGGTATCAGAGCAGGGTTCGTAATTTTTCTTTAAATTCTTAGTATGCTCTGTGGTTGTAGCATAGGCTGATCTTCCACATCAGAAAAGTATTTTGAGAAAATTACGTTCTTTGCGTTTGAGTGGGAGCGATGGCCACAGAGGAGAAAATTTCCAAAATTGACAAATTTGATGGCAAAAATTTTGGATTTTGGAAAATGCAAATGGAGGACTACTTGTACCAGAAAGATCTATACATGCCGCTGAAAGAAAAGCCAGAAGGCATGAAGGAGGACGAGTGGGAGTTGCTTGATCGAAAAGCACTCGGCGCAATCAGATTGACATTGTCAAGGTCAGTTGCTTTCAATATCAAAAATGAGAAGACAACGGCGTCTCTCATGGCAGCTCTATCCAGCATGTATGAACAGCCGTCTGCAGCAAATAAAGTTCATTTGATCAAGAAATTGTTCAATATGAAGATGAGTGAAAGCAGGAGATTCGGAGCCCACCTCAACGAGTTCAATGAGGTGACAGATCAATTATCAACGGTCGAAGTCACTTTTAGTGATGAAGTTCGAGCCTTGTTGATTCTCGACGATTGCCCGAGAGTTGGAATGGCACGATCACAGCCATTAGCAGCTCGGCCGGCAAGTCCAAATTGAAGTTCGATGATGTCGTGAGCATGATCTTAATCGAAGAGATCCGACGACGATACCGATGGAGCTTCTACTTCGGCGCCGCTCTCAGCGAGATAGCAGAGGCGAAATTCATATAGAGGGCATGATCGTGGGACTGAGCAAGTCGAGCAACGATGGATCGAAATCCAAAAACCACGAAATCCCAACAAGTCAAAGCATGTTGAATGTTGGAATTGTGGTCAAGCGGACACTACAAAAATCAGTGTAAGGCACCTCAAAGGAAGCGGAGAATAAGACCGAGGTCAATATAGTGACCAAAGAAGCATGTGATGCTTTAATTTGCTCTATGGAGAAGAAGGACGTTTTTGGGTAATAGACTCGGAGCATCTTTCCATGCCACCGCAAATCGACACTATTTTGCAAACTATGTGTCGGGAAACTATGGAGAAGTATATCTCGGGAGATGATCATCCTTGCAGCGTGGTGGGCATTGGAGAAGTTCAGATCAATCTCAATGGATCTGCTGGAAATTGAAGGACGTGAGACATTCCGAGTTGAGGAAAAATTTGATCTCCGTCAAACAATTGTCAAGAGAAGGTTGTGACACACACTTCTCGGTGATTATTGGAAAATCACTAAGGGTGCCATGATAATAGCACATGGCAAGGATAGTGGTACCCTATATACAACAGCAAATGCATGTGTGTCAATCGTGATTGCGAGATAGCAAAGAGCGTGAACCTGTGGCACCAAAGACTTGGACACATGAGCCGAGAAAAGGCTCAAGTACATGCATTCAAAAGGAAACTACCAAGCTTCAGACTACTGAAATAGACTTTTGTGAAAGTTGTATTTTCGGGAAGCAAAAACGGGTGAGTTTCAATACAAGTGGCAGAACTCCGAAGAAAGAGAAGCTTGAACTTGTTCACACAGATGTCTATGGTCCAACTACAGTTTCATCGATTGGCGAAAAGTCATACTTTGTGACTTTCATTGATGACCACTCAAGAAAAGTGTGGGTTTACTTCTTGAGACACAAATCAGAAGTGTTTGACGTGTTCAAGAAGTGGAAAGCCATGGTGGAGAATGAAACTGGCAAACGTGTAAAAAGGCTGAGATCCGACAACGGTGGAGAATATGAAGACGCGACTTTCAAGAAATTTTGTTACCTAAATGGTATCAAGTTGGAACGAACGCTGCCAAGAACACCGCAACAAAATGGAGTTGCAGAGCGCATGAACAGAACGTTGACAGAAAGAGCCAGAAGTATGAGGATACATGCAGGCCTGCCAAAGCAATTTTAGGCAGAAGATGTCAACACGGCGGCGTACCTAATTAATCATGGACCGTCGGTACCATTGGAGTACAAGATACCAGAAGAAGTTTGGAGTGGAAAGGAAGTGATACTTTCTCATTTGAAAGTATTCGGTTGTGTCGCATATGTACACATTAGTGATAATGCCAGGAGTAAGTTAGACTCCAAATCACTAAAGTGCACTTTCATTGGATATGGTGGAGATGAGTTTGCATACCGATTTTGGGATGACCAAAACAAAAGGGTCATTAGAAGTAGGGCTGTCATATTCAGTGAAAGGGTGATGTACAAGGACAGAAATGCAATGCAGTCTAACGACACAACAGACGATGATCCAACATATGTCATTCCGGATGATAGTCCTACGTCGAAGCAAACAGATGGGAGTTTGCAGGCAGATGAGCCGGTCACAGAGGTTAATTCACCACAACCTCCTGCTTCGACCCCTATTCTAAGAAGGTCAAGCCGACCTCATGTTCCAAACAGGAAATACATGAATTACATGTTATTGACCAACGCCGGTGAACCTGAATGCTATGACGAGGCATGTCATGTGGGAGATTCTGTCAAGTGGGAGCTTGCTATGAAAGAAGAGATAAAATCTCTTATCTCAAACCAGAAATGGGAGCTAGCTGTGTTGCTCAAAGGGAAGAAAGCACTCCACAATAAATGGGTGTACAGAATAAAAGACGAACATGATGGTTCAAAGAGATACAAAGCGAGATTGGTAGTCAAAGGTTTCCAGTAGAAAGAAGGAATTGACTATACAGAGATTTTTTTCAGCGAGTTGTGAAGTCGACAACAATTCGATCGGTGTTGAGCATTGTTGCAGCAGCAGAGGGCTTGCACTTGGAGCGATTAGATGTAAAACCGCCTTCCTCCATGGTGACTTAGAGGAGGAAATATATATGCAGCAACAGAAGGTTTCTCGGTGAAAGGAAAAGAGAAAGCGGTGTGCAAATTGAAGAAGAGCTTATATACGGCTTAAAGCAAGCCCCAAGACAAGTGGTACAAGAAGTTTGACGGATTTATGCGAGAACAATGGCTACACGAGGTGTAATGCTGACCATTGCTGTTACTTCAGACAACTCGAGTCCAGCTATATAATTTTGCTACTTTATGTCGATAACATGTTAGTAGCCAGATCGGACATGGACGAGATTAAGAAGTTGAAAAAGCAATTATTGGCGAAATTTGAAATGAAGGACTTAGGTGAAGCAAAGCAAATTCTAGGGATGAGAATTTGTCGAGACAAGCAAAATGGTGTTTTGCAGTTGTCACAGTCCAAGTATATTAATCAAGTTCTTCAAAGGTTCAGCATGAGCACTGCAAAACCTGTCAGCACGCCATTAGCAAATCACTTCCGTTTGTCAAAGGACCAGTCTCCTAAGACCAAGGAGGAGAAACACTTCATGGCTAAAATTCCATACGTCTTAGCCATTGGAAGTTTGATGTATGCCATGGTTTGCACGAGACCAGATATTGCTCATGCAGTGGGAGTTGTGAGCAGATTTATGGCAAATCCTGGAAAGCAGCATTGGGAAGCAGTAAAGTGGATATTGAAATATCCACGGGGAACTACTGAGAAATGCTTATGTTTTCGACGAGGCGACGTAACACTACGAGGTTTCGTAGACACAGATTTTGCTGGCGAGGTAGATCGCAGGAGGAGTACTACCGGTTATGTCTTTACAATTGGTGTTACTGCAGTTAGTTGGATTTCGCAGATACAGAAGATTGTTGTGTTATCAACTCTGAAGCGAAGAGTACGTGGCGTGAATGAAGCTAGCAAAGAAATGATATGGTTACAAGGTTTGTTAGCAGAATTGGGTTGCGACCAGGAGAATAATATTTTGCATAGTGATAGTCAGAGTGCAATACATCTTGCGAAGAATTCTGCATTTCATTCGAGGACGAAGCATATTGGACTCCGATATCATTTCATCAGATCACTCTTGGAGGATGGAGTATTGAAACTTGAAAAAATTCAAGGTACGAAAAACCCAGCCGACATGATGACCAAGACAGTAACCAAAGAGAAACTGGAGTTGTGCTCAGCTTCAGTTGGTCTTCTGCATTGAAGACATAAGAAGATGCCCACACCAGATTCCACTATATTGAAGAATGTTGTCTCCAAGTGGGAGATTGTTAAAGGTGGAGACAATCATAGTGGGTGGGTCCCACTAATAAGTGGGATTCCCACCCACTTAATTGAAAATACAACCCCCCTTTATGAAATCTTAAGGGGGTTTCATTAATTGATAAGGGGGGGCATGGCGGGCGCCGCATGACAGGCGCCGAACGCGCCGAACCAGGCAGGCGCCGCATTGTGGGCGCCAACCATGGCAGGCGCCGACCATGGCGGGCGCCAAACAAAGCGGGCGCCGATTGAAGATGGGCTCCTATAAATAGGTTCCCACAACTTCTTCTAAAACAACACAACCAGAGAGAAATCTCAATGTGTAAGAGAGCTTCAGTCTAGAAGCTAGAGAGCAGGAGAAGTTGAGTGTTTGAAGCCTCTGTGTAGGCACAAAATACAGTGTAGTATTTTGTACTCCTCTTTCTTTGAGATAGTGAAATATTTCTTGGTGTGGGTCCGTGGATGTAGGCAATTTGGCCGAACCACGTTAAATTTCGGTGTCTTATTTTTGGGCATCAATTATTTTTCTCGGTGGCATATGATATTGGGTGGGTCCCACTGATCTTGGGCGGAATTAGTAACATCCTAATTCCCAACAAACCAATCCCAAACGCCCATAATATATTATAAATCACTCAATTTAAGTTCGGACTTTCTCCCTGCCTCTCAAGACCTTAGAAAATATATGCCTCTACTCATTCTTCAATATTGTCGTTGTACATACATTGTTAACGAACATGGCTTCTCAGTGGAATTACCTCAGATCTTCCTCCATGCACACAAATACATATTTAAATAAAACCTTCAAGCATGGAACTGAAAACTGTTGTTACCTCTGATAGAAGACTACATAGCTGTCTCCTACAATTAAAGCATCTCTTCAAGTTTGTAATCCTGTTTCGTATTATAAGATTCTTTTATTCATAATGCAAGAGTAGCAGAGGCGGGTTGCATATAGAGTACTGAGCGATTTTCTGTTAATTTGGTCATCACGAGATCAAAAGCCAAACAGTCGATCTTATTTGAGTCGTTCTGTAGTAAATTAATGGCAGTTTATTCTTCGTCCGTGAGGGCTTATCCATGTCAGAATTTGGGCATGCATGTGACCTTAAAGTTCAATATTGGATATCTAAGGTTCCATGGATTGCAGGGTATTCGGAAATATTAATGGGTCCATAGAGAATCGAGGAATATTAAGCAAATTTTATTTTCGAGAGTCAAAAATTAAAAAATGAGAGAACAAAATGGATTTTCCCGATTTGTTTGGGTTGACGACGATCTTACTTTAAGGTTATCCTTTGGGTATAAAATCTACAGATGGTCAAGCACTTTACACATATTTTGGTTTATATATATATATGTGTGTGTGTGTGTGTGTGTGTGTGTGTGTGTGTGTGTGTGTGTGTGTGTGTGTGTGTGTGTGTGTGTGTGTGTGTGTGTGTGTGTGACAATTAGTCAATCAAAAGATCGATGTTCATTTTCCTACATCTTGTTTATAGATGTTGTCTAACCTCCATCATTTCAGTTGAGACACACTTCACAGTACCATTTCGATCGTCAGAGACTAAAGACCATTATGAATTCATTAACATCACACCATATTGTCTCAACGTATAGCCATTAATTAGAAGCAGTACACTTCGATCTCAAGATTTTTACACGCCTAGCTTGTAAACATATCAGACGATCGGTTCTCTAATCTTATTCTAAAACACAACACACAACAATACGTAAACAACACAATATAACTTGCTTTATTATCTCACACACCGCCATGCTTCTCCATAATTATATATGCTTATCATGTGTTTATGTATAGGCGGTAAGATTGGCTTGGAGGTGAGCCTCGATGGCCTTGGTCTGGCTAAGTAGTCCTGAAACTATGTAGTCCGCATGTTCTTGGCTCAGTGGAGTGTCTCCGATGGTATCGTAATCGATCTTCAAAGTTGTCTTGGTAGCCCCTTCACTGGTTCCCTCCATTTTAAACTCAAACACGCATGACTTGAGTAGTGTTCCAATGTCCCCTCCCTCCAGAACCTTGATCTTAATCATGTAATTCTCGTTGTCCACGACCTCGACCCGGTTCTTCACATATTTAAGATCCTTCAGAGCTGCATCAATTTAATTTGTACGCAGACAAATTAAAGTAAGACATTAACAACAATTAATATAGATCATATTTAGTCGATTGAATATTATTCCCTCTAATTGCATGCATTTGATGTACAATTATATATATAATTTAATTACCTTTGCCAAACTTGAGTCGTACCACCGTGCCGGCTCCACCATTGCCTTCGAGGAGCTCCCCGTGTGATATGTGATTTGGCATGAGCTTTGGAACCAACTTGTGGGTATCACGGGAGGCCTTCCACAGACTAGCAGGAGTGACTGGAGAGACAAGCTCCTTGGAATAGCTACCAACAACCATGTTTAAGATCTGTACTATAAACTAACTGAGATAGGAATTGAGATCAGTACTCCTGAAGAAGGCCCGGTTGTGTATATATGGGTTTTGTTGAGAGTAGAGGATGTGAGACGTGGTATTTATAGACCTGTAAGTGGGAAGTCATCATCTGTCGTTTAACTCCATTTTCAAAACAACCGTAAAATGTTCATCTTTTTTCAGATCCCCGCAGCGACCTTTGATTATCGAGTTGGCCATATCTGGGGACTTTCCAAGTTCAATGGGGATAAAATATAGAATAATGTTAGTTGCACTTAGCTCTGGCACCTATCTCACACACTTGTTAATCTAAACTATTGTTGTCTAGGGTTTATCCTCTAGAAAATAGGATTTTTTTTATATTTTTAAGGGCTTAGATTAACATGCATATTAGTCGGATAGGTGTGTCTAGCATTACTTTGAATCGACCCAGCTATATATATATATATATATCTGCTCACTCTCAAAGAATTAATAAGATTAAAAAAATTGTTCGAAATGAAAGATGAGACGTGATATTAATTAGATGCATACCTTACCTTTTCTAATTTCGGGCTACAGTACTGGATCAAGAAATTAACTAGCTAGAAGTACCCGATGATGCAAGAACCGAGAATCAAATTCATCCGTCGTAACTTTCATATTCACCTCTGCCAATTCCCTGATAATATCTGCTCAAACTTGATCAAATGACGTTGGATTAGATCAATTAGAACGATCTTAGAATTCTAGGTCGCCACCTATCGCGCGACTTGATGACATCCATGACGTTCGACTAGCTCTTGACCACCTCTTTTAAGATTAAAAATATTATTTATTTGAGTTAATTTTCAGGAAGATTGGTCATCCGTCGCTGGATACTCATGTCAACCTACCGATCTTTAGCAATAGAGTAATTTGAAAGCTACCCATCCATGGACTTTCTCTCCTTACAATTTTACCCCTTAATTGGATGAGAAACGACATATTCAATGTTTATGTATTGTAATGATTTTATCACTTCTATTTTTTATGATCAATTAATTAATTATAAATTTTTCTAAAGTAAATGGCATCAAAGCTAGATGCCATTTACACCCCGAAATGGACCTAGCTAGATGGAAATTAAGATATAATTGATAAACGCTTATAAATGGCATCAAAGTTAGATGCCATTTATTAACTTATATTTATTAACTAGTGAAATATTTAACAAACGCTTCTTTCAGTACTGTTTACATCCCGAAATGGACCAAATTAAGATCTCAATTATAGAATATACTTAAGGTGGTTACAATGATGATAACTAGTAAATTAAAGTTAGGTTAAGCCAAGAAAATATGATCAAAAGTAAAAGTTTTGCATCATTGCAACCGCGTCACTTCGTACCAAATGTTCCTATAACTTCGCTGATGTGTACACCAAAACTGGATTCGGAGATTATCAATATTTGAACAAATATATAGATGCTAATTATAAAGTATATGGAGAAGACGAGAAAGTAATTTAGTTAAAGAAAAGAAACAGGCGTTAACTAAAGCTGGTTTCTCCTTTTTTTAAATATAGCACAAAGTCCTAGTAAAGAATTGAGTACGTACTAGGAATTGTATATAATAATTTTAACTGAGTCTTGCTTTATAAAGGACTTGGCTAGCTTATAGTTTAATTTATACATCTTTTAATAACTTGACAGGTTATTACGAACTTCTGGAAAAAGTAATTTTCGATCAAACATGCATCATATGATTTAGCTAGTTTATCAACACCGGCCCGAATCTGGCTACTTTAATTTCTTCTGAAGGACCGCCTTGAAAGCGACGGTTTATTATAATCAATGCGGATGACTATCATATTATATATAATACAGTATTATATTCGCTTCTGCTTATAAATTAAGTTATCCCATGGCGCATCGAAATGATGTAATATTTTATATAATCAGTCCCCGTTATTTGAGTTACGAGTCTTAAGACCCATTTATAAGATTACTATTTTATTTTGTTAAATACACGAGACAGACCATGCATGTCCCTCTCAACATCCATTAACAAATCATACTATATAGTCTCCAAAAGACTTTTCCACACCTTAATTAATCAACATTAATGTAACATGGAACGTCTTACACTTATTTCATTCAATTCCCAGGACTCAAATCTCACACAACACACATAACACCATTATCTCCAACAGTACTGATTACTAATATTGCTCAAACATAGGCATCAGGGTTGGCTTGGAGGTGAGCCTCGATGGCCTTGGTCTGCCCAAGAACTCCGACCACCATGGCCTCAGCATCTTCTTGGCTCAGGGGACCGTCACCGAGGGTGTCATATTCCATAGTCACAGTCGTCTTGGTACCCCCTGCACTGGTTGCCTCCATTTTGACCTCGAAGCTGCAAGACTTGAGCTTCGTCCCGATGCTCCCTCCTTCCACAACGCTGAACTTAAAGACGTGGTTTGCGCCATCCGCAGCCTCCACCTTGTTCTTCACATATTTAAGGTCCTTCAGAGCTGCATTAATTTGTACAATATACGTTAATTCACAAAATCAACAACATAAGCTAATCACAACCATTCATATCAATTATATTGCACTAGTACACAAACAACTTTTATATATATACCTTCGCCGAAGTTGAGCTGCGTCACTGAGCCGACTCCGCCGTCGCCTTCCAATAGCTCATAGCTTGCTATCTGCTCGGGAATGAGCTTAGGAACCAAATTCCGGGTGTCGACGGAGGCCATCCACAGCCTAGCAACGGGGACTGGTGTGACGGACTCCTTGATGTAGCTACCAGAAACCATGTTTAAGATCTGTAAATTAATTATGGGTGTTTGAGATCAAAATTGAAATGGGGAGGATGTTTAAAGAGGTAGTGAGACGTGGTATTTATAGACCAGTTGGGGAAGCCATTATCTGTCCTTTAATCCATTTTAAAAAGAATGGAACTGTTCATCTTGGTTTTTTTTATGAGAATCGAGAATTTATAGGTGGGTGCGGAATCTGCTCATGCGGCAGCATTTGATATTTATGAATTTGGTCAATTGGGACGGCTTGAAAGTTTCTCGGCACATAAAACAAAGCAAGTGACGTGCCGATTGCCGGTGCTCATGTTCACAAACAACAAGAATAAAAGATGTTTGGAACGAAAGACGAGAAACGGGATTTGCACTGCGGTATGGTTTTGTTTAATTATTTCTGCAGTACTCGATCGCCATTAACGAGGAAATATTAAGAAAATTACAATATTCCTTGGCCAATATAGAAAACAACATTGGATGCTGCGCATTCCATATCGAGGAGAAGACATGAGAGCTGAGCACTCTTGAATATATAATTAGAATCCTATGCATCTTTACCACGAAATGGACGACATGGGATCAGGCATTATGGCTCTCTCGTTTAAACTAAAAAGAGGGAAGTCCGAAAACGAATCCACTACCGGACGTGTATGATTTTCATTTCCGTGATCTCGCCTCATAATTGATCAAATAATAGATTTGCCATGTCTTTTAGTAATTATTTAACAATTAAAAACTCAATGGAGTTTGTTGGCGTTAAGTTCACTTTAAACACATCTTAAAATATATTTGAAAAAGTCTGGCACATATATATATATATATATACATATATATAAAATAAGTAATGAACTTAAAATAAAGTCTTATTAATAAAAAAAGATATCCGAAGCCTCAACAGGCATTTTAATTTCTTGTTGATCAGCATTGGCATCTAATTGGATGAGGTCCCCGAATATATTTTTGAGATATATAATATGTATAATCCTTTAAATATCTTATTAATTAACCAAGTTTGACAAGCAATCGATCAGGGTTAGGGCCGGGAATTTTATTGTTTACCCGTTCTTAGTGTTTAAACCCAACTATAAAATAGTTTACCTGTTATAAAATAGAGTTTGGTTGAACCCGGCACCAATATAGAACCCAATAGCGAGTTCCTGAGTGAATTAGTAAAGCTAGCAATATCAGCTGATTAATTTGTACCATTTTCATCTCAGTTTCATGACCTGGTTCACCGTGGGAGTGCTATTTGATTGACTGGTTAATTTATAGAAACTAGCGAGACCTTAATTAACTGATTATAGATCATCGAATTGTTCTCTCTTATGAATATTAATTCAAGTATGACATTCTCATGTCGAGCGAGTTTTAATTCATCCCACATTTGAACCGAATAACTAATAAGGGGACCCTGTTTTTTCTACGACGTGAAAGCTAGGAACGTCGCAGTCATGTCCCCCAATCTTATCCTAAGAATTAATTCGGTTGATGCTACTCATATATATAGCAGGACTTCCGGTACCACATTGGACTCTGGTTTTTTATTCAAAGTAGCCGCCTCTAGCTGATACTCAGACACTCGATAGCTTCTGATCTTGACTAGACACCAATTCTCAAATGGGTTTTGAGACAATAATCAGTTCAGGTCTACGCGTGTAGAAAAATGAAATGAAACTGAAAACTAGGTTCGACGTTGAACTTGAATTCTTCTGACGAAATCAACTTGAAATAATTCATAACTTGAACCATCTTTATCTTATTAAACATCCAAAAGCAGATTTACTACACCCTGCACTTTATTGACTGCAAACCCACAACAAAAGTTCAAAGATAGACGGAATTGCAGAATCAGTCTCTTTCTTTCTCCTCTCACACACTGTCGCACACACACACACAACACCGGGATATATATCTTCTGGCTCATGAGGCTTATAAGTGAACTAATTGTGTCCGTAGTACTTTAGGCATAGGCATTTGGGTTGGCATGGAGGTATTCCCCGATGGCCTTGGTCTGCCCCACGACTCCTCCAACGATTTTGCCCGCGTCTTCTTGGCTCAGTGGGGTGTCCCCAATAGTGTCATAGTCCGCCTTCACAGTCGTCTTGGTAACCCCTTCACCGGTTGCCGCCATTTTACACTCGACGACGCAGGACTTGAGCTTGGTACCGATGTCCCCTCCTTCCACCACGCTAAACTTAAAGACGTGATTCTGGTGATCCAACACCTCTACCCGGTTCTTCGCATATTTAAGGTCCTTCAGAGCTGAATATTTAATATTTCATCATCATCGACAAAGGAAAAAACAAACGAGCAACGCCTAGTAAATATATATTAACATGAGGATCTCGTTCTACCTGCTCTGAATAACGTACGTGGACAAAAATAAAGAAAAATGAACTAAGTACCTTCACCGAAGTTAACTTGTGTCACTGTACCGACTCCTCCATCGCCCTCAAGGACGACTAAGCTTGCTATCTGATCGGGGATGAGCTTCGGGATCAACTCGTGGGTGTCACCGGAGGCCTTCCACAGCCTAGAAACAGCCACTGGAGAGACGAGTTCCTGGCTATAGCTACCGGCAACCATGTTTGAGAGAACTAAATTGGCTTAATTGGAAAAGATCAGGAGGAAAGGATGTAGTACTGGGTATAGCTAGTTTGTTGAGATAAGAATGAGGGCACTGGGAGAGCATTTATAGCCGAGCTGGGGGGAAAAACCCAACCAGAAACCACCGCTGTCTGTACGTACTCGATCCATTTTCAAAAGGTCAAGTGAAACCGTCCGGTTTGTTTTCTTATGTGGTAGGTCCATATGCTGCTTTCTTTGATTCTTTTTACCACCAACTTAGTCAATTGAGACGGCTTCCAATATTAATTTGTTGCATAAAAGAAAGACCCACTAATTAAAGCTACTCGATCAGCATCTGATGACACCTTACCTACCTCTCTCTGTGGATAAAGAAGAAGATCTTATTTGATACAAGTTATATAAAATATATTCAAGATCACACGGGGATGAGGTGGCAAAGAGGAAAGAATTTCACCAACCAAATCTTTTTTGCTGTCATTTTTGAATTTCTTTTCACAAGCGCCTAGCCTTCTTACTTCCATGGTATATATAGTATTTATTCACGAACCTAATCCATGATATGGCGTGCATAGAGTTCCAACGGTAAGACGTAAATATTCATGATATATGGATATGGCATAGAGTTGGGCCGAGTTGGATAAAAAAAGAGATGGGCAGAGTTCGATAAAAAAAAAAAAAAAGAGATAGGCCAATATGGATCGATAAAAAAAAAAGAGATGGGCCGAGTCGGCTCCTGAGTCCCGGTGACAAAATCATATTTCGATAGCCTCAAAACTAAACCCCGAAAGCCTCAACTTCAGCTAGCAGAAACTTCTCGACTGGAAAGTCTGTGCGCGAGGAACGAAGAAGCAACAATGGCGTCGGCGCTAGTAAAGGGATCAGGTTCGGCGGCGAAGGCGGCAGCGTGGGTCTTTCGTTCGAGGGCTTTCGCATCTGTTGCAGCGGGAAGTGATATAATCTCTGCTGCTCCAGACGTTACGCTCCAGAAGGCCCGGACCTGGGATGAGGGCGTCGAATCTAACTTCTCAACTACTCCTCTCAAAGACATCTTTAAGGTTGGGTTTTCTTTTAACTCCCTCCCTCATATTCTTTTACTTTTCTACTGTTTGGTTCATTTATTGACTACCAGTCGTTTCATTTGTTTATTGTTATGCACTTTCAGGAGAAGAAAGTGGTCATTTTTGGGCTCCCTGTAAGTTTTGCATTCAACCCTTGCTATTTTTATTATTGTTGTTTAGATTTACTTGCAATTGCAAGTGAATGATAATTTGTGTTTCACGGAATTCATTTCTGAGAATTTTAAGTTGTTCCTTCTACTTTGAGTACTCGTACCTTCCCTTCCTGAGTGAAAACCTCTCCTGCTTGTGTTCTTCTTTAATACCGGACAATTTAAATTTATCTTCTTGTTTGGATTTCAACAATGTTTCATATGATCTGATGGGTTAAGAAGAAATACAGGTAACCATTGAGGGCGATAGTAACATATATTAATTTATTAGAACCAAATGGATTGAAAAAGGATTCCTAGCAATGGAGCTAAGAAGTGTGTGTGTGTGTGTGTGTGTGTGTGTGCGTGTACGTGTGCGAGTTTGTCTTTGTGTTTGTGAAGGTGGGTGTGGGGTGAGGTGGAGATGGCCGGATTACAGAAAAAGAAAAATGAAGACAAACTAATTATATACATTATTCATAAAATATTTACTTGTATAAACATCAAATAAGTTTAAGGAAAACTTTACATCAAATCTCAGTATAAATATTTAAACTTATTTGTTATATTGTTGAGGATGTTTAAATTTAAACTTAATCTTAAATTTTGAAAAATTAGTTAACTGTATGAGAAAACAACATTACAAGAGTTTCTAGCATCAGTGGATTTTAGAACAGAAAAATAGCTTCTGATAAAAAAAAAAACATTGCTATTATTCCATGCTATTCTGCCATTTCCTTACAGAAACATAAAAGAGGAAGATTAAAGGAGAACAAAAACACAACTCTTAGGTTGCTGTTCGTTCCCTTTGAGCTTACGAAATTGTGTCCATTTTGAAAAGATAACCAACCTAATTGTCCTCTTTCCTTGTAGAGTTATATATTTTAACCCTTATCTTGCACCCTTCGGTTGTTCTCATAACTAACTGTACATGTGTTGAATTGAGAATTTTTTATAAACAGATATATTATGGTTTATGACATGCCTTTTAGATGATTGCTGTGATTGCAATAGTACCATTTATCATGTGACTTAAGCTTTATTTACTAGTGGTGTGCTGTATTTAATGTTCAGGTGTCTTTGCTAATTTTTATTTCTTGAGTAACACCATAACATGTTTATTTTATTTAGTAGTATTCATCAGATCCTTATTTTTTTTTGCGCGCGCGTGTATTTCTTGATTTGTCAGTGTAGTTAGATGTTCTAATAATGAGGCCATGAATTGCAGGGTGCATTTACAGGTGTCTGCTCCAAAGCGCATGTTCCAAGTTACAAGAACAACATTGATAAATTTAAAGCGAAAGGGGTTGATTCTGTGATTTGTGTTTCTGTAAACGACCCTTATGTGATGAACGGCTGGGCAGAGAAGTTGGAAGCTAAAGAAGCTGTGAGTTCTTCAACCCAGGCCAATTTGTTTAGCATACACGGTTGTTCATTGTGCTGGTAAATACTCGATGTAATTAATAAAAGCAGAAAATGTTTTCTGCTGTAACCCACAGGAAATTACCTGTAGGTGAAGCTCTTCTTCCATTAGATCCATGTCTTGACATCTTATAATGACAGAGTTGTAATAAATAAGTGAAAAGTTTTAGAAGCACCTTTTGCATGGTAAATGTTCACTTTCTGTGCGTAGTTTGTGATCCAACTGGGTACTGTATGCATACTCCTGTCATTTGTTTATTGTTTGCTTGAAGTATAGTGAATTACTTGAAAAAACATAACTTGTTAATGGTTGTTGGATAATACTTCTACATCTGTTGTAGAATAAGGGTATTCTCGGTTTACTACATCTCAGTGGAATATGGATCTTATGACATGTTGGATGACTGCAGATTGAATTTTATGGTGATTATGATGGGAGCTTCCACAAGAGTTTGGAGTTGGATTTGGATCTTTCAAAAGCTTTGCTGGGTCATCGTTCTCAAAGGTAGGCGTTAACAGTGACACTAATTTTATTGGTTTTCTATGACTAGATAGTTTGGAAATCATCACCTCTCTACTGAGGGATTCACTGAATCAGATAGCAGATGATTCTTATTTCATACTTTTCTCTGGAATTGTTCTATTTAAAAGAAAACCCTTCTGCCATGTATTTTTCATGTCTATCTGGGATCTGTGGACAACAATGTGCTTGTTCTGCCTGGAATGTGCAGAACTTGGCTAGTGGTTTATGATGCTAGTGATTTTAGTTTAGAGCAAAGCTATGTTGTGGTTATTATTCAGAACAAAACTGTCACTAATTTCCTTTCTGTAGAATAGTTCAGAAAAATAGGGACCTCAATGTTATGGGCTGACCCTTTTTTCTGTTCATTCTGATGATATTGCCGTATGTGTAATCACACTCAGGATGATACTGTATAAACGAAATACACAACTTAAACCCAGAATTCCACTTGCAATTGCTGATAAGTAATTCACTTGTGTTATAGTGTAGTTAGTGCATATATTTGCTTCTGTCGGGTGTGGAGTGTATTTCGCTGATAAAGATAACTATGCAAGGGCTCTTACGCGAGATGCTTGTTTTGCAGGTGGTCGGCGTACGTGGATGATGGAAAAGTGAAGACGCTGAATGTGGAGAAAGTGCCATCAGAGTTCAAGGTTTCAGGCGGCGATGTGATCTTGGGACAGATATGAAATGTTCCTAAAATAATACGATCTACTGAAACCACGAATAAATTCCCGGAGTTTCAAATCCATTTTCAGGATAGATGGATTGCCAACCAGAAGGAAAGCTTTTTCTGTTGAGAGCTTCCGTCAGTGCAAAAAAAAATATATATATCTCTTGATTTGAGGTCTTAGAATAGTAAAATTTCAGTTTGTTTTGAATCTCCGCATCTGAGGATTGTAGACGAGGAGAATTTTCAGATGTGGCCTTTGAAGTAAAGTATGGCCGACGTTTTACCTTATTCCCAAATTGTAACTCAGTCAAGTTACAATAGTAAAAATAGAGATGTTATACGACAAAAAAATTATAAGCAGTTAAAGCCTTCTTACTTGCACTCTGATGTGTGCCACACAACGGTTTAGAGGTCGATGGTCTCTCCCCTGCAAGTAATAGTCTTTCCCCTGCTAGGTTAAAAGGGGAAGGAAAAAAACGAAGCTCACTGGAGCAAAACCATCGTGTTTTTTACTCAACCTAGTTGTAGATGACAAGTAGAGCGAATTCAAATCAGGGTCCAGCTTCATCGATGGGAGTTCCATCAGACTTGATCCACTGGGTCGACCTAACCTGACTCAGGTGACCCAAGTCGAATCCTGTAGAAGCCATGTCAGGTCTGAGTCTGAACAAAAGAAGAACCATATGTATACATAGAGTATTGCTACACAGAACTACCAAGTACACCTACAACTCAAGATCTGCACTTTTTCATGCCAGAATAAAGAGGTGTAAACTAAATTGTTCAATATGAATCACTGGCCACTACTGATTCCTCTTTGAGGTGGTCTTGTAAGATATTCAATATCGTAACCCTTCTCCTGAAGCTCTAGTAGGACTTCATTCCTCATGCGTATCCACAATTTGTGAGCTTCTTGGTCGAATTTCAGCGTTTGCAGCTTCTTTTGGAAGTTCTCAGAATCTTGGTCAGAATCAGCAAAGCCCTTCGGTCCAATGGTTGTCCCAAGAGTGCCTCCACTTGCGATGAGCTTCTCTACTGCTTCTTCATCACCAGGGTAGGGAAACCTTCGACGCTCGTATAAATGTGCCATTTCTCTCTCTTCCTGGCACGTAAAGGACATAATCTCTATTTTACACTAAAAGACTTGCATCCTCATACACATGCCATGAGTCTACAAAATTATCAATCAGTATAGAAAAGATTTGCATGACCATAAAGTTTTGTTACCTTCAATACAAATCGAGCAAGCAAGTATATGCTACCAGGTCCAACTTTTCCAGATCAAACTTTTCAGCATTCATGCAAATTTCGTTAGATGTTGGTTTTTGTATGTTTAGAATGATAGAAGAAAATAACCCCATTTACAATTCTTTTCAAGTTGCCTCTGACAGATATACAAAATTTTACCATGGGAAAGTAAACCTAAGTTCGGGTCTTTATCCATGAACCTGATCTAGTTAGTACACATGTAACAACAACAAAAAACTACAGAATGCATGTAAAAAATTCAAAAGATATTAGATCTGGCAAACGACAGAAGTAGATGCAGATTATCACAAGAGGCGACTATAAGAGCAGGCCTAAATGATGGATGGATAGCTTTGCCATCTGCAACTCCAACAAAGAAAACCAGGTGAATTGAGTTTCAAGAGAACGATTACATCCTCAACTTAAAGAACAGAACTTTCAAAAGAGAAGTCTTGTCAGTTCTTACCTTTGGACGAGGCTTAAGAGTCCACCAACCAAGTGGGGATGTTTCGTTCCACAACCAGGCGAGACCAAACACTGTATATGTGCAAAGCAAAGCTTTCCCAATTTGCTTCCAGAAGGGGTAATCTTCCTTGCCCAATCCAATTTTTCTGAGTTTAGTTTAAAAAGAATCAATAAAGATTTACAATTTTACCTTCATTTACTTCAAGAAAAAGCTAGAGATGAGTGTTTAAGATATCAAACTTGTAGTCGTTATTAGTCCTTTGTCCTTAACTAGTACAGTGTTTCTTTTTCTTTGTGGTGAAAATAACTAGTACAGTAATTTAATAAGGAACACGAACTCTGGATATCTGCTTCGACATGGTACTCGGTCCATAACCAGTTTTGAAAACAGAAAAAGGAACATGAACTCTGGATAACTGCTTTCACATGATTGTACATGCTCCAAGGTCAGTATCTAAAATGCCTTAGCTAGAGACTGTACAGCAAGAATTTTCTCTTAGTTGAAAACAACTTTTCATTTTCTCTCCAAGGCTTGAAGACTTGCTCTACTTCTTCTATGTACTTATTTTTTTTAAAGTAATAAAAGCTTATTTTATCTTCTCAGAAAAACAAAAGAAATCCCAGAAAACAACATTTGATGGAACATAGGGATGAGAAAACAACAAAAATTAAAATCTAAACAAGTAACACCTAGAGAGGGGTCCAGGTCCAACCGGATCAATCAGATTCCTCTGTTCCATCAACTAAACTCCGATTGAACTGATAAAAAAGAACCTCACTTCCAACGACAAATATTTATATGTTAAACTTTCCAAGTTAAACCCAGTAGAAGTGACAAGAAAAGTAATTGAATGGATTTGCCTGTCTGGCGATTTTAGGAGAATCTAAGCAGACTATGAATCTGTATCCAGTTCAAATCGCTCAACCTAACTCATTTCTTCCAAATGTTACATCTTTGATGAAAATGAATTTCATTTTTTCTTTATTTTCTTATAAACAGCCAGAAATTTTATAGAGAGAATCAGCTGCACTAATATTAGCAATCACTTGTATAAATAAACAATTAACAACTCTTGAGATTGTGGGCTTACTTCAAGAACTTCTGGGCTTTTGATAATGTTGCCATTTGAAACCTGCAATAGACGAATTTCAAGAACTTCATAAGGGGGAAACTTTATAATCCTAGACAAATGAAGCAAAATGATACACCTATTCAACAAATTCAATGAGTGCAAGCTTTTGAAAAAGAAATAGCCTGTGTTTTAGGTTATAGAAAGCTTGAATTTAGGGGGCTCAGAGTGATTCTTCTAGTCTTGGTCTCACCATTATTTATAAAGCACACCCAGAATAACAAAGGAAAATATGTAAGAATACTACAACTCTTCTATGCATCATAGTTGGAAGAGGTTTTGTGCAGGGAACCCAAGATTTGTAGCCAAATATGGAAGGAGATCACTTTGGAGCTACAAGAATCCAACCAATGATGTTGATTAACTGATAAAACCTCTTGCACAAGAACAAAACTGCTTATGATCGTCTGGCCCAACAAGCTGGCGAGATACCGATGGTTTAACATGTAGCTCCATAGCCTGAGATTCACCTTGGAAACCTAAACGAAGAACATCATGATCCAACTCAGAAACGAGGGCAAAAAATAAAGATCAAGATAGAGCGAAAAGCATCACAAAAGTCTACTATTATGCCAAAGATCTGTGTAAGTTTGAAGAGATCATCATTAGATAGGAAAGCAGTTTCAAGTTTGGAACTTGGACAAAACCTTTGCTTGAGAAACCCAAGAAACTACTCTTTGTGAGTTTTCACTTCATCCATATAAAGAAGTGTAGGAACAATATATAACCTGATTCAAGTGACGAACAAACAGGTTCTCGACGATAACATCTATGAGATGAATTGAAGTGTTACTAAATCAAGTAGATGGAACCCCAAGAGTGTCATTCTCTCCTAAAGATATTCTCTGTTTTTCACTAAGAAGCCATATGCAGTTCGATTTACATTAATGCCACTGCCTTAAAGTTGAAATACACCCCACCAGTGTAATAGAACAAGTTTAGTGGAAGCAAGGTCAACAAAAATTTACTTAACGAAGACTGAGTAAATGTACACATAAATCTGATTTCTTTCTAAATGTACGATCATTTAAATAGACAATCAACTCAATAGCTTATTAAAGTCTTCAAGAATAATTACCCGAATCACAATTGTCATAAAGTTGACAACTAAGATTTTTATTTATTTATTTATTTGAAGAAATAGATAGACTGAGATGATCCATCGAACGTGCTACGTACCAAAGAGAAAATATAACATGGCGTACTGATCAAACTGCCCAATAGATAGTTTAAAACCAATGCTGTAGAGACCAGAAGAGTTCCTCTTTTAAAGGAAAGTGAAAAGGCAAAACTACTTGTCTCATGATACTATCTTTCCCAATTTTCTGCTTCGCACCGCTTGAAGCACTCCTTGCCCAATTTTTTTTCAGATCAATTTCTCTTGAATTTTTAATAGTTCAAACTTCAAACTAACTGAGTAAATATAATTCTCTTAGTTAAATACAGATCAGTGCAGTAACTATTGACCCAGAGTCAATATGATGGTGCCATAATGAGTTAAATTCCTGTCTTTTTTAGTTATCTACACTGCGTGAAAGTGTTTTGCTCTATGTGATTTTTGGTAGATTTTTCCTAGGAAGAGATTAACGAAGAAGATGAGAGGATAATTGTCAGCGTTCATGTTCAAGGAGTCTTGGCCTTAGCTTAATGTTTACAATCATTATTTATTATTATTTGAATGATGCAACTTCTACTAAACCTAAAAAAGAGACTATGAATTAAGAAAGGGGGGATTATGTTCCACTAAAAGCTACTAAAAAAACTTATGAGGTTAGACAAAATCAGAAAATGGGAAGTACCACCAACATCGCATAGGTATTGCTTCCATATACACGCTCACAGAAATGACAGAAGAGAAGTAATTCACACTTCACAGGGTGAAACTTTGTGTGTCCCTTCTCCTTATCATTTCCCAAACATTCACCTTGAGATCCCTATGAAGTATATTACCTAGGCAATATTAATGCATGGGAAACTAGCTAGTGAGGTTGCTTACAACATTAATTTGCAGTACTGACCGTGTTGCATTCTAACAAAGTTTTTCTACCCAGATCAGATGATTGCCTTGTGAATTCCTCCAGTACTCTTTCAAGAGCTTGCATTGGTATCAGTGATATTATTGATTTGCTTTTCAAAGCTTTGAAGGTAATCCTTTGCCGGCACTCAACCTCATGTGATGCCCACACTTTCCCCTCCCTTTCAGATTGTTGCTTCCTAATTGTTCTCTTTCTGTGTTTGACTTTGAATATGAGCTTGTTTAGGATCATATTCAACTGAGGCACTGCACGTGTGATCCATCAACTTTTCTTCCTTAATTACACTAATTAGTCCGATGTCTAACAATTAATAGAAGTTTTGAGCCATTTTTTGCACCCTTAAAGAAAGAAAAAAGACCCAATTCGGGTTTCGGATGCAAACGTACGTAAAATGCGTGAGGAAAGAAAGAACAGAAAATATATATTGTTATAATTCTAATGTAAGCTTATAATATAATGTTTAAAGGTGCATGCATCAACCATCAAATCTCTTGGACCTCTAAAAGCTATAAGAACTCCTACCGCAAGAACCACTGTGAGAAACCAATTATATTTCATGAGTGTGCATTTTTCTAAAATATTATAATAACTCCCAAATTTGGAACGTACCAGTTACTTGATTTTCCAAGATATAGGCGTCAAAGTAGTTTTTTAGTCTTAAATTTATTTTTTAAAAATTTTATCAATCTTATTTTTTATTAAGAAATATACTTTTAACATAAAGAAAGCGGGTACATAATGCTTATCCCAAAAATAATAGTGTATAATATATGAAAGAGTGATATAAGTACTGTAGGTTTTTACTTCCAAGACTTTACATCCTAACGTGGTATCCACGTTGCAATTTAGTAAGAGAAACTCAGAGATAAAATCTACAAGATTTTAGTTTTTTAATAAAATATTATCAACCTATTCTATGGCCTATATTTTTACATACCTAGACCGCCAATTATGGAGCCATGTGACGATGTAAAACCTAAAAGTAAAATCAGAAAGTACAGATATCATTTTTCCATATAAAAAGGCTAATAAAATGTCGCACGTCATGCTTATACTCTTTACACCCAGCTAATTAGAAGTATGAAAGAAATTGACTAAAATCTCACGTTAAAGACATCTCATATAACGGTATCAATAGTAGGAACTCAAATAAAATCGAAAGCGTGCATTCGAATCAAATGCTGATATCCTAAAACTTTCTGAAGTCGTCCCCACATGCATAAGCTGGAGCTGTGACGGCTGCTTCTCAATAGCTCCCATTTAAATACATGAATCAATACTTAATCGGTTGAATATATTTTTCCTGAATACTTATTAGGTTTATTTTATGCATTTGAGAGCCGTCCATACGTGAAAATCCCAAGAAGTGGCCTTGCTGGTTGCGACCAGTTTGCTTTGGAAACAATCCACAAAATAATCAAATCAAGTGAATTTTTATTTTCTCGGGATCGTTTTTCCAGTTATAATATTTGTACATGCATGAATACCGCGCCCGCGCTCTTCTTCTTACTAATTACTCGTCTTTTCTTCATCATCTTCAATATCTCAAATTAAATACAGATATAATTAAACTGCGATTCTTCGACGAAATAGGCCGCTGCAATAATATTATTCCGTGTCCGCAATTGATATATATATATATATATGAAGCTTAACTAAGCTAGCGCAGAAGGTCAACGAAGTGAACTGATCAGGCCGAGAATTAGAACAACGGAGAACCCTGAAACGAGAACATATTAATCGATTAAAGGGTTCGAGTACGTATGTATGTAGTCATGACGAGTAAACGCGTTTATTAAAATATAGCGTCACTACTTTGGATTATTTAAAGAGCATGAGACCCGTTAGTCTCACATCTTTGACTTGCATCCTACGGTAGCTTTTGCTGCTCCTCCGGCGTCGTCGCCGGCGTCTACTTTTTCGTCACCCACCCAGAGAGAGAATGAGAGAGAAGGAGAGAGACATGCATATATAACAAAGGTCTGATAATGAACGCGGAGAAGTTCACTCTGCGTGCTGATCTCAGAGATCAGAAGAAGGGGGTCGAGGAAGATCGATCATGGCGGCATCCAACGGTGGGGTTCCGCCGGGGTTCAGGTTTCATCCGACGGACGAAGAGCTGCTGCATTACTACCTGAAGAAGAAGATCACCTTTCAGAAGTTTGATTTGGAGGTGATAAGAGAGGTGGACTTGAACAAGATGGAGCCCTGGGACCTCCAAGGTGAGTTAATTCATAATTTGCTTCTTTTTTTTTAGATCGTGAGTAATTGGACACTCTAGTCTATGCTAAATTAAAGAAGAAGAAAAAAATTTACAAGAGAAGATGGGCTTAATTAAATCTATTTTTCTCAACTTAAATGATTTTTCTCTAATCTTTTTGTCTCATTTTTGACATTTCGAGATTTCATGAGTACGAAAAAAATATCATATGATTTCTCAACTTTATATGAATTTTAACGTGATGTGATAGAGGCTCAAATCTTTTTCAAATTCAGGAAAATATGTTGTTGCCTGCACTTTAAAAAAAAAATTACAATATGAGTTTCAGGGCTGATTATGCAATTAATACTCTCAAGCTGTTCATATCATTACCATTACTCTATGTAAGGATGATAGATCGTAGAATTATTTGCCTAGAAAGCTTCACCATGCATGACCCATTCACATGGACAATTTGCAATGCCAATTGGGATGCCATGCCAACATGCTTTGTGTTAATTAACTAATTAACTGCTGTGATTCTCATGATCTAATTCCATTCAGTACTAATTAATTAACTGCAGTGTGTACTATATAGATTTATTGCTTCTGAATTAAATTGGGTAGTTTCTAATTAATTTGCTGCTTGTCTTAATATATAATGAATAGAGAGGTGTAAGATAGGCTCCACTCCACAAAACGAATGGTACTTTTTCAGCCACAAAGACAGGAAGTACCCCACTGGTTCGAGAACGAACAGAGCCACAAACGCCGGATTTTGGAAGGCTACGGGGCGAGATAAGTGCATAAGGAACAGTTACAAAAAGATAGGAATGAGGAAGACCCTCGTTTTCTACAGAGGGAGGGCTCCTCATGGCCAGAAGACCGACTGGATCATGCATGAGTATAGGCTAGAGGAGAACGATCACGACCTTCAAGGCAATGGAACTGTACGTATAAATGAGTCCCTCTTCTAGCTCTTCTAGTACCTATAATTTATGTTAATAAATGTGATCTTTCTTTCAGTCTTTTTGATCTCTAGCTTGTAGTTAATATTAATACAGACGTGCACGCATGCATGGTTTAATTGGGCTATATTAATATATGATCGTCAATAAATTTATATATAATATACTTGCAGGAGGATGGCTGGGTAATTTGCCGGGTTTTCAAGAAGAAGAATCTCTTCAAGATTGGGAACGAAGGAAGCACCAGTCTGGGCAGCGGCTCCCAGATCATGAGCAACCACTACGACCGCCGGCAGGAGAACCAGCAGCTTCAAACGTTTGATCTTTACAAGAGGGACCTCGCCCTGTACCCACATCATGAAGTACCTAATTCCGCCGGCGCCCCTTTCTCACACGTACAACCTCCGACCACCCACCTCCTCCACCACAGTAGTACTACTAGTAAGCCGCCCCAGAGCTATCATGACTTTCCGGCGGCCATGATCACTACCGGCGAGAGTACTTCCCCGTCATTAATGGCGAAACAGTTTTTGTCCAACAATATTGTTCAGAGGGCCTGCGACGCTGCAGAGAGCTTGGGCAGGCAAGTGCAACAGTACCAAGCAGCCGCCGCCAGTTCTCATGAAGGGGGGATAGTATTGGAGGTTAATGGTGCCTCATCATGTCATGATCATCCCGCTGCTGCTCAGCAGATGGTTAATGAAGGGAGAGAAGATCAGAGCCTCAATGACTGGGCTATGCTTGATCGGCTAGTCACAATTAATGGTCAGGATGACCCCTCCAAATTAGGAGTCAGATTTGGAGATGCTAATGCATCAGTAAGTCAGATGAACCCACTTTCTTCTTTTCGAGGTCATGAAATGGATTTGTGGGGGTATGGGAAATAATTATTATTCTTAACTAGCCATGGAATATTGCATCATATAAATACTCGATCGATCGGTACTGATATAAATTACCGTTCATTTATTAATTATACACATATTGATTGTAATTAAAAGATTAATTTGTTCCGGGTTTGAAGTGGTAGTGGTAAATTAATTGTTCTTGTTTAATTTTCCCAATGGGAAGCTTAATTTTTATTTTGTCATTGTAACTTATTTCGCTGCCAATTTATAAAATTTCTGGTCTTATTACTTATATTATTTGTTCCCAGAACTTCAATTTATTTAGTACTACAGACTTGTACATCCGCCTGCAGGAAATTATAAGATGAGTACTTTACTGTTTCAAATCCACACCCCAAGTACTGAAATGGACAAGTACAAGTACTTTGCCCATTACTTAGGGCCAAAGTGCATGACCAGAATACGTAATAGGTGATGCATATTGGTAATTGTGATTAATTGGTGTTGCAAGTTCTAGCGAGAGGAAAACTTTATATATACGTGGTCACCTTACGGGTGCATGCATGTAATTCAATACTACAAGACCTATGAGACAACACGCGCTGAAATCGGAGCGTGGGGTAGGGTTCGTCGAGATGCTTTGAAGTAACGAATATAAAAAAATCGTGGGAAGGTTTTGTATCGATTCTTCCGACTACCCGTTGGTTAATGTTGTATGCGTGTTGCTGCGAGGTGTCGGGATCGAGAATCGGTGAGAGGGGGAGAGAACGAGAGAGAAGAGGTATTCTAAAATATCTTGTTTTTTAATATATATATATATATATATGACTTAAAGGATATTATTTTCTAATTTTTAAGCATAATCTTGCTTATAATCTTGCTTACCTCCAGAGTGTTATTATTACACTTATATCAACAAGAATATATGTGACTTTATTCGTTTGCTTCAATATAAAATAATTGTTATGTATCTATATGGAAAAACAATAAGATAGCATAAAAATTAAAATTAAGCCATGGTAACTAAATGATTGGACAGAAACTTGGGTTCTTAATTATTTAAACAACCACATCGTCTATATTATATGAATAAATGGAAGAGCAAATATCGTATGAATAATGCTATCCCTATCCCATGCACTTGTTGATCTATGAATAATATATGCTAGTCTAGCATTACTCATACTATATTTGAGTGGGCTTTTTCTTCTTCTTTTATTTATTTTTTTCTTTTTGCACAACTCATTTTGCAGTTAATTTTTACCGTCTAGTTTGCACCTCAAAGGTATAATATTTTGTTCAATATTTCGTGATGCAGCTCTTAAATCCTAATTATAGTTTATATAAAACACTTTCAATATTTGACACTTTTGATGGCTAATTTTCTACTGAATATAGCATTATTTGTTTGTCATGAATCCCGAATACGATATTTGCTCTTCCATTTATCACTCTTTTTCGATGGAAAACCGTCCAATTCCCAGCGATCGATCCAAGTGCTAGCTCCTGCGGTTCCATGGCGACTAAAGCATTTTATTAGTGTCAAATATAGTGGAGTAGATTACAATATTATTTCGATCTGCCATGATCGTCTTCTCAGCAGACCCAGATAGAGGACAAAGCATTTCCAAAACCTCTCCACTCATACAGACACAAAACAGGGGAGAGAGAGATGACGATGATGATGATCTCCCTGCAACTCAGACTTGGTCTACGCGTACAGGTCTGGGTTGGCCTGGAGATGATCCTCGATCGCCTTGGACATGGCAACGACGTTAGCAACCATCTTCTTAAGCTCTTCTTCGCTCAGAGGGGTGTCGCCCAGAGTTTCGTAGTCCATCTTAATCGTGGTCTTCGTTCCCCCTTCGCTCGTAGGCTCCATTTTAACCTCAAAGCTAGTCGATTTCAGTTTCGTCCCGATCCGTCCACCTTCCAAAATGGTGTATTTGTACACCTTGTTCTCGTGATCCAGCACATCAATGCGATCTTTCACATACTTGACATCTTTCAGAGCTGCATATACAATTTGTTCAAAAACCCACAAAAAATTGCAAGAAATATTGATATCATTCAGCCGAGACCCATTTCCGCAAGTCAGAAGCCTTACAATTTGGAATTTTTTTAATTAATTGAGTATGAATTACCTGGGCCGAAGTTGAATTTTTTCACACTGCCGACTCCACCGGTTCCTTCCACATTCTCAATGCTCGTTACCACCTCGGGCATGAGCTTAGGGATCAGGGTCGGGACGTCGGCAGAAGCCTTCCATAATCTGGCTGTGGCCACCGGAGAAACGCTCACCTCCGTATAGCTGCCGGCGACCATTTTCGCAAAATGGGTCTGATTTAGAGGGAGAACACTCGAGGAAGAAGACGATTGGAGGGCTTCGGCGCCGGTGGGTTTTGATGAGAGAAGAGTGAGGGGAGTGGTATTTATAGATCGATCAGTGGGAAGTGCCAAGAAGAGTGAGGGGCGATTCTCTCCCTCATTTGCTCTCTCTCTCTCTCTCTCTCTCTCTCTCTCTCATTCATTTGCTCTCTCTCTCTCTCTCTCATTCATTTGCTCTCTCTCTCTCTCTCTCTCTCTCTCTCTCATTCATTTCTCTCTCTCTCTCTCTCTCTCTCTCTCTCATTCATTCTCTCTCTCTCTCTCTCTCTCTCTCTCTCTCTCTCATTCATTTGCTCTCTCTCTCTCTCTCTCATTCATTTGCTCTCTCTCTCTCTCTCTCATTCATTTGCTCTCTCTCTCTCTCTCTCTCATTCATTTGCTCTCTCTCTCATTCATTTGCTCTCTCTCTCTCTCTCTCTCTCTCTCATTCATTGCTCTCTCTCTCTCTCTCTCTCTCTCTCTCATTCATTTTCTCTCTCTCTCTCTCATTCATTTTCTCTCTCTCTCTCTCTCTCTCTCTCTCTCTCTCTCTCTCTCTCTCTCTCTCTCTCTCTCTCTCTCTCTCTCTCTCTCTCTCTCTCTCTCTCTCTCTCTCTCTCTCTCTCTCTCTCTCTCTCTCTCTCTCTCTCATTTGGTGTGTCTTTCGTTTGCTCTCTTTCTGCTTTATCTCGATTCCATTTTAATGAAAAAAAAAAAACAAATCAACGCCCCTCACACGGAGACAGTAACACAGTCCTCCGTGCTCCCGAAATGGTGCCTGAAATACGTCGACGATAGACCTGAAATTCAATAACATCTCACTACTGTTGCAAAAAGAAGACGAATCTGATCATCATTCACGCTCACGGGTCGAATCATGCATGCGCGCGGGTCCCCCAGCTGCTATTGATCTTTCGTGGTTTCCTTTTAAATAACAGGACGCCATTAACTGCTTTATTTCTGTTTGAGACTTGCAGAAAGTATCCATTGATCAGCTCAACTTACTGAGAAAAGCAAACATGAGAAGCTGTTCATGTGTTTATGCTTCATTGAATTAGGAGCAACATGAGATGCTGATGGTGATAGCCTCTGCGTGGCCTCCATGGGCTTGTGCACAGCCTTCTAGAAGAACTGCAGATTAACTTTTATTACAAAAACTACCATATATCCTTTTCACGGTTTCACTAGACAAAAAAATAAACATTTTATTGTAATGGATATTTAAAATTAAAATTATTCTGAAAAAGAGTTTAATTTTTTTTCGTCATATTTAGAGCTTAGGGTAGGCTTGCACATCAGGAATTTCCTGCGGCATGGTTATTGAGCTATTCTCCCCTTACAATTCAATGTTTTTGTAGTACTATTCTGTGAATTGTGGTTTTCTAATGCGTTATAGAAACTTACATTGTAGTGCAGTTATCTTAGAATGTCACTTTAGTCCGGCTTTGTGTCGGTAAATAGCCACAAAACAAGGACACGCATATTGTTAATTATTAAAGATCAAATCGATAAGGGTTGGCTTTTCATTCTCAATAATCGTGCCTACCATCACAGATTAGATTGCAATAGTACCTCGCGTTCACTAATGGAGTAAAATGATGCAAGTCAGAAATCATATTTTCTTTTCTCTAAGAAAGGCAAATGCAATAAAGGAGTCCACATAGTACACCCACCACTGCAGATATTTTGATTATATTATACAATAAACTTGCATCAAGACAAAAGGAATATATCGTCTCCTATCAAGTATCAAAAGCAGTTTTTTTTTTTTTTTTTTCCAAACAGCCTCCAAGGTAAAGTGCAGTGGCCATGCTCATGGTTAACGGTGGAGGACATGGGCGAAGTTGGTTCAGATTGTGAAATCCATCTTGACTTTAGTCTTTAAAGCTGCCAAAGCTCCGTTTTCAGGAAATCCGGATTGCTGCAGACAATTTTACTTTATACGTGAACAGTATGCCCTCACCATTACCAAGGCCTTCGTTATCTTCAACACGCCGATCGAAACATATCATGAAATAGTAATAATGCAATTTTGGAACTCTCTCCCCAGGGCCCTATCCATAGTGATCAAACATTCCAAATAGTGATCTATTACCTATTTCCCATGAGATACTTCCAAACAGCGTCATTAGATGATACAAGAAAATTCACACTGGAAGAGAGGACTAGAGAACTGAACTTGTTAATTGTTCTTTTTCTTAAATTATTTATTTATTTTTCTTGTTAACATTGACATGCGTTCTCGCGCTCTATATAACGAACTACACTTTCTAGTAAATTGCTATTTGTTTCAAACCTAAAAATGTCTACTTAATTATGCTATGGGATAAATGAAGTACAACAATGACCCAAAGAAATTCTTTTACTAATTGGGATTAAATAAAATCAAACCCATACGTATATTATGAAAACAAAAACTCAAGGCAATGGATGGGATCAATGGTAAACGCACAAATACATCGCGATCTAAGGAACAAAGGTTTAAGACAAAATATGTAGATGGAGAACATCATGACCAAAGGAGCATGGACAGATGAATCAAGACAATGAGCAGATGGCATGCAATAAGAAACATGAACAGAGATACTAAATAGAAAACTGTCAGTTCAATTTGAGCAAATCCAGCAATACATAATGCACCATCTTGGCTCTGCACCATGGATATGCATCCCACCACGGACCGCATTGATGAATTCTTATTTATAGACAGTGAAAGTTCTTTTGACATTTTATCAATTAAATGTATGTTCTGTGACCTATCTATTTCACAATAAGCCGTTTCAGCCGTTCAAGGCAATGACTGATTCTCATGGCAATGTGAAGCTTCCGATGCTCAAGACTGTGACTGACACAGACTGAGAATTAAAGTCAAAATTTAGTTGATTGATGGTGTGTAAATGTTTTAAACTTTTAACAGAAAAGAGCATGCAACAAAGATGAGTGTTTATCCACTGGAAGGCAACGTACAGAAGCACCAAATTAAATAATGAGGAGGCCAAGATTGACCAACTGATATTTTCAGGCACATTGCTTTAATTGCATCCCAGTCTTTTCAGGTCAAGGCAATCCACATAAACTCTCATCTATCCGCATCAGTACCATTTCCTTTATCATGGCAGTACCTTCTTTCCTCTCTATGGTACCTCCACTAAGCTTTAAAACCCAAATGAAAGTCTTTTCTAAAGGAAAGAGCTCGTAATAAAAAGATTCCATCAGGGTATTGGACTACAACTAAGTATAATAAGCTTTTCACTAATTATATAGTACATCATAATTTACAAAACTTGCTTTTATCAGATATAGAGATATATTAAAAGAAACTAGAGGAACCAAATAATAAATTAAACATATCAGCTGGGGTCAGAAGAGTTGTACCAGCTACAATCAACTCAATATCTTGCCTTCCACTTTGTGTCACTGACTCCATAGCTTCCCGTACCTATAAAAAAAACATATGGTCTTCAAATGTCAAAATGACATTATCAAAATATTGGATGATTTAATAATGAACAAACGTAACACAGAAAGAAAACCTAGGCAGCTTCTATATCTGAAAAATGGATAAATTGCCTTCCAACAAAAGTTAGCACTCAGGGGCAAGAGAGAAAAGTTTACTAACAAAATTCTTAAAAAGATGAGAAACTCAAACCTCTAAACTATTAATTCCTCCCACAACAAAAACGAGGAGAACACTTTGATCAGCCAACTTCGGTTTAGCCTGAAAATATATATACAAATACTTACAAAAGAGATACTAAATACTAAGTACAACATTAAAACAAAGGTAATTACTTTTCCACCTCACCTGTCCAAGCCCAAATCTTCCAAACCCACTTTTAAAAAACCGCCCAACAGCTGAAGAATGGTATTCCAATCCAGGAATCTCATAGTCTCCCAACACCATGGTTAGAAGTTTGAATAGAAATCCCTTGTTAAGGTAAGTGTCATTTAGAAAACTACTATCTGAAGAGAGTACCCCTTCTCTGAAAGCAAAGATTTTCCTTTTTATATTGGATAATTTGTGAAAGAACTTGAAAAGGTGGTCTACTCTATCTCGTAGCTCCAACTTAAGCTGCACATCTCCATAGACTTGGTTGTTATTGACATCTGCATCTTCATCATCCCAGCTACCCCACTGATCATCAAAATCTTCAACTGCCAATTGATCTGAAGATGTCTCCTTGCACTTCTTCTCAAAATTGGCTTCAAGTTCCTTCTCCAGGCCATTCAGAAATCTAAACTTTGTAGCTGGGGGGTTTTCAATTAGGGCATCAACCATAGCTTCTTTCAAAGCATGCTCTTCTTCCCAAGAGAATGGCCCACCAGAACCAGAGGTCGGAAAACTTTCACCAGCCAAAATATATCCTATAGCTGCAAGAATAAGTGCATCCTGAAATGACAAGAGACCTCCATAAGGGGATTCACCTTTGTTCTTGCAGGTGTAAGGTCCCATTAAAATGCTTTTATTTATGAGGTCATGAATTTGACCCAATAGACTTTGACTGGTATCTCCTGCACTCAACCGCAGCATCCTCTCTGCACTAACAAATGCGTCCCAACGGGAAGAATGAGGATCACTAAGAGCAGCGACTGCAGCTGATGCCAGCTGAATTATCCCTTTGCTCCTCATCAAAGATATTTCACTGGAAGACAGCCTTTTAACCATTGCCTGCAACTCTGATGTGTGAACTGAACCTGGTCGAGATTTCAAATCAATAGTCATTTTCTCCTTTCTTAAAGTTTCCTGGAGCCATTTTTTTATCAGCAGAGCCCCATCTCTCGTGTTCCTCTCAAGTATAGCTTCCACGTAAGGTGCTCCAAGATAGTGTTCGGTGCAAAGGAGGGACCCATTTACTGAGCTTAAATCAGAGCTCCCCAACATTTTGCATTTATCTGACCCAATATCTGATTTTGTAGAATCCCAGCCAGACACAAATGTTGATATGCCATCCAATAGACTTGCAGGTTCTTTGCCAAAAATACAGTTGAGTGGTATTTGGACATAAAGTGGGGTTCGCTGCAGATTATCAGGATTGATCTGTTTGTTTGAAAATGATGATTTCAAGCGGGCAGAAGATGTGGATCTTTCCCTGCGTGGCAAAGATGATAGGATCCGATCAACAAGGGAGTCTCCATGAGAGCATGGAGTGATGATATCATATGTGCGATCAATAAGTAACAAACCAGCCGATTTTTTATTCCGCCGACCAACATCATAGAGAGTTGACATGTCCATCATGATCTTGCCAATACTTTTTGACAAAACTCCCAAAGAGAAAATCTCCAACTTCAAATCCATCTATATGTTTTTCAAACATAACACATATGTTATTTAAAGAAAAAAAATGAGCATTGTTTCAAGCATAACCGATGTTAATTAAACATAAAAGATGAGCATTAAGTACTTTAACACGTAAAACATTCAGAAAAAAAATATAAACAAAAGGGAAGTAAAACATGGAATATAAAACAGTGGATTTTTTTTCCTTAACCTATTTTTTACCTAGCATAAGAATGAAATATTTTACCAGACAATCTCAGGATGACATTAAATATCTAAAGAATATCCAGACTGATAACAATATTTTCCTTCATTACTTATATCTTTGGTTTACATTACCATGTTTTTTTTTGAGGAAGATACATTACCATGTTTAGTTGTGGTTATTGATCTTTATTGAATAGTAGAAGTAATTCCATAATAATTTTTTTCATTCATTTGCATCAATAGTCCTAGATACTAGGTCAAATCATATAAATGTGAAGTTTTTTTTTTTTTTTGACTCTTAATTAGCGGAAGTGGCAAAGTGACTCTGCTGCTAAGCATATTCACATTGTTAAAGTAAGCATGCAAAAAATGAAAAGAAAAGAATCCATCAGTACATGTGTCCAAACATAAAACACCGCCAAAACAAAGGAAAGAGTTATTGGAGTAGAACTACCTTTACAGCCAGATGATAGAGAAAATGTGCAGTCAAAGTTGCTCCAGGAGTAGTATCTACACTTTCAGATGGCAAGCTTGTAAGAACAGGAGGAAGCCCCGGGCTAACTGAAGCATTATGTTCATTTGATAAACAGGCTTCAGATATAGCTCCCTCTGAAGGTAAAACAAAAACATTTCGTGAAAGAGGAGAGAAGATCATTGGGAAGTGATGGACAGATACAACCAACCCTTGTGCTGTGTGGCCACTACAAGCCGCTTCAAAATCTTTTCCCAAAGATGAGGACCCAGGACTATGAATTTCATTTTCACCCGTAGCCAGGTGAGGCCAACGTTCATCATCTCTCACTGATTGTTGCTCTGTGTATCCTTCAGATTGTTGAGACTTTTCAGGATGCAAGGAACCAGGAATCTTACATTCATATTTTTTTATATGCTCTTCATAGTCTTGGAGGAGGAGGGACTTGTACTCATGGAATGCATCAGGACCAAGAGGTGAATCAATATATGCAGAATGTGATACCTGGAAATTCACGAAGGCAAGTATCGTGACAAGACTTCAGAACAGAATGATGATATGTATTGTTCTCTTATGTGCTTTTAACTACAAAAATAATGAGGGAGAGCGAAATCTACTAAAAGATTTCAAAAAGCAGCATATAAAGAGGAAGAATTTGGTGGTTTCACCTTTTCTCATATTCAACCATTCAAATAAATAATATATGTTTATATATATAGATACATAAAAACATTCATACGTACATATAAATAGAAAGTAAGTTCATTTCAAAATCATCAATATATAATGTAAAGAAGACTACCATTCATCAAGCAAGACCAAAGAATGATGAAAAATTTTCAAAGCATAGCCAAGCACCTCAGATATAGATGTAAATATGGTGCAACTAAGAACAGTTCGATTCGTGGTCAGGCAACGTAAAATATACCGATGTGCATCACTTAGAAGGCGTGATGTAAAGATTACAATCTTTGTAGCTGGAATCTTAGAAGTGGAGTTCCAGGTGCCAACCTGTATCCAGAAAAGACAGAAAGGCAGCAATTACAGGACTAGAAATTTAAAGATCATTCAGATTATATTCCAAACCTAACAAACAAGTATAAGAGGTAGTAGAGGCATTGATAACACAGCAAGAATGACAAAAGGCAAGTGAAAAGTAAGTTATAGAATCTCTTCATGATTAAATGCAGGCTTTTAATAAATTGTGAGGTAAAAAGATGGCATGAATATGAACTTGCTCTAATACTAAATTTTCTTTTCTTTCTTCCTCATCTTCCCCAACCAGAGTGACACCCATGATACACCAAACCTGAAGGAGTTTTTTTCTTTTGTGCATGTGTGTCTGTGTCTGCGTTCCTGTCTCTGTGTGTACATGGGTGGGTGGGTACGTGGGTGGGTGGGTGGGTGTGTGTGTGTGTGTAGGAGAGAGATAGAGAGAGTACCTTTGTCATTGTCATACTTCCACAAAGGGGGAACCGGCTTAGTTAGTTGGTTGAACCCATCCACCTCCAGATCCACTTGTTTTCAGTGAAAATACAGCTCTACATCTTGAATACCCAATTCAACGAGGCTGGCAGGACTGGCTATTGACACAGTATAAATCCCATTCTGATTCCATCAGGTTTAATCTTATCCGGAACCACTAGGATATCAAGATACGTAGCTAACACATTTTCTTATGAATCTTCAGTAAAACTTTTATGCTTGTATTTTCTCATAGCCTGACTCCAAAATTTCTTACTCTCCAGTGGCAGTGAGAAGCACAATTTACATTGCATTTCAACATTTTCGAAATGTGAGGTATCAGATAAAAGATAAAAGAGCAAAGCATTTGCTACCCAAATTGGACTGGTTTCACATGCCATTTTTTCATTACATCAATCTGGCAAGCCAGTTCAGCCAGTTTTCCAGGAAATTGTTCCGCCCATTCCAGTAACCAAAAAGAACCAATTATGTAGTTAGAAATGGTTTCTTTGGCCACTCAACTCTGGTTGTTATGGAAGTATTTGAATCTAACAGCCAAATCTGTGGTTACATTTTCTTGAGGAAAGCCAACCCATATTGATGCAAATTGAGAATACAAACTATGGTAATATCGCTGTGCTTTTCATTTTCTCTCACTTTTTTTTTTTTTTTGCAATTGGGATGTTAAAACCCAAAAGTGACACAAATTAACTTCAGCAGGCAAGGTATTTTGAACTAGATGAAAGGAGCTTAGGGCAAGAGATCTGAAAATTCTTCTTTAATTTGAAATGGACAAGAGAATATTTCTCCACAATTAATCTCAGCACTGAACTAGACTACTTGAAAGCTTAGAGAGAGAGAGAGAGAGAAGCCATTAAACACTAATGAATGAAACAACAATGAGAACAATAATATTAACTGAGCTGGGAACTTTTTTTTTTTGAGGAATTTGGTTTTCATTGATTTCAGAATTAAAATACATAGCAGGAATACAACTATCTCAGTTGGGTACTGAGATTGTGGTGGCTCCCGCACCTCAAGATGAGGGAGGGAGACACCTTCTTTAGCAAGCTCATCAGCTGCAGCATTTGCAGACCTTGAAACGTGGTTCCAGCTGCAATTGGTTTTCTTTCCTAATTCCCATATCTCTCTAAAAATTACAATTAGCCTCCAAGGGGGTTGAGTCTCCTCTTTGCACCACTTGATGACATTCAAACAATCTCCTTCTATCCTGCAAAGGTCCACTACACTTCTCGTCAAACAATTGCAATCCTTTCAAAACAGCAAGGGTTTCAGCTTCAGTGGAGTCTTTGATTCCTAGTGGGCCAGACTGAGCTAGGGAGATTAGAACAAAGAGTATGTGAAATGAATAGAAAAGCAAGAAGTTTGATGACTAACAGACAAGCCCTAACAAAAGAAGACGACCATGATCTCCGCAAGCGAGGAAAGGTCACCTACAGAACCTGCTCTGTATTACGCATGGGGTTTTGCATGCCACCTTGCCAGGGTTTTTAGGGAACCAACCCAAATTCCAAAATTACCATTGAACTTAGAAGTAATAAACAAAACTCAAAAAAAAAAATCCTTGAATAGCACATCATCCTCGGATCCATCCATGGTACCTTTATAGTTCCAGTCGTAAAACATTTAGCGCATTCCTTCTCATGGATGGGACAGTGTAGGCTTCCAACCATGAAACCCTTTAGCAAGGTTTAACAGCATACAAAGTTATCCAACAGTATGAAGGGACGAGGTTATATCAAAAGTATATCACAGGTATATTTTAAGAACATAGGTGCTTGATGCATGCCCAAATGTGACTCCCATGGACATGAATCTAGCGTTCATGATGATGAGAGTCCTCTACGAGACAAAACTATGTACGGGTGATTTATAAACTGATTTTATGCTATAGTTGCTCACCGAAATATCTCATTTGTCATTGGTGTTATGGACAATCCTGATCTGATGCACCTTGACGTTGCAATAGAGAATTCTTGAGTATCTCAAAGGTGATCTGGGTAAAGGTCTTTGATTGATCAGTATGACCACTTGAAAATTATGAGTTATATTGATGTTAATTATATAGAGTGCAAAGTTGATTGAAAATCCACTGCAGGTTACTATATTGTAGTTAGTGAAAACCTTGTGGAGCAAGAACATATTGTAGTGGCCAGATCTTACGTTGAAGCAACATGCAGGACAATGGTTCACATGGCGGGTGAACTGTTTCATGAATGAACTGGCACATTGAGGTTGAAGTAGAATTCTAAATGGCCAGGTTGTCACTTGTTTTTATTACCACCAGATAGCTGGCCTCTTTCTTAAGCGCCCGGACAACAAGAATTTGATCACTTATGTTCTAAGTTGGGATTTGATCATATCCACATTCCAGCTTGAGGAGAGGAGTTTAAGAACAGGGCATCGACATGTTACCCTTTTTCTGTACTAATTAAGTATTGGTTAAGTCATAGATAGTCAGACAATAATACTAAGATTCCAATGATGCAATATTGTACACCTTTTGTTACTGTTTTAGCTTATTTAGTAAGGAACCCCTATAGAAGGCCATAGTTGTATTTTCAGATTTCAGTCTTAAGTGAATAGGAAAGGTCAGGGGTCAAATTCGCCCCAAGACCTATTATGCATGTCTTACACAGTTTTGATCTCTCCCTCTCTTTCATATCTCCTTTTTATTTTTATTTTTATTTTTATTTTATTTTTATTTTTATTTTATTTTTATTTTATTTTTATTTTATTTTTATTTTATTTTTATTTTATTTTTATTTTATTTTTATTTTATTTTTATTTTATTTTTATTTTATTTTTATTTTATTTTATTTTTGGGGGTGGGGGTGGGAGAATTGGTTTTTCATTAAATTCATGATTGAATTACACAGGATTCCTTTGGATTACAAAGGCCATCAGGGGGTTTCTCTCACCTAAAGGTGAGGGAGGGTTACCCCCTGTTTGGCCAGCCCATCAGCTAACTCATTTGCAGACCTTGGAACATGGTTCCAAGAACAACTAGCTTTTTCTCCTAAGTCCCATACTTCTCTGAAAACTGCAGCTAGTCTCTATGGTGGGGTAGCCTCTCTCTTGCACCACCTAATTACATTTAGGCTATCCCCTTCTACCTGTAGGTGGCCATTTAATTTTCTTTCATCTCTCCTTTCTTTCTCTCTCCTCAAACCATGCAACTTTACGGAAATTTTGATAGAAAAGCTACAATATCAGCTTCAATAAGGGGAGCCATTGGATAGAGCATGTTTGTGTCACCATAACCCGGAACTGGGGCTGTCATGAGGACCCATCAATCTTTTTTTTTTTTTTTGAAAGTTGGTAATCCTATTCCCATGCCCCTAAAGAGAATTGAACCCAAGAACTCCCATTACAAACCCCCATGAGACCGCTGATGTATGCTCCAGTTCACTGAGGGCCCATCAATCTCAACTTCAAATAATCAACAGGAAGGGCATGCAGCAAGTGTGTAATAAAAGACTACGAACAAAGATAAGTTTCTTTCCAATTCTTCCGATTCAGAACACAACAACAATCATAGATCCGAAGAGCAGCAACCCTCCCCCCTCTCTGCCACCCTTTTCTTTCTCCCCAACAGAGTTCAGTAGTTCTAACCTAGTTTAGGACAAGTTTTGTTACTAGCAACGTGGCCTGAATCTAAGACATTTAGTACACTTTCTTACCAGTATTTATTTTCCTGAGCAGTAACCTTTAAGGAAGAGATGGATGGGGCATATATTTGTGTGTTTAGAATCGTAAATCTTAAGAAAACTCAAAAGAAAACAATATTAACAAAAACAAGACATCACCTATTAACTGCTATTAACTCCAGATGTAGAAAACAACTAAAATAAATTGGATTGCTCACCAAATAATATTGTTAGTAATTTTCAAAAAAAATATGATATTCTTAGTAAATTGAATTATACAACAAAATTGACATCAAAGATGCAAAAGGCATCTGCTTAATCCTAGCTTCATTGACTTACTGTATCAAGAGATGACGCATTTTCCAAGCTACAAACAGCACAAACCCCAATTTCCAGTAATAGAGGAACCACACCGAGAAACTGAAAGGCCTCTAAACAACCAGCATCTACATAGAGAACAGCATTTAAAAACTCATCTGAGACCTACGAAGAATAGAAAATTAGATTAGTGCAAACACAGACTGACACTTAGTAATAAATAATTAATAATGGTTTTGAAAAATAATACGTAAATCGGCACAAAAGTTTCAGGCCATTGGATGGTAGTAGAAGTAATTACAGAACCAAGAAGAGTTTCCAATATAGTCACAGTCTCAGTAATCTGCATAATCATAAAGCTCAAAATGTCTAACAAAATAGATGGTGTGGAAACACCCCAGCAAGATAGCTACTTATTAAGCCTTTACCCAAGAAAAAACATTGATATCACGAAAATGTAGCAGGACAAGCTTTGCAAACAAGTTGAGCGGCAACGGAGAATCACATGCTTTTCTAAAATAAATCTGATCTCTTTGCTGCCTTTCCTACCAATCAATCAGGTGATTTACTAGAAGCATAGACCCCACTGCCAAAGGTATTGAAGGACAGTGCATATACACCATTGTTCTTTTCCTTGACACATGCCAAATTTGAGACATGAACTTAACATATGCATCTAGTCTTTTATGTGGAGATAAACAGAGTAATAACCCTGAGAACAACAAAAAACAGGAAATGCATACCTAAATACTAGTAAAAAAAGAAATAAAAGAGTCGAAAATGTGGAGATGGAAAGAAATAAATCCGCCGGCTTACTTGATGAAAGGAATCTAAACACGACTTCACGACATCAACGGAGGCCATATTTTAAAAGCGCGATTTTAGAATTCCAATCGAAGGCAGAGTCTCGATCTCTTTGAAGGCATCGACAGCTAGATCAATCAATCGTCCTGCGGATGGCGAAGAGGAAAATAAACTTGGACATGATACTACATAAATCAGATCACCTTACAGGCAAGGAAGCCGACAGTTATTCGGAAATCAGAGTCGTTGTTTCAGCAAATCTCACATTCCCACTCTTAGACTCTGGCATGGTTGTCCCGATGCTGAAAACGCTGTTATCGGGGCCGCCATTAACAAGATTAACTGGCTGACCGGGATACGGTCCCACGGACGAATTATACGGACCGACAGTAGAATTCAACCCGGGAAATATCAATGCTACCCGCTCCTACTCGTTTAACTTAGTGACTTACATTATCAATTTATATTGTAGTATTTCGTCAATGTTGTGTATTTATTATTCATTGTGGTATTTTTAACAATGCATTGTGGTATTATAATATGTTCTGTGGTATTTGAGTATATTGGAGCGAATTTATACTCAGTATGGTATTGTACCACATACAGTGGTATGTTAGTTTAGATAGGCCTCAGCGATGGGCCGCAGCTGCAAGAGCAGATCTCACCCCTAAGTACTATTCATGCAGTTAGCTGCAAATTAATCATATAATTTTCATATATTTCTCAATAGAAACTTTCGTAGCATTAAGAGAAAGTAAAGTCTTATTATATACTAGTTATAAATATTAAATTACATATATAATTTGTATTGTTGCTTAATTTAAATATTAATATATTCGAAAAGACTAAACAAACTTTTTTTTAAATATAAAAATTTTCAATGAAAGCTGAAGTACTATATACACTTGGGTCATATCATGTATTGCAGGTAGGAATGCGCTTCGTTCTCGAAACTGGTCATTAGTGAGGTTTTGAATAAAATAATTAAACTCCAAATTCGGCTCAGTTAAGGGTCATGTCTTTTGAAACCTTCCCCTATTAATTCATCTTCTAATTAATTATACCATAATCTCCCATAACTCCAATTAATCCTCATTTTTTTAGGAAAATATATATATATATCGACTGGCACGAAAATTCCTATGGAATTAAGTGCTGACGAAGCCGTCGGTTCTACGTGCCAACGGGTAAACAATTAATCGCATAATCTGCAGCCTGCAGAATCCAGAAACAGAACTACGTACGTACCCCTTTAACAGCAAAGAAAGAAGTTGGATTTCGCTGCCTGTAATTATGAGATTTCCAGTAAGAACAGAGGTCAGCTTCCATGTATAGACCTCCCATGACATCTCTTCTTTCTTCCAGATATCAGCTTGTCTTCCTTTTCTTCTGTGATAATCTCGGCTCCCCGCAGTTCATGGGCTACATATAATATATGAAGGGTACGAATTGCTCTACTGGGATTACATGTTTCAGTTATAAGATTCTCCATTGCCCCTGAAAGTAGTAGCTAGTCGTCTTCTCATCTAGCTCTATAGATATATTTATACAGGAGTTGAGATCCTCTGCATTATTCATGGAACAACACCCTTGTGCAGCGCCTCTTTTGGGGTTCTTCCATCAAAGGGACTTGGTGAACGGCGTCGCACAGTTCACACACGAAGTACCTCGCTACGTGAACGTGACCAGTAGTACTACAGGTAAAAAACCCATCATGAATATCAGTCTCGACTTCTTGCCGAGCTATCCCTATTTGAGGCTGGTGGACTCATGCGGCGGCTTGCTCCTCTGCGTCTCCGCCATGGGCAAACCTTCTTCCACCACCCATCTCTACTTTTACGTGTGCAACCCCGCCACGAAGCGATGGTTGGGTCTCCCCAGGCCATGGTACTTGAAATCCATGCCCGTCTCGGAGGTGCTCGACTTCGACCCCCGCCGCTCCCCTTATTTCAAGCTCGTCCTCATCCATACTCGTGAAGCCGGCAATCTAGTGATGGTGGACGTGTACTATTCAGAAACTGCTAGATGGGTTCACTCGTGTTTGACCATGGAGATTGAACAAGTACCCCTGCATTTGCTCTGGGACGTCCCCGTCTTGCTCGGGGGGTTCTTGTACAAATTAGCGTCCGAGGATCGTCTCCTCAGGGTGAATTTAATAGAATCCAATCCTTCTTCTTCTTCTTCCAAGAGTACTCGTCTCGGAGTAGTACGGCTGCCCAGAAAATTAGGGACGACGTCGTCGGGGCAACAAGTGTTTCTGGGTCGTTCTGGGGGGTCTCTCTACTGCGCTTTTCTGGATCAGTACGGGGTCCATTTACAGGTGTGGGAGCTAATTATACTAGATCAGTACTGCAGGGGGGAATATTCACACAAGTGGGATCTGAAGCTCGATGAGGTACTGGTCAATATTGTCCTTGACCCGTGCACGTCGTCGTCGGCGAAATATCGCAAGGTCGACGTCGACGACGAACTCGGCGGGGCGAGTCATGTGGTGGCTTTTCATCCCGATTCTCCTGTGATTTTCCTTGCCGTGTCAGGGAAGGTGGTCTCGATTAACTTCGGCCGCTCCGGCCGTGATTCGACGCCGGAGGTGGTTTGCAGTTTGAATCCCATGCGGATCAATGACTGCGTAGAAGAGTTCAGGGCTTGTCCTTACACGCCTTGCCTCTCCGCCGACTTCTTCTGATATTCCATAGATGGATTGAGGAGCCTGATTTATGATGCAATATAGTACCTTAGTTCTTTAAGGTAGTGAAGCTAGTGGTCTATACTTTTCATTTCTTTGGGTGAATTGAAGTGGCCTATATATACTTCACATTTCTTTGGGTGAATTGAAGTGGCCTATATATACTTCACATTTCTTTGGGTGAAATATTGAAGTGGGCTATATATACTTCACTTTTCTTTGGGTGAATTGAAGTGGGCTATATATACTTCTCTTTCAAACAAAAAATTCTGAAATATATAATATAGCTGTCAGCTGCCAAGTAATTGGGAGCTCAAGATTGGGATGCCAATGAATTAGTCTTGTAGCACAAAAAATTGAACAGCTCGCGTGAAAATAAGGTTATTGGCAGTTTAAACAGACTTTCAGGTCATTTACATTGGTATTTCTTGTAAGATCATTTCCTATACAATTTCAGCAATCGGATTTAAAAGAAATTTCATGCACCTTTCTGAAGAAGTGTCAGTGCCAAGTGTGTTTGATATTATAGTTTCAAATAATGAATTCTTTTTATGTTATTAAAGTGCTGTGAAATTTATGGGTCAATATCTAAATGCATTATCATTGGAAATGTATTTATACAGGAAATGATGGCCAATTAACACATCCCCTTCACTAGTGATAATTAGATACATAGACTATTGGTATTTTCCAGGATAGGAGATCACCTCTTATATGCATTAATATGTAGAATCATTTATGGCATACATGTATTTTGAAGATATATGCATTCACCTTATGTCTGAAGAGAGGATCCATCAACCACATGATTAAGGGGTTGTATTCTCCTAAGTGGATGAATCAATTAATGTTACATCCTTTGAGAACATATGAGCACCTCTTGGTCTTACAAGCATGTTAAGCACACCCAATTCGGCTGCAAGGGAGCAAACTTATCACTTTTAGAAAGAATTTTGAAGGTAATTTTGGGTTCTTCTAGTTCTATCTTATTTTTCAAGATAAAGGATATGCTTCTATCGTGTTTGTTATTTCAAATCTATGATATAGATATTATTCTCATTATACAGAAGATTGTATAGGGTTTTATTCATGATTTTTAAATTTTGATTTTTTATTTTATTAAACACAAAGTCTAACACAATGAGCTGGTCTGGAATGAATAACACTAGATGTATAATAAGAAGATTGAACTATGCAACTTGCCTCGTCTGGAAATCATTTGCATCCAGATTTTCAGTAATATTAATTGAAGTAACTTTAGGAGTTACCCATTAAATGACTAGGTAAATTGGAGAAGTGAAAGATGAAAGATATATTAATTAGAATAAGGATTGGTCGACAAAATACTCAAGAAGAGGATTTAAGTAAGATACAATACAAGCATTATAACCTCATAGCTGATGATGATTCATGAAGAATTTAAGATTGCTAGAGAAGAAGCTGATGCTTAAGCTACGCCTCATGAACAACAATCACCAGCATTTCTATTGATAAACATTGCCTCCTTCTGACCATTATTGTGGCCTTGATTTGATCATGCACTGTGGAAGATATTTGTATTAGTTTATTCCACCAGATTATGAAAGATGCTTATGTACCTTCATTTAATTTTCTGTCAGCCTTCCCTATTTATGCCTAAGGCATTGGTTCCGAGACGGCAAACCTATCAATGTTTTTCCTTTATATTTTATTTGAGTGGTGATATGTGTAATGCAAAATTTTAGTCCACGCATGTGACGTGGCGTCCTAATTGGTAGTCCAGAGATAAAAGTAAAAGTAAGAACTATCTTTTTATTCTATAAGTAAGCCTAAAACTTAAAATTTATCTGGACTGCCAACAGCCACATCTTTATTTTATTTCGTGAATTCAAGAAAAGTAGTAACACCAAAGCTCAGATATTTATTAATGACCAACATGTATATGTAATTATGATATCTGAAATATGGTCACAAATTTATCTTTTTATTATGATTTCTGATTAAAATATGACTTTTAATAAAAAAATATAAGTTCGGGAGATATATATATATATATATATATAGAGAGAGAGAGAGAATCCAATACTTTTTCAAATTTCGCTCTCGCTTACGCGTGTGGACAAGAGGTCGCTCGAGCTTTACAGCTATTGGAATTCCTAACTCCACGGGGAGTCAAATGCCCGTGGCTCACTGACTATGACTCACCCAAGTCCCAACGCCGTGGCCGCAGGACCATTTTGCGGCGTCGTTTCCGGCGATTACGATTTACGAATCTTCAAAGACTCTCTCTCTCTCTCTCTCTCTCTCTCTCTTACTAGTAAATTCTGGGCCGAAATTGGTCTTACTTTTCTTTCAGTAAAGAAGGTGAGATAATGGGAAATGTTCGCTCAATCTTGTTCTTGGAAACGACGACATGCATGCATGAGTGAAAGTTTAAGAATTTTCCGAGGGTGAAAGTGGGTTATAATTGTACGTACTTTGGTCAGAAAAAAAAAAACATGTAGAAAAGGGCAATATCCGTTGCCCCCCCAAGAAGGTTTACTCCGTTTGTCAAAAAGCAAATCCACACCATATATATTAGATCAGCATAATTACCTTTTTGTTGGAACCAATTACGAATGCCTCCGTATGAACCCACATATATATAACTCACGTTACGTACCAGGAGCTAGTTGCGCGCTAAATTATGCAGAGGAAAGGCGAGGTATAGTCCCTTTCTGCGAAGTGGACACCAGCAATTATCGAAACAAATCATCGTGCCTGTGATTCTCAACACGCAGTTGGCATCCATGAAGGCACCGTGATTCTGATCAAATGACAGCACGTATATATACGTCCAAATAACAACGACGAGAGTTCTCTCTGCATCTTCCAGTAAACATTGATTGCACGGCATGAAATCTTCCAGCTAATTCGAAAGCTAGATTCCAGTCTGGGCAGTCCAGCAAAAAGAAGCAAATGAACGGCAAATTTCGAAGCCTTCGTTTGGCAAGAAAGTAATTCATTCATATTGACCAAAATCTGGTCTGGGGACTGTGATATCATCATGATCACGACGGAAGAGCTCTTTTAGTGGATTAGTAATTAAACAGAAAAGACGCACACCACATTGTATAATTTGTCAAAAAAAAAAAAACAAAGAAAATTAAAAAAAAAATGGGGGGGATGCCCTGTGGAGCTAGTGCTGTGGATATCCTTACCTCCATCAAAAGCTACTTTATATATCTTTGACCATTCCAAAAGAGTGATGATGATGATGATCAAATATATATATGTTATCTCACTCTCTCTCTTTCTCGCGCTTTCCTTTTCTGATATTGGTCGGCTGCGGATGGATATTCCAATCAAGAACTCCATTATGCATGTAATGGTGTAGCCATCCGTGGGAAAGATAGCTACCAGTCCGGCCCCTTTGCCTCTTACATATATTCCAAACAGAACGCCGACCCTTTGTTCCTACCCATACCATTAGAGATATGACAGAGACTTGAGAGAAAGCAGCAGAGGGAGAGGGAAAGAGAAAGACCCCGGTCCCTTTAATTTACAGTAGTACATCATCTTCTTCTCCTCACCCTCTCCTTCCTTGATTCCTTGCATGCCCCACCGTCACCGTCTTTTGTCTTTTCAAAATATTCCCTTCTCCCTTGTACAAATAAATACCATCCACTGATTCCTCAACTCAATCCTCCTCTCCTTCCCTGGAGCTCCAGAGCATCAGTTCTAGTACTGGATTCGTTTTCCATCACCAGCCCTCCCCATTCACGCTTACACCAATATCGAGCCAGCTTTTTTTTCCCCCACGTTTATTCTTAATTCTTCTTCTCTCAGACGACTGGCCTCAATATGGTTCCTGATTTAGAGGTATTATTTTTTTAGGTTCCGACACGTTTTTATTAAAAGTTGATCAAATGCAATTCATCTTGATATATAGGTCTTCCAACACGGAAGGAGTACTTCAAATATTTCCTCAGTTTTTTTATGTGAATAGCTAGCTAGCTAGCTATAGGTTGTTCTCATATATGGGTATGCAATATTGAAGGTCCTTACTAACACATTTTGGTTTCTTAAATATCTGTTCTTCTTTGGGCCGGGTACTGTTCGTTGTTCGGAAAATGCAGAAGCCTCGGGTGACGGAGATACAAGTCCGGATGGACTGTAATGGCTGCGTTCAGAAGATTAAGAAGGCCTTAAATGGGATTAACGGTAATGATCATCATCAGTACTCAACAACATTAGTAATATTTCTCCCTGCAGCTTCTTCGATCTCCACCTTAATTCTGCTTAGTGCATGTAGGAAATAATGTGCACATGAGATAGTACTACTATTACATAATATTGCGCATTTATTGTATAACAGTGTTTCTGAACTATTACATAATATTGCGCATTTATTGTATAACAGTGTTTCTGATCAATCTATCTCCAGGTATATATGATCTCTACATCGATTTCCCGAAGCAGAAACTGACCATAGTAGGGTGGGCTGATCCGGAGAAGATCGTCAAAGCCATCAAGAAGACGAGAAAGATAGCCACCATATGCTCCCACACCGAGCCAACGGAGCCCCCGCCGGCGGCGGCGCCGGCGGCCCCCGCTCCAGCCCCAGAGACGTCGACCGCTGACCCCCCCACCCCAGAAGCCCCAAACCCACCACCCCCAGAATCTCCGTCCCAAGAAGCCGCCGGCGCCCCATCGCCGGCAGAGCCCACCAAAGACCCACAACCCCCAGATCAAGCTCCGGATCAGGGGGTAGTACCCCCACAGCAAGAAGTACCCCCGAGCACTAGTCCCAAACCGGCTCCTAGAGACGTTGAAGAGATCCACATAATCCACCACCACCCTCACAACTATGGCGTCTACGACGACCACTGGAGCGGCACTAGTACCGGTACAATCCATCCCGGCGGTAGCAGCCGTGGAATATTCCGACACGAAGCAGCTGCTCCCCCGTACTACCATGTGACTCACAGTTACAACACGCATAGACCCTCCCCCTATGTGACGGAGTACGAGTACCGCCGGTCGCCGCCGAGGACGGTGAGGTATGCGAGGAGGGAACAGTACTACCCCGTCGACGATTACCAAGTCCGGGGGATCGGGAACGGGAACGGCGCCGACGGCAACAACATAACGTCCATATTCAGCGACGAGAATCCAAATGCATGCAGAATAGCTTAATTAACTTAGCCCCGTGCTTAATTAGAGAGGTATTTTTCAAAAAAAAAAAATTAGAGAGGTAAAATTGGGGGCGGATCAGGAAGAGGTGAGAGAGAGCTGTGCTCGTGCTTTAGAGTCTGAGGAGACTCTTAGGAAGAAATGTTGTTACGGTAATGACATGAGTTTATGAATTATAATAAGAATTCTAAAAAGTGTAAATGACGATTAGCTAGTAAATCAATAAATAATGCATAGTGGAATGACTGATGAGAATGAGATGCTTGGCTTGTAGACGTGGGAGGATCGATACCCGGTTCCACTATATATGACGATTGAAGAGAATCCATTAAAGCCCTTTCTACATTATTTATTTTCAGACCAGAAAGTTTCGCCAGTCCCTTTCCTTGTTTGTGGTGCTTTTATTATTATCATATATTTATTTAATATCTAATGGAAAGAAGATAGAACTTCTCTCAGTGGTTGGCTTTCTTTGTTTCAGGGAAGTACTAGCTAGAAAGAACATGCATGCACAAGTGAACAAAATAAAAATAAAAAGTAATGTCTTGGAAAATTAGTATATATAAATGATATCGATATGCAAATTCATATAGTATAAAAAATCATATGACAATGTAATCAATAGGAGTTGCAAACCCAAATTGAGGTCAAGGCTGAAAATCTGTTGCTTTCCTCTTTTCCTAATAGGAGTATAGTCATGAGATGTAGGAGAGAGATACGTTAATCAAGAAGTAAAGAAATACTGTAGAATAATCTCTAAATAAATTTATAAACATGTGAAATGCATTTATGTCGTGAATACAAGTTAAAAATGGGGAAAAAATCAAGATAATATATGGGAAAAACTTCGAGTGGGAGGTAGAGGAAACGATTAGAAAATTGTTTTGCCGCAAAGATGATTATGTAGAGTTTTAAATGGTATCTATCAACTATATTTAAGCATTCACAAATTATAGCATACAACAAAAATATATGAATCAAATTTACAGTGCAAATAATAAGAACACTGAAACAAAAAAATAAAAACCCCTTTCAGATACCCGCATTATCTGATGTCTCTCAACTCCAACCCTTCAGCGTCCCACCCCCACTCGAAATCAAACAGTGAGACCCATCGAGTTGGAACTCTCTTTCACATTAGTGTTCTAATTCTGCTCGAGATTCAGATTTATAAGGATGGAATCCCCTCATACGTTGCCCCTGAGTTTGCAAACTGATAATTCAACCACCAAATCATCCAACGGATACAATTCAAATGCAAGAAAATGCAACTCATACATTGAAATACATAGAAAAAGGGACCAAACTTGTCACAAAAACAACCCTAATAAGGAGCTTCTTGCGCATGAGCCTTCACAAATATATACACATATGACCCTTCGTTTCTTTTAAGGCCTCAAAGGTTTCAGACCGAGCGATGCTCGGATCCTATTCTGCTCAGCAATTTCTGGATCTGGGTGGTCTGTGCCATCATCTTTCTTCTCCTTCTTTTCTTTCTTTTTCCTTGGTTGTTCTCTACCATCATCTGTTCCATCCGCCCGCCTTCGTGGGCTAACACTGTGACGGTGCCTTTTCCTGTGCTCCCCACCATCACGATCCCGTTCTCTGCGGTCTCTACTGCGGCTCCTGCTTGAACATCGCCTTCCTCGGTCTCTGTCTCTCCTCTCCCGGTCTCTTCCTTCCCTCTCCCTCTCTCGCTCCCTGTCCCGCCCACCAGCATAGTCCTTCTCGTCTCTCAGTCGATAACGATCCCTTTCTCTCTCCCTGTCTCTATCTCTATCCCTTTCACGGCCTCTTCCACGCTCTCGATCATAATCTCTTTCATAGTCCCGGTCTCTGCCAAAGAAAAAAAATAGATCAAAACACTACTCAAGATATGATTATGCTGTCCTGGACTGAAATTAGTGGTTCATAAACCACATCAATGACTATGCCGTACAAACTGAATTTAGAGTTCAAGAACCGAGGAAATGACCATGCTATACAGGACTGAAATTAGAGTTTGTGAACAATAAAATTGCCAAGCACCATAAATGATAACCAAGATACAGGCTCCCAATTTCATCTTATATTCCAACTCATGCCAACTAAAACAATAATTGCAAAGAGATAAATGCAGACAAGTTGCAAATCAAACACTCGATCACTTAAATTCATAAACCTGCCACTATCGAAGTTTAGATAACATGTCAAGCAATCTCCTAGTCATTTATATTCAGTCACTATGACAAAACTTCAACGTTGTATGACTCATCATACTTCTCACTGCACACACTTAGTACAGAGAAACCTGGCAGAGTCATCCGGCATTCCTCTAGGAAGCAAATGTTATCTACCAAGGGCTTAAAATGCCATGGCAGTGACAGCCTTGTGAAGTAACTAGCAAGGCAACAGCTTCCAAAATCCACTTTTCATATGTATATATGTATTGCAAGAAAATCAACTAAACACAGAGTTTCTCACTCCAAAATAAATTTATTCCCAAAGCTCCCACCAACTATAAAACGATAACCAGCTTATATGCTTATCCAAAAGCAGCTTCTTTGGTTTTTGCAACAGATAAACACTGAGATGATGAGGTAAAGTTTATTAGAACACCTACAAACAAGTAGCAGAAGAATTTAACATGGAAAAAGGATCAGTCCAGGATTGGCCACTTACAGGATTGTCTTACAGGAAAACCTACAAAATAGATTTCTTATTTTCCTTTTTCACAGAGCAATCGTGAAGTCTAATATGGCATTAAACCCAAAAGAAAATGGGAAAAGTGTGCAAGCACAAACAACTTACCTGTGATGCCTATAACTCTCACGTCTTTTATCACGATCTCTTTCTCTGACAGGACTACGTCCTCGGTAGTGATCCTATTCACAAAAGCCCAACAAATAGGAGTTAGGGCAGAGAGCAACCAAAAGTAAATAAACAGCATCAAGTGAAGGGATCTGTTCATAATATGGCAACCTTGTCACGGTTTTCTTCGTCTAAACCAGATAAAGCTGGATCCTCATCATCTTTTTCTTCCTCCTCTTCAAAGTCATCTTCTAATGCACTTCTCCTTGGTTCCAACTTCCCAGAAGATTCGAGAGTCCATCTATTCATATGCAAGCATCAGAATACTTCAGAAAAAAAAATATTGCAAAAGGCTTCTTCAAAACAACATGAAACTGTGACAAGAAAGAGCAAAGAAATGAAAACTTCATAGTGCACAATTCCCATGACAACATTGAATCATCACATCTGTCATCCCATTAGAACATAAAAGCATTTCAAATACATCTAATCACTTATATATTATTTAGCATTTCAAATACACTAATCACTTATGTATTATTTCCACATGGTAGTTCCGCATCCTTCACAAAATCCAGCTCCCATACTAAATGGAAAAAATTTTAAAATGATCCAAAGAAAAAGCTCTACACAATTACTAATTCTGAAAGTAAAAGAAGATTTTTGTGACAAGCTACAATGATGCAAAAGCAAAGACAAGTTACCTCTTTTGTATGCGGGGTAATGAAACATCACAGGAATAATCTTTTGTAAGAAGTTCATCAATTAACTCATCCACATGAGTCAAGGCATACCCTGTACGTCAACAGGTATAAGCAGAAGTAGACACAAGATAATAGAAAAACAACAAAATTTAAGATTAGATTATGCACAGTAATTAAACCGGAACCGAATATGCCGGTTCTACTACTTTGGCCCAGATTCAGGGTAATTCCCAGGTTGAAAAGAAGGAGAGCCATATTTTTCCAAAAAAACCACAAGGTACAAAGACCAGGTTTAGCAGTCAAACCGCTAACCTGGTAACCCAGCAGGTCAGACAAAATTGTGGATCAAGGGCCAGGGAGAAAAAAATGAAAAGGAAAAGGAGAGGGCAAAAGGAGCGGTCACCAGGTGAGAGGCTGAGAGTTATGCCGCCCTCTACCCACTATGATGTGACCGCTCGAAACCCTCTACTGCCTCCCCAGAGAAAGGGCGACGGAGCGCCCTCCCCCACCTCAGGCTAGCAGAGTAAGGGTCCCCTCCTCGGGGAAGCTGCTCTTCCACCCCTCCCTTTTTTTTTATGTTTCACATCAAAGCTGGTGGCCTCCCTCTGCCAGCTTGAGATAGGGGAGCAGATTTCTCCTGCCCTCTCTTTTTTTTTTTTTCTGAAATGGTGAAACTTTTATTAATAATGGAACTAGTGATAGAATAATGTTACAGCAGTAGTACAAACATAAAGATACAGGGCTGAGGCCTCTTTTGAGTGCAATGCACAACTATCACACAGGTCTCTCCTGCCCTCTCTTCACGAACAACCCCCGATTTCTGGATGAAATACTGATGAGAATATTTGTGGAACAAATTATATTGGCACGGCTAATTAGTATCCCCTTCCCTCCTTTCCTCTCCTTCCTCAGCTCCACCCCCACCCCACCGCTTCCCATCCCTCCAGGCAGAGCTTTTATGGAACTAGATACGAACATGTCATGTAAGTCAAGAGTTTTCTCAATCATTTGAGTGAAGTTGGCAACTCTATTAGCTCAATGCAGTGGTTTGACATAATACCAACATAAACACAGTACTCATGCACCCAATAATTCTGTGCTGGTCCCCTAATTGCATTTTATTTACCCTCTTTAGACATTCTTAATGGCTTTTTTTTGTTTTTACCCTAAAAAAATAAAAGAAAAGAAGAATAGTGTTGGTCTTCAATGGCTAATAGTAAATAATACTAGTGATGGCATCATAAGACTAGATATTGTAGTAGCAATAATTTGCTACCCACAATGTGACAAAAGAAACACAAAATGTAAGTCAAATAAAAAAAAGTCAAATTAAAAGGAAGAGTTTCAAATAATCTTACGTCCATCAGGTAACTTGCGTCTCAATTTCCTATAATCATTGTAAAGTGGCTCCAGATACTGGTACACATCAGTCACTTGGCCAGTGAGACGCATATAAAAAGCCCCAAGGACACGAACATACCTGCCAAATAAGACCTCATCACTGAATGAATGTAAAAAAAATGCAATTTACAAGTACTAGAATATGCAGAAAAAAATGAGAGGAAAGGCAAAAGATCAACACCAAAATCAACAGCATAAACTATAAACATTCCAATCAATGATCCACCAGTACAGACACAAGACATGTTTCACATGCATCAAGGATATTCTATTGTACTCAATATGAAATGATGGTTCAGCATATCGATGTACCCTGGAGAACATGTCACAGCCAACAACTCTTTCACAGTTACGATGTTTTAGAGCATTTGCAAAAAATAAGACATCATAAAATATATATATATATATATATATATATATATATATATATATATATCATATATCATAGAAAAATAGAACTCATATATCACTATAAACAGCATTTATTCAATGTAACACAAATTTCCAAAACTGAAATCAACCACTAAGAAAACACTTACCAGAATGGAAAATTAGAGTTATAAAAAATAGAGAAGACCTATACCACAAGTACTGGAAGCAGTATACTGCACTCAGAAATATCCATTAGAATTGGAACACCATTTCTAAAAGTAGCTAATGTATACAAAGAGCCCATACTTCCGATGAAAAGTAAGTTAAACCAAAAGCTTGCATTTATATCAAGTCATTTTTCTTTTAATACAAGCCATGGAGCCTTCTGTAACAAGTTGAACTAGACATAGACCTCATAGAGAAGTCGCCCCTTTCTTCCACGAGCGATATGATTTATGGAGCTGATAAAATAAATCCATAGAAGAGCTATGGTAGCACGTGAAAAGCAAAGCCTCAAGTTTTTTCCCTTAACTTAAAATACACCACATAGAGAGGTTCAATTACTTTATCTAAAAAGGGACCTGCGCATGTGCATTTGGCTGCATCATTACCTTATTAATCAGTTATAACATTCTTCTGTCTCTACCTTCTTGGCGTTGGTATGCATGAATATCATCTTTAAAACCAAAAAAGTCGTTTTCAAAGTAAGACCTCACAGTTAACGATATCATTAAAACTGGCATTCGCTCTAAAAGGTATTAAAAACTTGTAACGGAGTTAAGGTAACTTCCTTATGTGTTAAAATAACAGAATGGACGTTTAATAACTAAAGATGAAATACATTATTTATGGCATTAACCCACAGAAGAAGAAGTGAGTACGCTCCTACTAGTTAACACATAACATTGCAGATTGAGGGCTCCTGGAATCTCAATATGTAACAAGGTACCCCATAATAAATCACAGACTTACTCTTCGCAACTCAAAGTATGCTTCAATATAAGAAGCAAAAGCAAAACCACATGAAATAAAAAACTGATAATATTTATGAGCCAACTACCTTATAATCAAAAATAGCATCTCAAAAAATCTCAAAACCACATATAAGGCAGGAACATATTTAAAAAAAAAAAAACTTACTTGTAATCCTCGTTTTTTATGAACTCTACAACGATTTCCTTCTCCGGCTGGATCTGGAGCATTTTAATAACAAGGCACATAAACGGCGTCGGCTTCCGGTTGCCACCAAAGGTTCCACCGAGATGATCCAACTCCATGGCTTTGTCAACAAGCGTTTCAGCAGTGAGGCCAAAGCACTGCTCTTTCCAATACGTGTTTTGGTATATTTTGGACCTCAAAATCTTCTCCACGAGGTTCTGAGGATTAGTCCCTCGAATGCTCTTCGCTCCTGGATCCGTTCGATTCGCCATTGACACCAGCACCAAGAAAACCTCTCCACAACACTAACCCCAACAAAATATTTCAATCTGACGAGAATTTAAGGAAAAACGAAAGACAACAGCCGAAGACGCGCGCAATAAAGGGTAGCCCCTGTCGTCTATCTGTGAACGGAAACTACTAATTAGGTTTCTGCGTCGGTCGTAACAAGAAGTTGCAGAGAACCCTCTCAATGTAGGGCGAGGTCCCAGGGGACAGAGATTAAGGGCGAGACTCGAGAGTGGAGAATGACCTTTTAAAAAGATTTTCCTCGCGAAACTAGTAAAGACGTGGGAAATACATACTGGCCCAATAAATAAGCCCATGATATTTGTCGTTAGACCCAAATGTAAATGGGCTCTTTGTGGACCCGACCATGCTCACATGGAGTCTCTCTATAATGATGACAATAAATTCATTTTTGCTCCGAAGACCAACTCCAGTTGGATTCAAAATTAAGCTGCCACCCATATTGAAACACAAAATTAATTAAAAATTTAAAATATCAGATTTAGAGAAAAAGAAAAATCTATAGTTTTATGACTGGAGTAGTACAGTCTTGTCTGGCCAATGTGGGTAAACCACGTGGATGGGCCCCGGAGTGCTCAGTGCTCTCTTTCCTCTCTCGTCGCTATCAAAATTCATGGCGAGTTCTACTCTAATCGATACAAAGCCCAGGTCCACCACGTGGATGCACGCCCACGCTGCCTGCAAACCGTACATTGGGCCCACTACGACCGCTATCCACGTCGTCGTTGTCATTTGCCTTTTTCACACCATGACGTAACAGTTTTGGTTGGGCCCACAAGGCCTAGCGCATGTATTACATAATTATGAGCTCTTTCCCTACCAGGTTTTAACAATTTCAGCATCACTGACGACGATCCGACGGACGAGAAGCCACCACCTAAGCGCGGAATATGCCCTCGATTTGGTAGAATTGGGGCCCAACCTCCTGCATTCCCGCAGCCAATCACGCAATCCTCCCCTCTGCTGGCTATCTCACGTAATATAAGCCCTTCAAAATATTAAAAAAATATATTTTATTTTATAAATTCTAAATTTTAAAGGATAAAACGTAATTCGCGGACAGGTTAGGTGCGTGCACACGACTCGCGCACCCAACCGGTGCACGGCGCACGAGTAATTATTCCAATAGTTTAGATTTGAACTGTGGGCAATAGGTGCAACTAACATTTTTAAATACTTATTTAACACCTACTTAAAACAGTGCCAAAAATATATCGATTCGAGCATCGATGTTCCCATAAAGCAACATGCCACGCCAAGAATGTACTCCTGCACAATTTGGACACCGCATATTGTCTTTATCTGCCCCAATAATTGATCCTGTCTTGGCTTGTGGGTCGAGGAGAGAGAAGGAGATCCTATGAGAGAGCCTGCGGGCTGCGAGAGAGAGAGAACCTGAACAGCTTTTGCTTAAATATTTACCAACATCTCTCTGAACAAATACACTACATTTCACCTGTCTTTGTGAATAACAGGTCTTGAATTTTTTGTCAGTTCTCGTCATGTTTCATTGTTTTGTCATCAGCTTCTCCCTCCTATCAAGGTGGCAAAGAAGAATGAAGAGAAGCTGAAAGAACAACAGAACAGCCAAAGGTTCGACAAAACAATACGGCTTACAAATTTAACAACTGATAGGTAAGCTACTTTCGGAGTAGCATCATTTCTTCTTCCTTAAAGATTTACATTCATGAACTTCTAGGATCTCGGTCAATCCCACAACTTTGATAGCACACTGTGCAATAGAAATGAGGATAAATGAACCAGATATCTCCACAAGAATAAAAAAAATGCAAAGAACAGTGTTGAACAGCAATGATTCCAATGAAGTATGGATAACTTGTTTTTGAGTCTCAACACTACCAAAAATTTCCTTACACATGAATCAAGTAATGAAGCTGTACAAGTAATCACACCGTGTAGCCTTTGATGCAACATTTCATCGATGAATATGAATAGGGAACTGAAGAAGAACAAAGGGTTCCGAGAATGGGAAACTTATTTGGGGAAGGAATAGATAAACTAATGAAGAATACACCAGTTCGGAAGGGGAATGGAAGGCAGTGACTCGATTGTACAGGAGTTGTGGGGCACTGGCAAAAGACTTCTTAGGTCGATACCGTCTCATAGCACCTCTATTCCACTGCTCGGCTGAACGAGAGAGAAACAAACTGTGGAAGAATTTGGAGTTTCAAGATTGGAACATGGCTCAGGGAAAACAGACTGAGAGAACCCTACCACATTGGAACAAACCCATGAAGTAGAAGGGTCAGAAGTGACAGACAAGCGGATATTTGAGAGACAGATAGCTGTAAAGGGGTCTTCAGGAATTCCAGTCAAGTCTCCAGCCTTGCTGATGTTTGTCCCAATCACATTCTTAATAGTGATCCCACTAATGACAGGATAAGCATTTGGGTCATAGTGATCGTCCGGATGATGCCCACATTGACCACAAACTCCAAGTGCCAGCTGCACATTTTCCATCTGTATGTCAGATATGAGAACGTTTTCAATGAATCCGCCTCTGCCTACTGTCGTCCTGAGTTTTATGCCGGTGAAAGAATTATAGATATGCAATTGGTCCACATGTATATTTGAGATCCCACCAGACATTTCACTGCCAAATGCAAGAGCTGATCCTGAAGAAGATTCAAGGTAAACCCGGCTGATGTATACATCGGAGGTGGGTCTGTTGTAGGAAATGCCATACTCGTCCCATCCACTTTTTAACGAAATTGCGTCATAACCAACATGAATGTAGCAGTCCTCAATGCAAACCCCAGCACAGGAATCTGTACAGCAAAAGGTGCACTTAAAATCTTTTAATAGATGCACATTTTGAAAAAGATGAGAAAAGAAAAAGTTGCAAACAAGCAAATGCAAGATTAGTTAACAGACCTTTCAGAAATTAAAGAAATGGGTCAGAAATTACTAAAAGTAAAGCAACAACAACCATGTAAGAGCAAAGAAGATACATTTTGAACATCAGTGGATACAATCCTGAGCCATAATTTGCTTGTTATCATCATCTGGTATGCGCATATGGATACAGTGCAAAAACCTTCCTCGGTTGTTTTCTTAACCAATATCGATTTTCATTCATTTCCAGCAGCTCATTGTATTTCTAATACACACTAAATTTTAGAGAGAATGCCAATACGTTGAAGTAATATCATTTCATTCCTATGTAAGTGGGATCAGGTCATCTAAAACATCAACAACATTAAATGGGAACAGACGTGAGGGGGGAGGACAACCAAAGTTAAAATCCTTCTCCAATTCTATGTTATATGTCTCCCAGAAAAGACTAGCCCAAGTTAGACATTTTGCCCAACTCATAACCACATGATATTTTCATATTTAAACCCGTGAGAAATGACTTCCACCATCAATGCCATAGAAACGACGTTCACATCATAAATGTCAGAGACATTGTTCCTCAAAATTGTTGGCACAAAATCAAGTCATAAAATGTCTTTCGCCAACACAAGGGTTCATTTTTGGAAAACAAACCATCTTTTAAACAGGTAGTGAAAAGAAATTCCCAGAAACCAAATACAGATGAAGGCAAAATCTGAATGAGTTATTATAAGAAATGGATCAATTGGCACTGACCTGGTACAATACCATTTGTAAAGGGAGAATCAGCTGGAGTCACAACCGTAATGTTTTGTATCTGTACATTGCTGCATCATTAAGGAAGACAATCAACCATGTGGAGAATGAAAGTTTGATAAGTTTATTATCCAATTCAATAAAGTGTTATACCTGCTATAAACAGGATGGATGCTCCATGCTGGTGCATTTAATAAAGTCAAATTTGAAACTAGGACTCCATCACAACTTTCAAGCTCCACAAGATGAGGGCGGCTATAATTTAAGGAATGAGAACGGACCCAGTCCCACCATACAGAACCCTGGCCATCGATTGTTCCATTATCACCTGATGCGGAAAATAGACATTGTTAGAACTTCTAAAAAAGAAACATAAAAATTCCATGAAGTCTGATCCTTGTCTATGGAAGATTTTCTTGCCTGTAATAACTACATCCTCCAACTTGTAGCTATTAATCAAACTACGATACCGTCCTCCAGGAACATCAATACCGCGTCCATAGGAAGGCAGAGGTTCCACAACAGGCCACTGAGCTGGGTCCTGTACAACAGGCAAAATGGTAGAAGTTCAACCAATGCAGTTAAGTTATAGTACAAGCTCAAATACATTCCAGAAGTACAGGAAATAAATCATACAGAGAATTAAATCAAAATGGAAACGACATTAGAGCAAAAAATGGGTGACACATTGACTATAGGAGATACTTAAATAACTTTGAAAACTTAATATACCTTAGAATGGCTAAGGATAGGATATGATAAACCTTAAAGAAACAGGCACTGGGCAAGATACTTAGATAAGTTCAAACCTAGTCCAACCCAAAAGATAGTTACAATCTCCCCTTTAACATTCCCACAAATTAAACGCTAATGGGAAAACGAACCGAGAGGCAATCAAAAAGCATATCCAGGAAATACCAACTGATCAATACTGATTATGATTAAAAACCAAATAGAATCACAGATAACAATAGAAAAGAAAATACAGATAATCAACGAAGCAGTATATGATATAAACCTGAGTGGCAAGGATGACAGCATCTTTATGCAAGAAGAGTGTAAGATGACTGGTGAGGTTGAAACTTTCAGTGAGCCACCTTCCAGGTGGAACATAAAGCTGCGCTCCACCCTTGTCTGAAAATGATCTGACATAGAAAACAGCATTTTGAAAGGCTATAGTGTTCAAGGTTTTGCCATCCCCTACAGCTCCAAACTCCAAAATTGAGACACTGTGAGGCCTGGGAGCCAGACTCAAGCCAGTCTTATATTTGCACTCTCCACTGCTCTCTCCTTCACTGCCTTGGATAACATTGCTGAACGTCACAATGAAGAGCAGTAATACCTGATAGAAGGACTAGGAAGAAGCGCAAAGGAAAGAAAATTAGTACAAGTTAAATGTAATTCAGCATCAGAGAAACAAGGCCTTAAACAGAGTAGACTTAATATAACTTGGTGACAGTGCATTTCAGCATCAAAAGTCTATGACCAGTAGATTAGAAATATTGACCTCCCCAACATTTTTTTCCGACGCAGATAGTTGGTTTTGTAGATCGAAGAAGCACAATTCTCTCTTCTTTAAGAGAATAAGGCCATTCGAAATCGAACAGATAAACAGTCATTAACTAAAAGTAATACAGACAGCATCTTCGGAGAAAAGAAAAAGACAGAAGAATGAGAAACCAAACTAACAGCCCTCGCGATTAAACTGAAAATGTTCAATTTATGTCAGAGGAAAGACATTTTATCAGGACGGACGAGAGCCCCACAGCAAAGCGGAAGTACAGAGTAGAGGAGAATCCAAAGTAAGAGAATGACCAATAATCTACATGACCGGCAATGAAGAGTGAAAGGCATATATTTGCCAATGTATGAAAAGAAGAACATCCACAGAGGGAAACAGAGAGCCGACCAGTCACCTACCTATAAGAGACAGAAACTTGGAACAAACTAAAAGCGAAATCTAAAGAGACTCAAATCGTCATGAACTGATGTAAGACCAATCCAAGTCACCTGAATTCGCAAACGCTCGGACAAAATGAGGATCACGGCCAATTCCAACTTCCAAAAACACCCAATCATTTCAAGAAAAAGCTCATAAAAGCCCAAGAGAGGAGAAGGAAGGATCCCCAACGTCGCGAGAAAACCGCAATGAAAAAAAAAAACAAAAACAGAGAGAGGGAGAGAGAGAGAAGAAAAAAATCGACAGAGAGTCGCCTAGAAAAATTGTCATACACCAACGTACTTACTAGCCTCTTCATGAGTCCTCTCCCCATCAACGACTGCTCCCACAGGCAAGAACAGCATACATGGAAGAAACTCCAGCAGCCCGAGGAAGAAGAAGCAGAAAAACTGACCAAGGGGCAGAAGAGGAGAATCAATAAACAACAGCATAAGCGTATTTATGCGAGCAGAAGCAGAGAAACACGAAAGTATAAGCAAGTAAAAAACAAAAATGCCAAAGAAAGTCACCTTTCCATGCACTCACTCACAGTCACAGCATCCAAAACTCCATAAAACCAAATAAAAGAAGCAACAAAACATAAACAATGGAGAGAACCCGAACCCAAAATCCAAAAAAAAAAAAATGTATATATATATATATATTAAATACCCATTAATCTGGTTCGAATTTATAACCATTAAAAGCTGTTTTGCCGACACCAAATCGCTAAAACGGCTCCATGCGAGTAAGCGACAGAGTCGCTCTCACCGGCAAGGAGGAGGAGAGAAGGCGGTGGGGCTTCCGTTCGGTGTTTTATACATAAATGAACATATATTACACGCAGCTCAACCCGAAATCAAATCCAAATGTCGCCATTTTTATCAAAAGGGAGAAGAAAAAATGGGAAAGAAAATTCAAAATCGAGAAACAAATGATAGATAAGAAGCAGCAGCACCAAAGAGAGTAGAAAGGAGACGGAAGAAGAAAAAATTAATTTCAAGAAGGAAACAAAAAGATAAAAAAGAAAAGAAAAGAAAAGAAAAGAAAAATACCGCAAGGTGTGTGCATGGGGTTTCGGGACGCATGTGGGTGCCAGGACAAAATGGGTCCCACAATCAATCATGGCTCAAATGCTAGCCTGGACTCACTCACTTGACAGAACAGACTCGTTTTGCCGTCATTCATGCCCCTCTTTCTCCCCTCTCATTCCCCATATTTTCCAATTCCCAGATGCCTCTTATTTACGGAAACTGCCATCGCCACGCCTGCCAGACTTTTGGACTCGTTGGACTGGCATGGCATCCGCGACATTGACCCACCAACGATCCCTTGATTTTGATTCCCCTCTCTCCTCTCTTCCCTTCTCTTACAATAATACTAATATTAATAATAATAAGGCATTATTATGATTTTATAAAAAAAATTAAAATTTGAGTACAACGGTATTGGCTCATGCAAGGTAGGTGAATTTTTTTTTATTTCCCAATTAAACCATAATCAGAATAGTTATTTGTTTGTTTATGAATCTCACCTTTGAAGGCTTGAATGATTTTATGATTTGTATATTGGAAGATTAGAATTTCTATTTTTTTTCTTTTGTGGAAATAAATATGAATACTTAATTTTTTATTGGACTAGATAAAAGTTGTTCATATTTGTAATGAGTAATGCTAGTTGTACTTATGAACAGTATCACAAGTACATGTTAATCTAAGCCCTTAAAAATATAAAATTTATTTTTTATTTTTTAAAATCATATATTCTAAAGAATAAACCCTAGACATCAATGGTTTAGATTTAACATGTACAGTGAACACTTTCCATTTGTAATATGCATATCAAAGACTTCTAAGAAGGCTAATTATAGTATTTAACACGGTTAGAGAAATCCAAATCATATTTCTACCTAGCCAATGTTTAAGCTTTAAATTCCTGCTTAAATATGTCTTCTATGGTTACTCCTCAAACTAAGAGATGGGAGTTTTGCTTCAGATTTACAGGAAAAGATAGACCTGGGATGGGAAGGAGAGTTAACCTTTTGTTTTGATGTAAAATATGTTGATTAACTGAAATAAAAATAGATAAGAATTAATTGAATCACGCATGTCTCCCCATATGTTATTATCTTGGACTAAAATGAGATAAGTTACTGGCTATTTATTTAGTATATCAGTGAAACTAAAATGAGTTAAGCTTTGATCATGGCTAGATTTCTGACCTAAAAATTGATACCGAAACATTTGACACGTATTACTTCCGATTTTATAGATTCAGTTTAATCTATTCTTGATTGTGACACCTATTTAAAAACATTAATTGGGAAGCTTGACCAACCTTTTTTAACTCGATAGCTTATGCTTTTAAAAGCCCATCGCGAATAACAAGAGTACGAATTGACGTATCTGAGTAGCTAAAACTACACACGACATAAAACCCTCGTCACCTAAAAAATTTAAAATTCGTCGAAAAAGAACCTTCTCCCAATCACGCCCTCCCATATTCTCCATTCCTCTCTCCTTGTTTTACGTATAAAAGAGATTAGCGAATTCAATTTTGACAAGTCCAAGGTTGATAATTCGACTTTCACTTTCACCTAGTGTGACCCGCGACGAATTCTGATCGAGAGGGGTGAAATCCAATTTAACCTACTTCTTTCCGAGTCGCACTCTAAATGGCGGCCGGGGTTCATCACCCGAGCCATCAGAATTTTGTAACGTCGGAATTCTTTTTTTTTTTTTTAAGTCCAGGTAAGAAAAAATATAGGGTTCAAGCTTTACCCAAAGGAAGATAAAATTTAATTAAAACAAATAAAATCTTGCCGATTTTATCTCCGAGTTTCTCTTACTGGATGCCACTATACACTATTTGTAATATTGCTAAGTGCTAGTATCACCACTCTTCAAGAATTAATCCGAACATTAGTATGAATGGGATTGACTTGGGTTAATTTAAAATATATTTTTTCACTCACATAATCTATGAATTAGTTTGGGTAACTTAAAATCTATATACAATAAAAAATGTATATGGAGGTGCATATCACAGTAGATTACACTATGGATTAGTATCTTTGTCATATTTTTTTAGATATAATTTTAAGAGTGGTGATATGCTGACTTTTTACTGTGAGTTTTTACAGTGTGATGTGGCATCCTTGTTGGAAATCCAGGTAAAAGATAAAATAGGAACTATCTTCATATTCTATAGGAAGCCTAAACCCTAAACCTTATCTGGAATGCCAACTAGGTTGCCGGGAGGACAACCACATCAGGATGTAAAAGCTTAATGTAAAATGTCAAAGTACTGATATCATTTTTCTGATTTTAATTGTAAAACGAATTATTTATGGTATAAACTAATACAACTAATAACATAAACATACATAAAATTGTAACAGAAGAAAAATATAATAATTTTAGATAAGCATGAAACTATAAATCAACTTGGAAGAGCATTTTTTTATAAAGAAAAGAAATAAATAGAATTTACCATTACTAGCCTTTAAGAGTGAAGTTTAGCTCGGAAGGTAATAAGAAAGAAATATTTTTAATAAGGAATGTAAATAAGTATAATAACTATAAGTAAGGTTTAACAGTGAGATGAAGCTTAGAAGGCAATTTGGTGGGGCTAATTGATTTTTATGCAAAAAGATATAAACTTAATATATCCATGGATTGGGTTGGGTTTACGCTATAAATTGAATCCATTTGAATTATGAATTTGATCGGGTTGGGTTTTGATCCATAAAAAACGCGAGTCATCTTTTTAATCTGATAACTAATTTAATCCATTAGCTTACAAGTTGAACGTGATTTTTATGAATTGGAGCTGTTAGGATGGTGGGTTAATCCAATTAATCCAATCCATTGTAGGCCTTAATCGAGGCATAAAAAATGACAATAGAAAACTAAGAAATAAAAGGCGATGTGGAACGGGATCCCATCCTAATTCCTATGCCATCATACCTGAAATTTTTTTTTTGATTGTTCCTGGGAACGGTCGAACAAATGCAGGTACATCACGCGAGCCGTCGAACGTTTGATTGCGTCTGAACCGATGCAGTGAATCGACTTTTGATGGCCTTCCCGAGGAAATTTAGGGCTCCCAATCCACACTGGACAACACAGCACATGGCCGACGTAGAGTCAAACAACTCGTTAAATCCTTCGAAATATCTTTATTTAGTCGGTAAAATTTTTAAATGCTTCGAAATATCTTTATCCGGTCGGTTAAATTTCCATGTTCATCCTTGAATACAACATCACCCAGACACGTTTGTAACAAATCCATCTATGAGGATCACGCAAATAAGTTGCGAAAACTGCTCGGCCAAAGTACAAAAAATAAAAAGATCTAACAAGATATCGATGTAATCATGCTCGTTCCGCGCTTTCTTCCATCAGCTATACTTTCTCTACGTTTACTTCATGTTAGGGATCTGAACGCACTATAAAACTACTATTGTACATTGCATAAAATACAATTCGAAAAGGGCAGAGAGAAAAAAAATCAGAGAAACAAAAACAAAAAAATCTATTACATACATCTTCTATTATCATCTTTGGATTTGTTCTGCAGATGGCAAGCTGTTGGTGGACGAACCTGCTGCCCTTCCATTTGCTACACTACCATCAACCGGCACAGTCAGACCCCACTTACCCTCAGATTCCAGAGGTTCGATCACCTTAACAGACCCATCAGATAACCCTACTGCAAATTGATTTGGGTCCTGTGGATGCGCTGCTACAACAAGGGGGTATACTTGCTGGCCACTACATACAACGATTTCAAATTTCACAGCGAAAGTTAGTGTAACAACAATAAATAACACATGCCAAGCAACATCAACTAGAAAAGGGTGCGGCACTCCAATTAGACTTCTCTACAAACATATAGGAAAGCAATTTGTATCAATTTTCACTACAAACTAGAAGTTACCTGTTTGCTGTGGCTCCTGACAAATAAGCTGATGGGGCAATGCGACATCTAAGTCTCAAGGTATCGGCATCAAACACACCTACGTTACCATCACAGAAAGCAGCGTATACTAGCTGGCAATTGCAGGAATATACAGCATGTGATAAAGGGGATGCTAAAACATCCTGTGGGATCCACTGCAAATGGAAGAACACATGAGAACTTTGTTAACAGTGCTCACAGCAGAACATGCTTAAAAGAGTCATGAATTATACCTGACGAATGCGTTCCATTTTTGAGATATCATATATTGCTATCTGTGTTTCATGGAATACCAACAAGCGAACTTGATCAGAGTGGAACTGCACCCGTGTATCCCCACCTGCAGCCTTTCCAGCAGGTACCTGAAGTGGGATCGACCCCTTCTTTTCCCAAGTATCAGTGTTCCACACACACAGCTGCAGAATTCAACCATTAGAGTCTCGATAAAATTTCATAGGCATTTACAATGACAATACAGCGGCTTACAAATATGATTACAAACTATAAACATCCCAGATGGGGAAACATTTTCACAAAAACAAATCACAAACAAATGCCACACCTGTCTTAGAGATTATCAACCAGAAAAAATGATAACCTAACTTCCTTATCATGATACATCAAGGACTGATGAGACAAAGATGGAAACACATAGAAATCTAAACCTTCTCGTATCTGCAGCTTGATACCAGGTCATGAAATCTACATTCAAACAGAGATGCCTTCGAAAATCCTTAATTAGCTTCCAACTGTGAAGGTTCTATGCGAAAAATTGCACCCTCTGACCAGGTCATCTATGTGAAGTTCGCGGTGGCCACAACGCTTGGGTGTAAAAATCTCACCGACTGGTTCAGGACCAACAAACATTAAAATAAAAGGAACCATATACAATCCTTAAACAATGCTCCAATAAAAGTGTTTGTTACTTTCTAGTTTCTACCTCCATACTATCACACTACAGTTCATCATAACACTGGACTGGCCATGTCCACGAGCAGATGAACCGCCTCAAAACCAAATGCCAGATTATGCCTGTCGCCAAAACCCCTTTCATGAGAATGTCAACATGAATTGAAGCTGAGCAAGTTTACCTTTTCCCTATGTACTTCAATCATTTTCTTTTTCATAAAAATGTTTATCCACATTCTTCATTCATAATCATGTAAGCGCTTGTTTGACACTCGCAAGTGTGTAAAAAACCCAAGCTGACAACATCTTATAGATTGACACAGTGCTATCTTTCTAGTGCAAAGCATTGGAATTCCACCTTAAAAGCAAGCATTAAGACCCCCCTTGATACCCTTTCCAGTAGATCTTCAACATGAAAATCCGGTAAATGATCGAAGTGAAGCAGTGGATGGCATATGGTGAGGCAAACACTAGAAACAGAGAGGCAACTAGGAAAAAAAAGTACAGAAAAAGGTAAAATACAAAAGAAAGATATGTCAGTTCTCTCTCGTTTCATTAACTTAAGTTTATAGTACATAATTTACATAGTAAGCTCACATAAATAACAGATGTAAAGAAGAAAACTAAAAGACACATTCTACAAACTTTTTTTTTTTTTGATGAGTTTGTTTTAATAATTCATTCAAGAGAAATACAGATTATGCACATTCTACAAACTTTTGAAACTTCATATGAATGAAATAGCTAAAGGAAAAACACCTGACGGAATGAAGTATAATAAATTAATATCTGCATGCTGCAAATGATTTACCTGAGCATCAGCACCAGAAGAAACAAGGATGTTCAAGTTGTTTGCAAATGCTAGACCAGTTATACGTTTCTGATGACCTCTCAATCGTGTTTTTACCTAGCAAAATTTTAAAATAAAATATCATTCATAGGTACTTAAAACTAAATATTCATCTAAGGACCATTTCACCCAAGTATGGAAGAAATTTTCATTTTGGGGCACAGAATTACCTCATCCACTCTCACATTATATATTTGGATTACGGATTCCTCATTTCCAACTGCAATTATATTATTGTCCTGCGGATGAAATGCTAGGTATGTTGAAGCTGGTGATGGCATGAATGTTGTCATTACCTGCAAGACCACGCAAATCTATGAATAAGACAAAAACAGGCTTTTCTTCACAAATTAACAGTCTGTGTTGCTTGCATTGCAGAAGCAAGCAGTTATTTAAAACCCACCTTGAAAGTCATCATATTAAACAATGAGACCTTGCCACCACAGGCAGACATGACGTAGGAGTCATTCTTCGAGAGAGCGATGCAAGGAACAGCTTTTTCAGGACTGGTATCTGAGACATCGTTAGTCATAAGAAGACCACTGTTTGGTTGCCAATGTTGTGGAGCAACGCTGGCGGTGGCCTTTAACCCTCAACACAGTCAGTGATCTTTTCGCAATAAAAGAATTATTAACATGTGAACCCCAATATTAGAAAAAAAAAAAACATGACCTACTACCTTGCCACTGGGGTTCTGTTCATTGCGGCTCCATTTCCACAATCTCTGAATTGCATTTGATCCAAGTGCTAGCAAGCCAACCCCAGAGTTTGTGTAAAGAAGTCTTGCAACCTGCCGCAAATATGTCGAGGCACTTACTAGCTTCCATCTAGAATGGAGACATCATGAAGAAAAAGAATATCAAAAGAAAAGGTCGAACCTTGCTGGGAGGATCTGTGTTGTCTGGCATGGTAACAACTCGACAATGAGCAGTATCAGTTACTTCAGTCAATTTCCAGGGTTTTGCTTTATCAGCTGTCTCCTCCAAGATTCGTTGCTTCTCTAGGCTCCTAGCCATAGGATCAACTCCATTCTGAAAGAGATACGGAAAGAAACTCAAGAAGCAGACAAAGCACTCTTCACCGCAAATTCATAATGGGTGCATAATATACCACACCTGATAATGCAACTTATTAGGTATCTGTCAAAACTATGTGGTTTCCCCCATCAACAAAGAACGCCATGTTACAAAAATAAATAAATAAATAAATTTATCCCTTCCTTCGCCTCCTTTTCAACCACCACGACATCCTTTCCCTTTGATCCCACCTTACTTTTCTTCTCCCTCTTATTATTCTTTTTTCTTTCTTAAAATGATTCCTTTGTTTTTTATACCCAGATTAAGAGGCCTTCACTATCACCATCACGAATTTTACTGCCAAGATTGCAAAAGCAAATAGGCACAGAAACAGAAACGAAAGGAAAGTGGGAGGGAATAAGGGGAATGGAAGAAAAGAGGAAGGGAGAGAAAAAAAGAAAAGTTTTCTATGGCATGACAGTTTTGCAATGTTGATGAAAGACATGGACACAGTCCACATGACAGGTGTGAAAAAAATAAAACTTTGCACATAGTAATTTTGAGCTAAATGAAGTAGCAGGTCAGAACAACCAAAGTAAACGTACCAAGTGTATAAAACAATAAAAATAATTGATAAAGAATAAAAGAACCCCATTTCATTCCTCCAATCACATACAAGAACAGAGGGCCTTGCAGGGGAAGTTCTGTCCAAGCAGTCCACTCTGGTGATAGTCGAAGTCATATTGGCAACAACAGAAGCGGCAGACACCTGAAAAAGTGTTTGGTGAGAAAGAGCAAAATGACAGAAATAACTATGAATCTGATCCTACTATATCTACGACGAGGGATAGGTCAGTGGAAAACTAGGAATACACTTTCCCAGCAACTATGCACTTGAAAATTTGGGATCGCATAGAGTGCTCAAGCATTACAAACCTTAATAGGGCTAGGTTCAACAGGCGTTCGCAAAGCTTCAAATGATCGGCTTTCAATTGTTCGCAGCGATCGAAGCCCATCTGCATTAGCAAGGATCTTGAAACCATTGTCTGCAGTAGTAACAGCAAGAAGATTCCCATCCTTGTTGAACCTCAGACGAGGAAGGCTCTGATGCAATAAATACGATCACAACAATGTCCCTCATGTCTTCAAAAAAAAAAAAAAAAATCCTCTCAAGAAATTCTATTTAAATAATATAAAAAAAAAGCCTGACCGGGAGTCCACCCTCAGCATCTGTGGTTGCTATAGGATTAACATTGTCCACATCCCAAAACTTTATCTGACTGTCTTCTCCAGCAGCCAGAAAATGATTTTGTGTTGTATCAAACTGCACAACACCATTTGACTTCTTTCTAAATCCAGTGTATGTCCTCTTTATGGCCCCCTCACTTTCATTCCACTCAACCAAATAAGACTCCCCATCCTTGCTTGTCCCACAAGAGAACAATCTGAAGCAGTAAAGAAAAAATATATTTTCAATGTAGTACAAGCATTGCAGGCTCTTCTTAGTTGTCCGAGATTATCTGCCCAAAGGGTCTCAGGCTCATTATGGTTTAAAAAAGGACTCGACAAATGTCATATCTTTTTTTTTAACAGGACAAATGCCATATCTTTTTTTAAACAGGACAAATGTCATATCTTGTGTACCTAACAAACCAATGGCTAGGATATTTGGCTATATATTTGATGAAATTTCAGATAAGCAACCTTGAGGAATATTTACAATAAGCATGTTTTTGAAAGCTAATCACCATAAAATAATAAAAGACCATGCAGAACAAAGTCAAACGCAATATCAACAATGAAGCACAAAATTCATCAATGATGAAATATGTTTCTCGCATCTTACCTAGTTCCATCATCACTGTAAAGCATTGTAGTACACCAGTGACCAGGAGCATCATAGTCGACTCTAGAACCCATGTAGTCATACAGCCATGCCTTTATCTTTCCATCAAGTGCAGTTGAAAAAATAAACTGCAAAAAATTAGAGAAAACACATAAAGGTGCCTCCAATAATGATAATAATAAGGTTGACACATTGAAAAGCTTAATATCCTATGAAAATTCTGTGGTCGGTTTAGATTTTTGGACTCCATTCAAACCTGAATACTCTCCTTATGATGAGGGCAAATTGAATAAACAGGGGCTTCATGACCCTCAAAACTATAAAGCTTCCGCCCAGTCAAATCCCAGACCTAAACATATGTTTACTGGTTAGAAACATTCCAGTAATCAAGGATTGTCAAGGGTCTGAGCAGCATCATGTACTTACCTTGATTAGCTTATCATCTCCACATGTCACAACACACAGTTGCTTGTTTGGGTGAGCAAAAGTTAAATCATTGACTCCACCACTGTGGGCATCGATCTGACAAAAAAGAAATAAATGTTACTAATAGTTTCCTACTACTACTTCACCTTAGTCTACCAATAAGCAATAACATGCCAGTCACCTGTAGATGTTGCCGTAAATCATTAGGTCCCTGATAAGCATACAAGTGAATTAAGTGCTTCGTAAAAGCAATTCCTGCACAAAAAAAAAATGAAGTGCATAAACATGTGACCTATCTCATAAAATTTGAGCCAATGACATCAGGAGATAACATACCCAATAAACTTCCATCTGGACTCCAAGTTACTCGACTAATAGATACTAATGTATCTTTAACAAAGGCAGCCTGAAAAATTTAAGTAGCATTAAGACTTAAGAGATAGAAGAAGCCACATAGATAAATCAAAATGTATATAAAAATATTAATTATCTCAAGATATTCCCCTAGACACAGTGGATAATGACCTGAGGTGGCAGTGAACAAGCTGTCATTTCCCATACTTTGAATGGCTTTGATATTAATCTCTCGCGTAATGCAATTTCCCAAAGTGTAATTTCACCATTTGCAGAACCAACTATTAAAGAAACCCAAAGTTACCACAATAAGTGACATTTCAGATCCTGACTAAAAAAAAAAAAACAAAAGCAAAAATAGCTTCTAGATTCAACTGAAGTATGTTGAACTGATACCAAGAAGTAAAGTCTGATGAGATGGATGAAAATCCATGCTTGTCACAGAAGATCCCTGATTGATACTGCATGCTGGCGTTCTCGGCAAATCATCCAGAGACCATGAAGCCTGTGAGATAGCTGCAGGATATGTGACCTGGATATAAGAAGAAGAAAATTGCAAGTGAGATGTATGCAACAGTGATTTGAAGAACTACCAGTATTTCAGTTTTCAGATAAATGACATGACAGCAATAGCTCAAAATTCTGCAAAACTCCAAATGCAAAACAGAGTACCTCCTCAACAGGTGGTGCAGCAGCAGATCGCAAACGCTTCATTAACTGCTCAGAATCAGGATTTGGATAATCCACCATACCTAAAGCATTTGGAGGTGTTCTTGGACGTTTCATCAAAGATACCGCTGGAAAAAGAATAAGATCAGTATCACTGTACAAAAGTAATGGTCCTCCATGTGTAAACAACAAATATAATCTAACACGTTCAACTATCTAGACATGGATATGTTCACTAGCAGAACCAGTCTTTTTCCTTCAAGAGGTAAAGCAAAAGGATACATACACAGATGAACTCAAAATGACGAAACCAATGCGAGAAACCAGCAAAAGACGTAGTTTTATTTCTAACGAAGAGGGAATAGGAGAAGAAAGAAAGGGTAGGAAGAAGAGAGAAAGGGGAGGAGAAAGGAATAAGAAAGAGGACAGGGGAGAACGTGAAAGGAGAATTAGGGTTTGATCTCTTGCTACCTTCAACTGGGGGGTAGACCCTTATTTATAATCAACCATAAGTAACCTAATTGCTACTAGGTCCCACTAACAAGGGGGACTTACAGTTAAGTCCAATTATGTACCAAAATACCCTAGAAGTCCTTACTACTAATAAAACCCATCGATAGCCGATAGCGACTGCTCTGAAAGAAACAACTCAATATTGATTGTGAATCATTTCCCTAATTATTAACTAAGCTTGTATGTGTTCGCTGGCTGCTCTGGAAAAGATAATTATGTTCCCCAAGAACTGTTTCATACAGAAAATTACAAACTCCATGTGCTTGCAAGTTCACATCCTAGCAGTGATCTCAAATATTATTTTTACATAGCATACCAATTTATCAACGAGTATTGTTTGCCACCCAAGCAGGTCGACCCACAATCAATGCACTTTCCATTTCACATCCAAGCTGTAAACTCAAAAATTATTTGTACGCAGTATGGCTTGCCAACCTGGCAAGTTGACCCACGACTTGGACAGGTTGACTTGAATTTTGACTGGGCAGGTCAGTCATGGGTCAAACTCGCTCCCTCTTTTTTGGGCAAAGCAACCCCACCCAGCCCATCTGGCTGAATCTGAGAGTTTGACCTGACCTTGGTTTTTATGAACTCAAGTCCCTAATCGGGTCCCAGTACCATGTTAGCACACCCATTCCAACAAACCATAAAAAGGCAGCAAATGACACAAATACATGGAATTTTACTTTTAAAAGAGAAATATAGATATCTAAATGATTTATAATTGCTATTGTGGGCACTATATGAAGGTGATCCTTACATAAATTCATGGCCCACTGAATTCAACACAATAGGAACTACTCAAGAAACAAAGATAGAATCAACTCAAAAAGATATCAACATAGAGCCAACAGGTGGAAACCTTGATTTGGAGGAACAGGTATTGAAGATGCAGCAACAACAGCAGATGGAACAGAGGAAGAAGCAGCAGCATTTGCCATCCAACCAGCTAGAGCATTAGCATTTGCAGCTGCAGCAGCAGTTGGAAAAGGCTGCATCTAACATAATTGAAACAGTATCTAATTAGAAGTATTATCTTTTTTTGAGAAAAGAAAGGGTAGCAAATAGGCATAAGTCAAGAAAGAAAAGAAGCGTGAGTTCATACCCCGTGAGGGCCGAGAGGTGCATATGCAGTAGGCTTGGGAACTGCCGTAAGCGGAAGGGTAACAGGTGTAGGCGTACGAGTACCATTTGAAGGCGTACATGAATGGTCTGTGAACAAGGTCTTTATGTCTGGGTTTGACCTCGGATTTTTGCAAAGCTGATGCTGCCAGTTTAAACTGCCAGAGAGGCACACAATAAAAACGAGAACATTCTTAAATTCCATATATATGATTAGACTTCAGGGAGAAAGATACGAATAGTAACCCTGACTATAATGGTAATAAATGGCCAAAACTTGATATGGATCTCATTGCAAGATTCTTAAACTCGAGCAGATATTTACCTTTGGTTAATTAAGGTTCTCAATCTTGATGCTTTCAAATTGGGAAATGCCAACTTGTCCCTGAACAACGGATTTGCTTCTATTAGCTTTTTAAGCTCCACGAGCATTATACTACGAGCTGATTTTGTGTCACCATACTTGGACAATTGTTCATTTTCCCTACATTCAAGACAACAGGAAAGAGAAGTCCATATTAACATTAATCAGTTTTCCATGAGATGCAAGTAAGACAACGAAAATCACATAGGCAAATCATAAAAAAACATGAATGAACAGAATATGAAATCAAAATAATTGTAAAAATGTCAAAAGTACAAACATAATGTAGCAAGTGATATAAGTGACAGGATACAAGCTCATTAGGAACTTTCCAAATCAACACACCAGCATATTAAATTAGTTAAAGCGTGACGGTATCACTCGAGCATCCTAGATAAGTTAAATGGATCATAGAGCAATTCAAACATTCATTTCAGGGGGAAATGGATCATAGAGCAAAATGGCGCTTCGTAACATTGTCCACCACCCTGACGTACTCCAGTCGCGTCGTCTTCATTGCTTACATTGGGACCAAGCCAAATAGGGAAACATTATAAAGATAATATACCTGAAGTTTTCTAGAGTTAGAAGCTGCGTGATTTCTTTATATAATTCTTCATTAAATGTTGAGAATACTTTCAAGTCTTTCACTAATATCTCGACGGCCTTTGCTCTGTCGAATCTGTGTACATAAATAATAAGGATTAAGAACAGTCAGAGGTTTCCTGAAAAAAGTCAAGGCAATTGACCCAAAATGAACCGGGGAAAAGAAAGTTGTTCGTACCTATCAAGAGCTTCGAGATACTTCTGCTTTCTGATCTCGAAAAATATTTTCATAGAGTATCTATTGTCATCCACTTTGGTGAAGCCAGACAGATACTTCTCCACTTCATCCCACTCGCCAGCTTGCGCTCGCTCCTCGAAGTATTTCATGTTAAAGAAAAAACCAGACTCCTGCTCCAGCCTGCCGTCGGGAACATCAAACCACAAAAATCCCGAAAAGGAAAACGGAACGAAGGTAACAATAACAACACGGTGTACACTTACTTGTGAACTGACTCCTTGAACTTCTCTTCATCTAGGAATTGCAGGATGAGAAACACCAATTCTCTGCTCAGTGACGACATCTTCGCTCCTGAAATAGGAAGACATGCAAAGATAAAAAAAAAAAAAAAAAGGAACCCAGTATAACCGTCATGAACGAGCAAATTGAAGAAGAAAGCAAGCAAAAGAAACCAGGAGAGCAGTAGAAATCGAAACCAGGACCCGCTTACAACGTCAAAATTGAATAGGAAGGCCAAAATGTTCAGACTAAGGCGGAAGATTTGACTTCATGGGAGAATTTTCTAGGGTTTGGACATCCATCTCCAACTAGAGCTCTGAAGAGATAATGGAGACAGAGGAAAAAGAAATGAGAGACTTCGTCTCGCTTTCTTCGATGCGTTTTGCAGGGGTCTTCTTTTTCACACCGACCTATCACTGATAAGTACTTCAACTTCCCCGATAAGTCAACGTACCTATCATACTGGATAAGTGGATGGTGGGTTTGGGTTTCCGCGGATTCGAAGCTCGGACTCAAATCCAATGAATATTCTCCTAACGTCCACTGCATCGATCGTGCTGTCGGGACTCGAACGAGATCCCTCCCGTTTCTCGTCATCTAAGCACATCGTCAATTTCTCAGCCGTCTTTTTCGGCTTTCTTTCGAATTCTCTGACATCTCAGCGCCTCCGCCTCCTGTCACCAACCGCGTAAAAATAATAATAATAATAATAAAACAAAATATATTCTGCTGAACTGCTTTATTGATAAAAACTAAACTTCTCTTTATAGAAATTTTAACTTAAAAAAGAAAAATAATTTGAATACGAAAATACCGTGTTAAGTTTGGAGGCCAAACCGTTGACAGACGAGAAATCGAAGACGATAAATTGGCGGGAACCGGAGAGAGTGCAGCAGTGCCACGAAGACGTGGGGGAACGGGGCCCACCTGAGGATTACGAGCTTTTGGTACGCAAACCCTGCTGATGATGATATGTAGTACCCTACAATATGAATAGTGACAAAAAAGGAATTCTCTTTCTCCCTCCGCGAGATCTCGCGCACCCGTCACAAGAGAAACACTTGAAAAGAACCACAGAAAAAATACCGTCCTCATGTTCCCATCATTCGCGGTTGACTGCGCGTCATTCCCCTCTCGTGACTTTTTCTCCCGAGGCGAGACGAAACGACGCGGCGATATATCGATATATTTAAGAGGGGGGGTCGTGGTGGCGCGATTTGTTGACCGTACACTTGGAAAGCGGGGAGACCGGGAAAACTTCTCGTGAATGAAAGTGGTTGTCAAATCATGAAATCACTTTTTTTGGACGAACGGGAGGCTAACGCTCGAACAGAACCAACACCCTCTCGATCGCAATAATTACAGTCGGACCGCCCGTCGAAAGTCACCCGAACTGACACGCCGAGCGGAAAGACGGTTTTACCCCCCGCTGCGGCAGTTTTGCAGGACATGAAGGAGCAGGCACGTAAACGTTGACTACTCCGCGGCTGCCGCCAGACCGTAGGACGAGAGTCGTGAATTGATTTGTGATCAACTCAACGAAACGGGTATTATTATATATAAATTAACTACTAGTAATTAAAGACTTTAAACGAAATGTATTCTTTTTAGGAACAACTTCAATAGCTCCTCTCTCATTGATCCACAATATGTCATTAAATTTAGTTTATTCTCTATTTTTTTCATTGAGGGTGGAAATTATTTTTGTAAATGATCTATAGATAATAAACGAATATGGTCAGAATTTTAACGTATCAATTATACTGTAGTAAAAGTCCAACACACATATGTCACCATTCTATAATCAATTTTGTCATTTATTTGTTTCTCTAGACAACTTCCCCATAAATCTATGTTTTTCGCTAACAAATAAATGACTATTGAAAATAGTAGTTGCACTTTGTTTCTCTAGACAACTTATTTATAATGGTGTTTTTTTGTTGCTACTCGTGCCATGTAATTATAAGTATTGTATGGCTGTAATTATATTTAAATTTTAAAACTATTAACTTTGTCCAACTATTCTGACTTTGTGAAATATATTAAAAAATTATAATAACCTTGAAAAGATGGAAGTGGTTATTTTCTTAAAACTTATACTCCCCTTTTGTCATTGAACAATCCCCTATCCCCAGTCTTAAACAAATTTATATTAGTTAAATTTTAATGTAAATACGTTATTAATTATGAATGACATATTTAAAAATTATAAATATTTAATTATTTCATTTATAACCGGCCTTCGGCCCTTTTTTTACATGGATGGAGGGTAAAATGGTGAAATAGGGCTATTGCCCATATATATTCAACTTTTGCTAGGTTTTTATCATTTTAGAATAATAATATGTGTACAATATTGTTTGCGTAAATTTTGGGTACACTCCTCATTGTAGAAGTAGGGTATTGAAATATGAAAAATGATATTAGTACTTTGACATTTTACGGTGAGGTTTTACATCCTGATGTGGCTGTCATCCTAGCAGCCTAGTTGGCATTCCAAATAAGCTCCAGGGTTTAGGCTTCCCTATAGAATAGGAAGATAGTTCTTATTTTATTTTTTACCTAGATTGCCAACAAGGATGCCATGTCACACTATAAAAACTCACATTTAAAAGTCACGCATATCACCGCTCTTAAAATATTCCTCTTGAGGGTCCTACTTCTATAGTGAGGGGTGTAACCAAAATATATGCAAATAGTAATTTATGCCCAGCATTACTCGTTATTTTACCCTCCAACCCTTTACAAGAGGGGTGGTTGAGGGTCTTGAATGAGCAAATGGTTAATTACAAAAATAATGTCGAGATCATAACATCGTAAAATCATGAAGAATAATCATATACATAATGTTTCTTAACGCATACTTATTCAAGTGGAGATTTATCAAATTACTTATACATATTTAGATAATCAATAAATTGTATACAAAACAAGACTCACCCATTTAGTTATGTTTAAACTAGTAAGCGGAAAATTGTCCAATACTTAATTTAGTCAAATCTTGTTTTATTTTTGTTTCTTTTGAATAGGAAACAAGTCAAAACGCAAATAAACTAATCAAATAAATATACCGAAATTAGGAACAACACCAACTATGTAAAAAAAATAAAAAGTAATTTCAGTATTGCCATATTTTATTGTGAGTTTTTACATCCTAACGTGGTCTTAATGGCACCCTAGTTGGCTTCCCAGATAAGATCTAGGGTTTAAAATTTACACTTTCATAGTTACTAATTTATCTCTTACCTTACGTCCAACAAGGACTCACCCCCACTAAAAAATAAAAATAGAGAAAAACCACACTTTTTGGCTTTTAAACATATACACATAACAAGTCGCCTCTCTGCTATCACAAAAACCAATACTTACGCACTCGCACTACATCCCGAGAGTACAGTGTTTTCAATCGGCCGGAAAGAGCATCGAAATATTAAGACAAACGAACATCTTTAAGGGGATACAAGATATCAAGACCTTATAAAGGTTGCCTTGGATCGAAACACTGGTTCTGATATAATTTCATAAAGTGGAGATTTACATTTTTCTCTGGTTGCAGAGAAGCGCTGATAGCTACCTCTGTTCAAGTAGCACAAGTCCGTCGTCCTCTCGGGAATTTGATTCCTGTAATGGGGATAACCTGGGAACAATCGAGGGTCGGACGGATCAAAAACTGGATTCTCTTTGCCAAATGAACTCCGAACTCTCAGACAGTTTCTTATCACCTGGGCTTCTTCCATGAACCTCTGCCTCGCTTCTCTTCGGGCTTCTGTAATGGTGTTCGATACTCTTGTTGGTTTTATAGGACCCGGGACTTTGAAACTCTCTGCATTTGTCGATTTACCAGTGCTCGAAGGTTTCCTGATGCATTCCTTGCATGTTCTGTTCCGTTTCTCCTTGTTGAAGGCTTTTCTTTTCGATTCGTTTGACAGGACTTCGTAAGCCTGTAGACAGGAGAAGCAGGACGTGGGTTATTTTGATGGAATTACAGTTTCTATAGTTTTCTGAAAATGGAGAAGAGAAGACCCACCTCCGAGAGTAGTTTGAATGCAATTCCTGCCTTGGGGTGCTTGTTCTTGTCTGGATGGAGCTGCAACGCTGATCAGAGATACGACCACCCATCACATAAACATAGTAGAATGAAAACTCACACAACAGATTTCAATTCTGCGAAGAAAATCAATCAATCGCGTACCCAGTTGCAGATATCGCTTCCTAATGATGTTTATTTCCGCTTTCTCATCAACCTATTGATGCAAAACGAGTAATCTGCATAAATGTTTTCTATCCGAATCCAGATCCAGAAGCGGAAATGAAATACAAAGCATCCGGAATTAGTAACAAACATTCTCTATATATACCAATGAAAACCTACTCGAAGAACAAGGTACCAATCCACGAAAGGCTGTTTTCCAATGCGCCGTCGAAGGTGATCACAAGAAGCAAATTTAGAAGGCAAAGAACAGATTTCCGCAACCAAACGCGATCTCGCTTCCGCCTCTGTCTCCACTTTCTCCATCCCCCTGTTGTCGACGACGGATCGGAAATTGCAGAGAAGACGATCAAAGGGAAGCCCCGGGGGTTTGAGTGAAAAGCAACTGTTTTTTTTTTTCTGAACTTACTTGCCGCGTTATGAAGAGGATGAATGGAGCGGTTGGATTTGAACTTTTGAAGAGAGAAGTCCGGGGAGTTTGGTTGGGCTAAAAAGGCGGAAGATGGAGAGGGTACCGTTACATTCGACACGTTCAGTCACGAAGAGAGAGTTTCGGAGCTACCAGTTCGGTTCAGTTTTTTATGCAAAACAGTAACATCTCTGTCCGCCTGGACGATCAGAGATGGCATTCAGTTCGTACGAAGAGCGACGCAGGCGCCTAAAAACTTCAAAAAGAATTGCACAACAACAGTATATTGCAGGAAGAAACAGTGTACTGCAACCGCTGAACCTTGTCCAGTTCCGTTTTCCGTAGCAAATCCGAATCCTGGAATGGCCAATGTAGCTCATCCACGATCTCATCAAAGAACAATTATTTCTTCTCTTTTCTGGGGAATGATTAAGTGGAATGAAGAACAGGCTAACACCACTGTACACGATCATTCATACCACTACTCACCAGAAATTTATTACATTCAGTCATCATTCACCAGTTTGAATCAAATCACGTAATTAACAATAGGAATCATTTCTGGACTCTTGAATTCGTTGCACTCTCGACAGGGAGATGATTACGAGAAAAGGGAGGCTGACGGAGGTAAGAGAGCCTTTCGTATTCCCCAGGAGAGATGCAACCCAAAGATCGGATTCTTCCGTTAATTTTCTCATTATTAAAAATGAGATATAAAAATATTTCTATAATTAAATTAAGTGAAATTATAGGTATAAAAATTATTCTTTTTTAGAAAAATGAAATTAATTTCATTGCATGACAAAATCTCACGTGAAATAATGTTGAATGGTTTGTACTAGTATATTGCCCCTTCGATTTTATTTTGATGGTTAAGAACTTAATCGAAGGTTTCCAGTCTTACTTATCTTCTTTCTGTATTACACAACATTGCTTCTTTTTGTAGTAGCATAACATTAATCGTGTAGATTAATTAAGGGGAGAGAAACTAATTGATAAAGAAGATTACGTTGGTAGAGGAGAAAGGAAATTAGCAGGAGAGAGACCAAATTATCCTCTGCTGCGGCACCCGGCGAACGGATGGAGGGGGACAAGAAAATTTTTCTGCTGTTCCCGGCGAGCTAAATAACTCACGGAGAGGAAATGGAAGGAAAAGAGAGGGAAAGGCAGGAGAAGAGAGGGAAAGGGCAGAAGGAGAGAAGTTCTTGCAGAGTGGGAGCTTGAGCTAGTCGGATACGCCGTTCGCAAACCTCTTGCAGTTGAGCTCCAGGGCGTCCGGTCCTAGACTTTAGGGTCCAGGTGCAGGTCTATCTTCTAGATCCAAATGTTCAAGCTTTTTGGCATCTCGCGCTGGGCTTTTCTCACCTGAAGCACTTTTTCAGGAGAGAACTGGAGAAAATACCACCTGTTGGAGCGAGACACAGAATTCTTAGAGGGAGACTTCGATTTCTCTCCTGATTTTAAGGAGAATTGAGAGTTTGAAGGGTTTGGGAAAGACTAGGAGAAAGTGGGATTTTCAAAGACTTTGATGTCTATCCTTGTACTTTCTCTCAATTGACTAACCCCCCGGCAGTCTACGTTCTAAGTTTCCACATAAACGGAGCCGCCGGTAACCAGGAGACTGCGCGGTACTGGAGGGCGTCGAGACGATTCTCAGCTGTCTGCGTTCGTGAACCATCTCGGTGGCTTGTCCGGATCAGTTAGGTCCGAAGCTAGGTAAGTTATGTTTTTTTTTTTTTTTTTGGTATATAAAACTATCGAATTCATTGCGAAATACTAAAAGTCCAAAACAATCATTTTCTGGAAAAAAAAGCTTTTGATTCCAAAAGAGCCGTGCGAAAAGCAGTGGAGAGGAAAATAGGCTTGGACTCATTTTGTCTCTGTTGCAGCATAGCTGCAATTGTCCTTCATTATCGAATAGGAGCGAATAGGAACTATAGAGTTTTCTCTCAGGCTCGATTTTCCCCTTGTTGGTCGCTGATTCTCTTCTGCCGTGAGTTATGCGTCCTGTTTCTGATTTACGAGGAATAGAAAAATTCGCCCCACTCTGACCACTGTTGATGAACTCTCCTTACCGGAGAATTGTCTGTCTATTCACTAACTTATAGTCTTTCTTTCTGTTTATCTCTGTTTCCTCCGAGTTCAATTGCTACTCGTCTTTTTCGGGAGTTTTTTCTCCCTTCCCTTCTCTTTTGTTTCTCGATTGATGTATTTAAATTTGTCGCGGAAAGATCTCTTTTCATTTTGGCTTTCCTACTCCTAGCCTTTTCGGTACCTCTCACTACTTCACACTGAAACGAACGTTTTCAAATCAAGAGTTACATGCCTCTTTTTTTGTCTGGAGAAGCCTGAATATCCTTTCTTCAATGCCCGCAGTTACTGAACATGTTTAGTTTCCTGATTGCTCTTCAATTTCCCGATGGGAATAGAGGCACAATTTGCTTGAAGATGGCAAGAAATATGACGTCTACCACAATTACAAGAGCCCCTCTTTATTGAATCTCTCAAGCGGATGGTCCATGTGTGAAACGATGAGAGTCCTGGATAGTTGATTACAAGCTAGTTGTTGCTATTTTTATTCTTCAATGTTATGAGTTTGTTTAGTTTGGTAGAAAATTGAACCTAATACTCAGCTCATATTCTTATCACAATTACAACTTTTTATGAGTTAGCACTTATTCTTAAGGACCATGGTTTTCAAAAATAGATGATTAATATAATCATTTATTACTAAAATTTTAGGATTTTGAAAAGTTGAGTTTTCTCGTTAACATAGGCCAAATAGATTTTAACTTCTTCAGTAATAGGGAAAAGCTTTTATTTATTTTTCTGCCATACATTCTAGCATTGTCGTGGTTGATGTAGTAGTGTACAAGATTACACATCTCAAAGTCATAGTATTACAGGGAACACAGGAAAATCATCAAAGTACTACATTTTTGTTTGAATGAATTAAAAAACAAGAGTTTTTCTTTGATGGTCGACGGTTTGCTTTTAAATTTTAAGTAGGCATTTGTTTTCCATTTTTATGGGCATCAAACAAGAGAAAAAACCAAAACAAAAGAACTGAAGCTTCATTCTTTTCCTTGATTTTCTCTCCTCTTTCTGTGCTGCTAGGCACAACTTATTGGATTGGATCAGTTATTGGAATCGTGATATTTGACGTTTATTTCACAGTAATTTTTCTTATTTTTTATCTCACGTTTTTTTATTGTTTTTTTAAAATGGAGCTTTTTTGTCAGGATATAAAATGGCGATGTTAATCGCCTCTAGGCGCTTGTCATGCTTCTCAACCTTCTGTGCAACTGGAGTAAGACGGATGTCAACTTCCTTTAGGGAGGAAAGGGATACGTTTGGACCCATACAAGTGCCTGGTGACAAGTATCTATTCTATTTTTCTTTGTGTTTTGGTGCATTGTCATGTTTTATCTTTGAACTTCTGTTGATGCGTATGAAAGGTTTTCTTTTTGGAAAAGAATGTCTGTTGAAATTATGGATATTCACAAAATGAATGGAGTTGTGTATTACCACCTAGTTGTGGTTGATGAAGACCTTTAATTGGATTTTATGATCATCTTGTTTTATTTTCTATCAAAATTTATGATCAGTACAACAGAAAATTAGGCTGCAATACAGTTTTGTCAAAGAATGATAAAATCAACTCGTTTTGTTTGAACTTCTTCTTGTTATTTGGAGAGACCACTACTCAAGAGCAATCTAAAAAATGTTCTTTCGATGAGATTTAAATATATTATATTTCGCTTTTTCTGGACCTTATATAATTCTTTTAGTAAATGTAGTCATGCTATAAAAGGGTCCATTTAGAGCGGTTTTATTTTCTTGTTAGAGGTCTTTTTATTTCTTTTGAAATAGTAGAGAATTTCTCATTGATGAGGTTATTGAAGTAAAATTACGTAAGGGATACCTCTGTCTGATATTACATGGATATGGAAGTGTCTGGTGGCAAGATATAGAAAAACCCATTAATTGTTCAAGTAAAAAAACCCATTAATTGATCAATAAATAAAACTCATTAACTGATCAATAAAAAAAACTCATTAATTGATCAATCAAAAAAACCCATTAATTGATCAATCAAAAAACCCATTAATTGATTACTCTAAAGTAATAACTCGGGACCAGCTGGAGTGGGAAGGGTCATTTCGGACAATGCTCGCCATATCATCATTGCCTTTGTAAGACCAGCAGGTTCCTGCACATCTAATGTCGCCGAAACAAGAGGCCTCAATACTGCCTTAAGACTATCTGTACCCCACCCAAGGATCCCCTTGTGGATGGTGATTTGGCCCTTGCCATATAATGGGCCAGTGGATCTATCCCACTATGGCTGCTGAAAGATGTGTTTGGTGAGATTTCAGAAGCCTCAACTGAATAGAACATTGCATGGTCCAAGGTACCCCTGGTCTGCTCCTTGGCTGATAAAGAAGGGGTCATAAAGCTGCATAATTTCTTTGAAGTTCCTTACACCTGACATAAACTTAATTGGATGTACTAGCAAGGCCAGATGGTCATCTTAATGTTCTCTCCGTTCTAATTATTTTCTGAGCTATTTTTTGAGGAGAAGTTCACTGTTCTCACAAAAAAATAAAAAATTACTCATGCTGATGCATATCTTACTTGAGACCTGCATCTCATTATGCTGCATGATTTGTAAATGACGAGAAAAGTATGCTTTGTAAATGTCTTGGTTACCTTTTATGCTGGCCTAGTTACTGGATTTGAACTTTTGCATGCTTTTCTATGGTTTCTTGTAACAATCTTATTGCATTTTCACCTGCAATTCTTATTTTCCTTTGATTTGAATGGTTTCCTGCATGGCTTGAAAAAAATAGTGTTTGCACACAAAAAGAAAAGTGGTGAAGTTATAGTTAATTTACAAGACTCTTATGTCAAGACTCTCGTCACTTTTTTTCCTGAAAAGAAAAGTGGTGAAGTAATAGTTAATTAACAAGATTGTTTTTCTACTTTTAGGCTATGGGGTGCTCAAACTCAAAGATCATTACAAAATTTTGACATCGGTGGAGAGCGTGAACAGATGCCAGAACCAATTATTCGTGCCTTTGGAATTTTAAAGAAGTGTGCTGCTAAGGTTAATACATATTGATGTGATTTATATATATTTATTGTTTATTAGCATGGCCCAATACTGGTCTTCTACTCATTATAGCGAAGTTCTAATTGTTTTCTTTATCTTTTTTCATTTGGTACTCTAATTTTCTGTTTGTGAGGTATTTGATGTTGTGCCTCCTTTTTCAGGTTAATATGGAGTATGGTCTTGATCCATCAATTGGGAAAGCAATAATGCAAGGCGCCCAAGAAGTTGCTGAAGGAAAGTTGAATGATCATTTCCCTTTAGTAATATGGCAGACTGGCAGTGGGACCCAAAGTAACATGAATGCTAATGAGGTTGGCTCAGACTTATTTCTCTAGATTATTTTTTAACCATCATGTGTAGGGTATTGAGATTAGGCAAAAAACATTTCTTGATGTGTACATATTATTGACGTAAAAAAATACTAGATATTTCAAAGAAAAAATCTAGTTAATATTTTTGCTGGGGCCTTTGATCAATGAAAAAAAATTACAGATGTGCTGCATTTCAAAGCATTTTGCACTAGAACTCTTTGTTGGTGTATAGAATGCGAGTTTGTGAATGATTTTTTTACTCTCATCTCTAAATAGTTGATGGCTAATTCTGCCTTTTTATTCTCATGCCTCTCCAGAATGTTATGTAAATTTTTTTTCTATATTTAGTTATTTTTTAATTTATATTTGCAGGTGATTGCAAATAGGGCAGCTGAGATTCTGGGACATAAGCGTGGAGAAAATTTTATCCATCCAAATGATCATGTCAACAGGGGTCAATCTTCTAATGACACATTTCCTACTGTGAGTCCCAGATACCCTATCTCTCTGTAATGTTACTAGTGTAGCATGTGCAAAAAGTTAACTATTACCATTCAAGAGTATTAGGTTGGACTTGTAGCTTTCGATTATGCAAAAACATTGTGCAAATACTAGCTAAAGAAATGATAACTGAGAAAATGACCAAGGGAAGACAGTGTTTGGTTAGTCTTTATTGCTATGTTGTAAACTGGGATTAGTACGTTGTAAACCTGGAATCCTTTGTGAAATAGAACTAATATCCTTTATTGTTGGTTGATGGTTTAGGTCATGCACATTGCTGCAGGAGTTGAAATAAATTCAAGGTTTATTCCATGCCTGAAACAATTGCATACATCCCTGCATTCGAAGGTTAGTTAGTATATAATCTATTTCTTCTGCAAATCCGTTGTTCTAAGGGATTCCTTTTGTGTCCTTCTGTGTAGCTGTTACCTGTGGACATGTTTGATGATGTGCTTTTTTATTCAAAGAAAAAAATTCTAAGTGCTGCAAGTCTTTGCTCTACCTTGTTTCATAAAATAAGCACGTCATATGATGTCATAGGTAGTTTATTTTGTTTTCTATGTATATTCGTCAAATAAATATTCGCTGACTTTTTACTGACTGATACAGTAGCCCAATCTATGGTACCAGAGTAATTATGTGCTTCAATGCCCGAATGCATTATTGGTCATTTTGAAATTCATACTCCCTTATGTCCATATGCTTTATTGTTCACTGAGAAATATACACTTCCTTATATTTCTTTTTTTGGAAAATGTTGAAACTTTTATTAAAGGTAAAGCTATTGATACAGTAGTGTTACAGCAATAATACAAGCATAAAGATACAAGGCCAAGGCCTGTTTTGAGTGTGAATCACATCAAACAATATCTGCAATACAGTGAGAAGCTGTAAATGTTGCTCTTGCTATCCCTGATTTTGCTAACTTTCTTAAAGGTTCTGTTCACGCAGTTCTGGGATAGTCAACAGGATGTCTTTGTATTATTGTACAGTTTGATTGATTTTCAAACAGTTTAATCAAAATATTATTGCCAATCTTCTTTTTCGAATTGCAGCTGCTGCAAAATAAAACAATGTAGTATAAATAAGGTTCTTAACTACCTTCCAGGTCTCGCCCTCCCTAGGCTTTGTTTGATATTGATCCTCTGATGAACTTGGAATAGTTATATTACATTGTACTTTTATTTTGTTTGGTGTGTATTCCATATTTTCAGTTTCTTGGTTAGGGGCTACCTTGGTTGGCCTATGCAAGATAATTATTTACCTATCTGTTGTAACTGCATTCTGCAATTGCATTCAGTATGCTGAATGCTGCTCTATTTGGTGTAGATTCATTGGTTATCTTATGAAATCAACAGTGTCCTGGTGCATATGTTGATGCTTGTGGAAAACATGTGATGAACATGTTAATTACTCTTGCATTTACATGACTAATTTTTAAATTTTAAATTTTTTAATTTTCTCTTACTTGCCAGTCTATTGAGTTCAAGGACATTATTAAGATTGGCCGTACTCACACTCAAGATGCAACACCTCTAACTCTTGGGCAGGAATTTAGTGGCTATACCACTCAGGTATGTTAATTTGCTAGTTTTATTATTTTTCTATTTATATAATAGAACCTTGTAATTTTGGGTGCAGCTAAACATGAATAAGTCTCCCTGAACATGTGAAAAATCTTGTTTCAGGTGAAATATGGAATTGATAGAGTGATGGTTACTCTACCACGGATGTACCAGGTATCCGTGTGTATATCTGGAGTTTGAAACAAATAAAAATATATTCTCCTTAGACTTTTACTAATTCAAGTCTTCTTTGTTCAGTTGGCACAGGGTGGTACTGCTGTCGGAACTGGATTAAACAGTAAAAAAGGGTATGTACATATTTGTGTTAATCTTATTTATCTCTTGCTGCTGTTTGGCTCCAATGTCTTGACTATGTTTTTTCTTCAGTTATATTTTCTAAAATGGCAAAAGACTTTCATTGAGATATCAAGCATGGGCTTCATATGGTTTCATCTTGCTTTTATACATTGGGACTCTTGTAGCTAGAACAAAGCTGTAGCCTCTGCTGTTTCTAGGTTATTAAGACCTCTTCGAAAGTATAGATTCTCTCTTCCATTAGCTCCCCCTCCCCCTACACACACACACTACCACCGCCACCACCACTTTATTTTTATTTATTTATGTATTTATTTATTTTTTGAGGAAAGCGCTTTTTAATCCAATCCGTACTCCAGGAGACTCAAACCCATGACCTCCCATTATACAACACACTGTGTGACCATTGAGCTATGCTCAAGTTCACACCACCACCACCTCTTTGGAGTGAAAACTGGCACTTACTGGTTTTGAGCTATGCTGAAACCTTGTAAAAGCAAGGGAGAGGGGCTGCCCTCCCTTGTCACAAAATGTAAGGTGCTCTGCCAAATCTTTGTTGCTGCCCAAGAAGGGCCCTGCATTTTTTGTTATAGTTTCATACCCAATCTTTCCCTCAATCATTTTCATCCAGCGTGATTCTTTCTTTGTTGTAAATCCAAACTCATTTTGCTAGTAGAACTGAGTGCATGACCCTTATTCACCTTTTGTGTCGACCCCCTTATTCTGTCCCATTTGGCCAAGGGATATTTGAATCATCTGGAATTACCTTACTATGAAAATTTTCACTGCATAGCTTCAAGCTTGTATGCAATAGTTGGTTGCGCAAGCCAAGAGTGAACCTAGATAATTAGGGATCCCTGTCCAGGTGGCTTTTATTAGAGTGACTCATCCAGCCTAAGTAGCTGCCCAATGCATGAATCTAGTCTTCTTTGATATCTTTCAAATACTGTTTGTGGTTGCTACTTTGTGTTCCCACCCATGAAGAAACCCAGGACAGGAAGTCTGGAGTTTCAAGAGATGGGACCCTATTAGCTCAGATATTAGTTTTGTAAATTGTCACCGGTTAGCATTTTTTCATTGTTCTTCACGCACAATTTTTGTGTCATTAGCTAACAGTAGGAGTTGGAATTTCAGTGGCATCTGCCCCTCACAAACCTGAGATCCATCATCTGTACTGGATTTTTTAGAGGAGTGCACTGATCCCCTCACTCACTATATTAAATAGTAGAGGAGAGAGTGGACCTCCTTGTCTTGGATTTCTAGTCATTCGAAAGTATTCTTTTGATGAGTCATTTATAAGAAAAGAGAAGGGGGCATGAGATGCATTTGACTACCCATTTTAATCAATTATTTTGGGGAAACCCAACTTCCTGAGGAGCATCTTGAAAGAGCCAGTTCACCTTGTCAAAAACCTTTTCAAAGTTAATGTCTTCGATGATATGATATAGTATCAATGAGAGTTATGTCCATTACTCTGACCTCTTAACAGCAATTTCACCAATTATACTTGTTATCTCTTGTAATGTGTTGCTAATATAGGTTTCACATTGATGCACATTGCCTGCAGGTTTGATGTGAAAATTGCTGCTGCAGTAGCTGAAGTAACTAATTTGCCATTTGTTACTGCTGAAAACAAATTTGAAGCTTTGGTACATCTCAAAACCTATCCATATTCTCTTTGGCATTCTTTGCATTTTTAATGGGGATTTTTGGGATTATAGAAGAACAGAAACTAGTTTAACGTGTTAAGGATAAAAACTGCACCAGTTTTATTGGTGCCTGCCGGTGCTGCTGTTTCTCACAATTGCTTACTGTTTATAGGTATTTGCTATCGCTGCATTCTCACATTTGCTACATTTTTATTGTTGTTTATTTATATTGTATTTTCTCAAAATTGCAGTGTGAAATTAGATGCACTAACTCTCAAAATATAAGATTTCTTTAAGCCTCACCGATCAGTGGTTTTATTCCTAACTCTTAAAAACTAGGAGGTAAATGTGTTGACTATTGTGATGTAATTCATTGGGAGTTGATTTGGTTGTGTAGTGTCAAGAGATTGGCCACTCTTAAAACAGGATGTATCAAGGAAATTGTTGTTGTAAATGTGTAGTATAGTGGTGAAGCTGAGTATAGCTCAGTGGTAACAGCGAAGGTTGTGTTGTGGGAGGTTTTGAGTTCGAGACTCCTGGAGTACGAAGTATTAGGCTATTGTAGCCACTATTAATCCCACATGTAATGGAATCAATCACTTCAAAAAAAAAATGTGTAGTATTGTGGCATTCAGTGTTTTCTTTTGTTTTTTGATGTTAAAATATCATGAAGTATTATTGGTTCAAAAAAAAATCATGAAATATTAGGAACATGGCTGTATTACTTCAATTTATTGTTTGTCCTAATGCCTGATCTTCTCAGTAACCATGTTCTGCTAGGCTGCACACGATGCATTTATTGAAACCAGTGGAGCTTTAAACACAATTTCTGCTTCTCTAATGAAGATTGCCAATGATATACGGCTGCTTGGAAGGTAAAGTTGTTATTTTGTGTATTGAAGTTCTTGCTTTTGACTTCAGTTCTGTTGCTTAATGTGTTTTTCTTTTGGTTGTGGTATGTAAATGTAGTGGACCTCGATGTGGTCTTGGAGAACTTATCTTACCAGAAAATGAGCCAGGCAGCAGCATCATGCCAGTAATGATCGTTTACCTTAATTGAATGTAGCTATTGTGTATTTGACCTTTAGATGAATGATCTGTTGGAAGTGTTATTAAATGAAGTTTTTGGTTCAAGTGTGTCAGTAGAAAAGGGTTGTTAGCTACGGAAAACACTGTAGTTCAAAATGAGTTGTTATTCTTTGGAAGGTATTAAAATCTATAATTAAGTTTCCTTCCGTTTCAGGGAAAGGTTAATCCTACTCAGTGTGAGGCTCTCACTATGGTTTGTGCTCAGGTAAGGTCTCTTAAATTGTACTTGGACCTGATAATATTTATCTCAACTTGCTGTTTGGATTTTAAAAATATTTTAATTAATGCTGTCCATGCAAACAGGATGGGCCTGATTGCGGACCTGTTTGAAATTATATGTTTCAGTGATATTACAAATGTTACTTTTCTTTTTTAATGGTGTGCTTGCATAAGCCCATGCCTTATACCCCTCTGGAGACTTGAACTGAAGACCTCCCAATGAAAATCCCCCATGTGACCACTGAGCTATAACTGAAGTTCACGTTACAAATGTTACTCTAAAATAAGAAAAATCAATTGTCCTTAAAATCAACTATGTACTCAACAACCGGCAATTTTGTTGGATCAAAATAGGGCTCTTTGTTGGTCTGACCCACTTTATTTAGCACATTTTGTGGAATGGATTTATTCAACTATTGAATGCTATTTTTGTTGTTTTGCAAAATGTTTTGCACTCGTCTTTGAAGAAATCATTCTCTTCCACTGTTGCCATCACTGTTTCCTTAACTGTAGCCATATGTCATCATGTGGTTGGATCACTTGAACTAACTCTCTTAGTTATGTTACTGAAGGTCATGGGCAATCATGTAGCCATCACAGTTGGTGGGTCCAATGGTCATTTTGAACTTAACGTATTCAAGCCAATGATTGCCAGCGGGCTTTTGAGGGTATGTGAATAAAACTGGTTCATCTACTTATGGGTAGTTTTTTGCTGGAAAGTATGAAGGTTTATTATCCTTTTTAAAACTTATGAACAGTCACTGAGATTGCTTGGAGATGCGTCGGCTTCCTTTGAGAAAAACTGTGTAAGAGGAATCAAGGCTAATACAGAAAGGATTTCAAAGTTATTGCATGAGGTAAATTTCCATTACAGGGTCCATTTCATTGTACTGCCAGAGTGTCCGTCCTTGTCTCCTCACAAATTTGTCTCACCTTGCAGTCCCTCATGCTTGTTACATCCTTAAACCCTGTAAGTTATCTGAAAATTTTGCCTTGTTTCTTGTATTTTCTTTCAAGTAGTCTATTACTAGAAGGTACTTAATTGAGACACCCATCCTGCCTCTAGAAAATTGGTTACGACAAGGCTGCAGCTGTGGCCAAGAAAGCGCACAAGGAAGGAAGCACCTTAAAGGTTAGTAATATGTTCAAGTCTTGACAGCATACACTTCGATAATTTCCCAAAAAAATTTCTTGTCTTTGGCTTCGGGGTCGCTTCTGTCACTTTTTTGCTCATTTTAGTATGAAAAATGTTAATATCTGCAGGAAGCAGCACTGAACCTCGGCGTGCTCACAGCTCAAGAATTTGATGAGCTGGTAGTTCCTGAGAAGATGATTGGTCCCTCTGATTGAGAGGGAGATGATCCAATAATAAAAAATCATTTGACTTGCCTGGAGGTTCCATTTTTCGTCCTCATTGTTCGGCACTCAAGTCTAATAAAAGTGCCATTTTTTTTTCCTTAGAGCAAGTCCTGTTCTCGGGGCAATTTTTATTACCTGGCCATGTACTCGTGAGCAATTACCGATTGAAGTTGGCAGCGACACACATGATTATATGAGGGGGCCAAGAGCCCCTTTTTGTAACGAGAAGCAACGAATGGCAGAAGAGAAAATATTAGATTCACCGGAATAATCCTTGAGCAATATGATTTTTTTTTTTTTTTTTGGGCAGAACCTCTTTTTGTTTGATTGCAGATGGTTGTGATGGTAATCATAACTCGATTATATATATTTGGATCCAATTTGCACTTTTTAATGTTGAATAATTAATTTCATCTAACTCTACTTTCATTTATAAACTTTCTTCAATGTCAAAATTATATAACGTTTTTTCATGGTTTTATTCAAATGCCAAAATAATCTTACCCGTAGTTAATAATTCATATCAACAGCATTACCTGCTTCTTTATTTCTATAATTTTTACATTTTTCACATGCAAGTCGTAACTTGTAAGATATATTGTTCCAAGCTCAAACCTTGCAAGTGAGACTCAGGGGGTCCCACATCGCTGGGAGTAGGAACCTCCGGCCGTGGGCCCCGTAGACGTTGAAGCTCGCCCTGGTTCGAGGGTCGGTCATGAGCTTCCCCGGGTACCCCGGGTAGGCCCCGGCTCCGAAGATCCCGGAGCAGGCCGTGACCGCCTCCAGCGGCGCCAGCTCGTCCCCCTGGAAGTACCCGTTCCCGAAAGGGTTCGTGGTGGACCCCGCGAGAACCGCGGCCACGTTCGCCACCATCCCGTCCGGGCCCACCCCGTTCGGCGCCACCAGCGCGGGCCCCGGAGGGCCGTACGCCGGCACGGCGTACGGCCACGCGCAGAGCCCGGGGCACTGCGCCGCCGCGTCCCCGACGTGGGCGAAGACCACCCGGCGGCGCGGGCCGACCGGTAGAACGTCGTGGAAGCCGCAGGAGCCCGTGCAGAAGCGCTCCACGGCGACGTCGGAGGCGGTGAGGACGAAGTAGACGCCGTTGGGGTCGAGGGGGAAGACCCGCTTGATCAGAATCGCGTTTCTCACGAGGTCCGCCACGTGGGTCCGCCGGAGGCTCTTCCCCAGGGAGCACCCGGGGTCGGAGACCTGGGTGGCGAGGTTCACCGTGCCGGAGACTGGCGCCCGGCGGGTGTCACGGTAAGCTCCGGTGGTCCGCCACCACGAGGAGACGGATGGCGCAGTTGACGACGAATAAGGCAGCCGAAAGGAGGCGAAGAAGTCAGAGACGACGAGCTTGTGAAGCGGAGAGAAGGAACCGTACCAGAGGAGGTAGACGTTGACGCTGCTCGGGCCGGTTAAGAGAGGGCCATGGTGGTACTCGAGCTTAGTCGTAGTCGCGACCAAGGCAGCCGGGTTCTCTCCATTGATGCAAGGGATCGCAGTACTCGTCCCCAGCGCAACGATGACAAGAAGCTGGAAGCAGAGAGGGAAATCAGAAATATTCACAAACTGGGCACGTTTCATTTTCTTGTTCATCTGATGAAGGCAGGCGGAGTGATCTATATATACAGAGAGAGCAACATGAGCATGGTGTGGAAGCTGGTATGCACAAGGGTCTCATTTATAGACTGTGTATGAACTCTGTGTGATCGATCATGTGATGACGATCAGATGTAATTATTTCCACGTCCCCGGATGAAATATCTGGGGGGACGGAAATTATCCCTTGCATGCACTTCAATGATTGGAAATTAACACTGTTTGGCGAGGTTCCGGCGGCCTACGGTACTTGTACTGAAACAATATTATTCATTCACTTCACTATCGAATAGAATTAATAGGTGTTTTAGTTCTGAGCCTCTTTTCCCTATGAGACTCAGACTCGTTCAGTTAATATCTCTTTGTACTGCGCAGGCCTGTACTGAGAACGACCGAAACCAATCAAGCGTGTGCATGCTCTCAAGGACTTGTCATTGACATAATGACACTGATCATGGGCTCCATCCGATTAAATGTCACGGATAAGGAGCTCTATTAATTCATGGTTGTTGTTTTTCTTATAATATTAGTCCATTATTATATCTGCTAATCAATTTTAACCAGATTCCCGTCCTCTGAACTTAGCCTTCGGTTGGTATGAATCCGACCCAGTTGTGATTGTGTTATCTACACTAGTTCCCCACCACAGATCATCCATCATCCGCACAGCAAAGATTGATTCCGAAGTTTAATATATGCCAAAGCTCCGAACTGGGTTCTGTTCCCTGTCAGTTTAACGAGGATGCCCGACGCACAGCTAAAGAGAAACTCGAGAGAACTGATCATATATTACAGGAATTTTGGAGGTATATATATATATATATATATATATATATATATGTAATATCCTGATGAGAGCTTCAAACTGTTTCCGTGTTTCTCATCAGCTCGCCAATTCAATAATGGCGGAGGAAGCCGCGCAATCCGACGACCGTTTGACTGGGAAGTGTGACCCAGCACCAACCAGAGAAAGACGCACGTCGTCGACGTTCGTGTACTGCATATATGCCGACGCTAGCTATCCCCTCCAATTATTTTGCCTATTTTTTTCTGATTTGATCTCGTCCCAATCTCCGCCAATTATTCTAATGCCTCTCAAATTATTCAGGTTTCGAGTTAATGCAATATCGTCAATTGCTCCTCTCTCTCTCTCTCTCTCTCTCTCTCTCTCTCTCTCTCTCTCTCTCTCTCTCTCTCTCTCTCTCTCTCTCTCTCTCTCTCTCTCTCTCTCTCTCTCTCTCTCTCTCTCTCTCTCTCTCTCTCTCTTCCTTTCTTATCTTTGTTGTGTATTATAATTCAAGAGCGGCAAATCAAGAATTGAAAACTCAACTAATCGTTAAATATGGTCGAATTGAAGTTTCAATCCAATTATATGGGTCAGTCTCAGTCATCGCTCAGAGCTTTAGGCCAGATGACAACAAAGTCAAAGTGATTATCAGGTTCAGAGTTTATCGGACTATATATAAATTAATTCATGGAGATTTATCTACAAACTATACAACGTCCTTTCATGGAATTAATGAATTAAATTCCCAAAATAAAAAGAAATACTTTTAGAGTCGTGTATGGAAACTAGCTAGTAAAAACTATATGAATGCAATTACTGCTTCTATCTATCTATATAAGAGGGAGTTATATATGTTGCGCCGCCTGTGATTCAAAAATGAACGGACGCCATGTTAATGACATTTCCCAGATCGAAAAATATGTTACTTTACGGAAGGACGCCAACAGCTCACTCTGGGTACCATAACCGTTTAAAATTAATCACCTGCCTAACATATATTCCTCCATGCATGCCTTGATAAGTTCTGCCAAATTAACGCAGTCAATAGAGAATTAATCGAGTCTATTTATCCTCTTTGGACTCTGATCTCTTTGCAGTATTCTCTTTCCCGGCCAGACTCTTCCTTAACTTTCTGGGTTAATTTTCTGTAATTTTGTTTAGGTCTCATGGCTCTGCTCGGTGCTGCAACGTCTAGCTTGAGAACGCCGACGTTGGTTTGCATGGCGTTACTGTGCTTGTTTCTCGGGGGTGCAGGGTGTGTTTCCACAGAGGAGTATTTCGAGATGAAGAGATACCTCAGATCTGTCAACAAACCTGCCGTTAAAAGCATTCAGGTAACCCCACATTTGATCCATGATAAAACATATTATCCTCCTGATCCAACATTTTGCTCCATGATATATGTATATATGTAAACACTTACTATATTAATTGTTACTGATCATTTGATCTGACACATATTGTCCCACCTGATTAAACTGCAGATTGCCAATGGGGACATCTTCGATTGCGTGGATATATACAAGCAACCGGCTTTTGATCATCCTTTGCTAAAGAACTACACGATCCCGGTACTTTATTCATTAATCTGAAACTGTTATATATAATTAGTTCATGAAATAGGGGACCTGGACGAGGCCCCTATTTTCCCTGTTATTATGTCGTAAAAAAAAAAAAAACCTTTTACGAAGTCCATGCATGTTAAGCATCACTTATATTGTTACGAATTAGGAGTTTGTAGCTATTCTAAATAAACGTACGTACGTACGCTTGTTGCCCTGAATTAATTTTGAAGTGATATATGAAGCAGATATTGGAGACTTCAGCCTCGGTTTCTTCCAACGAAAGAGAAGACATATTTGAGCTGCCCGACGGAGGCTGCCCTGACAGAACCGTTCCTATTCGAAGAGTCCAAATGCAGGATCTGCTCCGAGCTCGTTCTCTCTCCAGCTTTGGCACGAAATTCGGAGCAAACTCTCCTTTTAACTCTTCTGCTCAGTCAACCAACAATCAGTACCACGTAAGTATATATAAATTAGCTACACAATATTCATTTTTCCTTCATTATTAATTTATTACTAACTATAAATTCATGGCTTTAACCAATTACCAAAAAAAAAACCAAATTAATAACAAAATGAATTGCTGAATTAGCATGCAAAATGATTAAAAAAATTTATCTTTTGTTTTCTCTTTTGATCAGTGGGCACAGTTAATCAGCAAAAATGGAGATTACTATGGAACAAATGCAAATATAAACTTATGGACACCGTCCGTCAAGGGCAGTGACAAGTTTAGCAGCGCACAGGTTTGGCTTAAGAGCGGCCCTTATGAACAACTCAACGCCATCGAAGGAGGCTGGCTAGTGTCTGAGCAATTATTTGGAAATGCAGATCCTCGATTGTTCATATACTGGACGGTACTATAAGTAATTCATAAGCAACGAAATTAAGCTTTCATTAATACGTACTCGATCATCTTTATATCTGTATAAAACCTGGTATAATTCATGTCTGATCATCTATTTGTTTGTTCGTGTTATATACTGATCACATTAAATTAGGTGTATTCTTATGTCAAAACCGGGTGCTACAACACCCTCTGCCCCGGCTTTGTTTCAGTCCACCGCACGACACCACTGGGCGCACCTATTCCCGATATGTCCAGTCCCGGTGGAGATCAGTTCTTCGTCAGGATCAAAATCGTCAAGGTAATCAAATTAGTTTACTTTTGGAGTCCTAATTAGTGATCAGGAAGTTCTACGTACGAGATAATTTTATCCATTAACTAGAATCAATGAGCTGTGCTAGCTAGCTGGTAGAATTTTATGTAAAGCTAATTATTAAGTCCAAATTAGGATGACTAGCTTATTGTTATTAGCTGGTATGCAAACAAAGTTAATTACACATTAATTACTTGAAAATGGGATGATATATATATCGTGCGTGCATATTGAGTTTTATGTATGTATGCACAAATTATTAAGTTAGACATATTTTGGGTAAAATATAAGAGCAAATCCGTGAGAGTTTGAGTCCTAATTAGTCGACAATATCATACTAATATAGTAATAAGTACGGTGTATTGTTGCAGGAAAAACTAGATTGGTGGCTGTACGTGAACGAGAAAGCGATCGGATTCTGGCCGCAGCAGATCTTCGGTTCCCTCAAAGACGAAGCGGAGAGGGTGGAGTGGGGAGGGGAGGTGTTCAGTTACGGGGGGAAGGACTTCCCTCCCATGGGAAGCGGGGCTTATGCAGAACAAGGGTGGCAGAAGGCGTGCTACATCAAGAGCATGCAGGTCGTTAATGGCGACGGCCAGTACGTCGATGCCCCCACTAACACCAACACCTTTGTCGATAACAAATGCTACAGCTTGGTCGATTATGAAATCTCCCAGGACCCCAACTGGCGCAGGCACTTCTACTTTGGCGGACCGGGTGGCCTATGCTAGCTAGTTAATCAAACTTCCATTACTTAATTCCCAGTTTAATTAATTACTAGTACCTTCCAATATCATGCAGTACTACTATCTTCTTATTGCAATATGTCATCATTAATAGATTAATCGACCAGAAACCAATTATATGCATTCTGGTAAATTATATTTCACTGTTATTAATCTTGGGTTCCAAACCCTGCATCAGGAAGATTCAAGAGCTAGCACATATTGAATAAGTTATATTTATCTCTAGCTTGACTTATTAAAAAAAACAGATGATAATAATCAATAATAAACATTACAACTGTTCAAACTCTTCAACGACGCCTGAATTAATAAAGTGGTTAAGCAGAAAGTGGGAAAACAACGAGCAGACAAGAGGCCCAATAGTGTATGGTTAATTGTCTTGTCAAATTATTAAATACGCGGAAACCAGATCGACTTTGTCGTCCCCAAGACCCACTAGTACTAATACAACTCTTTTCTCTTATTAATATATACATTACAGTCTCTTTTCTCTTTTGTCCATTTTATACGTCCTCTAAATCAGCCGCAACAATGCATAGCGTGAGCGGCGCCTATCTTCTCTTTTTTACGACAGCGAATTTATTAATTCACCAAATTCTCCTCAGGGTCTCATGGAATTTCCGCAATTCCTTCTTAAATAAATAGCTTGCGTTAATAAAATTTTATAGGATAATGTACGAGTTATTTGGATAAGAGTGTTTCGAGTTAGGAAGAGGAAAGAGTGGGATAGGTTAGTCAATAAATGAGAAGAGGAAGGGATTTTGGAGAAATAGAAAAGAAAAGAAAACGAAGCTGCTTGATTAACTTTTTAGAACGTAATCTTTCTTCTTTAATGTGTCCGCGTAGTTATCCGGAATGGCGTGCCGTAAGGCCGTGGTGGAAGGGGAAGAAGTGGAAGAGAGGGGTGAGAAAAAGGCGAAAGCAACGTCCCCGATTTCGCGCTGGGATTATTCGTCATCCTCGACACAGTCCTTCCTTCCTCGGAGAACAAATCCAAGTCAAAAATCTCGGGATTGCTGTCTTCCAGCTTTCCATCCACTGTCCTGCTCCCGGCTGAGGGTTTCTTTCCTGGCTCGATCTCGATCCGGCGGAGATGCTCCACCTCGGCCGGATCTTCGACTGTTGGACTTGGGGATTTTCGTGAGAACAAAGGTTTCCTCGACGAGTGGGAGCTTTGGTTCTTCTTTCGGGTGATCTAAATGGCCACCGGGACCGTGGCTACCGCGGCGGGGGCCGCGATGCTCTTGTATTTCGTTTTGAGTCGGAGATTGTCGGGGAGGGTCGGGGACGAGGATCCCGACGGGGAGCTCTCCAAGCTGAATCGGTCCGGGCGGAGGAGGATTGCGCGGAGGCCTGCTCAGGCTCCGGTCACCTGGTTTGAGTTTATGGCGTCGTTGTCGGAGACGATTCGGTTTACGTACTCAGAGACGCTTGGTAAATGGCCGATCGGAGACTTGGCTTTCGGGATTAATTATCTCATGCGACGGCAGGTGAGGAATGCTTCTAGGTTTGGGCTTCCCGATTTGATCTTGAGCACTGAGCAGCTTGTGCGATGTCTTTGTGAATTTGTCCGATCGGAGGGTCGACCGACAGGCAGTATGCTGCGTCGCATCTTTTCAGTTTTTTCTGATCAAGAAAAGTGCCTGGCATCACCAACTGCCTATTTCCACTCTCTTGTTCTCTCGTTTGTAATAGCAAATATAGCTCCTTTCCGGGAATGTGAGTGGATTAATACTACACTGGCCTCTACGAATGATGAATTTAAGGATGTGATGCGGTTGGAATTGAACTGCAAACATTACTGAATTAGCAAATTTTGAGGATCCTGCTGCTTATAGACATGGTTCTTTTTGATTAATTAAAATATCTTGTGTTGCCTGTGAACACAATATCTTGAATCGCGACTACAAGGTTTTTGCCCCTTCCGATGCGTGGGAGGAGATCATGTGCCCCACATTTTCGTAGCATATCTCTCATAATCCTTTGAGGTCATAAATTGGAATGTTTGTGTGAGATAATTCATAACTGAGATTCAGTGAATAACTTGCACGCTTGTTGTGATGATTTCTTAATAAACCAGTATTGAGTCTTCATAGCCTCCATTCAAGGTCTTATCCATTTATAATTGAGTATCCTCTTATAATATAGAAGCGTAAAAAAAAACGTTTCTTCTCACTTCAACACCTCAATATGGTGGTGGTACATTCTCATATTGAGTTGTTTTTTTTTTTTTTTGTTTGCAGGGCAACTTACAGGTTGCTAGTGTGTACGCAGGACCTGATTCTGTACAGCTGAAAGGACCTGAGTTTATGGCTGACTTGATTCACCATTTAAGATTGTTAACTTTCTGTATGTTCTTCTCAAAGAAGCCATTTCCAGTATTTTTAGAATCTGCTGGATACTCACAGGATGATGTTCTTCTTCAAGAACCTAAAGCAGGGGTATGTTTTTATTGGGAACTCATTGGACTATTAAATGGATCTTTTCATAGTAAATTATTTTTCTTATTGACTTAGATTCTGTTTGTTGCTGACAAATGTCACCTTTCATGCAGTTTCTCAAACCTGCTTTTACAATTATACGAGATCAAAATATGAAATGTATTCTTTTATTAATTCGGGGGACACATAGCATCAAGGATACCCTCACTGCAGCAACTGGTGCAGTTGTGCCATTCCACCATTTACTTTTAGATGAAGGTGGAGTTAGCAACTTAGTTCTAGGGTATGCACACTGCGGAATGGTGGCTGCAGCTCGTTGGATTGCAAAGCTTACAATTCCTTGCCTTCTAAAGGCGGTTGAGGATTACCCTGATTACCAAATTAAGGTATGAGCAATCAGTTTCTATGAGATTTTGAGTACTTGGTCGTTTGCACACCTTTGGCCCTCCTTAACTGTACATCTCTTTGAAGTTGAGAAAAATTTGTGATTGAGGTCACAATGCAACTAAGTAGCAATTTTTGTTTTTTCTAAACACAAAATAATCAAATTTCCTAAAAGTTCAATCTTCTAATGGATGCACACTCTCTCTCTCTCTCTCTCTCTCTCTCACACACACACACACACACACACACACACACACACACACACACACCACACGCACACTCACACGCATGAACACACACACATGCAAACACACACGCACAGACACACACATGCAAACACACGCACACACACACACATGCAAACACACGCACACACACACACACACACGCGCGCACACACGCACGCGCGCGCACACACGCACACACACACTCAGGCACAGGCACACGCACGCGCACGCACATGCACACACTCACACACACACGCACACACACATGCATACACACAGACCAATCACAACTATCTCTAAGAAAGTTCATACTGGTATGTGATGAGAAATAAATGTAGCATAAGGAATTTTGTTTTAAATCAGATCATTCCATTATTATAGTAAAAATAGAATTCGTACTTATGGTACATCATGTTTAATAATTAAGATTTAAAGCTCTTTATCTTATCAAGTATCCAATACTTATCTTCATTTTTGTAATTTCTAAGTTTTGGATAAATGATTCAGATAACCAAATTTTCCTGTTGGGAGTTTATATCAGTATTTTTTAACTTTGTTTGGATAGTTTATTTCTTTTAAAATATTCAGATGCTCACTTACAGCTGTAATATTATAAAAAACATGCTTGTGGAACATTATTTAAGGGTCTTTACCTAGGCAAGTCATGTGCATTGGTTTCCCTTTCACCAATTTTTTTTTATTTTTCGAAGAGACCAATGTTTATTAATTTCCTAAGCTATCTGTTTTCTCCTCGCCAGTTTATCTGAGATGAAGAGCTTGCTTCTGCATAGTTCTCGATTTTTTTTTTTTTTTGCAGAGATTGTTTAGTTCCCTAAATTTTTTGCTTCCACATATGTATGTACAAATCAAATGTCTGCCACTTGATTATTTTGTAGGTTGTTGGGCATTCGCTAGGAGGTGGTACTGCTGCAATCTTGACTTACATCCTTCGAGAACGTGAGCAGTTTTCTTCAAGCACCTGTGTTGCGTTTGCTCCAGGCATGTTCTCTATCATCAAGACCACGTAATATTGTCTTGGTTGTTTCCTTGCATATTCTTTGGTTATTGGAAACACATTATCTGTTGCTGATTTTCTTTAATTTCACAGCTGCCTGTATGACATGGGATTTGGCAGAATCAGGGAAACACTTCATCACTACAATAATAAATGGATCTGATCTAGTCCCTACTTTCTCAACTGCTTCAATCGATGATCTCCGCTCAGAGGTATGCATGTTTTGTTCAATTCATATTGTTGCTTCAAATTATTCTTTTCGTTATTCATCATTTTTATTACTTAGCATTAAAAACTTGTACCAAGCCTTAAAAAAGACAGTCACATGTTGGCAGCTGGTGCAAAACTTTAACAAACATTAGAACAGGGTATCCACTGATTTAGAGTTGAGCAGGAGGTGGATTCACTGAGCTTACCTTTATATAGTTAAAACGATATTCTGATGGTGATGTTTGGAAATTAGCAAAGGAAATTCACTTATAGGAATCATGGATACTCCGCTGTAGGATGTTTGGAAAAGTTGCAGATTGGCCCTAATTTTTGTGAAATTGCTGTGGGCATGTTGAGAAATTAGCAAAGGATGGGGCTGACTTCCAATGTTAATCTCTTTAGCCTCATCTTTTATTTAATATTATTTTCAAGTTAAAAATAGAAAAATGGCACCGATATTTTTTTTCAAAGTTAAATGGCACCGATACATTTTTTCACATAAATCCTTTAGCAAAAAAATGTATAAAATTCAAACCAAAATGCTTTAATGTGTATTTTGCACCTTCTGTAGAGTTCCAGCACTACTAAAGAAAATATAAATAGCTGGTCACTACATATTTTTAACTAGTAAGAACTGGAGTATTCTTAGCACCTTGAAAGAGTATAAAACAACTTTCGGTCTGACATGCACTAAAATTATGTTTTGCAGGTGACGTCATCATCATGGGTGAGTGACTTGCGGGATCAAGTTGAGCGAACTAGATTCCTTAATGTTGTTTTTCGCTCTGCTTCTGCTGTAGGGTCCCGATTGCCGACTATATCTACTGCCAAAGCAAGAGTCGCAGGAGCAGGAGCTCTGCTTCGCCCTGTCTCCAGTCACACTCAGGTAAAACCTGATGGACTGAATATAACGTAATGGTTTTTCATTAAGGTCAAAAACATGTGGTTTCTGCGTGATGTGACATTGTTCTGGTGTGCTTAACCGTAATGTGTTTCTTAAACTGGATGTCTTTACTAGGGACTTCTATAAAACTGTGGATCTATGAAACAATTTGTTCCCATTTTTAAATGACAGGGGACAGGTTTTTTAAATAAAAACTCAATGAAATGGGGAAGGATTACGTTGCTTTAGCTTAAAAATCTGAGTGCTGATCAAAATATAAAAAAAAAAAAAAAAAAACTGAGATGGTTTTGCTTTCAATATTGCATACTGCATGCATCTTTGTTCTATGGGCCACTCTGCTTTCACTGTTGCATGTGTATACCGTTCAAGCTTGTAAACTAGGAAGAATGAAAAAAATAATACTATTTTTTATGTTTTTTTTTTGTATAAACGAGTTAGTTGCTTTTAGAATTTCTAAGGAAATGAGGAAGTGTTTAGGAGTAGCTCAGGCTAAACCCTGTATCTGCTACCCCTTCTTTTATACTAATCAGTCATCTGATCCTAGGGTGTGATGAAGCGAGCACAAAATGTAGCTCAGGCTGTGAGGACCCGCTCTTCATCTTTCTCTTCATGGTCTTGTATGGGTGCACGACGACGCTCAGTAATTCCTCTGCAGAATCCAGAAGAGGATGGACCAGATACCTCCTTGATATGTAGGAGAAACTCCAACGCCATGATAATGGAGTCGGTCAACTCTGATACAGAAGGCATCTTCCATCAGGAAACAACGGGAGAAGATGAGGTGAATCCAGCTGATAGCGACATCACTGCTTCCACATCTCAAGAAATGACCGAAGGAGAGCTCTGGTATGAACTCGAGAAGGAGCTTCACAGGGAAGAGGATGAATCAGACGCACAAGCTCGGGAAGAAGAGGCCCAAGCAGCCAAAGAAATTATAGAAGAGGAAAAGGTGGTCATAGCAGATGTAGAAAACAAGAAGCCTACTTCTGCTTCAGAAACTCAGAGGTTTTATCCCCCTGGTAGAATCATGCATATGGTTGTGCTGCCACCATCTGAGACGGACTCTGATGAGGATGGTCCCAGTGAGGAGAAAGTTGGGATTTATGAAACACCGAGGCAATTGTACAGTAAACTCCGCCTTTCTCAGACTATGATAAATGACCACTATATGCCCATGTATAAAAAAATGATGGAAAGATTAATTTGTGAACATGAAAAGGATGCAGATGCATCTCATGATATATGAAAGATTTTGCAAATAAATAACACTTCTCGTATACCTATTTCACTCTGTTTATTCTCTCGGGTTGTAATTTCTGATGCCGTCTGTTGGGTTGTTTATTTTTTTGCGCCTTCATGTTATGTACACCTCAGAAAGAGTAATACAAGAAAATTATGGAAGAGGAATTGCTATAAATATTAATTACCTTTATGAATTTATTTTTATGAAGTTTTATTGATAATTTAAATATAATAGTTATCATTAAATTTGTAACCAACGTAAAAGTATGGAAAAGATGACAGTCATGGAGCCGTAAATTTTGCAGGTCGAGGTTTTATGTTACATGTAAACATGCATTAGATTGTAACCGGATCGTCTCTCTGTATCCCCTGTCCTCACGTCCCTGTGGACAACAACCATGTATCCTAGAGAACAATACGATGTTACATACCAGGAAAAAAACAAAGAAAGGGGAAGAGATGGAGAGAGAGAAAGGGGAAGAGATGGAGAGAGAGAAAGGGAAGGGGATGAAGAAAGTGAGGCGACCCATGAAGAGGCAGCAGAATTAACTATGCTTCCAAATTTTGATCCTCGACAGACGAGGTAAGAGGAGGGCAAAGCCTGCTCTGAACACTTTGGGGAGTCGATAAAAGCCGCAGTCGCTACCTAAGCATGCATGACAACACACAGCAGCCCGAAGGTCCACACGTAGGTGGAGAACCCTGAAAAACGTTTACTGCTCCAAGCTCCAACCACCCGTCAAACAGGAAAGCATCAGACATTAATTCTCTACCCAACGTTTAGGTTTAAAGTTCGTGGAAATCGAAATAAACGCATGAACTGCTCGTCGTTGGACTGTGAAATTTGAATGAAGTGCTCGTCGTCATACTGTGGAATTTTGAAAGAAGAGATCGGATACTCACATCAAACAATAATTTACGGACAGGTGGATTTCATATATAAATCACACGAAGAAGAAGAAATGTATAAAGAACAAAGTAAAGACGATAAATATCCTTAAAATCCTATACTTGAAGCCGAAGAGACGAATGATTTGATCGGCAACAGCGAACTAAGAGTCCATGTGGTTGAAATTGCAGATTGCAGACCTGGCCTCCTCAATCTGATAAGAATAAAGAATTATATCAAATTTAATACATAAAAAATCTTAAGAGAACAGGAGAGTTTCGAACTAGATTGAGAAGCTTGCAAATTGAGAAACAGGAAAGAACTTACTATTGCCGCACGAGGGAGAGTGAAGATTGCAGGCACCATGCAAATCCTTGGCGTGAGGCAGGGTGAGGCCCCACGAGGAAAGCCCGCCATTAGTGAGCATAGATACAGTCGGGGTTTAGCTGACTAAAGATGGTTAGATCAATCCAGCAGGCAGGCATAGGCGTCGAAGAACGTCCCAAAAGGTAGTCCGTGCATGGGATTAAGCTCAACAGTGGACCCACGCAAGCCAGTGGTTGCGTCGGTTGTGCCGTTGGTTGAGCCACTGCTCCAGCAACGAGTTAAGTCACCAGGCATAGGGCGAGACCCACCACCTTCATGGCCATCTTCTAACAGATAAGGGCTCTGAGCAGAGAATTACTAAGTGAAAACTCTGTGAGTACTGTGGAAGAAGATGGAAGGATGATGGGAAGGTACTTGTAGATGAGGTAAGGATGAACATAGATAGTTTAGATAGCTGACTCTCTGAAAGAAGTTGGAATCAGGTAGAGTTCTCAATAGCTTGAAGTACCTGGAAAGAGGCAAAAATATACGTTCCCCAGAAACACCATCCATGTTAGACTTTTTTTTTTTTTTTTTTGTGGCTCCGCTCTATGGCTTCTCATTTTACGTTTTTGACTCCAGTGAGAACTCTAATTTCAAGTTGGCCAGAAAAAGGAAGCTTCTTCTTCTCTTTCGTAGATTTAAGAAGTCTAGACTACGAAGAATTTGTTCCTGAACTTAAGGGAGGCTACTTTTTTCTTCTACTTAAAATTCCCTTTGACTGCATATCTATTAAGACCATAACTAGATTCATGAGAGCCATAGAAGTAGGGTACATAATCTTGGCGGACCAAAATGTCAAGAACCATATCAACAGGAATGCTTTAATAGAAGAATAATGTAAGAAAAACTCATCACTATGAAGAAGAGCGTAAGAAAAACCAAGTAGAGAATTTATAACAGGTACATAACAATTTATATAAATGGTAGAGACAATTTGTCTCTAGTCTGCACTACAGTCGTTACCAAAACAAGGTCACAGAGCGGAATGGCTGTAAGTTTACAAAATTAAAAAAGTAAACTTGCTTGCCCATAGCCATCTCGTTCACCTGAAAATGTTACATGTAATTTACCATCCTTCATACCTTGATTTCAAAATATTAGCCCCATCTGTGATCTCCATCAAACACTTGGACCGGCTACTAAAGCAACAAATGCTGAAGTTGACTCGCACAGATGTTCAAATCTTTATTTTATGCTAACATATTGGGTCACACCTGCGAACTCCACTTGCAATTCTTCAGTTGAAACCACACCAACAGATTGCTTTAATAGAAAATCTCACCAGCTTTATAAACAGCCATGTTGATCTCCACATCTCAAAACCACTTGGAATTTGACAAGTCACAAATATTCATAACAAGCTTGCCCCTGTATGCATCTGCATCTCGCCTTTTACTAAAATCTCTAATGTTTCTTCTACAGCATGAAAGTGAGCCAAAACAAAACAGTTTACACTGGCATAAAAGGAACTTCAAAGTTTTTGTTGATTTTCTTGTATCTAACGACGAAATGATTTTCCTCTAAACATTTCGCAAAAAGGAAACTAAAGACATTTAACGGAATGAATCACAAAGGATATACTACAGTTCCACTTCCAACCTCAATCTCCCCATTTATAACCCTTGAACCCATAACATAAAAGAGAATTTGAAAGCCACTACTAAACATCTGGGATTCTTAGGACATTGAGGCATGTCAAAGACAGCAGAGGAGGATCATGCTAAACTGATTCAAACAGCTGTTTTTCTCATGGATGTTGATGCTTCCTCCTTTTATCTCCTATATGAGCTGCGAGTAACAAAGAACCGAAAATCTGGATGATCAACATGAAGAAGCTGAAGCCAGTTTTCAGCAGCTCGCAATAAAACATCAGCCTTTTGGCGCTCAGCGACTCCATTTGGTATCCAAATGGAACCTTTGAATTTATACGTCGCCAAGCCAAAGATGGGAAGCGCCAACATAGAAGACCTCTCTGCCTGGTATAGTGTAGACGTAGAGGTAGTCCCACCTGATTAGAGATATTGTGTCACCATACAAAATATGCTTGGGCAAAAGCAAACATGATCTAAATGAACAAATGTACATTACAACATGAAAATCTAACAACTGCCATGTTGAGAGTGGAAGAAGGGGGTAGAGGAAGATGCTTACTCGTGAAAGGTGTTGAAAGATTATGGTATGTGAGAAAACAGGCATCCAAGTCTTTGAGAGTTGGACCTGTAGGTATTCTGTATATAGGGTACCTGAATGGTTTCAATACGATGTCAGGGGGGTAGCCTTGAAAACAAATAAACAAGAAAAAAAGCAAAAAACGGAATAAGACAAAAAAATCATTGCAAAATCTTCCCTTATTTTTTTAAATCCCATGTACAATTTCTGTAGTTATAATTTCAAGCAACCCATACCAAGCAACAGAAATCCAGCTTGACGGCAGAAGATCACAGCTCCTCAAGGTCTTCAGCCTGGGGTGCTTAGATGCCAGTAGAGAAATCTGTGAAAACAAATGTCAACATAAACAAATGAATGAATAACATGCCCAAGAACACAAAGACAAATATAGGGAAAGAAAGACCTATGAACCAAGAATCAAGAGTTTGCCTTATCTGCCAAGGGCTCTCTGCTGTATGGGGAATCCTGTTCTAGGTGTTGGAAATCTAGACTGCTAATTTCGCCATTATCGCTTAAAGGCAGTCTTTCGACATTAGACATCACATGATTTTGTCCCTCTGCCACATGTTGCAAGCGTTTGTCTGGATCAGAATCACAATCACTAGATGAATCCCTAAGTGAGTCAGCATCACTTTCATCTCCCAAGCGCCTGCAACAGTTCAAAAAAAGCAAAACAAACAATGAAGTTATATAAGGTACTCCTTTAGACGTGTAAGCACTAAAATGGGTAAACAATCAGAGAATGCAGTCAGTCCAAATAAAGAGCAAATTTGGCCAGTCAAAGTAAAGAATAAATTGAAGTTTGAGCTGTGTAGAATTTGGAACAATGTGAAGGCCCATTACGTCCTGTTCAAAGAGCTTCAGTATCCAGCTGAACTGGGGTAGTTTCTTTATACTACTAAAGATAATTAGCAAAAAAATTAACGAAGCAAGAAGTATTTTCAGGTAGACACCAACAGCAGAAAATTAACAGGAAACAAGGAAACGAGAACCCTGGAACACAGAAAACAAAGTAATGACATTAACCACACTCCTCCAAATGAAGTAGGCAATGTACTTTATGACCTCAACAGCATGAAATTAACAAAAGAACTACAAAAAGAATATTGGTTTTTTATTGAAAATTCGAAAACTACACAAAGAAAACGAGAAATGAAACTAACACAATGCCTCAATATGAATCCGGAAATGTACCTTACAATCTCTACTGAAGAAAATTAACAAAAAAATAAGAATGAGATTAACAGCATTCCTCAAAATGAATTAGGCAATGTACTTTCCCAGCAGAATACCAGAACATTCACTATAAAACAAGAAAATGAGATTAAAAGTATCCCTGAAAATGAATTAGGCAATGTCATTCCGACCTCAAAGCAGGAAATTTAACAAGAAAAGAAGAACACAATAAAACAATAAAACAAGTAAATGAAATTAGCGGCATTCCAATAAGTGAATTAGGCAATGTACTTCCACCGACCGATAGTCTTGGCATCGATTTGTATCCTAAGCAGCAGCTACATACTTAGAGAAGGAACTGCGAAGACAATAAATTCGATAAAGCAATAAAAAAAACGACGATTCCTCTTCAATGAAACCTACCTCGACCGGACAGTAGCATGGGACGGATCCACATATAATTGCATAGCCGACAAGTAAGGCACGTAATATTGAATGACGCTCTCGCCGCCGTTCAAGACCAGCGGCACTCCCGCCCCGTAGGCGCTCCATTCTTTATAAGACTCCCAAAGGTCCCCCAGTGAAAAAAACGGGTGACTTTCGGACTCGGAAGTTCTCCATTCCTTGACGGCAGTCTACGCACACGCAACACGGCATAAAGACACAAGAATTAAGTAAAGAAAACGATTCAATTTCAAGAGGCAAGAAACTGAATAACCCCTCAATACCTTAGAGAAATACTGGGCGGGCACCATTGGAGTCGTGGACACCAGAAAATTGTCCAAATTACTCGGCTGCGGAGTCGGCTGTGCTGGACGGACGGTCAGTGACGTCTGCGACTGGTCCATCTCCACTCTCTCAGCCTGGGGGGGAGCCGAATATTTCGGCCTCGGTTCGAGATTCTGCTCCTGCAATCGCCTGAGTGGCGGCGGACTATAAAACCTCTCGACGCGGTTTCGGGGATATCCAATCATTGGCGGGATTGGGGAACGAAGATACACGGAGGGGGAAGTGAGCGATGTCAAGGGAACATACGGAGGGAAAAGGCAAGGAGACGCGGATTTAGGAAGCCATATCGATTCAGAAGGAGGGATTATGAGTCGGGGGGGCGGATCTTGAAACGGAGGAGACCCAAGAAGAAGAAAAGAGGACTACTGATAGTGGTCTTCGTTTTCTTTTTTCTTTCTTTTGCTCTTTCTGTTTTTTCGAAACGGAGGCACTCTCTCTCTCTCACTGGAGGGGTCGCCGGGACGGGGGATTTGTATATATATATAGAGAGAGAGGGGGCATTTCGTATTAGTGGAGGCGCAGAAAAAACTCACTCGCTAGGTCTCTGCCGACGAATTACCATTCCACCCCTCGCGTACGAGTCGCCTTCGCCGGAGAAAACCCCCTCTTCGTCATTTTCAAACGCTACGCGTACTAGTACGTCGCCCGGATCGTACCGACGGCTACCGAAGAAGTACCCCCCCAGACGTTACGCAAGGGGTAATTTCGTCATCATACCTCCACGTGTCCTTCTCCGACCTGACACCTCCCCTCCCCTGTGTAAAAAACAAAACGCCAGGACCCTTTTACCCACTCAACGTTTTCCCTCATTACCCTCGATCAAACTGGAAATGAGCCCGCTCCCTCGCCGGGCGACGAACGCTCGAGATTCTTCCAACGTCGAGGCTCTCACCCGTAATCCGACGCCCTCCTGTCGATATTCCCGAGCTTATTCCCCCCTCTATTCCGAGATTCGACGGTTAGTGTGGGGTCATAATTACGGTGGGCTCCGCCACCAAATGCCCCACCAGCCGGGCCTACGTGGCTTAAACCGCTCTCTGAAATTTGCTGGCCTTCGTCGTCGTTTGCCATTATGAAACGGGAAGGCAGAGTCGGGAGGCCCAGAAGATAAGACGAAGCATGGGGCCCGCTTCCGCCATGTCATTTTCCACGTGTCGTGATAAGAGAACCGCGATAACTAGAGGGACTCTGCCGTCATTTCCGTGTTTGGAGTGCCCACGCGCCGTCGGTGTTCGGCGACTCCCTTGACGGCGTCAACCCCGGCCCGGACTCGAATGACGAATGTACCCTCATTGAGAACTAGAACGGAGAAACCTCGTCGAGCACCGTATCGTATCGTATCGTGTCGCTTTCGGTTTTTCTGGTGGCCCGAGTTGGAGGCACGTGTGAGAAAAGAGAAGGGAAAAGAAGGAAGTGGTCGCGACACCCGAGGCGCGATTTTTTTGTGGCTGACAGTAAGTGGTTATATTATATGGGCTGCGTGAAAGGCTCCTCCCCTGCACGTGTCGACAAGCACTGCGTCACGTGACGCTTCGCTCCTGCCTCTGCCGACGATCTCCACCGAACTCACGTGCTATCGACGGCTCTGATCTTTCAGTTGCGGACGCGGAAGGGTGGCGCCGCCGACCCACCTGACAAGTTACAGGCCTTACGTGGAAAATCGGGTGAAGGGCATTTTTGTCCAAAAAAGTCCTAATTTATTTATTAGAAAAAGGGAAAAAAATTTCTGATACTGTGTCTTTGCTGGAAGATAAGGCTAACAGCAAATACTCAAACTAGAGCAAATAGAGCAGAGATTAACAGCAAATACTCAACTAGAGCAAATAGAGCAGAGATTAACAGCAAATACCTGGGTCAAGTAATTATTCAGGTCAGACTTATTTAATGCTCTAATTACTGTATTAATGCAGGTGAAGGGTGGCAATCAGAGGCAATACTTTAGTTTTAAAGTTGAGTGTGCAATGATGGAAGGATTCGGTTATTGAAATGGAGCCAATTGTCTCGTCTTTCTTGGTCAAAGTAAGCTACAACGGTCAATTTGAGGAAACAGTGGAGGTCACAATGATATGCTGACCAGGTATGCTTAGTATGTACCAATTGATTACTCCCCAATTGGAGTTTACTACGTTTGGGTACTCGTCTCAAGTAAGAGATTGCAAAGATTTGAAAATGGTATGAAGGTGTGTTGTTCTAAGAAACATGATATAATATGCTTCTTTTTCTTCTTCTGGTAGGGGAGGAGAGGAAGCAATAATATTATACAAAGACACAGCAGAGTGAAAATTTCACTAAGTAATTACTAGAGAAAATACTACAAATAAGGATTTCCTTTTTTGAAAAATAAATATTTCGTGATTATTTTCTGGGATCATGTTATTGGTTAAATTGTTTTCTAACAATACAAAAAAAACTAACTTTTCTGGTTTTAAAAAACTATTGCGGGCACTTGATTCGATTTATTTCTTCTATTTCGTAAACTCTGCAACAAGATGAACAGGAACAGAAAAAAAAATGGAAACATCAAGATATACGTTACTATAAGGAAAAAGAGGGCATAACCAGCAGATAGAAATTTGCAATTAATTCAATCAAAATAGTATTTCATACCTATTTTCCTTTTAAATATTACTCTTTGCCGAACAAAAACATTATGATTTGAAAGATGATACCAATATCTTCTCTAAAAAGAGGAAAACAAGGTTTAAACATCAAACAGGACGTATAAATCGATATTTAAGTTGGACCACATCATGCTTTCTATAAAAAAATTAGAATAAAAATTCGTAAACTTACTTGAGCATAAATTTTGGAGGAATAATATGTTGTACCCATTCTTCTTATGTGGAAGCAAAGTATAAGACTTCTGCAAAACCTAAGCAAAACGAAAGAGGCGGTGTCTGAAAAAGAGAAGTTGTGCATCTATTTAAAGAGTGGGCGTTAGAATTTAGGAATCAACTGCGTGAACTTCGCGTAAAAAAACCGAAGAACAATATAATTGGTCCAGATGTCCCGCAACTACTTACTGTGATACCTTGCATTATGGCGTTACAGTGATGTGTCACCATGGCTAAGACGTTGGACAAAATATACTCAACCAACCCAACTCTCCCTTCCCTCCTCCCTTTCCATATTCATTTACTAAAATATATACTTGCTCAATTTGTATGTGAAGCCAAATGTCAAATTGAACTAAATATTTTAAATATATCACCAAGGTATATAAAGCAAACGCATGAGGTTATATAAGTATTAATTCATCTAATCATTAGAGCTCCCAACTTTGGTTGATCAACTTTTGGTATGTTGCATGTACAACTAATATTTTTGTGTCAAATTTAGATTATCAAATTATGACAAGGCCATTCTAGAAATATTTAATTTTTTTTTAAGAAAAATAATTTCAGTATTGTGAGTTTTTACATCCTGATGTGGATGTCCTACTGTCAGCCGAGTTGGTAGTCCAGATAAGCTCTAGGGTTTAGGCTTACCAAAAGAATAGGTAGATAGTTCCTACTTTATCTCTTATCTGGACTGCCAATGAGGATGCCATGTCACACGGTAAACCCTCACACTAAAATTTGGCAGTACAATTATCACCTCTCTTTTTTTAATCGTGAATAGCATGACATACTTATAAATATCTAGTAATGGTTACCATCTTTTTAATCATGACCAAAAATATATAGCTAAACATGACAACTAAATAAACTTTAAGAATTATATATTGTTCTCAATATTTTGACACTGAAGCAAAATATAAGACTTCTACAAAGCCTAAACAAAATAGAGGAAGTTGTGTCTTAACAAAGAGGTGTGCATCTATTTGAAAAGAAAGTGTCAGAATTTAGGAATCAATAGCTCTAATTTCACATCAAAGAGCAAAAGTCCAAATGTCCCTCAACTACTTACTATGATACCATGCCTTATGTTGTTATAATTTTATGTTACGTTGGTGAAGAACCATTAGTCCAAACGTGAAACTTGTTCCCCCTCCCTCTCTCCCCATGTGCTCCCCTTTCCACTTTCATTTACGAAACATACTCCAAATTTTTATGATTGAGAAACCTAATGTTTTTGATATATTGATAGGGTATATAAAGCAAATATGTGAGGTTATATAAGTAATAAAGCAATTGATCACAACTTTTGGTATTTTGTTTGTGCAAACAATACTTTTACGCACAAATTTAGATTATTGAATTATGACTAGGCCATTATAGAAATATCTAAAAAATTTCTCATGAATAGGATGAGGCCAAATTAAACATACTTAGTAATGATTACCATCTTTTTAATTATGATTGAAATAAATAGGCAAGCAAGTAAGAAGGCTAAAATTAAATTCAGGAGGAATCATATACCCATTCTTCTAATATTGAAGCAACCTATAAATTTCTGCAAAACCTAAGTATAACAAAGGAGGTGGTATTTTAAAGAGCATAAGTTGTGCATCTATTTAAAGAGTGGAAGTTAAAATTTAGGAATCAATAATGTGAACTTCACATCAAAGAGTCCAAGAAGGATATAATTGGTCAGAATGTGGTTCAACTACATACTATATACCTTGCACCCCCTTCCCCTATGCACATTCATTCGCAAAGCATACACGAGCTTCTTTTGTTTGGGAAATCTAATGTCAATTTGAATTAAATATTTCTGATATATATATAAGGCAAACATATGATGTTATATACGTAATTTATGCATCTAAACATAATAACCCCCAACTTTTGTTGATAATTTTTTTTATGTTTGTGGATACTTTTGTGGTGAGTTTAGATTATTAAATTATGACTAGACCATATTAGAAATAGAGTAATTAGGGGTGTAAATGGTATCCGATTATCCGCTCTACCATCCGACCGATTACCGTTTTACCGTCTCCAAGAATAAAATAATATTATCCGTTTACTGTTTTACCGATTACCATTCTACCGTTTAATAAATGAAACGGAAATGGAAATAACTATTTCGTATCCGTTCTACCATTTAAATAAGGTAATATGGTAAATTTATCAATCTTTATTTTGCTTAAATTTTTATTTTTATTAATTGATTAATTTGCCAAGTATACTCTTCACACGATGGGATATCTTATAAATATTATAGCAAAAAATAATACTTTACTTATTTATTTGTTTTGATAAATTAAATTAGTATAATTAATAAAAAAATGTTTAATAACTATTGTATAAAAGTTCAAAAAATTATTTTCCCTCCTATTATATTTATATAATTATTTAAAAATTTATAATCTTTTGTCATAACAATTGAGTATAATGACTAATTGGTTTAGAATCTTAATTTCTTATGAGCTATATTTTATATGAGTTATTAAATATAATGACTCATTGGCTTAGAGATTTTAGAGTTTTATACATAACAATTGCCAAAATAAAATATTTGCAATACGAGTTAAGTTTCTAATATGGTTTTTACTATGCAATAATTAATACTTTTTTGTAACATATTGAATATGTGAATATTTATTAAATCAACCAAATTTCTTAAATTTACTGACATGAATTATTATATTACTATAATCGAAAGAAAATTAATAAACTTATCATTGATTATGCAATTACCTCATTAAGCAATAGTTAATACCTGTCTATATCCTTAATTAAATCAAATAAATATTTAATAAGCGATCTTCCACAGTTGTACTTATACATCAACCAAAATAAAATTACAAGTATTATATGCCAATTCTTTATCATTGATTCATTTATTAGAATACATATGATTCTTTCTTTCCCATGACCATGGGTCTATGAGTCCATTATCAAGAACCACATATTAAATAAAGTAGCACCTTCATAACACTCAAAAATTTCAAAAATAGTTACCATCATTCTATTACCCCAAAATTCTAAAAAGCAAAGACCTAAGTAATAAGTTCTAACATATTCTAAAAGCAAAGCCCTAAATTCTACAATGTTCTAAAAGGCAAAGTCCTAAATCTATTAATCTAATGACTTATGTCTAGTATAAATACTAAATAGTAAATACTCGTAACTCACTAGGTCGAACCCTAAAAGGCTAAATACCCTAATCCAGTGTCCCGTGCAACTGTGCAAAGTTCAACTCTAAATCCAGGCGAGAGGCGAGTCAAGCGACCATGGAGCTAAATTGCATGGGTAAATTGCAGTTGTTCCTTTGACATATTCAGTAGTTTCCAACATAACTTTTAGGATAGTAAGTGCCCCATATACCATTGTGATTTCACAATTGTGAAAAAGAATTAATCACTTAATAAATTGTATTAATCATATAAATTATCACAACTCAACTCAAGCTCTAAAAGATTAGAGGAGATTAAAGAGTTCAAAAAACAAACAATAGAAGTGACATTGTAATTGTTCATTTTTTTTTCAAAAAACAACTAAGCATAAAAAATAGATAATTGTGTAAATAAAAATAGTTTATAAAATGACTTATAACTTTCTAAAGTCGTGGAATTTATGAATAATTACATAATCATATAAATAGTAGCTTAATGACAATGACTTTCAACTATAGCACAAAATCATTAGAAGAATATTACACATTTTTAGGGAAAAAAACACTTGAAACATATATCTCATCATACATTTACTAAAATTAAATTGAAAATATACATTTATATTAACAATAGAATTTCGAATAGAACAAAAACATATTATAAAATCATAATACATGAAATAAGTAAAATATTATATAATAACATTCATAATAACGGCATCCTACTTTATATGCACAATAAATTATAATTAGCTTTAAGAGGATAGAATAGGAATTACTTCCGGTGGAGGGGGAGGGTTCCGCCGTCCTCCACTTCGTCGCGTCTATTGAATTCTGAATTTCCATTAACCCGTGGAAGTAAGGAGGCAGAAAGGAGCCTTTCTTCTGGTAATCCGAAACTTCATATTTTTAAAGCAATTTGTACATGTCGTGTCTATGCAACTTGCCGTTTTGGCTTCTAAACTTCTTTGCTTCCACCTACGTTTCATCGATCACATGCAATTTAATTCGGCACAAATGTATGGCGAAAGAAAACTACGTCCAGTAGACATCAGTAATCCAAGAGAATGTTTTTGGAAGTTTCTCAGGAATGGAATGAAAGCAGCCTTTGGGAAACCATTGGAGTTCGTTCTCTGCTCCTCCATGCGGCCAGGTTTGCCATACATGATGACTTGGAAAAATTATGACTTACATCCGTCCACTTGCTCTGTTTCATTAGATTCACTTATCTTGCAGGTGAAAGTGACTTCTGTGGAATTACCTATTCTCTTGCTTAGGAAATTTAAGGTACCCACTACTCATTTTAAGGTGGGGTTCTTCTTAAGGATCATTGTTCTGTTAGAAATTCACATTTTTTTAGTTTCTAAGACATTAAAATTTATTGCAAATATCCTTGTTATTTAACTTTCCATGAATGAATAACTTCCAAAGATTTATGAAGCTCAGTCCAGGGTCTTGCTATGAGTGCAGAATTTACGATGTTCACAAATGATCGAAGACAAGAAGAACGTACTGGGAAGTACGGGACTCCAAGATTGCAATACCTGCAGGCACTTTCTTATATTCCTAAATTTTTGCGAAATTGTGATTTGTGAACATTCATCTCTCTCTAGAAACGCCTGACACTTCTCTGGTTTTGTACAACTGCAGGAGCTGGTGTCGCAGTTCCAAAATGCCACTGATGAAGGTGTTCCTACCATCTGAAACCTCCTCAAATTTAAGAATTTAAAATTTTCTGATCTCTGTGTATACCTATTATTTGTATTTGGTTTATATTTTGTTCGCTTTTTTATGTAGATCCAACTTTTCTGAGCTCAAAGAGACTACAAACTTCCAAATTTTGAGGATTTTATCTTATTTTTGTTTTGTAATCTGTGACACATTCTTAAAATTGCACGTGTAGTTAGTAGGCCTTTTAGGTGAAAAAGCTAGGTAATTTTTTTTTGTCGTTGGACCATCTCTGAAGATGTTTGCATTCTTATTTTGAGTGCAAAAGTATTCCTGCTGTTAAATTGTATCTTATAATTGGAGAAAAAATATGTGATGATCATTTAGCTGACTCGAGATAAGCTGGCTTTGCTGGCAAATCACAGATATATTTTTTTTGAAACTCATGAACACTTTTAATGATAGCTTTTGAGTAAGTTATACATCATATGGATTCAACCTAGGGTACATGGTGATGTTACAACAATACAGATCCATGGTGGACCCAATGATGGGGGAGTCTTTTAAGACTTCCAATTTGGCTAGTCTATCAACTGTAGAGTTAGCTGACCTAGGCCGCAATCTGCTACTCTGTAATGATGTCTTTAATTTCGTCAAAAGAGATTTAAGAGCCTAGAGGGGTGAGGTCTGCCTCGCGTAATGACTAGATCAGTCTCCTTCAATCAATGGGGAACTGCTGAATTGCCCCTGAAAGCACAGAGTCCTTCCAGGAGAGCCAGAGTTTCATTGTATTTGAAGTGCAATGCCCACCTGGGCTTTTCTGTGTCATAAGGGTTTGGCCAGTGCTGTTTCTTAGGATCCCTCTCACTCCAGCTGCCTTTAGGTTTCTTTGCAAATCCCCGTCAAAGTTAAGTTTGGTGGAGGTGCCCAATCAACAAGCGTTGATGACTTTGGGATGTAAGGAATATAACTTTTCTACAAAATTTTTGAATAAAATGAAGTGGGAAATAATTGAACGCTACAGATGTTTTATTCCCACAGGAGAGTGCTGTGGATGATCTTCTCGATGACTATACCTATCAAGTGACTCTTTCCCAAAAACATCTGCTTTTCCATTCTAGCCATGAATGCTAGGGAATGGCAGCTATAGTGGCCATCCATAGTACTTTCCCTAAGATAGGTAGATGGCAGGAATTCTACTTATGAACATTTCTGGTCTCCATGTTCGTAGGAAGTTTGGGAAGATTTGAAGAGAAAAGACAAATCATTTAAGGACCTTTGTGCAAGGATGAACCTTAAAATATTAAATAGGTTCGTGGCAGTCCACATAGCAATACTATTTCATATATTTAGTCACTTTAGTTGTGTTCATATTGGCTATGTTGTTTGTTTACTTACTCAAAATGAAGTCAAACTGACGTCTGATTGTAGAATCGTTTATGATCTACTGCATTTTGTTTCAGGTTCAAAAGAGAGGATTGCTGCAAATTTGGCCAACTTTGCCTATGATCCTTACAATTATATGTTTCTGCGACAGGTTGTTTTCTTGTTGAACATATCATTTTTAAGTTCTGAGGTGTTATCATCAACATTGGAACCTCTTATAAATATTTCAAATTTCTCGGTAACTGTAACACAGCTGAATGTATTGGAACTGTTTCTAGACTGCATTACTGAGCCAAATGAGAGATTGGTGGAATTTGGGGCAGGAGGGATCTGCAATTCCTCTGTTGGTGAGCTAATAGATCTTCCCTGTTGTTATTTGTTTCGATGGTAACTATATGCTCTCTGATTCTGTTTCTCTGGTGATTGCTTCTTTTTAATGATACTTATTATAATTAACTGCAGACCCAGAAAACGCAGCAATTATTATTCAGTGTGGTGGGATTCCTTTGTTGATAGGTTGCTTGTGTAGCCCTGTAAGAAACACTGTGAGTATCTTTTACAATATTGCATATATGGGACTCTTTAAAATTTGAGTTTAGAGGATTTTATGTTTATTCTTTGTTTTCTTTTAATTTTTTTTGAGAATGTGACATCCATTAGGGATGAAGCTCGAAACAGCTATACTGCTGATGGTCTCCTTACAGCAACATGTTGGAAGGAAGCACCTTATTTTGCAACATATGGGCAAAACATTTGGCACACTTTGAACTTGCAAAAAGGACAAAACACGTGCATTTGGCTATTGATATGAATTTATTACAAATACCCCATGTGTGCCAGGAAGGTGGCTTCACCCCAGGTACCCAGCTAATGATATTGAAGGATGCCCCTGAGGCAACTACCAGCAGCTGTTTCCAGCTTTCTATCTTAAGCCCCCTTAGGATCGCCAAAATCTCTACCTCAGATGAGTAATTCCCACCAGGTCTACAAATGATAGGGGTAGTACTACTGGTAAATTAGCGAAATAAAACCTGATTGATAAGGCTGGAGAGCGTGATACCCAGCCACTATCTTCTCAGCTATAAAAAATCCCTATGTTTCATGAGAATGACTTGAATATTTAGGAACTGTTGCAACTAGCAATAGCTAGGACGAAGAAAAACACTCCAGGAAAGTATTTCTTAGTGAAATAAAGAAAATCCAAAACAAAAATTCGCGGTATAATTCCAGGCCTGCAAAAGTTACATCATTACTCCCTCTTTTTAAAATCCAGGACAATCAAATCCTTGCCAAAGTCGGCTACAAGGCTTTGGCAGAACTCCTCTAAGACTTGATTCCTAATTAAACTTGAATTTTGACCCACTAAATCCAAAGACAAGGATTTCAGGAGATAACTAAAAAAAGAGACTCTAAATGACTTTTCTGAAGAAACAAAAAATCCTAACTGAAGACATTCTTACTTGCAAAAATTCACTGACTCCCTAAGACAGCAATTAGGGCTTTCCCTATATATAGAATAGAAAATTTTTCATGAAATTTATTTGAAATAGTAAGTTTCCATAAATAGAAACTTTTTATATATAGTAATTTCCCGAAATAGTAACTTTCTGGAAATAGAAAGTTTTGAAATTTTTGTTTTTTTCCTTCTATTTTTTCTTTTATAAGCCTTTAAACTTTATGTATCCTTCTTGTCAAGTGAATCATGTACAACCTCAGGTAGCTCCCTGTTGGCTTTTGCTACAATGAAGCTGCTCGAAATCGTTTATCTAGTTCCTGGTCTCCTTCTCAAACTTCTCGTCATCTTTTCCCAATGCTTGTGGTAGCATTTTGGTAGTTCCGGTGAAAGGCTTTCGAAAATTGCCCCCTATTATGACACCGTGGTGATCATTCTGGTTGATGGCATGGATTGCAGTCTAGTCCTTGCGGTCCTTGCACATCATCTGCCAAGAACTCCTGATGGCGGTGATTCAGGGAAATGGTGCCTCTTTTTTGAGAAGAGCCCGAAGTTTTCTCCATAAAGTCGTCAAACTATCTCATCCTGGCTTCATGTGGTGTAACCCTAGAGACCTCATGTTGAAGCACTTGCTACTTTCTCCTTTTAGTCCCCCCTGGGCAGCATTTTTTTGTCTGATTACAGTTTGTGACACACACAGGCATTTTCTCCTTTAATTAAGATTAGTTTTATAAGTTAGAAGTGTTCAAATTTCCATTTGGGTGTGGTATGGTTCGTAAGATGAAGTGATAAGTCTGATGATTTAGTGAGCTCTTAAATGTCCAACCGATGCTCGATATGCAAGACAAACCAAAGAGAAGATGAGTATGTTACTCTATTTTTTCTGTCTGATTTTAAAAGATAATGAGATTTGTAGAATCAGTTACGTGATTTTTTATTGTAAAAAGCATCGCTAAGGACTCTGATCTTAATGACTCTTTACAGATCATATTATTTCTTATCGTCCTCAAGAGCACTTCTTTTGGCAGGTGAATTATTCGTTAGGAGCTCTGTACTACCTTTGTAGTCCTGCCACTAAAGGAGAAATCATGAAGCCCGAAGTGGTTGAACTCATAAAAAAATATGCTGCAGCAGAAGCTGTTAGTGTTAGTTTTAGTAATTTGGCGAAGGCTTTCTTGGACAGGCATGCCTCTGAATCGTGAAAACAGGCAAGAACTACACAGATTCGATGATATTTTTGGTGCCAAATTATGCACATAATACACTCAATGTTTTCTTTTGCAGGTCAACTGATGTCAATTTATTGAGGAATACACTCAATGTAATAGAATACATGATTACGAATCGCTGGCTTAAAAAAGGCTCATGCCCTGTCCAGTATATCTCAAAGATTGGTCACCTGTTTATTAGATACTTTTGAATCTTTGATTTACCTACCCATGGGCCCATTGACTCAATACAAGAAGCTCATCTGTCGATTTTTCCCCCACATTGTCCAATTTTACTCCTATTTATACAATTTTTTTTAAAAAAAAACTCAGAAAAGAACCAATAACATAATATTTTGCATCAATATAAAAGTAATATGTTCGTCAACAGTAAAAAGAACTATGTTAAAAATGTAGAAAAATAATATGTTATATAACTCGCAACCTAGTATTTTCATTAAGCATAACAATGTATTTTAAAGTCGTTAAACATGGTAAAAAGTAGTATAGAATATAATTTTCTGTTATAACAGTAAAAATTAAGTTTTACTAATAACTTTTCAACAAATATTTTACTAGCGAGTTACTGTTTAAAATAGTTTTTTATTATTTAACTTATTAGTTTATATTGAATGAATTATGAAAATATCATGGGGTTTTTTCTTAGGTTGTTATTTGATTTGTAAAAGAATAATATTAGTTGCACTTAGCACATAAGCACCTATCCCACACTAAAAAATATTTTTAAGGGCTTAGATTAATATTACGTTGGATAGGTGCATCCGCTAGGTGTGTCTAACAGTACTCTTTGTAAAAATAATAATGGGAAAATAAGAAAAAATGGAGAGAAAATAGACGACAGATGAACAGATTTTTGTACAAACGGACAGGTAACTGATCTTCCTATTATAAAATTCTTGAAGAATGTACACTGACGACAATGACCGGCGTTACTGACGGTGTTTGCTTGTGAAAAAAGTATAAGATACGATCCACATCTAACTTCGTACTCCGCAAAATGATACTAAGAGTTTCTCTTTCAATTGCTCTTCTAGAATAACTCTGTCAGATCGAAACCGTGGAATGTAGTTTCCGCAATAATAATTAAAAAAAATGTTCTTCTGTGTATACATTGTATAAGTTTTACGATACCCAAGTATCCTTCCTCACTATCGACTATTTTTTCCCTCGTACCATGTTAATTGATCGATCTCCAACACCATTTCCGAACAATTTGGAGGAAATTAAATCTGTAGCTAATCAAGTATCTGAAAAGAATGCCATCTGCCCTTCTGCTATTTTCCATCTTCATGCTAACTGGATTTTTGGAGCATAATCCTTATGAGCCTGAGAATCACATCCTTCACGAAGTTATCAAAGCAACAAGCACAGCAATCCACGGTTAAAACTTTCAATCGATCACCCTCCTCCACCGGGTGGAAACAACTAGTTGGTGGGTTGACACGGAAGACCATACTCTCATTGTGATCAACACCACATGCTGCTAAAATGGTGTGGGTGGAATGTCGAGCAATCTCCTTGAAAGTCGCAGATCCTGCATTGCAATATCAGTGAAGAAGATTAAGAGTTAGTCCACGTACTCAGCAAATAATACAACAAATTTGAAAAAATGGTTGACCTCTAAATAGGGGTATCAATAGCCATTCAAGAATAACAATATTATCACTAAGCCAACAAGAATTTGTCGATCTTGGTTGACTCAGGTCCCATGAGAGTCATTACATCTGAGTGCCACATGAAATCCCATCAATGTTTTTCTACTCACTTACAACAAGACTTACACTCACCAACAGAATATCCATGTACAGTCCAAAAGAAACAAGAATCAGTGAGGTACTAACAATCTTTTGTTTTTGAGAATACTCAATCCAACAATGTGGTGAGGATTGAATCAAGTGAGAAACCCTTCACCTCTCATGTGGCCATTAAGTCAAAAGGCCCACATCACCAAATCTAGGTCAAAAACTTTTTTAATTGTTTTGATAAGGTCTTCAATGTCTAAAAACCAGCCACGTCAATCACTTTTCTCATGAAACATTTACTCAATCTTCTCCGACTGGTTACTGGAACTCAGTCCACGTCAGTGGTTTATATTGGAATTGAAACTCCAATCTAATTTCTGTTAACCATTTTTGGAAAAGTTTTGAAATTTCCAGAAAACCAATTCTATTTTCTGAATGTTCCAGAAAACCAATTCTATTTTTTCAAAATATCTCCAAAACTTCTTTTTTTTTTTCTGGTGGGTGATTAGCACTTCCTGGAATATCACACTCTATAAAATACATTCAAAAAAAAGCAACGTTTTAGATGCTGAGAACATAAAAAACACAACAGACAATTCAAATGAAGACATGACAGGAACATAAAAACTTGTACGAAACGCCTTTGCAGATGCGAGAATGGTCTTTTGAGGAACTTTTGCTGAAGAGAATTTTTCTGGCACAAAAAGAGTGATCCACCTATGCAAGAGCCCTCACGCAAGTAGTGAGGGCTCTTGCATTTCACTAGATACTTGACCACAAAATTGCAACTACCATAAACTTGTTCCACAATGAGTATCAGCAAATACATATATAAAAAAAATCTCTTTCTTTGTTCTTTTTTAAATGACGTGCTTGCATAAAGCCCCTGCTTTATGTCCCTGTGACCCCTGAGCTGTTACTCAAGTTCACAAAATTATCTTATTAATTTCCTATAACATTCCCTAGGGCCTCCCAATAGATTAGTATGGTTCCTAATTCCACAGTTCCTTCTTATTTTGCCTTTTCCATTCCTATTTTGTCACCACCGCTAACAGTACCAGATTAGTACAGGATTAAAAGAAAGTACACAATCACAAAACAATCATACCTAAGCGAGTATCCCTTGACAGAAGTGTCAAATGCCTTTTCACCACTGTCCTCACCTGTTGTTTTGCATCTTCAGTTGTAACAGCACTGCATCTTCTACCATGATCAGATGCGGTAACATCATTAAGCCTAGTTATGAGCCTAATGTGCTCATGTCCAGACATATAAGATGAACCCACCCTTTCAGTTTCAGCAGGTAAAATTTCACTACAAGGCCCATCAGAGAAGGTAGTACTGGCAACCTGATTTTCTCCTCTTCCCAGATAGTTTATCCCTGCACTAAACGGTTCTCTGTCTCCGAAAGTACAGAAGTTTTTGCCCAAGCTTGATGATCTATCTTGGGACCCATTCTCAAACGTTGCACAATGTGGTGGACCATCTTCAACTTCTCTTCCATGTTCTGTGCCAATTTTGACTTGATCATCCTCTAAACTGACATTTTGTGTTTCAGCATCTCGCATCAGCCTGCTAGAAGAAAGCAAATTGTGTATTCGAACACGCAACCTACGTCTCCCAGAGACAGTTGATGGGCCAGGAAGTGCAGAGTGTGCAGCATCAAGAGCTTCCCTTACAAGGTTCCTCGATGAAGAAAGCACATCAATTTCATTATGCTCTTCTGGTTGGTCCATGATGTTTCCATCGTATGGCAGATTCAAATCTAGATCTTCAATACCATTTCCTCTAACGGAGGTTTCACTGGACAAACCACTGGTGCTCGTGGGTTTATCGGGATTAAGAATGGAAGCTAGAGAAGTATTCAACTCAAAATCAGAGGACTTGCAAGCTTCACAATACCAATTCCCTCAGGTACTTCTCTCCCAAGACCAACACAATAGGTATGTGCTGAGGAATCACAGATATCACAGAGTAACATAAGTTCATCATCTCCACCTTGTTGGCATTCTATGCACAGCACATTTTCATATGGATTAAGATATGTCATAATTTCTTCTTCCGAAGGCCTATACACCTGCAAGGGACATTTATCCAAATTAACAAAAGCACTGTCTCATGAAATTATCCTAAAGAAAATTTGCTGAGGTCCTTACAAAGTTATTATAAAAAAAAGTGCTTGTACAGCTATAGTTTTGCAATTCCTGCCATAGCAATACTGATTAACCATACATGCCTTAAATTGTACCACGTGATTAAGATTAGATTCATTTTGTTAATTTCTGTGGTGATACCTGAATTAGTATAGCCAAAAAAGAAAAAATTTCCAAACTTAAAGGCAATTCTTAGTTATAAAAAGACATAATCAGAAATTTACCTAATAGAATACAATTCATATAAAAATATATGAAGTAAGGTAATTTTTCAAAAACAAACACATCTTTGTATTACACTATTTCCTATCAATGAGTTTAATCCTTCTGCATCCTCTAAAAAATCTCTTCAATATGCATCAGAAAGCGTAAGGGACAAAGATCAAAATTTCCAAGCAAAATGTGGATAAGAAACATATAAGGAAGTGCTTGTAGTGCAGCTACATACAAAGAAGCACTTGTAAGCAATATAAAAAGAAGCGCTTGTAGAGCAGCAACATAAAAAGAAGTGCTTGTAGTGCAGCAAGAATAAAGATCTAATCTAATAATCTTATAAGGACATTAACTAAAGCTACAAAAGGCACCTGATCACGTCTCGGAACTTTTATCACCGACTTCCTCAGACAAATCCCTATGTCTGACCTTGCCTCCTTGCTGATAGTCACAAATCGCTGCTTACATAGTGGACAACGAGATTCCACCTTTGACCACTCCATTATGCAAGTGAAACAGAAGTAATGGAAGCAGCAATTTAAAGTCCCACGAACAACCCCAATCCGTTCTTCCGACAAGCAAATTCCACATACTTGCTTCCCATCAACCTGAGGGTCCACAACCTTCTCTTTGCCCTTTCTTTCTGGACTTCTCATTTGCTGCCAGTTTGAAACTCCATCAACTCGGAGTCTTGTTGACACGGATGAGTTTCTCAAGCAATTAGTTAGATTAACACTTTCCTGAGCTTCTCTTATAAATTCTCGCTCTTCCTCTGAGATTGTATATTCAAAGTCAGAAGACTCGGAATCTTCATGATCAGAATCTGACCGTAGAACAACTGTCTTTTTTCGCCGCTTGGTCTTCTTTTTCACCCTCTTAGGCACAGTAGTTTCTTTGACATGAAAGTCATCATCTGAGCTCACAACTCTAGGCAAAGCTGACCTGCCTTTAATCTTGGATGACTTTTTAGCTAATTTTGGTTTCCTCTTCTTTTTTTGGCTCTTAACAGGCCCTTTCCTCCCCACGACACGATTCTGGGTCCGATTATTCTTTGCAAAGGACCCGCATTGCTCATCCTCATCAAGAAAATCATCCACCTCGGGAACAAATTCATCATCATCAGTATCATAATCTTCTTCCTCGTCATCTAAAACCCGATAAGACTTCTTTCTTTTGATTGGCCTTCTCGCCGCCGCTTTACTCCGAACAGCAATCCTTTGTCTTGATTTGGATTTCACAAACTTGGGGCGCTCCTCGGAGCTGCAGCTAGTTTCACCCTCAAAATCGAAGCTTTCCTCTAACGCGTCGGATGCAACCAGTGAAGCTGCATCGCTCGATTCTTGTGAACTGTTCCCCTCTTCTTCGGCCACCACGTAGTCTTCATCAGAACCATCCGAATCATTTTCTTTTGATCGAGTACGAGTCTTCCTTCCCCTGTTTTCCCGAACGAATTTCCCCCCTCTTCCCATCCCTCCACCAAACCAAGAATACCAACTTCTGCAAATCGGATGCTTTTAAAGCCAAAATTTGGTATAAATGAATCAATTTTATATCAATTCATTCTCTTGCTGTCCGATCCGATTCAAAATCTTTACCAAAACAACCCTAAATTATTTTTGCAATTAACTTGCTCATCTGGAATCTCAATATCCATAAAGGAGAACACCTGTCTCCAGGTGAAATTCCGAAAGTATTCGTAACCTTATTCGACACAAATGGTCAATAAATATTCATCAACGAATTTACATACGCGGAGATCGTTTCCTTCCATACAAAATTGGTAATGAATGTACAAAAGAAAAACAAGAAAACAAAATCAAAGTTCCGAATGTAGAAGGACGGTTGGAGAGGTTCCCGGTGTCCTCAACGGTATCAAGTGAGAGGCCGAAGAAAGCAGGAGAGAGGAGGGGGTTTCAGGTTTCGTACCTGTTAGGATTACGAAGCGGGGGACGGAGACGCGCACTCTCAATCTCGAGCAGTCCCGTTTATTGAGGCCCATTGATTTTTTTTTGGGTGGCTTTATCGGACTGCCACCAAATTACGCGTTCTCGCCTCGCGTCATCGGAAAGTCACCTTCCTCCGCCGTCGTGGAGCAGCTGCCGATGTCTATTTATGGAAACTCAACTATAATATCTAATTCAGTTTTTACTTTTTGAGCTGCCAGTTGGATCACTCAACTGCTGCACTTGCGGGCCCATAGCCGAGCCCTCATATGTCTTTTTTTTTTTATTTTTCTCCTTAAATCATTATATATTGGTCTTTTCAGTTTTTACCATAAGTTTTGATTTTTTCATAAAACAAAATTAAGTAGCACTAATTTAGTGCAACACACGGGGAGAAAAGAAAAATCAGATATAACCTCTAATATTGATTAGAGTGGTGATACCCCAAGTATTAATATTTGTATTTACATGGTGATGTGGCGTCCACATTGCAGTCTAGATAAGAGATATAATCGTATTTATCTTCCTATTTTATGGTAAATTTAAAATCTTAAACTTTATCTTGACCGCCAATTAAACTATCGTGAGGACAACCAATGGATGTAAAGCCTTGCAGTAAAATATCGCAATACTTATATCATTTTCCTATTAAATAAGACCTCGTCTTCCCATTGGTTTGGGTGTTATAACAAAGGTTGACTAACATACTCTTGGTACCTTAATTGGAGAAATGAAAAAAGAAAGTATTGTTGCTTTGACTAATACAAATATTACTTCAATTCCATATTTATTTCAGACCTATTTACATGTTCCACGTGTATTTATCCTTAGTTTTCTTCTATATATTTAATTAAAGAATAACTTTGTCATACATAATATCATATGAAATCTTACTATTTGAGGTTTATAACGTGTTAAATATTCACAATTTTTAAGACCTGATTTTTATTATTAATACTATTTAGTATTTCCATTTATATGCACGTTTATCCGCTTGGTAATTCGATGCTCCTAATCGGTCCAATTGTGATACTATATGCTAAAAAGCGATGCTGATGTCTTTATTTAGAAAAGGGCTGTCAGCTACATCAACGATTCAACGCCACAGGGTAAAAGTTGTATGAATCCGAGGCTTGCTTTTGTGGAATCTGATTCGGGAAGATGAAAAGGCAGACGGCGTGTAGAATGAGCTACCACATGCTTCCTCATGGTGGACTGGACTGCCCAGGTAGGGTCTCGTAGAGATTAAAAGGAGAAGAATGGCAAATGGCAACCCGGCCTTATCTATTTTCGGACAAAAAGAGGGAAAAAAAAGAAATTGTACGGACGGTCGGGATGCTTGGATCGGTCCGCCGGGGGTAATGGGAATTTTCCCAATAAAGGACGATGGATCTGGAGTCCCCGATCAGCAGGACTGAACGCTGACTGCGCTGTGGCAGACTAGCAATCGTCTTCCCCTCCCAATTGGGGGGCTGGATTCGTCAATTGAGTGGCGAAGACGACGACGAGGAGGAGGGTGAGATTGATACGAAACCTATAGAGGGAAATAGGGAAACTCGTGCGCTCACGCGGATGCGAGCTGGTTTACTGGGTCGCATTTGGCTTCCACGACTTTTGCCTTTCCTCCATGGCGTTTACGATACTCCGCGGACGCTGAATTTTGCTGGGGTTTGTCGAATATAAGGAGGTTTTGGTTTGCTGGGAGCGGACTCCGTCGAATTTGGCCATGCGACGCTGGTTGCCGACAATCTTCCTCTCGACGGAGGAAACCCTAGATTTCTCCAATAACGCTTACTTTGACCGGTGTTCTGAGTCTTTTCTTTTCCATGGCTGCCGACTCGCATGCACCTAGCACGAGAGGTCTGCTCTGTAATGCTGGTGCTGGTGCCGCCGCTGGTGGGTATTGTATCTCTGGTTAATTAATTGGTTGGGGAGGCTTTCATTTTTGGGATTGAATTTGGAATTTTTTTGGTTTGCAGGTGTTATTGCTGCTACTTTTGTTTGCCCTTTGGATGTAATAAAAACGAGGTTTCAGGTCCATGGGTTACCAAAACTCGGTAGTGGCAGTATCAAAGGTATTTCTTTCTGTCTTACTTTATTTGTTTGTCTAATTGTTTTGCAGAAGTTGTAGTTTTAAAATTTATCTTCTCTGACAGTGCTTGCATGTATACTTTGTCATGCAAGCCTCCTTACGGGATAACGTCTGTGAAGAGTTTAGTTTGATAAGAAAAATTAACGATAAGTTGCATATCATGCAAGCTTGGTTACGGATAAAAGTCTGTGAAGAGTTAATTTGATTTCAAAAATTAACGAAAAGTTGCATACCTGACAATTTTACCAATAATTCAAACCATATTTTGTCAGACCGTGAAAATTTGTTTCTATTTTTTGGGTTTTGAAACTCTCATGGTTGCCCTAATACTTTTAGCATTCATATGGGTCTAATCACGCATATCCACTGGCAGTCTATCTATCTTACAGAAAGCATAACGCATTTGCCTACTCACCCGCCACTGGCATGTAGTGAATCTAATGATTTAGTGAACTTATACTGTAGGGATTTTCTCTTTGGTGTTTATAGCAACAACATTTTCTTTAACGCACTTCATTGTTTAAATGCAAACAGGTAGTCTTATAGTTGGAAGTCTGCAAGAAATAGTTAAGAAGGAGGGTATACGTGGCATGTATCGTGGTCTTTCACCAACTGTATTGGCGTTGCTTCCAAATTGGGCTGTAAGCTGTTACTTTTTTCTCATGTTGTTAGTAGCTAGTTAAGCTGCCTCCTTCATATTCATGAAAGAGTTTAGGCTACTGTAGGGGAAATATTTGATTTATTTTGATTGAGGATTTATCTAAAGCTAAAAGTGGAAGTTTAGGACTCTCTATTTCCTTTAACAACCCATGAGCTTTAAAGAGATTCGAAAAGTATTGAAGTCTGTTTTGGGGATCTAACTCACTATCACAACCCATGCATCTACTGGAAAGTTGTTTTATTCTTGACATTTTGGGTGATTGACGCATTGGATGGATTTGAAAAGTATTGAAGTATGTTTCCTCTGATGGAGAGAAAATGCAAGTGTTGAATTTAGGAAAAGTCATTTCCATTTTGTAATAAATTTTTATCTTTTTATTTCCTTTTTACTCATTTTAATGCAGACAAAATGCTAAACTTTCCTTCAAAAATGTAAAAAAAGGGGTAAAAAGCCCTTTCTTTTTCTTATAAATTTAATTATGTGTTCAAATTGTATTAATTGTGTTTAGACAGATCGAAAATTAGACGCGACATTCTGGTTCATTAGCTTATTGTCTCTCAAAGTAATTACCTTTTTTTATTTTTTTTCCCCTGGAACAAGGATCTTGTGCTAGAGTTGAGTAAATGGAACGTCAGTATGCTGTGATTTCCTGCAACAATTTTGTTAGCTAATGCGCATAATCTGCATTCATCAGCGGTTATTTTTAGAGCAAAAGTTGAAATAAAGAGCAGTTCAGTAGTGAAGGCAAAATATGAAAATACAAAACACATAAAAACAATATACATCGTTAAAGATAAAGGAAATTATGTGAACTTGCGCATAGCTCAGTGGTCACACAGGGGGGTTTGTAATGGGATGTCTTGGGTTCAAGTCCATTTAGGGGCATGGGAATTGGATTAAAAAAAGTGCTTTAAAAAAAAAGATAAAGGAAATTCTTTTTTATTTTAATAAAAATAGGAAAAGCCATTATTGCATAATAAGTCTTTATTGGAGAATCACTTATCATGAGCAATCATCCACAAGAGAAAGGAACACAAGGAATCGGTACACTAGATGAAGAGAAACAAATTGTTAAGGAAGAAACTAATGCACCCTTAATGTTAAACCAGTGTATGGCTAGTATGGTGAAATATGTTCATCTGCTATCCTTGATAGAATTCTCTTTGGTTATGTTTTTAAATTCATTTGCTGTTTGGACACTCATATAAGATTTGAACATGAAACATTAAAGAGAATACAATCGCTGTGTTCTTGTTCAAAGGAATCGCTAAGACTTTTTTGGGTGCTTGTACATTATATATGGGTGCATTTTGTCGAGGCCTGATTAAATGTCTTCAAATTTCAGGTGTACTTCACAATTTATGAACAACTCAAGAGCTTGCTCTCTTCAAATGGTAAATTTTGGAATATCTTTTTCTGTATGTTACCTTTTCCATTAAATCTTAGATGTTATTATGTATTAATTTGACCACCATTTGCCTTAAAATTTTGTTTTCCGTTTTCCTGTCTTTACCTTCAGAATAAAATAAAGATGAAAAATCAATTTATCTGTCTTCTTTAACACATTTGAAGCTGCATGATTTGATTAGATGGGACCCATCAACTCTCAGTTGGTGCCAATGTTATCGCCGCTTCTGGTGCTGGAGCGGCAACAACAATTGCTACTAACCCACTTTGGGTTGTTAAGACGAGATTTCAGGTATGTTGAATGTGCTCTTAAAATGTTTTCTTTTTTTATGTTTTTCAATGTTGCAGTAATTGTGTGCTTTATATTAGGAACAACTTTATTTTTTTTTTTTTACAAAAGAACTCTGTTTGTTTGTAAGCTTTTACAGTCTTATGGACAGGAAATGCTTATTATAATTTAATTAGTTCTATGAAACTGGCCTACTATGTTGTGCCTCAAGACTCTCTATGCTCAAATTTTTTAAGTAGTTGTTGTGTAAAACACTCACAATGTCTAAAAAAAGACATTATTTTTTAATCAATTTTATTTTTATTTTTTATTTTCTTTCTGATTTATCCCATTTTTTTTTAATATTCTTGAGTATAATTACTCTTGCTGATTGTGTTTAGTCCTGTCTCAAGTGGCTGTACCCTATTTTTGTTCATCTTTAACAAAGTCATGCATATCTGCTACAATCTACATTTTGTTGGGCGCAACTGCATGATGTGGAAATGCATGGACTCAATGGCAATCATGAGCATGCATGAAAAGTTAAAAAAGGAAAAAATAAAAAATAAAATATCGGCTATGAAGGGAGAAGTTTCATTTTTAAAGAAAGAAAAGGAAGAAGACAAAGAGAAGAAGATTTAGTCGTGTATCTCAATCTATGGCTCAATTACAAAAGCAGTGTACATAATTCACACGGACTTGCTTTTGACTGAAGCAAAAAAAAAGAATAAGATTCGTACATAATTATGTACAGTATTTCTTTTTCCCTTATAGAATTAAAGAGTGAGCTTCTCTCTCTCAAAAAAAAAAAAGTTGAAGAATGAGCGTGAGGGTTGTGGTAGATTGCAGGTCCAAGTAACTCCTCATTATACTTATATTGCTTAGGTCACAGCTCTTTAAAAATTAGACAATGGAAATTCTTAGCTTGTTTGTACTTTGTTTTTCTTCCTGTAGTGAATTTTCCAATATTTTAGCTAGTTTGCAATAGTAATTTAAAGTCATAAAAAAATATATTTGGAGATTGTAGAGTTGAGCAGACTGCAGCTAACTATTTTGTGGATCTTTGATTCTAGACTCAAGGAATGAGAGCGGGAGTCATACCATACAGGAATACTTTATCTGCTTTGAGGAGAATAGCTCATGAAGAGGGCATCCGTGGATTATACAGGTCTGCTGTGTTTTTGGGAATATGAGATGTTGCTTGTCAGCAAATTTGACCATAATAGCACTAAATTTTGTTTTATGTGGCCTTACCTTTGTCAAACAGTGGTCTTGTCCCAGCTTTGGCAGGAATAAGCCATGTCGCCATCCAATTCCCAACCTACGAGAAGATTAAAAGTTACTTGGCTGCACAGAGTAATTTATATTCCCATTTCCATTATGTGCTCGAATTTCTATACAGTATTTTAGAATGATACTCATATTTTACGGTTATATCAGATAATACCACCCCAGATACACTCAGTGCAAGTGATGTTGCTCTTGCTTCGTCCCTCTCTAAAGTAGCTGCATCAACAATGACATATCCACACGAGGTATTAGTCTTTCCTCCTCGCTTCTCTTTCTTTGAAGAATTCAGTTAAATTCTTTATTCTTCAATTTTCATTTGATTTTCATTTTCTTATGTAATGTAATATTAGGTGGTTCGCTCAAGGCTTCAAGAGCAAGGCCACCATTCTGAGAAGCGGTATACCGGTGTAATGGACTGTGTCAAGAAGGTATTTCAAAAAGAAGGTATCCCTGGCTTCTACCGTGGGTGTGCCACAAATCTTCTGAGGACCACACCGGCAGCCGTGATTACTTTCACCAGCTTTGAGATGATTCATAGATTTTTGGTCACTCTTTACCCTCCCGAACCCCAGCCTCACCCTTTGTAGTTGTACTGTAAAGGCCTCAACTTGGAAGAAGAGGGAGTGGTTAAATATCATATTATTTGAGACTGCACATTGCAGTGCTGACTATTGATCGAGGCTGGGACTAAAGGTAAAGCCCGTTTGTAGCAGGGTAACTTTATTCCTTTGTTACTGTCATTCTGCATTGTTGCATTTGTTTTCCAACTATTGAGGCCAAACTGTAGCATGGGAGAAGAGGTACGTTTGGTGTTTGATGATGATGATGATAATTTGATGTTCAAAAAAAGAAAGAAAAAAGGAGAAGTGATAATTCTCGATGTGGTTATGGTGTATTTATGTTTCCTTCTCTTGCCACATTGGTTTGAACTGGCGATGTGTGATGGTGTATTTATTTTTCCTTCTCTTGCCATTTGTAGGCAATCTAGAAGTCTTCATTAATTGAAATTGGGTTCTCTTGGACCAGCGGTATGCTCAAATTTTAATTGTGAGGCCAAGAAAGTCGGCCTTCGTGTATGGGTAATTTCAGGATTTTGAGACTGCGCTAGTATTTCCTTATGATGGGAACTTTTATGCAGTTTGAACTCAAGCTCAAGCATAAGGAATCCTTCAGGCCAAGCTCGAATCTATTATGGTTTGAGCTCAGTTTGAACTGGCTCGTTTCGACTCAAACGCACATAGGATGATATAACTATGCAAAATAAAGTTTTTTAGGAATGACTTCTCTTTCCCTTGCATTTCTTTGGAACGATCCTTTATTCTCTCTCATTAACAGTTCCCATATTTCGTTTTTTTTCTTGTCAACCATTCTGATATTGGCATTTTAGTTTTACTCGGGATGGCAATGAACTAGGTTGAAGCTCAATTCTGAGAACCTAAATCTTACCCATTATTAAAAATTTTGATAATAATTCGTATATATCTTAAATCTGCCCCTATAAATAAACCTGAGTAAGGGGTTGAAAATTAGGGTGTAAACTGTAAACAGTAAAAGGAAGAAATGAACTAAGTTACTCTATTTTAATCTGATTAATATTTGATATTTAATATAAAGGTATATGGTTAATAATGGCATATTTATAAGTTATTCCGTTTATTCATCAGACTGTAGAATGGGTAACTGAGTAGAAAACGTAACAATAAGAACAAAATAATTTAAAACAAAAAAGTTTGTTAATAACTATCTTATTAAATTAATATTTCATGATGATTAAAAATTCTTATTTCATCTTTATTGCTAATAAATATACTTAGAATAAATATATTCTTTATGTGTTGGTTGGTTTAAACTTTTAAATACCCATTTTAAACGTGTCATTAACCCGACCTGTTGCCAACCTCCCGACCACAATGGTCAGCCCAGAGTAGGCAGACCCAATTTGTACTGGATTGCATGATTATTTAATAATTCAGAAGACATCTCCAGAACAGGAAGACGCTATCTTCCCTGGATTGCAAGATTGAATAATTCCGGATATCTCCTCTTTTCTCCATAAGAAATTTTTTATGTTCTCTCTCTTATTCTTTCCACTGCTTTTCACTCTTGTTTCTAATGGGTAGCTGAGAGTGAGGTACATCAGTGATCGTCCCGTCTCTTCACTCTTCTGGTGTTTGGTATGTTCCATGTTTTTTGTCTCCTTATTTCTACTTACAGGAAGAGCTCCAAGCCTCCACCAGAACCCCCCACTTTTTCCCTTTTCAGTATTCATTCAGAGAAAAAAAAAAATTGAAAAGAAGAAAAAGCGATTTTGCCCACTTATGGCATGAGTCTTTAACCTCATTGTGCTCAATTCTCTAGCTGGAGGTGATGGGTCTGTTGTCTGGACGGAGTGCATTCTGTTATCATCTGCCCCACAAAGCCCAACCATTTCTCCCCCCATCTCCTCCAAAAAAGCTGCTCCCTGTTTTCCTTTTCCCTAAAACTTTACCTCCGGCGGCTATTTCTATTCGCTCTGCTCGGTGGCCCGGAGAATGCCCATCCCCTGCTCTCGACAGCGGACACGCAGTGTGCGATGGTGGCCCGACACTTCAATCGTCAAGGTAATTGAAGCAAGAATTCGTTATGGCAAAGAACGTCCAGGCCGAGCAAAGCGCCTTTCCGACTCTGCCCAGAAAATTAGGTCTTAAAAATTCATGACTTCCTGCTTTTGTTACCTTCACCTAATCCTGCTCTCGGAGGAGTCATCATTGAATTGTTTTCTTGCTTCCGTTTCTGCATTTTCTAATTGTGAATCGCCTTTAAGATGGATTAAAGAAACGGGAACCTTAGCTGTTCTAGACTGCAAGTTTTGTGTTTTATTTAATCTTGAAAGTTATTGGGGTTATCATGAGGTAAACAAACACTTGATGTAACTTTCAAGTAACAAAGGTATCATAAAAGAGAAGACTTGAAGTAATTGGGGTATCATTAAAGTAATCTTAGGCAGAATTTAACACAAACTATCCCTTTTACTTTCTTCAGGTAGATCTAACCTCCCTCCTCTCTTTCTCTCTCTCTCTTTCCCGTGGAGAGCCATTGCAATAGAAGTCTCTCATAAGTGGGATCATTCAGTCAAATCCTTTTTTATCTGTTTCTTCAACGGGCTCCATTGGTTGGTTTTCTTCAATTTTCTAAACATCTACTTACATATTGCATGACTTCAGCAAGAAATGATGGTTTTCAAATCTTTCAAGGAAGAGCCGTCCCTCTTGGGCAGACAACTCATGACTCCACTTTTCCCACAAAGAGCTTTGTTGTGAGTTGGGTTGTCCAACTCAATGACATGGAGTAGACAGCCACATGCATTACCTACTAAAACATTTCTCTTCAAGCTGAATCACCCTTGATATTTTTCTGCACTCTGAGGATCCTATATAAGGGTGATATAAAAAAAGGGGGAAGTTTCATATGTCCAGGAAAAAAAAAAGGAAAAACAGAAAAGAAGAAGAAGAAGCACATGTGCCACATAAAAGAAAGGCAACCCACTCAAAAGTTTCCCCACAGACCCTTTAAATTTGGTTCTGTATTCTCTCTTCTCCTTCTGAACCTTCTGATGGATAGGTGGTTATATCTCCTGCTAAAGATGATGGATGAGACTTGCAGCAATTACATCTTCGGAGATCTTACCAGAAAATATGAATAGTGGAGTCCTATCAATGTGGGTCACATATTCTTTCAGATTGGTACATAGACTTGTGCAGTATGGTGGGTTCGAGAATTCCCATTAACCTCATTCTTCTACCTTTTTGCTTCTAATTTTGAAAATGATGAGGATTTTTATGTAGTTAAATCCCACATACCCAAACTTGGATATAATATTTGGCCTAGTGATGAGGATCTTTCTCTGGCATTGGGTAATGAAAACAATAAATAAGAAAAAAGAAGAATCCTGGCCTGTGCCGAACCATCAAAAAGCAGGGGAAAAGAAATAAGGATGTGAGGTCTTCATGATTTCTAAAGAATGCCGTAGGGCCACTTCCAAGTACCTTTGATGAATTGCTTTCCTTTTGCATTTTCCATCCCACATAACTTCATTGGATGGGGTTTATATTGCTCCCACATTTGGGAAAAAAACAAAACAACTACAGCGATGTCTCAACTCTCAATAGATAAACATTACTGTTTTGTACCCTCTTTCTCCTCTCTTCAATGACCATCCACCCTCTCTTCCTCTATTCCATACGTGGAAAATGCCTCAACAACAGAAATCTAGTTACTAGCCATCAACAACAGCAAATAATTTTAGCAGCTTTCTTTAATGAATTCTTGATGAACCTGTTTACTATTTCATGCTGAGATGCATCTGGAGAAACTCAAAATTGTTTATAAATTGGAATGACTCTAGTTACTGCTAGTGAAACTTCCGTTACATCTCATAGCATGAATTCCAGGATTATATTCATTGTGGCCGACCCAATAACAGTTGAAAAAGAAGATGCAATGAGTGTAATTCTTAAACGGGTCAGGGACTGATGGATGAGAACAATAAATTCCACAGCCACAAAATCTCATAATGGGGATGACCGACTCTAAATCGGATTTACCTTCATTTTGTTTTTGAAGTTTCCGACAATAAACCCCGGAAGGAAGAAATCTCTAGTAAATTGCTGATTCGCTTCTCCTTTTACTCTCCATGATTTCTGATGAAGGGGTTTTACAGATCAGTTTGCTGTTGTCTTCCCTTTCTTTATGAAAGCTTTTATTGCAGGATTCATGGCTCTTTTACCAGTCTCTGCTGTACATCATCAGTCTTAACTTACTCATGACCCTTGTGCGAAGAGATCCAAAGCAGAATACTCGTATTTAAAGTACCTAATTATGACCCATTTGTAACTTCTTCATGTCTGGGTAAATCAATTATTTATGTTGTTTTTGAATTAATCTTGGGAACCCTTATTTTAAGTAATCGACTTGAAAAGACGCAATCATTTTATCATTTTTCTTTCTTTAGTAGAAATAATCATCTCAATTAAGAGCTATAAAAAAAAAAAAAGGTACTCTTTAGCGGGCCGGAACTGTGGGCCCGGTCCGGGCCGGCAGCTTTTTCTCGGGCATGCCGGCGGACTCAATAGATCGGGCCCGCCCGGCTTAAATAAAATTAGAAAAAAATAAAATAAAAAGACGCGCCTCTTGGCCCTTCTTTTCTCCGCAAATTAAAAACGAATTCCCCGAGCCTCCCAGCTCCGGACCCCGAACCTGAAATTTGAATCTTTTCGAACGTTAGCGTCCGCTCAATCTCAAAAGACGAAAACGCCCCTTCCTTCTAGCCAAAACTCGAGTCCACCCCCCTCTCTTTAATTCTAATAAAAATGTCGGACACGATCGAGATCATTACGATCACGACGCGAGCGCTCAATCACGCGATCGCGTCCGTCCATCCGCGCCGACGCAAGATTAATCTATTCTCAACCATGTCCTCTGCTTTTCCGGTTTTATTTTTTCTTTAGGGCCAGACGGAATATTACAACTTACGCTAATTATTTGGTTGACAACCGCCCAATAACTAACATAAGACCAAGTTGCTTTAAAGTGAAGGGTGGTGTGCCCTTCACTTTCACTACTCTCACTAGGCCCTTTACTCAACATTTAAGTTACTAACCTCCTACCGCACCATGTACATGTTAATGTCACTGCCAAGGTTGTCTCTACTTTACTTTGCTTATCCTTTTGTAGCATCTTATTTAAGGACATGTCCTTTCTTTTATTAAAGAAGGCGGATATAACTTTTCTCATCGTCGTAGATTTTGTTTCTATCGTGATTAATGAGGGCATAAAAATGACCTTGTATTAATAGTATCACATTAATATAATATAATATCTTTAATTTTTATTATTAATAGGATTACATTAATAAAGACGGTTTAATTTCATCGTCGTAGAATTAATATTCAAACTCTTTCAAAAACTGAAGCATAAATAATAGAGAGGCCCACCTAATTTGAATGTTTGAACTTAGGATTTGTATACAATTGCAAGAGAAGCACGGATGTGGACATGGTGCGTGACAAATTCAAATTGTTTTGAACCCTTCAATGCCCTCTCTTATCGTCATAAAATTTAAAATGCTCGGATCTAGAAAATTTATTTTGGTCTTTCTAAAATGTATATTATTTTTCGAAAAAATATAGAATAAGAATTCTGACCTCCCCGAAAGGAATAAGGAATTTCACAAGCCTCCACGTGGCGACGTTTCAGGTGACGAAAGTGAGGCTTTGCACGGGATCGAGTACAAGAGCAAAGCGAAAAACAAAACAACAGATGAGAGTGATGATGAAGTGGCATTATCTGGAGATGACACGTAGATATTTTTGAAACGGCGACCGTTGCGGGCTCTGCTGGCTGATTGATTAAAAAACTTAGGGATGGACAATAAAGTCGAATTACCCGTATTACTTTAATACCCTTATGTGAAGTGGACAAGAATCGATAAATTGACAATTTCGGGATTTTCCGAGGAGAAAGTTACAGGGTAAATTCGGATTTTTAACATAGTAAAAATTCGGGGGACCGCAGCAGAGCTGGCCCAATGTGATTGAGTGATGTTGTAGGTCCCACACTGAAAAAGCTGGTTTCCTGGAATTATTTTCTTTTTCCGGCGATTCCCGCTATGGGGTTAATAATAATTACTATAATTTGAGGGTGAAAAGAGAGGGGTAGATGCGTCTTTTTGTGAGGGAAAAGCGGAGAACGGGGGGAAGAGAGGAGGGGAGGAGCCACGCGGGTAAATGTTTAAAATAGTTTTTTGTTTTATTCCGGACGCGAAATACAAACCGCTCGGATCCGAGCCTCCGGAGGCTCGGAAGCGCTTTTGAGAACGATATTAGAACGGTTCATACATTCGGGGAGGAAGGGGCATGGCGGACGACTGTTGAAAAGCTCTTTCAAGAACTTTCCCAAAGCTCGAATCGGACTCTTTTCTCTCTTGTATCTCTCCATCCTTCTCTCTCCATCGGTCTGTAAACCCTAAATCTCCTATCGCCTCCCTCGGACGGTCTCTGTCTGTCGATTCGTTGAAGGACCTCCGGTGGAGGAGTCGCCAGGGGAAGCTTCGATTCTTGTGACCGAAGCTTTTCCGTTGGCAGAGAACGTTTTTGCGGAGATTTGTGGTTGTTTAAGGATTTTTATTTTTCGCATCAGATTTTTATTCTCTGCGTCTGGAAGCGTGAATCGACTTCTTGTGGAGGCATTTCGTTGAAGGATAGTTGATGAGGCAAATTTGTGCTTGATTTGGCTGAGGAGGCTCTTGCTGGTTTGTTGTTAGTACCTCGTCATGGCGGCAGAAGGAGTTTTGTCGTTTTCCATGGCTTCGCTTGTGGAGGATGTTGTCAGGCAGCATGGCGGTAGGTTGAGCGACAGAGATTTAGCGTCGAGGAAGGAAGAGCAAGCAGGTGAAACGTTAGGACTGCAAAATTGTTTCGCGCGTCTCGATTGTTTGCGTGAATGTGGACATTTCGGTTTTTCCTTTTCGGAGAAAAATAATGCGAGAAATTGGATTTCTTAAATTATGACGCGTTTCGGTTGATCTCATTCTTCTCTACTAGTTTTGCCGATTACCGTGCTGCGAATCTCGAATTTCTTGTTCCTTTTCTTTGAATAAAGCCTAATATTCTGATTTATTTATTTGTCCATTTTGTACAACTGTAAAGGCCGCTCATCTCGAATTTGCCTCAAAATTTATCTGTGCAAGATGTTCTTTTCATAAAGATCAGCTGAAGCTTTTGAGATTGTATATTAAGTCGATGCTTTTTGTTGTGAAGAACCTTAATTTCTCGTTTTTTTGGCTTTTCAATTTCTTCATTTTTCCTCCTATTTTCCTTCTCTTTACTATCAGAAGCGAAAGCATTTCGACATTGATAACTGATATGGCGGTTTTCTCTACTCGCCTGTGCCTATTTCGGCTTTCGTTTTGCTATCTTTTTAATCCTTCCTCATCTCAGCCTTATTCGTCAATATCTCAACTTCGTGACCATCCTTATTCGAGAAACTTAAAATTGATTTTAGTGTTGAACCTAAAATGTATGAATTTAATTGATCATCGCAGCATCCAGAAGATACGAGGTGGCAGGATGGCTGAGAAAGACGGTTGGTGTAGTAGGAGCTAAAGATTTACCAGCTGAGCCTACGGAGGAAGAATTCAGAATAGGATTAAGAAATGGCATAGTACTTTGTAATGCTCTCAACAAGGTCCAACCCGGTGCTGTGCCTAAGGTGAACACGGGGGTGAAGATATTAACTGTCATTCTATATAGTCCATATTCATCCCCTTTTATTTACATTTTCTCTTATTTTACTCCGTCAAGGTCGTGGAAGCTCCAGCCGATTCAGCGGTATCCCCTGATGGAGCAGCTTTGTCAGCGTACCAATATTTTGAGAATGTGAGGAACTTCCTGGTCGCAGTGGAAGAGATGGGTCTTCCAACTTTTGAGGCGTCTGATTTGAACCAGGTGGGTTGTAGATCAGTGGTCAAACAGTTATATTCTTTGTACGATTTTTCAGCTTGAATCGTATTTAACTACAATTAGATTTTTCTCTCGTACCTGTTTGTTTGAAAATGGTTTGTCCATGTCAACAAGTTTGATACGAACGTTGCATATGGTTCTTACTGAATAATTTGCTTCTTCTTAATTTGAGAGATTTTGTCAAATAAGAACTATAAGAAATTATGTTTATTCCTCTTCTTTTCCCCTTTATGACCAGGGAGGAAAATCTGCTAGGGTTGTGAACTGCATTCTTGCACTGAAGTCCTTCAGTGACTGGAAACAATCTGGTTGCAACGGTTCCTGGAAATATAGTGGCAATTTAAAACCAAATATTGCTGGAAAAAGTTTCGTGAGGAAGAATTCAGAACCTTTCACAGGTTCTTTATCAAGGACTTCATCAATTAATGAGAAGTCTTCTGATGTTTTTTCAGTTGAACACAATTTGAATGGAGATGTTTCCTCAGAATCCTCTGAAATGGTATGCAGGAAATCTCTACTTATCTTTACTACAAAAAGTCGTAAACTGCACGTGACTACAAGCTAATTTACATTATGATTGCAGAATGGTTGTCGTCCTTTGAATTCACTTGTGAGAGCAGTTCTGTCAGATAAAAGGCCTGATGAAGTGCCGGTGGTAAGGATTTTTCAGCTTGCTGATCATATCTGACCAAACTTTTACTTTAGTATTTTGCATTTATGTTATGGTTATGAAGTTAAATGTGGTTTTTTTCGTTCTTGGGAAAGCTGGTGGAGTCTATGCTGATTAAAGTCATGGAGGAGTTCGAGCATAGAATGATGAGTCAAAATGAGGTCTGTTTTCTTTGCTGTTCTACTGTGGTTGTAAATCGTTAAAAAAATTCTATGTTGGAAAAATATGAAGGATAAAAATCTGAATTTCTTTTTTTCGTTTCCTCAAAATGAATTTCTGTTTTTTTGTTTGGTCAGGGGTAGGGTAATAGGACATAGGCTGGAATTTTTTAAATGTTCTAAGCATGGAAATTTGTCTTAGTATAGGGGTGTGTTCTCAGAAGTTTGATTCTTTTCTTCATGGCAAGCAGGAAAAGCCTACAGTTAAGGATGTTGTGGCATTTGAAGACAGCAAATCTCCTCCTAAATCTAAGGTTCATACTTGAAAGTGCAGTTTCTACCCGAAAAGTTATAGTGCAGAATGCAGAACTTTTTTCATTTAAAATACGTCCATCTGAAAAGTTGCCTAAAATACGTCCTCTTTTCAATTGTTTTGAACTTTATGTCAACCTAGGTGGTGGCAAGCAAGACGACAGAACGAGTAAAGATGGTGTCTTTTCCCTCAGATGCAATTAATAATGAACATCGAATATTAAAGCAACAAATATCATTAGACGAACAACAGAAACATATTCAGGTGTGTGACTTTTACACTAAATGTGGAATTATGTTGAACTGCTAATGATCGGTTAGTGCTGAAAGCATGTAACTTTTCAGGAATTAAGACATACACTTCATGCTACCAAAGTGGGTATGCAATTCTTGCAAAAGAAGTACTTCGAGGAATTTAATAATCTAGGTAATGGCACAATGAAAGTTGTTCCTTTTATTACAATTTTTTCTTTTTCTTTTTTTTTTTTCCTTTTGAAAGATCGATAGAGGAATGTAATTCTGTATGCAACAGGTGGACATATCTATGGTCTAGCTCATGCTGCATCTGGATATCACAAAGTTCTTGAAGAAAACAGGAAGTTGTATAATCAAGTGCAAGATCTTAAAGGTAGTATTCAGAAGTTAGCAGGTTGTGTTTTTAGTAGTGAAGGGATTGTCAGGAACTTCTTGTTCGTAAAGAATTAACTTGTTTCGGTACTTTCTTTTGAATAGGAAGTATAAGAGTTTATTGTCGAGTGAGGCCATTCTTGCCTGGTCAGACTCGAATGACCACAGTAGATCATATAGATAATGGCAGTATTACCATTGTGACTCCTCTAAAGTATGGAAAGGAAGTGCGAAGAACGTTCAACTTCAACAAAGTCTTTGGTCCATCTGCGACACAAGGTTGTTGCTTTAGCACTATTACTTATTTCTTTAAATTTAACATTTATGTAGCTTAGGCCCAACTATTTTAGTTTAGCTGCGTATCATTTTCCATTCTGTTTTATACTTCTGATCAATTTCTCGTAACAAGATTTATTTTGACAACCTGCAGCGGAGGTTTTTGCAGATACTCAACCTTTGATTCGATCTGTCCTAGATGGTTATAATGTGTGTATATTTGCTTACGGGCAAACTGGTTCTGGGAAGACTCATACCATGGTAAGGAAACGTGCAGATGTGCTACCATTTCATTCTTTAATTCTTTGTATCCCCTTCATTAAGATGCAGAGAAAGAAGATAACTGAATATAATTTCTTTTAGTTAACTTACCGTGCCTTCTGCTAAGACGTCCAATATCTCGCTCTTTTCTCTATCTATATTGTCTTCAGTTTCAGTTCTGGTTTACATTCATTATGAGAGCATTGCGATTGTTAGCTGTTTAACTCCTTGTGCAGACTGGACCTCGGGAGCTTACAGAGGAAACGAGAGGGGTTAATTTTCGGGCCCTGAGAGACCTCTTCTTTCTCTCTGAGCAGCGGAGAGATAGTTTCTCTTATGAAGTTTCTGTTCAAATGATTGAGATTTATAATGAACAAGTTAGAGATCTTCTTGCTATGGATGGTGGTCTGAACAAAAGATATCCTTTACACGATTAGCTGTTTGTCATTACTATTTTCCTCATTCTCTCTGATTGAGCTACAGATTCTGGATATCCTTTACGCCAAACACATTAGAAATACGAAATAGTTCTCAAAAGGGACTGAACGTACCAGATGCACTCGTTGTCCCAGTGTCAACAACTTCTGACGTTCTTGAACTAATGGAGATTGGACACAGAAATCGCGCAGTGAGTTCAACAGCCTTAAATGACCGTAGTAGTCGCTCTCATAGGTAAATTACATTATAACTCCATTTACAGATGCCATTAATTTGGACAAATCTCTGATTTCTAATGTGTGGCTTACTCTTCTCAAAATTATTTGCTTATTAATGCGTGGTTGATGCCAGTAATAATGATTATGATCTCGACTTTCATGTTGATGGGATTATCTGCAGTTGTTTAACAGTTCATGTTCAAGGAAGAGACATCACTTCAGGGGCTATTCTTCGTGGGTGTATGCATCTGGTTGACTTGGCAGGAAGTGAAAGAGTTGATAAATCTGAGGTAACAGGGGATAGACTGAAGGAGGCACAACACATAAACAAGTCGCTTTCAGCTCTAGGAGATGTGATCGCTTCCCTTGCTCAAAAGAATGCGCACGTTCCTTATAGAAACAGTAAACTCACGCAACTGCTGCAAGACTCCCTTGGTAAAACATCACAACTACATTTTCTTGTAGGTTGGTATAGGATTGCTTTCGTTTTGCTTTGGTGATCTGATTTTCCGCTGCTGTTTTTGTTCAGGAGGACAAGCGAAGACCCTTATGTTTGTTCACATAAGTCCCGAAGTTGATGCCCTAGGAGAAACAATTAGTACACTCAAGTTCGCTGAGCGAGTTTCCACTGTGGAGCTCGGCGCTGCTCGAGTAAACAAAGAAAGTAACGAAATCAAAGAGCTGAAAGATCAGGTTTGTATCCTGAGTATTTTTTATTTTGTTTCCCGCTCGAGTTATTACTAGTGAATATTCTTTTTGCACCTCCAGATTGCGACTCTCAAGGCAGCTTTAGGAAGAAAAGATGAAGTAGAGCACCACTTAAGCCCGGCCTTTACCCCTGAACTACCGAAATCCAAGGGACGAGCGGCCTCCCGCGGGCCCTCGCCTGTGCATACAACCCGACATGCTGGAGAACACGATCCATTTAGGAGTACAGTTTCAACTTCTGACATCCCTAAGTCGAAGGCGCGCGGGCCTTCACCTGTTCCATCTAATCGACAAGGTGGAGGAGACGTCACAAGTGGTAAACACAGACAACCAATGGAAGAAGTAGGGAATATCGAGGTGATAATTCTTTTGCCAGCAAAAGTTGCATAAGAAATTCTCAACAAAGTCATAAAGCTTGACGAAACTTGTAAACTTACTTGGATTTTTGCAGAACTCTGCCTTTAGGCAGATCAAGTCCAGCATTGATCTGTGTGAGCTAACGACCAACAGTCCACCTATCTGGCCAGAGAGCAGTCCTAGAATTGATTATCACAGAGGAGATGAGAAAGAGTTAGGAAGTGGGGAATGGGTGGATAAGGTGATGGTCAACCGGCTAGATGTTCGTGGGAATGACAATTTGAGGAACTGGCAAGTAAATGGCGCATCCCTGCCGGAGTACTTCTATCAGGGTTATATTCCTGAACCGAGAATCTTCCATGACCAGCAGTACGAGATGGGAACCACCGACGACTCAGACGAGCTCGAAGTGGCAACCAGTGACTCTTCTGAAGCACCAGACGCCCTGTGGCAATTCAATGTTCAAAAGTTCACCCATGTCAACTCAAGCACTGGATCTAAGATAAAAAAGCCTCAAGCAAAGCCAGCGGCGAGCAGCCCGGATCTGAGGTAACCATCGAAGTTATAGTGATTGCTTTTCTCACTTTGTCTAAAAATTTTGTTTGAAGACCCATCTTCATTTTGTTCTTCGTTTAGGCATCCCAGTCCGGCGCATGGGTCGTCGCAGTCACGCAAACCGGTCACTGCGGGAAGCAAGTCATTTAACCGGGTAGCTGGGAAGCCGGCAGTTTCCGGTGGCATGGACGGGAAACGGCATCCTGCTAATGGCAAAACTGGCATGGGGAAGTGATGGTTTGTACAGATGGGTGGAAAGAGGAAGATCAGATGTTTCTTTTGGTATTCTCGTTCCTTAGGAGGGGAGGAGAGAACGAGAGAGGAGAGAAATTTGTGTTGGTAAATATGGTCGTCCTACGAGGCAATAATTCCGTTGCTGGTCTATGGCGAGGATTTGAATCGGTGTGGTGTGCCTCCTGCTTGCTTCCTATTCTTTAAATGTCTAGAGATTTTTGTTCTAGCATTCATTGTTCTCAGTCCTACTCCTGTCCCTTGTAAAAAATCGGAAAGGGAGAAAAAGAACGATAAAGAAAGGCAAAAAAAGAAAAGAGAAAAAGACCGGATTTGTACTTGAGTGTTCTTTAGTTGGAAGTATTTGCTTTTTGGCGTCATTTATTCTCGTTTTGCTTGACATCTGAGTCTAGATCTACCCCTGACTACTCTTTGGATTTAATGACGGCTACGTTCTGGGAATGATCTGTTGAAGCTGGAAATACTTCTCATGGTAACAACATGATACGGCAAATTTGAAATTTACTCCCAATACCAATATAATCAATAGCCGAATTATGTTCACGGAGTCAATCCGATCTAAATCACTACTAAAGTACTAATATTATTAATGGAAAAATAAATGGGAAAGAAAATTTTTAATTGTACAAAACTCTGAAAGGTAAAACATTTAAGCACGTTCGTAAGTCTCTCTTAATTTTTACAGGGGTGAATAACTAATACTATAAAGACATTAAAATATCAAGTAAGCTGGGTACGATAAAAACAAAATACATGGTGTGTACAAATATTCGTTAGGAGTTACCTGTTTGTATTTTAAAAAAATTAGTATGTAATAAATATGTAATTCTTTACATGGATTCCCATTCCTGTCATAAATCTGAACTTGACAATAAAGGTATACTTCTGTGACGAATAGGAGCAACAAAAGATTAAGGCCAAGCCTCTCACCAGAGCAAGCAGAGATTTCCTGATTCTTTCACGGGAATTTTGGCCTTATCGAGGTAATTTAACCTAGCGGGCCATTGGCAGTTCAGATGTTTCTGAAAATGAAAAAGTATTAGGAACATTATCACTACAAAAACTCTCTCGAGGTTCAGTCGAAGCCTTTTATAGACAACCTCAAAAGCAAAGAAAGCGTTTAGACTCATTTTTTCATGTTCTCTTACAGAAGGTTATTTTCAGTTCCTCAAGAAATTAACCTACTGGCCATTTGAGTCAAGATGCCAAGTTCATTATCAAGAAGGGATGGACCACAAACAATTCCTGTTTCTTGAATAGACTAGGCCGCAGTATCGTTTCTAAGCTTCCGTTTGCGGCCCCAGATTGGGGTGGTCTCTCTGAGTTTGTGCGGGACCGGCCTTCTCTCCCGCTTAGTCTGCTTCTTGAATTTGGCAACTTTAAGCTTGGCTATTTGAGCTTCCTCTTCAGGAGTGATCTCCCTCACTACTACAGTCAGCCGGCACACTGGCCTCACCTTGATCCCACTTCTCCGAAATTCTCTTCTTAAAGAATACTTTTCTCACAAATGCTTCAGCTGTTGCAGAAGATAAGGCACAACGTCTAAGTAGAAGCAATCAACTGTACAGTTTGGGAGTTTCTGAACTTAAAAGGATGGAGAAGAAAAGATTATCTAAGACCGACAGATGTACATGCCATCAAGGAGAAGCAAAATATGTAGTAGTCACTTGTACTGCTCTTAAACACCAGGAATGTTATTTCCCGAAACAGCAAAATAAATTGCATTTTGATGGTTATGAAATGTCAGTCTTGGTTGGTAATATAATTGCAGCTAACTTTGCACAGACAAAAGCCCCTTGAATTCTTACCGGCAAGGAGACGTTCAGGGTCCAATTCATGGTTATGAGTTGCATTAGCACGAGCTGAATTTATAACCTACCACCATAGAGGAAGAACAAAATTAAGATAAGGAATTTGTACTGAAATGTTAAAACTAGTGACAGCGGTAAGTAGAGCAAGAATAGATTGCCTGAAGTAGGTAATGTGCTCTCATCTAAGTTCAACCCAAAGTCAGTAAGAATGAACCACAATACACAAGCTAGAAAAAGTGGGTTCTTGTGGAGGACTACCTTTGTTGTTAGATTTTCCATTTAATAAAGATGGGAATATATTTAAATATTTTGATTTCTATATATAAGCGAAGATTCTTTTGAAGTTTATAAAACTCCGTCATGATCGATAGAATATCTGGTGCTTTACTACTTTGGTAGCAAGGGCTTCTCAATCAAGAAGCAGGCATGAAGCAGAAGATTATACTAAGTAAAATTTACGGAACTTTCCCGTTGTGAACCAAATCAATCAACTGCAGAATTCCTCACCTTCGTAAAAAATGAAAGAGAAAATAGAAGGGATGGCGACGGAGAATAATGAGTGAACTGGCACTTCAATGGAATGTCAGGAGTTAAAATCCATTAATTTTTCTTAATAATACGGTTTTAAAATAACAGAAAGAAAAATAGAATTTTCAGCAGAGATTCGGAGAGGGGAGAAAGAAAACACGTACCTGAATCGTATTGTTTGTAAAATTTTGAAGCTTCCAACAAGCTTTGTCGGGAGGCAAGAGATTCAACAGCATAGACATAAACTATACATTGATTACTGCCGAAAAGAGTCTGACTTCGAAGATCGTTCAGCTTATGTTAGAAAACATTCAAACGCGGAAGATTAGAAACCGTCATTATCGTATCAGCTGTTTCTGTGAGACCCATCTAAGAGGCCACAACCCTTATACTGTTCCCCTGTCTACTTGGAGATATGTACAAGACCATCTATAGCTAAACTTGTCTACTTGATATATTATTACATTTAAAAGTAAATGACCGTGATTAAGCTTCTTATAATCATGCCTAACTATGCTATAGTTCTGTTAGATTAAATTTCTCATTACATTATATACATTATATATATGAAATTAGTTAAAACACTAGATCAAAATTTAACTTAATATAACAAACTTTAGGGCGCTTTTGGCTAAAATATTTGGGGCTAAAAGATCCTCTTTAGATGAAAAACTTAGTGTTTGGATAACAAATGTATTTAAATGAAATTTATTTAGGCTAAATTTCTGTTTTAATATTTAAATAGGTAATTATAGTACTTTAGGAAGCTTCAAATAGCCATTTTTCCGAAGTGGAATATTTTTAAAGCTTTATCTCAAAAAATCCTCGTAGCTTTAACAAAAGGGTGGAAGGAGAGGGTTGGGTTCCCCTTCATTTATATTCTTCATTTGATTTTTATATTCAACCAATAGGAAAACTTAAAAAATAATAAAATATTATTTATTTTATTAAATCTCAAATTCTAAAATATACCGTAGGCAACTATGTTTCGGATTGGCTGGTCAAGTCATGTAAGTTAGATAGGTATTGTGCATAAGTGCAACTAGCATTTTCGTTTTGGTGGGGTACTTTTTTGGGTAGATTTTGATGAGTAACATAGGGCCCACCATGCTAAATGTCAGTCATTTTTCAATGTGTGGCATCTACATCAAAATGTACCCCCTAAAAAAGCACCCCCTAAAAAAGTACCCCATGCAACACTCATAGCATTACTCTTTTAAATTAGGATTATGAATACAGAGGGGTTTGTAGCTTTAGGATGGCACGTCATCTCCCTTAGATTGGTTGGAGGAGGATGAACACTCACTTTCTTGGATGGCCTGCCTTCTTTAGTGTTATGAAAGTAACCCTTTGAATGTGTTTGTAGGGATTTGATGACTAAATATATTCCAAGTTTATTCTATGGTTCTGAATGTCAACATATTGGGTTGGACTTGATCTCTAGCAAATGTCCTTAAAATCTCATGCCCACCTAATCTCTACTAACCCCACCTCATCCTTGCTCATCGATTACACCAATACCCATTGTTTTCATTATCATGTGCAGTTTCAAATATGGTTTTATGATTTAGCCCCATATCGTGTGAGGCAGTTGAGTTGACTAAGATTATAAGTGTTATACTCAAATATCCTCCAACTAGGCCAACCCGACTTAGGAGTCCCACTTCTACACTGAGGGGTGTACCCAAAATGTATGCAAACAGTAATATATACCTATCATTACTCTTTTTGTAAATAATGACTATATTTCTAAAAAGAGTGGTGATAACTGTACTGCCAATTTTACTGTGAAGGTTTACAGCGTGACATGGTATCCTCGTTGGCAGTCCGGATAAGTGATAAAGTAGGAATTATCTACCTATTTTTTAGGTAAGCCTAAACCCTATACCTTATCTGGACTACCAACTAGGCTGCCAACAAGACAACTACATCACGATGTAAAAACTCACAGAAAAAACACACAAAACCAAAATCATTTCTCTTCTAAAAATAATCCATTTTATTTTTTGAAAATGATATCAGTACTTTGACATTTTACAATGAGGTTTTACTTCCTAATGTGGTTGTCCTCGTGGTAGCCTAGTTGGCATTCTAGATAAGGTCTAGGGTTTAGGCTTCCCTATAGAATATGAAAATAGTTCTTATTTTATCTCTTACTTGGACTGCCATTGAGATGCCATGTCACACTGTAAAAAGCTCACAGTACACATATCACCACTCTTTGAAAAATAATACAAATACTTTACATTTTACAGTGAGGGTTTACATCCTGATGTGGTTGTCCTCCTGGCAGCCTAGTTGGCATTTCAGATGAGGTATAGGGTTTAGGCTTCCTAGGAAGATAGTTCTTATTTTATCTCTTACCTGCCAACGAGGACGCCACATTACACTGTAAAAATTCACATTCAAAAGTCACCACTCTTTATTTTATATTTTGTGAATTTTAAAGTTTAAATTGTGTAATACGTGCAGCGGTACCTAATCACGCCACTGGATGCGGTTGATTAAGAGGCACAAGCTGATTAAGAGAGCTGAATAGACAAGCGCGGGCCCTTTTGTGAATAATGATGATGGGCTGGAGCGCATAATCGAAAGGAGGAGTGGGCCCAGAGGGAGCGCACAATCGAAAGGAGGAGTGGGCCCAGAGGGAACGCCAACTGAGGACGGCGATGTTATTTTTAGTAAACATGAGGGCGAAATGGAAGACCGACTGTTGGGACACTGCCGTTATTATAGTGAAAAGGAAGGGGTAGCAGTTGCTCTCGATCCTTCCGGGATTTCGAGCTCTGTTGAATCTGAATGCTGATGTTCCCTGCTGTCGTCGAATCGTATCTCTGCTACGCGCTTCGCTGAGAGTCACCTCTCTCAGCCCATGGTATAGTTCTCGTTTCGTAGCATTTATGTTTTTTAGTTTCGCTGCTCCCCATTGTCATTTTTCGGATTTTTTCTCGTGATGCGTTTGGCTTTGGTCCCGTGGTGTAAATCTGGGAGGTTTTTTCTTATTTATGTTGTGCATTTCTGTCTTACAGGTGGGATTCGTGGTATCCCGCTCGATGTCCGCAGCCTTTTAGATGAATCGCCGATGAAGGTACGGCCGTTCTCTGTAGATTAGGGTTTCTGAATGCGTGGATTCTTCCTCTTGCTCAGTGTCGAGGTCCATAATTCTTCTTGCGATGAGTTCCGATTTGGCATTCTAAAAATGGTGAGGTGGTTTGGAATGCACTTTCAGGAGAAATTATGCCGCCCAAAATTCCCTTTTTTTCTGTGAAGTTTGACATGGAAGAGATTCTTTAAGGGGCTTATGAGAATCATTTGGATGCAGTGGGGTTTGTGACAAGGTTTTCAGGAAATGTGGAAATCGAGAGGACAATGAACGAGACTAAAGTCACAAGTATGAAACCCCATCCAGTTCCTCTCGCTACTCTTATTGGGCGTGAGCTTAGAGGTGAAAAGGTTGAGAAGCCTTTGGTAAGGTATGGACACGCCGGTCTTGCCAAGAAAGGTGAAGACTATTTTCTGATAAAGCCTGACTGTCAAAGGATTGCCGGAGACCCATCGTCAACTTTTTCTGTTTTGCGGTAGACCCCCTCTCTCTCTCTCTCTCTCATTTTCTCTCATACAACTGATGATGATACCAAATGTGCAGAATAATAGATTTAGTTATGAAACGCTCGTAATTTTAGGAATTGATGTTTTTAAATATGAATTATCGCAAGAGAAGAAAAAAAAAACTCCTCCAGTGACAGTTCTAGTTTTCTAAATAGTCGATCTTAGCCTGTGAAATTGTTTGCAAGTTTAGTAACTGTCCATTGTGAAGAAGGCAGTCTGAGATGTAGGTCTGATTCCTTTCTCCATAATCCGTGACATCTTATCTGGGTCACCAGTCTGCTATTGAATGGCTATATGCTGGAAATTATGGTTCTCATCGGTACTAATATGAAATATCAACTGTTTGCACACTGTTCCATTTTTTTGTGGCAAGGTAGAGTATTATCGATTCTTCATATTTTACCTGATCCTGAAAATTTTAACTGATTGGTAGATCTTTGATGGGCATAATGGAGTTTCTGCTGCTGTGTATTCAAAAGAAAATCTGTTGAATAATGTGATGAATGCAATCCCCCAAGGATTGAGCAGGGAAGAATGGATTCAAGCCCTTCCCAGGGCCTTAGTTGCTGGTTTTGTGAAAACTGACATCGACTTTCAACGCAAAGGCAAAGACTACTCGCAATTTCATATATATTTTTTCTTTTATTAGTTTTTTTTATTACCAATTATCATTTTTTTGTTTTCATTTTTTACAACAGGCGAAACATCAGGAACCACAGTAACCTTTGTAATTGTTGATGGTTTTACCGTGACTGTTGCGTCTGTTGGTGATTCTCGGTGCATTTTAGATTCGCTGGGTGGTGTTGTATCACTGCTGACAGTTGATCACAGATTAGAGGAAAATGTCGAGGAGAGGGAACGTGTAACTGCAAGTGGAGGTGAAGTTGGAAGGCTGAATGTTTGTGGGGGAGCCGAGGTGAGAATGAGCCTGATGTGTTCTACCTTAGCAACATGTGAATAGAAATCAACCAGCCTGTTTATTATTGCTAAACAACTTCTTATTTTAGGTGGGTCCTCTTCGTTGCTGGCCTGGTGGTTTATGTCTTTCTCGCTCAATTGGTGACATGGATGTTGGAGAATATATTGTCCCAATACCACATGTTAAGCAAGTGAAGGTCGGTTGATAGGTTTCTTGATCTTAGATATTGTCTCTCTGTTTTCATGCTTGCCTTGGTAACATTTTTCTGCATATTTATCTACTGAAACAGCTTTCAAATGCTGGGGGGAGGCTAATAATTGCCTCTGATGGCATATGGGATGCTTTGTCATCTGAAACTGCTGCACAGGCTTGCCGAGGATTACCTGCAGAGCTTGCTGCTAAGTTGGTTGTTAAGGTGTGTGTGCATCATTATTTTTCTTTGGCATCTGCTATCATTCAAAATAGAACACTAATCTAGTTTAATAAGCTGTTTACTATTGTAGGATGCTCTAAGGTCGAGGGGTTTGAAGGATGACACTACCTGTGTTGTGGTTGACATCATTCCACCCGACCACTCTAGTTTTTCATCAACGCCAAAAAAGAAGCAGAATATATTGAGATCTCTGATTCTTGGGAGGAGGTTGCCCAGTTTTGGGAGTAAGCAAGGGAATAAGCTCTCGTCAGTAGGAGCCGTGGAGGAGCTATTTGAAGAAGGTTCTGCAATGCTTGCAGAGAGGTAGGTGCTTGTTTCACTGTTCTTTGTAGATCTCTATTAATTTGGTTTATAGTCCTCGTGAGGTGGTTGCTTGACTGAAATTTGAGTTATTTGATTTGTCTGCTGGAATTTGATTATAGACAAGCTAGTAGTAGTTAAACCCTGCGGGCTTTTACGTTGTAAAGATTGGTAGACTGGTTCATCTTGCTTTGTTTCATTTATTCAGATGAAGTCCCACTGCTGTGTTGATTTTCGGTAGGTGAATTCGAGATAAAATTATGATCTTAAATTTTGCTTTTCCAATTTCAGGTTGGGTCTGGATTCCCCATCCAAGACGACTACTGGACTAGTTAAATGTGCTGTCTGTCAAGCAGATCAAACTCCAAATGAGTGTTTATCAGTTAATTCTGGACCCTTCTTTTCACCTCCATCAAAACCTTGGGAAGGTCCTTATCTTTGTGCAGACTGCAGGCTAAAGAAGGAAGCAATGGAAGGGAAACGACCCCGTCGACCAAAAACATCCACTTAAGAAGTGCTGGCGATGTATTTTATTTCTCCCCAGCAGGTCTTGGGTTATTTGTAAGTGTAAAGGACGCGCAAAATAGAAAGAGAGAAAGCAAGTGATTGTTAGATATTAGAGGTCTTCTCTGTGTTTTTGTTTTAACCGATCGTTCGAACTATCCTCAACCTAGATCTTACATGGGCATATGGGATCGTATAAGGGTAGTTTAAATTCTAACCGTGTGGAGCTTGGTATTGAGAACTATGTAATTGAAATTAATGAAAGCTGTCTAGTGCCTGCCTATTCTTCGAGAATTGAGAAGGTTGTTCTTTACAAATTGGATAAACCAGTTGGATTTAAAGAGGCAATCGCCTGTTTTCTGATTATCTGTCAAATCTTCAACGTTGCAGGGATTGAATGCATATTTCGCAATAGTGAACTCACAGGTATGCGGTCGAGGATCTCTCCCTTGCCTTGTAATCATTGTCACAGTGTCATCTTCTATTCGTCAGCGTTGCATGTCACAAGCCATCTGCAGAGGCTGAACTTCAAAGACTTCGCTCTAGCATTAGTAAGTTTCTCAGTGATCGCTCTAAATGTCTCAAATTTGGACTGGTAAGAATGAATTAACTCTGCATTTACAAATTTATACATAGCGGAATTAACAAGGTAAAAAAAAAAAATAATAATACTCCAAGCTTGGTCTGGTTGCCTATACGGGTGCGGCGTGGCTAACAGTTTTATCTGATGAGGGACTCCGGCGGCCGTCGGAGTTCTCCCGCCTTACGCGATGAACCTCGGGGAGATTCCGCGGGATTCGATGCCTCGGGGATCTCGGAGGGGACGCGAAGAGGTAGGAGGTGTTCAGGACCTCCATGCGCACGTTATCCTCGTCGTGGCGTATCTGCTGCGCGCGCAGCGCCGTGAGGTACAAGCCGGCGCCGAGGAAGACGGTGGTCAGGCCAAAAACTCCGGCAGCCGCAAATAAACCTTGGCGAGCCACTAGGCAGCTCGGCCTCGGTCGCGTCCACTTCTTCAGATGGCCCGTCTCCACCCCGATTCCGATCATCAGAAGTACCTCCGCCACTGCAAAGCATACCCTGTATGTAAATTAAAGGCTCTGCCCTGTCAGCTGTGCCGGTTGCGAGGAAGATAATTAACGCGCGAGTTGAATATAAGTCGTATGTTGACTCATGCTTACCATGTCGAAGCGAAGAAAAAGCAGGCCTGCCATGTGAGGGCTTGCGAGGAGGAATTTTCCGTCGTCGTCCATGAGACTAATGCCGGGGGATTATCTTTGCTCACTGCGATCAGTATGTAGGCGTGTTTTGTTACCATTGCGATCGCAAGGGCTACGAATGCGGCCACCGCGCACGTCAGTGGCGTTTTCCCGCTTCCGCTGTAGACACATTCGTATCTCTGTTCTTCCTTGTGACCGGTGTTGACGAGTAGCCATGTCACCTGCAAAATCACAAATTCAGTTATTGGATGATGAATCGAGGCTGTTTCAGCGAAATCCAGATGAAGCCCCTTTCTCCCCAATTCATCTTTTCCTGTGCGAGCTCCATCTGGGCGCAGAGAGCTCATGAATCAGTTGGAAGCGATGACGGGAGTGGAGAAACGTATTGAGCGTGTACTAACCTCGGATCTCGTGGCTTCTGCGAAGAGGCAGAGGATGAAACAACAGAGGCCACAGAGGACGGAAAAGACCAGGTGCAAAACTCCGACGAGGCTACCGATGTCAGTGCTCTTCCTGGAAGGTGCGAGATCGGCGTGGGTGACCGCCATTGTGTTTCTGCTGCCTCTAGGCCCTGGAAGCATCGTTCAAACGTGATGTAAAGGAAGCAGGTCCTCAACGATATCATGTTCAAGTTTAAGTTGCCGGGAGAAGAGGGAAGCGAATCGGATTTGCTTGAAAGGAAGGGGTCGGTCTTGTTGCGTACAGCGGAGGGATTCTCTAGCTTTATACGACGTTTTCATACATATGGTGGACGGGTTCACGTACTCTCGCGAACCCAGAAACAGAATGCCTACATTAAGGAGTTATATGGGTCATGGGAGTAGGACAGAGGGGTCTCCACTCTCCAGTCACGGGAGGAATGCTAACTTTCAGGTCCTTCAACGCTCTTTTCTGTGTTTTTCGAAGCCATTTTTAATGTCTCGGATTCGAACTTTAAAGGAATGACGAGTTAATACTTCTGGCACGCTGCACCTGACTGGGAAGTGCGGATGGGCCTTATCGCGCTTGCATCAGGGTTAGTTTGATTATCATTTCCTTTCCCTTCATTGAGACGATTAAAGGTGAGAGGGGCATCCCCTTTGTGTTTACTCCTTTCTAACCTTTAATCGTGTCCATAAAGTTGAGTGAATTGGGAATCGCATACGGGAAAGTTCTCGTGGAAGGGAAGTTGAAAAGGAATGAGAATAAGAAGTTAATTACAACCTCCGTGTTGGCATAATGGGCCTTTTTGTACTTTTTTCCTTAAGGCATTGTAGATTATTGAGCCTGCTGAATCGTGCCGTCCAGTTAAGGGGTTTGCAAAAAGAAAATGAACTGTCTAAAGGAATTTATATTGCCATTTAGTAATAGTATAGTCACTATATTCCTGGTCGTCTAAAAGATGCACGCATAATCGTATCATCATCAGGGCTGCACCTGGGGTTTTATCATATAAATGCTTACATTCATCTTATGCCGAGAGAAGGTGAAGAACACAGCAAAAGCAAGCACTCCTTGGCCGCACCACTTAGTTACTGAATACAGCATGTATTTACACAGGACTTGAAAGATTATGTACAAAGCCAAGCCCCAAAGGTTTGACATTAACAACACAAAATCAATTCAAGTCTTAATTCTATTGCTCAACTTCGATTGTGGAAGTCTTATCTCCCACAATTATGCTTCATATGATGGCTCCTAAGCCTTAGCAACAGATGCACGAATGAAAAACACGTAGTTTTCCTAGACAAAACCCTTAATAGCCCAACTGGAAAGGTCTTGCCCTTCTCCGATATGCCACATCTTTTCTAAACGATATCCCCCACTTGAGAGCAGTTTTTAGCTTGAACCACCCTTTACTGCGTCGTCGAGGAACACAAACACCATAACCAGGAGCTGAGGACAGATAACCAGAACCCGCATTATCAGCTGAAGCCTGGAGAAGCGTATTCCAATTCAGAGTCTGAAACTGAGATCGATCATCAGGAAACTGTGGCCAGTTAATTCCAATATTATCTTGGGAACCATCAAGTAATGTTCTACTGTTCAAGCTGTTTCCTCGAACCAGGCCCAGAGTTTGAAGTGGAGGAAAATCTGACAGGACCACATCAGTCACTTGTGGTGGGATGTCCGTGAAACCACTGTGTTGCAGGTTCATCAAATTTTTGACATCCTGTTTTGATGTCAATCCATCTGCCATAAACTCTGAGATTCACATAATCAGGATGTGCAAAAGAAATCATAAAAATAAACAATTCTGACTTCAAGGCCCTATATACAAACAAGAATGGAACTGTAGACTCCTCTTGTGTGAATAGTTTACTCTAGTTTTACCTTTATCTTAAAATAGCAGTAAATAATTGCCAGATCTTATATAAATTCAGTAAATCATCCGTACAAGTAAAATTTGCAAACTCAGGCATGAAAAAGAGAACCTGAAATGTGACCCAAGGAGTTGATCATGTCTTTTTGCAAGTGAATTTAGTGAAGTATTAAACTGGAGACTTATATGAAGGTTCGTAAATCCTTGCAAAAAGATATAATACATCCCCATATGAGACTATTAGATTTCATCTTCCAACAAATTTACTTCTCTTAAAAAGTACAAGTGAAGGATTCAAATGTACCTCGATCCTGTAAGTCTACACTTGATCCAGAAACCGAGGCATAGTTTAGCGCAAGGAGGGGCATTGAAGGGTTACTAATTGATAATGTATCAACGGGGACAATATCTATTTGGTTTTTATAAGCGCTTTGCTTCACATAGTCCGTCATAACCTACCATAAGAAATTTAGAAAGTCAAATGATATTCCATAAGAACGAGATAAAGATGAAGGGAGAAAAAGGAGACACTAAAAGCAAAGAGAAACATGTTCTTGTAGAAGAACCAGTTAAACTGAGGTATATTGACAACATTAGTCGTTATTATGCTGTCTACCCAAAAAAATAGCTGCCTCTACGACATTAAACAATCAAAATTTGCCCTTATGTTTAAAAAACCATAAAGAATTGCGGTCCTTCCACCAAAAACAGTCTTCTGTATAAGAAACAACTAACTTCAGGTTCACAAGGGCTAACACTGCAAAGACCCATTTCAAGTGTGATATACGCACCAGCTGAGCTGAATCCAGTTCATTTGGCGTCAGATAAGCATGCCCACCAAATACAGCTCCAACAACCTCATAGATGGAATTTAATAGAAGTTGAACCCCATATTTCTCATACCGATAAATTTTGTTATCTAACAGACAAGTCTTAGCATGTTGCACGGTTGCTTCCCATGCCTTACTTGACATCCCACTGCAAAACTTCTGGAGTACAAGAATTCAAGAGAAAAGTTGTATTAGAAGCTTTGATCAATCCACTGAATATGTTATAGTGATTTTTTCAAGCGGAGAATAGGAAACACTAGAAACTTCTTACACTGCGGAGCCCAACAGAATCAGTCACCAGAAACCGTAGAAAGTCTTGCACTGTTTTGATGCCCCCATCAGATAATTTCTTGTGATAAACTCCATCTTTTCCTATCTTTTCCAAACGCCAGATATCATCATCCAAAGATGGAGGGTAGTGCTTCCTATACGCTGAAATGAATGAAATAAACGTAAGACATATATTAATAGTCACAGATGCACATTTAGAGTGGAAATAGAAAGGTGCATGTGATATCCGTAATCAGGCCAATAATAGGAGCAGTAAAAATCATAAGAATGATGAACAAACTATTATCCCTTATTTGGCAAAGAAAAGGTGTAAGATTTCTCTATGCTGGAAATACATATTTTTGCCACTTCAAAATATTGAAAGGTCAGACGAAAACTTACACTCTCCTCGGTGATCTTTTACAACAAAAGCTTCACTCCGTGCTTCTCTTATACGTTCTTCAGGGCAACTGCTGTCTATGACTTTAACACCAATCCTGAATGTTCGACTTTTAATCCAACTAGAGTTGTCTGTAAAGCTGATTTCACCAAGATTACCAACTCCATCTTTGAGAGTAATTACTAGCTCCCCTGCCAGCAATGGTCTCTTACCCTCTCTTTCACGAATAACATTAGCATCAAACTCCTGCTGGGTCCAGTCTTCTTCTTCATTTTTACCGAAATCACCGTTAAGGACAAGAACTTCGACCTTTATAGATGATAAAGGACCAGAGGTGACTGTTTTCTTTGAAGCAGCATCTACAATTACCACTTGAAGTGGTACACCATCTTCAGCTTCTATTCTGCTTCCCGTAAAGAGTGTGCCAGGTAAGCTGGTTCTAATGTTCAGTTCCCACCTTCTTGATCGACATGCTTCACTGTGTTTGGAGTGAAACCTAGAAGAAAATAAATAACTATTAGTGAATTATGAGCAAAAAACAGATAAAAAAAATATTCTAGACCCAATATCAGGATCCATATGCCCAATTCTTTTTTTCTTTTTGAACACATATACATAGGTAAGGATGTCTCATAGTACAAAATATTAACATCCTTTTTTTTTTTTGAAATATAAGTGCAGCTTAAGCTTGGTAGTGTTAAATTTTAGGAAAAAAAGGTTCACCTCGTAGCTGAGCTTGTGTAAAGAATATGCTCAATCTCCTCTCGCACCTGATTCACAATAACCAAGGGTAACCATTAGAAGATCAAAAGTGCTCTGAAATGATGTCTAAAAAGCAAATAATCAAGAAAAAAGGTAAATTTCTAACCATTTAGGAGTTGCATATTTTTGTGTCGAATAAATGTCAAATTTAAGAAAGTTAAAAGGATACTTGTGTCTTTATTTAGAAGCATGTTCTCTTTAGTACACATGTATTTAGTTGAGACGTGCGACCTTTAATTTTTCTCAGCACAAACAAATAAAGGACAGTGGCTCCGTGAACCAGTTAAAACCATAGTAAAAACAATGATTATAATCACCAAGCACGATGACATGGCTGAATACTGCACCACATGGAAGCACCTCACATTCACATTTCGAAATTGAAGCCAAAAGCATTCTAAAGAAATCAACAGGCCTTTTCCTTACCACTCTCCTAAGAAAAGGCTCAAACCGCACCAAGAATTCTTGCGCAGAGTGCTGTTTCAGAACTTCCCTTACGGCTCTGCCAACAGCCAACAAAATAATAAGAAAAAATCAGTAATACATGCTAGCATTAATGTAAAAACTGTATCGTCCTTCCTCCACACGCTCACTTCGAAAATGATACATTTCGCTTTGGCTCACGAATTGGAAGCTCATTTACATCGTCATCATGAGGCCTTTTCATCGCCATATAAGAAGGCTAACAGCTATGAGCATAGAATTAACGGTGCAACTACGTCTTTCCAAATCTTATAAGTAGCTGCAAGTGACAATTTCAATTCAACTACGAGAAACTACAACGAAGGGATGCGGAAGCTTCCCAAACGTCAACTGAAACGCACTGTAAGAAACCTAGGAATCCTTTTCGAATAAACTGTATTAATATAAGAGGCTCATTCGCCTAGTATGAAAACAATAGCATAATCCGAACCAGAAGTATTGAAATCACGAAGTCCACCATAAAAAAAGAGTGATTACTAAGTCGAACGACGAATCCGAACCTATAAGCAGACTCGCTACAGAATATACAAAAAGGAAGAAAAAGGAAAGAAAAAGACTACGTTACCTTGACAGCAGAAGATGCACAGAAGTTTGTAGGAAGATGCCGAGTACTTTCACCGCTAATCCTGCTTCGTTAGTGTCGAATTTTTTCTCCAACTTCTTGGTCGTGTGCGAGAAGGAAGAAGAAAAAGTCGAAAGAGCGTTATCGTGGTTTAGGAGGTCGCTTTCCTTGTTGTCGCCACAGAGCCACGTCGACGAAGACGACCCGACCCCTCTCTTCCCAGCAAACGAGTCGTCTAATCTCACTCCCCCAACTCTCGAAACCGACTCAGTAAGTCCAAGTTTCACTTTTTTTATAATCTTATCTGAAATCCCTTAATCGCAACCCAGCTTCGATAAATAATAATTTTTATCTTTAATAAAACTTTTAAAGATAGTTATATAATTATGTAACGATCAGTTCCCGACATTCTAATTGAATCTTTATCATTTTATAAAAAATGAAGACGCGCATTTACGAAAGAGTCAAACGAGGAAGTCAAAATAAAAGTCAAAATAAAAAAAACGGATGGGAATTGGGAGGTGGTTGAAAATGGGGGTTGTGGGCCACGCTTCGGCGGGAATAAAGTGGCAAAAGGATAAAGAATAAGGGACTGCTTTTTAAAAAAAAAAAATTTTTTTACGGCCTGCTGTTTTTAACTTTTTAGCGAGGGAATACTGAATAGCACGCGCGGGTCCGAAAGGCGAGTCTGCTTTTGCTGTCTAGTGAGTCCACCGAGTCAGAGAAGGTGCGGGCGGCCCAGACTGAAAGTGAGAGAATTCAGTACTAGTTCGTAAGCTTTATAACTTTTATGCTTCTTCCAACCCAAAGTTGTCAGATGGGAATCCATGGCTTTAATTTCTAAGCCCTCAGAAGCGCTGCACGTTAGGAGTTTGGATATTATGGCTTGTCGTGCCCGTATGTTTCCGGATCCAAAGCTGAAATGGTCTAATTATTGTACGAGGGAGTTAAGAAGAGCGTAGAAAGTTAACGAATCCAATTAATTTAAGGGCGTGTTTGGCTAAGCTCTTTGGGGGACGAATGTTCCTCTTTGGATTAAACTTTAAAGAGCGTGTTTTTTTTTTTTTAATAAAAAACAAAAAACATGTTATTAGCATGAACTGTTTTTAGCGGTGTAGGGCGATAAGAAGATAGAAGACGATAAAGAAAACAAATTTACAAAAGAGAAACAGAAATGAAATCTTTGGATAAACCTCGTGGAGGGCGATGATGATGGAGAGGCTGTCCAGAGTTGCCCTGACGCTTGCGCCCTCTCCCATTCAACAACTTTCGCATCTTGCCGAGAGATGCAAAGCCATCAATCTTGCGGAAGGATTTCCGGATTTCCCCGCACCTCAGCTGATTAAGGAAGCTGCTCTTTCCGCCATCTCTTCCGATTTCAATCAGTATCGGTAAGCTCTTACTCTGCTAGGATCTTAGCGTGTTAGAAGAGACATTTCTCCTCTTTTGTGCGGTTATGGAGCTTTTCAGTTTTTTTTTTTTTTTTTTTTTTTCCGAAATCTTGTTGTTGTGGTTTACTCGGAGGACGCCCTGTGTTAATTTTTAGCAAAATCTGTAGAACAGACTCGTAGACAGTAGTTACTTCCGATGTGTATATCTTCAATTTTTTATTGTATTTTGTGAACTTCAAGGCATGTGCAAGGGATTTGCGACTGTTTGGCCCTGTTGATGAAGGAAAAGCACGGTTTAGACGTAAATCCTCTTACAGACATTGCTATTTGCTGTGGTCAGTCAGAGGCTTTTGCTGCAGCAATATTTGCGAGTATGTTTCTGTTTTATCATTCTGCACTTCTCTTCCAATGTAGACAGAGTTAGGGCTGATGTTACTCAGCTAAGGCGTATCTTTTGTGCAGCAATCAATCCGGGGGATGAAGTCGTCTTGTTCGATCCTGCATATGAGACCTATGAAGCTTGCGTCAGAATGGCCGGAGGAACTCCGGTGAGCCATCTTGCTTGTTCCTTACTACTCCGCATGGCTATAGAAAGCTTTAGCAATTTATCATTTTTAATATGCTCTTTTTTTATGATAAATTTCAAAAAATGGAACATCATGTGTAGGTTTACGTTGCACTGGATCCACCCAACTGGAGTTTGGACACAGAAAAATTGGAGAAGTCATTGACAGCTCGAACGAAAGCTGTAATTGTGAACAGGTAAGTATGAAAAAGTACTTTTTGTGAAAGAAGAAGGTAGTATAAGTAGCTTCCATCGTGCTACTGTAAAATTGCAAAGAGCTTCATCATTTGGATTTCTTGCTGGACTTCAATTCCTAATATACCAACCATAGTGTTGTCTTTATCAACTGAAATAATTTTAGATGCCGAGCTCATAATTTATGTTTAAACAATGGTGCAGAAATACTGAAGACGTCAGGAAAAATTAGCTCTCCTGAATTCTTAAGGCTATAGAGCCATTTATATGAAATGCTTTCCCTTTCTCAGTGAGGGATGATGACTACTGAAAATTACCTCACTAAAAGTGTTGAAGAATGTGGTATGTTTTAAAATTCACTTAGTTGTGGGTGTCATAGATGGCATGAATGGTCTAGTTAGAAATATTTAAGCTAGGGATCTACACATTGTATCTCGTTTTGAATTATTTAGTTGAGGAAATCTTCTGACTGGGAATGGTAAACAGTCCTCATAATCCAACTGGAAAAGTTTTTACAGAAGATGAGCTTAAGGCTATTGCCGGAGCTTGCTGCAGGATGGATTGCTTAGCTATTACTGATGAAGTATGATTGCTTCTTTGCTTAAAATATTTTATCATGTATATCCTTGAGTATTGTAGTGTACACTAGTGGCTCTCATGTATGTAAACTACTGCTTCGACCATTTTACATGGGTTAGAATTTTGGTGTACGACAATTTATTTCTTCTTTCAGTTATGTGACCTTGCTGACCTTGCTGACCGTGCTGATAGTCTATGATTGCACAATTGCAGGTTTACGAGTATATAACCTTTGACATGAACAAACATGTAACTCTTGCTGCTCTCCCAAAAATGCAAGATAGAACAATCATCACCTCCTCCTTGTCCAAAACTTTTAGTGTTACAGGTGGGCTCTTAACATGTTGTTGCCAGTTTAAGATGACAATTTCTGGCAAATTGATTCTCCTTCCCCTACTATTCTACTTTATATTTTTATTGCCAGATTTTTAAATGGAAGTGCCCACTTTATAGTTAATCCTTATTTTATCATGGGGTGATTAAATATTTTATGTTGTTGGGGAGGGGTAACAGGATGGAGGATTGGGTGGGCAATTGCTCCGCCCAGCATTGCATCAGCCATAAGAAACATTCATGTTAAAATCACGGACTCTGCTCCTGCCCCTTTCCAAGAGGCTGCTCTAAGTGCTTTGAGGAGCCAACCAGCGTACTTTGAATCCCTGAAAATGGTGAACATTTATTTCTTTTCCTTCTCCAATTTAGATTTTCTTGTCATTATTGGATAAAATAGATTATGCCAAAGGGAATCCTGATAAATATATTTTTTCTTAATTTGAAGGAGTATGAGATAAAGAGAAATAACATGATGAAGATGTTAGTTGAAGCTGGTTTCCAGATAAAGTTCAATCCCCAGGGTTCTTTTTTTGTATTTACAGAGCTTCCTCAGGACTGCCCGCTTTCTGATGTATGTACCTTCTAATTTGATCTTGACCATTTGTCACTTCTACCAGCTCTGAAATTCCTGCGCATCATTTGTCAAGATGTGAAGTACTGAAAATTGACATTTTTATGTATCCCCTTCCACTGGAAGGGCGTAGAAGCTAGATCAAAGAGAGGATCTCGCTTGGCCTTTACTCTGTTTTACTTTTCTTGTAATTCTGAGTTTAATCTGCTCATTAGGATACATTGCATATAGTTCGGTTAGTTATTCTTGCGCAAAAGCATTAACCTGTTTTCCCATTTAAATCAATTAAGCAATCGGTAATGAATAAGCATTTCTCACAGGATTTATTATTTTACGTGATGCAGGTAGATTTTGTTACCCAGTTAATTAGTAAAGTTGGAGTAGCTGCTGTACCTGGACGCGGATTTTTTCACACGGAATCAGCTCCATTTCTATTGTGCAAGCCATCAGCTGAAACAACTCAAAACTACCGAGAGAGATACATTCGGTTTGCTTTCTGCAAAAGTGATTTAACTCTGAATGCTGCTGCACAGAAGCTTGCCGTGCTTGTGGACAGTAAGTGGTATCTCTAAATCAAGTGATTTTGAGAACGAGATTTGCTTTTGGTCAAATAGATGTACATGTTTTGTATAACAATCACTTTATGGTTTTGGAGTGCTTCTCCCAGTCATTGTGCCAATTGAAGTTCTCTTTGTTGGAAGCAAACCTCAAGCTGTTTCTAGCAGCCTTCATGGTTTTGAGGTTTCCTTTAAGCTGATTGAAATGTATCTCATCTATCTACGGTGGTTGGAGTCTATAGTTCGTAAATCTTGCAGCCCATAGAAAATTATAGGAAAAAAAAAACGAAAGGACAAAACGACATCGACCTCCACAAGGTAAAGGAATAAAATTTTAAGGAAAGCACGACCGGGGAAAGCAAAATGAAACTGCAGTGGTTCCCGCCGATTACGACGACTGTACAGTTAGAGAACTACTGAAGGTAGAGAAAACCGAATCTATCCGACAAAGATTATATTAAAAAAACTTTTCTGAAAGGGAAAATCACAAGCGACTCGATAGCTATAAGCACCCTGAGTGGTTTCCAGTTTGCTCTTCTCAACCGTCGGTAGCGGTGGAGATACAGAACAACATCGTGTCTGATAAGGGAAGAATCCGGTAGATTCCTCCGCGCCCCTCCCACTTCCCTTTCTCCTTACTCTTTCTCCTTCCTCTTTCTTAAATTGATTTCCTATAGCTTAGCTAAATGAATTTGAATCGCTGAGATAAATTGAATGCGAAGTATTAAATTTTTTAGTTCCGCTAGCAAAATTTGTAACTTCAATGTAAAACAGGAAGTCGTTAAATTTGGTTCTTGAGAATGCGTGTCGAAGTCATGTTTGATTCTGCTCGCTACCTTCTGCCTTTTTTTTCCAGCGTTGCCTGTTGTGCTGTTGTACCCAAGAATCGAAGTTTGTCTAGATGAGTGCTTGGTGCTTTTTAGGATCTTCGTTCGCTTCTCACCAACTTGGTACTGTGTCACAGTTCACTATGCAAATGCCCAGGAGCCACTATAAGCAACTGGCTTCGATCGACATGGGCACCAACTCTTTCAAGCTTCTCCTCGTTCGAGCACACCCCAGTGGCCGGTTCCTCACTGTTGATCGCATCAAAGAGCCTGTCGTCCTCGGTCGCGGCTTATCCTTCGACGGCGATGCCTCCTTCATCACCCTCGACGCCCAGCTACGCGCCATTCGTGCTCTCCAAAATTTCGCGCGCATTTTGGAACACCACTCTGTTGATAGCTTTTCCGTCGTCGCCACCTCGGCGGTTCGCGAAGCGGAGAACAAGTTAGAATTTCTGTCCAAAATCCAGCACGATTTGGGCCTCCAAGTGAGAGTCCTCTCTGGCGAAGATGAAGCCCGGCTTATCTACCAGGGAGTTCTGCAATTCCTACCCCTGTATAAAGACACCATCTTGACGGTCGATATTGGGGGTGGATCAACCGAATTCGCACTCGGTAAGAAAGGCGAGGTAGTCTTTGCGACTTCTCTCAAACTGGGTCATGTTACTCTAACAGAACATTTTGTGAAGACTGGAGAAATTGGGAGTATGCGGAAAAAGATCCGGTCGGTTATTGAGGAATATGGGCTCGCCGAGAAGGTTAAGGCGATTGGCTTTGATGTCGCAGTTGGTTCGTCTGGTACAATTCGATCCATAGGAAGAGCTGTTTTTGCGAATAACAACGTCTCTTCGATGGAATTTGGCGGGGCGTTGAGATTTACAAAAGATGAGCTAGCCTGTATAATCGAAAAGTTGTGTGGGGGAGAATTGCCTACTCTTCCCGGAGTTTCAAAGCGACGATCGGAGTTCCTACTCGCTGGTGCAATTTTGCTATGGGAAATATTTGAGACACTTGGTATCGCTGAAATGGAGGTATCTGAATATGCTTTGGGGGAAGGAGTTGTAGCAGAGATGCTGGCTAAGGACTGCGAGAGTTTTGATGTTAATGCTAATGTCAGGTGGAGATCCGTGGTACGACTTGCTACAAGGTTCAATAGCGATAATCGGATGGGATTAGCCGTCAAGTGTATGGACATTGCCAAGGTTGCGAATTACATATTGAGTTCCTCTTATATAAGTGAATTTTCTGATTAGCTATTCTTGTTGGAACCTACGATAGTACAATATTTGTTATGAAGAACTCAGCAACTTGGTGCCTTTAAAGTTGCGTTGAACTTTTGTTGCCTTCTGTACACGCAAGGCTTTGCTGAAACCAAGACATGCCATCTGTCCAGTGGTTCATTAGCTCCTTGTTGCATTCATAGAGTTTGGATTCAAATGTTGAATCTCATTATTAATCAATTTCACAGAAACGGAGTTTGTTAACTTTGTAATTAATAGTAAAGAGAGCTCTCCGTGTTCCTTTGATGTTCTATATGTACATGTAGATGCTCAAAGTAATCTTAATGTGTTACTGATACAAAGTAATTATAATCGCGAATGTAATCTAATTTATTTGCTTTTCATAAGGGTATTTTTGAAGCTTTAAGGAAATATGGTGACGCGAGAAATGATCATAAGGAATCTGCTATTTGCTTGGATGATAAAGATCTTGAATATCTTGAAGCAGCTATTCTACTTCACAATATTGGCCTCTTTATTGGTAAAAAGGGTTATCACAAGCAGTCATTCTATGTTGTCAAGGTAGCTGACGAACCTGACTCTATTGTTTGTATCCTCAACTAATGATTCTGTTCCTGTTTTTTTTTTTTTTTTGTTTGTTTGTTTCTTATGGTGTCTCCATGTTTTAGAGTGGCGGTCACCTTGATGGGTACAACAATGAGGAGATTCAGGTAGTTTTATTAAATTTTCCTGATTTTTCTGTCTTGTCTTTGCTCTCAATGTAAATGACTTCCTATTCTCTCTCAGATTATTGCTCTTCTTGTGAGACACCACAGGAAAAAGTTCCCTAAACGTGACCTCCCTGCTATTCGGCATTTTAAAGAGGAGGTAGCCTGTACTTTGTACCGATAAAACTTAGTTCTTTTCCTTCAGTAGGAAAGAAGAAAGGAAATGACAATTCTTTCTAAATTTTCCAACCCTGACTGTGTATTCGGTAATTTAAGTGCCTTGGTCTTGAGAAAACATGAGATTTGGGTGGCTTTTCCCATAAATATTACCTTACATAGAATTACTAAATTCTTCACATGTTTATCAGTTTCACCTTTTCTCTTCTCTAATTTCTTATAAATTCTTTCTTCAGGAAAAACAAAAATTCAGAGTCCTTTGTGTCATAATGCGACTTTCTCTAGCTCTTAAGCAGTTTCAGGGTATAAAGCTCAAGAGACATAAAAAAAGATGTCTAGACGATGGTTTTGAACTGGTATGTGTTTTCCAACCATTGGCACAGAACATCGAACTTCCTTTTCTCAGTGTTTCCCAGTATCATAATTATGATGAGTTGATTCACCCTCTGATGCATGATTCTTTTTTGCTCCGTTGATTTTCTACAAATAGCAATCATTCTTTGCAGTCGTATAGGATTGTAGGTCAAACTTGGCTACTATCCTCAGAGCTATTGAAGCACTAACGGTTTGCTTATAATTAATTAATTATATTATATTATATTATATTATATTATATTATTTATTTATTTATTTATTTATTTATTTTGTAATTTTCTGGTGTTGAGGCCCCTTCCCAAAGGGAACCAATAACTCCCCACCATGTACATCTTATCTTTCACTTCGTGGAGTACTTCCAAGCTAGTGAACCGCATAGGAGTGCCAATATGAAGAGACACCTTGGAGAAGAGATGACCATGGAAACACCCAGGCACTCCTGCTGCCATTGTTGGCCTTGGGTGGAAAGAAGGGGAGAAAGGGATAATCAAGCTAGCTTGAGCTAGATAAATTTGCAAAAATCCGAGCTTGATATCTTCTCAGGGCTCCAGACTGAGCTTGACTTCTACTCAGGGCTCAAGACTGAGCTCAAGCCTGCGCTTGCGCTTGAACTGGGATTTTGGAGGTTCAACCTCAGCTCCAACTGGGGTTCTCGAGATCAAACCAAACTTGAAAGTATGAAGCTTCGTGATCAGCCGGCTAAATTCCACCACTAGTTGTCACTTCCTAATCTTTAAATATTCCCATGAAAAGCTAAAGGAAATTATAAGTGTAGCACCTAAGCTTTCAGATAAGTTCCTCTCCTGGTTGCACTGAAGAAGAGGTCCGGCAGAACTTCCTTTAGAGCTATCTGATCATAATATATGTATAATGTCTAGCATAACTGTGTCACACTACTGGTTCCTGGAGGTGATTCTTTCTTGTCGTATTTTTCCTGTGTTTTACGTGTTATGGCTGTTTTAATCTGAATAAGATGTCATAATACTGGGAGATCTATTGGAACTGAGAAATGTCATCATATATTTTAATCCTTGCTTTGTTTCTATGAATCAAAAGATCATCCTCGATTGTATTGCCTTGTTATGCAAATGTATCAACGTCAATGAAGGTTTGGTGCCAATTTCAGGTTCTTAGTGAATCACATGTTCACCCAGTAGCTCGTGAACGAAAAATGGCAGATATTGAGATGGAACTTGAACCAGAATTGGAGCATTTTAGAGAGGTGAAGCAAGATGGTTCTAAGCAAAGTCATTTGTTTTACCTTTTATAACCTATTATCAGAAATATTGAGTCCTTTTCTGTGTCAGATTTTTCAGCAGAATATTTCGGTCGTACTCCCTAGTGCATAAAGTGCTCAGATACGAAAGTTGGTTTCAAATGGTATCCTTATTTTATCTCCTCAATGAGTTTGCTAGGGAGCATTGCCACCTTGTATATAAAATACTGGAGCAAGGTAAGATGAATGCAATAATTTGAGAATTATATTACGCTCTGCACTGTTATCACTTATTCCCTCGTCTGAAACTTATTTGGTATCTTTTACAGCTTTTGGAACCAAAAAACGAACAATACTTGTTGCTGCTTATATATCCTTTTGCTGGATGTCAGAATATCATTTACCACTTGTGAACCTGGGCCACAGATTGAAAAGCTCACTAGAGGCTCAGGTTTGCGTGAGCATTGATTCCTTCACTGGGGAAATGTAATTCCTCCAAAGAATTTGCTGGTGATATACGAGTCATGATTCAAGTATTACAGATTGAGATTTTAAAAGTGAAAATGTGACCACGGATTGTTAGCAAAGAAGAGTACTGTATGGACTTTAAAAGCTGGAAGGTCAGGAGAGAGCCATTTAAAGGTGAATGATTACAGTAGTCTAGTTTGTTTTACTGCAGATTCAACAGAAGGCCATATTACGCTTCATCCTAAGCTTCAGTGCCCTTATTAATATTTTTTAAATAAATTATATGTTTACTTAATAATACTCACTGTGTTGTATGATCTTATAATTCCTTTTGTATCTTATCGGGTTTTGAATATTGGAAAAGGTGCATATTGCCTAGCTATTCATTCCTCAAAATGCGATGCTTATATCTTCTTGTATTTGGGAAGGAGAGTCTCTTTACCAGCCTTTATTAGTTGCATCATTTTGAATTCATGATGCTTTCCTCGTTCTGTGTTTATAAGTGATCGGTGGTTCTTTCATTGAGGCTTTGACCACTTGTTTCCCAACCATTCATCTTAAGCTACAGATAAAATCTACGCTGTTTGATCTATGAGTATACGTGTATCAGTATTTGGCGGGTTTCTTCCAATTACAACAAGTGGAGAGGAGAAGAATAATGCTAACTATACCTCATAGAGGTATACCCATTGTGTACCAAGTTGGCATCCACTCAGGTGCAGATTATTGAGTTTTAGGGTTTATGATTTTAGAGTTTTAGGGTTTAGGGTAGGATTTTAGGGTTCTAAGAAAGGTTTTAGGGTTTATCTTTTAGAATTTTAGGGTTTAGGTGTTTGGGTTTTGGCTTTTAGGGTTTGGAGGAGTAGATTTTAGAAGCTTAGGGTTTAGTTTTTAGGGATTTGGGGTTTAGCTTTTAGGGATCTAGGGTTTAGCTTTTAGGAATCTAGGGTTTGGCTTTTAGGAATCTAGGGTTTAGCTTTTAGGGATCTAGGGTGTAGCTTTTAGGGATCTAGGGTGTAGCTTTTAGGGATCTAGGGTGTAGCTTTTAGGGATCTAGGGTGTAGCTTTTAGGGATCTAGGGTGTAGCTTTTAGGGATCTAGGGTGTAGCTTCTAGGGATCTAGGGTGTAGCTTCTAGGGATCTAGGGTGTAGCTTCTAGGGATCTAGGGTGTAGCTTCTAGGGATCTAGGGTGTAGCTTCTAGGGATTAGCTTTTAGGGACCTAGGGTTTAGCTTTTAGAGTTTTGCTTTTGGGGTTTTAGGGTTTAGCTTTAATGGTTTTAGGGTTTAGCTTCAATGGTTTTAGGGTTTAGCTTCAATGGTTTTAGGGTTTAGCTTCAAGGGTTTTAGGGTTTAGCTTCAAGGGTTTTAGGGTTTAGCTTCAAGGGTTTTAGGGTTTAGCTTCAAGGGTTTTAGGGTTTAGCTTCAAGGGTTTTAGGGTTTAGCTTCAAGGGTTTTAGGGTTTAGCTTCAAGGGTTTTAGGGTTTAGCTTCAAGGGTTTTAGGGTTTAGCTTCAAGGGTTTTAGGGTTTAGCTTCAAGGGTTTTAGGGTTTAGCTTCTAGGGTTTTAGGGTTTAGCTTCTAGGGTTTTAGGGTTTAGCTTCTAGGGTTTTAGGGTTTAGCTTCAAGAGTTTCAGTTTTTTTTTAAAAAAAAAAAAAAAAACTGTTCTGGAGTGGTGCTGATTAGGAATTGGATATCGCAATTTGCATTATATAAAAAACAAAGTAATATTTATGCATCCATGTCAGAGGTATACCCGAATTTTTTACCTAATAATACTCTTCCGAAATTGGTTACTTCTGATTTAATAGCACATTTCAACAAACTGAAAATGCACGTGGCTCATTATCATCTTCCGAATTTGTTCCACGGCAAATATTTCCGTGTAACATCACGCATCATCAGAACACTAAAGCGAAACTACAAGCTGAAAGAGGCTGGATAGCCATGTGATTACATCTCAACATAAATTCCAAGGTCCATTCCTAAAAACAAGGCCTTCCCCCCCTGAATTCCTTCTGATTCAAAAACGATCTAACCAGATAAGACAAACGGAAAGGAAAATCAAGTTTCACCCTTGTGTGACCAAATGACCTGGATAAAAAGTTCAGCGCGGTAAGTAGGATTACCACCACTGAACTAATTAAACAAAATTTAGCGTTACTAACACCTAAATGGTCAACTTTCTTTCTTCCACAATCACGGTTTTCTTCCATCTACCGACTAGGGCTGTTACTAGACAGCCAGTACTAGAGAACATTGAACACACTATCACTCTTAAACACTTAATAAATGCAAATATGCAATTACCACATCTCACATTCTATCCTCCCTCCTTCTTGGAGCGCAGGTAATAATCTCATCAACTCTGAGAATCATTTCAGCTGCCTCGGTAGCAGAAAGGAGTACCGCTTGCTTCACTTTGAAGGCCTCCGATATGCCCAGCTTTTCCATATCACCAACCTGAAACGAGGAACCAGTGGCCCATCAGTATGTTAACATGCATCAAAGGATCAGGTGCATTCGGCAAATCCACATGGGGTATAAGCTGAGATTATTCCACATAAAAGACTTACAGCACACCATTAATTATAATAGAAAGTAGAAGATGATATTAGTTTACTCACCATCCCAGTAATGACATCTATCCCCGCATTTGTTTGCTCTTTATGATGCTCTGCACGAAGTTGAGAGATCAGCTCCGCACTATCTAAACCAGCATTATCAGCTATAGTGGTTGGTATTGACAGAAGGGCTCGCGAGAAAGCCTCAATGGCGTGAGATTTCTTTCCAGGAGTTCTACGAGCAAGTTCATCAACTTCTTTTGCCATCACCATTTCAGGCCAACCACCTCCAAACAAAACTCTACTATCATTCACAGTCTGGGAGAGCACACACAACGCATCGTGAAGGGATCGTTCAGCTTCATCAAGCACATGAAAACTGCAACAAAAATCAATGCAAATGCCATCAGCAACATATTCCAATATTTATGTTTTCAACTGTTTAGCACAACCTCAGTTTATGCAGGTAATTAACCATACAAAAGCATAATTTACAAAATACCACATTAAAATATCACAACTACTGTGAAGCTGAGCATAGCTCAGTGGTAACACTGAGGGGTGTGTTGCGAGAGGTCTCGAGTTCGAGCCTCCCAGACTACGAAGTATTAGGCTATTATAGCCACTGTATTACATTGTAATGGAATCAATCTCTTCAAAAAAAAAAAATATCACAACTACTGAGTACCATGTCATGTCGAAAGAAAATAAGAGTGAAGATATAATATACAAATATAGAAAGAAATTTCACAACTGCTAAGTAACATATCATAAAAGAAGTGCTGAGTGAGGAAAAATCCCATGTTACAAACATCTTAAGAAATGTTTTCCGGTTTGAAGGTTGAATGAATAATAGGCCTCAATGGTTAGTCATTTCAGGGTGAAACTGGACGCGATTTAACGAAAACAAAGTAAAAAAATGACTAAGTTGGAAAATGACGAAAGAGATTCACATAATATGTTCAGGATTTGGAAAATAAAACATCAAAAAGTAATCTGCCCATAAACCAGATGCTCAGGAGAGCTCTCTAGCAATCAATCTGCTAGATTCTGTGAGATCTTTTTTGAGTCACTCAGCTTATGTATCTCTTCACTACAATTCATCGGAAAAAAACATAAGAGAGCAAAGATAATGTACCAATTCCATCATATCTGCATGCAACGAGAAACAACAAAAAAGATTCCGCTTAAAATGATTAGAAATTGGAAAATAAAAACATAAAAAAGTAATCCGCTATAGATTCAATCACAACCCCGACCAATTTAAGATGAATTTTTCATGGCCAGGAAAATGAACCCCCAGGCTGAAACTGGTTGCTTTCCCTTGGTATGTAACAGCAGGTAACATCTAGGAAAGCTTAAACGCGTGCAAGAGGGCTCCCACCATAGCCTCAATACAGTCAAAATTACATAAAAGGGGAAGAAAAAAAAAAAGATTGACCTCAAAGCAAGCATCTCAGTTTACCAAGAGGTACCGGCCAAAACATGCTATATCTGAATGGAGAGACCCCATGTAACAACTCTTAACACACCCTGCACCCTAAAAATTCAAGATGTTTCACCTAATACAGTAGACATCTGAGAGGCACAGGTAACCTGCTGGAGTTCTCAGATCCAGAAAATTATGATCCCTAGGCAAGGCTTGAGCTTGCAAGCCATGGCCTTTTCCAATTAAGCACCAGCTGTAACCTATTTCAAATGTGTAGAAAAGCCAGCTTCTTAAACTTAAATTACAAAAAACAGCTGGAGAATTCACACGTTCACTGACTTTCTAACAGTGAGCAAAAGACTGAAATATGACCATGAAAAGAAAAAAAAAACATAAATTTAACAAGGATTTAACAGAAATCATTCAGCTATCATAGAATCGAGCACCCTGTACTGCAAACTTTTTGGCTGATTAACTTGCTAGGGAAGGGATCTCATGTCACAAAACTAGTTGCAGATTAGGTACACAAGGAATAACTGCATCTCACGATATCTTTCTGTTTTGACCAATTTTATAGGGATCTCCATGTATTCTTGCAGTTCACAAAATTTAAACAACCTTGAGAAAACCAAAATAACATTGATTTAACCATTTAAGGTTCTTTTCTTCTCTTTACAACACTTTATATATAGACTTGCACGTGGATTTGGAAATAATAGTTGAAACTGCCTCTTGAAGTCATTACCTCTTTTGATGACATACCACTCACTTTATTTTTGAATAGTGAGATAAAAATCAAATACAGCAAGAATGAGAGAAAAGTACTTTTGACTTTCGTTTTCAAGTACCATCAGGTTATGATTAAGAAGGATAGACAAAGCACAAACCTGGCTCCTCTTAAAACAATTGTGCACGCCTGGCCCAATTCAACCCCCGAAAAATGAATCAACTTATCTTCTCCAATCATGATTTCTTCAATGAGTTTGCAGTGGCCGACCTTAACTGACTCTGGATTGTCAAAAGTAGATGCAATTTCACCTCCGGTAACAAGAGCAAGGCGCTCAATACCATCAAAATCAGCATGTTCAATTGCTAGTATCCCAGCATCTGCAAAGAGTTCCTCAGGAAAATTGTAAATTAACTGCCGATTTACAAAGCAATTAATGCCATGAGCAATTATCTTTTGCACTTTTTCCTTCATTTTCTCCTTTTCCGCAGACTCAATCTGTGCAACCCTTGACATGGAATCAACACGAACACGAGCCCCATAAATTTTTACTTTGTCCGTGTCCATGGCTGTGTTTGCCACCAAGATTTTTGCATTTTCTATGCGTTTTGGCTGGCCAACACCTATTTTCTTGTCAAGTATAAACCTGCAAAGAAGTAATCTTAGCCTAAAAGGATGATAGGGCAAAATAACAAACAAACAGGTATAACAATAACATATTCTAGTGTTATATAACTACAATATATTCGTTTCATATTCCCATTGGCCATGTAATGCGAAATTGATGTTTATAGATCCCCAATTAACCTTCATTCCTATCTGATGACAAACAACACTAAGTAGGTGAATACATGGGAAAGGATAGATGAAAGAGTAATTTTCTGGAGATAAAGAAAAGGAGTTCATAACAGAATCATGTTTCTCAAAATCAGCTCGAACACTGCCACTCATAAACCACAAGCTTCCCCTTCCAAATATTGATAATAATGACAATAAAAAATCAGACCCACCCAGCCATTCTGTGTTTTTTCGAAAATGAAAATACTTCTCAGTGGAACACTTCCTCCCCATTTTTTTCTTCTTATTTTCTTGCACTGTTGTTCCCTCTCATTGTACCCTCTGCACTCCTTGAAACCTCTTCAATGGATTTCTTTTTCTCATTATAGAAAACAGAAGTATTGTCAAGATAACTGAGTTACCAAATTTTTAGAGGTTAGTTATAAAAAGAAGACATCCATACCCTTCATCCAAAAACGAACCCCTTAAAGATCCACCTGGTTTCTTGATGATTTGAATGGATTCCAAATTTGTACTACCCTGACATCATTTAAAGAGTAGAACAAAATCAAATTAGCCTTGTAAGAGTTCTCCCAGCTTTCTTCAAATAGCAAATGACATAATATACAGATAAACTACAGCAGTAAAATTACATTCAGAAGAATCCAACAGATATGAACGATCACTTGAGACTCACCTTAAGCCTCACAACGGCATCTACAGCAAGTTTGGCAAAATGTTCCTTATCTTGAGAGAGAATTTTTGAGCTTAAAGTTGTCATGGCAATATTCATTAAGTCTGCCTTGAATTTCTCTATTTACTCGGACAATGGAGAAAAGAAAATATTAGCCTTATCACAAAAGCTGATATGTGAAAATACTTTATTTATTTAATATGTCCTGAGGAATCTGATTGAAAATATCTCTCACAACAAGATAGTTACACACCCTAAAAAGAGTAAAGAAGATTAAATGGATAGCAAAAGGCACAAGGAAACAAAGTGATAGGTTACACTATGGCACTTGTTAACCTACCTGAATCCTCTTTGTTGTCAACAACTTTCTTCAACAAAGCATCACGAGCACATTCTGCTGACATCCGATACCCTATCACAGTCATAATTAATGAAAACAGATAAAATCAGTCATATTTCACAAACATTGAGTCTCTGGACCCAAGAGATTGAATTTCATATTTGCAACAACTTGGAGATCTCATTGAAGAATGTAAAAACCAATATAACAGAAAAGCTCTTAGTTACATTATTTTCAAAGAATTTTAGCCATAAGTCACTAAATTAATATTTTCTACGAGTTGACTTTTTTTTTTTTAAATAATGATGCTTTTATTAGATTAGAGATAGAGCATAGTACAAGCAGTGCAAATGGTAAAAAGTAGTGGTACAGAAAAAGTAAGATACAGTAGTAGTACAACTGAGGCCAGGGAGGTCTCCTCTGGGCCTGTCAAGAACTAAGTTAGATCCACCACCGAGTTGGCAATGGCAAGGCCTGCCTTAGCAACACCTGTTTTTGCCAGCTTATCAGCCATAGAGTTGGTTTTCAACGTCAACAATAAATATTGCAAGAGGATCAAGTGTCCCCACAATTTCCATTTTACTTTCACATGTCTATTCTTAAAAAACTAAAAATACAGTATCCAGGGAGAGTAAATTGCCCTCGAACAAACTTTTAATCTCTTTGCCTGGGCAATCTACTTCCTGTGTGCACTAAACCTGTCTTTAAAGGTGGTCAGAAAGAAGCTATTTACTTCTGAATAAAAAATATGGCACGAAAAGTATCGATAAAGGAGTAAAGATAAATATTAATTAGATAAAATTCATGTCAAAGAAAATATCCTACCAGAAATAATTGTCATTGGATGAATCTTTGCATTTGTAAGCTTTTCTGCTTCTCTTAGCAGCTCCCCAGCCAAAACAACAACAGATGTTGTCCCATCACCAACCTCATCATCTTGTACTTTTGAAATATCTGATTGATTCTCAAATTAAAGAATAATTAGATATATACAGTATACAATAGTAAAAAAAGGTTTTTTAAAATCACAACTTATGACAGAATCAAGCTTTAAAAGATGTCAGCTCAAATGCTAAGAACTCAAGTTGATTCAAACAGAAAAGGGTGGAAGATTCAATATTTTAATTGATTTTATATGTAAAAGCCATCACACCTTCCATCTTATGCTTATATTACACATGTTTACACCAAATAGAGTAAGAATCTCAGGGCAGATCCTACACATTCGATTGGAAAGGTAAATTCTTTCAAACTTGGAGAAACAAGAAGATACCAACTAAAACTTTAGCAGCAGGATTGTCGATGTGAAGAGATTTCAAGATGGTTGCACCATCATTTGTTACTGTTACATTCCGATTTCTTCCTGTTGACTGTAAAATTTTGTCCTACAAAAGTAAAACCAATGTCAATCCTCTAAACTAGATTATAAAATAAAAATATAAGAAACAAATGGAACTTTTTTGTTATTGAAGACATAAATAAAAGTTTACCATTCCTTTTGGACCCAATGTGGTCTTAAGCAAATCTGCAATAGCCATTGCACCAACGAAAGAAGCCTGGAAAGAAACAAAACAAGATCTATCAGGAGCCCGTCATAAAGAGATAACTAAAAGATTCACAAAGAAAAGGCATTAAACCTGCACTGATCACCAAACATCCATCATTAAACATTGAAGGAAATAAAACAGGTCATAACACAATTACCATTCGGGCCCGTTCTCCTTTCTCTTCTGTAGCTTCATCTTTAAAAATTTTCTCAATCTGTCAAAGAAAAGAAAAATATGAGAGCAAGTCTTAGTCAGAAAGTGAAGTAGATTGTGTGCAATAGAAGTAAAGAAAAAGTAAATTACTTACTGCCATGTTAGCAAGCAAACTTATAACCAGCTCTTGGTAGCTCAAATTTTTGCTCAAACTAAATCGCAGGAATTTGAGTGGAACAAAACCTGATAATCAAATTTTCACCATAAAATTGATACAGCAATGATACAAAACGATCTACATATGCAAGCATGACTTTGCACTGATCTTACAAAATAGAATAAGAATGCTTTTCTAGAATTTATTTGGAAAAAATAGCTAGATAAAAAAATTGAAATAAAACATTAATATCTTCTTCAGACAAAACAAGTAATCGGACCTAATTAATGGGGTTATTTTAGGAAAGAGCGCATATGTTAGTGGACACAATACACAGCCCAAATAGAAAATAGCATGAGCCTCAACAAAGAGGAAGGGCAATTGGAGTAGGTTTTAAGATAAATGGAATCAGACACAACAGTGAAGCAGACAGAAACAAATAGGCTCTGAGAAGAAGGGAATAGGGTGGATTGACAAGGGAGGGAGTGAGAAGAGGACAGAGTAACAGCCGACGGGTAGGAGGAGGAAGACGAAAAAGAAAGGTGGGGCTCTATACCTACCAATCCATGTGCCGATTTCACTAATAAACAGAATAAACATTCTAACCCAGATAGGTAAAGGATAATCTTATCCTTTGCTGGTTCCATTTGATAAACGTGATAAAATTCCGTTTACCATTTTAATGTATAATGAGAATGGAAGCATAAGAGTTGCAAAAATTTCCTTCATAAGTAGGTTGTTTTTAATTATTAATTTATTCTATAGTAAATCAATTTCACTACGAGATTTTCATAATGGAAAATATGTACAAAAATAAAAAACAGGACAATTCCTATTGTCACCCCGCTTTTGAAAACCACCTATAGTTTGACTTGTCTATAGGCTGGCTACATGATAAGTACCTTTTATACATATAGAAGCAAGAAATGATTCTATTCGATAAAACATACCTCAACCACATAGATTTCTATGAATAACAACCTACCCCTACCTAAATGAGAGTCGAGCACAATGTGCTTTGCAAGCAGCAGAGAGATATATTGGCGTACTTCAACCATATATATTTAATATGAATGAACACCTAGCTAAATGAAATTCTAGCTTGATGTGCTTTGTGAGCACCAGAGTGATCTTATTTTTTTTTTAAACAGTGAATTGTTCTTTTATTTCTGATCAATAATCATACAACAGATACATGATACTATCTGGTACATCAAGCTGAAAAAGAAGTTTACATAGTCTGGTCATAGACAATACATCTTTACATTTGTTGCAATGGGAAAAGAGTGATATTATTAACATACCTCAACCACATAAATTAACTATGAATGAATCCCTAGACAGTAGCTGAATAAATATCTAGCTTGATGTGCTTCATGAGCAACATAGAGATACAACTAACATGCGTCGACCACATACATTTGCTATCAAATATATTCTGAACACCCTGCCCTAGAAATAAGAAAGTCTAGCTTGATGTTCTTTGTAAGCAGCTGAGAGATTATACTATTAGATCTACACCACATACATGTATAAGCAATGAACACCCTATCCCTAGCTAACTAGAATCTAGCTTGATGAGTTTTAACAGCAGAGAAACCTCAAATCCATAACATTAAATGTAGGAATCGAGGTAGTTATGTACTAATGCTGGCACCATAAAAAAAAAAAAAAAAAAAAAAAAGTCTCCAGCATATGTCGCATATGACAAAAACCTACAAGATAATACAATAAAGAAAGGCATTCTTCCCCTCTCTGATAAATACTCGTCCAAATGTCTCATCTATCATATGAGATCTTTCACTCTTTTCGAAATTTCATCACTCGGGTCTTTATGCAGGTAAAACAACTGACTACATGGATGCTCAATCAAAGTTAAAAATCAAGTGAGCTTATGTAAGTTGAGCTAGAATATTATGTGTATGCAAATTCGATCTGATTTGGGCTCAGGGCTCCAGGATACAATGTCAAAAAGACACCCACTCCCAGTGACTAACCATCAAGAGGATGAAATCCATGGATAACAAATACACCAATGCTCAAAATGTTAAAACAGTGTAATGGACAGGGTCAAGCAACAGAAACTACCAGTAGATTCAACATATTTAAGGTTGTATTATAATTTTTACCCAGCTCTAAATCCCTTTGGGATCCATACGGACGAGTGTAAGATGACAATAGAAACAGAGAATTTCTTCTCGTGGTTAGAACTTCGATAAGTATTGAGAGGCATATTGATGACGCTCATAAAAATCCAATATAGCAATGTATGAGGCATATCTCTGATGAAACACAGCAACAAGTATAGAAGAGAAATGGAGCACGAGTATACGACGTGAAAATAGAAAAGTACCAATAAGACAGTGATATTATGATGATAGTGTGCAGAGGGAGGCTCCTAGGTAACGTGGTAGTTCGCGAACCCGTGAAAAGCCCCTTGGCAAGGCAGAAAAGAGGAAGGCCGTCACCCCAAAGGAGGCTCGACAGCAGTAGAGAGTGAGGGAAATTTCGGGAGTATGTTCGAGGGAAGAGGTTATAAATGGTACTGTAAACGTGTACGAGCCAACAGGTCCAGACTCGAGAATTTCTCAGCTGTCTTTTCCTTTGCCCTTTCTTATTTCCTTTGAACCGCCCAAAGTCTTGACTTCTTGACACTTACCGCTCCTCTCCTGGGGCCTAAGTTACTAGAGAAAGAAGAGAGTTCACCTTTTCTTGAGGTTCATATTAGAGAGGATTTTAATTATATAATTATTTTGTGCCATGCCATTAATAATCTTAGAAAATAGAAAAAATTGTTTTCATTGGAAAAAAATTTATTATTTCTATATTTTATAAAGTCATAGCTCTTTATAAATCAACAACGAATTAAGTTTTTGCGGTTAAGTTAACAAAAAAAATTATGGTTATATCTAAATAAAATCAGCAAAATTTTATTTTTTAATAAAACATTATCTATCTATTCTATGGGTAAACCCTAAACTCTAGATTTTTTCTTACCTATACTGCCAACTAATGGAGTTATATCACTGTGTAAAACCTTGAAGTAAAATCATGAAGCATTGATATCATTTTTTAAATAAATAAAACATCTCAAATTTGTATTTACATTATATCCCTGAAAATTACGTACAAATTACAACCCAAGAATATGTTATTGTGTTATTATATATTGATGTTTATATTTATACAAGTTAGTCATAAATTTGAACAACCTTAAAAGCAACCCTAATGAAGATAAAAACGTAAAACAGAAATATGTATAAAAATAGTATACTTTATTGTTGTTTCAGATATAACAAAATGCAACTAAAAGGAGAGCGGATGCTTAGGTCTGTGGTACAAACTTAGCCAGATTATGTAGACCAAAGAGGGAGACTAAGTAGAAGCAAGACATGTAAGCAACCAATTAATGAGCTAAGGTTTGTTGATTAACTTTCCCCGTTTACTATTAGGGTTGTAGTAAACTTATACTTCTCTTAATTATATTTTGGAAAATGCACAGTATCTATCCTACCTACATGTTAATTTAAATCATTGATGCCTAGGGTTTATCCTTTAGAATATAAAATAAAATAGTTTTTTATACATTTAAGGGCTTAGATTAACATGTACATAGGATAGGTACCACGCATAAGTGCAGCTAGCATTACTCTTATATTTTTGCAAGATAAAAATAATAAGTAAATATTTTCCCTCTCTTGAAATCAACTAAATGTCTCATATGAATAAAAACTTAATCAACGAATAATTTCTTAGATGATATTAATTCAATGTAAATACACCTTAAAATGAATAACGATAAAAAAAACTAGAAAGCATAAGCTCAATAGCCCTTCTAAGGTAGTGCGTATGAGATTGGGCTTATGAAAACCTGATTTGTCATTTCCCTTTTGCTCATTTAATTGTCTATTTCAGTGAAGCGCAGACGAATTGTCTATTTTGAGTAGTAAATATGCTTTTGACTTGGACTAGAGACTCATTCATTGTTGAGTTTGAGAACTGAACAATAATTGTACATAAGAATATTGGTTTCAGTTGTTGTTTATAATTTCTAAAACCATGTTTTTCTTTTTAACAAATGTGAAAAGAAGATACTTGAGGACTTCATTTGTTTTCTTAGTTTACGATCAATTTTATAAAGAGTAATGCTAGACGCACCTAGCAAATCACCTATCCGACGATACATGTTAGTCTAAACCCTTAAAAATATAATTTTTTTTTATAAAATCCTACTTTCTAGGGGATAAACCCTAGGCATCAATAGTTTAGATTAACATGTGTGTGGGATAAGTGCGGGGGCTAAGTGCAACTAGCATTATTCTTTTGTAAAGTCTGAACTCACCCACCCAGTCATAAGGAACCTATCCTAGTGTTGTTTGGTTTTTAAGTTAGTGAAATATATTTAAGAGAACCCGGAGGGAAATACTTGATCTTTGCAGCTGCGTGTAGTACATATTTAAATTGTTTATCTTAGTAAAGGCAAAGGTTTCTTGTCAGCATTTTGTTGTTCTCTAAGACCTCCCGTAACACCACTAAGCTCTCCTCAAGTTCACTTGAAGCTTGTCCTTTACATATTTCTTAAATGTTAGTTTCTCACTTTTTGATATAGAAAAATAAAAAAAACCCGTTTTCAACGTGTCTGTCCCTTGAAGATGCATGTTTTTTTATGAACAAGCTTCAAATGGAACACATTGTCCTTGATTATAAAATGCTCCTACCAGAAGCTTTCACACATTTGCATGCTTTTAGAATAATTGAGCCTTTCAAAATTGGTAATTTCCATATAAAACACACGTAGCATATAATCATCTTACAATGCTATATATATATATATATATATATATATATATATATATATATATGGTTTCTTAAGCACTAAACATACCAATAATCATAAATACCAGGTTCTCATGTCCGCTGATGGTGCATCATAGAGGATATTAATTGGATACTTAGCAGTTATTGTGATTAGGATAATATATAGGACACCACATCGTTGAGGCTTGCCAGTTAAATTGATGTTATGGTAGGATACTTGTTCATTATTTTACAGCAGATTTTTCAAATTCTCATAAAGTTTTATAGGTTGATTAGCTTCTTCTTGTGACCAAAATGTTCTACATATTTTATCTTCCATTTTCTACGGGTTTTTAGTTATGATAGTGAGAAGTTCTAGCTAGAGTAGGCTCACTTTGGTAAACGAGTAATGATGTTGATTATGACTTGCAACAGCACGCAAAAATCTACTACTGCCAAGTATCGCTCTCAGAAAAGAGGAAGAGACGTTAAGGGAAAGCTTGCTCATTGTTATTTTAAATGCAAGCAGAGAGTTATAATTTTATCATGGTCTCATTCCCCTGGAAAAATTGGCAAATTCTTTACCGAGTCTTTACGTAAGGGTTTCGTGTTCCTTTGGCGCCGTCCGACGCCCGTCCCACTGATTGCAGCAAACATCATGTGCATCAGAAAAGGAGTGCAGGTTTTCCTAGTTTGGCAATCCTCGCCTCCTAGGAATGCCATTTTTTCTCTCTGCTAGCTCTTGACAGCATCGAGAGTTCAAACCTCTAGTGGGAACTCGAAATGATTCTTGTCGGAGCTCAATCAAGAAAGCAAAGACTCTGAGTCTTTGTATTTTCTTTCCTCGCAAGACTACCCCAGAAACGTACAACTGAAAACAAGCTCCTTTCGGCTACCGTCGCCTCACTTTTTGTATATCTGAGGCTATCAGTACTGCTTCCGTTATCCTCTTTAAGACTATAAAAGAAAAACCGAGGGACTTGGCAATCTGGGGCGATCGAGCAGAATCGGCGATACATCGAGATGGAGGGGAGCTGCCCAGCCTCCGGAAGCGCCAAGGGCCTGTCGACAGGCGGCAAAGCCAGAGGGTCGACATCGCAAGAGCACGACGACGACGCCTACTCCCATCTGGGAACCGTTGCACGGAGGGCCCTGTTCTCGTCAAAGCAGCGGCGAAGAAGGGCTCAGTGTCACACGGGAGAAACCAAGGCCCTGCCGAGTAGGCTGAGCAGGGTATTCACCGCCGGCAGCTCGGCGAATTCCGACTGGAATACCGGGTCCGAGAACAGTTGAACTTTTTGAACATGTGCTGCTTGATTTAGCGACACAGAGCCGTGCTTGTGTCAGTTTTAGTTGTAACACAACAATTCTATGCAAGCAAATGACACTCCATCTTGCACCAGTAAACAACTGACTTGGAAGATTGCAGCCCCTAGTTCGTCTTCCATCTAGTAAATTTACCTACTTTTACCTACTTTTACCTACATTTTGTTCCAGTCCTTCAATGTCTTCTTCAGTGTGCCGCTTGTCATAAAAACAAGGGCTTTATTTGCTGCCCTTACTGAGCAGTAGTACTGTAGAACCAACTCGAGCACCAACAGCACTTGAAGAGAAACATGGTAGTAAATTGAGGAGACGATTTGACAAGGGCAGAGAGGGAAAGGGCGAAGAAATTATATATATTTCAACGGGCGTATATTTCAACGGGCGTGTGAGCATTCCATCAGCGCAACACTATCTTTACATTAATCCACCAAATTGGGCCAACAAAACTCCTAATGCTGCAAAAATCCCAAGCCATCTCCACCCAGACCGTCGCCTCCCATTATAGGGCATTCATTCGCATCGTGTCCGAACTGTCCACAGCAAGGCACGGGGCACCGCCTCCTTTTCCTGGAAAAATCATTCATGTCTTTGGGCCTTCTCTCTTTCAGTTTCCCCAAACTGATGTGGTCTTGGGGATTGCCACCTGTGAAACTCTGCACCATTCCATCAGCATCTTCAACTTCTGGTAAAAGCAATGAATCAGATGGGCTGCCAAAACTCATCTCACTAGGACCTTGGCCTGATCTTGGGAACTCCTTGATCCTAGATAAGACCATAGCAACTTGATCTATCGCAACATCAAGCCTCTCATCCGTCTCCAACGACTCAGTGAGGAGAGCAGATATCATGGATTGTAAGACCTGAACCCGATCAGAGTGGTCTCTTGAAGTAGTCCGAAAGAGCTTCCTGGGAGAAGATGAATTCATCGATCTCCACCGCAGGGGCAGATATTGGTCAGGAATATGAAAACAGTTGTTAGTTGAGAGGACGCGGAGTACATGCTTACAGAGGATCCCTGAAAACTCGAACTGATGACAACTGCAGTTAATGATCTCTTCACGAGGAATCCAGATCACTTTGCACCCGCCATCCATCTGGGTATGATGCCTCACAAGAAAACTACCATCCTCCATTTGAAATGATGCAAATTGAGGAGCCAGTACAAGCTCTTCCTGAAGTTTACAGAACGCGTAAGGTGTGAGAACAGTTGCTGCATGCGATTCAATTGGAGACCCAGTTTTCAGACAGACTTTATGGAGCTTTCGTTGCATCTTCTGCTTTGCACCTGCTTGATCTCGGAAATCAACGATAACAGCCACCTGCATAAAGAAATGCGAACATGATTAAGGCCATGATGACAAAAACTAAGGCTGCAGAAATACTTCACAACCTTTTCTTTTTCCAAACAAGTCTAGATTTCTCATTAGTAGGAAAAATCCTTGGTGGACACAACAAAAAACTAGTGCGGCTGCCAGCTGAAGGTCATTTTAGGACATCAGCATATGAAATAAAAAGAATTATCCTATCATATCTTAGAACAGTCCTTTACAACATTGAAACCCTGAGATGGAGGTCACCTCACACCTAAGAAATCTGAAGGTACAATTTCAAGCATGATTTGACTAACTCGGCAAGTCAACCGACTCTCAACCCCCTACTCCCGGTTCGACCCCCCATATTCACATTGGCGAGTTGAACTGGGAGTCAGACTTCTCCTTCTGGTCAGGGATTAGTCGCCAACGACCCGAGCCAAGTTAAGCTTAGCCCAGTGGTTGACCTGACCTGACCCACTTATTGATGAACCCGAGTTGGGTTGACAAACCTTGGTTTCTAGGTGCAGACATCATTTTTCAAATAACTAACAGAAGATTCCCACTTAATTTAAAATTAGAAAATTATTAAGAACTTCAAATTCAAATTCACTTAAGTGTGTATGATAGCGTGTATGCGTGTGTATACACTACTCACGCGCTCCACCACATGCCTGTATTTTTGTGTGTGCATAAATGTATATGCGTGTGTGCACATGCATGTGTGTGCGTATGTGTGTGCATATGCGTATGTGCTCATATCTGTGAGCACATGCGTGTGTGTGCACATGCGTGTATGTGCGTATGTGTGTGCGTGTATGTGTGCGTATGTGTATCTGTGTGTACATATGTGCGCGCATCTGTGTGTGCATATTGTGTGTGTGTGTATGAGTGCCAATGTGTATGCCAATGTGTGTGCGTATGTGTGCGCATATGTGTGTGCGTATGTGTGCACATATGTGTGTGCGTATGTGTGTGTGTGTGTGTGTGTGTGTGCATATGTGTGTGCATATGTGTGTGCATATGTGTGTGCATATGTGTGTGCATATGTGTGTGCGTATGTGTGTGCGTACGAGTGTACATGCATGTATATGTATATGTGCATATGTGTGTACATGCGTGTATATGTGTATGTGCACATGTGTGTGTGTAATTGCACATGTGTGTATAAGTGTGTGTGCACGTGCCTGTATGTGTGCCTGTATATGTGTGCCTGTATATGTGTGCCTGTATGTGTGTATGTGCATGTGTGTGCATATGCATACATCCGGTGCATGTATAGAGACAGAGAGAGAGAGCATAATACCTGCTCTACAAAATTATCTAGCTGTGATTGAGCACTTAAAAACCGCTGGATGAAAGCAGTAGTAGACTCTGATTGGAAAGTACTGTTCATTCCAGCGAAGAAGTAACATCTCAAGTATGGCAATGCCCAAAAAGTTCGCAAAGCATATAAGCTGACGATGTGCTTATTTGAATGTAATCCATATGCATTTACCATCTCTCTCCATCCAACTTCAAAGTCATCCACCGACTCCATTTTATAGAGGCGGTGGAACTCAGCCTTCCAATTATCATATTGGGACCCAAGTAGTACTGAAAACCAATCAGAGAACTTTGAAATAATGTGCCAGATACAAAAAGCATGCTTCGTACTTGGCATTTCAATAGCAATTGCCTCTTTAAGCCACATGTTTTGATCCGTCAAAAGTGTTTGTGGAGCTTTCCCTTTCATAAAGCCCAAAAATGTCTGTCATGCAAAACAGGAAACTATTATCACATAGCTTGAAAAGGGTAGTAGTGAAACAAATCGTTTATAAAAACTATTACTTTTTTACCTTCAGTGCCCATGAGAAAGACTGCATATTTTCATCTCGGAGGAGAACACAACCAAAAAAGCAATTCATTCCATGATTGTCCACTCCAATCCATATCCCAAGAAGCATGTCATATGGCTCCACTCTGTGGGTTGTATCAAATATCACAGCATCTCCAAATGCCTCATACAATCGAACAGAAGAAGCATAAGACCAAGCAACATGCTCCAACCTATTATGTGCATCTATTTTGAAATCATATCTGAAGTTGGGATCTTCATCCTTGATTTTTTTGCACATTGTGAGAAGGTCAATAGCATCATTATCACGGTCCACATTTCTAAATGACTGGAGCAAGTTTCTGACATCTATTTCAGTGAATGGTAAACACCCGAGCTTAACTCCTTTCTCGAGCTCCATAAGCCTCAACATTTGGCGAACTGACATGCCTGCTTTAGCAAACATGCAAATACGACTCTTGTCGTCTGCAGAAATTGTACAATAAGCAGGCAGTAACCGTACTTCATTTGATTTTAACAGTTCGTGGTTGTGAACATTGCTAAAGCCAGTGATCCGCCACTCGGGGACATCAAAATCAGCCCTTTTAACTATTCGCATGTATGCCTGACAGCCGCAGCGGGAGGATTTGCGATTTCTTTGTAGTTTAGATTCATCGGAGGGCTTAATTTGTGGGTATCCACCACGATGGCAGGTGAAATCCCTTCTAGTGATTCCTCTGCCGACTCCATCTTTTCCTCTAGTACGGTGACGCCTAATTGAGAAACCACACTGCTTTGCAAAACTACAATAAAATTCATACGCAGCATCTTGGGACACAAACCTTTGACCAATGAATGGGACCAGATTTACTGAGGTTTGGCGTGACAAAATTGTATCTTCAGGAGTTTCTTCAATGGTGCCAATATCATCTGCTGATAAATCTGTCCCATTATCTGAAGCTTCTAACACTAAGCCAGCTTCTTCAGGAATTCTCTCCATAAGAGATAAATTACAGCCAAGATACAAGGCCTGCATACCATATTGAAATGGTTAACAACTACGAAATAACAATCTTCAAAAGCTTAGAGCAGAAACCGCTTCCATCTGCAGAAATTCTTTCTATGTCTTGGGAGTTTTTAGTTACTCAACTAAGAAACTGTTAGTTATTTCTATGACTAACGATTTGGGATTTTTAAGCTACTCAACTTAGAAACTATTACAGAAAGTATGATGAAACAGATTGTTATGATGAATCTTTCTTACAGAGTCTCAGAAATGTAATTTCATAAATTAATAATTTGTGACACTTATACCTAAGTTGCAGTGAGCTTTTATTTTACCTGCGCAATTACTAGTAATTATCAAATATGGAGCTCAAGCCAGGGACAGTTGGACTTTACATGAGGACAAGGAACTTATACAACCACCTTCCCTCCCTCCCCATCTTTTTATTATGAAAGGTGAAAACAAGAACAACATTCATATGGTTTAAACAAGGCTACAGCAACAAGCAGATCGACAACATCATTTTGGAAATTACAAATCCAATACAAACTGGCAGATAAATTATCAAGTCAATCTTTCCCGCACAAACATACCTAAGAAGTATTAAAATAATCATAAATTTCATTTTTTCCACAAAAGTGAGAAAATTGGAATACAATGTTGTTGTATTATCTTCAGATATTCAGCGGCAGTTAGAATTTGCATAGACATTGTCATAAAATTTCATCCCATAAGGATGGTTAAATATCAGTTTTGTGCGAGATTTTATTGAGGGGCAAAAGGAAGTACAAAGGTCCCCCATGAATAGAGATAGAAAATTATAAAAATACATAGGAGAATAAAACTACACAACTGATCAGATTACAATAAAAACAACATCATCCAAATCCAGTAAACATAACAAAGTTGGATGCACTTTCCCTGGCTAGCTCATCAGCAGCCTTATGGTTTTGCAATTGCAACTCATATAGATCAACCCCCTCAAAAAAAAATTGCAACTCATATCATCATTTTTCTTGTTAAGCACATGGTCTAGTAGATTAATAATTTATCTTCTATTAAAAATAAATTAACACAACCTCATAAAGGCTAATTGAGAAATAGTTTCTAATATAGATCATAGGAGATGTTTATATTTTTATTTTTCTGAAAATGGCGATTGAAGTTTAGGTTACAGAGTAGCTTCAAAGATGTTTATCGTAAAAAGCTTATTAAGATCTTTAAGTGTATGGCTTCTAGTGTCATCCCCTTTTTTGTTATTTTTCACAGCCTCCATGCGGTATGCAAGTGAGGAAAACTGTCTTACCTCAAATCCATCACGGTCATAGAGCCTTCGCCTCTCAGGATCAGATAGAATGTTATATGAATAAGCAACCTCTTTAAAACGTTCTAAAGCTTCAGAATTACCTACATTTTTGTCGGGATGATACCTGTTAAATATTGTGGAATAAAATTAAAACCAAAGGCCAGTAAAGAGCTCGAGGAATCATCGTTAAACTGTACAATTTTTTATTTGAGGTTATTCATAGAAAATTAAGTAAAATAATAAGAATTGTTCTACCTTTTAGTCCTAAAGTTCTAACCAAGAATGCAAAAGATTATCTAGTGAGATCCACCACTTACCAGATGACAAAATAGAATATTGTTTTCTGAAAATTCAAAGGGTTTTGACACTAATATAAATGAAATTACAAATTTTTAAAAACTGAAAATTTTGATATAATTTCAACTTCAAAAAAAAAATTGATATAATTCAGGGAGGGCTGGGATTCCATTTTAAGTAATAGAATGTAAAATTTTAAATTTCCAGGTGCATATACAAAATTCCTTTTCTCTCTAACAAATGGCAGAAAAAAAAAATAAAGGCTTAAATTTGTTGCTGATCCACACAATAAAAAACAAGACATACAGGCATGTCAAGCTGGAATCAAATCATTATCCTTTGCACCTATGAGAAGGATGACTAATAAAAGCAATAATATTTATTGTTAATATGCTTAGTGAGATTTTTCTTTAATATTAACTGAAATATCCTACTGTTTAACTTTCAAAAAAATATATATTCCTGTTCATTTGTCCTTGTTAAAGTAATTTTCCTCCTTACAAGCAGAAAATAAAACATTTTTTATGTAATCCTCACTACATGATAACCAGATAAAATGCTGCAGCCTGCAATCTATGTTGACATTTCTTATTTTTCTTTTCCAAATTCTAAGCTATGAATAAAGCACTTAAAACAATAGCACTCCCTCATAGACACTTATGACAATGACTCAGCAGTCGGCATTGCCTTCTCCCTCTATCTTGTGTGCAACTATCAGTTTAGTAACATCACTATTCCACTTTTTTTTCTAAATAGCAGAATTCGTTATAACATTTTGAAAAGCACAGTGACAACTATGATAAGTAGGAAGGCTGTACGGAACCTTAATTTTCCTATAATATTTTGAGTTTTCGACTGAAAAAAACTACCTGAGCCATAATCAAGACTTATATAAAAGTAAAATTTTTAATTGTCATAGACGTCAGGCCAAAAGCCTCAGACCATAACTACACTTAAAAAAATAAAAACCAGTAGACGTGCCTGGGCAAGAGACAACTTACTTGAGTGCTAATTTTCTGAAAGCCGACTTGATCTGGAAGCAAGTTGAAACCCTAGAAACCCCCAATACCTCATACGGATCTCTGAGAGCCGCAGGTCTGGACGGTTTCTCCATCTCCTACGTCGTGTCCTTCGGTCGAACCATCGACCCTATCCAGATTCGGTCCGTGGTGAAGGTTCCAGGAATATCCGATTCGGATTTGATACGAAGAAAAAAAGCCAGCACAATTTAATCGATCAAGCTTCAATATTGAAGCATAGCATCCCAGAATCTTAGATCAAAGTTCAATTCAAATGCACCAGATTCAGATTACGTTTGATGGGAAGTGAGAAATGTGTTAAAAAAACTGCAGACTTTAGGCGTTGCTCTGAAGAATTCATCACGGAGAAGACGTCGACGTAGCCATGAATCCGATGAGCATAACTAACGTGCGCGGGCAGGACGCACCGGGTTAACGAGTACAACAGGTAACGAGAATAAGAACTCGGGATCAACGGTTGGCTTCGATTGCGCTTCCGCCACGCCCGTTGAGCGCGGGAACTGCGACGAGATTTTTCGGGCAACTGCTGGATTGCGCCACCGGTGCGCACAGGGTCGAGGAGGTCGCACGGTAAGCAGGGAAGGCTAAACAACACGAAGGCGCAGGTTAGATGAACCCTAATAAAGGGAAAGGGCGAAGGGGTCGTTCCCGGCGTCAATGTGAACTAGTGAAGGGAGTTCGCTCTACATAGGCGCTACCGTGCGCCAGGGAGGAGGCGAAGAAACGAAAGATGTATGATCTGGCCGGCTGGCATTGGACTATTTAATTTGGGAAGATAAGGTACTCGGGGGGTGTGACTTCGCACCTGTCAGGTAGGCATAGGTCCGCCACCCCGCTCGGACCGCTTACCGGGGCACCAACTCAAGGGGGACCCTGCTACAGGGACCATCAACCAGAGCCCTTTTCCACTATCAGCATTCGTTTTTCTCTGACGTGACTCCTACTGCAGTCAATGCTTCAATGGCCCAGTAGGTAGGTACGCTGGATCGTGTCCATGGGCTCGTTAATATTAGAAAAATAATTTTAGTACTCCTTTGAAGTTAGTTTGACATTGTGACTTAGCAACTTAGTTTGCAGTCCATTAAGAGAAAATTTAGGGTTTAAGATTTACCCATAGAATAAAAAGATAACATTTTATAAAAAAAATAAACTCTTGCCGAATTTATCTCCAATTTTATCTCTTACCTCGATGCCATGTGAGTATGTAAACCCTTTGAAGTAATATTTCGAAGTGATTGTATCACCACTCGTAATATTATTATTGTGTAACTCAGTCTACTCGTCTCAAATTTCTGATAATCTGAGTCTAGTGGGATAACCATATTTGATGGGTTATGCCAACTGTTCTCTTCTCAATCAAGATAAGGTTTAAGGTTTAGGTTTTCCATAGAATAGGAAAATAAATTCGACTTTAATTCTTATTTGGGCTGTCAACAAGGAGTCCTAATCATGTTATAAACCCTTGCAGTAAAATATGGTTGTAGGCATATCGCCACTCTTTACATATTCATATAGCTTTTGATTAAATATATATATATATATATATAATTAATTAATTAATTGATTCCATTGGTTGTGAGTTTACTATAGTGCTTCATTGAGACCTCCGGCTACCCAACCCTGTGTTACCACCGAATACTCAACTTCACACTTTCGATTATAATATAATAGTAGAAAGAATCTTTATCGATTCTACAAGTGACTTTGGTTTTATCTTTTGAAAGCATGTAAATTACTCGGGGTCTCACTCCAAGTTCCGTTACACTATGTATGGAGGTGTATTGGCCAAAACGCGATGCTTATCGGCACGATACCGCCGTTTCTAGAGGCGTTACATAGTGTAATCGGACAGAGGAGAGGTGTGTAAGTTGTAACCTGTGATCACTCTCCAAATTTTCAAAATTTCTTTGCAGATAGTTACATTGGTCAACTGAAACGCATTCTGCCACAGTCTTGGTATGCAATTCTTCTATAAAGGTTTATTAATTTCTGGTCCTCATAAATCTAAATTCAAGTTGATATTACTCCCTAATGTGAAAATAATATTGAGTAACGTGAGTGATTATATACTCGAATTACTGATTACAATTGTATTTAGAAAGCATGTTTAATAAAAAAAATGATATTAGTATTTTCATGTTTTACCACGAGGGTTTACATCTTAATGTGTAGTCGTCTTGGTAGCCTAGTTGAAAGTCTAGGTAAGGTTTAGGATATAGAGTTACCCATAGAATAAAAAGATAGTTCCTATTTAATCTTTTACTTGAACTGCCACCGAGTCACACTGTACGGACGCATGAGATTTCGAAATAACATGGCATTTAACTGAGTAATATGATTTTGTTTTTGCCTTTTGATCTGGTTCCACCAAAGTTGAAGCTGATCTCCAATGGAAAGTGCAAAAAAGGGCAAAGGGGGGAAAGCACTTTTCGCTTTACCTTTTGACAGACTTTTGCCACGTACGATGCCACTGGGCCCGCACGTGTAGTTCAAGAATCGGCATTGACGGTCCCCAAGAGACTCCCACATTTCTCCATCTCATCCGAACTTCCATTGGAGGTCTCTTTCGTGGTGGTCCAATAGAAAGGCAAAAGAACCTGGGTCCCCCTCCCATGTAACCAAAGACGGTGACACTAACAAGTAACAACACCCCCTTGGCCCCTTGTGTATGCATGTCTGTATGATTGTATCTCCTTCCTCCACTTCGCTTTATTATCTTTGATCATTGCGTTTGGGACGTAACGTCTTCCCATGACCCCGCCCCAATTCCATACTTATCCCTACAGTTCTCATGTTGAAAAACTGAAAAAAAAAAAAAATCCGATTTGAGATTTGTGAGAGATGCGAGGGCGAGGTGGCTCTTGTTTCTTTAACATAGATGTGTTAAGATTCAGGACATTACGATTGGCGATCGGTGGTGAAAGGGGCAGATTGCGAAATCCAAGCACGCCGGGTAATTGTTGACTCTATCATTCGTGACCCCAAAGGGCCAAAGCCGTCCCTTTTGCGATGCACTTTGGGTTAGTGTTACATCACGTAGGCGCATATTAGGGGGAGGAGGGTGTTTAGAGTCGACTCTAGTCCACTTCGGGTGGGGGTTGAGACTCGAGAGGCAGAGGGAAGGGGACAGCGTTAAGAGGACTCGTGGGACACAGCGAGATATAGAAGATCTGGGTTGTTGCCGCTTTGCTTTATCTGAGGTATGTTCTGTAATCGACTTGGGATTGGCATTTTGTCGAACAGGTGACTTGCTATCATGGGTGTTTAGCAATTCTATCCGTCTCTCGAGTATGAGTGGATGTAGTGAGTCTAGTGGACAGCGGAGCAAAGCAGAAGGGAGATGATCAGTTCCCAATTCGACGTCTGTTTCCGTATCAAAAGTCAAAAACAGTACTGATTGAGGTAATTAAAAGGGGAGGACTCGGAGGAAGGAGCTTGAGAGGGGGCGGAATTAAGCAGAAAAAGGGGTTCTTTCCTTCCTTTTCATAGTTGACGTTTAGTCCCCACCGGAAACAAGAAGTTATGTACGATTTGTAGTTTTCCGGTAGGTTATCTCGAGTGGTTGCGTACGGCTGCCACCCGAGGGCCCTGCAGATGCTTGCGTCTATCCTGATTTCTTAAGTACCGATGCTACGTTTCAATGGCAACTTGGCCGTCCTCCCCCTTTACATGTTTCGTCATATTACAGCAAGGAAACGCCCCCCCTCGCCTCCCCTGCTCATCATGCTTCCACGAACAAAGCGCAAAAGAGTCGAAAAAAGCTCGCCTCATTGGTCTTTATGAAAGGAAGAAAACAGAGCACGACTGGGCCATCAGGTGTCCAAAGCGTATAAATACAGATAAGGTAACCCTTGCATGAAAAAATAAAAAATAAAAAAAAATAAAAAGCACGTCCCTCCTCGAGGCAAGGCATTACGGAGAGAGTGGTGTGGTGGGGAAGAAAAAGTAGTACTTAGAATCCTTGAAGTGCATGTGAAGCTTTAAGAGGGGAGAGGGGTTTCCAGGGGACAAGATGATAACCAGGGCTATGCGCCTTTTCCGAGTCGAAATCTTCCGCAATTGTTTCTCCTTCAAAGTCCGATGGCAGTGATAGAGAGACGACGTCAATCACGCAACGCGTCGTGGGCGACACGGCCATCATCCAAAAGGGGAATTGAAGAGTGGCGAACTAGAAACCGAGGATGGGTTATGTCACCGGGCATTTGTGGCCGACCGCTGCCCTCCCACGAGATCATCGCACTCTTGTCTTAATCATCTCCCTGGAGATCGAGCAAGTTAACGAGTGCTGCTTTCGTCCTCCCTTATCCATCATTTTTTATTTTCTCTTACCTTCCCATCTCCTCTAGTACTCTTACCAGTATATCTGATTCTTCACCAATCCAGAACAGGAAATTGAGATCCAAGTTCTGGTAATGCAGACGAGCAGATCGATACAGGAAAAGCTAATTCGATCGTGATTTCCTGGAAACCTCTTTAGATTCGCATTTCGGTTTAGCATCATGCCTTGTAACAAGGCCATTGTCCCCCCGCCACCTCCACTAATGTTGCCGAAGAATTAAGAGAAACAACTACCCCATTATAGACTCATGGATTAATGTATTTTTTGCTTTAGTTTTGCTGATTTGGTTATTCTACTTTCGCTTATGGGGTCATATCTGCATAATCACCGGGAAGCATCCTCGTGCCAATCTTTAGTAGAGAGATACATAAGATCTGATCAAGCTGTTTTATCGCTACTCCTTTCTGCCAGCTCCTTCCCGCACTCAATTTGACTCTTTCTTTCGGTGCTCTGTCTCAATATCTGCAACTAATGGCAGGAGAGTTGTACTATATATGATGCGCACAATTTGGCGACAGATTCAAATCAGGATCATTGGGGTCGTTGATGTTTGATCCCCTTTTGATATGTATCTTTCAACTCAAGTCTGATTCTTAATTGCTTCAAGCTTTGGCTGTAAAACATGATTAGGATTTACAACATAATATGCATACATTATTCTGGCTATAGGTGATATTAATAATATTATACACTAATTAATTACATTCTCCAATGATCCGTTGGTTGGTATCCCTCAAAATGCATCATTATTCGACAATGTGGCAGAATTAAAACGCTTCTGATTTACTCTTAAACACTTTACGTTCCTAAGGTGATCGGGATGGGTTGGCTCGGAATTTGGTCAGACGGGCTCCGACTCGGATTTTTTGTTTTTCCCGAGTCTGAGCGAAAACACCATGGTGTGGGACGGTCACAGGGACCTTTCGACCCCCTACCACCAACTTTATTACGTCCCTTTTTATCTTTATACGAACCCAATCACCAGCCTTATTCGATAATCCACGTACGGTCATGACTCATCGCACGTGTTGAATGTTACGCTACTGGGCCAAAATATTTTGTTATTATCTACAAACCAAAATACACTTACACTAGTTAAAATAATGAGCCACCAAAGGAGAATGATGTGCCCAGATCACTTATCGTGGGTCCCCCCATTACACTTTCTATAACACTGTTCTTGATAGTTTCAGGCAATGTTAAGGGTGATCTAATCCACGGGCCAATTAGGCTCACCAATAATGCTTCCGTGCCTCGGCCGGGTCGTTGTTGATGGACCAAGCTTTTACCGACACACGTCGCAGTCACGTAGCGTACGTCCGACATCGAAAGCATTTCAGATGTCCCGTGGGACTCCATCGCACGTGTGGACGTCGTTCGGGGAGTCGGGGTGACCGGAGGGGATTAGAGGATTTTTGGAGGGCATGAATGTCTTTGGATGTTCTCCCTATAAATAGGAGGCGCATGGAGAATGTTAAATGTTCGATTAATGCAAGGAGGACCCAGAGCGAGGAACGTCGTCATGTTTTCCTAGATTCCGGCTGTCGGTTGCTTTGAAATGGCCGCCGTCGGAGGCAAATCGTCGGAGAAGTCATCGGAGGATAATGGGTGCTCGGACGACGACCGCGAGAGGCGATCCTCCGCCACTCACGTGGTGAAGCTGTTTGGCATCTCCGTCGTCGGCGGAGCCGCCGACGATGGCCACGACTCCTCGTCGTCGCCGTCGCCGACGGAGATCGGCCGGAAGTTCGAGTGCCAGTACTGCCGGCGGGAATTCGCCAACTCGCAGGCGCTGGGGGGACACCAGAACGCTCACAAGAAGGAACGGCAGAGGGCGAAAAGAGCACAGTTCAGCGCGGCGCAGCGGCGGTTCTCTACGGCCTCCGCTGCGTCGCCGCTCCTGAGACCGCAAGCCGGTCGCCCGGCGGTGCAGCTTTGCTACCCGGGTGCTATCGCCGCCGCAAGGATAGTGTGTCCCCCGCAATTCTACTCGCCGTGGTTTCACGTCCCCAGACCGGGTCCCGCCGTTCTGCCGGCGGGAGGGCAGCTTATGAGTAGTGCTCCGGTACCCAACTTCCCGTCGTCGGGGAGGACTGCCGAGGTGGAAGTCGGAGTTGATCTTCACCTGAGCCTCGCGCCTTCTTCTAGTCCGTGAGCTTCGTTTCTACGACGATTCGGATTCCGTACCGAGTCGCTTCTGTTTGAAAGTTTTAACTCGGCCTGAGTCGTGCGGAGAAATTCCCAGATTCTTTTGGATGAGAGAAACCTTCCTGTCAGCACTGAGCACTTTTATCTCCCCTCTTCTTCTTTATGCTTCTCTCATTATCGTCGCATATTCTGATATTCTGTACATTTTATCAGTAATTTTCCATCAATTTTTCCCATTTTCATATCAGCTTGCTACTGACCATCCCAACTTACCAAAAATTTTCCTTTTCTAACCATACTTGTAACTAATAATTGCTGGTAACTGGGATGATCATCATCAAATACTAACACGCGTAAGTTTGACAAGAGGCAAGAGTAAGACCATATATACAGTTTGACAAGTATCACTGACTAATTATTAGTGGGAGAAGGCCCTATTAACCTGCCAGAGCAAATCACTTGCTTCTCTGTTTTATTTTTGGTTTCCACCCGGCTAGTCAAAAAATTTGTTTATCTATATGAGTGATTAAAAACTGGAATTTTTTTCTTACTTAGTTGGATTTTAAAAGAGAAAAAGGTAGAAGCTCTTAAAAAAAGCTGTCTTTTGGGTAGGGCCCATCAACTTTTGTGATTGATTCAAGCGTCATTTAATTGTGTTCAGAAGCTCCCGTTTTTATACGTGTCACTAAATTTTATCTCTTAAACCAGACCAAACGTACAGAAGAAACTAGTTCCTATATGCTAATCTAAAAGGTTCAATTGGGCCAGTAGTTTACCCCTCAGGTGAGGAACGCATGGTTGTGTCTCACCCTGGACGCGATATATAGAAAGAGACTAAAACCTCTGTCTCCTCCTGTTAGGAACAGTTGCCACCTTCCCACTTTTTATCCCTTTCCCCTTTATCACTTACGTGAGCTACTACCACATGAGCAGAGAGATCCAATCAAAAGAAAAGAGTGACATGCGGCCTTTTCCTTTTATGTTACCGACAAAAGCTCTAATATTGGAGGAAAGGACACAATGGGAGCATTTTGTCTCTACATGTTCATCCGGTGAGAGCCACAAGAGATGAGTAGCCAATCTGAAATATAGTTTCCTAAACTTTATCCTTTAAAATTTAGGATTTAAATAAATAAATAATTTTTTTTAAGTTTTTCTATTGGCTGGTTACTTCAGAGTACGTCAAATAGGTAATGCGGACTAAGTGCAACTAGCATTAATCGTTAAGGAAAATGCTAGTTGCACTTATGTGCATACCTATTAGAAACAAAGTTGTTTAGGGTTTATCCTATAGAATTTAAGATTTTATAATTTGTTTTAATCTTTTTAACTGTTTTTGATTCACTGATACATTGGATAGGATTGTGTGGTGGGTGCAAATAGCATTACTCTATATTAAAACTTGTATAAGCGGCGATTAATTTTGATGAGTAGTGATATGTGTACAGCGACATTTTACTGTCTTTATAGTGTGATAAGGTGGAATAAATATAAGAACTTTCTACCCTAAAAACCTGACTAAAATATGTAAATTCTGACACTAAAATATGAAAGTAATGATATTATTTTTTATTTTGTAATAGTAAGTAGCGGTAAGAATTACGGACGTGATTTTTTAGTCACCGTAACTCTTCAACGGAATTTGAGCTCTCCAAGACGACGAACTCGGAAGACTACAAATATTTAGATTTTCCCCGTCAAAGTCAAGGACAAGGCCCATCCGTCTCGGGCCGAGCCCGGGCTTGACCCAGTTCGATTCGGCCGATTGAATTTTCTGTATCCGAGTAGATTCGGAGACTGAGACTCCGAGGGAAAAAATAAATAAAAAACGACAGATTCTTTGCTGTAGCTACAAGTACCAAGCCATCGTTAAGCGCCTAACGATTCGATATTGGATAATAAGACGCCTCTCGGAGGATCTGTGATGGACGGGTTTGGAAGTTGGAACAAAAGAATGGCGGGAAACGCCGACATAATCTCTACGTTTTGACTTGTGAGAAGCGACAAAGGATACATTTTGGTCACCGTGCCCTTTCTCTGGATCAGCGGGGCCAGTTGACCTTCTGAGTTCCAACTTCTCACTTGAGCATTTGATCAGTCGAGCGTCTCTCTGCCTCTTTGCAGTGTCTGCTCGGTAAGAGAGATTCATAAGCATATCGGTGTTCTATTAATTTTGAAAATGATTGAATCGAGCATGTCCTGCTTTTTGAAGTTAAGGTCGGTATTGTGATTTGTGAGCAACCTCTCTGCCATCGTTGCGTTAGTGATGGCACTGCGGTGCTCTTTCCTCGGTAGCTATTATTCTAAAACTAATCTTTTTGCATAGGAGATTATCTCTTAAAGTGTTATTAATCTTGGTCGGCGTTGTGCAACTTGTTTTCGTTGCTATGTTGGTCATACGAAGCTGCATATTGGATCAAGTGGCTCTAAGACGACATCCAGAAATCAATTGCCTGCTGTTTAGTTCCCAGCTTCGAAGGGGAACTTGGAACCTGGGGCGATGCTTCCGCGTTAAGAACATTTATGATATAAGTATTGTATCTTGTCTGGTGCCAATGTAGATGGACTGATCCATATAAATTATAAAGTTCGTTAACTAGTCCAAGAGCAATGACCTTATCTTTATGTCTTCTTCTGGTAGTCTGGTTTTGCTTCTTTACAGCAGGTGCGGTACTAGTTAGCATATGTGGAGAAGTTTCTCATGATTGTTGTGAAATGTTTCTGTTTTGAACTACCTGTGGAAGTTGTCAGGTGTATATGCTTCATATGTATCTTAATATGCTATACGTATAATGGATTAAAAAATGAGTATTTTACATAAAAATTGTTTTACATAGTGCTTTGGATTTGAATGTTTTTCAGTTTTCATTTATTTGCTAGGTTTAGAGAATGTCCTACTGACACTGCACCCTTTTCCTGTGGCAACTGACATCAAGCTCTTCAGGTCTTTAATAAATTTGTGAACATCAAGGCTTGTCCTCATCTGTAGTGACTTCCTGTTGAAAGGTTCTTGTTATTCAAGTGTTTGTCATAATCCATGCATGTCTGAGTCTCGTGGTTGGAAGTTATCTCTTTCTCTCTAAAAGTCTTTGAAGATATTTTCTGTTTTCATTTCTGTTTTCCTCCCTACATCTTTCACCCGGTTGTTTTCTTCTTCAATTCAATTTCTGTTTGCCTGATCCAATTGCAGTTGGCTGCTTTTTATGGATGAACATGAAGGAAAAACTCTGGAAGTTAATGCTACTGAGGGGAATCGTCATCATAATGGAACCATCGGTTTGCATTTTTTTTCAGGACTTTCCCCAGCTTCACCAGCAATATTTGTTTACTTTCTCAAAGAATGTTATGTTCGTGGTAATTCTACATGATATTTATAACTTTCTGATTTTTTTATGTTAGTATTGCTGCAGCTTACCTATCTTCTGTGTTCGTAGGCACCTGTAAGGCCACATATAAGTTTAAAGTTCTTCAGCAAGAAGCTTCACGTGCACTATATAATGTATCAGAACAAGATCAACCTCTTTTTGTACTTCAGTGCCTCTATCTATTGCCTTTGTTTGGACCTCCATATACTGAAGGCTTTAGCCACTTGCTGATATCTTCTCTCCGACGTATACAAACTACCAAAAACATAAAATATTATTCTGTGAAATCAAAAAAATTAGCTGCACAGTTGTTCCTTGACGTACTCACTGGTACTATTGCCCATGAAGAACGAATACTTTTAAAGATGGTTGAAGTTTTTGATATAGGCTTGAAAGATATTGCCAATATTGTATATGGTGTAGAGGTGGACGAAAATGGCGTAGGCATGGAAAAGGCAAAGGATTATGTGAAAGAATATATTTTACGGCTCTTAGAATCTCATTCTTACATGTCAGCTGTGAGTCTTTTAGAGTTTTTCTCCATCCGCTACTCAGAGGAGTCATTTCTCCAAGCAATGGTGGAGAACCACCAGTTGCAGGCTGCAGAGAAGTGGGCCATGTTTATGGGAAAGCCTATGATATCTTTACTTGTGCAGAAGTGTGTTGATATGAAATTGTTAAAACCAGCATATGAGATTATTAAGAAACATAATCTTAAACAGGAGTTTCCTGAGGCATATCATTTGTGCAAAGAAAGGTGAGTGGCATTGTCTGTTTTACTATAGTTTCTTTTGAAAGGTCAGTTTTCATATAATTTCTGTTAAATTGAACTTGCCTAGTTTCAGCTCACTTAAACAGCTAGCAGAAAAAGGTTGCTGGGATGTTGCAGAGATGAGGGCCAACAGTAATAAACAGCTTATTGAGTATCTTGTAAGAGCTGGACTAGCACTAGCAACTCTTTGTGCACTTTTTGACTATGTCTTCTCATTTGTTTCTAGTGCCGGTTTATCTAAACGTGTCCATTAATGTCTGCTAAATGGAGGTCCAACGGATCAGGATATGAACAAAATTATTGATTTCTCATTTTTTACTTAGTACGGAACCTTGAATCTTCACAAAATTCCTGATTCATCACGTGATGGTTAGTTGATTTAGTGGTTGGCTTTGTTCAACTACTTTCATATCTGATACTTTTGATGTCTTCTGAAATAAAGGATAATTGCACCTGCATAGCCTATGTGAAATATGTGTCTTGTGTGAGCCATGTGTTTTGGCAGGTCACTCTAAACTAAAAATTTATGAAAGAATGACAAAGAAATGCTCTGTCAAGTGCAATCTATTTTTTTCTTTCTTCTTAGTCAGTAAGGATTTTATAAACATCTCGTCCTTAATGATTTCCCTTTTAAGGTATTGTATCTGATTGTGATTTTATTTCTTGGGTCTTCCTGTTTTATTTTGTTGACTACTTTATGCTATTTATCTTGATGATGAAGGTAAATCTGGCTATGGAAGCTGGCTACACAGAGAAGGTAGATGAATTATGTGCTCGGTACTCCTTAAATGGTTTCAGAATGCCAACAGGTTTATGAAGACATACTGCTTCCTGTACAAGTGTTTCAAGCTTGAACTTTCTCTTAAACTGACCTCTTACTTCTTTACTTTAACATTTAGTTTGTAATGTAACATCCTATACTTCTTGCTTGCACTATAATCAGTTTTCAAATCTTTCAAAATTTGTTATTCTTTTTTATCCCTTTTTGTCAATTGTAATTAAATTATCATTTAATATTCAGCTGCAGCTGAAGGGAGTCATCCAGAAGCTCAGTATCTTCGTTGCACTGAACTAGGTATAGAGGATGTTTTATGGGTTGATGAAGTCAATGGGTTGCTTGGTGCTATTTCCCATATTGAGGGATGCAAAGTTGTGGGTCTGGACTGCGAGTGGAAGCCTAACTTTGTTAAAGGTGTCAAACCAAACAAGGTAACATTTCGTACTATTAGATGCTTCCCTCCCTCCCTCTCTCTCTGGAACTGAGATGTCATCCCCTTCATTAATATGTAATTGGGGCATCTAGCATGTTATACTTGTGCACTCACTATGAGGGAAACTTTCATCCCTTCAAATTGAATTGTGTTCTTCTGAGGCAATTGGATCAGCTAGTGCAGAGATGTTTCCAATGGCATTAGGCATGGTTTTTGTAATTTCTTCAAACCACTTCGTTATTGCACACACAACAAACATACAAATACCTGACAGTATTGGAAGGAACAAATTCTGCACAAGTTTAAGGCCGGGGCAAGAAATTCTTTTTTTTTTTTTGTTTTGTTTCTGTGAAGGTGATTAAAAGATTGAATGAGTCATGACGAAACCTTGTGGGTTGTGGATGCGAATGAGGGTTTGTGGAGTAAGAAAATTTGGTGGGGCTTGTTTTGAATTTCCAACCCCGTCATGAGGTTTTGCATTGATTGATTTTCAGGCTGAAAGGTTTGAGTTCTCAAAATCTTCCTTGAATTTGTCCCATGTCTACCCTGGGAGGAGGTGCATGTTCCCCCTTCTTATCCTTAATTATGTTTTATGATTTTTTATGGTCGAAATTTTATTAAGGAAAAAGGGCCATCACAACAGCTAAAGCTACATAGTGGCACAAGAAATGCAAGGAACAGACTGCCCCCAAAGAGCTGCGGGAGGTTGAAAATGATTACAATATTTTCTTTTTAATGTCGTATACTATCCATAGCTTCAGCACTTGGACATACCTCCCTTGGAACATGGGATCATTGGATAGATAAGGAAGAGGGCATCTGCATAATCTGCGAACCCCTGATGACACCACTCCCGCCCTTGGCATAGGATTGCCTCTAGAGCTGTCCATGAATTTTAGCTCAAGTCCAAACTCCAAGGGGGTGACCAGTTGGATATTGCTTGACACTTGAGGAAACATATATGATATTGGTGATCTGATCGTCATGCATGATTTGGATTTATCTTTTTAGTTACAAGTAATCTAGTTTTCTTCCATTCATTTGCAACTAATTTTTGATTGGCAACTCTGGATTGGCTTGTCCATATTACAGGTTTCTATCATGCAGATTGCATCAGTGAAGCGGGTCTTCATTCTTGACTTGATTAGACTATATGCTGATGAGCCTGATATCTTGGACAACTGCCTTAAAAGGGTGTTTGGTTCTTCAAGCATTCTGAAGCTTGGTATGCAAGTTAATACATGCATTTGTTTGCAAGTTCAGAACTGTTATAGAGAATTTGGATTTAGAAGATTTTCTCCAACAATTTAATATTTCAGAATGTTTAAGTAGGCAGAAATCACTTCATATTGTGTCTATGGTTGGAAGTACTCGAATTGCTTCCATCTCAGAGAAAACCTTATTTATTGTGCTGGATGCGAGTCTACTGTATTCTAGGGAATAACTGGATTTGGACAATGGCTCTTTTTTAATGTGTTCAAACCAATTGGAGCTGTTTGTTTAAATCCCTCTTGGCTGCTTAGACAGCAATGGAACTTATTATGTGTTGGAAATGTGGGTCTTCCACGATGAGCTGAAGGCATAAAGTTCTAATGTGATCATTTCCCTTTTTCTTCTAGTTTATGCAGGAGTGCTTAAAATTTTGTTCTGACAAATAAATTTTCTATGAGCTACACTATCTATAAATAATGATTCCTCTCTTTACTGCAAAATGTAGGCTACAACTTTCAGAGCGATCTCAAGCAGTTATCCCAGTCCTACAGTGGATTAGGATGCTTCAAGTACTATGAAAAGCTATTGGACATTCAGAAATTGTTCAAGGACCAAAGAGGTGGTCTTTCTGGTCTTGCTAAGGTTGCTTCAAAGTGTTCCTGTCCCTCAAGTGTCTATTTTGTTCTTTTTGTTTACATTTTCTATCTAATTGATATTTCTAGTTATTTTCCATAATGAAGCTGTCTGGGTGGTATTTATTTATTTGATTGTATTTCTGATTTTTAGAGTATACTGGGTGCTGGATTAAACAAGACTAGACGAAACAGCAACTGGGAGCAACGCCCTTTAAGTCAGAATCAAGTATTTTACAGTAAACTCTGCTATATTCTGTGACATCATTGCAATATATACTAATTTTGTCAGGTTATTTGCAAATTCAGCTATAATGTGTCTTTTGTGTGTCTATTAAATTTTAAGAGTATGAGCAAACATCAAAATTTTCTAATCCTATTTCCATCCATTGAACCAAATTATCGAGCATAAATAGTGCCTAATTGGCCTTTAGTTATGTTTATCTGATTGTTTAAATACTGGATGGTTGTTCTCACAAATCCAGAACGAATAGAGAGGATATGCCTCTTAATATTGAAAGGTGATATGCAGATGGAGTATGCAGCTCTTGATGCTGCTGTCCTGGTTCATATATTCCATAAGATTCGCAGCCAGCCTCAGTCTCCAGATGTCAAAACCAGGGCAAATTCTGAATGGAAATCTTATATTGTTAGTAATTATAACAAAATGTTTCTCAATCCACCTTTTATTTCCCTTTTTTACTTTTTTGCGATTTTTTCTTCGCTCATGCTAGTCAATTGTTTGTTTTGTTCAGGTTTCCCATAAGGATAAGAAAAAAATGCGACCAGTTTCGTCCCAAGCTTCCCCTGAGGTAGAGTAGTCCCTGAAGCCGTCAATATTTTGTCTCCATTACCTCTCCAGTCGCAAGCTTTTTTCTGTGACGTGCAATATTGTATTGTATATGAATTCCACCATTTTGAAACTATCTACACCACGAGGTAAAAGCGTAGAGCCCGCCTTGTGAATAGATGCTTGTAAATAAATGAAACAAGGATCTTCGGTTCAAAGAATCTACAGGGTAACTAATGTATTAGCTCATGCTTCTACTGTTCTACACCGAGATGACTGATTTCTGAATTGTACTATCCTCAGGGCAGTGGGACTGAAGTGTGAGGTCCACTCATCAAGCTTTTGTTGGTACAGGAAGGCAGCGTCCTTGTTTGCCATGAGCACGGCATCCGCATGTGATTTGCTCATGGAGAGGACCATTATGTACACGTGCAGGGAGTGGACCATGCACGCCAGTCCCTGCACTCCTGAGAAGTGAGAAGTGAGGAGTGAGAAGTGAGAAGAAAGAAGTGAGAAGAGAGGAGTGAGAAGTGAGGAGTGAGAAGTGAGAAGTGAGGAGTGAGAAGTGAGAAGTGAGGAGTGAGAAGTGAGAAGTGAGAAGTGAGAAGTGAGAAGTGAGAACACAAACTTCTATGAAGAGAAAAGAAGGGAAAAAAGAAAAGCTTCTCTCATGTATTGTCATGCGAGAGGGTAAGTCCATGTCCATTGCGCATTGGATCAGGATTGGGTCACCACCGGCGGACGCCTAAACTGTTTTTTCTGACATGACTAGCAAAGCACGATATCGAGCACCTAACTCGCTAGGACGGGATCATATCATAGGTTTTCCTTTCTCTGCCTGGATGCAGGACTGCTGCATCTATGCAGGTCCATTGAGTGCTAGTCCATTGAGAAGTTCTACTGCTGCATCTATGCACGTCCAATGAGAGTTCCGTTCTTCAGTCAAAGGTTACGAGGAAAAGAAAAGTAGTCAATAATCCTTTTTATCTAATCCCGAACATCTCGTGTTTGTTGTTGCCTGGGTGTATTCTATCAAAAGTACACCTGCCAGCTATGAATATCATTACAGAAATCTATCGTCTCCTTGCCTTTCCAGTTCAACTAGGTTGTATTAGTGATCTGGTCAACTGAAATTCTATCAGCTTTCCGAAACCCTGCCCTCCCTAAGAGGATCCTCATGTATGAGCTATTCATATGGCGCGAGTCCGATAATTCCTAGACGGTGGTTTCTCCGGTCATGATACAACCTGCTCGGCGGCGGCTGAATGCTGCTATGCAAGCTTTCTTGGTTCTTTTCCAAATATAGGGCGGTCGAGAGACTTACAGATTGGAGCCATTATCGTCTCTCTGTGCGGCAAGAGCAGCAGCAGTGGCAATTTGTCGATAATCCAATTTCCTGTCGGTTCATCGTTTTTCAGTAGAAAGTGTCAAAGTTTCGGAACCCAATCATCCGTCCCCATTCTCGTTTTAGTGGAGCGCGTGCCGGAAATCCAGGGACGTTTTCCCCTTCCGCATGCTAGACCAAAGTTTGGCTTCAACCATGTATTTTTGGTCATCCATCCGTATTTCCAATTCGTAAATCCGAGAGTATTCCTCACTTTTTGACCAGAATGCTGCTCTTGCTTTTCGGACTGTTAGACTATAGGAAACGGGAATTTGACGTGTGGACACCTTAACCACCGGTTGTCGCCTTTTCAGACTCCCACACAAATTACGCGGCCGTTAGTCCCGCCCTTCCATTCGCCTAAGGATGTGTGGCCGAATGTGGGTGGCTTCATCGTAATTTCATTGCCAAAAGAGCGAGAAGAGTCCGAAGAGGAGTTAATCGAGGCGGTCCACATCTTTTTCTCTCTAACAGAGAGAGAAAGAGCAATGAGAGAGAGCAATGAGAGAGAGAGCAACGAGAGAGAGAGCAATGAGAGAGAGAGAGCAATGGGAGAGAGAGAGAGCAATGAGAGAGAGAGAGAGCAATGAGAGAGAGAGAGAGCAATGAGAGAGAGAGAGAGAGCAATGAGAGAGAGAGAGCAATGAGAGAGAGAGAGAGCAATGAGAGAGAGAGAGAGCAATGAGAGAGAGAGAGAGCAATGCAATGAGAGAGAGAGAGAGAGCGCAATGAGAGAGAGAGAGAGAGAGAGAAGGGTGGAACTGGAAACATGAAAGTGGAAAGTGCCTTCCCTCCATTCAAAAATAGCGGAAAAACCTCCTTCCCTCGCCCCTCGTTTTTCGCTGCTGCCCCTTCCCTCTAAAATTGAAAAAAAAAACCTGGGGAGAACAGGCTACCTTCTAAAAAAAAAAAAAACAGAAGAACAACCACAACCAAAAAACTTCCCTCATCTCTCCCTTCGTTGCCCCTCCTCGGTCGGTCTCGTCTCTCTTCCCATGGCCGACGTCCGCCGGTCGGCCTTCGTGGCCCCGACCGCCGATCGGAAGTTGGACGTCGTACCAGGAAAGACCTTCACCACCAACCAGATCGTCACCACCAAGACCTTCGCCTCCGCCTCCCGTTCCCCCGACCCCGCGCCTCACCGCGTCAAAAAGGCTAAGACCTTCTCCAAAGGTTGGGGCTTCAACGATCCAGAGATGAAGAGGAGGAAGCGCGTCGCGACCTATAAAGTTTACTCCATGGAAGGGAAGGTAAAGGCCTCGTTTCGAAAGGGGATTCGCTGGTTCAAAGATAAATGTTCTGATCTTGTCCATGGATGGTGAGAGATTATGTGAGAGGCGAAACCGGCCTTTGAGTGTTCTCCAGGTTATTCATTTATCTTTGCAGTCTTTTCCTTGCTTCTTTCTGTTGTGATTTTCGACATTTTCTTTTCTATTGTTGCTCTTTCTCCGTGGCCGGAAAAAAAAGCGGGTCCAAGAGAGGAAAGAGACAAGTATCTAGTCATTCTAGATATTTTGATCTTCCAGCGGGATAAATGATAGAGAGGTTGATGTAATTGTCTGATTCTTTCCCTGTGACTCAAAGAACGGTAGGGCTTCTTCATTTTTTCCTCTGATTCGCAGGTGCTCTCCCAATCAATTACTATTAAGATTACTATAATTTAATTGTGATAAGATTATTTCAAAACCTTTGTACATTCCGCAATCAGGTTTTTCTTCCTGCTTTTCCTCCCTCGCCCGGACTCCGGACCCTGGAGCGCATTTATCGTTCATTTCGGAACTTGTGCTGCAGCTTTCATTTATTCCCATCTTGGCTGTTGTCTTTACTTCCATGGAAGGAAGTCTATTTTTCTTCGTTTTGTTCGTCAGCGAAAGCGATAAATCCTCTTCGCTTTCAAACTCGAATGAACTGCAGTTTAGTTATGGTGCGACTGAACTGTTTGATTCTGAATTTTGTAAACTTGGATTGTTTATACCTGAAAAGCGTTTCCCCCCTAGTCAAGATTCTCAGAGTCAGAGATTCAAAAAATGGAATCAAATCTTGATTGACAGATTATCGGCGCACTTTTGCCTGATAATTTATCTCAAAGAGCTCCAAATCATGTTCGTTCTGTGAACCCCTTTTCTTGCCAGCTTTGAGACCTCAATATGACTCTCTACATTGCTGTCTGCCACCCAGTCAACTTTTTGCTGGCCTACAAAAGGAAAAGGAAACGCGAGAGGAAGATCGCTCCTCTCTAAAACTTGCACGAAGACAGCATCAATTATTTTAAATTTCTGTTTCTCTTGGGGCATGGCATGGGCTTTCGGTTGGCAGGTCGCGGTTTGTTCACAAATATGATTAGCGTGTACGCGATACTGAAAGTTTTATCGTCGTTTCCTACAATTTCGTGTTATGTAATAGACGAATCATGGCGGCAAAGGGAGGTACTTCATGCCACAAAAATTTATATTGGGACCGTGAAGAAGAAAGTAGGGTGGGAAATTAAATGGCTGGTCACTACATAAAACTTGTAACATGAAAAGCAGAATGATGGAAAAGTAACGAAGGGAGGTGTTTGCTATTTCGAATCGTATAGCCTATTTGTAGTAGATTGATGTCTCATGTTACTTAATTTGTTGGTTTATTTTTTGTGGACATCAATTAGAGTAGAGCACAAGGGTTCTGTTAAATTAGGTTGAGGTTAAGCTCAGACGGAATAGTTTACGTAGAGCACTGTCGTGTTTTGGTACATACTACAGTCAGGTTTACGTCAATTCCAAGTGTTGTCTCAGTCATGTTGGTATGTTTATATTCGGTACAAACTGTATATATGATAAGCTATCTAACAAACTGTTTATCTATATATGCAACGAGCTGCGGTAGAAAGGATAAACAGGTAATACTCGAGATAATAAGACAAGGTTTATCAGTTTATAAAATAATAAAAAATATCAATAATTAATATTGTTATATGTATAAAACAGTGTTTTGGTGATTGAACTGGTGGAGTATCTGGTTCTGCCACCGGTTTTTGGTTCAACAAGTTGTATTTTGTAAAAAATTTATAATAAGATTTATATATATATAAAATAAGTTTAAAAATACAAAAACAATTAAAAGTGCTAAAAATGGTAATTAGACTGATTCAACCGGTTCAATCGGTCCAGTCCGTTTAACGATTTGGCGGTTGAACCTATAAGACTGGCCAATCAACTGGTTTTTGACTTTTTCCAAGTTTTTGAGCAAATCGAACCGTTTGAAGCTCCGGTTCCAATTGAACCTAGTCGAACCGGTCGGGTCGATTCAGTTTTTAAAACACAGGTATAAAAGGATAAAAATGCTGATATTCTAAAGTGGAGCAGAATCAAAATATTGAATCATATTCTTTCTCAAGATAGTTCTTTAGGTTATAAAAATTGTGGAAATTAACTTATTAGTAGGATAATAATTATATGGGATACAGAATGGGTCTCTTACGTCTGGCCATCAGATAACCAAAACGTTATCTAATTACTAATTGGAATAGAGAACACTGTATAATTAAATTTTCAAAATTAGTCAATTAAATTTCTCTATTCTTATTTGATTGTGTTGAACAAGTCTCAAGTTTATAACAAGCTAAAAAGGCAAAAGGATAAATTGTTTCCTCTACGAAAAATAAATGAAAGTGCATCAAAACCTCATGCAAAGCTCAGACCAGATGGGGCTGGACAGTTAGGCTTGAAAAGAGTTACAAGGCCCAGTATTATTTTTTTTTTTCGGAAGGGGTTGATTACAAGTCCCAGTATTAGAATGAGGTAATTATGGCCAAGCTTAGAAGCTTTGAAATTGATTGGCCAATTTGGATATAGCTCTGAAGGGTGACTGAAATGCTCTGAAGCCCATTAAAGGGAGTACAAATTTTTACCTGGAGCGCGCGGTGCTCAGGTGGTGGGCTTGGATGAGAGGGGCGAACTAATCTAAATTCATATTAGAAAAACTCATTATGGACGTCAACTCCGATCATTTTCAGAGAACGGGCCATTAGCTGTTTAAAAAAACTTGATTATATTTAAAAACATAATTATATATCTAAAAGCTAACTTATAGATGTTTTTAAGTCTGTTATAAATCTGGCTGCATGCCCCGTCGTTTGTAACTTTCAAAACTGTCTACAAAGAATTTTGCATAAATTCGTAACTATAAATAATGATTTTGAAATTTTATACGATTTTTTAAAAATATTAATAATATTTAATTCAGCCTTTGGGTTCTATATTATTGGCATTATTGAGTTATTTTTAATATTTTATAGTACTCAGTTAATATTTATATGATGATTCTTTTAATCTCAAAAGAAACCTGCAAGTAATACAGCTACTTAATATCTGAATCAGCTGTAAGATATTATAGATTCTTTTTCTCTATTTCTATCTTCTTGATATCAAAAAGTAATAATTATACTATACATGAAATTCAGTATTAGATGGCATGAGGTTTTTACTAGTTGGACTCATAATTAAGAGCCTATATAAATGCCAATTATATTTATGCCACGCCTTTGTCTGCATATATTCTCAAATATTAAGATGTTAGGTCTCAGGGCAAAAATCTCTTCTTTCCATTGCAGCACTGTTTGTAATACAGAACAAACAATTGAAATATTCACGAATTGCTTTTGATTCCACCCTAGCTATCAAATATTCCAAACCCCAAAACCTAAAAAAAAAAAAAAAAAAAGGAAAAACTCGAATATTATTTCTCGGAACTTTCAGACCAAACCCAAATCAAATTTACTGGGTTTTTCTGGCGAAACATCAGTACTCACTCTATCAATGGCCGCCGTGATGGTAATACCATCAATTTATTGGTACGTAGCCTGCAGGGAATATATATTGGATCAATTGGGAAAACCCGGAAAGAAAGATGGCGGCGAAGAAATCATATAAGAAGGCTATCGATCGAGAAGATCAGCTAGGGAAAGATCAATTGGGTACTCCGCGTAGAAAATCATTTAAGTTGCAGTAGTAGTAGTAGTACTGGTGCTGATCATCTCTTCGACATGAATCTCCAGTCGATTGGACCGATCGTTGACGGATTCCAATTTCTGGAGCCTGATTTGCTCGTAGAACTTGGCGATGAACTCCTCGGCGCGAAGGTCGATACCTTGGTCGCCTTCCCCGGGAACGACGACGACGTGGCGGCGATCGTTTCGTTCGTCGTCGTCGTCGTCGTCGAGCTGCTTGAGGTCCTCGGCGGAGGCGTAACGGCTCATGGGGTCAACGGAAGATGAGGCGCAGGAGGAGGAGTCGTGAAATGGGGACTGAATATCGGGCACGAGGTCGTGGAACATTAATGCCGGATCCGCCTGCGCCGCCGCCACCACCGGGCTTCGCGGCGACGCGGGCCTCATGAGCTGGTCTTCGATGGATAAAGGCCGGACGGCGGTCATCAGGTTCTTCCAGAACCCGTCCTTCCGGCCGCCTCCGCCTCCGCCTTCCGATGATTTTTTCGGGTTAGCCTCCGCCGCCGCCGACGACTTCGACTTGCGGCGGAGCATGAAAACCGCCACCCGGAGTATGTTCGTGGAGCGGCTGCGTTTCTTGGCGGAGATGATGGGGGCTTTGATGTTGTCCTTGCCACCACCGCCGGCGTCGATCACCGGTTCTGGGTTTGCCATTAATTCGAACCGTACGTACTCTTCTCAGGCTTAATTAGCAAGGGTACGTAATTAATGTCGCGGAACTAATGCCCTGCGAAAACATGCGCAGGGCGTCGAGAGAAGGTGATCGCAGGGGGGGTTCTCTCTTATGTGGGGCTTTAAATATAGTACAGCATGCATCGAGTTGAATTTAGCGAATTCATGCACGTAGTAACTACATTTTCGGACGCGGTTGTTGATGATTATTTGACCACAATGCTCATTTGGCACGACCGTTTTCAGGGCAAATTTAGCGTGAGATGTACATGTATCGATTGATTGCGCATCCAAATATAGGGGTGAGACCTGGTGCGAGCGAAAGCTGCGAAACCGTCCTTCCAACTCGCTTCTCCGAGGAACAGCCCAACTAATTTTTTGCTGGCCCTTGAGTAGTAGACCCGGTTCAGCACCTATAAAAATTGTCTGCAATTTATCGAAATTAATTTTTGAAAATCCCAGTTTTTTTATAATATTATAATAAGACTAGACCCTGTGATGCACTAACTTGTAAATAATTAGCAGAGAGTGTGAGACCATTCAAAATGTTCAGACACCTATTGACCATTCAAAATGTTCAGACACCTATTGACCATTCAAAATGTTCAGACACCTATTGACCATTCAAAATGTTCAGACACCTATTGACCATTCAAAGTGTTAGACAAATTAAGCTTCGGAAAAAGCCTTAAACCTCTTCTCCATTTTCTAGCCAGACCTTTTACAGCTCCACGTCGTTGCAAGTCTCTGTCTTTTATTTTACTTTAATCCAAGTTTCATCAAAGCTTGCAGCGAATTGTTAGTACATTTTTATATATGTCGAACCCATACCGTGTGAGAAGCGAGCACCCCATCGTGGGCCACGTTCAACTTCCAGAGTAATTCAAGCTAGGAGAGAGACAGCTGAGACAAGTCGGCCGCGGCCTTTTCATATATGCGCCTCAAGTTTCATCTCTCCTTCTCCTCTTTCTCCTACCATTACACGATTCAGGGGATTAATGCACTCTGCTGCCAGCCATCGAATCTTGGGACAGCCCGCGGCTTCTCCGTGTCTCTGTAATCCCTAACAATCAGAGAGAGCATGGGAGACGTTGGGCGCGACACCCTGTTTCTTTTTAATTTTTGTTGAGAAAAGTGGAAAAAACGGTCTCTCCAGTTGTCACTCCCACAGAATTTCCGTTTTCCTACGTGACGAACAGTCCATCTTCATGTTCAATCACCAGTCCTAATGACAGCTAAATTGAGGAAATGACGGAAACTAAAGTACGTCATTAACAAGCAAAACGACCAACTTTTCGCAGAAAAAAAAAAACGAAACGACGGACACGGTTTCAGGTCTCAGAATGCTTCGCGGAAACTTCAATTCACTGAATCCGAGCTTTGGATTCTTATGAGCTCTTTAGTTTTATAATGGGCGAAGCCGCAAAAAGTAAGGTACATTTTTTAAACTGAAAAAGTCTTACTTTCCTGTTAAACAAATCTTAACCTCCAACAAACATGAATCTGCACCAATCAGAAGACGGTTTATTTGATTTTAAAACAATTTAGGAATGCGCGGTGCGCTTTTCTAATCAGTAAAAGGAACCAAGACAATGATTGTCCGCGTACGAGTCTTCCCGCCGCTAAGAGTCGCTTTTTATTTGTTTTTCTTCTCTCTCTGGCCACAAGGGACCGCGTACGAAGGTTTAGCTTCACATATATATATATAGGCCTTGGCCTTCTTACCTTCATCACCAAACTCCATCTCTCAGCGACGATCATCAACATCCAAGCTTTTTCTTTTCTACTAAAGCGCGACGCCACCGCACCTAAAGCTCTCTCTGTACGATCGAGTATCAAAAATGGGGAAGAGGAAGACAGCATTGGCGGATCGTGCCTGGAATTTGATCCGTCTGGCCTTGTTCTGGGCTCGCAAAGGCGGTATCTTCAAACGCAATTTCATGATGGATCTCATCCCCAACTATGTCAAGAGCCTCCGCGCAGCTACCCATGATTCGATTCGATATCAGGAACGCCAGTTCTCTTTCGACGAAACGCCCATCTTCCACTTCAAACTGCACAAATCTGGAGGAGGGTCGTCGACGATGAGACTCAAGTACTTCCCTCGATTTCCCTGCATTAACCCGCCTGTCGACTTCGAAGAAGATGAGGATTTCTGCTGCGATAGGAGGATCAGCTTCTTTAGGAGTACTGAAGAGGAGGAACCTGGGAGCTATGGGACGGAAATAAATTTTGATGGGGAGGAGAGTATTATGAACAATTATGAGGTTGCAGGCGGAGACGAAGGGATTGACAATAAGGCGGAGGAGTTCATCGCCAAGTTCTACGAGCAGATGAAGCTGCAACGGCAGGTCTCTTACTTGCAGTACAATGAGATGCTCTCCAGAGGAGCGAACTGAAGAACATGTTCAGCTTCACGAATTTGTTGCTACATTACTTTGATTCTTTGTTCGTATTTCAGAATTCTTTTACGCTGCGGCTTCCCTGTAAATACTAAAAGCTTTCTTGAGGAAGCTTTATATCGATCGAGTCTTAATTGCTGTATTTCTAATAAGAGTTGCAGTTTCTGCCTGCCATTTTTCTTTTTTGGGCATCAAGACTAAATTTTCTTCGCAGTACAGTTCGCCATTTCGACAACAAAATTTGCACAAAAAAAATAAAAAAAGTTCAAGCTGATGAAACTTGCCCATTTTTTTTTTCAATGTCGAATCGAGACAATTTGCTCCAACGTGAGCAAATTCCACCTGATGGATCTTGTCGTTCAGCAATCAGCAATAGTACAAGAAAAACTGAGACCATTTCATTTCCTGTAGCGATGAATGCTATTCTTAGACACAAGGAAACTAAAGACAGAGACCATAGCGTAGCGTACTTACTGAAACGGCTTTCTTGCAACTTTAATGAGCTGGGGACAACTCCGGAACCGGGGAACTTGACCTGTAAGTTTAGTTTCTCGATTAGATATCTGCTGTCAAAATTTTGGCTCTCCCCAGAATGGCAGAATTAGCTGTCCGCCAGTTCCAGACCCACCGATACCGCAGATACAACACTGAATGACAGCTTCACAAACTTCGCGTGGCTAGTGGCGAGTCCAGACAAGGTTTGTGACCACAGGTTTCCAATTTTGCATATTTTGTTTCGTTAATTTTGGTAAAAGAGATTACCAAAAGCCATTACACAAGATATCTTTCAAATTGTGATTCGAGACATGAATTACTACAATTTTTAGTCACACTTGACGTATAAATAAATTAATAAATGTATCTTATCTAGAACAAAAACTCATTTCTGATAAAAAAAAAACCCTCTTTTTGGACAACTCTCTATAGTTACACTTGAGGCGGGTATTGCAACAGTATATCTTGGAGTCATGCTGAAGAAGTGCTCGCAACAGTGTTTTCACTCAAATATGCTTGCAAGTGCCCCGTTGCAGCTAATATGAGCCCTAAAATTGCACAGAAAAATTGTTTCAGATGAATAAATGAAAGCTACTCATACCCAAATACATCCCACTGGTTGATAAAGATACCTACCTAAAAATGGAGCAGAAGCTTTCCCAGGTCTAGATTTGAACTCTGGATGAAATTGCACCCCTACGTAGTATGGATGACAAGCTAACTCCAGAATCTGCTCATGAACCAAACAGCAATCATTAGAAGTCTTATAATGCACGGACGTACAAACATGAAATGTGCAATGCCGTCACTAATGACTACCTCCATCCTGTTTCCGGTCTCATCCCTTCCCACAAAATTTAGACCTGCCTCTTCAAATTTTTCTATCATATCTGGATTCACCTGCAGCGTTTCTTAGCTTTTATTTTTAATCCACGGAAAATAACTGAAGAACATTTTGACAATGTTAAATGCAATGTGGACTGACCTCATATCTGTGGCGATGTCGTTCATCAACATACACTGGCCTTTGGTATCTGAAAAGCATTTAACTCATTAGCAAACATGTAAAGCAGGTCAATAAGATGGATACTGGTGATATTTTCTATAGTAATTTCATCAAGGAAATGACCTTAAATGGAGAGCCTAATGGGTCGATCTGGCAAAATAGAATACTGCGAGAACTATCACAAACTGGTTCTTGATTGGACCATAAGTGGAAGCACAGAACATGTGTTGGATACATTACTTTAATGACAGTAAACAATAAACGCTTTAAGTTGTTGTTTATCCCCAATATCCCAACTAAGTAATAACAGTTGTTAACAATATGCAAGCTAATTTGATTAAAAATGGCTGCTTACAGTTTTGAGGTGATGCAATCAGGAGTTTGAAAGAATGTCCTGCGAGATCCAAGTCTCATGGTACCTCCCTTGTGCGTTTTGGATCCCTGTGTGAAGCAATTAGTATAGGCTCAGAATAGACTAGCGGTATGCTGGATTTTGTGCAAATATTAACATTCGAATCACTACCTCAGGCATGAAGATCACTACTCGGTCAGGTGTTTTACTATCAAATTCTGTGCTGTTTGCTTTCTCCAAACCCAAGACCTGCCACAAATTGAAAAATATAGCAAGCACTAATCTTAGAGGTAACAATCTAACAACATTCACAGTGAACAAAATAATAACAATCATTACAACAACAACAACAACAACAAAAATGACAGAGCTTCAGAGGGAAATATAAGAAAGAGCACATACAGATCTAGCAAACTCGATCACTGAGATCTGCATTCCCAAGCAAATGCCAAGGTAAGGGACAAGGTTCTCCCTGGCATATTTTGCAGCCAATATCATTCCTCTGACTCCTCGGTCACCAAAACCACCAGGCACTAAAACGCATGCAGCACTCTGGATATGCAGATTGTCAAATGTCATTACATTTATTTTTTTGAGAAATAGTGATGACTTCCATTCATAACTAGAACAGGTTACAACATATCGATACAACATGGAATACATAGCTGGCAAAACTAGAGATCTAAACTTTTTCCTATGAGCGGTTTAGTACATTGGACTAGTTTAAGATTGATGACAAAGTGTGTCAAATGAGCGGAAATTTTAGGATAAAATTTACAAAATGTCCACAAGGTAACTAATTTGTTCTGGTGCTATGAGCATGAATCACAAGATACTGGAAAATAAATAAAAAATAAAGTCTCATTGACAATACAATTGGAATGAGGAGCATATAATTTCAAGTTCAGAAGCTTTCTACCCGTAATTTCTCCCATGCAGAAGAATGTGCTTCAGGTGTCTGGATAACAGATAAGAAAAAGAAGTAAGACATGCATTAAGAAAGTCATGCAGCAAATACTAATCAAGAGGATGAATTATTGATTTAAGTACCACTGTTGCACTCTCATCTTCAAGATCTGATGCGGCAATCCACAGTACTGACGGCTTCAAAGAACATGCAATACAAGCATGTAGAAGGGCCTACATAGTACCACAATAATAGGTTTATCAAAAGAAAATGAGTTGCAAAGCCATTCAGTATTGCAAAAGCATACTCACAGTAAAGACAGAGGTTTCACCTTTACTACTGACAAATAAGAATCAGCCAGGCCAACATATTTTCCAACCATAGCGATTTTCACCTGCAACACAATATAAACTTTTAAAAAAAAATCTCTAAGGAACTAAACCTCTTGAAAAGGAAGAACATTGGGCTTTCACATACAGAGTTGGTGAGATTATCATAGGTCTCTGCTCGCTTTGTCCACTCAAGTAGATCAGGGGTTGCAGCAATCCTGAAACAGACATTTGATGACTGATGGGATGGCAAGGAGTGAAATGCTTTTCAGAATTAAGAACAAGACACAGTATATAGTTTTATATCATATATCTTACTCAAGGCAGTTAAGTTGGTTCAGAATGGCAAGATGAGCATTTTGGTTCTGAAAGAAGATAACCAGTCAAACTTGAAGCCGAAGTGAAAAAAATCATATAAGTATAAAAATCACGATTTAAACGACATATGATATGCATGCCCAAGAACTCACCCGAAGCAAGAGAGGAATATGCCAAATATTTGGAACATCGTGGATATTTAGAATATTCCCAAGCTATCAAATGAAAATAACAAAGTAAGAAAATACAATCAAACTATTATAAATGAAAGGATTGAGGTACAAAAATATAAAGCAAACATCAGCATGAAACACCGACAGGGACGTGACAGAACTGAGATAGTTTCTCCTTTGTGCTTTCGAGCAGAGGCTGCAAGTGAACCACAAAAGGTGGAGGTAAGTTTCTGGAAAATCCAAGGAAAACAATAAAATCAAGCATAAATTAAAAAGAAGAGACTTGAACAAGCCAGCAAAAGCTCATGCAAAGCAATAGGAAACATAGGGATTTAATAACAAGAATTTGAATAAAAAATACTCATAATAGATTGAAACATCAATATACCATTTAAAATAACAATTAAAATAAATAAATAGCTCATTAGAAAGGACCATATATACTGTGACAAGAGTTTAGAGTTGTAGTGAATATCTTAACTAAAAAAAAGGATGAAAGAAAACTGAAAGAATAAGAAAAGAAAAGGAAATGAAAATATTGATATAACTTATAAGTAAAACCAATTATAAATTTTAATTATATATATATTTTTAAAAAGGGTCCTAGACTTGTAACTACCTGGACAATACACAACAAAGTTGAAAATTCACTAACATAGATAGAAAAACCAATTTAATGCTGAACATATTGCTCCGAAAAATTGATGATATTAAAATTAGTGCATATAAATGAAAATGATAAACAAGAGATTGATAAAGAAAGCTAGAAGCCCTACATAGAATGTATAACCAGGTCTGTTTGATATTGGAATCAGTGTTTTTCAATTTTATAATGTAAATGACAAACAAGGGATTAATGAAGAAAAGCCCAATAACTAGACTTATTTATCTGTTCCTTCCTTACAATCTGGAGAAACAGAACACTTAACCCCTGTTTACCTCCTAGGGTTGTGTATTTAGAGTGATAAACAAAGCCAAGACCCTCTTCATCTTATAAGAGAGAGAGAGAGAGAGAGAGAGAGAGAGAGAGAGAGAGAGAGAGAGAGAGAGAGAGAGAGAGAGAGAGAGAGCTCTTACAACAGTTTCCACTTTTACTACTAAAGATTATCTGAGAAATACATAAAAATAAATAAAAACCTGAGCAGAGCGGCAAGCTAAGAGATGTGGTGTCAAGCCTAATGCCCTCAATTCTCGCACACTATGTTGTGTTGGCTTCGTTTTCTAAACAAAAAGGGATAACAAGGAGTAAATTATCTTCCATTAAAAATATGGTCACAAGCACTTAAAATGAAAATTTTCAAAATTAACATCAGAGACTTAAAGTAAAGATGAAGCCAAGAAAAATTACTTGCTCACCCACTACCCCCAGCACCGGTATGAGACTGACATGTACGAGGCAGAAGTTATCTTGTCCTGAAGAACAAAATAAGAAGCAGAGGAAAAGAGAATGATCACTGATATAATCAAAAGAAAAACAACGGGGAACAATGGTTTTTTGCCGTACCATATGAAAATGACAACTGCCGCAAAGCATCTATAAAAGGCATGGATTCGATATCACCTGAAAAAACAGACAAAATAATAAGAAGAGAACCGTGAAGAAGAGCTAAAAGGAGGAGCAGAAACGTGGAACTTGCATTACTGCCATATATTTAACATTAGGCGTCGAGGTATTAGAATTGAAAAGATTAATTAACTAATATACCATTTGTTGAACTTTTTTCACCTAAGGCCAATATATTTTTGCCAATTTAAAAAAGATGCCTAAGATCACACTGACTAAGGCATAGTTCGGTAATTTGATTACCTACAGTTCCACCCAATTCAATCACACATACATCAGCAGGCCCATCTTTTCCATCAACGGGTATTCTGGAGACTGATTCAATCCAATTCTTAATGGCATCAGTTATATGTGGAACAACCTGCTTAAGATCATAAAGTGACCATTACAAGGTTGCTCCCAGAAATAACCAAAGAGAAAAGAGAACAGTGCATCTGATCTAATGGAGTATAAATATCGCCACCTGAACGGTTTTTCCCAGATAGTCTCCTTTCCTTTCCCTCTCAAGGACATACTGAAGCAGAAAAAACAGAACATCTTATTACAAGCAGTGAGACTATTATTAAAAAAAAAAAAAATTCTAGATAGGAGTAGTGGAAACATACCCCTCAAAAAAGATTCAGATAAAGTTTAAAGGATGATGATAGTGATTGTCTAATTCGTAACCATTGAATTTACATGTTTAGACCCTTTGAGTTGCATGGGATTGGGCTGTTAGGTCCCATGTGAAAAACTATTTATGTAAGACATGTATCTCTGCAATGGTTGACAATCATTTTTCCACACCACAATATTTGCAGCAGATAAACAGATGCTTCATGCATTTCAATGAAAGCTTTCAACTACCTGATAAATCTTTCCAGTAGTAATATTGTTGTCTCTGGTGAGGGTCACATCTAAGAAACGCTCATAATTTCCGAGATCCAAATCAACCTATAAACAAGTAAAATGAACAAATAAGACTTGACAGAGACATGTGTAAACATATAAGTGTGAAAAGGACAGACCTCGCCACCATCATCAAGGACAAAAACCTCTCCATGCTCGAAGGGGGACATAGTACCAGCATCAATATTCAAGTATGGGTCTGCACTATTACAGAAGCTGATATAAGTTTTGGAAAAAAGAAAAAAGGCAAGTTGAATTTTGGTTAATAAAAATAAGAAACAGAAAATCAGATCTAATGCAGTCTTCAGATCAAGAAAATGTGATATTACAACAAATTAACAATGAATAGGAGGTATAACTTAGGCAGAAGAATAGAGAAGAGACAAAAAAACTGAAATAACGAACAAAAGAGCTGTTCAGCCAGATCAGACATCCACAAATACAAACACGTGTCACAAGACCTGTGAGAATAGAACTACTAAGTAGAAGGAATAAAAAGGTAAATGTGCAGATTGTACATAATGAGAACAAAGTAATTAGCAAAGTTCCATTAGAACAAAATAATGATTAAACAAGCAAAAAGCACACAAATCCCCAAACAAGAGAAGGGGAACAAAACAAATTAGCATTACTCCATTAGAACAACATAATGGTTACAGACCAAAGAACCTAAGAAATAACGAATAAAAAAAAAAGAAAAATGTGTGCCGCAAGAACCTTGAACAGACATTATATATTCTCTAGCCATAGGAGGAACCGCCACTGAAGAAAATAACAAATAGGACGCCTTCAGAGTTAAAACAGTCAACATGTAAACACGAGAGTATGATCGAAAAGACTTTACAAAAGTGCTATTACAATTCAAATCTAAATCGAACCAGAAGCACATTCGGAATGTCCACGTAAGTCCTTTGCAAAGCAAACAAAGGCAACAATCAATAAAAGCAGAATGACGCACCGGGAATGGTTTCAAGGAAAAACCAGAGTATTTCTAAAGTGAAACATCGACAAAGTGCTAATTCCATTTTTATCAAAAAAAAAAAAAAAGCACTGCATACTATCAATATTTGTCCACAAGAGACTACAATAGAACCACTGATGAAAGAAACCAATCACTCTCCGCAGTACATGTACACAAACGATGGACCCTTGAACATCACCAACGGCAAACCATCCGACTATACACCGTAACGACACCACCATAACAGACAAATGGCGAGCAAAAAACCGAACGCAAAACAGGAAAGTGAAGCGAAGAAGATAGAACAGCACCTATTTTGATAGATGTAACTCGCAGGCCGCAAGCTTCCAGCACCACCCCGATGCTACTCGCCGTCACGCCTTTGCCTAACCCGCTCACAACTCCTCCAGTCACCACAACGTACTTCATTTCTGTGCCCGGGAGTGCCTTCCCACTGTTCGAAGATATGTCTTAACCGGAAGAGAAAAAGGACAACGACAGCGCGACTGCAGTCCGAAGATAGAGCTGAAGATTTCGGAGAAGAAGAGTAGGCGGCGAAATGCACAGATCGATGAAGTCCGCGGGCCCTCCCAATATGGAACTTTTGGACGGTTGGACCCAACTTCCAACCAAGCGAGGGAAGAATCGAAGGTGCTTTCGGAGGGTTTTTTTATTTTTTTTTCCCAAAAGATGTTAAAATTTCCTTTGGTTCTAGTAACGGCCGTGACGAGTCCAAGTGTCGATCCATAGTCAGACGCATTTGTAGTAAGTAAAATGTAATCACTAATAAATTGATTTGGGAATGTACGCACGGCTGCTGATAAATTGACACGAAAACACTCGTCTGGAAAAGGTGGGACACGATTCCCTATCTCGCTTACCTTTAAACTTCGATTATTAATTTGTTATTGTTCAGTGCGGTCAACTAAATTATTAAACAATCTGTCCAATAGGCTGAAATTGTTTTTTAATATATAATAAATAAAAGAGCGGCCATATAATTAGTATAGTTTTTTTGTTTCAATGATTTTAGATAATTGCGTCGTTACATAAAAGCAATCTAGTTTTTTAATAAAATATTTTCAATTTATTTAATGGGTAAACTTTAAACTCTAGATTTTCTCCTACTTAAATAAAATATACAAAAATTTATGAAATTATATTTTGTTTTAGAAATATAATATTAATACTTTTATATTTTACAGTGAAGTTTTATATCTTGATGTAACAGTAAAAGATCAAAATAAACATATCAACACTCTTTGTTTTATTTTAAGGATGCGATACAACCAAATGTGCTTTCATTGAGAATCGAACTCTAGACATCCTGATTCCTAAACGGGTGTTGTAAATCGAAAGACGAAGGCAGCATCCCTCACCTTCAACAGCATTTTCAAATTTCAAACTCTCCAGAGTGTAGCCGCTAATTGGTGTCTGTCTGTCTGTCGAACGGACTGCGGAGGGATATGGGCCATAAGGCACTGTGCAAGCTCTCCTCTGGATTTTCATGGGCGGACGAAGTTGAGGAGGAAGAAAGGAAGAAGCTTGAAGAAGAAGGGGAAAAATCAAGCAAAAGACCCAACCCCTTCGGATCCGCAAGACCGAGAGAGAAGGTACTGGAAGAGAAAGGAATTGACTGGCAAAAACTCGACCAACAACTCGACTCTTCCTCCATGTACAATACAGTCTCTCCTCTTTCTTCCAAAGTAAGACATTTTTTACCTTCTGTTTCTGTTCCCCTCCATCCGAAGCACCTCCTTTACGTTTCATGTTTGGATTTAAGTTGAGCTCGGTAAACAGGTCGAAGGAGTAGTTTCCATGGATTTTGCTTGTTGATGGCTTCTCTGTCACCGTTACTTCGCTTTAAAGCAGTAAAGAGTTGCCTCTCTTATACAAATTGGGACCCTATAAATCTTTTGTCGCCGAAAGAAAACGTTGCGGTGGTAGAGTTACGGAGGTTTTTACGTAAACAAAAACGGATTTTTCTCGCTTGTAATAAGGGATCTATGGGATCTATATTTGCAAATCGTTTCCCCATTCGTTGATAAAAATCTCATTTTAAGCTTCTGTGATTTTTCGACGAGTGGTCTACAAAGGATTTAAAAAATCGTACTTACTGGTCATAGCATAAGAAAAATCATCTCTGTCTCTGTTCATTTCCACTTATTTCTTGACTGGATATACCATCTTAAAGAGGCTCTTTGGCTAGAAAGGAGAAGAAGCTAAAAGAAAACATCACTGCTACGACTGCTCCGGCCGAAAGAAACGAGATTTCACCGCCAAATTTTAGGGGCCCGAAACAGGTTCCTTCACGGACGAAGAAAGACAAAAATGTGCCTGAAGACCCCGGGCGAACCTCGGCTTCTCGCAGAGAGAAAGAACCAGATCTCAGCGCGCTTGTGCCCCCGTTGATGTTCCCACCAAGAAATATGATGGCTTTGATGTCAGAGATGCAGAACTCTCATGGGCATGGTTGTATACATGTGAAGAGACCAGATTGTTATCAATCTAGGAGGCACTTTAATGAGCTCAACATGGAGCTAGACAGGGCGAGGGGGAATTTCTTTGACAGTAATTCAAGAATAGCAGCAGCTGGTCTCAACTCGAGCATTGAAAGCATGAATAGACCCTATCATGGCAACACAAAGCCAATGAAGACGACAGCTCAAAGGCGAAGATGGATGCCAGATAGCGGGCTTGAACATAGACGATCCTTAAACAATGTTGACATGCAAAGAGAAGAGGAGAGAAGCTTCAAGAGGACAGGCGTGAAGGATCTGAGACGGAGAGGCCAGGTGAGTGAAAGGAATTTCCATGGGGAAACCTTCACGAATCTGACATGTCCTGGTACTGGAGTCTTTCATGGAAATGATAGATTTCCTGGGAAGGATTACAGGACGAGGTGATTGAATTGCCGCTCTTTGGAAGGTGGACTTCCTACTTTGTATTTTATATTAGTTGAACTTTTCATGAGAAATTCTGGTCTTTGGAAATATTCAAAGGGAAGATATATTGTTTATCTTTCCCAACACGGCCACATTCTTGATCAACTCCGGTGTTCTTCAACACGAAATATATATTTTCACCGGTGGATCGATATAATTTCCGACAGATTTTTATGCAATATAGTGAATTTTAAATACTATTGTGAGAGTAGCTGCTTTTTTTTCTCTCTTTTCTTGGGCCAGTGGAGTAGCAGCGAAGCTGACGAGTTTTCTAAGAACTTATCAGTATTTGAATTTGTGTTACATAGAAGTATTACTTATAATGAACAGAATAAGAACTTATCAGTATTTGAATTTGTGTTACATAGAAGTATTACTTATAATGAACAGAAGGATTGAGTAAATGGATGTAATGAAAGGCGAGAGTGGCCTTCATGAAGTTTGGTGCATCTTGAATGCAGTTTTCAGTATTGACCCGTACTCGTGAATCGCCGTAATCAGTATCTGGCGAGGATCAGTATAATATCTATCAAATTGGGAGTTGACCTATATCTGTTATACAGTGTACTTACTTCCAAGAGTTTACATTGTGACGTGATATTTAACTATGCAGCCACATCACGACTCCAAAGTAAAATCAAGAAGTACTGATATCATTTTTCTAATCTACATTACAATATCAAATGGATTTAAAACCATAATTACTGCTTTAACCATATGAAAACCATGTGAAGTTGAATTACAAGATCCAACCAAAAAGGCAACCAAATCAACATAAAAAAAACAACACTCCTTGAGGCATTCCCTTAGAGTAAAGACGCAGTTACCTTGAAAACACGATTATAACAATTGCTAGTTGTGTCCATATGATAAATAGATCTGAAGCAGTACAACATCCCATTCAAAATCAAAGTACAAACCCATGCCCTTAGGCATTCCCTCGAAGTATGGACACTTGAGTTTGTTCAATGAAAAAGGGAACTCTGTGTCATTTTCCTTGCCTTCAGTTTTGTAACTTAAAGTTGATTTTTGGTAAATTCACAGGTACTGAGATCAAACACAGATGGGTTCATTTTTTCATTTCTGCCCGGACACGAAAGGGTCATCTTCTTCATTCCTGCATAAACCAATATCCCGCAATTTGATCAACAGTAGTTCACCCATATTGGAAAGCTTATTAAGTGATAATTCATGAAAACCTTAAAGGATTCGGCTGGAAATTAAACACAGAATTAATTATTTCACATCATACCTTTAATCTTCAAGGTCAAATATCCCAAGTTGAAGATGATTGAAAACCCTGCAGGACTACCGGTCTCTGGGACAATCATTTTGCAGCTTTCGGTTTCCTGTAAGTTGAAGATGATTGAAAACCCTAACGGGACAGGCGCTGGCCTGCTATCATGTAAGTTTGGCTGCGGAAGGGGGACAAATTCTCATTGATACAGTATTGATACACAGATTACAACATAGCCAAGTTGATTCCAAAGATATGTTGCCTTAAGTAACTCCTCCATTTGTATCTTAATTATTTCGCGATTTTCTGAAAAATAAGAAAGGAAAAAATAATTAGTCAATGATTTTGCTGCTCTATCAACATAAATGAAGGTAAGAAGCATAACAAAACTTGACGGCACAACCATTTATTTTCAAAATGAACCAAGTTGTCGCCATGCAAGTAATCTACTAAAATAAGAAAATATCAACTACAGAAACCACAGTTGGATGCCTCAAAAGTAAAATCCTCAAATCAAACTGATCTCTATTGGATACTCAGAAGAAGTTGCATCAACAAGCAAACTCTGAAATAACAGGTTTCTAGTGAAAAAGTATACAGAGGAGCGGACTAGCTGCAGCAGCACCTTGATTTCTCTCTTTAATTTAATCATACAATCACCTCTCTTAGTATACAACTGTCATAAAGTAAATAATTCACGCACCTTAAAAAAGAAATAAAATTCTCAACTTCTGTTTGATCTTCCATATTAAAGGAATACCACTTATCTTTGAGTGTAATCACATCGCTGTCTTCAACTTCTGTACAAAAAAAAAAATGACAATAGAAGTGAATAGATATAAAGATTCTTTAGATTTTTTTTTTTTTTTAAAAGAACAACAGAGATTTAGATGGTTAAAGATGACCTTGGAGCATGTAACATGATTCCTCAGAAGAAAAGCTTTTCAACCTCCAAAACACTTGTCCATTTTCATCCGTTATAATGGGACGTGTTCTGACCGCATCTGCTTCTTTTGCTGCCATTTGTTTCAAAATCATAAAACAACCAAATCAGTTCCTGATATATAAATCTTGTTAAAGTTAATGATTAAGGTTTTTGCCTAGCATTTCAGAGACTCGTAATCTTTGAGAATAAGATGGATCAGAGGAGATTGTATCACAAAAACCAATTACAACAAAAAACTTTATATAATGACTGCATGAAGATAGGTAATCACCGGATGAAATATTAAAAAAGGTAAGAAAAAGCTATGAACATACTTATGGGAACCATGCTCTTTGCTTCAACCTTTTCCAAACGAGCTTCCTCTGCTTCATTTCTTAGTTGTGAAACAATAATCCGATGCTCCGAAATTGAGACACGAATTTTGGACAGAATTTCTTTTGCGATCTCATCTTTCAGCTTTTTTATTTCTGAACCTTCAGCTTTCGGTTTTTTTATGTTTGAACGTTCTTCTTTCAGCTTTTTTATTTTTGAACGTTCATATCTCAGCTTTTGCTTACAATCCTTCTCCTAAAATAACAAAAGTTTTCAGGTATAAGCAACCCTTAGATGGAAATCTATTTGTCTTTTAGACTGCAATAGTTATAACCTTTTTCTTTGCAGCAACAACATTTCTCTTTGCTCCTTTCTTCCTTTCAACGAACTCTGCAGCTTCATTATCAATCCAAACCCTCAAGATTCTACCAAAGGAAACCTATTATTAGATTGTATCGCTGTAGCAGTACCCTTAATATATATGTAAAAGTCAAGATTCACTTACTCAGAGCCAAGAGCCTCGTCGCACAAGAGATTCAAGACCCTTAGTTTCTGAAATGGAGATAATTCATCAAACTGAACGCAACCATCGTTTATGTGGCACAGAAGGTATTTGAAGGCGTATTCCGATCGAGAAATATATTTTACAAGAATCTCCTTCCATGACTTAACACTGTTTGGCAAAAAAAATATCCACATTGTAAAATTGCATGAATAGAAACTGAGTGCCACCACAAATGAACACTAAAAATGACTAGCACTCTTTCAATTTCAAATGATTGAACTATTACTTCCAATAAGAAAAAGACAAAGTCAAAGACATACACTTCTTCTGGGTCCACGTTCATCTCTAGCACTGGGAACAATTTCTGAAGAAATCTAACCGTCCAAAAATATGATTCCCTATCCCCAACTCTTCCATCCTTCATCTCCAGACAAACAAAACGGGCATGACCTTCCTGCAGATCAAAGAACTATAGAAACACCCACACACGCACGCGCACACCGATTATTAAGGCAAGGCAGGGAGAAATGATGGAGTGCCGAGAGAAAAACAATATAAATGGAAATATACAAGTGCGTGCATGATAATGCAATTGCCACATTTCATCACAGATTATGCCGATAAAGGGAAAAGATTAAGAGAGCTGGTCACCAAATTGTGCTCAAATGTACTCTTCTAACAAAATAGGCGGTACCGGATCTAAATAGTTATACCAAACCAAATATAAGTTTTTATAACATAGTACTTTTCTGATAAAGTGTAAAAATGAGAAGTCAGATCATAGCTGGCTCCATTCCGAATCGATATTTAATGTTTTGTATTTATACATTGTGGATTGGGCCTGGGATTTCTAGTGCAAAGTCTTGGATCCACAATCCCACAAAAGGAAGGTGTGTAATATACATATGTGATCAACATCCAGATGTCGATCTCAAGTAGTGGCATAACAAAATGAAATAACATGAAAGTGACATTACAAAAAGAGTGAACACTAAAACAATGTGTAGTCAATAGTCATACCCAAAATTTCCAAATTTAGTTGCAATTTAACTTAACTCAGGAAGCAAATGCAAAATGCTGCAAAGAGGACATAGGAAAACACTTCAAGAAAAATGGGTGAAAATGACAAAATTATCCCTAGAGGAGGCAATTGGCAGAGCTGGGTGCCATGGGGTGCAAGGATTCTTTCTACGGCGCCTGGTCTTGTGCCAGTCCCATGACTTCTACCGGGCACTTTGGGGGAGCAGGTTTCAGAAGAAACATAACGTCAAGTTGCTGAGCGCCGTGGGACGCAATAGCGTGCTTAGGGAGGCAGTGGGGTGTCTGGGGATGCAATTGGGTGATTAGGGATGCGTCTAGGCGGCCAAGGTACCAAGAGTCGAACAAAAAATACAAGTGGCCGATTCAACTTGATTAAACCAAATTTGATGGTTATTCTCGTTCCAAACAAAAAAGGTAGATTTATCTAAGAACCCTGGCAATCGGCCGATTCATCTGGTTCGACCATAAACTGCCCTGTTCTAATCGGTCTGGTTAGCAGAAAAGTAACTGAACAACACCAAAACCCCAAATATTGCTAGAGGCGGGACTCGAAATCGAAACCTCTAAGCTTTGAATGTTGAATGCTAACCATTCAGCTACATTCGCAATGTCGACATGCTTTAAAAATTATATAATATGTAACATCTAGCTATGGTTCAACCAATGGTCCAACCTTGTCTAACAGGTTTAACCAAAATCGACCATGCTACTAGTTGGATGACCGATTTGGTTTTCAAACCATTGAACTAAACAGTCAATTAGATTTCATCATTTGAAATAAATGTTTTCTGTCTTTCACGTCTACAGATTACAGCTATTGTATTATCAATTTATTTACAGCTTTAATAGCTTCATAGTTTCTTTCTAAATTAAAATTATTGATAATTAGATTTATATTCATAGTCTCTTATACCAACGTTGAAGCCAACTAAGAATCAATATCGGAGGGTACGAGTTAGGGGTACCTCCTCAGGATCCTTGGCTTAAATTGAATTTTGACAGACCCTCAGCTTAAATAGAATTTTGACAGATCCTCGAAGGATACCTAAATCTAGTTAGGGTAGGAGGACCCTTAAATACAGGGGAGGCCAGATTCTAATGACTTTTGCAGGTCCTGCTAGGCACTGCACATTTAACAAAGCGGAATCATTGGACCTCCTGCAAGGACTCCAAGCTTTCAAATGGCAATTTAGTAGCCCCTTAGGGGTTGAACGAGATTCGGACTTAGTGGTGCGTTGGGGTCGCAAACAGGCTAAACTGAAAGCATTGCTTTATGAAGTCAACCACATTACCAATGGTTGGTGAATTGCCTAGAGCAAGGTCCTTAATGGTAAGCTAACTCAGCAGCTAATATGCTGGCCAAAGTGGGTGTCCGGAAGGGCTCCCTCCTCATTGGATACAGCTTGAACTTCTATGTTTGTTGTCTATATTTGCCCAATGTTGCAACATTGTGTTGTTCTTATCTTACTTCTCAAGCTTTTAACGAAAGTCATTGCCTTAATAGAGAAGAAAAGTTTTTTGGTGAATTATATAAACCTTTCTTAAATATATCTACCAGTTTTTAGTAAATGAGCAGACTTTTCTTTTTCTTCAGCGATCTTTAACAATTTTCTTGGTGACCTATTCGACTCTAGTTAAAAAAAATTAATTATAGAAATACAGATATTTTATTTAATGCCAGCACAGATGATCATTAGTTTTTGGGGAAAATAAAGACATCAGTCAATTTAATGATGAAGTGGTATTCTCTTATAATACCTATCTTCATACTTTTTCAACACCGCATGCTTCTATTCTACCCTAATTATCAGCAAAGAACGACATGGAAGCCTAGTAAAAGTATTCTTCCATAATAATCGAGCAAAGAAACAATAAAAGGTTTCCAAATTGAGCACTACAGCTTTTTATATGGAAAAACTTCCAATATAATTAAACATAAAAACAATAAAGTTATTACTTAAAAAACACATTACAGCTTTTTATATAAAAATCACCTTACAGATATGAGCAACAAGCAAATCCCATTCACAAAAAAAACTGGTTATTTGTGTTGAAGCTAAACGAACATTAAGTTTACCTCGTGAAATGCCTTACAGAATTCCAAAAACTGCAATATCGGTCCCATATCTTCAGAAGGGTAGTCCTCGCCACCTATCTTTACTGTATTTTTCTCTACGGGTCGGGTGACTGATGCAGTAACATCTTCATTAGAAGAATTACCACTTTGTAAAGATACTGACTCTCCATTCTCTTCATTGGTTTCTGTATTGCCAATTGCTCCATTCTCTTCAGCTGGTTCTTCTGTTGACTGGCTCTGGAGGTCAATATTATCCTCGATGGCTTCGCTGTCACCACCTTCCGCTTTGAGTTTCTTCCTAGTGCTGTTTTCATTTGTGTTGTAAAAAGGTTTACAACTGCTGCTTAATTCTCTAGTTTTTCTTTTTGGCAGCTCTTGGCCCTGTAGAAATGCACAAAGCATTACAATTTTAAATAAAAAAAATATAACACTCTCGACATAAGAGTACTAAAGAAAATAAAAAGTGGACCCACAGAGGCAATAAATTGATGAACTGATGAAAACCCGTTGCCTTTTGCCACAGGAGCGAGTATGCCCGTTGGGTCACATCCCATCTTTCTCCTACAAAAACAACGTTTTTGGATGTTTGATGTAAAAATTTTAAATGCGACATAAAGATTAAGAAAAATCTCAAATTTTAACAAAAAAAAACCCTCCCCCAAGTTAGATGGTAGATGGAAAATCTGCAAATGCTAGTCCTTTCTTTGATTGTCAGGTGGAGGAGCTTTGTTTTTCTACTAAAGTCACTATCCGGGTACTTTTCCAAATAAGAAGGCTGTAAATTGCTTACCTGCACACACTGCAGTTACAAATATTTCTGCATTTTGGGCAGGACCACTCGGATAAGTTAGATACGACGTCCACTTTCTCAGCGTACCTGTAGTAGAGTAAATTTTAGATGCTCGATTTGCTGAAAAGAGAAATGGATGGAGTAGAAATATACTATAATCTGGGAGGTACCTATTAAGAAGACATTTGCGGCATATATTTACGCGACAGTGCCGCTTCCCTTTAATATTCGTGCACGATGCCACGAAGTCTGTAATCGTCTGCCGGCACTGAAGCGAGAAAGCACAAGAACCAACACAAATTACATCACAACACAATACAGCAAGAAGGCATTCTGCGATCGGCGCAATGCACGCGAAACGATTGGACGGTTCATTAAAGACAAACATTTATCAAACAAAAACTGAAACGATACTAGCTCCAAGGTGACACTTCAACAAGCGCAGACATTGATCAAGCAAAAGCTGAAAGGATCAAATGCCGAGGCGACGATTCGTCAAACAACGCAAACAGTGATGAAACAAAAGCGGAAACGATACTCGCAAGCGATTATTCTCAGGGAAAAGAAAATACTCCACGATTCATCGAACGCAAAGATTGTTATATATGATATTCCGTACAGCCACTCAAACAAATACCTGGTGGCAGTTCTTCCCGTTGGGTGAGACACGAACTCGGCGAGGAGTTGCGGAAGCTTGTATCGGGGTAATATCGGCATTGACATTTTCTGAAATGTCCATCCTTTCGTCGGTGACGGCGAGGAGGGCGTCGGGCTGGGAAGAAGCGCGAGCAGAGGCACCAGCCATATTTGTCCAAAAGTAGAGCAGAGAAGAGCAAAGGAGAGGAGAGGAGAGCGAGGGAGAAGGAATATGGTTGAGCAGAGCAGCAGAAAGAGGAGCGAGGAGAGGAGAGCAGAAATTTCAGCTCTCGAAATTTGGTGGGTATATATGCAGATTCCGCAGGCGTTACGAGGGAGGGTGGAGTGGACAGAGTGTGCATTGCCTGGAATTCCGTCCAAATGCGAAATCCAAAATAACTTCCCGCGACAGATGGAAGGCGTCCCTTCATCGCCTCGTCGTCTCTGTTCAGTGCTCGGAGCGTTACTTTGGCAGCTGGAAGGCGTCCCTCGCTGCTTGCCCTCTTTAGAGCACGCCGTCGCCTGCCTTCCTCTTTTGTATCGACCGAGAGACGCCGTCCGTCGAATCCCACAACGAACACCTGCGCAAGCTTTGACAAGAGGCGCCTCCTCGTGGGACGATTAAAGGAAACCGCCGCCACCCGGCGTATTCTGTTCACAACGACCCAAAAGATTCAAATGAATAACATAAAAGGCAGCGTTTCGAGAACAAAACCGAACCGGCCGGTTTAACCAGGTTTCACTTGAACCGGCGATTTTTCCGGTTGATCAATGCTGTTGAAGGTGCGGGCCCTAAACCCACTAGACGTTTAATGGAGTGCTCTACTCTCTTCATCGGGTTTAACCAAAATCGGTCATGCTACCAATTTGATGATCCGTTAAGATTTTAAAACACTGGATAAAAGTAAAACTGATTATAATTGATATTTAATTGGATGTATATTACGAGCTTATGAGTTATATTGGATAATGATCTTAATTGAAAATATATAAAACCCCATTTAAAATTCTTTGTTCTTTTTAAAAAACCTTTTGACTTACTTTAATGTTAATTGCGTGCATTGGAAAAATATGCCTATCCTTGACATTATTCTATTCTAAGCATATCCATACACTCTTTTACAAGAAAACATCAAATAAATTTAAAACAGAGCTTAAATATATTTTTATACCAGGGAAAATGATGAAAAATTATTTGTGAAATTTATTTATTTTATCATATAGATTTAACGTCTGATAAGACAAATATTATGATATTTTACCATAATCAAATAGAAAGACCAAGCTCTCTTCTAAGGATGACAATAGTGTATTTCACAACATATTTAAGTATATAATTGTCCTTAAGATATGGTCCGTATGGTATAACTTATAGGATTATTTTCGGAATAGCATAAGTTTCTCAAGAAAATAAATAGGCCAAAAAATATGTTCACAACTATTTATACCTTTTCTAGTATACCACTTTTACTCGGTTCCTATTAATGAAAGATCCGAATTGGGCGTATAATCTCAAAAATTACACACCTTAGTTAAACGAGTTATGTCGTTAGTAGGCCGATGACTGTCGGTGGATATGGAATTCACGTGCACGCGTTACCTCCCAGTGTTCGAGAGGCATCATGGACATTTGAGAAGTGAGGCTCGCACGGGACAAATGGACGTCGTCCTCGCACGGGTGCCCATGTTTGCGTTCACATGCTCGGCGGTCCCTTTGCATGATGTGCGGAACGGGGTAATGCCCAAATACAGCAACTTCGGGTGGGCCCAACCTGAACGTCTCCGCCATCTGGCTTCTTTCTAATTCACTGTAGGGGCCCAAGCATCATGTCAACCGCCCAATGCGACGTTAACTCGGACCCACCTGAATCGTCTTGTTTTGTCACGTCCTGTTGATGAACGATGAAGTGTCCAAGAGTGGAAAGCCTGGGGTCCGCTTTCTCTTCATAAGCTTCTCACCGGAAGCTCTAACGGTCTGTAGTCTCTACAAATGCCGTATGTTAATGTTGTTGCTGGAGCTTCGCTGGCTCGGAGTCCAGTACCGAATGTGCGTATAGGCGTGGTCGGGAAAGAGATACGGTGCCACGTCGGAACTCAGACGCTTGCCTGGTCCGAGTTTTGACTTCGGGCTGCGTATCCTTTGCAAATTTGAAATCGCTCCCTCTCCCCAGACTCAGAGAGACGTTAACTTATCTTTTTCCCCACTTTTGCATCATTTTGTACCATTTTTTTAATCGCTTTGAAATTTTAATGGCGAGAACTCTCCCTTCCTGTCACATTTATTGCTCACCCTTTGCTCTTCAGCTTTCAACCAGGCAAAATCCCTTTATTGCCTCCTGGAATTCCTTCTAATCGCTCTCGTTTCCGCTTCCGAGGACCCACGCTGCGCGTTGCGGGACGGCTGTTGCCGAAATCTAGGACTGCCAGGTGATGAATCGAGGCGTTTTAGTGGGATAGATCTCGGTTCTGTGTCGTTTCTTTTGTTGGGAATTGGATGGTTTCGTGGGTGATTTGGAGAAATATCTTTATGCTGCTGCGGGGTTCTATCATTTTTTTTTGTTTTCAGTTGTAGTTGATTTGAACCTTTGACTTTTGATACTAGGGCGTCTCTGAGTTTAGATGTCGTCCGTACTCTTGATAGAGTAGACTTTAGGTCCTTTTCGACTCGCCGGATGGCGATTCTGGTAGTGGTTTAAGTAGATGAGAGCTGCATTTCCATGTTTTTGTTAATTATAGTTATAGATTGGTATATGTTTGTCACCTGACTTATCTATGGTCGTTGAAAGTTGTGATTTTTAAGTTTCTGTTCAAGTTGGATGAAATTTCTTTTCATATAGTTTCAGTAGTCTTTATTATTTGTTATATGGTGTTTCCTTCTCAGCTTTCATCTGACTGTACCCATTCAACTTATTCGTTAGTTGAGATAAATTTTGCTTTCGGTGTCAGCAATATCTTCAGTGGACTATCTGCTTTGTTGATGAACGGAAATTTTTCTGGTTGCCAGACGGCGTACGAATTTTTTATGAGTTAGTGGAGCTGATATAAGTACCTGGTCCTGCTTTCATCATCTAAAACTGAAATGGTCTTGAAGTGGCTGTAAAAAATGGGTGTAGACAAGCAAGGTTCAAAGGGTGTTGGAGGTTTCTTTCAACTTTTTGATTGGAATGGGAAATCCAGGAAGAAGCTGTTTGCCAACAAATCAGATTTACCAGGTGCATTTGCATTTTTAGTTTTTCATTTATAGACCATTCCAGTTATTTGAAAGCGTTTCAGCTTTGTGCTGTTACTGTGCTCTGTTTTCACGTGCCTTCTAAATGCATTTTGACTTGACTCACTTCGATCATTCTGTGCAGATGGGTTGAAGCAGGGAAAGAAACATGATGAAAATTTACCTACAACACGGTTTCGTCTGGTGATTACTTGGACCCTTCTTGTTTTGCATTTGATACAAATAGCAATAGTAACTATTTTTTTTGTTATTTTTTTTCACATTGCATTATTTAATTCTACTTTATCTTTTTTTCAGACTGAGGATGATGAAATTGGAGGATCAACTGCCAAGGGAGGCAGTGATTACAGTTGTGCTTCTTCTGTTACAGATGATGATGCGAGTGGCATTAGAGCTCCCAGTGTAGTTGCTAGGCTCATGGGTTTGGAATCGTTGCCTACATCAAGTGTCAGTGAACCCCACATTAACCTCCTCTATGAATCTCAAGCTCTTCGCGATTCACAATACCAGAGAAAAACTCATGAGTTTCTCAATGATTATCGAACAACGTGTACTGCTAATCAGCCCTATAAGATTGAGGGCTTTTCTCGGGAAATCATGGAGCCCAAGCCACAGAAGATTCAAAGTAGGCTGATTGAGAGGTTCCAGTCGGAACCATTACCTCCAAAATCTGCTAAATCTGTACCATTAACCTATCACAAGCTTTTGTCTCCAATTAAGAGCCCAGGCTTCATTTCACCCAAGAGTGCAGCTCATATAATGGAAGCTGCTGCAAAGATTTTAGAGCCAGGACTTCAAGTGGGTTCCAAAGGAAAACTACCTGCACTTGGGTCCTCTTCAGTTCCTAGTAAATTTAGAGACTTCAAAGAGAATGCTAGTGCATCCCAACGGCAACTGAAACTTCCAGAAGCTTCTAAAAGACTCAATGAGTCAAATGCTGTTAAAATGCTCAAAGGTCAGTCTTTAAACAAAAGTTGGAATGGGTCGGAGGAGACACCGGTTTTCAGGGCTTCAGACATGGACGATACCCATTCTGTTGGTTCCAAGAGTAAGGGAAAATCTGTTTCTCTTGCTGTTCAAGCTAAAGTTAACGTGCAGAGAAGGGAAGGTTTGAGCTCAGGTACAAAGGGGCCATTGTCATCATCATCATCATCATCTAGGAAGGAAGAGGATGACTTCAGGTCAAAACAGCCTGCAAAGAACACACAAATTACTTCAAAAAATAAACAGAATAAGGCTTCTGGTTCTGGTGTGCTAAGGCAAAATAACATTAAACAGAATTGTGCAACAAATAGAGAGAAGGTGCCTCACAAACCATCAGCTTCTAACCAGCAAGGTAGAAAGGTTCCTTCTGGGGATTCTTCTACTGGAAGAAGCAAAACTTTAAATAAGGTTCCCATGAATGGCAGAGGAGGTGGATACAGGAAAGATGGCTCCAAGATTACAGAATCTGAGAAGGAACTTCCATCATCAAAAACAAAGAATCTACCAAGAAAGAAAAGGGCTTTAGAGGTGGATTTCCATGGTGAAAAAGGTGGGTTTGTTGGTACTAATGTGGTAGATAGAGATCAGAATACTGGCCAATCACGAGTAACAATAAATGAGCACACAAGTTGTAGTGACGATTCTGGAAGAAGAGGCATGGATGTTGTCTCTTTCACATTCACATCGCCTATGGTGAAAACCATGTCTGTATCTCAATCTTCTGCTCAAATGGCTGAGAAAAGAGAAAATCTATGTTATGTGGGTTCTCAAGGAGATAAAAATGAAAGTAATTTAAGAAGCAAGAAACAATCGTCATTGGGTTTGAATGTCATAGGTGGTGATGCTTTGAGTGTTCTTTTGGAGCAAAAGCTGAGGGAACTAACGTCAGGACTGGAGTCTTCCTGTAGTAACACCATGAAAACTGGGAGTGCCACAGCATCTGCATCAATTCTGCAGGATCTGATTTCTGCTCTTAATAGTGTGAGTGCAACTCCCGGGCATTCTGAAAAGGAGACTTTACTTCCTCAGAATGATCACTTAATAAGAGATTCCAACTCCAGTTGCTTCTCTACAGATAGTCAGGTGACAATGCCGAACCTTAAGTTGCAGGCTTGTGAGATTTATCGTTACTGTTTCTCAAGTGCTGCTTAATTATCTGTGAAATGATATATGTTGTTGTTTTCAGCCTTTTACTTGATCTTCATTTCTGAGAACTTAACTGTTAAACATAATCTAGTTGTTGCTTATTCATCTAATCAATTTTTGATCAATAGCATCCCATTGCTACTGACACTCTTCACCTGAAATGATCAAATAGAGTTGTAATAGATAGTATCATTCCTGCAGTGATTGACAGCAAGATCATCAATCTTGGAATGGATTACGTTAAAATTTAGGAAGTGTTAACTGTTGAGTGTTGTTGCTAGCACGCTGTTTTACTTACTCGTTAGGTGTGATAATGTTAACTATGCATGCAGTACCCTCGAATTCTGTGAGTGAAACTTGAATCCAGGGTCACAGAACTTCTTGTGGACGTTTCTTTAGTTTTCTGACAGCAACATTTTCAAAGTTATACCAATAGTATTATCCATGACACAAATGTTTGTTTGAAAGCATCACCATACTTATTAAAAAATTCTTGAAGAACACTAATATTATCTTCAGAAGTGGAGTCTGCTTTATGGATCTCATTAGTGTTTTGCTATAGAAGTCAAATTTTTTATTAATTTGTTAAGATACATTTATAGATGATTAAATGTGGGTACATAATTACTTTACATACAAAAATAATGGTTTCTGATTTATATAAAGTTATTACATATTAAATGATGAAGTTATCTTTTATGCATCAAGTTTGGCATAAACTTTATCATTTCAGTCATTGGGTTTACGAGACCCTGCCCACTGTACCTTGGGTTTTCACTTGCAACCCTTTTTACCCTTCCCGACTGCCATCCATGGTCAGGTCTTGCTTACCTTTCCCTTCCTAGATTTTTTTTCCCTCTTTTTATTTGAACTTGTTGTCACAAGAACTTTATTCTCTATTTTTTTTTCTTTGTGACTTTGTTAATACTCTCTCCTTCACTTCCTTCCAGTGGGTATTATTTGACCTCCCCTGCCCTAACAGCAATCCGAAAGAAAGATCCAGATGTTCTATGCGTTTTTGTTGGAAACTTGTGCTGTAGTTGATGCAAAATAAATAAAATTTGGCTTAGCTTCTGATGCATGTTTTTACGGCTCTTCTCGTTTGCCGTTGAATTCAGCCAATCTGCACTGTGGGTACTGTCAGTTCAGAATTTTGGGTGACTTAGAAAATTAGCATAAAACAGTATCATCTTGGAATGTGGCCTGATGCTTGTTTGCATGTCTGTGAGCATTCATCCTTTTCTAACAATAAAATATTCAAAGTTCTTGCAGTATATTTGATAGTATGACTCGTGTGCCATATAATAAAGATTTGAGTGCTACATTTTCTGTTGGTTTTTTTATTGGTAGTTATCACTAATACACCCTCGGCCCGATAAAAGTACTGAGAAACCGCTATAACATGAATGTGTGGTAATGACTGTTCTGACGGTTGGTTTTATGTTGATTTACCTGGTTTGACTGCAAGACAAATTACTAAAAGGTTTGAATGAGAACCCTTGTTGTTTAAAAAACTTTGATAATCAACATTAGCTGGTCTTGATGGTCAATGAGCTTTGTGAGCGACATACTCAAAGAAGCAATTAGTATCAAAATCAATTGGTTTGGTTTCTTTTTCAGGGGGTTGGACAGATGACAGAATGTAGCAGCAGCAGTGACATCCATAAGGAGTTCGACTATCAGCATCCTAGTCCAGTTTCAATTCTTGAAGCCTCATTTTCAAGTGAAAGTTGTAATTCCTCAGAGAGTTGCGAGAGCATTAGTGGTAAGATATAAATTCCTCAACGTTCTCTACTCGCATAGGAAACCAGTTTGTAGTTCAATTGATGGTCAGGTCGCTTTCTTCAATTCCCAGGTTGCAAGCAGGATTCATCAACAGTTGCCCACTGCAATGGTGGTATGCATTGCCCAGAGAAAACTGCTGTGATGGAAGCTGAGGCGGACTTATCTGATTCAGCCTCTTCCGCTTATAGTGAGGGCATCGACAGAGAGCAGCTAACGGGTGCCGGCCTCGAAGTAGGCCACATCATGACAGAGAAGCAGGAAATGGAGTATGTGAGAGAGATTATATCTCATGCTGAGATAATGCTCAAGGATGCAAGCTGTAGTGATACTCATGAGATTGTAGATTCCCCTCTATTTGAAAAATTAGAAAAAGATAAATACGGTACAAGAAGAGATTCAGAGGAGGATAAGGAGGCAGAGCTTAGGAGAAAATCCCTGTTTGATTGTGTGAGGGAATGCCTGAACTTGAAACATAGGCAATACCTGCGAGGTGGCTACAGAGAATGGGCACAAGGGACGGTAATGCTAAGAAGTGAAAAGTTGGCAGAAGACGTTTACAAAGAGATTGGGGGCTGGAAAAGTATGGCGGACTGGATGGTGGACGAGCTTGTGGACAAGGATATGAGCACTGGTTTAGGGAGGTGGACGCATTATGAAACTGAAGGTTTTGAAGTCGGAATAGAAATTGAGAAGAGGATCTTCTCTTCTTTGATCAATGAAGTGGTTGCTGGTTTGAGGTCATAGAAGACAGTCCTTTGAGTTACTTTTAGTCTTAAATTATCCTTCTGGTGTAAGTTAATTTCTCTTGGCTTTTGCAGCTGGACCTTTTTGTAATTTATTTCTCTGATTCTCCAGATCAGTTTGAAGCCCATACAAGGTCGTGTTGCTTCTCAACTTGGCGACGGATGGTTACTTCGCCGGAGGCTTGGAATCCGGTAACGGATCGTCCAAAGCAGGCACTGTATTTAAACCTGCAAATCCATAATTTAATGTCCCTGATTTATGGTCAACTTAAACAGCAGTCATTCCTGATAATGTTATCCATCCCTAATCACATGAACAGTTACTGATCTGCGCTTATGTCGCGTCGCCTTCGTCGTCTGCGCCGTGGCTCTCAGCGCAGTGCTCAGGTCGGTGCGTGACAACTTTCCTCTTCCGATACATCAATTCACTTCTCCTCCGCCAGGACCGCTACAGATATTTAAACGTAAGCGTTGCGGATCAATAATAGGAAAGGGACGAGCATGAAATGAGACACGCCCCGAAGAAATGAAAGGTCTCATCAACCATGATTACGGCGGTACAGTGGTCCTGCTTGTGTTGAGATGCTTTTTCTGGCGTACCGAGTCTTTTATGAAGCCTGAAGGTACCGAAAAGAGTAAGAGGGGGCCGACCTACGTTATCAATGGCGGAGATTTTTTTGATGCGTAGTAAAGGAGTAAAGAGATCGGGAAGTGAATCGCCGAGTCGGTCTTTAACTCGGGGTGCGTGGTGACGGACCAGGTGGACCTTGTCTGGCCCCGGTCTCCCGTTCGGTTGCTTTAACAAGGAGAAGGACGAAAGCGGACTGGAACAGAAAGCGGCAGCGGGAACCGCAGGACACTTGAGAGTAGTCCTCGTGGTATTTTTCGATCCAGCTATTATTGGCTTTCGGGTGTGGGAGAAGCAGCCACGTGTAGGATCCAGATGACGGAGCAGGGCAGCTCTTTTACCCGTACGCGGAGGTGGGCCACTGGGAAGGTCATTTAGGGACTAGAGGCCCTAGTTTATGATAAAACAAGGCGAGAGAGAGAGAAGGAGAGGGGTATGTACTTCGGTCACTTTTTAATTACGTGTAATAGGGTGTTATTCTTTCTATGCATCGGGAAAGGAGCATAAAAGTCAGCATCACATGCCGGCATGGGAAGACGAACCCTCGGCACGTGCCGGCACGTCCTCTGACATCACTTCCTCCGTTCCTTCCTTTCTCCTCTTTAACCCCGCCATTCCGTAGTTCCTCTCCCATTTCTGTCCCACCGAAGTTTGGTCCTCGAGTCGGGGTATTTTGGTCATTATACGTTTCTTGTCGCGATAGATGGACATGAAGAGTCGGGTTTCGATCGAGTTACTGAACTGCCCCGAAGCGGAGGGAGAGTTTTTGGTGGAAATGGTAAGGGCAACAACGTACTTTTTATGCGTCTGGCTTGTGGACGCCGATAGTGGCGTTTCCGGAATTTTAGTGAAACAGCGGGACCCTTTTACAGTGACGGTTTCCCTCTATTTTTTCTCTCTACTTCCACTGCGCCTCTTGCGCTCTTCCATTATTGCGACTCGTCTCTCCGATGGAGGTCGGAAGCCTTAACAATGGAGGAGTCTCGGGAGTCCTGATGTCGAAACCAGACGAGCGAGGCGCCGGTAATGGAGAACATCCAGGAGCGTCTTCGACTTCTCGCTTCGTCGATGAAATCGACAGTTCTTGCTCGACACCCTACGTCAGCGCGCCGTCCAGCCCCGGGCGTGCCCCCGCGATGGGCTTCTTTTTCAGCGCTCCGGCGAGTCCCATGCACTACGTTCTCTCCTCAGCGGCGGCGTCGTCCTCTGAGTTCGTTTCCTCCTCTTCGGACATCTCCGTAGATTTCGAATTCTCGGCTCGATTCAACCATAACTCGTCGACGGCGGTCGCATCGATGATATCGGCGGACGAGTTGTTTTTGAACGGTCAGATCCGTCCGATGAAGTTGTCTTCCCATCTGCAACGGCCACAAAATCTGGCTCCGCTGCTCGATCTCGATGTCGAAGACGATGAAGACGAGGAAGCGATGGAGCGTGCCCAGAAACAGGAGAATATGGAAGAAGGTCGTGTTAGGGGGAGAGATCTCAGGCTGCGGAACAGATCTCTGCATCGTCGCACGAGATCCATGTCGCCGTTGCGCAACTGGCGAGATGAGGAAGGTGAGGATGATTCGAATAAAGCTATTTCGCTCCACTTCGACGAATCTGGTCCGAAGGAAACCGAGCCTCCCTCGGACTCCACTCCATCCGTCTCCGCTTCGTCTTCCAGGTCTTCTTCGACTTCCAGCCGAAGCTCAAAGCGTTGGATCTTCCTGATGGACTTTCTCCACAGGAGCAAAAGCGAAGGGAGGGGCAACAACAAGGAAAAGTTCTGGTCATCCATATCTTTCTCTTCTTCGCAGAAAGAGAAGAAAACGGCCTCCGCCTCCAGACCGTCATCTCCGTCTCGGAAGCCGAAACGAGCGCCGAGTGCTGCTCAGCCGGCCACCAGGAAAACTGCCAGCTCCAGTTCCACGCCGGCGAACGCCGTCGGTAAAAAACGTATCCCGCTCTCACCCCACGAGATACATTATACTGCAAACCGCGCTCAGGCGGAGGAGTTGAAAAAGAAGACATTTTTGCCGTACCGTCAAGGTTTACTAGGGTGTTTAGGATTCAGTTCCAAGAGTTACGGGGCTATGAACGGGTTAGCGAGAACCCTAAACCCGGTTTCTTCAAGGTAGAGGTTGAATCGCAGACTATGATCAGTGATCACACGGTTAATATTGTATAGATTTTGTATTATCTTGCTCGGCCATCTGCCTGTATCCCTGTGCTATCTGCCATTTGGGTATGTTTTTTGATTCCCAACGAATATGATTATCTGTAGTATGCGCCTCACCGCGAATGTTCATTTCCTCCACGGGATTAGTTGCAATATGATAAGTTATTTATTTGCTCATTGTTTTCTCACTCGCCCCTTCCCCTTCCGTCTCCGTTTTCGCTTGAAATGGTTGGCGGATGACATTCGCCTAATAAACATCACTCGGTTCGCCGTTTTCTTATCCCTCGAGAACTGGCCATCATTAAAACGATTCTTGGAAGTTGAAGCTTGAGAGAGCTCCATTATACAGGCGGCAGTCGATGGTGACCGGCGGAGAGCCCGTCCCGACTCACGAAGCTTGCTTGATTTTTTTTTAGTATAGTTATTACTCTTATTTAGACGTTTGGAAGAAGGGAGATTCTTCGGTTACAGTTGATGGGATTTTTGATGATTGAACAGCTTTTCTCACTGAGCCTGTGTGATACGGGGCGCGACTTTCCACGTCCATGTGCGGCGAGGCATGTGCATAGACAACCAACCGACCAGCATGCACGCTTGGCCAAACGCGCATGCACCACTTGAATTCACGGATCCGCGCGCGGAGGCGCATACGCATCTACCAAGTACGGATGCGCGGGGGCTGCTCGCACGCCCGCACCTCCTTGCATGCATCTACAAGGAGCAATCACATGCATTTGGCGGATGACATGGCACTTGCATGACGTGGCACGCGAGGTGGCACATGACTAGGGTGGTGATGTGGCAAGTGTGAGTTGGCAAGCACACATAGGATAAGTGCTTGCTAGTTGGCAACAACTAAGAGAGTTGGTGGTCAACAATGAGTTGGCAAGCACATGGGATAAGTGCTTGCTAGTTGGCAACAACTCATAGGGGTAGTGGGAATCTATGGGTTGGCATGAGTTGGCATTGGTTGGCAAACACTTAGAGAAGTGCTTGATAGGTGTCACCAACCATGGGAGGTTTTGTAATCTATAAATAGCCATGTACAAAGGCTTGTAATTCATTCATCCAATAGAAGAGTTCTTTCCTCCCAAATTCGGAGTCTCCTTTGTGCTTGAGTTTAGAGAGAGTTCTAGCACCAAGAACGGAGTGTTCTTGTGCTAAACTTCTTCCAAGAGGTTGACTAGCATCCAGACGGGCTTGGAGGCTAGGCCGCACGCCACTAAGGAGCAAGATTGTGCTTCGCATACTCTAGCGGCGTGACACTGTGTCAAATTGCCCCGAGGAAAATGTCCAGCAGCACCACTCCAAAAGGAAAGTGACTGAAGTGACGTGCCCCTGTTGCATATATCCGTGATGTATCCGCCCCGGTGATTATTCTTGGAGTGTGCATACCCTTCGATCGTTTGGCGTTTCATTTTCAAATCTGACTTTATTGCTGGTAGTTGGGGATGAAAGCTATTGGTGGGCTCCGTTCATGTTGTCTGTAATCTGTAAATTTATTGCCCTCTTTGCGAATTGTGATAGCTGGATGGTCTGAAAGATTTTGGCCGGTAGTAATTGCAAGTTGTTGAAGAAAGCCCGTCGTTATGGAAGCTGGAAATAGAATCTGGCCTACCCTCCCTTTCTCGTCTGATTGAGATAAATCTGATTTCTGAGTTTTGCATTCTACCAGTGCTGTTTTATACGTGGATATTGTGGGCACTTAGTTTTTGCATTCTACCAGTGCTGTTTTATACGTGGATATTGTGGGCACTTAGTTTTTGCATTCCCTGTAATCCTCCTGCCAGCTTTTGAATGGCCTGATTGTATTATGGAGCTCAATGAACTCAATTACTGCCGTTTGTCTTCTGAGCTTTAAACGAGGGCGACAATATTTGATCATGTTCACAAAGGGGCCTGCGACTTGATGTGCCACCTAAACGTCCACATTGATGTTTTTGATAACCGTCGTTGATTGGATCATCAAATTAGCAATAATGCTGAAATTTCATGGATCCAATCCATCTTCTTGTCCTCTGTGTATGAATTGTATCCCGTTCGGCATTTTCGGAAACTTGTCTGGATTGATTTTAAGTTCTAGTGTCGAGTTCAACTCGGTCAATATCAGGGAAGGTGAAACCGTAAAAGCGGGCGACATCTGCTCTTTGCCGTTGGCAAGTTAATAGCGTGACTGAAGGGCGAAGACAGGTCGGTCGGAGTCGGTCGAAATCTGTGCAGGGAAGCATGTGGGTTGGTCTTGATGCGAACGCCTTTGTCCTGTACAACTGAATTAAGGCCACCTGGAGTGATGTCGTTGGTGCCGAAACTGTTAAATTATTGTAATGCTTCTGTACGCCTGAAATATAATGGAGCTCTATATTTTGGAAATTAACCGGATTCACATAAAAAAAAAGTTGAAGCCTGAAAGGACGTTTGGTTTCGAAAGTTTCGGCTTTATCGTCACAAGACGGTATTTGGATTGATTGAAATGTGAGTTAAAACAAAAATGCACGTCTGCTTTCATAGCTCAGTTGGTTAGAGCACCCGTTTAGTAAGCGGGAGGTCTTGAGTTCAAATCTCAATGAAAGCACAGTTTATTTTATTTATTTTTGTATGAAATGGCTTTAATGATTTTGGAAATTAGACACTCAGTTCACACACCGTTTTTGCAACACGAGTCTGTATTGTGTATACTTTATAGCATTAAACATCTAATATGATTTCTAATAACTTATAAGATCTCGATCGCATAATTAAAGAATAAGGAGATTAACAAAGATAGGCGAAAGTTATTCGGCTGTGATGCGGCGATGCGCCTCATCTGACCAGTCTCATGTTATGATGTTAATAATAAAACACGGAGTTTTGGGATCCATGAACGCTTGTAAATGGGATCGTGATTCTTTGTTTATCCGCCGTTCCATTATCGGATTTCATTTACTGGTTCCTACTTCGATTTCGTTGAATCGAGTGCGGCGCCGAGGGTTGGTGTTTAAGGTATGGTTTGACCGCGTTTTCATCTTTCCCAAATCCAATCCGTGTTTTTATTTTGTGTTTCTTTTCCAGATTGACCTATTCACCGTTGTTTTCATCTTTCTGTACGAATTTCAAAGGACCCTAAATCTTACCTAGTCCCTCATTGCAATGGTTCTCTTTTTTAACAGGAAAGAAACTCTTTTTGCTTACCGTCTTTCAGCTCTACTACATGATTTCTTTTAAGTGATGGCAGAAATTGAGTTCCTCGCCGTGAGATCTCATAATCACCATAACACACCTTATGAAAATTCCTCTTCCCCACTCATCCACTTCTGTTTTAGTCACTTTTGAAATCTCCACTGCTCAGCTGCTCAGCCACTCAGTCACTGGGATTAATTCTACCAGTCGACTTCAAGACACCATCTCTTCAACCCTTGCAATTTCCGGGAGATAGAGAGTTCTCGAAGAAATGGCCGCCCGGGGAGGCGCCGGAATTGAACTTTGAAGGAAGCTAAATGATGGATAATTGAGCTGGAGTCGGTCCAGTCGGTCCAAGCTCAATTGGGCTCAAAGTAAATGATCTCTAAACGCAGCCCGAGCCCCCAGCGATACCGCATTATTTTGTTTTCTGTAAGAGTGGAAGGGGCTCAGAGTAAAAAACCTCACTGTAAAATTTTAAAGTACTGATATTATTATTTTTTTCTAATATTTTACTGTATAAAAGATAAAAATTAATTATATGTATATTACTATTTGAGTACACGGTACATCCTCTCAATGTAGAGATTGGGTTTTATAATATTGCTGTTGTGGGTCGCATATCATTGAGGAGATGTACCCTGTCTACGCATACGCCTAACATTACTCAAATATAAATATTGTATGGATAAGAAAATTTAGATTTCAATTAAATTGATTTTAGTTATATAAAATTTTAAAGGAACGTTTCAGGCATTTTACCAATTTATAGTTAATAAGATCGACGGACTGGAGTCATACAACTTTTGAAGAACGAGCGTCCCCGATGATTCCTCACTTCCCTCTGCCGGTCTGCCCCCGTGGCCTGCTTTCTACTGCGGGAGAGAGGGAGAAATTAAATTCTGTCGGTAGCAAGAAATTTACTGCAGATCTGCTCCCTTGAATCCTTGGAATTGGAGCCAACAAAAAAGGACATCGAGGCGATCAAAAAGAAGAAAAAAAAAAAAATTGCTCAACGAGTTTTGGTACCAGTCCGATACTCCTTGCACACGAAATCTTCTCCTTTCTTTCATTTTGACGAGTTCTTCAGGTTTTTTTCTCCTTCTCTCTGTTGTAGAACCTTTCCGTTCTCTTCCCTCTGACAGCCCTTTCTCTTCATGTTTCATATTTCTGTTTCGACTGTCATCGTCTCCATTGATTGTGTTCAACGTTTCGCTGAATTTTTCTTCTTAGTTTCCTAGTCCGCGATTTTTAGGACTTATCTGATCTCTATTTACCGTCATTGCCGTTTCTCTCGCATGCAGGTCTGGCATTACAGGTATTTCTTCATGACGATGATTGTAGTATTTTGAGGTCAATTTGTTAGAATTTATACATATATTGTAAGATGTGAGATCCATCTTCGCGTAGCCAGTTGAAGCATAAATGACACTTCTTACATGATAAGCAACCGAAGCTTTTAGGGATATAAGCATCTTGTGTGTTTCTTTCAATTACGTATACTGAAATCTCTCTCAACTGTTTCCCTATGGATTACGACTTCTATATATATTTTTTTATTTTTTATTTTAAATGTGAGATTTTCTAGTATCTGTCTGCACTAGTGATAAACTCCACAATGTTTTTACACTAACAATATACTCCACAATGCTTTGCCATTGTCTTTCAGCTAGATGAACTACGTTTCTGCTTTTTGTGAAATGAGATTTGAGCTTAATCAAACTGTATAAAGCAGATATACTTGGTAAAATGGCTACAATGCTACAACAAATTCATCTGCTTAGCTGTGGCCTATCATAGTGCGGGCCCCTTTTGGAATTAATACATGTTAAAATTTCACTTCCTCCGTGACTCAAAATTTCATAGGATAGCGAAGGTCTTGTGGTGCTCTGTCTGTATTTCTGCTTTTGCTTCCAGTTTATTGCTTTCATTAGATTTACTTCATCTATGCTCTGTAAATAATTGGAATATTTTTCAACTTTTTTTTCACGCCTTTCTTTGATGGTGGCCCATGTCTGTTCTGTTATTCTTTTTTAGATAAGGGGAAGACCAAAGTAAGTTGCTGGAAGTTGTAGCTCGTTGCATCCCAGGGCTGAAGTCGTCAAGTTCTGTAGGCTATTGCTTAGATCGATGCTTAACAAGCTAGACTTCTTCCAATTAATTGATAGGCCAGAAGCTGTTTCGAAAATGCTTATTAGAACCATAATATTTAGAAGGTGTTCATCATGCCCTTCACACAGAATCAGGGCATCATCTGCAAACTGCAGCAAAGGAATATGAAGCTGGTCGATTGGTAAACCCATAATCCAACCATGCAACTAGGCTTTATAAAACAAGGAGCAGAATTCTTCCACTGCTATGATTAAAAGCATAGGGGAGAGAGGGTCCCCTTGTTTCAATCCCCTAGCTGTTCCATTTAATAGAATAGAGAAGGTGTCTGAGGACAAGCGACTCTTGAACCAGAAAATCCATCTTTGGGAAACCCCATTTGGCTAAGATCATCTCTAAGAAGCTCCAACTGACCTCATCAAAGACCTTTCCAAAATCTAATTTCTGCATCACCCCTTTCACCTTCCTTCTCTTGCAGAGATGTAACACCTTGTAAGCAATTAGGGCCTAGTCAAGAATCTACTCCCCTTGATGAAGGTGGCCTGATTGGCTCTGATCATTTAACCAAGGATTTTCTCAACCTTGTGGCTGCAGCCTCAAAATGATTTTCTAGTGACTTGAGAAGAGGTTTATGGGTCTAAACTCATTAGGCGTGCTTGCTCCGTCATTCTTTGGAATCAAGGCAATAAATGATGATCCCCCATACTGTTTGCTGTTATCCCATTTTGGTGTAAGTTACTGAGCATTCTCATTATGTTTTCCCTTAAAAAGTCCCAACCTTCCCTGTAGAACTCAGCAGAAAACTTGTCTCTCCTGGGGACTTTTTCTATTGGGAGTGGGAGGGAGGGAAGGAGGGAGGGGTGCATGTTTTTATTATAACCTCTAACTACTTGTATTTCATAGCCCAAGGTGCTGACACTCTCCAGGCACCTGCAGCACCCCCATCAAAGTCGTTTCCGTTCTGTCATCTCCTTTTTATAATTTGAATTTTTGCTTCCTTTCGGGGCTTATTGAGTTCTGTTGTATTGGAGGATGATCCAGCATTCTAAAAGAATCTTTATAACTTTTTTGTTTGTTTGTTTGTTATGTTTTTGTATTATGTTGTGTTTACTGATATCATGTTATTTATTTCAGAGGTATGAGTCACCACAAGGAGCCTGATAACTCAGGTCATCTCCTGATCAAACCCGTTCAAGACATTCCAGAAACTTATTTTACCACATCATAAAGGATATATATTCCACTAGTAGTCAGAATGGTCACCCCAAAAATTGAGCTGTCTAAACAATACTATGCCACGTCCAGTCTTGTCATAGGTTACGCCCTTTGCTCTAGCCTTCTTGCTGTCATAAACAAATATGCTATAACCCAGTTCAATTTCCCTGGTCTGTTGACTGCATTGCAGTATCTGACATCTGTTCTTGGTGTTTGGGTCCTCGGAAAGTTGAAGTTTCTCCACCATGATCCATTCACATTCGAGACTGCCAAGAAATTTTTCCCTGCTGCTTTTGTGTTCTATCTTGCAATCTTTACAAACACAAATCTCCTCAGGCATGCCAATGTCGATACCTTCATTGTTTTTCGCTCTTTGACTCCTCTGCTGGTTGCTATTGCTGATACCCTCTTCAGAAAGCAGCCGTTGCCTTCCAAGCTTACTTTCTTATCTCTTGTGATTATTTTGGGTGGAGCCATTGGATATGTTATGACTGATTCTGCTTTTACACTTATGGCGTACTCATGGGCGTTTGCTTACTTAATTACAATCACAACTGAGATGGTTTACATTAAGCATATGGTGACCAATCTTGGATTAAACACATGGGGCTTTGTCTTGTACAACAACCTATTATCCCTGATGATTGCTCCAGTATTTTGGGTTCTCACAGGGGAGTATGTTGACGTCTTTTCAGCTGCAGAATCAGATGCCAGCAAGTGGGTTGGAAGTACTGCATTTCTTGCAGTGGCATTGTCTTGTTTGTTTGGACTGCTTATTAGCTTTTTTGGCTTTGCTGCTCGAAAAGCAATCTCTGCTACCGCTTTTACTGTGACTGGTGTGGTCAATAAGTTTTTGACTGTTGCCATTAATGTGTTGATCTGGGATAAGCATGCCAGCCCATTTGGCCTGGTTTGCTTGCTTTTCACAATTATTGGAGGAATATTGTATCAGCAGTCTGTGACCGGAGCTGTATCCCCGTCCTCTCAGGAGTCAGGGGCACTGAAGCATACAGACGAAGGGAATAGGAAGAGTGATTCTGAAGATGAAAAGGAATCTGGTAAGTGTTCTAGTGTATGAGGTGAATAGATAGGGGTCAGTCGTTTGGATATTCAGCTGCTCAGGCAATAGTTCACGAGGCTCTTAATTTTGCAGCAGAGTATTTGATGATTTTGTTGTATCAACATTATGCTATGCCAGTTTCATCTGTCTAGAATTTGATCTGGCTTATGATTTTGGAATTCATACTGCATTTACATGAGGTGTGGGTATTTGGTGATGTTCTGTATAGCTCGTCTTTTCTAATTCGGGAAATGTGTCTACTGTCCTGTGAATCTCTGATGATACAGGCCCTATGGCTTCTAATGTTGAAATATTATCTGCCATTTTGATATGGCATTACATTATTATATTTTTAGGCAGCGGAGTCTTGTTTATAGCATTGTTATCAGGCATTTCATTGTTATATTTGAAGGCAGTGGGGTGTTGTTTAGCATTATGATAGTCTGCTACAAGTGTCATGCTAATTTTAGACTAGATATTATCCCGCTTTATGCGTCACAAATGAAATAGAGGCCATGTGCTGTTGTTCGGACTGTTCCCGAACGTGATATGTCACAATGGGGGAGCACCTTGAGGACATTCAGGTAGCGGTACAAAGAGTGAAAGGGGCAAACTGGATTTACCTGATTTGGTCTGACCCGACGCAAAAGTTTCAAGTTTGGGTTTTTCGTTTTTAACCTCACCGTATGGGGTTGGTTTTGATTTCTATTTAGAAAGGTAAGAATAAATAAACCAAAAGGCATTTTAAATTTTTATTCTGCTTATTTCCATGTGGTGAGATTTATTGTGTGTATTACTTTTAATATTTAAAAGCAACGTAATACCTCTGTCACCAAACAAAAGCCTTAAGATTTCAACTTTGTGAAGGAAATGTGCATTGGTGTTGTATGGCTACGATGGCGCACCATCTTGTTATGGCGTCTTGTTCCTTGGTGTCAAATTAAAATAATTTATATTTGTATCTTACTAATGTTATTTACTAGTGATTATTTTTGTAAAATGATTTATTGATTAATTTAAGAATAATGCTAGTTGCACTAAGCCCACGTACTTATCCCACACACTTGTTAAGTTAAATTATTGATTTTGAGGGTTTATCTTCTAGAAAATAAAATTTTATAAGAAAAAATATATTTTTATATTTTTTAGATTTTAGATTATTAACATGTAGTAGAACAGATTAAGAGACATACAAAAGAGTTATCTGAAGTCCAATCTCGTACAACAATTTTTATTATTATTTATGTTCAATATGTTTTCGAAGCATTAGAATCTTTAATTGCATAATAGCATTAGAAATAAAAGAGGTGACAGCGTGACATAACATCCTTATTGGGTAAGATATAAAGTAGGATTTTATCGGCTTAGATAGATGTTGATACTTAACATTTGACTGGTCCAATACGCTTACAAGAGTTAGTCATTAGTAAAATTAGTTTTAAGGACACTGATGTCCAAGAAAACCAACCTTTTAGTGTAACATAGGTGGTTAGGGACACGGAAGAGATAAATTTATATGTAAAATATGTAAGATTTTTTTAATAAAATATTGTCTATTTATTCTATTAATAAATCTTAAACCCTAAATTTTCTAGGGCCTATTATGCAGCCATGTCACAATGTAAAACTTCAAAGTAAAATAATTAAATCAAGGATATCATTTACCCAAAATTTATTTTCGGTTACATGAATTCATAACTTCAAAATATCTTTTCACTAACCCCCCTTATTGTTAATTTTCTAAAATTTTGGGCAAAAATTTAAAGTGTTAAAATGATTTAGGAGATGGTGAGTGAAGTGGATTACCTTCAATCCACTCTTATCCTCTACAGAATCGGAACCGTTAGATGCGCGAAATCAGAAGAATTGAAGGGCACCGGACACGGGGTGACCGGCGGTAAGGCTCCATATTTCCGAGGGATGGGTGCTTTACGTGCACGGATTCCATGTCTGTGGGTTTCTACTTTCTATCTTCGACCTTTTTCTGGAATCGGGATTATATCCATTCTGTTCGTTTTCCTCGCTTTCTGGCTCCTAAATCGCAAGTCTTCTGAAAACTCAAAAGCAACGGTAAATTTTCCGATTTCATTTTTCGGGTTTTGGGTGCCGAATTGGAAGAAGTTCCTTTGTTCGTTTGGTGTTTCTCGTGATGAAAGAAATGACTCCGGAGGCCAGCTCCTCTCCCCCGGCAAAGCGGAGTAGGGATCCAGAAGATGAAGTTTATCTTGATAATTTGCACTCGCATAAACGGTATCTAAGTGAGGTAAGAATTTTTATTTTATTTTATTTTATGTTTATTTTTTGTTTATCTTTTGTTTATTTTTTGTTCATTTGTCATTATTTGCGTGCATACATCGTATTTTTCCTTGTTTCTGTCTTTCTTTTTGTTTGTTTCTTCCCCTTTTGACGATATGTTGTCATTCGAGTACGTTAGTGTCAATAGTAAGGTCTTTTTTGGCAGTACCGTTTGACGATGTGCTGTGATTCGGGTGCATTAGTCAATAATGAGGTGTTTATTTTTGACAGTAACGGGTCTCTTGAAATTGAGGGGGTTTCTGTTTGTCGATTTTGTTAATTATGCCTGGAGAGTATCTTGAGGAACAGAGACATTTGTTTTTGCCCGTCTATATCAGAGGTTTTGCAACTGATGATAAATACTTGGATATTATGGGAAGTTTCAGTGAACGAAGAGTGATTTTACACCATGCTTTTGTTTTTCTTCTGCAGATAATGGCATCTAGTTTAAATGGCTTAACTGTTGGGGACACTATCTCTGATAATCTAATGGAATCTCCTGCAAGATCGGAAGGAATGTGTTACTCCAGGTAATAATTTGTTCTAAATTTGGTTCCGATACCAATTATCTTTATGGATGCTTGCGCCCTACCATTCTGGCATATATTATCCCATTAAATATCCATTGTCATGATGCTGCTTAGTTTGCAATTTGTAAGAGTATATTCGTAGGAAGATTGGGTGTAGACCAGGAGCGTTTTGTGCATGAGTCTTTTGAACTTTTTTCTGCCAAGAGCCGGTGCATGGATTGTCTTGAGATGGATAATATGCTTTTGTAGCCTTGAAAATAAACCTAACGGCAGATTTAACTGTTTGACTGCAGAATAAAATCATTTTTGAGCCAGACAATAGTAATAGACTCATATTTCACCAAAAATTTGTCTTGAACTGTGAAGAACATAATTTAGCGAGTGGACTATTTCTAAGGGATAAATTATTGGTGAAAAAAAGGAAAATATAGAAAAACGATTCTGCCCCTCTGGAAACAAAAGAACCACCTTAGGAGGTGTCATTTATGAAGGCAATCCATAACATCCAGTTTCAGGCTTGCTCCCCTTAGAAAGTTGCCTCCCTTCTCCTACTCTGTCAGCAATAAGCGTTGGGGAAAGGCCATTCTCTTCTCTTCTCAAAAGTTCCATATTTTGGTGGAATGGAGTAACTTTGAGGATGCTCTTTGAGGACTTCTGGCCGACAGGCAGAGATGGACGTAGGGAAATAGCTCTAATGAAGCCTTGCTTATCTTCTGTGGTCCATCTGGCTCTTGTTGCTCCAATATAAAGTTGAAATAAGGGTTTTCCTAGCTGAAATCGAGCTCTTTAAACAACACTTTGATGGCCCTCTGATAGTGTATGGAGATCCAGCGGTAGTCATTGGATGGGCAAACCCAATTGTCCCCTCCTTGGAGTAGGCAACAGATCTTCTCCACTCTCTTCTCTCCTCTCGCCCTCTCTCTTCTCCCCTCTCTTCTTCTCTTTCTTTTTCCTTTTCTTCTCCCCTTTCTGTCCCCCTCTCCCTCTCAATGTAGTTTTGATTCCAGCAGCAAATTCCAAGCCAAGGAGGCTTATTTGAGCTCTCAAGTAAGAAATTGAAAGCAGACAAAAGGATGTTGGAAGGCTTCGGAGTGGAGGAGACTATTTTCTTTATGTTTTTTCTATATGGTGTCCAGATACTATCAGAATCCAAACACAATCCAATCAAATCGAATTTCTGATATCCAAATCCTGATAGTGTTGCCAAATGTCGGATTTGGGAGATTTAAAATTTCAGTTTATATTCAGAAGTAGAATTGCAGTGTTTGATAGTGTCCAGAGTTGGATATACCCCCTACCTTGGAGGCGTAAGCCCTAAATTGATGAAGCCTTCCTTGTCTCAACAGATTGGCGCATTTGGTTGAAAATCCGGAGATCTGCCAATTTCATAGCTGATGGGTAACACAAGCAGGAATCTCTCGCACTGAGCTCAGCATTTGGGCAAACTCTGCCCCTAAATTAGTCTTAGTTGAGGTCCTTGCTGTGTGATATCCTGTATCTTTTCCTATCTTGTTGTTTCTTATGCATGAGCCCTGTTCCTTTTAATAAGAAATTACAATTTTAAAACATACAAGGACTTTGCTCATTACCAATGCACAGAAAACTTTATTCTTTTTGGAATCCCTACGTAGTTTAAGAACCTTTTTTGTTGTAAATAATGAGCCTGAACAACCTTTATAAAATGACATCGGGAGAACCAATCAATGACTTATTCGAACAAGTGAATGAAAAGTAAATAGATTTAATTGTCTCGTTTTATATATTAAGCCTAAAAATACTGAGGTTTTGTTACTCCTTTTGCCAAGGTATTTTTACTGAAGAATTCTTGACTTTTGGCTTAAGTTATGTACAACATGTCCAGGTGAACTTCGGCATAGCTCAGTGGTCACATGGGGGGTTTTCTAGTGGGAGGTCTTGGGTTCAAGTCTCCTTAGGGGTATGGGAAAAAAGTCACAACTTTCAAAAAAAAAAAAAAATGTACAACATGTCCAGATGCAAACCTTCCTACTTTCAATTGGGAAAATGGGATGGCCAACAAAACAGCCATTTTTGTGCATTTGATCATGGTGACAGATAGTAGATGATTAGTCTTGATCTAGTAGCAGAGTTAGGAAATGTTAGGAAGAAGTCTTGGCATCTGCACTGGGAAGCTTTTCCGTAGCTTTTGGGCCAGGGAACTGATACCGAATTGTACAATTTCCTAAACAGGATTCCTGTTCGGAACAGGAAAAATTGATTGCCACAAATGGTGGCAGAATTTTGCTGTATTCATTGCTTCTCTTGATAAATTTTGCTTAAGTTAATCTTCTCTCAGAGTATGGAAAAGAAATACCTCAAAGAACTAACAACTGAATATCTAGTTAGAATAATTTTATTTTCTGTTATTCACGCAAGTGCTGTGATGCTTATGACTTCAAAAAGCATTTGGCTACATGATTTTAACCATTCATTCAATGCTTAGATTCTTCTACTTGGAGTTTAAACTCTAGACGATTAATACCATGTTGGCCTGTACACATACTTGTCAAATGATCAGGATGACACCAATTTGTCTTTGTCTTGGTTTGATCTTCTTCACAGTTTTCTTTTGTTTTTTTTTTTTGCAGGGACGAAATTTCTTTTCCTTATTCACCTATGTCAGAAGATTCAGACGATTCTCGATATAGTGATATCCCTGTACACACTTGCTCTTTACAAACTGAAAATTTTGGTAGCCAAACTAGCCCAGTCTCTCCTCACAGACTTCAAAGGTCCTTGATGGGGTTCTATTCTACAGGAGCTTCTTCATCTTCTACTCTGCCAGGATGTTCTCTTAGTGCAATTACGTGCTCCCACTCCCACCAACGGGCGTCTGAATCAGAGGGACGCTTCCCATCATCACCAAGTGATATATGTCACTCTGCTGACCTCAGACGGGCTGCCCTTTTGCGTTCTGTGCAGATGAGAGGCCATCCACACAGTTCACCGGCTTTTGAGTTGCCATTCTGTAGCGGGCAAGAGCAAGAGGCCGTTCACAATACTAATGAGACTGTAGACGAGAAAAGTTTAGTAATTCAGAGAGAATATCCAATGGGCATTTCAGAAGAGCACAGCCAAGAAAAGTGTGTTGGCTTGTCAGGTTTAGGCATGAGAAGGGATGAGAACAGGGAAGAGATTTTTAGTGGAACTGGATTAGGTAGAACAAGTCAATTTTCTGGGACAAGGTCTTTGTTGGGGGGGAATGCTTCAAACCATTGAAAACTTTGTGAACAGCTTTTCCTGCTTCAGGCCTTGTTTATGTCTTGCAACACTCCATGAGAAGTTTTCTTGTAGTTTCCTCATCCTGCAGCTTCCTGTAAAATACGGCTGGTACGAGCTGTGGGGTATCAAAGACATCTGAGCACTGCAGTCGGAGAGGCAATTTGTAATTTTGTACATGTCAGTGGGTTCTGAGCAGGCATTTGATACCGAAGCCAAATGCAACCTTGCTTTTATTGTCTTCGATTGTGGTTTTCGTGAGCCCATTTTTCAATGTGTTGCTGATTTTGGAGCAGCAATGCTGCTATAGTAGCTCTTTGTGATTAGGAACATACCCCATTGTGAGAAAAGGGCGTGCAAGGGGACGAAGGTGCCGCTTGTGATTGTTTGGTTCTGCTGCTTCATTCTACTGTTTTCAAATATAATCCTTGATTTTAGAAGCGGTAGAAATTGCCACGCCTCTATTGCCTTAACAAGTTAACTAAAAACGTAAAACAAGAACATTATTTTTAGTCTAAAAATAAGAGCCTTGAGAAGAATGGAGCCTCCAATTTGCTTTACTTCTGCACAGAAATTGGTGGGCTCAGCGCAGTGCCGGATGAACAATGAGGTGAATCACATCTTTCTGTTGGCTTACTAAGAATCACCATTTTGCACGAGAAAATAAAAAGCTCGTAATTTGTACATATATGAGCTTATATTCTATGCATCGATGGAAGTTTACTAATAGTAGATGTCACTGAAAATTTTAAATGTAGCTTTAGATATCATAGCAAATACAGTTGTTCAGCTCTTTTAAATTTGTCTTGATTCTCAATTATCAAACTGATAAAAGAACGGTTCTATTCTTGTAGGAAATAACTTTAAACATAAAAGTTACCAAGAATAAGATGAACTGCCCATTGTAAATGTTAAAATGATTTGCTTTGTAATCTGTAGATACTAGAGTATGTTCTTGCTGTCAATTGAAAATTGTAAAAAATAACGACATGAATGAATTATGCTTATTTTATTGCTTGTTGCAATGAAAGCGTTAGGCACATGAAACCGAACGAAAGGCTCCCGGGCTCCAGGCTCCATGCCATAGGGTACTCAACCGTTTCATTACTCACAGATCATATTTATAAAATTATTTGGAAATATATAATTTCCTACCTCAGAGATTAAAGACATTTTTGGGCTGAAGTAAAAAGTCGTATCGTTACATAACCTGTATAAGTATAACCCCAGCCCCAAAGCCGATACATATCTGCCGACACAGTGACATATTGGCCGAAGCGGGCAACCCAACACATACCAAGGTCTCAGAACTTGGATCATATCAGGAAATCTTTCAGATTAAGAGACATTTTTTACTCTTTTTTAGACATCCAACTGCACTAAAATAATTGGACAGGAGATGAAACCTTTTACTCAGTGTTAATTAACATTCTTAAGAACCTTTAAAAGTTGTACAACATTGAGCTTCACCACCTCTGCAGATAACTCTTATCCAACTAAATCCTAGGAAGCATAACAAAAACACGAGGTTAAAAGCTCGACCAGCCGTTGAAAATAGCAAAAACATCAACGACGAGCTCAAAACTTTAAACCCCACTGGCGGCACAGCATATATGAGGGCTCCACGTGCCAAAAGGATTTCACCAGGGAAATCAAGCGTTACTGAACACCGACAAGATGTTCTTCTTGATTATGAACTCGTCTGCTTTCGATGGGCTTATGGACTGCTGAAGCATACATAACTAAATTTAGTTTCGAAAGGAAAGCATAGATCATGCAGATATATTTTTTATATTTTATTTTTTGCTCACTGATAAATGAAAGAGTGACAAACTTTACCTTGTCCAACATGCGCTCCAGACGCTCAATTTCTTTTTTAACATATTCAGATCCTGCTACGATCCATTTCTTAGCAACTTTATGATAGATTTTGCCAGACCTGAAAGTAACGCAAGAATTCAGCAAAACAAAGGATCATATTTTGTCCAAAAGCAGCTCAGCGCTTTCTACATCTATAGGCAAGGAAACAATAAGAAGCTTGAATCAATGGAAAATATATTACTTCAGTGCACGACCCTGGAGCTTCTCCACCTCCTCTTCCAGCTTGGACAAAGCAACCTTCTTGTCATCATCGGTAGCATCCAAAAGTTGGTGCACCAAAGTATCTAAGCTGCCAATGAGTCCAGCCTGCGAAAGAATATGCAGTATTGTAAAATCCATAAAAATAATAAAAAAAGTATAAATATTTAAAAAGATGTCTCAACATACTTTGGAAGTAAGCTGTCCCATCACATCACGGCTAACCCCGGCTTTTTCGTTAATGAAATTGACAAAGTCCTCCAAGTCGCGTCCATCATCGTAGTCTTCACCGGCCTTATTACCCTTGGGGAAGAATTTAATTGTGGGATAACCACTAACACCATACCTACTCGAACAAAAAGATATATTCTGCTTCTTAAAAACATTTCCTTAGCTCATGAAACAATTATTTAGGTAAATTTTAACAAAATAACATATAATCCCTTTTAGGAACATCAGTAGAAAACCATAAAAGCGTGATATAAACTTAAAGCAGGGTTGAGAATATCGAAATATATGCTAATCCACCATTATGACCACTTTCTGACATAGCATGCCTCTTTTTCACAATATCATTGTATAAAATTATTCTATTTCTTTCTTTTTCTAACTTCAGTAAAACTGTATACTTCATTAGTTCTCACTGACTCCATCATTCAAAATAAATGCAAATAGAACGACCAAGCTTGCATCCCCAATTCAGGTTCGACACATGTTTCAGTCACAAAAATACAAACTCACACAACAGTTAAGCTAGGACATAAAGTGATACCAAAATCAGCAGGAGTTAGTGTATATTGAATTCAACAGTAGAATTTTATCCAGTAATCCCATTGTGGGTTGGTACAGAAGATTATAAGTAAACATTTCTTAAATAAATCTCTATAGTAAAGGTGACATGCGAATTTTTTACTTAGAAACAAAGCAAAATCTAGTGTTAGTGTAATTAACTGGACCAATTAAAATTTAGTTTTTCCAAATGGACATCCAGAAAGCAATCTCTACAACTTATTAAAATATATTAGAAATACAATATTGGAAAAGAAGTCCATTCAAGCATTTCAGTTTTCTCTAGTGCAAAAAGATATTGAAAAATATGTGGACTTACTTTTCTGCAAAGTCCTTGTATTTGTCAGCATCAAGGTTGGCAATCACAACATCTTCATCATTTTTGAATACAGAAGCAACTTTTTCATAAATCTATAAAGCAAGCAGTATGAATAATGTCAAGTTACTTGAGAAAGTTAAAAGAATCATTCTACACATAGTCATCTATATTATATGATAAAGGTCATAAAATCCTTACAGGGGCAAGATTCTTGCAGTGACCACACCTACAGCAGAGAAAAAAAAAGCAAGGTTAAACAACTCATAAAAATAGGCAACTTGAACATTCTGCTATTGCTGATTATAGTTATGAAAGTCAAAGGCATATTTAAATTAAAAAAGAAATCTAATTAACCCAAAAAGATCAACAAGATAAACTCACCATGGTGCATAAAACTCAACCAGAACATCTTTGGATTCATCCAGGACAACCTCATCAAAATTCTCTGCTGTCAATACAGCAACACTGGATGGGACGGTCGCCAATTTGACATTAGTACCTGTAACCACAGAAGTTCAAAGGATGTTTGAAAAGGCATAGCAACAAAACTACCCAATTATAAGCTCAAGCAAATCTTCAGCATCTGAAACTAACCTCAAACGTAGTTTTGCCTATGGATATTAGAGTAATATAAGTTATACTGATAAAACAATAAATTTGTTTATATATCTATGCACATTGATGTAACAACTCTTCAAAAAGCAGGATGAAATAAATGCCAGCAACATTTCACAAGGACGTACACGTACCACAATTTACAACCAATAATAGGAAACCTAACCCATTTAGTAACATATAGAAAAAGGCATTTACTACTTCACTCCTGAATGTTTGCATAAGTAATTGGATTGTCTGAATAGTTTGGTAGTTTGTTGTTGTTCATTAGATTAAAGACTCGATTTTTTTTTTTTAAATAGATGACTCAATATTTTTGGAAAAACACAAAAGCAACAACCAAATAAATTAAATGGCAAAATTTTAGAAAGCTAATACCAATTGACATTAAAACGTGAACTCTGTTAACATAGACGTTCTGTGAACACAAATAACTTTGGGTAAGGTCACCTTTTTTCAGAAAGATATGATTTTATTGCCCAAGGGCAAGAGGATTATTACAGAGGAAAAGGAATACAGAGAACCTCAAAAAGCTTTAAATAAAATATCACAGACCTTCACAAATAAGTGATGATAATAAAATGTTTTTCTTTCACAGAGAAAGTTAGACCCAATAAACTCCTTAAGAGGGAGTTTAAATAGGATTTCATCAAGACTGTTTAAAGGACAACCTACAATAAGTGCACTGACATTCTTGCTGTTTCAGTACAGTGATATTGATGAACAACATGTTATAGGCAGCAAGGTGTAATAAGTTAACAGTCAACGGATAGAAAATTATGAGCAAACAATTGCTCGCGGTCAAAGAATAAGGAAAGAAAATGCTCCATCACCCATGTTTTAGCAGTTAAACTTGGGGAATAGTGGATTCACAGGTTAACCGTAGCCTGAGATACAAAACCTTGTAACTTTTTTCTGAACAAACAGTTCCTGAAAATAGTGCAATGGAAAAGCAAGAGGACCTTAAGATAAACAAATTAGAAACAACTGACTGGCAAGAAGTAGATTACAGCGTCCCAATAAGTACCTCCTTCAGTGTTTACAAAATCAACAAGGGCCTCTGCAGTCCGACCACCTTCATATCTACAGAAACAACAATAAGAACAGACTCATAGGGTGAGAAAGCATGTTAAAGAACAAGTCTAGCCTCAGGTTGATTGCATAAAGAACCAAAAAAAGATAACAATAACTCACTTCTTCGGTTCCAAGGACTTTGCAGGAAACCATTTCAGTGTAGGGTACCCATTAACCCCGTTCTTGCTACATAAGTTCTTTTGATCATCACAATCCACCTGCACCAGAGATCATAAGTTGATAACTGTAAGATGACTTAGCAATAAGCTGGAGCAGCAATACAACCAGCGTCGAATCTATTGGAGATATCAAGTCATTGCAAGCAATGAACATTTATGCATCTCCATATAAAGAAAATACAACTTTCAAAAAAAAGTTATTAAGAAAACGAAAAGAACAATTGAAATGATAGACCATCTAAATCAAACAGGCACCGACCTTTCCAATCAAAACAGATTTGGACTTCTTAAAACTCGAAGCAACTTTCTCGTACTCTGGAGCAAGCTTTTTACAGTGGCCACACCTAAAAGAAACGAAATTTAAGGTCATGGAGTCAATTCAGAGACAAACTAACTGAAAACCAATTAAGAGCTACCAATACATGTTGCCTGAAGCCGAATCATATACCGTCGAAATAAAGGTACGCTTGCATACAAGGCCGGTATATACGGACAACGGAATTCAAATCGAATACACTAAAATTATCAGCAAATTGAGGCAGAAAACTCAATCAATACAAGCAAGTGCATAGTAAATCGGCAAAACAGAAAAAAAGAATCCTCGATTCTTCCCTCCCACCCCCTGCTCTCTCCTTTATTGGGAACATTATAGTTACCCCAAACTCCAAAATCGCGGCCTATGTGAAGCTATAGTGTTGAAATAAGCAAAATAGAAATCCCAAACAAATAGGTTAACCACAGTCGCCGAGACGCCCGTGTCATCTACGATCACGAGCCAGTAGGCCAATATCACAAAAACAAACAGCTATAATATTCGATCAACAAAAAAAATTAAGATTACAGTCCATGTAAAAATACCGGCGGACAATATCAAAATCCAGAAATAAGATAGATCGCAGAATTAAGATGAAAATAGCTAAAAAAATTAAAAACAAAGAAAAAATATGCAACACAAATTGATAAATGACGATTACCAGGGAGCGTAAAACTCCACAAGAGCTCCTCGATCTCGACCGACCTCCTTCTCGAAATTATCTTCAGTCAGAACTACAGTATCGTCAGCGAAGGCAGAGAGGAAGAGGAGAGCTAGGGTCCCGAACGCTAACCAGATCTGAGATTTTCCCATTTTTCGTTCTGCTTTTCGTTTCCCCAGTTAATCGGCGCCAGTCAAAGAGAGAGAATAAAAATGCGGGAGCGAAGAAACACTCGACGTCTTATTATATAGTGCACAAGATCATCGATCGCGAAGATAGGGGCATATCGGTCATTATAAAATTTGAAAGTGCCCACATTTGGTAAAACTTACTCGGGTGCGAAGGTTTTTGGGACTGTGACGTGTTCGGTGTGCACATATCGTGACACGTGGATGACCACAGAAATGTCACTTCTGTTCCAGAGACCAAGCATTCGGTCCTTCCATTCCATGGCTCCGACGTGGGTTTTCGCCCAAGGCTTTGGGAACAAAACGAGTAGATGGACAGTGGCTCGGATTTTTCTTTTTCTATTTTTTTTTCTTTGAAAATTACAAAAACTAACTCACTGAGTTTAACTTACTTTCGATCATTTTGTGCAAGGAACAATTACAAAAAGTTTGAAGCAAAATGAGCAAGAAATGGAAAAATTTGCCCTATTGGGCGCGCCCAAAATCACTGTAGTAAATGTTGGGCGCCCAAGAGCACAGTTGCAAATGTTGGGCGCCCAAGAGCTCTATTGCGAATGTTGGGCGCCAGAAAGCTCTGTTGCAAATGTTGTTGTGTTTGCTTATGTTGGACGCTTAAGTTATCTGGTGCCGTAGCATAGGCAGGGTTGCCTTTCACTCTACTTTTGCTTGCACCCGCCACCCAAGTTGTGATGTTATAACATCGATATTTTTCTGAGTAAGAAGACATTAGTGCTAGGGGATAGTTCTGCCAATCATGTAAAACATCGCATAGCCATATTTTACAGGGAGGTTTACAGCCTGATACGACGTCCTAGTCCCAAGTAATTAGAGATAAAATCCGATCTATTTTCCTATTCTATGAGTAATGCTAAACCTTTTCTGGATAGCCGACAACGTTGCCAAGAAGACAACAAATTCAGGATGTAAAGCCTCACATTAAGAATATGGCAGTTCTATTATCATTTTTCAAAGCCAAATACCAGTCCACAAAGCGGTGCGTCTGCCACGTACAATAAATAGAAGAAAAACTGCAATTTATTTGTTTTGCTGCGTCTCTCAAACCAGTGATTCGATCGCCACTCAGGTTTGAATCGCCTTTGTGAATTAAGTAGCCAGCCCACTTTAGATACTCTTGTGTGTCCAGTAATAGTACAGTTGATATTCTATTGTGGACCTCCACACGGAATTTAGAGTACAAATTTTGGTCAAAGCAAGTTTAATGGGCCGGTCCAGATTTTACGACTTATACCAGATTCCTCATTTTACCACACCAATTCTTTATGTTTTTAGCAATCGAAAGTAGGACTAAGAACTAAGAAGAATCCACTATCTACTGCAGACTGCAGTATCAAACCCGATTAGTAATTTGAGTTATATATAATTAAATTTGCACGAGGCCATCATAATCCGAGTTATACAACTAGAATTTTTCTCCCAAATCTTATCTTATCTTAATTCACACTTAGGCATATATACATGTAGAAAATCGGTAGATTTGTACTACACTAACAATTTTAAATTCAAAATTCCATATAGAAATAAAAATTTCATTGTAATTTTTCTGCAGATAAATGGGAGTATTTAAAATTTTTCCTCCTAACATTTACTAATTAATTAGTGAAAATAGAATTCTTTTATATACATATATTGATGATTTTGATCGTCGCCCATAATCCTGTTTGTACTGGGGTAATTACTTATAATTTCTAGAGTACCAATGCGGCAACTGGGAACAAACAATAACATGATAAAACCCAGATAGTCACTTGATCAGAATGGACCTCAAAATATTCTTCATATGATTTGTATTAACTATGAATCGGATGTAGCTCGTATCACGGTGTTCAATATTTTCCAAAAGAAACAAAAACACTGTGTGCTTATAATGAAAAAAAAAAGCTACTCTTAAAAGAGCAGAAACTGCATTTTTATGATAAAAATACCTTTTCTAGTACTCAAACCTCTGCTTCTAAACACAAAAGCGTTGGTTCTAACAAGAAAATAACATTGGTTTTTCTTTTGGGTGGTGGTGTGAACAGATGGACAGGAGGCAACATTAAGTAGAGGTTGAAAAGGTCACCATATTATCATGGAAATGATAGTATATATTTTTTATTGTGAAAGTATTTTCATGTTTTTTATAATATTCCGTCTCTTTTCAAAATTTATTCGAACAAGTAATGTCTAGTAGAGGGAAAGGAGGATTGACCCAATTCCAGGCAAATATGTCTGCACCCAACTTTGTTTTTCCTAAAATTTGGTATATTTACTTGACTGTCATGGCCGATATATTCAAAATGATGTCATTATTTTATTTTCTTTAAAAATGAATAAATTAATTAAAGTAATCGATATAATTGTATAATATGTAAATAAACATATATCACAAAAAAACTCATCTTTGAAGTCATTTACTCACAATTTATATGGTAAAAAAAGATTCCACCTAAATATGCTTGTGGTCGATCGCTAGCTTGCACCAATGCAGCAAATGCATGTCCCGCAATATTGCATAGTGGAGAGTGGAGGGATAAAAGAGTCGTCCAATTAGCTACTGATCTAGGTATATAGGGTCTGCATGTGAACCCTCCAAGTCTAGATGCACGATGTAGGTTTACTACAAGGAAAATGATATCAGTACTCCCTTCTTTTACTTTTACTTTGAGGTTTATACCCAAGATGATATTTTATTAAAACAAATAAACTTTTGTAATACAGCTTTGAAGTACTAGTGTCACCACTCTAACTAATTACTACAATGTTGGTGCAGGAAGTTCCTCCATCCATGTAATAGAGACTTTTCCTTTTAAATATCCCTAGCTCCCTTTGGGCTTTTACTAAGAAAAGCTTTTAATTTTTAGAATTCTTCTTTTTTCCTTATGAAACTCGAACTCAAGCTTTATCTACAAGAGCTTGTAGAAGAAGCTCCAACTTTAATAAATTAGATAATGGGAAGGTACGTCTGATGGAGAACAAGCAGATCCCGGATACAGTACTTTCATTTAAATATTCTTGAATATACTAATTAACTTTACACATTATGAAGAAAATATTGTTTACTTTATTTGAAAGTAGATTGATGATAATTAGCTAGTGTTCCAAGAATATGCATGTATAGATTGCTAAAGACTAAAGTTGTAGCCGCAGTACTCCTCGAAAGACTCGATATATCGAATGAATCTGCTTTATCTAAAGGAGACAGACAGACAAGCAGCAGGTATAAACTTCAAAGCTGCATCTTACAGTGATAAAGCTAGAAGGCAACAGTAGCCTTTCCAGAAAAGAAGAAAGTAATATAACCTGAATCCAGGCAATTCATGATCTTTTGCTCCGACATAGTTTACGTGCTGTATTAAATTCGTGAAGAAAGTGAGGGTGATTAATTGGCTAAACATGACCGGCCATATATATTTATAAAATTCATTAGTAAAAACTGTAAAACATCATCGATCAGCTTCTTTCTGAATTAAAAATCGTCTTGATTTTTGTGCAGGCTTTGTTAGAATTCCATATGGCTTTATTTTTAGATTCAGGTGGTCCTAACTACAGCAGGTAATTAACATCTGACGCAGTTGACCCTATTGATTAAAAGCAGATTTTAGAGTTAATTTTAACGGCTCAGTGCTTTTAGCTAGCCATGGTGTGGATGTCTTTGGTATTGGTATACGGAGCCTATTGGCCTCATGTTATATATAATGTATATTGTACGTATTAATTATCAGATTAATATTCCTCAAGAAGTCTCGTATAATTAAAAATCAAGAATCATATTATTATATGGTAATATTGTCAATTATATGTCGTCTAGATGACGGCTTCAGATATCTACCCCCCTGGGTAATCCTATTTATATGTGATCAACTTAAGGGCCGGACTCAAACAATTACTTCAGATTATAGCGAAATATATATTTAATATTGGATAATATGTATTTAACTTCTCCAAATCAAATTATTCATTAACGAACCAAATAAAGGAGATGCAAGTACGAGGGATATATATGGATGCCAAAGCTACTTTAAGGAGACATAAAAAGGGTATAACCAGAAGGGTTCCATCCTTTACCCAGCTAATTGTGAAGGTCCCTAATTATTAAGAGTACACAAGAGTCACATATAATTGAGTTGTCCCTAACATTCGTTACTATAATTTAGATGGGACCGATCGATCTGATGCGTTTCCCTTTTTTATTTTTGGGGAATTCGAGTCTGACACTGAAACACATGCAGATGCTTTCCTTCTCTAGCTCTAGAGCCAAAAAAGTTTGGGTTTCGTAGCTTTCGGGGATCTTTGAAGCTGGTAACCCGGTGCAAGAGTACCGATCAGGGCCGTTTATGATGATTTAAATGTTTCCAGAGAGAATCAAATGGGTGGGACTGTGTAATAATAAGTGTGAGAAACTTTAAGCAGTAGTTGGTTGGCAAAGCATGCTTTGGTAATCGCTTCTAAAGACATCCGGCCAGCAACGACGTTGGATAAAAGGCCTACGGTACATATTTTCTTTCAAAAAGGTGAACCTCTAGAAGTCTTGATCATCTTTAACTTTATCTTCTTGTTTGTAAATCGATAATGGAATTGCAGGTGGGTAAGACATGAAATGCATTAATTTTGTCTGATTGCAGATATCATGCATGAAACCATTCCCTCGGCCCCCCCATATATTTTACATTTTTATTTTTAAATGATGGCATCAATATTTTGATGTCCCTATATATATGATTCAATCGTTGGTTAAATCTGATTGAACCACCTGATTGCCCAAGTACGTACGGACATTTCTGGTCAGTATACTGTTAACATTCGTTTTAACTATTCAGTATATACTTCAAGGTTTTTTAAAAAAAAAAGTTAAATGTTATTCAAGTTAGGATTTGCTGAAGCAGAAAAAGTTATCTTTGCAATGATCTGGAAAAGATCTCTTTTTATTTGTTAAACAGATCCTTTCACATAATGGGAAAAAGGTGTCGATTAAGTAGGAGAAAGACCACATGCTTCTGACATGATATATACTAGTACAATATGCATGCAAGAGTACTGTACATAAGTTTCAGAAATGAAGCAATATATAGGAGGATATATATATATATATATATATATGGTCCCGAGCATCAGGAGAAGAGCAGTTCTGTACATGGGGGCTCCGGCTCCAGGCACAAAAGGGTCATCGAGTACTATTACTACTACTGCTTTCGGCCACAAATTGGGATGACAAACTCTTTGCATGGTCTAGCTGCTGCCAAATGACAAAGTGGAACGACGAAAATTTGTCACTTAGTAATATATCTTTTGTAGCCAGATGTACGCGCGCACAGGCGGCGCACGCGGCACTGCACTACTGACGTAGCCATGCCTTTCAATATTCTCACACGGTCACACCGTACCGCACTAATATAATATCGTAGCTTTGTGCATGGATGATGCCATGAACCAGATATGAGAATGGATACCATGCAGCAGAGCAGACTGCAGACGGGATAAAAAGGAGGCCAGTAATTGGACATCGGCCGGTGATATATGGGTGTAATGGATATATAGAGTGGACGGACAAGACGGCCTTTCGCTCTTTTTGTCCAGTACGTCGTGTCTTTGAGCGCTTTGTTTGCTTTCTCCTCATATAACGAGACATGTAGGTAAACTCTCTTGGAGCTATCATTACATGGAGACCCTTTTGCAGGCATCGACATCGATGATCGAACATTTCTCTGTTAATTCTTTTAAAAGATTATCATTGTAAGCCCGAAGATGCTCCGCTTGTCAAATTTTCGATCAAAATATCGACTTTTGGCGATTCAGTGGACAATATTGTTTCTGTCCTTGCAGGGGCGTCATTGCACTCCAGGAGGCAAAACTAGGAGAGGGATCGAGTCATGTATATATTCAGTATTTAATTAATCACCCAGAATAAAGATCAAGAGTAGATTACCTTGAGCGTAAAAGATCAGTAGCTAGACAGGAGTCTATGCGTGTGTGTAATTGTGTGAATGTTTAAGGAATCACAAGTAACAAACCGAGTGCGCTACGTACTGTCTGGTTTTTCTATGCATGCAGCAAATAGGAGTAGGGGATCAACTTATATCTGCTAAGATTAATTCTCGTGAAGGGAGAGGCGGTACAGTATATATCAATAATAATGGATCTGATTCGGGAAATTAACATACAGCTTTGGGTTAACTTTATTTTTTCAACATGCCAGTGTTCGCACCAGAAAGCTGCACATGAGCAAACGTGTCGTTAGCCGGCCGGTACCCGGAGGAGCACCGTTGGCAGGGCATATTTGCACGCACAACCACTTTCCTGCAATCACATTGCCACTGTTAGCTACGTCTTACTCTGCCACTTTCACTGGAACCTGCCCCCTTCGATTACTCATTTCCATCTTTTTTCTACCCTTCTCGGAACCTGTTCCCTTCATTACCATTTTATTTTGCCATGTTAGTTCTTTTTTTACATGTTACCAGCGCTCGCGCTCGCTCTCTCTCTCTCTCTCTCTCTCTCTCTCTCTCTCTCTCTCTCTCTCTCTCTCTCTCTCTCTCTCTCTCTCTCTCTCTCTCTCTCTCTCTCTCTCTCTCTCTCTCTCTCTCTCTCTCTCTCTCTCTCTCTCTCTCTCTCTCTCTCTCTCTCTCTCTCTCTCTCTCTCTCTCTCTCTCTCTCTCTCTCTCTCTCTCTCTCTCTCTCTCTCTCTCTCTCTCTCTCTCTCTCTCTCTCTCTCTCTCTCTCTCTCTCTCTCTCTCTCTCTCTCTCTCTCTCTCTCTCTCTCTCTCTCTCTCTCTCTCTCTCTCTCTCTCTCTCTCTCTCTCTCTCTCTCTCTCGCTCTCTCTCTCTCTCTCTCTCTCTCTCTCTCTCGCTCTCCTCGCTCTCCTCGCTCTCGCTCTCGCTCTCTCGCTCTCTCGCTCTCGCTCTCTCTCTCTCGCTCTCGCTCTCGCTCTCGCTCTCTCTCTCTCTCTCTCTCTCTCTCTCTCTCTCTCTCTATATATATATATATATTCGATTTCTTTTTATCTTCTCTCTTTCTCTCTTTCTCACCTCTTCTATAGTCCTCCATACAAGGCTTTAAGCTGATAAATCCACGGGACCCATCTAAAAAGGACTGCGGCAGAGGCCGCTTTCTAGAAGGACAAGCTCCACATTATATTACTCTCGTCCCTCCATAGATTCTAGATCGAATGACAATGCCATTAATTTATGCTGCTGAGCTCCCTTCTCTCTCCTCTCCTTCTAGAACGAAACCGCCGCTCCCCCTCTGCGACTGTGAAAATAGAGAGGAAGATGCCAGATTTGTACACTCGTCTCTCGATCTCCCCCACTTACCAGCGATTGCAGTGAATACGAACACCACGTTTGTTCTTCTAGAACTACAACAACAAGGAGGCCCCTTTTGCCCTTATGACCAACCTTGCTTTTTGTTATTTTTTCCTCTGATCATCTATGGACCACCATATCCTGAATGGAAATCCTGGGCGGTGATGGGGTAGTTTCGTCTTCAGCGCCCTCCATCAAAACAGCATTATCGGAGTAAGACTTTGTGATATACCTTATCATAAATCGTCCATGTAAATCTCTGAAGAAGCTGGCTAGCTATCATGTATGCATGGAAAAGAAAAATAAAATATGAGTGATCAGATCAAAAGAAACACTCCAACCCCGTCCAGAAGCCGTGGAGTCGACCCAGTTTGGATTGAAGCTGGAATTTAAAAACTCAAAGACGATGATCAGAAAAGAATCGACAAGTTCCTGTTTAAAGCTCCTTGTGGGGCTAAATATTAAATCATCCCCATCGTTTTCCCTTAGGTAAAGGAGCAGACTTTTTTCCAAACAGTGGGGCCCGGCTAGCTTGAAAGAGGAGCAAAAAGATGAATTAATCAGTGGCTGCTGCTGTTCTGCTCTCTTTCTTCTTCCTTTCTCATCTCTTTTTTTCTCCTTGCTTTGCATGGGCTTCGAAGCCGATTACAGGCAGAATCTGGGTGTATAAGTATGACAACACTTGACATAGAATATATAAAACTTTGTGCACTAAATATATACGTACTGTGGTGGGGTATACTTACGGTGGGATCCACCATACGCAGCAAAAATCATGTGCTGCAATTGTGTGTTGGGAAAGAGGTCCCAACGCTTTGTATGAAATTACATCAACTTACTGAGACCTGCAACCAACCATGCGCCTACAACATTAAAGGCTGAGACGATATTACTATATAGTAGCCGGCCTTCTCCTCATCTCTCATGAAATAACATAAACCGCCTATCGGCCCTTCCCTCCCCTATAAACATCTCTCCTAGTTTCTCTCTCTCTCTCTCTCTCTCTCTCTCTCTCTCTCTCTCTCTCTCAGGAAGTACTCATACTCGCTCAGAAGGGCAGAAGAAGATGGGGAGAGCACCCTGTTGCGAGAAGGTCGGGCTGAAGAAAGGACGATGGACATCAGAAGAAGACGAGATTCTGACCAAGTATATTCAGACGAACGGAGAAGGGTCGTGGAGGTCTTTACCCATGAAAGCAGGTATAGAGGAAGTGGTGTTGCAGGTTTCTGATCATGTCCTTCGGGCCAGATAATTATTATGCTCAACGATTGAACTTTTCTGAGTTTTGTTTTTTATGTTTTTGGTTCCGGTATTCCAGGATTGCTGAGGTGCGGGAAGAGTTGCAGACTCAGGTGGATTAACTACCTTAGGGGTGACCTAAAGAGAGGAAACATTACTCCCGAGGAGGAGGAAGTAATCATAAAATTGCACAGCTCGTACGGCAACAGGTACTGAATCTAGCGCCTATGGCTGCGCCACAATAAAGACCCGAATTGTTTGACTTTTAATTAATGGACCAATATGATTAATCTTACATGCGCTAGCTAGCAGCTCAATGATGATCAACTAATTGTTTCCCTTAATTCCATGGATTTATCTGATCGAGTAACTGGGGTAGCTTAATCATCTCATGTTGATGATGGACTTAAGAGTTGGGAACTTGAATATTTTCTTAATTAACTAGAATTTCTGTAAAGAAAATTATAAATTATAAAATGAAAGAAGAAGGAGAAGATATGTATGATCTTCTTCCAATCAATGGTTTCCTGTTTCTGAATAGGTGCTTCCGCTTGTCGGTTTGTTGCACTGTAGTTCTGTCATGGGAAAATGGTACACAGAGTTAATGTTCTCACGGGTGTCTCTTGCATTACAACAGGTGGTCCTTAATAGCCGGGCATCTGCCAGGAAGAACTGACAACGAAATAAAGAACTATTGGAACTCTCATCTGAGTAGACGAATACACACCATCAGAAGGCTGAACCAGGACGGCGTGCCCGTGGTGTTGGACATCGGAAAGTTCGTCGGCGGCCCAAAGAGAAGAGGAGGAAGAACAAGGAGGTCGGCCTTTAAGCGATGCATCAACAACAATAACAACAAAGTTGAAGAAGCTGCTCCGAGTACCAAGCCGAACCACCCGGTTCAGGAGAGGCTCAAAGCCGCGGGTTCTGGCCCTAACCCAGATCCTGATAATGTCATAGTTCTCGGCGACGAGAAGCTGGATAGTGGGCTGTCAGGATTAAGCAACGATGACTTCGATAACGAGATGTTGTGTTCTGATGTGATGGATGCCGGTGCGTTCTGGGGTTCAAATGAACCCACGGAGAGTAGCCACGATTTGTCTCCTTCGCAAGGTCACAATGTAGGCCAGCATGAAACTGATCAAAGAGAAGGCGGTGCATCTGATTTGAGCACGGATGCCTTCGACAATGGCATCTTCTGTGCTAATGAGGCGAGTGGCAGAAGATTATGGGATCCTTCTAATGGAGAGAAAGAAGATGACCTTTTCACGTTCTGCCAAGCTAACGACGACATGGAAAGAGAGCAAACTGGAATGTCGACGACTTTCAGTTACGAGAACACCTTGAACGAGATCTTGTGCCCTAACCAAGTGAACGAGGGTGGCTTCTGGGGTTCAGACGACGAGCGTGGAAACCGCTTCTTTGCATCCTCACAGAGTGGCGATGCGATTATGGGCGATATGGGAGAAAATAATATGCCATCTTTGAGCTATGATCTGTTAGAGAACGAGTTCTTTCGTTTCAACGAACTCGCCGATAGTGTTTTTTGGGGCTCAAATGAAGGCGCAGAGAGTTATGAAAACATGGGTATAGAATCTGGGTTCTTGAGTCCAGCGGAGCACGTGAAGGAAAGCGGGTCCATGATGCCTCCTGAAAATGAGCTGCGAGAACCCTGGGAGGACGTCGAAAATGGAAGGAGCGGTTTCACGAAACCAACCCAAGGAAAAGTGAACATGGCGGCCTGCAGCAGTACTGAGTTAAAGGAGGGAGGTGATAAGAGAGATAACGAGTGGAGCTCTTCTGGGTTGATGGCGGATTGGAACTGGGAAGGCTTCGAAGACAAGTTTAGAGAGATGGAAGGAGGAGACGTATGGCCATGGCTTCAGGGGAGTGACAATGAAGGTGGGTTAGGGTTTGAAGGCGAACTAACCAAGTCGTATGCTGCCTGGGTGTTTCCTGCAGTTGAAACCAATGTTAACCTCTAAAAACAAGTATTTGTCTAAGAATAATCGCACAAATTGAGATCGGCAAAATGTTTCTCATTGCAGATTTGGATCAGTCTTCCCCGATTTACGCAATAAAAGTGTTTTGTTCAGCTCAAAATTTCATGCTTAGCCTTGACGAATCAGATAATATTCTTCTCTTGTATTAATTCTTCAAGGACTACTGCATCAACTTATGATATTCATAGTATATTTCATGTCTTCAATGGCTAGATCAGGTATCCTCTCATCTCATACATATATACCACACTATATATAATAAGATGAACAACAAATTGTCAAGCTTAGTGGCCGGAGGAAAGCAATCAGTGATCTTGCAGGCCGATGAAGCTGAGAGATCGTTTTAATCTTGCTGGTAGAAGATGAACATATATCTCTTTATGTGACATCTACAGAAGTTAATGATTCACGTAGTGCTATGCTTCTATTCCGAATGATTAACTGGATCATTATAAATTAAATGTCTGGCTCGTTTATTATTTCCCCACATCATCAATTGCTTCAGTTGCTCATCTTCAACCGGCTCTTACATTCTGTAAGGAATTAACAATTGCATCTTCAATTCCAAATACTTAATGCTGCATATTCTTACTTGGAACAAATGGGCTTATCTAGTCTCCAGTTCTTACATTCATTGCATAATCAATCTCTGCGCTTTCCTCATAAATATTAGCTCCGTCTGCATCTTTTTTTAACCCAGCAAACGGCCGGTAATTTGAAGAGGTAATATATTCTGATCAGAGCATCGATGGGAGAGTACGTGAGAGGCCTCAGCAGACTCCATCATGAATAGAAACTGTGTTCATTTTGCTTGAATAAAATAGTAACCGAGTACTTATGAAGTTATGCGGATATAAATGCTTCTAGCGTCCACTTGGACGTTTAGGAGAGAAATATATAACTTGTATATTTCCCATCCATCCCGCACGAATTATATATACATGCATGTTTCTAGAAACGCAACGTAGGGAATCTCTTTTGTAGGGTAGGGCACCCCCTGAGTCTCGTCTAATTATGCTAGGCTGCAGTACTTATGTAGTGACTCAGTACTAGAGGGGTCCAGAGAGTAGGAAACCGAAGACAATTCTGAAGCATCTGAGTACTGATCAGATATCCAAGATTTGCTTTAGTTCGTGATCTTTGAGAGCGGACAATATTACAAGTCATGGTATAACAGATTAGACGCATTAAATCCTCTTTAATTTCAAATCATGTATAAATTAATCTCTGAGATGATTCGGACGTCAATGCTCTCAGTATTTCGCAGCTTGAATCAGGAGTTAATTGCGTAGGACTGCCGAGACAGTATACGTGGCCCGGCCCTTGCCATGTTAATTTTCTTCTTAAAAGTGCAGCAAAAATACAACACTAAAGCATTTAGCTTTACGCTTTTACAGTCCACTTGCCTCCTTCATCTTACAAATGTACCGGCCGCAAGGGAATTCGAGGAGGGTCAGTTGTACTCACGAATTTCCTTGTTCTGAAAACTAGCTATATCATTTTGCGGTTTGTTTCCCCACATGCTTGTATGAACTTTTTTAGTCCTCTCCGTTAATATGCTTGTAGCTTGGGCTCGGCCCTCTCTTGCACTTTTATTTTGCTCTTAAGGAGCTCTTATTTTAGTTCTTATAAAAACCAAATCATCCATACATACCAAGAAGCACTTTTGGATGTAAGAGAGCGCGTGCTGAGAATTAAAGAAACTTATTGCCTTCCATATCTTCAGGTTGATATATAGAATTAGGGTACACTACTGTCCAGTGAGTGTGACATATAACAGACAAACACAACACAGTTCTGAAAACTCTGACGGGACTCACAATTTGTCGTCAGTAGTCCTTTCATGATCAAATGACATTGAAGTAAAGACACAAAAGTTGATTGTCATGAAGATTAGAGGGTAAGATGATGTTTGTTCAGTTACAACTGTCCTTAGGGAAGGAATTAAAGAGGCAAATGAATTCACTTCTTCTACAAGAAATCCCTGTGCCTTGTTAACTAAAATGTGCCAACGAAGTTATTTGAATTTTGATATATATGCTGGCTCAAACATGTATATTTTCATTCCATTGATCAAAATTGGTCATTCTAGAAGACAATTTTCTAGTTTTAAATGATGGCATAATTATATTCCCTATATATTGACTGAACCATTCTTGACGTGGAACATTATTTTTTTTAAACTGTCTTCTTTGGTTTACTTTGTCACTTGAAAATTTGTAATACTGGTCCTCAAACCTTCTTAACTTTCCTAGCACGCATTGAGTTGTCTGCCAACCCTTGTATTAGAAAAATGTTTATAACATTTTTCTCTCTAAATTAGGTAAATGTACTATCACTTTCTTATCGAATAAATGAAAACTACTTTTTTAATATAATTTTTACGTGGAGTATATTGAATTAACATTTGATACAGATGGCTAGCTATGAATTATTCATCTCATAGTTGGCGCCCCCACCTTTGAACATTGCATCATGAAGGCCACTTGTTATGATTTTTATTGTTCCCCGCCGACAAATGCTGCCGTTTAAGTCATTTTCAGCTTTTTCTTCTTCAAAAGAAAAAATAGTAATCTAAATTGAACCATTCAAATTATTTAAACAACACTATTTGTTGGAACGAATTTGATCCAACAATAAAGTTTGATTGTGACTATATAAAAAGTATTATTTATAAATAATTATAAATATAAATTTCAAGATTATGTAAAAGCAGCTTAAACTTTCTTTTACTCGAATAAGACCTCAAACTTATTTCTATCATAATAAACCTCTATTATTTACAAATAATGATGCAAAAAAAATTATGTACATTGTCTATGTAAAACCTTGAAATTTCAGCATTTACCTAAAAGTATAATTGAATTGAAGCATGGAATTTGATGCTCTCTTTGGTATGCTGCACTAGCTAGCGAGCACCAACATTTGTATCTTACACAAGTACTTAGATCAGTACCACTCTCCATGAGCTAAAAAACTAATATAAGATGGCTTCAAAAAGATATTTCAGTAAAAATCCAATAACACAATATTCAAATTCAAAATTTATAAACATAAAATTGCAAGATTGATACAGACTACTTTCTCACAAAAGCCAAATTATTTTTTCCTAAAATTGGTACAAAACCCCTACAGTTCACTAACATATCAGAAAACTTGTCCATCCATCCTCTTTTAAGAGCCCACAATGATAGACCACATTTGTATATATAAATGGCATTAATTTTCTTTTCATCTGAACTGACAACATTACTATAGAGAATAAATTAAATCGAACTAAGATATGAAGAGCCGAGAGTACTGCAAAAAGATGAAGCTCCCTCCACAGAGAACCGCAACTTCCACCTAATACAGGCAAATCCAGCGGATGTAGACATATATACTGTCGAGGCTTCACGAGGTGCAGATAAGTCGTCATTGAATGCTTCTAGAAATGCTCCTTAATTATTTCCGTCTACCCATCTCTCTACAGATGTGCCTCGTTGTTTAAGCAGAAATTTCCTATATCAGTTCATCTCTCTCTAAAATGGACCTCCTCAATGGAAGAAACACATATGCAAATCTCCTTCTAGAATCCCAGCCTCTTATTATATTAAGTCATACATGGAAGTAGAGAGGAAGGGGCAGCACGTCCATGTTCCCATTGGGTTGAAACTTGAAACCCTAGACCGAAGAAGACAACCGGCTAATTACCCGCCGTTTCCTGCAAGTATAGAAAGAAATTTTCCTGTTATAAAAAAACGTGCTGCGAGACCCGGCCAGTTTCTACATATTCTACCAAACCTCATCGTCCTCGTCAGGAATCGGCCTCGTGGAGTGATCAGGAGCTCGGAAAATGAAAAGAAATGGCTGGAATAATGTTGATTCCTCAAAGCCTTGGTCGACGTCCAGGAGCACGTGGCATCTCTATCAGATGGATCCATCCTGTCCTGGGGATCTCGGACAAGCACTTTATTGATAGCGGCTTTCTTCCTCAAACTTCTTTTTTGTTTTTTTGTTTTTGATCTGTTATTCTTTAGAGAATATATAATCGGATGTTGAAAAATTGAAGCTGAGATTATACGGCTAAAGCGTGGTAGGATATTCTTCAAAAGCTTGAGAACAACTAGATTGGATGGGATAGATGGAAGTGATGGGAGAATTATTCAGGTAAAAAGAAGCAGAATCTTGCACGCGGTAGAATCCGAGAAGGTGGGAACAACGATCGAGGAGTTTATATATATATATTAAACTAATTAGCTGTATAAAATCATACGGGGCAAATCTCCCCTGATAAAGGCAGAAACGAAAAGCAAATCTTAATCTAATGTTGTTTATATCAATTAAGGCTGCTGCTTGCGCGCTGTGAGAATGCAGGATAGGACGGGAATCCAATGAGAAAAGCGAAACGTAAAAAGGTTTCACGTTACATATTATTGCAGTAGAAATTAGCATTTAGGGAAGCAGGTTGACAGTGCTAGCTAATTCCCTGTTTCGCGATCACGACGAAATTGCATTAGATTGGCGGGCCAACCCACTCTCTATTCTAATAAATATTGGAACAGCGCTGCAGGGAGAACGCAGAAGGGTAAGCAGCTTCCCTCGATGCGACATAGCACGAGATTAATAAATGAGAATTGACACAAGGAACCAAAGCCACAATATTAAGGCGCCGCAATAAATATATTTGGTCTCCTGGTACAATGGCGACCGATGCACCCAAAGAAGAACGTAAACAGGTAATAAATGGTACAAGGATAATGGGTTTCAGTTTACCGTTTAATTTTTTGAACCTTTTACTCGTTACCATCCGTATCCGTTTAGTTCAGTGAAATCCTTACCCGTTTATTACCCGCCGGAAAATCGGGTAATCGGGTAATAAACGGGTAATAAATGGGTCAAAAATAAAAAATATATAAAAATCACAAAAAACTCAAAAAAGAGAAAAAATTAAGAAAATTATTAATAAATAGTCAAATACAATACTTTAGGGTGTAACTAAATAATATCTAAATAGACAAGGAATCAATTAGGAAAAATCTAAAATGTAAATAGCATAATTGCATAGGGAGCGATGAGTCAATGACTAGGGACTAGAGAAGGAGGAAAAACCAAAATTAGAATATTAAGTAATTAGAGAAGTAAGTAATTAGTAATTAAAATCAATGATATTAGTTATAACTTATTAAGAATTTAGGGTATATGACGTAATATGTTATGGGCAAAAAAATTTGAATTATGTAAGCAAATTAAAAAAATATGAAATTATCTCGTGTATTTGTTAATTACTATATTTATCTTTATATAATTTTTATTATGAATTATAATATGTTTATTTTTGTATGACAGTTGTTTACATTTATAAAAACAATTGTCATTTGTATAAAATTTGACATTTGTAAGAAAAATAAAAAAATTTTAATCTTAGATTACTAATACTACCTTATTTAGTTAATTATGAATTTACAATATATGATCTATCCTTTATGACTATGAGTCTATGATTATGACTAGGGATTCTTTATGAGACCATGAGTTAAAGTCAATATATATTGACTTCTAATAATTACCAAAATATATAAATATATTCAAATTCTCTCCAAAATTTTCAACTCTACAAAATTTTATAATAAGTGATACAAAAAATAATAAAGTTATTTATATAAAAATAAGTATTTTATGATTAAACTAAATAGATATATAAATTTACTATATTACCCTTACTTAAACGGTAAACGGATTCAGAAGAGCCATTTCCGTTTTGGCCCGTTTATTAAACAGTAAAGGAACTAAACGGTAGAGCGGTAAATGGATAATAATATTTTATTTTTATTTTATTCCGTTTATTAATCGGGCGGATGGTAGAGCCGTTAATCAACTACCGTTTATAAAAAATTGAAGATTCTGCATGGGAAATCGCCCACCCAACCGCCTGAGGAGGTTGCGATATGGCGACGAAAAGTTAAATACTCAGCCAGCTTCTTTGTTGTTCGTTTGTAGTTTCTTTCTTCAGTACTTTCCACCCGGCACTGATCAGCAGTGGAGTTTCAATAATTCAGCAATGAGGAGGAACTTAGTAATTTTAAACCTTAAAAGTCGAGTTCCCGACATGCGTACCATGACATAATAATTACCATGAGCTTTCGAACGAGTACAGCTATATATATATATATATATATATTCGTCGAGCGAGGTGAGTAGGAAATCGTGCTCGCTTCCCTCCACTCCGATTCACGAGGTGATCAGCGCAGCCGGCCGCGCGCGGTTGGTACCCAAAACAGCAATCATGCATGCATAAAGGAAGTTCCAGGAAACTTCCAGTCGAGTCGGTGCGTTTCTGTTTATGTTTCATGCATGATTGGCTCAACCAAGTAGAGCAATTATTAAATAAACGAAGACGAATCCAGCCAAGAGCCTCAGTAATATTACTGCTCCTGATATTCAATGTGGGTACTGCAGATGCGCTGCAGAGTTACTGCAAAGTCCTTAAATACTCATTGCGGTTAGTTGTGGCAGCAGAGGCCGTTGCAGGCTTCCGGCAGAGCAGCCGGAAGACCCTCATCCCCTTCGTCCCATATATATATATATATATATATATATATAGATAAATATACACTCGTTGTGCATGGGAACTGTCAGTACTTCTGTCTTTTTGCTCGTTTTCTTTTCTTCGTTTTTTCTTATTGGGATTTGTCGATTTACTTCGGCGAGGTAATCTTCAATTCGTAAAGTTGCTTCGCTATGCGTGCATTCTTTTGCTACCAACCCCGTCGACGGTGGCCAGACCATACGCGGAACGGACAAATAAAAGTTCGAAGAATCTAGGTAGCTGCTTCCCCTTGTAGCCTTATCTGGACTACCAGGCCTTTCAGGAACAGTGCCCTGGATTTTAGGTACTTTTATCACTGTTATCCACATAAAAACCGCCGCAGGAGGCGCGTAAAAGCACTACGTCATTTTCCGGGAGGTTTTTTACTGCCGGCGGTCAAAACCACCCGTAAAGATCGAAAGGTCTACCGGCGGAAAATTTCCCCGGTAGAGTTATATTGACACCGGCGATTTGACAACTGCCGGTAGGTTCATAGTCCACCTGCAGTCTCGCTCTTAGCTGGTATACGGTTTTTTAATATATATATAATTTTTTAAAAAATTTTCTAGTAATTTATATATGTAAAAGAAATGTTTAACCATTAAAACTGAAATACACAAAAAAAAAATTCTATTTTTTATACATTAATCTGACCACGTCTACTGAAATATGCAACCACATCTTCCCAAAATATCTTTATTTATAAAAAATATTATTGAATAAAAAACTACGAACCTCCAACCACATGTATTATAACTAAATGTATTACGCATTAATAAAGTTATATAAACACAATACACAAACAAACTTACGTTATTACAACTTGAGAGTACAACACTAATTAAGAGAGGGATTGAGGGAACTCCACATAAAACAAATCCTCACACATTAAGGTTGAGGTATCGCTGTGCAGGTGTAGAAGTTGCAGCAGCCTACAAGAAGGAGAAAAGAAAAGTAAACAAGAAAAACCATAGAGCACAAAAGCTATAAGAAAAACCCAAGAAAGTAAACAAACATGCATGCATGTCAAGAGTTCACATAAGATATTAGAAAATGTAGGAATAGACAAACAACTACTAAGAACATATTTGATATCCTTTCCCTGTGGATTCCTGTAGCAGGCAAGCCAATACAGTATGTTAGGAATTGAGTCAACCAGCACAAAATATTCCTCGATCCCCGTCGTGTACTAATGAGTTCACATAAAATTGCTTCAGTCCCAAAATAGAGAAACAAGCAAAAATTTGATCTATCACGTATTGATTTGCATTAAAAAAAAACATATACAGAAGCATAAATAAAGAAGATCGAAGAGCAGAAAGTGAATTTACATAAACGAAATGAACAGAGAGAGAGAGATATCAATAGAAACGTTACCCACAAAGTCATCCAAACAGGTGAATTTACATGTATAAACACCCATATGAACGAAGATGAATAAATAGAGAACGAAATAGATGAACCAATTAAATCCTAACTCATACAAAAGAAGAACATAATAAATGTTTCATGAAACCCACCTCCAGAAACATGTATACTCATAATGTTTTCTAAATCAGTGTCCTTGAATATATACTCCCAATGTTTTGCCAGTTGTTTACACTGTCAAAGACTTGTCAATATATGCAAATAAACCCCTACTTCATGGACACAAAGACTTTAATGTTTGTCGGGTTTTGAGAAAATACCTATATTAATATGGTTTTGAGAAAATACCTAGAGGGACAGCACTGTTTTGAGAGTCGCTTTGGCAAACGGGCACTGCCAGCGGCTTTGTCCACGGATTCCGCTGGCTTCGCTCGGCTTTTTCTGATGGCTTTAGCCGACAGGTTTGCCAAAGGAAGGCAAAACAGAGCTCAAGCACGCGAGTAGGAGAAAGTGGGAAATAGGTCGATTAAAAAGATGCGACTTAAACTACCGGTACGAATATTTCACCTGCAACAGACTAACGGCCAGCAGAGCGACTGGTAGTTCTTAATCGTCCACCTAGTTTCCATCTAATATTGACCTGCACCTGTATAAATGACACATTCAAAACATTCATGAACTAATTTAGTTTCTGACATATTAAAAATTAAATATTACTAACAAAATTATGTTTCTAAATTTAATTTACACCACACAACAAAATTCGCAGTAGTGCAAACAAAATATTAATGACTAAACAAGTATTACAAACCAAGATAAAAATATTTACACCACACATCAAAATTATTTTACAAGGCATCATAAACTAATATAACATTCGAGGCAAATCAGCTACTTGGGTTCACCCTTCCTTGTTGACCGGTTGCTCCTGCCAAATTAGGTAAATTTAATAAAATAAGTGGGTTAAATTCAATGTTATCGAGTTTTAATTCAAAAAGAATTCAAACCTGCAGATGACTCCACACTAGATCGCCACTTTGCTAGCTCTAACACTTGTTGCCGCAAAAATAACATCTCTTCCCTCATTGCCTCCTTATCATCTTTTTCTGTCTGCAACTCTGCTCGAAGGGAGGCAATTTCAGTTGTGTTGCTAGAAGTGGACGAAGAGGCACCCCTCCTTAGGGGAGCACCAGTCCCAACCCCTCTCTCATAACCCCCATGGTGGCCCCCAAACACCTTGTCGAGGATAGGTGTCAAATGTCCATAGTCCTTGGAAGTGTTTACATTTCTTTCCCTCGCAAACCGGGCGACCTCGGCCTACATAAAAAAAATAGATTCAAAAAACATGCATCAATATTAGTCGTAATGAACTTGAAAACTTACGCATAGTTTCGCCGTCCTTTCATCTGGATATGTCCCATCTTTCCTCTGATGCGCCTTAAGGTAGGATTCCAAAAAGGTGAACTTGTTGCCGTTGGTAGAACGCTAATTTGAATTAAAGTATTAGAAGTTATATATGAAGCTTGTAAATGGAAAACCAATGAAATATAAAAGTTTAAAATATTAAAGTACCTCTTCCTCGTAGAAACGGCTAAGGGACTTTGTCCCTAGTGTGTGCGTGGACTTCATCAGCTGCCGATTTGTCTTATTTTGCTCGGACATTTTTTTCGCACTTTCTTCATCCCAATATTTAACAAGCAACTTCCACTTGTCTGGACCGATAGTCTTGATGGGATTTGCTACCAGCTGCTCCGGTGTCTTCCCATCATAGTGTGCTTTCTTATATGCAGCCCGGTTGTCTCTAATTATCTTTTGCAAAACTGGCTTTATGACCTTCATGGTAACATTAGCAGTCACCGGTTCATCTTTCTCGTTGACGAACTTGTATTTTTTCTATAAAAAATGACATCAATACATAGCACTATCGAAAAAATCATTCGAGAAACGATATGGTTAAATGACTTACATTGATATGGTTAAACCACCGCCTATATTCACCAGGAGGATACTGGCGCCACTGGAGGTGCAAGGGGAAATATTGTTCAGCCCGAACATATGTACCCATGAGTTTACACAACGAGCTTTGTTTCTCAGAAGTCATTTGGCCATTCTTAATTTGGATTGTCCATGTTTCTTTACCTTTGGGAAGAAGTGAGGACATTCTAGTTGGACCTCTCCCCCTTCGTTGTACAAGCTTCTTGGGCGGTTGTGTCTCATTGTCTTCAGGCGCTTGTGTCTCAATGTCTTCAGGCGCTTGTGTCTCAATGTCTTCAGACACTTGTGTCTCAATGTCTTCAGACGCTTGTGTTCCCATGTCTTCAGACGCTTGTGTCTCAATGTCTTCAGACGCTTGTGTCTCAATGTCTTCATATGCTTGTGTCTCAATGTCTTTAGACGCTTGTGTCTCAATGCCTTCAGACGCTTGTGCCTCCATGTCTTTAGACGCTTGTGCCTCCATGTCTTCTGCTGGGATTGAATCTGTATCCTCTTGGGAGGCATGGCCTGACAGACCTATCAAAACAAGATAACCATAAACACAAAATTTAAACTGCATTCCACATGTTACAAAAGATAATCCAACTTAAAATGAACCTGCGTCGTCGCTCTCTGGAGATTGATAACTAGGGAATACAGCTTGAATGTTTGGGGCCTTTGTGTGAAAAACAAACAAATGGACTAAAGAATAAGCTAAGAACTAATAACTAAATTTTACACAACAAGAACACAAAAACTACAAATAGAATGTAAACTGTAATTTGACATGTACCTGATGTAGCGGGACCGTGACCAAACTCCATGTTTTCTTGGTGAGTTTGGGGTTGTTCCCCATGGTAGTACCAGGAATCATAAAGTGGGACAAAACCTTCTATAACGATATGGTACTTAATGGTCTCGCAATCAAGGTAATGTCTGTTCTCACATTTGGCACATGGACATCGCATGACACCGTTTTCCAGCACCCCTGTTTGTTGTTTTGCATAATCTACGAAGTAATTTATTCCACACACAAAATCAGGATTGCACCGAGCGGGCATGGATTCGTACTCGTACATCCATTCCTTGTCATTCAGATAGTCCATCTCCACGGCAATTCTCAAAGACAGACTACACAACAAAAAATGGAGGATGAGTATTTTGTGGGAGAGTACATGAATCAATCTGTGACTACATGAATCAATAACTAAAGGGCTCCAACAGGACATGATCAAGAACAAATAAACAAAATTCTGCACCAAAATAGTTAAGAAAAGTTATATTAACCAAAAAGGGACAAAAAAGAGTCAAGAACAGTATGTGAGCGACCAAAAACAGCACTAACAAAACATTTAGATATGCAAATCAGCCAGGAATTAAAATATATAATTCAACTCATCTTTTAATAGCGCAAATGGCATTCTAACACACATTTAGTATGAAATAAACCAATTCCAACAGCAACGCAATTAGGCATTAATTACATAACAAGAGAGTTAATGGTACATATACGTACCACGAGTTGTATGATTGAGACACAAGAAAACTTACCAAAAGTGTGGTGAAGTTCACAATTCCCAAATCTCACCAACAAGATGAAGATAGAAGAGAGGGGGAGAGGGGGAACACAGGGGGAGAGGGGAACACAGGGGAGGGAACACAGGAGGGAGGGAACACAGGGGAGAGGGGAACACAGGGAGGGAGGGAACACAGGAGGGAGGGAACACAGGAGGGAGGGAACACAGGGAGGAGGGAACACAGGGAGGGAGGGAACACAGGGAGGGAGGGAAAACAGGGAGGAGGGAGGGAAAAAGGAGGGAGGGAAAAAGGAGGAGGGACAACAGGGAGGAGGAGGGAGGAAAAAAGGAGGGAGGGAAAAAAGGAGGGAGGGAAAAAGGAGGAGGGAAAAAAGGAGGGAGGGAAAAAGGAGGGAGGGAGGGAGGGAGGAAAAAAATAGAGAGGGGAGGAGGGAGGAAAAAAAATAGAGAGGGGAGGGAGGGAGGGAGGAAATAAATAGAGGGGGAGGGGAGGGAGGAAAAAATAGAGAGGGGAGGGGAGGGAGAGGAGGAAAAAAATAGAGAGTGGGAGGACAAAGGCAAAAAATAGAGAGTGGGAGGACAAAGGCAAAAAATAGAGAGGGGGAGGGGGAGAGAGGAAAAAAATAGAGAGGGGGAGGGGGAGGGGAAGTGAGGAAAAAAAATAGAGAGGGGGGGAGGGGGGGAGAGAAAAAAAAATAGAGAGGGGGAGGGGGAGGGGGAGGGAGAGGGAGAGGAAAAAATAGAGAGGGAGAGGAAGAGGGAGAGGGAGGGAGAGGGAGAGGGAAAGGGAGAGACAGAGAGGAAAAAAATAGAGAGGGAGATGGAGAGGGAGAGGGAAAAAATAGAGAGGGAGGAAAAAATAGAGAGGGAGAGGGAGAGGGAGAAGGAGAGGGAGAGGGAAAAATAGAGAGGGAGAGGGAGAGGGAGAAGGAGAGGGAGAGGGAAAAAATAGAGAGGGAGAGGGAGAGGGAGAGGGAGAGAGGAAAAAAAGAGAGAGAGAGAGAGAGAGAGAGAGAGAGAGAGAGGAAAAAATAAAGAGAGAGGGGGAAAATAGAGAGAAATTCTGAAACAGAGAGAGAGATATCAGGAAAGAGTGACAGATATGGAGAGCAGAGAGCAGAGACAAAGGGAGAGAGAGAAAGAGGGGCAGAGAGAGAGAGAGAGAGGGATGGCGGGTGACTGAGAGTGTGGGAGAGGGAGGGGAGGGTGGGAGAGCGAGGGAAGGGAGGGAGAGGTAGAGAAAGAGAGACAGAGGGCAGAGATGAGAGTGAAAGACAGTGAGAGGGAGAGGGAGATAGAGTTGGAGACAACAAGTGTGCAAAAAGAGAAAGAGGTATAGAGAGAGAGAGATAGTGAAACAGAGATTGAGACAGCAAATGAGAAGAAGAGAGGGAGACGGAGACAGACAGAGAGAGAGAGAGAGAGAGAGAGAGAGAGAGAGAGAGAGAGAGATACAGAGTGAAAGTGAGTGTGTGAGAGGAACTCCGTTATGTTCAGCGACTGAAAAAGATACTATATAAGATCAAGCAAGCAAGGGAACTTGTGTTCAATGATGAAATGAGAAAAAAATTTGCACAAAATCGAAAAGTAAGTAGATCATTGCAGCCTACACATGCACACAGATGGCAAGAAAATTATAAACATTATTTAAAGAAATAATGAAAGTAGATCTACATGAAAAATTATTATAAAGTAATTATGCATACAGAGATCAACTACACAAAAAGCTCCTTTCTCGAGAACAAAGAGCCAGTACCAGCCTCTGCACATTGCTTTTCAACCTCATATTTCCAGATGGTGAGGGGAAGGACGGAGGGACCAGCCAGCCAACAGCACCCAGTATCTTACAGTTCAATATATTGCTATTGACTAGTTTATTTAAAGAGAGTACTGACAATCAAATATCAAAGCCGCTTTAGAAAAAAAACACATCAATGACACTTTCCAGCTCAAAATGCAGCTCACATTAGCAAATTTGACCCGCTGAGAAGCGAAAAGATACATCTATATATAGTGTTCATGCAAAACTAAGGCAGAACTATTTCCTCTAAGAAATTCAAGACCAGAACGGAAGTAATAGAAATAATCAGGGTTTACCTTACGAATTTTTTCTTCCGTTTCAATACTGTCCTTCCTCTTAAGCTTGTCTGTTTTCAGATTTCCAGACAGAAAACAATGACAACAATTGAGCGAGAAGATTGAGTCATCTAATGTAACTGCAATCTAAACGTAAATCACGAAAAGAACTTGAAATCAAATGATGTAACTTCATATTAATTCAATACTAACCAATGAGCCATGAAACAAACCGTTTATGGCGTGTAGAAAAGCAACACTAGGGTAGAAGATTAACGAGAAAGACTAACCTCGAAGAAACTACGGAAGGAGAGTTAGGGCATCTGATTCCGGTGCCGTGCAGGTGATAACGGTGAACTCCGGTGTTCTTCGACGGCTTCCGGCGTCGAATTCCGACGGACAGCTTGAGAGAAGAAAACTCCAGTCGCGGGAAGAAGTGAAAGCAGCGCGCGGGACAGAGAGAAATGTTTTCGCGATTTAAGAATCGACGACGGTCCGACCGTCAGAGGATTAAGAGACGGTTCTGAAGAAATAAGAATCAATTCTTCGTGTAAGTCCAGGTGTTACTCTTATGTGTATTCTTGCATAATAATAAAATCATACTAAATGAGCCCATTTACAACCCACGCAAATCAACCCATCATCCATCGTAACATAAGCGACTAAGCCTGGCCCATTGCCAGTTACTACTGGAACTGGTCCAAAACAGGCAATTTACATAGCTCGATTAAAGATTTATTCAGTCTTAATTTGTCAAAGTAACGGATCCAGGAAAAAAATATTTAATAATAATTTATTTGAAAAAATATTATCAGATATTTAACGTTTCAAATTTTCAATGCTTTGTTCAGTTTGGGCAACAAATAAATCATGAATCATGAACAGCTTAACTTTTGAATGTCATAGCAGTGGATAACAAGCTACAAATTAAACAATATTTAGGGTCGGGTGTATACTAAAAAACTAAGGAACGATCGTGTATCATTCTGGAAGCGTGAATTAGATTAGATGAATTCTCCACTGTCTATAAATTTTTTTTTTAAAACTTTCTGGATGTACAACTTTGAGTAAGAGGCTTTTATTTGAAACAAAAGTGTGTTCACTTTATCATTTGTTTGTCTAATTAATACAATATAATAATGAAATAAATGAATAATTTTTAATTAAGTTTTATTCCTGCTATAAAACCTGATCTGTATGACAGAATGAACTTCTTTGGCTAGGATCTTGGGGCTCTCTTGGGCTGAAATGGAAGATCGGCTTGATAAATCATAAAATTAATCGTCAGAGCCCAGGGTAATTTAGAGTCTCATGCATTTCTGGGCTAAAATTAGAGATCGTCCTCGGAAAAATTTTGAACCCATCTAACCCGGCCGACAGGGTCACGACACAATGGATTCTGTAAAATTTGTGATAATTTCACTTTTTCTTATTTTTAAACCCAAGTAAAAGTGGTTTGACCAAGCTAATTACTTTTTACCGAGGGCCCAAGTTAGGTTTTGTACTATTGTTAAAATTTATTATTAACATGTGTCATCCATAACTTAAATAATCTTTTGCCATTGGTGATCGTCATATTTTCACAAAAAAAGAAAACCGGGCTTCCCATTAATTATTTAAGCCATCAATTATTGGATGAAAAAATTACTTATCAACAAAAGAGATACATATAAAGCAACTAATTAAATGAAATCGCTAATGACCTAGCTAGCTAGTTCAAGGTTAATTTAGACTGTCCTCATGAGCATGCTTATAATTTGGAACTCTTAAAGCGTCGTTCTGGAAGCCTTTCTAGCTAGTATAATCCAACAGAGCACACGGTAAAAGAAGAAGAAACCCAGCATGATTCCAACGTTCGTCCACCTTCCATCCTCTGCCAATCCTCTGCTCTGAAGCACGTCCCTTCCTGTTAGCAGACATTCCGAATTGGGTCCCTGGTTCCTCGAAAAGCATTGCCTTCTCAAGCTCGAGTACTCGTTTATGAGTAGGCAGTCGAGAGGGTACTTGTAGAGAGAGACGTAGTACATGAAAATCCAGTATCTGGGAATGTTCTCTTTGGGGATGAAGTAGCCGGAGAAGAGGAAGAAAGCTCCCAAAACCATGCAAATGAGGGAGTTTCCTGATATGAAGTCGGGAGAGACTGCGCTGAGGAAGAGGACCAATGAACTCGCCATTAGTACGATGAGCCACACGGTCATGACGAAGAAGGTGAAGGCGGCCAGGGAGGGATTCAGGCCTACGAGCCAATATACAGGGAAGGCGAAAAGGAGCGCCACTGCAAGCAAGAAGGGAATGAAGACGAGGGTGTTTGCAACTACGTAGGAGGAAACCTTGTACGCCCCTCTTGAAGCTTCCCTCATCAATACTCGTCGCTCTTGGAGGAAGACTGGGAGCGCCTCGACAGTGGAGGAAAGGAGGAAGCTGAGGCTGAACGCGAAGAACCCCAACCTCTCCGTGACTCCATTCTCGTCTTTTTTCATCTTCAAGTAGACGCTACCGAGGCCTAGTCCTCCTACGATGGCTTGCATGGTTCTTGCTAGCAGAAGCTGCTTGGTTCGATAAATAGTCTTACAAAATCTCCAACAGAGATAGTATATCTCCATCCAATATTTAGTCCAAAAATGATAGTAACCCGTATTGTTAATAAACCTATCATCTGATGCTCTGTCAGCAGCTTCCTGATCATCGAATACTCGTACTCCTTTTTCGTCTTCATACTCGAGCGGCCACGGCCTGGAGTAAGCAGCAGCCGGTGCTTCAGGATCATCATCCTCACAAGATGAACTGAAACTTTTCGCACTGCTTGAATCTTCAAGCACTGTGATAATCTCCATGGCGAATTCTAGAGGATTGATTTGGTCAGGAATCTTAAAACCCATGTTAGAAATGGTTTCCTCCAGAGAACTGAGACTGCCAGTATGAGCAACCAGACCCCTGGAGAGGAGCAAGAAGGAAGATATGTATTCAAGAATCCTGTAACTGGGTTGATGGATTGTCAGAATTATGGTTCTCTGCCTCGCTTTAGCCATGGAAGCAAGCAGCTCTATCACCTGCAATGCAGAAGTGCTATCGAGTCCCGAAGTGGGCTCGTCAAGGAGTAGAATCTTGGGGTCATGGATGACATCAACGCCTATGGAGACCCGTTTTCGTTCACCCCCGGAGATTCCCCTAGTTTCTTCATCTCCTATGTAACTATCTGCAACGTGAGACAGACCCAACTCCGCCATCAGCAAGGAGACCCTCTCTTCCTTCTCTTTGACACTCATCCCTCGAAGCCGAAACCTGGCGCTGAACATTAGGGTCTCCTTCACGGTGAGGAGAGGCAATAGATTGTCCTCTTGGGTGACGAACCCGCAGATTCTTCTCAACTGGGTAGGACTGGAGATGGGATGGTCGTTAAGAGAGATACATTTGGGATCGAACTCGGAATTCTTGACCCGACCAGAGATGATTCGGAGGAGAGTAGACTTCCCTGCTCCACTGGGGCCTACCACCCCAAGAATCTCCGAGCTCTTGGCGACGAAAGACACGGATTCGAGAATGTTGGTGGGCTTCTGCTGGTGTGATATTGGACGAGCTGGGAATAATAAGCAGCTAATTGAGAGTAGTTTCCTCTTGGGTTTGATGGAGTAAGAGAGGTTTCGCACAGAGAACCTGTAATATGGTGTGGCGAAGTGGCACGGTGTGGATGGAGAGTGGTAGGAGGAAGAGGAGGTGGTCGTGGATAAGTGAGGGGAAGCTGTAGTACTGGAGTAGAGAGCCGTGGAATCATCCTCCTGCAGGCGTGTTCGTTCCACGAAGCAGTCTGCCATTGATATTGCAGTATACTCGATCGCGCTCTGAGACGCATCCAGAGGTTGTTAATTAAACGGTGGACGTTTTACACATGGAGATCTGAAAGCTTTAATTGGGAGCTGAGAGAGACGATCGGAAGTTAGGAGGTTGCACCCACTTCAGCCCTTTTGATTACCTTCTCTTTCAGCAAATCCGGTGAAGGATTAATCCTCTCTTCCTCTTCCTCTGTAAATCCATATTGGGAGGTAACAGAGACACAATAACAGAGACGATTGTGTCTCTGTTACCTTTTCCACTCGGGTACAGTTCTATATTGTTGGCCAATATTGAGTAAATTTGGAAATTAAACGAAGGGCAAAACCCACACGCAAAAGAAATTCAATGTATTGGTCTGCTGATTTGGTGAATTAGGAAAGGGCCTCTGGAAAAACGAAGTTGTTCGTTTGGAGTTTAGAGAACTGAACTGGGAAAGTGCGACATCCATATTAAGAAGACATATATTAAATCCGTTCAAAAGAGGGTTATTTTTCAAGGTTTTGATGCATGACTGGTTAGTCAGAGATTCTAGAAATCGGTCACGGTAGTTGAAGCGGTCGTTCGAGAGTCGCGGAGGCGCTCGACAACTCTTCACCAGAAAGGACGACGTTTAATATTTCCACTTAAAGGATACGTGCTTAATTTTTTTTTCATAAATTTGGACTAAATATTAGGTCATGGCGAAGCGACGTGGATTTGTCTCAGGAATTGACGTTCGCGAGGAACCGGCGGCCATATTTGAAATGGTTTGTGGTCGCTGGCCCTCGCCGTCGGTCCTCATGTGAGATTTTCTAACTAAGTAATTGAGATTACGAAGCCAATCTAGCAGTGGAGGCTTTATGATTAAATTGATAAAAAGGGAAACGGAAGACAGGAAAAAAAAAAACAAGATGGCCGGTATTATTGCCATACGTATACCTGTTCTAATTATTTTGAAATATTCGCTAATGGGGAGTAGGCAACCGATTATTTGTCTCCATTTTTATCAATGCAAGTAACAATTTTTGTGATGAACTGCTAATGTGATCAATTAGTCTCTATCGCGGCTTAATTATAGAATGGCAAGTTATTTGTGGACCAGAAGGAGATATGGCATTGGAAAAGCAAGACGTACAGAAGTAAAACGAAACAATAATATATATCGAGGAACAATGGTGCATTTAATTCATCAAGAGCCCTTCATATTAGACTTTAGTATTGGGAAGAAAAGAAACCTACAATCATTTGGTCGCGATCAAGAAAAAATATGAGAATAAATGGGATGCCCGGCCAAAAGAGAGGAGAAGCCCAACCTAATTAATGATTACAATTCTTACATTTGGCATTACCATCAGTCATTATAAAGAGTACATGTGGAAGTCTGCCGCTGCATTGTTGCCAGCCCTGCGCCCCTCGTTATGTCTGCGTTTTCATCCGACAACTAAATTTCTTGACGTACATTTACTTTACAACGCATTCCACGGAGTGTGGAGGGTGTCACAATGGGCTATCACACTCAACATAAATGAGTTACTTTTTGAAATATGTCATTTCATCTCTTTCCTTTCAAGTTCGCGAAAACATTGGCAGCACATAGTCTTTATATTCTCTCTCTCCATATATAGCTCCAAACGTCTAATGCCCTTCCACGCGTTAAATATCGTAGATCTCAGGAGTACCCGCATTAGGTCCTATTTTGGAGAAGGCATATTTTTAAGGGAACCGTGGTGTGGTTAAGAGAGATGTCTAGGAGGAGTCTGGTCTCAGATGAAATATAGTGTCAATTAGGCCAATTCTAGCCAAAAGGTTCATGAACTTTCTAACCACTCGGCTAGCAGTATTATAATACAAGAGATCAAATGAACACCATGCATTAAGAGCTCCATAAGATGATGCGAAGAAGGAACGTTGGAAGAGATGCAAGAGACTAAGAGAATCAGGAATATGCTTCAATATATTCCCGTATTTTACGAGTTATTGTGATATTGTTGCGTGCATAACTAGCTAGCTTTCACTAGCTGCAGCATAATTTTAGTATGTATTAACTTATATCTTTATTTTAATATTTATGACATACTGTTGTATATATTACAATATATTGCAGTACTTTTATTATATGTCATTGCCGACAGCAGCTGGCTCTCTCTGGCTCTCTCTCTCTCTCTCTCTCTCTCTCTCTCTCTCTCTCTCTCTCTCTCTCTCTCTCTCTCTCTCTCTCTCTCTCTCTCTCTCTCTCTCTCTCTCTCTCTCTCTCTCTCTCTCTCTCTCTCTCTCTCTCTCTCTCTCTCTCTCTCTCTCTCTCTCTCTCTCTCTCTCTCTCTCTCACACACACACACACGCGCACACAGCCATTTATTAATTAGAAGAGAATGTCCTCCTGGGAAGTCCGATATTCTCAGCATTTCAACATGACCAAAATTTAATCAAAATCTGGAGAAGAGAAAACCATAAATTAACAACATTTATACAGTCTCCACGTTATTTTTTCTTTGTTCATTTTTCTTCTCGTCCATCAAAAAAAAAAAAAAAATTACAAGAGATCAGTATCCGCGGACAAAAGCAAGGCCGCGTAAGACTTCTCGGTCTCGCCCTCCAATTGTAACGCCGCTTGATCTCCTCCGTCGTCGCTCTCCCAAAGCCAGGCCAATTGATCATCCCCTCCTTCCTCCTCCTTCAATTTGTCGGCCAGATCGCTCCAGTCCCAATCCATGAGCTCCTGATCCGTTATCTCTAACGAAGACATCTTGTCTGCTTCCTTAACGTCGTCTGATCCGCTAATTTTCTGTAATATTTCAGGCCAAGGAGGTAAGAATATCATATTATCAGTTCCGGGCTCGTGTCTCGGAGCTGCGAGGAAGACACTCTCTGCACCTTCGTCGCCGGAGGCGAAGAGTTCCTCTTCTAAAGCCTCGTAGCTGAGGCCGGAGACAGTAGACACACCGTTAGTACTACTACTGTCTCTCTCATTTTGCACTAGGGGTCCTACATGATGAGTACTAGTAGTAGTACTACTCCTATTCCCGCTCTGGGTAATAGATGTCAGAGAGGGAAGCGGCGTGTTTTCTTGGTAATTTTGGTGTTTGTCTCTCAGAACGGCCTCCTCGCCGTCGGCGGATGTTTTGTTGAGGCGGCGAGCTTTGTCCCCAGTAGTAATATTACTGGGTTTTGATTTGTTTGGGGCGGGGGATGCAGCTGCTGCCTTGCTTGACGTTCTTCCACCTCTTCTCCTCTGGGCAGCCGTTAATGTGGCAATCTCTAGTACCACGGGAGAAGTACTGTCATCATCGACGAGGTTCCTGAAGGTGTGAATTCTCCGACTCAGATGCGAGTTCCAGTAGTTTTTTATCTCGTTGTCGGTTCTCCCCGGGAGATGTCCAGCTATCAAAGACCACCTGTTTAATTAATTAATAAAAACGTTCGATCCCCAGTAAGAATATTACGTGCGTACACTCGATTTAGCACTATTTCTCTCAACTGTATAGATTACCCAGCACTCGAACAATAGTAGTGAAAGGGACCGACCTGTTTCCTAGAGATTTGTGGAGCTTGATGATAAGCTGCTCCTCTTCAGCTGAAATATTTCCTCTCTTGAGGTCAGCTCTCAGGTAATTAATCCATCTGAGTCTGCAACTCTTGCCACACCTTAACAGCCCTTCAGAAACGAACAACAAAACACAGATTAACAAGAGTTAATCAATTAATTAATTTCCCGTAAACATTATAAGCCTGTCTGCGTCATGGAGAGATCAGAAATATTTAAGCAATAGCTTCTGATTAATTACGCGTACGTACGTACCGGCATTCTTGGGTAGAGACCTCCACGAGCCTTCACCGTTCGCTCGAATGTACTCGGTCAGAATCTCGTCCTCCTCCGCCGTCCACCTCCCTCTCTTCAGACCCACTTTCTCACAACAGGGTGCTCTTCCCATCTCTTGATCGATCTCAGCGCACAGAGATTGAAGAGAGAGGAAGACCGAGTTGAATAGTATTCGTAACTTGTTTTTTGGATCCAAGCAAGGAGAAAGCACGACCGGGAGGAGACATATAAAGCACAGATGTGGGGCAGCAGTGGACATTGATGTGCGGTACGTGGTGAGGCCACGTGTGCAAAAGAGGACAGAGTTGTCGTGGCTCGCCTTCGGTCGAGCAACCTCAGCCGGGGCTCGGGCGGCCTGGCCAGGGCCAGGCCATTTCTTTTCGTCTCAGTCGCCGTCTTTCCTTCCCCACCGCATTCAATGCGATTACAGCATATTTACCGGGGAGTCATGAGAAGATTTTAATACTCTCATCGACCCTGCATCTGATCATCCCTCTTCACTCACTCACCGCGACACTATCCAATATTATTATTACCCATTACTCTCTTCCTTCCACACACACGATATATTCATTCCATTTTCATTATGTCGATCATCTACATGCAATGAAAAGATCAGAATGGGTTAATTCTTCTCTTAATTAACTCGATCGACGAGTACTCAAATCCCTTCTTCTTAACTTCCTAGTGTTAATTTCATCATTCTCGCCTGAAATGCTTTCTTATTTTCTTGAACACGTAAAACCGGCCGAATCGATTAGACGCATGCACCAAGTGTCTCAACTCCCTTAATTCTGCGCAATGACTGATTTATGGGTCGGATTAGACCAGGTTGAGTGATTGAGAAAAGCGAACATTCCTGTTAATTTTTCTGTCTATGGCACTGCATTCAAGTGCACAAATTGGGGAAACAAGTACAGAGATCGATGTGAGGGTGGTACTTAATTATTCGTTTATCGATGGTAGATCGCCGGCACAAGCAACAGACGCCATGTCTGCATGCTCATCTGAGAACCTTCTGCATTGTTTTATTTAGAGTATTAATGATCTGGTTTCTGGCCCGCTTTTCTCTCTGGGCTCTCGGATGCCCGTTTCTTTAGTCTTGTATTTTCGTAAATTAAAACAACTTCATGAATATAAGCTTGGATGGAATAAATAAATGGAGATTTCTTTAGTCTAGTTTCTGGTGCGCTTTTTTGGTAGTTAAGTACGTGCTCTCTCGTACGTCCCTTATGAGAATCATATCACGGGTCCAAAGTCTTTAATGACAGTTGCTATTTGGAGAGATTGGTTAAATCTAACGCGAAACAGAGTGGGCACCTATCTAATTTGTACAAGACCAACTTCATGAGCTCTTAACTAAAATTTTCCACCGCATGCATTTATACATGACCCTCATTGATCTCATTCAACGGGTGTACCACGTACGTACAATATGTACACGACATACCCACCCAGTGGATACACAACTTGAGCGTCATATCATTGACACGTCCCGTCTCAGTGATTTTTATTACGCAGACGACAAAGCAGCTTTCGCTTTCTTTCCCCCAATACCGGTTGTTATTAATTAAGACGACCGAGCTGGTGATTAATGGTGATTACACCAAATGCTCTCTGAGGACTCTGATCAAACACATTGGAATTGGACACTTAGCTATCCCGAAATAAAAACCCGAACTACAGTGTAATTTGGGTTGGAGAAATGAACCTAGCTGGAAGTTTGAAAGGCGCGATTGATCATTGAATTAAGTCATAACGAAGAAGATCATGACATTTGATCGGACGTGTACAAAGCTGAAACCTTATAATAAAACGTTGTAAAAGGGTGGGAAAGAAAGACTGTTTCACAACGTAGCCAAGTTTGGAGCCACAAAGGAGTTCGGAGTTCGAGGGCTTCGTACGTATCATTCTTCCAGCCCGCCCATCTCAAAGCAGCGAGACGTCGATTTCTTAATAAATGCTACCTACTTATTTATCGTGAAATTAGTTAACTCTGTCTTCTTTAGTTATCGTCACACTCGTCTGCTTTTCATTGCTTTCAGGAGGATTTTGTCTCTGGAAACTTGGTCTACTGCGATCCATGTCCTCATCTTGATCAGCCTCTTCTGCTAATTTCTTTGACTAGTCATCAATTTGGGAGGAAACTACTACTTAAAAACAGAACCTGGCCAGATAAGGATATATATATGCTCAAAATAACTTAAGCAAAATTGTTATCGTTAGTCGTAGAGAGATATATACGACGGCAGTTGGTCCACAAATCGAGTTAAATCTACTTTGAAGTATGAAGAACATAGATTGATTTTCTAAATCTCAGGCAACACTTCCTCAAAATTTGACCGGAGTATCAAAATTTGTAGACAATGCATGCCAACCATGGTATCAAAATTTGCTATAATTTGTCATTTTTAGGATTCTTGCCCCCTCCATTTTTGTACTTATCTTATAGAATATATATCTATTTTAGAAGACTGGTTACCCTGCTTACACAAAATTTTCTCTTTGAAAATAACACCGAAAGAGCTTACATGAAAAACAAAATATGCTGCTTATATAACAAAAGCAAAAAGAAAATTACACTTTAATTGGGCCGTAGACCATTCAAGAATAATTGGCTGAAGATGAAATCAGATCTTCAGTAAATGTGAATAGTTGCATACGGAACTTATTTAATTTCTCTCACAAATTTATATATCACACAATATTTACCATCTATTGAGATTGAATAGGAATTGTTTTTTAGCTAAGGATCTTATGACAATTATAGTGTTTGAAACTCTTAAACTAATTCGATTTTGGAGGCATAGATTCTTATTTTATTATATTCTCCTCCTGATATAATTGAGTAGAAATCATATACTTTACTGTTGAGTTGCTCCCATCTAGTTAAATGTTTATTTTGACAAGGAAAAAATATCAGTACTGCCACATTTTAGTGTGAGGCTTTACATTGCGATGTGATTGTCCTCGTGACAGTCTAGATAAAGCTTAGGGTTTACCCATAGATCAATAGGAAGATAAATTCAACTTTATCTCTTACCTGGACTATAACGTAGATGCCACTTCAGGATGTAAACACGAGCAGTAATACTTGGCAGTACTCGTATCACCACTCTTTAACAAACTATTCTTGACTATAGTTTGTTTAACACAGTAAACTATTATAGTACAATAAAAACTAGAAAATATAATTTTTTGTACAACCAAATATTTATCTTCATAGTTGTGGTTTCCTACTTTATTGGAAACAGGTAAAAGAATCATCATTGAACTATTTATTAGCCCCTTTCATTGCACAAGCGGCTAAATAAAAATATAGGTAAATAAAAGCCTGAATTAATACATAAAATATAATAAAATTTATATAAATATTCATGTAACAAAGATTGGAAAAAGGAGAAAATATAAAATTTATTTTGATTTTGTGTCCTACAAATTAAGTCGCCATCTACATGAAACAAGCAATCTTATAGAAATCGACCTGATGAGGTGATCGGTCCAGTTCAAGGGGATTTGTCTAACCATTGAATCGGAATGATGTCACGACAAAATTAAAGAAAAAAAGAGTGGTGATATAAGTATTGGGAAGTACTACTGCGTCAGATTACATCTTGACGTGGCATCCACGTTGCAGTCCAAATAAGATATAAAGTAGGAGATAAAGTCTACAAAAAATAATAAGATATTATCTTCCTATACTATCTAAACCCTAAATTTTCTCTTACCTGGACCACCAACTACGTTGCCACGTCACAATGTAAACCCGCCAAAATAAAATCACGTAGTACTGATATCATTTTTTCAAAAAAAAAAAAGAAAAAAACACACGTAGAAAGGATCACAACAATGGGACATTTCTCTAACATTTCGAAAGATTAAAATGGTAGAGGAATCACACTCACAAAAATATGTGTGTGAGCGCATGCGCGTGTACGTACGTGTGTATATATATCGAGTGAGGGAGATACTGAGAGAGAGAAAGTGAAGGTGAAGAGTACTATCAAAGAAGAATGTCCATTTTTTCTATTCATCTATTTTTTCCCTTTGCTGATAACTAAAAGAAAAATGATATCAGTACTTCCTAATTTTACTTCGAGGCTTTAAATCGTGACATGGCTGCATAGTTGGCGGTCTAAGTAAGAGAAAATCTAGGGTTTAAGGTTTACTAATAGAATAGGTAGATAATGTTTTATTAGAAAAATAAAATCTTGAAGATTTATCTCTAAGTTTATCATTTATCTGGAATGCAACATGGATGCCAAGTCAAGATGTAAAGTGTTGGAAGTAAAAAGCCGTGGTACTTATATCACCACTCTATTAGAAAAATGATATCAGTACTCCTTTATTTTACTTTAAGGTTTTACATCGTGACATGGTTGCACAGTTGGTGATATAGGTAAGAGAAAATCTAGGATTTACCCATAAAATAGGTAGATAATATTTTATTAGAAAAATAAAATCTTTAAATTTTATCTCCAAGTTTATCTCTTACCTGGACTACAATGTGGATGCCACGTCAAGATGTAAAGTCTTGGAAGTAAAAAGCCGCAGTACTTATATCACCGCTCTTTGTATTATTTTATAAGTAATGCTATGTGCCTTCACGAGGGTACGCATTTGGGCGACCCCTCTAATGTGGGTACATAGTTGGCACTTAGATTTATGGATTGGGAATCAATAATAAAACTCAAGCTATGTACCCATGTGAGAGGGTCAGAAGGGTTGCCCAAATGCGTACCATGTGGGTGTAGTAGTCCAAATGCGTACCATCGTGGGTGTCGCATAGCATTATTCTTATTTTATTATCTTATTTACTCTTATTCATCTCTTTATTACTATTTTCAAGTTTTATTAAATTGTTTATTTCCTTTCAAAACCATTTACTCATTTACGGAGTAGTAAGCGACCACCTCTACATCCCTCGCCTCCTGTCTCTCTGTTTTCTTAATTTTTAGATGGGGCCTAGACGTACGATCTCATTCAATTGCTTGTCCCAAGTCTCGAAGTGAGGAGGTGAGCTGGCTGATCAATGAGAAAGACGGGGAATGAGGAGCTAGGGTGTGATGGGATTTGCGATCAAATGAAGAGTTTAACAGGTAAGAAGTAGTAGTCAATCAATTAAGCAACGACACGGCCATTTACCATGCGAAGAGAAATCTTCATGATCCATTTCACGAGGGTATCCTGCATCGTATATGTCTTGTCATCTTCGTGAGGACAAAAGGCAACACTTAAATGCCAACCTCCATCGCTTGGCGGCAGGATTTTTACCAATCAACGAGCTGTTTGCAGTCAGATCATACGGAGCTAGAACCCATGCCCGACCGTTTCTCTTTCAAGATCCTTTTCTATATTTAATACTACAAATCCAGTACGGGCAATCAAACAAAAACGGGGCTGGAGGGTGGTTCACCCAACCGACAGCTGCATCTATCGTGAGTGAACCAGTAAGTAGAACAACCGGGCAGTACCACCTTCTTAAAGTCCTTTTTAATTTCTTGTGCTCCTCTCTTTCTTTGCTAGTTGGACAAGTTGAGCCCTAGGGGCCAACGTGCATGATTTGAGAGGCGAAAGTCATTTAACGCACTTAGTTTTCCATCCATTCTTGTTCTACCCACCACCCTGCAGTATTCTCGAGTGCAGAACACTCATGAACAGGAGGGAATGTGCGAGCCGCGGAAGGAATTCTCATGATCCGCACCTCTCTTTCCGTCGTTTCTACTCTTTGACTCGCGCGCTATTGGATTGTATTTTATCTAATTTCCGGGGCTTCTGTTCGATCCCTGTCGTATTCCTGCGAAAAGGTTCATCAAGGCCACGAATTCAGTGGGCCAGGCCGTGCATTTCAAAGCTCGGCTGGCGGCAGCATGGCCATCGTAAAAAGGCGGAAATGTGAATTGGTGCATTGATGTTCGAGGTTTTACATCGTTACACTGGCTGCATAGTTTGGCAATCTAAATAAAAGAAAATATAGAGTTTAAGATTTACCCATAGAATAGGTAAATAATATTTATTAAAAAAATAAAATCTTACAGATTTTAGTTTCGAGTTTATCGACCCATGTCAAGATGTAGTCTTAAAAATTAAAAACTTTTATCACCACTCCAAAACCTGAGGTTGTAACCACAATGGTTGCGAAACGACCAGTACGTAATAGAAGTGTCCGGTAACATAATATAAATTATAGTAAGATACATGCCATTATCATTTCACATCAGTGGTTTAAAAATCGAACCTGACCAACCGATCCAACCCAATTGAACTGAAATCAGAAACTTATCCGGTTCGTAATATGACCAAAACCAGTTTCACCTCAAAATCGAACCACCAGTCCGTCCAGCTCAGAGGAAAACGCTTGAAATAAGGCAATAAAGTGGCAAATTTTCATATGCTAGACACTAGATTCAAACCCACAACCATCTATGTACCCATAAAACCATCTAACTGATACAGTTTTTTATTTTTTAATACACTAAAATTCAATGCATACTATTAATACTAATGTGCAACATTTAACAGTTAAACATTAGTCCAACCCGGTCAACTAAAACCAAACATACCCACAGGTTTAATGGCCAGTCCGGTTTTTAAATTAATAATTTTCATAATAATTAACAGTTTAAATGTACATTAGATAATGGACTCGGCTTCTAAAAATTTACAGAAAAATACTTTTAGATAAACCATTATTAAAAATTGTAAGTTACATAATAGTAAACAGAAGAGTCCACTTCTACCGAAGGTCAACAACATCAAATTTCAATTTCGGATTCATATAGACGTGAGAGCAGTGTTCATAGATTGGACTACCATCAAGAGGCTCCTCGTGGGGATGGAAGCCTCGCAGCTGACAGTTGCGGATAAGAGAAATACCCCCAGGATCAGATAGGTGGAAAATACCATGGGTTCTACACAAGTAAAAAGTAGCAACCATGCATTAGTGCATGAAAGAAACAGCTCGTAACCCAACTAAAGATAAATTATTGGTTGGAGCGGTGTATGGGCATTTGCTTGTAGGTTCTATGTCATCACAATGCTTGCTCTAATGTTGAAGTTCATGCAGAAAACAATTCAAATAACATAGAGAAATTAGTCTTTGTGATGCTTAGGTTAGACATACCTGGATGTGTCAGTTGGAGCCATAACTATGGCAATTGCTTCAGATAACATAACCTGATAAAGGAACAAAATCAATTATATAGGAGCCTTGCAGAAAAAAATGAAACCAAACCTACTTTAACTAAGTGCTGCGGCCTGAGGCCACGCAGCTATTATGGAAAAGTAAAATAAAAAAGTGAAATAGCATCATGAGTATATGCTAACATAGAATGGACCGTACCCACTGTGAAAGACTGATTGATCATCACTATTTCTTAGCAAACATCTCAGCAAGTTTTTTGAACTTTCATAGATATTGACATGTAATGGCTCAAAACATCGATACAGTCACGCTCATGCTGCAGAATGCACTCATAGTTGAGCCTCGTGATGCTGTCCATTCTAATGTGAAGGATCAAGTTGAGGAATATGTATAACAAGAGATTATACTGAAGTTCATGTTTGAGGAAGGAGAATGAAGAAAACATTTCCACGGGCACGGACTGCATTTGGGCCCCTTGCTCGTTCATGGGTGATGGGCTGATCAGGTCTCTTGGCCCTTCAATCGTTATGTGTTGATAAGGGTCCCTTGCCCATTCATGGGCGATGGGCTGATAAGGGTCCCTTGCCCCTCCATGGACTTCAGGCGGACGAGGGCCCCTTGCCCCTCCATTGGAGATTGGCTGATCATGGCCCATTGCCGCTAGGAAGCAATTCAATGGCCGAGTAAGATTCAGTTTCCAAGAATAGATAGCATACAAGTTTCCTATTTTTGCTGAATTATACCTATAGAAGCCCACAAATGTAAGAAAAAAAATTACCTTTCACTATTGAATAAAGGTTTAATTTCTATTAGTATCTGGTCTCTTGGATAAATTATCCATTTAAGTTTGCTTTTCTCCATTTGCTATATATAAACAGCTGGTGAAACCTTACATTGCGTCATGAAAATTTTACTCATTAAACTCAAAATCCAGATCGTATTCTTCTTGATTGGTGCTCAATCAAGGTCTACCCACATCTGAAGGAAGCATCTAACCAACTATTTTTTAAATCTTAACCACCATTCATAGAATGGGATACCAAATTTGCCAACAAGCTCGGAGTAAACATTCAAAAGTGAAACTAAAGGGGCATTTCCTTGATTAAAGACAAACATTGGAAGCTATGGCTCACCTGATATGAGTAATGAGTGTGAAGATCAATAGAAGACATGAAGCAAGTCTGTGTTGGGTGCGTCTGTAAAGGAAAAATGTGTAAAATAATTAAAGGGAGCCAAAAGAAAAGCAGGAAATGAACAAGAATACACTTATGCAGCAGCCCAACAGCTTACATTAGATGCAGTTCATTAATTATGGTTTAACTCTAGAAAAAAGTCTTCTTGCCAAAGCCTCTTTGCTAAAGGCTGATAATGTTTATAACAAAATAAGTCTTAAGAAGAGGTCTGTTTTGGTAGTCGCAGTAATGGAACTTAATACAAACATGGTTCTTATGTAGCAACCAAAGATTATCATACTTAATCGAAAAATATGAGCAGGCAGAGGTTCATTTAATATTGAGTAATGCTACGCGCATGGCGGCCGTGCTCAGCCTTGAGCACGTCCCCCTCACATGGAATAAAATATTATTTTCTGTGCACAAAACCCGACGTGCAATATTTTATTCCATGTGACGGGGGCGTGCTCAAGGCTGAGCACGGCCGCCGTGCACGTAGTATTATTCTTGTCCTCAGTACAAACAAGATGAATTTGAGAGGAAAAGAAGGAACTTACATGTATCCAGCCAAGAGGGAAAAGTGAGAGCTTATCTTGCACATCAAATATTTCTTCTTCATTTGATGTTTGACACTGCATAAACAACAGTGTTTACCAAAATAATTCTTTTAAGAAAAGGCACAAACTCATGCAAGCCCAAGAGGGGGATCTCTTTCAATAAGATGTGGTAGGAAGAACCCCTCATTGGCAAGAATATCAGTAACATAACTGGTGACTAACGCACAAGACTCAAGAAAAAAAAGGGTAAATTCTGAATTTTTATTCCAAGGAGGGTACTTATTCCCAGAGCACCAAAACTTAACATTTTGGAATTGCCTTCAACAAGATACTGCTCATGAAAATTCAACCTGTACTCAAGTAGAATATTAGCTATAATGCTGTAATTTCTTGAAACTCCCTGTGCTTGAGGTTAGAAGTAGCTAACATCTGCTCGCCAAGGTGACATAATGAAATTAAAATTTATTTTCTTAGTCATAAAACCAATGTTTAGATTCACAACTCGAGACTAATGGTTCTGCTGATCCATATTATCTCCTATACAGCTAAACAATTACAAAAAATCCACGTCCATAAATCCAAGCACTGAATGAAGCAATTTCAGTTTCTTCAGTTAATAGTAGAATCATTTTTCACTTTCTTAAGAAAATCTTATTTTGACCTTTACAGTAAAATTGCATTCAAGCTAATCATAAAATAACAAACCAAAGTGCTTTTAAAGGATCATGACATCATAGATGTTGCAAGTTTGGTCTAGGAAGTAGTTGACACACTTGCTAAGAATGGAACTCCCTGCTTCATGTTAAAGTTGGATCTTGAGAAAGATTTTGACATGGTGCTGGTTGAAGGCTTAAACTGCCTTGTGCCTTATAAAACAGGATTAGCATGGGATGGCTATTTATCCCCCTCCTAGATGAGTTCCAGCACATTGTCTGGTTTGCAGATGGCAACACCATCTTTTGTGATGGATCCTTTGACCAAATCTAGAAGCCGAGGGCTGTAATAGGTGTATTTGAAATCACATCCCGGCTAAAAATCATATTGTCTAAGCTCCTCGGTCTTTGGTTTCAGTGCCTCCTCCAGCAAGTGGCAGAATATCTTGGGTGCAGTGAGGTTCCCTAACTTCATCCTATCTCGGGCTTGCTTATTTAAAGGTTGGATGAGGAAAACTTACAGGACCGTTTAAGAAGCTAAACTAAGACTGTCCACATGGAAAGGCCGCCTAATCTCCAAGGCTGGTAGACTGTCCACAAAAGTTGAAGCAGAGGGATTCCACCTTTGGAGGGATAGATAAAATTTAATTTTGATGGAGCTACGTTTGGAAATCCAGGACTGTCAGGCTATGGAGAGGCATTCAGATATCACAAGAGTAGCACTCTCTACTCCTACTCTGGACCATTTGAAATTTCAAACCATCCATGTGCGATGGCGGCAATTGCACGGAATCAGAATTTCTAACTCTAGTTTTGCTGGAGACTAAGATGTGGAAGGAGACTCAAGCTTAGTTACTTGTTGGGCATGGGTGAGTCTGACCCTCGGAAGTTCAGGCAGCTTGTTAAGAGTTATGGGTAGTTTAGTAATTTTACTAAACTTTAGTAAGTTATTATTTGTTTATTTTTTATTTTACTTGCTCCTCAAGCCATGAATGGCATCATTGTAATTTTGTATTTTCGGATTCTATTAATACATGTTTTAGGGTTGTAGGTTATGAAGACCTTACAACCTCTTTCTCTCCTTCTCTCTTCCCCTTTTTCCTATCCCTTCACTTTTCTCTCATCTTCTATCATCCTTCACTAAATCTAACATGGTATCAGAGCGGGTCTATATGTGACGACTCGTCACTTACAGAGGTTATGGGATCTTCTTCCTCGAAGGTCGTTGTACAAGTTAGAAGTTCTAAAAAGGTCTTATATTCTAGGCAATCCTTAAAGTTTGTCTCTTTTCTGTGTTCTTCTGCCATTATCCCTGGATAATGGTTTCAACTGCTGATTGAAGTATTGTGCGTATAGGTTTACTCTTAAGGGAGTTCCTTTGCGGCTTTTGGGTTTGTAGGAACCTATATATGCGACTGCTACTACTGCTGCTGGTAAAAAATTGAATTTTTATAATGTCTCGGGATCCGTGCCAAACCAAAAAACATGTTTTTGATCTGCGAAAATCTCCCACTTCTAATCACAGGTAGTTCTGAACGTGTTTCAGAGCTTCCAGGTACATAAAACTGGTGTTTTTACACTACCTCGGGAACTGAGCCAGAGGTTTTTATTGAATTAGAAAGGGTTTTCTGGTGTTTCTGAGCTCTAGCTCATGTTGCTGCTGACGTAATCTGTTGTGTGGTAGGAAGCTAAAGATTCAATATTTCTCTTTCTTCTGCTATTGTCGGAAGGCTAAAGGTCTAAAGTCATGTGTAAGTGCTAGATGCACAACTTACTGCTAAGTCATTGGATTCGTACTGTTGCCATCACTGCCATACTGCTGCATGGAAAGACTCAATTTTTATTGCCTTAGTAATTGTGTCAAACTGTTCTACTGCTCACTAAAGGTCTTCGAAAAAAGGAATTTGAGTATTTTCTCTCCAAGCTGGGCTTTCATAATATCTACGCTCCAACTTGAGGGGGAGTGTTAAGAGTTAGGGGTAGTTTAGTAATTTTATTAAAATTTAGTGTGTTATTATTTGTTTATTTTTTATTTTACTTGCTCCTCAAGCCATGAATGTCATCATTGTAATTTTGTATTTTCGGATTCTATTAATACATATTTTAGGGTTGTAGGTCATGAAGACCTTACCACCTCTGTCTCTCCTTCTCTCTTCCCCTTGTTCCTATCTTTTCACTTTTCTCTTATCTTCTATCTTCCTTCACTAAATCTAACATAGCTTTTCAGGAAACTCGTGACTTAGAGGATTAAATTGTTATTGGTGTCATATTCCTAGTGAAGCCAACAGGTTGATTGATACTCTTGCTGAGGGTTCTTCTCTCCAATCCCTTGTTGTAAGAGCTCCACATAGCTTTGTATCCATTGTTTACTGCTACTAAATCTAGCTTTCTTCAAAAAATAAAAAATAAAAACTAGCCATGAATGTGCATAAGATCTCTTTGATCCTGAATCCGTGGAACTATTCTTAACAAGCCATTACATTTGTGGGCCCTCTTTATGACTTCTACACCAGATCAATTTTGGATGGTAGCTATGTCAGGTATCATTAGAGTACCACTTGCTGCATTGTGTTAAATTTAGCTAGAATCTATCCTCAAAAGACAAACCAAAAGTAGAAATTTCTTCTCTAGCAATATGATGAATACAGGACTCAGATTACTTATTTATTTATTTATTTATTTTTTTTTTTTGAAGAGAATGATTTTTTCAATTTAACTTTTACAAACTCCAATTTTTCATACTCCTGGAGACTCGAACTCAAGACCTTTACACAACCCTCTGTGTTACCACTGAGCTATGCTCAGGTTCACAGCAATATTAATATATAATTTAGTTTGTCAAACCAACATTCACTTTGAAGGAGTATAATTGCACAACATATCTCAGAGCTAGAAATCACGACTCAACCGAAAGATCTTTAAAATATCCAAAGAGTACTATCCAATAACAAGCAATAACAATAACAGCAATATTGAGCATAATCTTTGCTTAATTGCATTATATTTTTCAGAAATATTAGCAAATGTTATCAGGTAAAGTTAAAACTTCAGTAGTGTGTTGTCCTGCAACATATCCTATTTCTTTCTTCAAACGAAACACTTGCTATCAAACTGAAATTGTATGAAACCCCCTTTCATCTCTCCAACAACAACTTTTGCCACACAAATTGGGATATACAATATCAATCGTCTAAAATAGAAAATTTTAAAAATTGCATGTTTTTAGTTATTTAGGCACAAAAAGTACAATATCATTATAATCTTTCACTAAGCTAATTAAAAAATCTGAATGCACAGTTATCCAAATTATTAAGTGGTTGCAATAAATCTCACATCTTTACAGTTTCTAAATCAGATATTTTCCAGATTGGAGTTAGACCCAGCCTTGTCATGAAACAGGCAAAAAGAAGCCAACTTGATGGAAAGAAGCGGTTGTCTCCCCAGGTCCAACAAACATTCATGGTTACAGAATAAAACTCACCCATGATTTTCTAGTATCTGAAGTACAATACATGGTCCAACTATAACAATCAAAAAGATAAAGATTAGTTATTTACCGAATCAGATGTAGCTTCTTGCTTTGGAATTATTAATGTTGTTACAAAAAATGTCCTGTTTTTCTGCAACAGAAATAGACAAAAGTTAATAAATTTAAGTACACAAACTATGTAACTTTTTAATGCCAAAAGATATGGCACTGACAAGTGAACCAGCAAGAACTCCACAAGTTTCTAGGTTTTTTGCTGTATTTGTCTGTGCCAACGTCAAGAAATCCTCCATCAGCTTTGGCGTCTGTAAGCAGAATCATTATGGTAGTTCAGTTCACATTAACAGCTTTGGCACAAGAACTAAGCTACTACAACAATTCCCAAGACATAATCGGGAGTGACTTACAATGTGTAGATTCTGAAATGTTTTAGATTCAAGTCCATTATCTGACTGAGCAGGTCCAGGTCTAGGGTCGGCAACTCTAGAAGGTGGTATTTGGTGAACATCTGGCTGTACACGAGCAAGAACGGGAGGAGGCGAAGGCTGTCTAACAATGCTAAACTGAGCATTACTTCTAACGGAATCCAGGGAGAGAGAGTTGGAATCTTTTGCTGGGCTGGACCATCTGCCATCATCTAGAGAAAGAACTGACTCCATGCTAGAATCATGGCCTGACTCACAATTTATTTTGCCATAATGCTCTCCCTGATTCTGGCTACTTGACAGCAGAAGAAAAGCTATGTAATATAATGCAAATCGACTTCAAAACAAAAGCTTTAACACATAACAGATGGTGACATAATCAAGATTAGGACAAATATTCGTAGATGAGTAAGATTCTACCTACTCAACCAAGGAAACTTTTTTACATCTCCATTCACTTATAATAACCCAAACAAAACCAAATTATGTTGTTTATCTTTTCAAAGCGCACCAGCAAAAAGATAAATGTGGAGATGTAAGGGCATGTGTAAAAAAAACACATAATAGGTTGTGTTCAAGCTTCTAACCTTGCACTTACAATTGGGGATACATCAGCAGTAGTTGGATAATTTACCTGCATTGCATTTTTTAGAAATGAGAATGCACTTCTTGTAGCTGTCAGTATAAAAAATGTCATGAATTTCCAATCCATACCCTTGTGCCGGAAACAGGCCCTAGCCACTGACCCCTGAGCCCACTTGGCCCCAAAATTGAGTGCCTTGACAATGTCTCATCCTTAGGGGTAGGAAGACCAATTGATCTGCTCACATGTTATGAGGGATACATATTAGTCCTTAAACAAAAACAAAGATATGCCAGAAATAATTAAGATAATTACAGTTTAAAAAAACACAAAATTGCTATCCACATAATTTCATGTCTTGCATATCATGGGATTACAGAGAGAACTGCACTATTACCATGTAGATTTTTAGATAATAAAGGCAATTTCTCTATGAAAATAGGTGATCAAATTAAAAACTCGTGGCTTCAAAATGTTGATTTATGCAATTTAGAGCAAATGATGATATTCACTTTTTTTTTAAAGATTATGACGGTTTCACATTAGAAATTAAGAATATCGTGTATGATAGTTTGACTTATCTCATTTCCATTCTTTCCTTTGTTGTCACAGTCCAAGATGTCCTAATGGATTGGCTGATTTTTTAAATTGGGAAGGAGCTTCTATGCAACATGTTATTATTAGTAATGCACTTCCCATGTACGTAACCTTTGGTGTAACACGACAAGAACTTCAAAAAGCTAACTTTGAATGTTGACGAACAAAAGTGTAAGTTTAATGCAATTTTAATAAACCAAATTGCAAAAAGCCAAACGAAAACAGATATTGTCCACTCACCATCATATTGAAAATTTTAAAATTCAAAGAGTTGGCCACTTTCCCGCATATAAAATTGTGGATACTATCACTACCCATCAAAACAACAACAATATGTTCCAAATTATAAGTGACGACATCATGGTGTGGGGGGATGGAAGTTACTATGGTTGCATGCATGAAGATAGCTAAAACTAGATTGCTAGCCTCTTGTTCCCCTTCCCCAATCGTTTCTAATTCGATCCAAGATTGGTTGTTCGATGGGTGCAATCGACATTTTTTGCATATGTGGCTGGAATAGAATGCTCACCGCAGTTGAAGCAAATGCCTTTTAAACACAACAGGAATTCATGTCTTCCTATGTCATGGTTTTGAAAGATCAGGGATCCGTTGGCTGGGATGCATGAGTTGGTAATGCATTGTTAACGGAAGTCAATTGGAGATCCACTTGGGAATCGTCGCGTTGTCAGACTCGGAATACGTTAAATATTGAGATTCCATTATTGCTCAAAAGCCATAACGTGGCAGCCACTATTGTTTGTTCATCGCCAACCGAACCTCGACCACACTGTTGCAGAGTAGATACAGATAAAACAGCTAAATTTGGACGACTAGATAACTACCTGAACTTTTCCTGATGAGACTAAACTAAACTTGGTTGTTTGACTTTTGACAGTGCATTTTAAAGTTTTTGTCCGCCAAACCATTAATAGAACTTTCGCTCAAAGGCATCTCAAGATGGCTTGCCTCTTTGGCCCTAGAAAACAATTAGAGTGATTAACTTCCAAATTCTGCGAGATTGACTTCCTATATCTCACATGTACCACAGTCTTCTTAAATTACTCAAATTCCTTAATCCATGTTTCACATAATCCACATATTTTAGGAATCTAAACATAAGGTAAGAGTGGAGATTGATTGTCATCTGGTTGCCTCAACTTTGTGCATCTCTTGAGTAGTCGAAGATTTTTCCCTTGAGGAAGTCAAGCAATTCGAGACTTCCAATGGAAAACCACCCTTTCTCATAAGAGATTGTGAATTCTGACTAATTTGTTGTGAAGAGGCACCATTAATATTTATGTTCGAACTAATTTATTAACAAGAACTCGCCACAACAAGTTACCAAACCTTTCATAGTTAGTTGCTAAGTTTGTCTTCTGGTCACACACTGAGTTGCTGGGAATAAGCAAGGGATCTCCTACATGTTTAAAACTCTCCAAAGATAATCAAAGTGGAGTTTGTGTAAGCCCAAGATGTGGCATGACAGAGTGGCAGTTACGCTAGTGCATACTACAGTGTGGCTATTGAATCTAGAGACCTGCAGGTTGTTTTCTGGTGCACTTATGAGATTGTCGTGGAACTAGATCAAGGGCCCCAGGTTTGCTGTGGAACTAGATCAAGGGCCCCAGGTTTGCTGTGGAACTAGATCAAGGGCCCCAGGTTTGCTGTGGAACTAGATCGAGGACCTCGGGTTGTATCCTTGGTAATCAGTTGTTGTAATCCCAAAACATGGACCTTGGCTCTAGAATTTTCCATGTCAAGCAGCACAGAAGCACAGTCACAGAAATTGGTTGTTATGATCGTCATTGCGAACACCCAAAAACTCCGTCCATAAAAAGGAAAGTGAACGTGAAAACGAAAGATCCCCCAGTGGTTTGTGGAGATTTTTCCAATGAACTATACAGTCAAATCCTCAGCAAATGGGGGATTAAATTACCAATCTCTTGCTGAAATGCATCCCCCTTTCTATTGTTATTTGTTGTTCTGTGGCCTTGGACTATAAAGGTGTCCTTTCTGAAAGAAAACTAAGAAAGGATAATTGTCACATCAAAAAGAGGGTAGTGACATGATTTTAAGTTTTATATAACATTCTCTTTTAATTAAGAGGGATGACGTTACTCAGTGAAGTTCAAATTAAACATTTTAAAAGCAGGCCATATATAAGCCCTCTTATGATTGTATAGGAAGTCCTCATCTGGGAAACATATCCCCTTCAAGGTATAGCTTCCTTTTATGTTGAATCCTTTGTTTTCTAAGATTTTTCCTCTTCTTAGTAGAAAATTGAAACCTTTATGTAATTTGCTAAAGCAATTTTTAGGCCAATCAGTAGCAATTACGCAGATGTATAGCCTTACGTATTAGATTCAGGATTTGACATGGTCTGTAAAGAAATCTAAAATGAAAAAGAAAAAAAAAAAAAGAGGCACTTACAGCTTCGGGAACTGCTGCTCAACTTGTAGAGTACTTGGAAATGAAGCTCTACCATCTTGAGCCCCACTTACCCTAGTACCTGGCAATAACTAGAGGGGAAAGCCAGTAAATAATGAACCAAAAACAAAAAACACATAAACATAAACATACAGAAAACATAAAGTCTATCTAATTCCTTCACAGATTGAAAATAATTAAAAGAAAATTTATCGACGAACATATAATAAAAGAAAAATTAGTTATTAATAAATGATTTGAGAGTTCATCTAGCCAGACCCTGGCTGTAGAAATTAAAACGAACTTAACAAAGTGACTATGAGCTGATTTGTGGACTGCAACACCTGAGATAAATTTATGAACATAATTTAGCACCTGTTTCGTAATAGGGTCTGAGAAGCTTTGCTTCTGATCCGATGGCCACTCCAAGGAATTTATAGAGTTGCTGGAAATTCCTTCCCACCCATCCACTTCAACCACATTTCTGCTGTTCAGATCATTTATTTGCCTTTGAGCAATGGGTTTCAAACGCTCCAACTCATTTACAGCATCCAAAAGTTTCTACAATAAGAGACAAAATCTCAGACTTTGCTCCTTCGAAGGATACATTAAATCAAAATATGACTGAAAATGAAAAAGCCTCCACTCCAGACTTACTGTCTTGAAAGAGGTTTTCTGTTTTGGAAGCAATAACTGATAATCACGATGGAATGGTATGGTCTCTGACACCAAACTATGAGAACATGGAAGAATAAGAAACTACCCATAATATAAATTTCATGCAGTAAATTTACAAGCATCTGATTGAAAAAAAAATATAAGATAAAAAAAAAGTCACTGTAAAGATGAAGATTTTTGTTTTAGCAATGCTCTCACCTTGAAAACCTTAGAAGTATAATGTACAAATCTATGAGATTCTTCTCCTCTCTGTAGATGTTGGCCTGAAAACAGTAAATAAGAATTACCGCTTAGAACATGTTCATCCAGGAACCAGACCTATAAAGAGTATTGCTCGCTAGAATGGTATTATAGAATGCAATAAAGAGTCATCATCCAATATAGATGTTAAGAAACGTTTTTTACTAGTATACCTCGAAAAATGCATTGACCAGCAAGTGAATTAGTGCAAGCAGTCCTTTTTCTGAATATTGTAGGGGCTCATATTTTATGGAATTTGTCAAGGGATTCTTAAACAAAGAAACATGTACAACTAGGGTTAGACAAGCCTGTATCTGATATTTCACGTTGACTTCCTAATTCTGAAAAGAACATTGACTAGCAAATTGCTCCACCATGAGTAGTCATTTACTAAGAAGCATATTAAACGATTGATAGATTCCATATTCGTTAAAACTGGAACAAATTCACTTTTATCAAATTAAATGCACAAATATAATGTCAAGCCTTTTAAAGGACTAGAGAAATATATATATATATATATATATATATATATATATATATATATCTGAACAACTCAGCCAAAGTCCAGGAAAGCAAAGATTAAACGGATTATATTCTCCCACAGCATGACACATGAGGCGTAATATGACGAACTATCTTTCTTGACGTAAATAGTTCATAATAAGGCTTTCCATAACTTCCACTCAAGGCCAAAAAGTGCATGGACGCTGTTGTAAGACATGATATATTTTCCTAGGGACTAGTAAACCCTGCGTATTATCAGTATCTTTGATACTCTCATTATGTTATAGTGCCATTGTAATATAAATAAGGTGGAAAAGTATTAGGTTTTACCCCCTTCCGCTTTGCTGACCATCAAAATTTATTTAACATGAAAAGATTAGAGACTTCTACTTAAAATAAAAAATGTTGAGCACTCGATGAGATAGGTCTCCTCCAGAATCAGACATCCATATGATAAATAAAGCATGAAGCCATTTTTTTTGAAATTGAACTTAGAAATTTTAATAACTAAGAAAGAGAGAATTCGATCTTGTGATTGAAAGTTCGGCTGACAACCTCTCGCAAGTTGTTTACATCAAATCGCTCACAATGAAAATCGAACACCAAAAGGAAAAAGCATAGAATGAGAAGATAAGAAAGACAGAGAGAGAAGGGAATCAATAAAAAAGGGACTGCACCTGTTTAAGAAGATTAGCCGCAATTCTGTAGTAGAAATGAAGCGGAATTCGACTATCGACCTCGACCTTCCGCGCACAGGCGTTGATATCGATCATCCGGCCGACCGGCCGCTTTGTCTCCATCTGCTCAAACTTGAGTTTCTCCACCAGAAACTTATTTCGAGACAAATTCGATCCTTTAGAGCAGTTTCAAAATTCAATGCTTGTAATCGTTCAGCGTCTCCTAGCTGTAGATTGAAAGCCTTTGGTATCCATGAATAACAAAGGATCGATGCAAGAGAATCGCAATCTTTTCTTGCTTCCTCCCGAGGAACTGTTTGGTGTATGGTGATCGTGAATATTGCAGGGCAAGCAAGGTGGGTACCGCGAGCGCTGCAGGTTCCCCTTACTCGTTATGTGGTACCGCCGTAGCGTATCGGGTTCGACTTCTTCCGCGTTCCAACTTCCGACTTCCAACTTCCGACTTCCAACTTCCAACCATGGTTGAGCCATCATCCATGTGTGAAAGACTAGAGAACTGGGTTAGATTTCCGAAAGACCGTGTCGGGTGCGCAGAATCGGACTGAGTTGAACCTTTTTATTCGGCCAAACCCGGCCTTACAAAAGGGGATCTCATGCCACATCATACTTTAACACGTAAAACCTGGCCGTGTGCATATCACACTCAAATGAAAATAAAACCTGGCCGTGTGCATATCACACTCAAATGAAAATAAAACCTGGCCGTGTGCATATCACACTCAAATGAAAAAGAGTGGTGATATGTGTAAACTGTGAGTTTTTATAGTGTCACATAGCATTTTGTTGGCAATCCAAGTAAGAGATAAAATAGAACTATTTTCCTATTCTATAGGGAAACCTTATCCCTAGACCTTAAGAATGTGTATTAATTTCAGTCTTTAAAAATCTTCACATATCTTTTTCGTATATAATATCTTCCTTCTAGGTCTTAAATATTGAGCCGGATTTCCATGTATCCTATTTCTTTGAGCCCTCCGTATATACTTACGTAGGTGGATCATATATATATATATATATATATATAGAGAGAGAGAGAGAACAGTATCGCTGACAGGTACCCTTGTTTATTCTGATCTTGCTATATATTTAGGTACTTGTACAAGTACTGGGTAACAACTAGCCAACATTCAGATTCAGATGACGATTACTTTAAAGGTCTATACGTTAAATTCAGGATATAATTAAAGGATAAATTTTGACTACAATGCCAAAAACTATATATATATGTTTCCCATGAGGGAAACTGCATCATGAACTTCATTTACATTAGTGCACGCGCGGGGATAAAAAAAGGCCAATAGAACAGTTAATATTTATGCATGAGAGCAAATCAGTATCTGATCGTCTTCAAAATTTCTTATTTGCCAAGGAAAATAAAAACTGTAAAAACCTAACTATTACCGATATAAAGTTCATATAAGTAATGATCATAATAAGATACACAATTATTAAGTTTTTTGAGTCCAGTTTGAGAAAGTAATTTACATAATGCTTTTAGGTGATAATTAAAAGCTTTTCAAATCAGGCCAGTCATGTTTACTGTTTCCAGAGAAATATAATCACTATATGATCAGGAAAATTTATTAAACAGAGTTACAAAACTTATATAAGAAGAGATGCATGGCACATATAGGTAAGTAAATCAGCACCAACCGACGCTCGCAATAATATATATGGTAGTTTATATAACTCAATCGTTCCACAGCGACAAATCCAATATGGGACAATCTTCCTCAAGATCATTGTCCCAATCGAAACCCTTGTGAATCCCCGGTGGAGTGATAAGCATTCCTTCCGCCATGCTGCTGAGGAGGCTCGGCATGTTGCACTCCGCCTCCTCGTCGTGGAACTCGCGTGTCGTCGCAGCCGCCGCCGCCGTCGAAACAATATGACCAAGGGGATGAGCTGCAGGCTCGTAATTGGCGTTGCAGACGTGAGGCGGACTAATGAAGGCCTGCAGGGCGGCGGCAGCGCGGGCGGCCGCCCGGATGTCTCCCGGCGAAGAAGATGCGGGTCGGGGGAGATCGACACGCGCCCGGGAGTCCTCGAAGTTGAGCGCCGCTCCGGCACCGCCGAGGGCGAGGGCGGCGACGTCGTGGGCCCTGGCGGCCATCTCCGGGCAAGGAAATGTCCCCACCCATACCCTCGACTTCTTGCGAGGCTCCCGCACCTCGCACACCCATTTCCCGCCGTTCCGGGCGCGGACGCCCCGATACAATGGGTGGCGGGTCTCCCGGAACTTTTTCCGGCCGGCTCGTCTCTTGTGGGAGGTGGCGGACGAGGAAGCCGGTCCCGAGGAGGAGTGATGCCCTAGTCCCACCTCCTTTTCATATTCCTCCTCCCCCATGTTGATACAAGTGAGGATCGAACTACTGTCCTTTGGCGAGGGCTCTCTGTACGTTTCTAATTAAAAGCCATATTAATGGGAGGTTTACGCACGCGCGTGTTAAATGAGTTACACGCGAGTGAAGAGCTTTATCGTCACGTTGCAAATTTGCATTAAAATTACGGTTGGCATATGATTGGAATTTGGGAGGCGGAAAGGCCGTCTCTGGACGGTGCGTCGGTGATTAGAAAAAAAATGTTCTCTCTTTGTTTGTATGCCAGTGCCTTGACTTTCCGTGTGTTTTTCTGGAAACGGAACCGACAATCCGGTCCAACCAAAACGGGGACATAGATCTGCACGTGTTTATTTGTAGTATTGTTAAGGAGCGATCGAGGTGCGCAAGTGTCGTGGCATGAATCTCGTTCTTGTTAATATTGAACATTTTAGTATCTTTATTACATGTACAGATTATTTTTGACCTTAACCCCCGGGGATCCATTCCTCGCCGTGAACGAAATTTGAGACAGTGAAGTAGTTCATAGCCTCTTCACGTACGGTTGAGGAAGTTGTGGTGGGACGGCCAATTAAGCTACCCTGTGCTTCGGCGCATGATCCCCCGGCCCTCGGTTGTCATACTCTGCCCAGGAAGGTGCGGAACTAACACGTTTATAGAGCACTAGTTCTGGAGCACCACCCACACGCGCTGCCCGTAGATGATGTCGACCGCGCCGGAAAACGAGCAATTAATCCCTGTAGAACTGCTTTCCTATCAGGGCCAACAGCGTTCTTTGGTACCCAAGGAAGCGGCATCCGTAGAAGGCGGAGGTAACGGCTTCGTTTGAGACAGCCGCCGCCGCATCTCCCTTTCTAGGGTCGGCACTGTTTTGGAAGGTGATGTTCAGATATAGATGGACATGAATGGGGACTTCATTGAATCATCTCACTTAAGCATCAAGTCTGAACAAGGAAGAGGGGTCAGCGTGACTAGTCTTCAGATGGAAACGCATATTGCATAGGAATCGGAATATATCTGACATGCATTTGCTGTATCGAAATCCTAAAAACAGCATGCAAGTAAAAGATTAGCTGGCCTTCAACTATAACTTTTTCATATATATATATATATGAAGATCAGAAGGGTGAATATGAGTGAAGAAAAAACCAATTAAGAATTTAAACACGGAGAGTACCTTCGGAAATGAGCTCCAACAGTAGTACTAGTCGTACCCTTCTACTTCTGCTGCCCTTTCTCTTTACTGTTCTGTGTGCTTCGCCTCCTTCATCGACGGCGGCAAGGACGTTGTTGCGAGAAGCTGCGCCATCGACCAAGTTCATAGACGAGGTCTGCAGAGGGGTGCCGAACCCAGATTATGGGTGGTGCGTCTACAAACTGGAGTCGGATCGCCGCGCCGAGGGTGCCAACCTGACCGGGCTTGCCCAAATAGCGATAGAGTCGACGTCGGAGGCGGTGGGGAAAGCACTCGTCGACATGCAGAAGTTGGAGGGGAAAGCGAAGGAGGGCAGCGACCTGAAGTTCGCACTGGAGGACTGCGTGGACTTATACGACACTTCCTTTTTCTGGGCGGCGGAGGCGAATAATTTTCTGACGTTTGAAAAGGATTATGCGATGGTCGGCGACCGCGCTGCGAAAATCCATGCTTATGTCGTTCGATGCGAAGATGGATTCAAGGAGGTGCCCCCGGGTCCGTCTCCTTTGACGTATCAGAACCACAACGTCCAGGTTTTGGCCAAGACTATAGGCTCCGCCGCCTATCTCCTTGGTAGATCAGATGGAAGTCATGGAGTGTAGATCGAACCGAGTGCAATATGATATATCAACTGATCATTTTGTTAGAGAAAAGTACTGATCGCTAAATAACTTCGTGTTTTGGGTGTTTTCCTTCCAGTTCTATACAATATGTAATTTCTTCAGCATCTAGAGACCGATGCTTAGTTGGCACATTTAACCTTCGTTAAATTTGCTTGCAGGTATATATATCTCCTGCTCCCCTATATCGTAAAGTGCGGAATTAGATTTTTCGATGTTATCGTCATTAATAAATTGAAACCTAGAGTGAAAATATCGATTATCATTAATGGAACTTTGAATAGACGCTGATCAGAAGTGAAATATAGATGTTCGTCGAGGAATCGAGATCAAACTTATGTTCAAAATTGAAGAGAGAGATTGACTAGAACAAGCCTGTCTATGAACCCAACCACAAAGTTGATCAGAGACCGATGCTTATTAGTTTAATTTGCACATTGAGATAATCGACCCATTTGACTCGTATTTGTGATTGCTATGGTCGAGATAATATCTGCTAACTAGAATATTTATTACAGCCTAAATTTAATCAAAGATATATTATAGAATAAAAAAAATTAATTTATGTATATATCCCAGCTCAAGTTGAACCATAGATTGAACAAAATCTAACTCAGACCAAAACTAGCTAGTTCCCCTCCGGATTAATCGTGAATTAGCGATTCTTGAGTTTTGATAACATTGTTACCTAGCTACATCAACAAATTAGCAAACCCATATAGCTACATGCATGCCACGGGTCAACACTCAAGATCGGCGTGAAAATTCTTGTGCAATTGACATCATTTTTCGGAACAGATTTCATGATTATTTGATTACGTTTACTTATCAATCTATCAAACATCTTACAATTTCCGCCATAGTTTTTTCATTTGGACTTTGAGGTCGATCGACATGGAGGCCTAATATCTGCTTTGGATCAGCCAATTAAGTTTAGTCAAGTTGAACTTTGCACTTTGGATGGACTAGTCTCTTTGTAAGGCCCTCCCGATTCCATGGGGTTCGGATCTTCTCTCTCGTCCAGTGGAAGCAGATCCTGAGGCGAGCGAAGGTCAGAATTGTACTCCGTCACTGTTATTAGAACCGGACCGGCCGCCGGTCCGACCCAATCGAAATAGAATAAGAGGATTAACAACTCTAGATCTGGATCTGGCCCGATATACGTTCGATTAGATTGGTCCCATTTGCTGCAGTGAGTTTGAAGAAAGAATAGAAATGAAAAAAACTCCTTATATATGTTTAGACACGATCTAACGAACTTAACTCAATAATATTTCATATGTTTATATATACATAGAAATAATAAGGAGTCAAGGACACATTAAGTATTAAGGAAACATCCCATATGTTCAGCCACTGGTCCAATCTGATCTACTAAGTTTGCAAACGCCATACAACCCGGTTTGAAAATCAGTTCCGTTTTCTAAACGCTAGTTTTCGGTAACGGTGTTTCCCCTTACAACCTCGGCGTCAACTCAAGATTCTGTGTATGAAAAAACCAACAGACCAAAGTGTAACACGTGTGACACGTGGCCGCTTGTTATTGCTAGAGAGTCTGTGTATGCTCTTCTGATTGGTTGATCTTGTTGGATACACGTCTCCGGTCTTTCAGTCCGAAAGCCCGTTGGGGCCAGTTCGCAGTTCGCACGAAAGAGCGGGGGGCTTAAGAATTTTAGAAGAAGAGGCCGAGGCAAGGGCCAGAAAGGCGAGGAAGAGTCCGGCGAAGAGCGGCTGAGATCTATAATAAGGTTTTCAAAGCCAAGCGAAGCCTATTTCGTGAATCGGGGATCCCGCGGTGAAACCTTGAAGAGGCTCATTGCAGAAGCAGACTGCAATGGCGTTACGGAAATTCGGATTTATCATCTTAATCCTTGTCCTTCTGCATACAATTTCTGTTATTGGGGGGTGTGTTTTCATTTCCCTCTTAATTTTCTCTCTTCACTTTGTCTTCCATCCATTTTTGTGGACTAATGGATTTGTGCTCTGCTGTTTTAGAAAAAGCTATTACGATATACTGCAGGTTCCGAAGGGCGCCTCGGACGAGCAGATTAAACGAGCTTACCGGAAGCTTGCATTGAAATACCACCCGGACAAGAACGCTGGGAACGAAGAAGCAAACATGCGATTCGCTGAGATCAATAACGGTATGCTTCGATCTGGAACATTTAAAGAGGATAAAGTCATTGTAATTCTCTGCCTTCTGATGTTTTTTTTTTCTTTCATATGATTATTTTAGCGTACGAGGTGCTGTCTGATCGTGAAAAGAGGAATATTTATGATCGATACGGCGAGGAGGGTCTGAGACAAAGTGCTGCCAATGGTGGCCGGGGTGCTGGTATGAATATTCAAGACATTTTTAGCAGGTTAATATCTCTGCTCTGAAATTCTTTATTTCTGGAAACCTTTTGAATTTTCATTAGACTAGAGCATTTAAAATTATAAAAAAAAATTGATAGGGAAATTTTCCTTGAAATTTCACTTCGATGCCATGAGGTTGGTTGTCGTGTTAGTCATTTGATTTTAGTCACAACAGTGCACCTTAGTCTTACAAAGAGCAAACCTGTGCCTAGAATTTGACAGCATGAAAATCTTTTGCTAGTACTTATCTTACATAGCTCTTTTGTCCTATTGTTTGGTAGATTGCTTGACCCTTCAAGATTAAACTTATTGTCAAATATGTAGCTTGCATTGTTGCATTGATTCAGTTCGGCTACTGGTTTATGAATTACTTGACCCATCAGCATGACATTTTGCCTTTCGATTGTTTTGGTCCTTTGTTGTGATGTTCACTAACGTCATTGTCCCTTGTTAGCTTCTTTGGTGGTGGTTCAATGGAAGAGGAAGAGAGGATAGTCAAGGGTGATGATGTTGTTGTTGAATTGGAAGCCACTTTGGAAGATTTGTACATGGGTGGTACTTTAAAGGTTAGCCTGTTTTAGCATACTTCTTCCTCCATTTCTTGCTTTTTAACTTGAAATGTATTCATGATCTTTCTAAAGCATACTTCCCGAAGTCTCTCTTTGGCAAATAGCTTCTCCTTGGCATGAGCGTTCCTCACTGGCACAAGGTTGGGATCGCTCTGCTCTAGTCAAAGGTCCATATCACATGGCCTTGTACTCTCTGAGAGCTTATGCACCCGGTTCTAGGGAATGTAGCCCAGATCCCACAGTTTTCCTTACCCTGACAATGCATTAGCTGGTTCTGGTTCCCCTTTGTTAAAAAAAAAAGCTTTTCATTGGCGACTACACACTTATAAGAAAGCTATTGCAGTTGCTTTTGCTTTCCATGCAGCCACTCTTGTTATTTACTTTTTTCATTTCTTGAATGACCTGTTTCTGTTTTTTATTTCTTTTGGTCTCTTTGCCAATAATCTATGAATCATCTATCAGGTGTGGAGGGAGAAAAATGTTTTGAAGCCAGCTCCTGGGAAAAGGCAGTGTAACTGTAGAAATGAAGTCTATCATAAGCAAATTGGCCCTGGGATGTTTCAGCAGATGACAGAGCAGGTATCACATTTCTGCCTGTGTGCAGTTATTATTTCTTCTAATATAACTGAATAGTTTGTTTACATTTGATCTTTCGCATTAGAATAAATAAAAAGCTAAACATCTAGAATTAGTTTCTCCTGTGGTAAAACATTAAAGTAAAGGTTCCACCTTTTGAACATACAAGATCGGCTTTAAATTCTGGGACATTCCATAATTTAGTGTGTTGACCATTAATATTGGATGCATTCTTGAGCAGATTTACCTGCACACCCTTTACCATTCGAAAAGATTAAATGGCCATTTTATGGATGGAGTGCCTAAAAAAGTCTTGGTAGACTAAAGTTTATGATATTTGAAATAGTGTTCCCTAAGAATTAAAGTCCCCATAAGGGTCTGCTTGAGGAAGTAGTGGCAAGTACATTAATGTCCATTCGTATCATTCATATCTTATGGATATTAGAGAATCCCAACTCTTATTTCTCTGAGAAGCGCAATAATGTGCTAGCAGCATTTGTGTTTTCGTGCCAATGCCATTCTTGGCCATCTGACAGTGTATAAATCTCCCTTTTGAATATGTCCATCCCCAGATTGCTTGTTTGTGTTCATCAGAGTTATCACCAAGTTGGTATTAATCAACGTGGAGCTTAATTTGTGGACAACAGAAACAAGAAGCGATGCTTGAGAAATCACAGGAACTAGCTGGCCCTTTCTAATTTTAATTTGTTTGCTTTGCTTTCAGGTCTGTGAACAATGCCCCAATGTTAAGTTTGAGCGAGAAGGATATTTTCTAACTGTTGACATTGAGAAAGGCATGCAAGATGGTCAAGTAAGTGTTAATGCATTATCCAACTGTGCTGAGGAAAAACCTGAGGGACTTACCCTGATCCAATATCTGTGCGGGTACGCCCTCAATGGTTATTACATATCTTTCTTTCTGGACTAATTGATCAACCTATGTTGGCCTTTCGTAGGAGGTGGTGTTTTATGAGGATGGCGAGCCAGTAATAGACGGTGAACCTGGAGACTTGAAGGTCACTCTTTTTGCTCTGTTTCTCTCATTGCACTGTATCTCTCTCTGTCATTGGTGTCTCTAATAGCTCTCTCATTGCTCTCCCTCTCTTTCATTGCCCTCTCTCTTTTTTTTTTTTTATAAAAAATTTCTCACCAACTTACTATAATTGTTTTTGTATTAACAGTTTAGAATTAAAACTGCCCCGCATGATCGTTTCAGAAGAGAAGGCAATGACCTGCATACAACTGTGACAATATCACTGGTATGGTTTCTTTTAAATTTTCATGAGGTAAATCCGTAGAATATTCTCAGCGAGCTTGAACCTTAACCTATTGAATCTTTTGCAGCTCCAAGCTCTTGTTGGATTTGAAAAGTCTATCAAACATCTTGACGACCATCTGGTGGACATTGGCACAAAAGTGAGTATACTTATTCGATTTTACAAAAAAGAGAAAACTGCATGTTCTCTTGCTCTAATTTTACTGTCACCAACAATTCTAGCTGAGATTTTTATTTGTGAAACTTTTCTCAGGGGATTACTAAACCAAAAGAAGTAAGAAAACTCACTGGGGAAGGAATGCCTTTGCATTTTAACACGAAGAAAGGCGATTTATTTGTTACTTTTGAAGTTCTTTTTCCCCGTTCCTTAACAGAAGAGCAGAAAACCAAGATCAAGGAAGTTCTTTAGAGATCTTATTGCAGCTGTCACAGATGTATCATGATGAAATTAATCAGGAAGGGAGGCCCTAGGGATTTTAAAGTAACAAGTAATTTTTTGGTGACTGGTTACTTTCTTCTCTGATCCTTTCCACCGCTTAGATGTGCATTGGCCTTCCAATTTTACTTGATTAATACAATTTTGTTACTAAGTTCCAAAAGGTAATATGTAGAAATTAGTGTGCTTTTAACAAGGAGTATATCTTCTCCTCTGTTGTACTCTTCCATTACACGATTGGATATGTCAACGATGAACTCGAAGTCTATAAGTGGGCATTCTGGTCTCCCAGCTGCAGAAATTTGTATCATTCAGGGCAGAACCTAAAAATTACATTCTCTAGTGCAATCTCTTTCTTACAGTTGCTGCATTCTACAGAACTCCGGGATGAGCAGAGGTGGAAGCATAATATTCTAGCAGAGGCATTATATTTGAACTTCTACGTGTGTAAAGAGGTATTACAGTACTTGATCTTTACGGGAAGAATGAAACACGAAGAAAAGGAAAAACAACATCCCACTAAAACTAGAGTATCATCAAATCTACCATTAAAATGTCTAGTGAATCAGAACCAAGCAAACCGGTTTTCGAGGGGGTTCTTCAAAATTTGTTACTTAGATTCGTCAATTCATCAATCTCTGGTATCAATTGAAGCGATTTTCATTGTACTCGTCAATGTAATAGTAGATATAGTATGACCACCAAAAACATTATTAACTGGTCTGCTTATTCCTTCACTCTTTGTTGGATGATGAAAAGGAGAAGTGCCCCTCTGTCCGTCAAAGCAGCGGCAGCTCAAAAACATGACTTCATATTACTGGTTAAATTTTACTGGTACAAAGTAAAATATATATGAAACTTTTTCTGTGCCATTTATTAAACGGTAAAAATTAACTATTGACCTATTTGATAAAAAAATTGTATTTTGTATCCATCCTATGCTGTACATCTACTGCTAAATAAATTTTCACTCATTTAGTAGTTAGTACAACATTTATAAATTGATTATGCATTATTTAAGATGGGTAATTAGAAAAAAGTACAAAAATATAGGTCTTTTTAAAAATCTAGCAAAAATACAAAATCTTAAACCTTATATGGACTTCCAATTAACCTGCTATGAAGATAACCACATCACAATGTAAAGCCTGTAAATAGTTAAAGAGAATGGCAAATTGTGCTATTCAATATTGTCTTCATGAAGACCTATTAGCCATGTTAGACGAAATTTGATAATGTCGGGAAACATTAGAAACTGTAATGTATATTATTAGCCACGCTAGGCATATAAGTAGTTAGGTTTAGAAATAGGCTATGTGATGCCAGATAATTAGCAATAAAAATATTTTGAAAGATTACTCAGATCTTAGTATTCATTACTTTAACAAAATTATAGAAAAAACAGAGGGGCGTTGCGAGAATCGAACTCGCGACCTCTCGCACCCGAAGCGAGAATCATACCACTAGACCAAACGCCCGACGTTAAAATAAAATGAGAACGTAATAAATAATCTTATCTGTAAAGCCTTAGTCTTTCTCTTGTGCTCTTGTTTCTTCTGAAGGCTTTCCCTTCCAAATCATTCCATTGCCAAAATAAAGCAGAGAATAAGGGTTTGCAGCATTTTACTGAGATATTTGTGTCATTGATCTTGAAACATGGCAACAGTAAGTTCATGATACCTTTTCTTTTTTCCTTTTTTTTTTCCATTGACTTAAAATCCCCTTGCTTTTGGCTGTTGCACTTCTGAAGTCACAAAATGGTCTGTGTTTTCGTTTTAATCACTGGTTTTGTATGAAAGAACATTTATGTTCTCTTCAGAAATAAGTTCCATCTTATTGGTTATCGGATTACGATGATCTTATCGACCGTGTAAAATACTGTGACAACTCCGACGTCTAATATGTTACTTATGAGTTTCTAGACATTGATTAAACAACCTCCTGATAGGCCTCTAGGTTGGAATCATATAGGCTATTCAAGTCACGTAAACCTGCGGGAGGTCAAGAAAATGAATTAGAGATCAATGTTTGTTCACTTGCACTTATCTTACTGATGTTATCTTGTGTTTCTGCCAATTCTTCTCTCTTCATCTGCTTCGGACAATGTAATTTTAGATTCTAAATTGGAGTTTGCGGGGAGGGGGGTGGCATATGCGGGGAGATTTGGAGAGGAGACATGTTTTATTTGTTTGATAGTTTGCTTTTCTTAAAGGTTAGTTCTCTGATATATAGGCGTATTGGGGGAGGAGGGGGGTGGATTGGGGTGGGTATGCCCTTTTGCCCTTCTCTATTGTTGTTGTTGTTTTTTATTTATTTTCTTGTTTGAACAATGTTTTTCATTTTTATTTTTTTGAAAAGGATATGTTGGAATTTGACATATTGATTGAGTGCTATTGTTTCCTTCATATGTAGGTTAGTGGGGTTGATAATACTAGTAGAAGGAAATTTAACAAAGAAGAATACTTGGAACGAGCTCGCGAGCGGGAGGAACAGGTTGGCTTGTATAATTTTAGAGTTTTTAGGCATCAACAAGTATAGTACGTTTCTTAATTGTGTTTATCTGAAGCATCAACATGTAGTACATTACTTAATTGTGTTTTTGTGAATGTTTGTTCAGGAGCAAGAAGCAAGATTTAAATCAAAATGTGAGCTCATCTTTTCCTTGCTCTCAGTACTTGATGCTATTTTTATTAAATCTTAAGTATATTTTGAAGAGGCTTATGGAATTTAAATGCTCATTTTGTTCTTGCGTTGTATGCACACACTCAGCAAAAGGACCTCCTGTTCAAAGAAAACCCCTGAAACACAGGGATTTTGAAGTTGACCTTTCTTCCCGTTTAGGAAAGACTCAGGTACACACTACTTATTGTTGGATTTCGTACTTTATATCTGTTTAGTCATTTTTTCTGTTTTATATCGTCACTGTTGAATACCAAATGCATATTTTTGGATTTTTGTTTTTTTGAATAGTCCAAGATTTCCAACAGGAAGTTGTTTTTCATTCTTGGTTTATATTTTGGTCTTACTGGATGCAGGTTGTTACCCCAATAGCACCTTTGAGCCAACAGGTAATTTTCTTTAATTTCTCAGACAGAGAGTATTTTATGGACTTCAAATTTTATTATTTTGAATTCAGTAAAAGAGAAGCTGCCATATATGACTCCCCTTCAAGCTGGAGTTTGTAACTGCAGCTTGCAAATAATTTTTTTTTCTGCTATTTTTGATATATCATAAAATATCCTCTGTAAGTCTATCATCAGTGCCTTTCAAAACAGAAGGCTACCCACTTGATGTGACGGTTACCTCTTAAAAACACCTTGGTTTTAAACAACTGGGTGTAGGATTGGTCTATGGAATTGCTCTGAAGCGATGAGAAAACAAATCAGAAACTGATGAGAGGAGGAACTTGAGGTTTGACAGCTTGAAAAGAAGGGGAAAGAATTACAGAAATTATTCATGGAAGAAACATACAAGCCAAGAATTTATTAAAATAAATAAAAAGGAAATTTTTTGTGCTGCCAAGGACAAGGAGATATATTTCCAGCCAGTTGAAGTTATGGGCTCCATCTCCAAAACATAAGACAACAATATTTGATTGTTTTTGAGGAAATTTATGCTCTTGTTCAAATGGCCATCCGTGCTATTTTTAATTGGACATCCGTGCTATTGTTAATTGGACATCCGTGCTATTGTTAATTGGACATCTGTGCTGTTAATTGGACATTCGTGCTATTGTTAATTGGACATCCGTGCTATTGTTAATTGGACATCTGTGTTATTGTTCAAGTGGCCCTCCATGCTATTGTTCGAATAATCACTCGTGTTATTGTTCAAATGGCCATCCATGCTGTTGTTCAGATGACCATCATGCTGTTGGTCAAACAACCATCCATACTAATTTCCTACTGGCCATATATGCTACTACTAAATGGTTGTCTGTGCCTTTGTTCAAATAACCATTTATGCCAAGACATTTGTGGCAGGAGCCTTTCAATGACCACATGCATTGGACTCGTAGTAGTGGTATTGGTTTAAGTTTCACTAGTGGTGTATATTGGGACATTTGTGAATGATACTTGAGAAAAAGATTAGTTAGGTCTATAGTCGCTGGATACATTTAAGTGGGTCTTCTTTCCTAGCTAATTTGTAGATGACAGTCTTCAAGAATGTTTATTTGGTCTTTTGAGGTCCTCAAGAACAGATATCTCATTTTCATGGCCTCTGGAACTCCTTAGCAGCTTTGCAGGTCAGAAAAGGATGTGTGCTTATCTGACTAAATAAAAATGTTTTTTTTTTTGAGAAAAAAGAGAAAATTATTAAGCGCTCCGAAAAATGAGAAAAAATTCACTAAGTGTGTCTGACGGGAGGTGTACAAGAGAGGAGTCCCCTAAAATGGAAAGCCTGGAGCACTTGAAATGTGGCAAGATACACAGAGAGGTCCACTTAGTGGCGCCATTGTAAAGGGGATCCAAAAACAGGATGTTGATGGGTTACCCTTTCCCTTGCTAGTTGGTCAGTCAGCCTATTTGCCTCTCCCTCTAAATAATTCATGATCTAAAACTTTGAGCTACATAAATCCTCATTTTCAAAAAAAGGTCTAGGTGTTGCTCTGGTGGAGCTTTCTGTCCTGAGACCTATGATTTGACCACAGCTTATTCTCCTTCCATCATTAGTGGGGAGAAAAACCTCTACATTTAGATGGTTGGATCTTGTGAAACTTTTGTAGCTGTTGGTGGACAGTACTTTCTGCGTGATTTAGATGGTTCATTCTTTTTCTGGTCAAATTTCCTCCAACTCAAGCATTGAGAAAAGCTTATAGTTGGCAATTCACATTTTTAGTCTTAGTCGGTGTTATAACTTTTGAATACAGCCTCCAATCTGGTGGTCCCTGCAATCCAATCTCATTTTTCTACCAATAGCTTCAACCACTTGATGCACATTAGCTGAATACTCTGCACTAACGAGCCCAACCAAGAAGTTTTAAAGAGTAATGAGATACCTAAATGATTTTATTTGTAAGTTTTTCCCAATAATTGTTGGTATTTTTGGATGTAAAGAATATTTTGTGAAAGAATTTTGTCTTAAAAAAGGATTTTAGGGTTTAGTGTAAAAAAAAGGAGGAAAGGAGGCAAACAATGTTGTCTCCAAAAGAGACGAGAGGAGGAAAAGTGTGGTAAATTGTGATCCTCGCTATCACTGATGACGATTATCCTTTCTGCTCTGTTCTGGAATCTTTGTCTTAATCCTTAATGTTTGTTTGTTTCCATATGATGATATATATTAATGGGCATCACAAGCAGGCAAACTCAGATTATGGCTTTAAGAAGAATGTTTAGTATCCTTTGTCTCCAACTTGCCTGCTGATTTTTAGTATCCATTGTGCGTGTGCCGTTGGTTTATGCTCTTGTTTTCGACGCCTTCTTTTTTATTTTTTTAGAAAGGTATTTCATTTAAAGCAGTAGAGAATAAACTTACAAGGAACTAGGAATAAGGTCTCTTTACAAAAAGATATTGAAGGAAACACACTCTGTAGCTAAAGAATCTGCCAAATAATTGTCTGATCTTGGTAATTGATTCTCGGAATAACCTAAAAGAAATTTAGGTGTCAGCAGTTTTTGAAAGGTTTACCACATATGCACGGGCTTAAATGGATCAGTCTTGCACTGGTTGACATTTAGCCTGAAAAATAGGATAGCTCATGCCTGTTCTGTGTTTCTTACTTTGCAGCTTTGTGGTGTTTTTTTAAAACTTTTATTTATGCCTGCGTTGTAACCAAAATTTGTGGAGAAACAAGTTACTGGAAATTCTTCTGGTAGCTTTTCAGGAAGTCTGAACTGCCATTTTATCTTCTACACAGGCAGGATACTTTTGTTCAGTTTGTGAATGTGTCGTAAAGGATTCAGCTAACTACTTGGACCATATCAATGGGAAAAAGCGTACTTCTCTTTCTTCTCACATTTTTTGACTTGTTTCGAGGGCTTTTCTGGCTGTGACCTTATTTGTTTTTCTTGATGTCACTTTCAGATCAAAGAGCACTAGGTATGTCGATGAGAGTGGAGAGAGCTTCTCTTCAACAGGTACGTCTTAAGCAGTTAACTTTGTGACTCCAATGACTAATGGGGTCATTAATTGCTCTTTTTGTTGCACAGTTTCAATGATCTATTTTTCTCTTTAAAGGTTCAAGAAAGGTTTGAAATTCTCAAGAAGCGGAAAGTTCAAGGGAGCTTTAGCGAGCAAGGTAAGCATACAAAACTTTCCTAAATTGCAGGATTGATTATTTTGGTGATTTATTGTAGAATAAGATTATATTTGGTTGCTTCATTTGGATTATATACTTCAAGCACTAATGGCGAGGGGTAAATGCTACTTTTGATCATATTTGAATAGATTTAGATGCAAGGATTTTAAAACAACAACAAGAGGAGGAAGAACGTAAGCGTGAACGCCGAGAAAAGAAGAAGGAAAAGAAGGTAAAACATGTTAACTTCACAATGCTAACGTGTGGCATAACTTCAATGAAATGAGATGCTTGTGAGTTTTACAGTTACCAGGGAATAAACATACATATCTCATCTTAAACATGATCTATTTGTTTATATCTCAATGTAATGAACGATCAGCTTTGATAATGTTACACTCTTTCATCTGCTGCTTCCTGCATCAATAGCACCCAATGTAGCCAACAAGCACCCCTTAATGTTTTACCATATGGGGCTCCCTTCCCCCAATCTCATTTGGGTGCCCTCATGAAAGACATTAGCTTTGTGTTGGAAAGGCTGTAAGATCCATTGCTACTGGGTGCACTTTTGTATGAGTTTTTGTAGACATCATCTGGCGATGTGCTGCTGCAGTGATGTACATACTTTTCGAGTCTGTGAATATTTCCCTTTTAATGCTTGTGTCGGTTTTCGTTCCAGAAAGAGAAGGCAGTGGAGGAGAATGCTGAAGAAGAAGATTCTGATGTAGCCGCCTTGATGGGATTTGGAGGTTTCCGTTCTTCGAAAAAATGAGAATGTGTATTGTAAAATTATAGAAATATCTAACCCATTGTCCATGTTCAAGCGCAATATATCTTCAGAGAATTTGACAGCTGTGACTTTTTGCATTAACGGTCTGTATTATTTGTCACTTTGTTCTGGTTTTCCTTGCATCCTTTTGTCTTCAATTTTCAATCTGGTTTTTTGTTGCAGTTGTGTTTTCCTTATGTTACATGCTACCTGGGAAAAGAAAAGGTGACATCCCATGGCTCATGTCCTATGGACTTGCAGCATCACACCCACTGTCTTCTCTATAAGTGCTTCAGCCTCCGTAGTGTTGTTTCCCTCCAGTAACTAGTTGTGGTGGCAACCAAAGCCTTTGGCTTCATATGTCAGATTTTTGCCTTATTGGTAGGCCGTCTATAAAATGGTGGTTCACTTCATTATTTCCTTGGCCTTCCACCCTTGCAGAAATTGAAGGGAAACAGAACCAGCATTATAAAGGGATTCTTTGCAAGCTAAACCAGCAAAATAGTCTATTGTCGTTTTCGTCTCCTCACACCTCTATCAGAATCTTATGAGAATCACGGAATCTTAACAAGTAACAAATTAAGTAGCAGAGGTCTCACCATTGTACTTACAGGTGAAAATTAGCAGATATAAAAGATAAGTTGATAAGAGAATGGGTGATAATTCTCATGTGGGGGCCTCAATTAGCAGAGTTAGCATAGAGCTTGAGGTACTCTAGTTTGATTATGTTGTATCTAATAAAGTTCAGTGGTCTCCATAAATGTAACGAAAATTTGATGGCAGAGGCACTGAAGTATCGAGAAGCAACTGGAACAAACTTCAGTAGTTGTTGCAGTCTTTCTAACAAAACCTAGAGATCAATCTGTTAAAGAATTTTACTTATTTTAATGGTATAACTATTCAATGACTAGTAGATAGATGTTTTAAAGAGACTAGTAGACTTACTCTTACTCACCTATATACCATTAGTTATTCCCATAATTTTACGAGCTCTTTAGAAACCAGACCTGTGAAGCATTTCTTTAAGAATAATGATTTGTGCGCGGGCTCTCACTCGGACAGAGCCCTCACATCTATTAAAATATATTATTTTAAAAAATAATATATTTTAATAGATGTAGGACTCGCGCACAAGCCTGCACAAATTCATACTCTTTTTTTAAATATCTATTTTCTATTAGAATCAATGTTTTAAAAACCGAACCGACGATCGAACCAATAGAACATCCGATTCCGGTTTAACCGGTTCAAACCAGGTTGAACCGGTGGTTGATCCGGATTTGAGTTGTAAGTCATTAAAAAAATTCATAACATAACTCCTATTACCTATAAGCCTATTACCTATATTCAAAAAATAAGTTTAGAAATACAAAAATCATTAAAAAAATAGTTTTTTTAACTTCAAAATCAAATATAATTAAATTATTGAAATAAAATACCCTTCCAAAATACAAAATTATTGTAAAAAATTTTATTTTCTTGAGAATCCAACTAAATCTTTTTCCACATCTTCACCTATATTTACAATCTTTTTATCCTTCTTTTCATCCATAATAGTTGCACATATAAAAATAATCAATTTGGTTTCATGGTTAGAGTTTTATTTTAACCGGTTTGGGTCAACAGTAACTAGACCGGTTCAATCGGTTTCGGCGGTTCACCGGTTCACCGGTCGAAGCAATAAAACCGGCCGGGTTATTCGGTTTTCAACCTCTTGCCGGTCTGAGAGCAAACCGAACCGCTAGAAGCACCGGTTCCGGTTGAACCTGGTTGAACCGGCCGGGTTGGTCCGGTTTTTAAAACATTGATTAGTATAATAAAAAAAATTTATTTTTTTTATTTTATAAAATCTTAAATTCTAACCGATAAGCCCTATGCAAATGTGTTTCGGGATTGGCTTGTTACATCATTTACGTCGAATAGGTATTGTGCATAGAGTAATGCTAACGGTACATTACTGTAGCGTACCGTGTGCGTACAATCTGACGTGGAAGGCTTATGTGGCATCCACGTCAGACACTTCCATGGCAATGAGAAACCAGAACATTGAGTTTCTGGTTTTCTGAGCGGGAGGGAGGCCGGAAAAGGAGGGAGGCCGGAGCGGGAGGTGAGGGAGGGAGGTTGGAGCCGGCTAGAGTGGGAGGGAGAGGGAGGGAGCTTGGGTGGGAGGGAGAGGGAGGGGGCCGCGGCAGGTGGAATAGGGAGGGTGCGAGAGGGAGGAAGAGGGAGGGTGGAAGAGGGAGGGTGCCGGAGGGAGGCAGCGGGAGGGAGGCAGCGGGAGGGAGGCAGCGGGAGGGAGGCAGCTGGAGGGAGGCAGCGGGAGGGAGGCAGCGGGAGTGAGGCTGGGAGGGAGGGGCCGTGGGAGCGGAGCCTCCCTCCCGCTAGGCGGGGCCGTGCTGCGGGAGCGGAGCCTCCCTCCCGCTCGGCGGGGCCGGGCCGCAGGAGTGGGAGCCTCCCCCTCCTGCTCAGCCTCCCCTCCCGCCGCCTCCCCTTCCCTCCGCCTCCCCTTCCCGCCGCCCTCCCCCCTCTCGCTCGCCTCCCCTCCCGCCCGGCCTCCCTCCTGCTCCAGTCGGCTCCGACCTCCCCCCTGCTCCAGCCGGCTCCAACCTCCCTCCTGCTCCAGCCGGCTCCGACCTCCCTCTCGCTCCAGCCGGCTCTGACCTCCCTCTCGCTCCAGCCGGCTCTGACCTCCCTCCCACTCAAGCCAGATCTGACCTCCCTCCCGCTCCAGCCGGCTCCGACCTCCCTCCGCTCCGGCCTCCCTCCCGCTAAGAAAACCGGAAACTCAATGTTCCGATTTCTCATTGCCATGGAAGTGTCTGACGTGGATGCCACATAAGCCTTCCACGTCAGATTGTACGCACACGATACACTACATTAATGTACCATTAGCATTGTGCATAAGTGCAGCTAGCATTTTCCTTTTGAGTAATACTAGTTGCCCTTAGGTCATAGTACCTATCTGAGTATCAGCCAATCGAAAATTTAAATAATAATAAAATATTTTTATTTTATGAAATTTTAAATTCTAAGGATTGGCTGGTACATCATAGGTGCACCTAGTTTTTCCTTTAATTTAATATATTTAATAAAAAAAATAGTAGAAAATTAAAATCCTAAATATCCATTAATCCGCTGCGCTCATTAAACGTTTACATTTTTTCATTAGAGATAGGTTTTAGTTTTTAGTTTTTATATTTGCTTATTAATACCTTAATTTCAATAAAAATAGTTTTATTTAGGTTTAAAATCTTTACAGCGGAGCGAGCCCTATTGGGTTGGTACGCCCTGGTAGCTTCGAGTGGCGGTTGGCTTTTCCCCGCTGCCTCTCCACCGAGTTCATACTTCATAGCTGCTGCGTGTTATGAGCCGCTCCTGCGGAGAAGCAGAAAAGCAACTCCGTCGCCTCCTACATGGCCGTGTAAGCTGGGATCGCCTTCTCCAAATTCACGCTCGCATCTTCCGCCATGACCTCCACCGTTCCAACCTCCTTCTCGCTCAGTTCGTCTTGGCTTGTGCCTCCCTCCGTAAAATGGCTTATGCCGGCGTCGTCTTCTTCTTTATGCAAAACCCAAATATCCTCCTCTTCAATTCAATGTTCAAAGGGTACTCTCTCGTGGGTCCTAGGAAGGAACCTTTACAATTGCTGTCCAGTATGAAGAACCGGGGTATCTGGCCTGACCAGTTCACTTACGTTCCGCTGCTTAAATCATGCTCGAATCTACGGGACCTCGTTTTCGGCCGTCGGGTTCATGCCGATGTGTTAACTCTCGGATTCGAGTTTCATAGTCCTATCGGCATTGCGCTTGTGGAATTGTATGTCAGTTGCGGGAGGATGGATGACGCAACGCGGATGTTCAATGCAATGCCTCAAAAAGAACCGCTTGTTTGGAATCTGATTGTTCGCGGGTTTTGTAAGGCGGGGGACTTGAACTCTGGGTTTCGTTTTTTCCAGGCCATGGATAAACGTACCGTTGCTTCTTGGAATTCCATGATCACGGAGTTTGCTCAATCTGGGAATTACCTTGGAGCTCTGAAACTTTTCAGAGAGATGTGGAATATGGGGTTTGAGCCAGATGACGCTAGTCTGGTAATAATTTTGCCTGTCTGTGCTCGCCTCGGCGCTGTGCACAGAGGTCGATCCATCCATTCTTATGGTGAGACGAGAGGGCTTTCAAAAGTCATTGCAGTAGGGAATTCTTTCATTGACATGTACGCCAAGTGCGGAGATCTTGAAAGTGCAAGAAAGGTTTTTGACAAAATGCCTGAAAGAAGTATCGTGACTTGGAACTCTATGATTGCTGGATTGGCATTAAATGGAATAGGTGAAGCTGGTATTAAATTGTTTGAAAAAATGAAGGCAACAGGTGTAAAGCCTAACGAAGTAACTTTTCTAGGGGTTTTAGGATGTTGTACGCACGCAGGTTTAGTAGATAGAGGGAGAGACTTGTTCAATTCTATGACTGCGGAGCATCATATTGAGCCAAAGCTAGAGCATTACGGGTGTTTAGTTGATCATCTAGGCCGCCATGGTTTCGTAAAGGAAGCTCATAATTTGATAAAAAGTATGCCTTTGAAACCAAGTGCAGCTCTATGGGGCGCCTTACTGAGTGCATGTAAGATTCACGGGGACTCAGGGATTGGAGAAAGTGCAGCTAAAGAACTCGTTGAGCTTGAGCCGTGGAACTCAGGCAACTACGTGCTGCTCTCTAATATTTATGCCGAGGCTGGAAGATGGAATGATGTTAAGAAGGTCAGACTTTTGATGAGGGAAAAATCTGTCTCCAAGGCACCAGGAGAGAGTGTGATAGAGATTACTGATAATTCTTGAAAACTCTGTGATTTCAATTGATGCAAGAAAAGGTTCCGTTAACTAAAATGTGCCAATTGAGATACATTTCTTATTGTGGTTCACTGGTTCTGCTTCTAACAACGAAAAGCAGGAGCCAACGAGCGGCTTCAATCGGCTCAGTGATTGCGTTAGTGTTCAGTTTACCAAATATTGCTTCTGAATTGAGACGAGACATTTCGCGTGGATGGTTGAGCTGCTTGAGCATTTGTGTGGATGCTGTTTGAACCAAAATTTACATCTTCAAGCGCCTGACTTAATCATATAGGTAAAGCACTCTCCCACAAGCATGAAGCATAATCAGTAACACTTGCTTCATGCAATACCCCTACCAGCTTATTATTTATTAGCTTTTAATGCTGCCAAAACAAGTTGGAATGTGATAATTTGGGGCTACTAGAACCAGATTGTTCTATCATAGGTTTACCAGTTCTTTGGACCTGAAGCTTGGTAAATACCTTACTGAATCAGACTGCCAAACTTTCGGATAGATGTGTAATAATGTTGCTGCTTTTTTTCCCCCCCCTCGTATATATGTATATTCTGCACTGTAAACAACAAGACTACAAGCTCAGGTAACAGATGACGGCAATATACGCAACTACACCGTAAACAGCTAAATCATCAAATTAAGAAAACCCAGCAGAGGGACAATCACTGCCAAAAGGAAAAGCGATGATGTTAACAGAGGACGAAGAGGCTCTGCGCGATTATCATCACCGAGGATATGAGCAGCCACGTTGAAATTTCCTGCTATAACAGTGAAATGAGTCAGAGACGTTTAATGAGATATTATCAAACTGATTCAAACGTTCATTTGTTTCCCTGCAGATTAAGCTGGAAAAATTTTGCAGTTTCGGCAATTCCACAGGTGATTGGGTCTTACCTCTCTGACTTGAATCACTGCATGCTGCGATGATGGTGGACCTCACGGCTCGCGTAGTAGCTCCGTTATCGAAGATGAAGTTGGAAAGGATGCCGTCCACGCAGTTGAGCACGAGCCTCGTTTCGTCTATGCAAGGTCCGGTACAGTACGCATCGACGGCTTGCGGAGGAACATTAATGTTTCCATCAACGGAGAGACGGTAATCATCTTGGCAGCTTTTGTAGATCTGCAAAACGAAAACCAACACGATTAGGTTAATGAAGCATTTGCTTTCCATTACAACTAGCTACGAACAGGGTATTTAACTCTTCCAATCCGCAGCTAAATAAAAAAAAACGCAGTTTTGAGATAGAAAGGCAACCAGACGATTGTTAAAGCAGTAGAGAGATGTGGCGACGATTTGTGAAGGGATTTGCCCCAATTGCTCTGCACAATCCAGAAAATAGATCAGAGGGAAAGTCCAGGGAATGGAAACAGAACCACGAGAAAAACCACTATCAAGAACTCATTTTGGTTTTACACTGAACGTACGTGAGTGAGCCAGGGTAGCAAACGACATTGCTGCAATGGCTAAGAACCAAATTGTCGTAGTGAAAGAGGAAGCCATGGAAAAAAGGCAGGTTTCACACTTTTGAGGTTTGAACGGAGAGATTACTGTAATATATCTCTGTTCAATACTAATTTAGGCTTGCCCTGAGCGATTCTTCGACGTAAACCCTTCTTGAGTTACTACCAACCAACATATAGACAGATTCCAAAAGTGAACTACTAAAGAAATATTCACCGACTGGAAATTATTCTAATCTAAGGAACATCCTAGAGAAAAAGATGCTGAAGTAAAATTTCTTGCAAGTTCTATGACCTAAATCCCGATTAACATATATAAACTGGATCATTTTGGTGATCTATCACCACAGGTTATTAAAAGAGTTGGTGAGATGGTAGAGAAAAGATTAGAGAGACCAAGGGAGAGGAAGATAGCAGTAGTTGAAGTAATCACCAACTTGTTGCCAGGACATTTTCTTCTCACGAAAGTTCCTTCCCTAAGTAGGTTCTTCCTGAAATTGTAGATACCGTCACCGAAAAAAGTGTTACCAATCCAGTCAAATTAAGATGAAATGTATCTTACAGATCAATATTAATATCTAGAGTCCATTTCTGGAAGTGCTTCCGAGATTTGGTTTGATTTATCTCGTTAATCTTGCAAATTGTATTGTAGTCACCTGTGTTGGTGAGGAGCTGCTAGAAAGGGGAAGGGTTAGTCAAAAGGCGCGTGAGAAGCATGCCCAGATAGCCTGTAAAGACTAAAGAAGCGATCGTTTGGAGAAGACAAGCGGTTGATAACTTGAGACTGAGAGGCAGAATTTATCTTTAGACCTGTATTTTTGGAATAGTGAGAAGAGATGACTAGAAGTAAGGCTGACTGCATTTCTCTAGATAATTGTTGTGGTCAAGGTGGTTGGATCAGAAAATTTTGAACTCTGAAATCCCCGGAGCTCTCGACTACGTTAAAAATGCAAAAAATAAAAAAAAATCGTCAAAATTTAAAATCCAAACAAATAAAGAGAGAATGGAGATGCGGGGTATCGATCCCCGTGCCTCTCGCATGCTAAGCGAGCGCTCTACCACCTGAGCTACATCCCCGTGATTTGTGTAGTAGTTGTTTTTATAAATTATTATACAGAACAGTTTTTAAGTGCAATGTCTTCATCTACGACTGGTAAGCTGTTCAAGCTTGAAATAGAGGATAACCCAAAATTTTTGTGAAGAATAATGGTGGTGGAGACGAAAATGTGGATCCCACTTGATCCCAAGGCTGGGTTTACCATGACCTGCCCGCTCGTATGATTTAGGTGGTTTTGTTGAATAAGGCGAAGCGAAGACGTGATCTTGCCTGCTCTCTCAAGCTGCCGGAATCGGGTTATTTAGACTTTTAATCAAACTGCAGATCTTTTATCCAGGAGCTTCGAACTAGTTAATCTATGCACATCCCTCTCTATAATTGTACTGATAATTAATTACCTAGAATATTTGATGCATAAAAATGCAGGTTAATGTCTGGAGTCTCTGGACTGTTATAGCAAGTGAAGTGCTACGAATGACATGTAACGAAGAAAACAAGCTGCCAAATTGCAATACTCCTGAAGGTCTGGATCTTTTACTGGTACGACCTTTTCATGGAGCGATTTTGCATCTTTTCAATCAAGCTAGAAGATAAACAATTTCGCACTTCTCTATATTCCTCAAGTTAATAGACCAAGTCCAACTTTGCATCCTCTTTTGAAGATCCTTACATACAACACCGTAAGATCTCCGACAAGTTACAACAATATTGAGGCAATATTTGGAATATAAAAAATTTGATTTTAGAGAAAGATATGGCACATCTCATTTAGCCTTTTCTATATATTAACTAGAGAAAGAGGACAATCAACTGCTCTTGTGCCCTAGACTCAATGACCATGAGAAAAATAACGTGAAAATACCGGTTTACTTAATACCTCACTACAAAGAGTAATGCTAGTTACTACTGAGGCTGCAGTACCCATCTAACGTAACCAGCCAATAGGAAAATTTTAAAAAATAAAAATTATTTTTTGATTTTACAAAATCTTAATTCTAAAGGATAAACCCTATGCGACTGTTTTCTGGATTGGCTGGTTATGTTATGTACGTCAGATAAGTATTGTGCATAGGTGCCACTAGCATTTTCTGACTAACAAATTAATATTGGATTTGTTATCTTGTTTTCACATTTCTTGCGGAAGTCAAGAAAGGTGGATCTGAATCTGTTTGACCTGTAATCACCGGAGCACCTGATTAAGTTTGTTGAAAAGAAAATAAAAATTTATTCATTGTAAATCAGAGACAGAAATGTTAAAATCTTATCATATCTCACGAAAGATGGAGAAGAAGGTATCAAACCCCGTACCACTCGCATGCTAAGCGAGCGATGAAGAAGCGTATGGGTATTTTTTTTTTAAATGTAAACCTGAAGCAATTACATCATGAATTTGCTTGAGAAAAACGAGGCAATTAAGTAAGTTTTAGCAATGAAGAAGCGTATGGGGTTCTAATAAACGGAAGGACGATAAAGCTAACAGTTGATATTAACCATTTGACTACTATCATAGTAGATATATCCTCTAAAAGCTACCTAATTATGAGACTCTACATCTTGTAGAAATTTAAAACTACTCCAAATACTCTGTTGAGATAGTTGATTCTTCATAGCAGCACCATTGTACCATCAGCACCAAAGACTTCTCTTACAAACCAATTTAATTGAGCGTCTAGTGTAAACCAGAAACCAATGGATTTACCTACTTATACCTAGGGCTCAAGCCCTTATGGATAAACGGGTGGTTAATTCTGAAAAATTTCTCCATCAAAACATAAAAACCGATAATATTATCTATGTTACTATCTATTAAAGCGATAGAAACTGAAACCCTTGTGACTTCTTTCCCATACTTTTGGGGGACTGCGGACCAGCTTTGAAAGGTAGAAAGAACATGCAATGAACTGCATTATTCATTCACTATTAGGACGTGGGATCCTCTCTTTCGGCGCGCGCTTTATCAAAGGCAGCTCCACGCTCCCGACCCTTCTCACCATACGTCTTAATCTAGATCTGAATCCTGCATTAATGGATCTTTACTTCTCTTGGTCCCTCCTATGAATCGTACCCAGTATCAACACAACGCTTCTTACACGCGTACGGATGCCACTCACGTCACCAGTGCACTCTCGTACACGCAGTGCATCGTACCGAGTCTATTGACAATCGTAGGCGGGGTCCTCGCCAGGTTCGCTCACCGATCTGGGACAGATCTCCGACGTGTTGACCCATCCCAAGTCAAGTGTACAACCGGCGAGCGGCGACGGCGTTTCTCCTGCGCACGTTAGTGAAAACCGAGTTTTTTTAAATCGGTAATTTTTCCTCGACAAAGTAAAGAAACTTTTTCAGTTTTTCTCAGAGGGACGATCGCGATTAATTTGCGTGGCGGCCCGCCCCGAACTTCAGATAGAATCTCAGTCGTCGAGTCGTCCGCCGGCTGTCGACATTTCCTGATACAAGTAGAATCTTTGAAAAATAAATTGACCTTAGAGACTCTTAATCTTATCTAAGAGGTATTAATTGATTGCTTTAAATAGCCAAGGGTCGATTAACGTGTTTAAGAGGACTCAGTGAGTGAGGACTACTGACCCATTAACCTAATGATTGTTGTTCGTGCACTTAGTTGTAACAAAATCTTAGGCTCTACTCGAAGAACCAAGACTGAATAGTAACTTACCATTAACGTAGTGCTAATCTTTTTTCGTTTTATTATTTGTTGAGCAGCAAACTAGATGTAGGTATTCATTGAATAAAGAGGCGCTGGCATTCATTGTTGCGGCCTAACGTCTTGGTGAGCTACACTAAATGTGTGCTGGGATAAAATTTTCCCCTAAAATGATTTGACTAAATAAAATTAAGTTTTCCCCTACAAACCTATGATCCCAAACTATAGACTAAAACAAGGTTCCTCATTATGAGACCATCCCGGGGTAACTACAAGGTATCATTCGTCAACCAAGTTTTAGTTGGCATTGATACAATATTATATATGGTGCATTGATGTATACAACGTGGCTCAAGCCTGAGTCCCTCGCGGGTTTCTGTCACAAGTTTCCACCAGTTTTAGTTAATCAATCGTGGCCCACAGCCCACAATATAAGAGGTCCACACAAGTGTACGGGGGCAGCTCACCTCAAACCTAAAAAGGGGGGTTGGTCTTTATTTCTGGTGAATTGGTAATTGGAAATTAGCTAGAGTCTAGAGAGAGTCTCGCACGCAAACGCAACGGTCTCGGCGATCCGATTTAACACTACTCGGAGACTCGGCACTCGGATTCGGAGTCAACACACGAGGCTCGCTTCGGCTGCCCGTTTATGCATGCATGTACAGACGTACTTCTCTTCCACGTAAAATCACGAAAGCGTGGTCACTCGTCGTTATCCGCTTTCGTGCGGAAATTCTACACATGGACGGTCGAGATTGCGGAGGATTTCTTGCGTTGTGGGGTTGCGTGATTCCCGTCTTCGGGCGGGGTGACTTAGACAATCAACACACGTAGAGGAGGAGGCGTGATGTGGGTTTGTAGGTTTACCGCCTGATCGGTAACGACTGACGTGGCAGTCATGTGGGATGTTTTTGGAATTTTCTATTTCCTATTCTTTATTTTGAAAACGTCTCTGCTGCCGTGCGGTCGCCAAGTCCCAACTGCTAACGGCGCAACGCCCCCACCCCACCCCCGTCGCGTTACGCCCATCTTTACATGTAAAGTTTGAAAAAGAGTTAAGAGTTCGTACCCGAGTTGTTTGGGTTTTCCAAGTATCTAAGAAATCGGTGAAAGAGCGGGCGAAGCGCGTTCCGGCGTACGCCTTTTTAAGGGCCTCCTCTGTCCTTTCTTCCTCCTGTTTTCTCTCTTCGTCTCTCTCTCTCGATCACGGCCGACGTCAACGGTTAACAAGCTCGAGGCTCCGAAGACCGAGTAGTTCTCGTTTCAATTTCATTCTTTTCGATTTCTTTCCCCCACTGTTGCGAACACGAGACAAGTAAATGGACAGCCTCTGTTTCAATGGGACCGGGGTGCGAGGGATCGGCTCCTCCGCCGGATTTCCGGTGGGCGGTGGTGTTGATTCGCGTGTTCTCCCGACGCAAGTTAGGGCTGTGGGGAGAGGCACCGCATCTCCTTCCACCAGTGGCAGCAACGGCGTTTCTATGGAATCAGCGGGCGATCCGGCAATGCCGTATTCGTTCGCGCGTCCCCTGAGGTACCTTTGGACCGCGGGCGAGAAGGCGAAAGAAGATTCGCTCGTAGACGAAGATACGGCGCCGGAAGTAGTACTTGATGAGATGGAGAGGGCGGAGGAAGAAGAAGAGGCAGCGGCCGTACAGAAGAGAGGCGGCAATTGGGTGCTCAAGATTTTGCATATTAGATCCATGTGGTCTGATAAACAAAAGAGCAAAAAGGAGCTGTTGGTTGGAAACGAAATAGAGGATGAGGAGAAGGGATGCGAGGTAGGGGGAGATTCGAGTCCGTGTTCCTGCTGCAGTGAAGGTGACTCTGATGGCAATGGAGTTTTGGGCGACGAGGATCAAGCGGAATTTGACAGAGACTCTTTCTCTAGGTTTTTAAGGAGAGTCACACTGACAGATGCCAGATTATACGCCCGAATGTCGTATTTGGGAAACCTGGCGTATTCCATACACAATATTAAGGTATACAACTCCTTCAGTTCTTCTCTTTTCCCCTTTTCCTACTTGTGTATGTATGTGCTTTATGCTCTTTGATGGCGGGGATGGGGGAGTTAGATTCTACTGTTGTTGCTGATTTTTCCTAGTTTAAGCCTCTCTTTTCCAGGGTATTTAACACTACGATTCTTTTTCGATGCCGATTGCTTCGTGCTGATAAGCTGTTGTTTGACATCTTGAACAATCTCCTAAGCACTAGCGTTTTTGCTTCCATCACATAAAATTTTCAACTTTTCGAGGAAAAAAAAAAGGTCTTTCTAAGCCTTTGAAGACGTAAGTACATGCTAGGCGTTAAAATTTTTTAGTATCTATACTTTCGAGCTACAGATCGTCTTCTCCTACGACCCGTCTAAAAAAAAGCCTCGCTGATGAAGTCTCTGTTTGTCATTTCTATCAGATGCCAATAGTTTTCTTGGTTTTACCTGGAAATCTCTGTTAAATTTGAGCATGTTATACATTGGTAAATTGTCTCTGAAACCTCGACTGATAGTGGACCTATTTCAGCCAGGAAATCTCCTGAAAAACCATGGACTACGTTTTGTTACGTCTTCCTTGGATAAGAAAGTCGAGCTCTCAAATGTTAAGAAGGAAAAGAAATCTGAAATAGTAGCAACAGAAAATGCTCAGAGTCCGGCACAGCTTGGGGATCAGAAACAAGAAAATGAAAGAAAGGAAACAGAGGAAATCTCAGATGTTGAAAAGCAGAAGAAAATGGGATACCGGATTAGTGCCTTAGCAGCCTATCAAATTGCTGCAGCAGCTGCATCTTATGTGCAATCTCAAACGAGAAGCATCATGCCATTCAAATCCTCAGAAAGGAAAAAAGTTGACGATCACCCTGTAAAGGATGTTAACGTTGTTAATACTAAAGAAAGAAATCAATTGACAAGCTCTGAGGTGGCTTCTTTTGTGGCTACTACAAGTTCTGTCACTGCAGTAGTGGCCGCGGAGGAGGAAATGAAGCAAGCAGTGGTGAAGGACTTGAATTCGGCTCATTCATCTCCTTGTGAATGGTTTATTTGCGATGATGACAGCACAGGAACTAGGTTCTTTGCAATTCAGGTAAACACTTGTTCCTTACTAAAATTAGGTTTGGATTGGTTTGATCTATTGGGACTCGTTTCATGCTTGCAAATGTGCAGGGTTCAGAGTCATTGGCTTCTTGGCAAGCAAATCTGCTATTTGAGCCCATCCAATTTGAGGTATGTATTTTCTCTTTGTTTAGTATATTTCTTTTTTTCTCATTGTGAAACAGAGATCAGTAATACACACAATGCAATGAGACCTTAGATGACTACCTAAAATTGTTTGCTTATTAGTGGTTGGAGAATGGATCTGTTTAGACATTTGTAGTGTCCATAGAGTCTGTGTATGCTATGTTTATGAGCTAAAATTTTTTATTGCTGGACTTCTTTTGTTTTTCTGGTCGGAGTACTGTCAAGCTGTTAGAACTTATAACTAACTTCCATGAGGGACCCTATTTGTACCTAGGCAATGGAATATTCAAGTTTGCTTGCAGTGTATGCATGGTATTAGGTCATTCTTTAATAGTATGAAATAATCATCTTCATGTGGGTTTAGTTCTCAGTATGATTCTGCCACTGGATATCATTGTTGAATTTGATTCGATCAGATTAAAATTAGGTTCACACTCAGTGCTAGTGCCATGTCGCTTCCGTGATAATCTACCTAGCTATTAAATAACACCTCAATTTTTTGGCTCCAGGGGCTTGATGTGCTTGTGCATAGAGGTATCTATGAGGCCGCAAAAGGAATGTATGAACAAATGTTACCAGAAGTCAGAGCTCATCTCAAATCTTATGGAGATTCTGCCACCTTCCGTTTTACTGGCCATTCTTTAGGTGGAAGTTTGGCCCTACTAGTGAACCTCATGTTATTAAAACGAGGCGAACTCCCACGGGCATCGTTGCTGCCTGTAGTAACATTTGGTTCTCCATCAATTATGTGTGGTGGTGATAGGCTACTGCGTATTTTGGGTTTGCCGCTAAGTCATGTTCAAGCTGTTACAATGCATAGGGACATTGTGCCTCGTGCATTTTCTTGCAATTACCCAGATCATGTAGCTGAGATTTTGAAGGCAGTGAATGGAAACTTCCGCAGCCACCCCTGCCTGAACAAGCAAGTATGTTTTCAGTTCCAAAAGTTAAATACTTGTCCAATACTTTGTATGATGCTTCATTTCTTGTCTTTGTTATCTTGCCCTTTAAGTTCTCTCCTTAACAGTGATGTTATCCTGTGTGCAGAAACTATTATATGCACCCATGGGGGAGCTCCTAATTCTCCAGCCCGAAGAATCACAGTCTCCCCATCACGATCTCCTTCCTTCCGGCAGCGGTCTCTATCTCTTGTGTGATCTTGCATCAAATCCCGCTGAATTATCCACTCAACTACGAGCTGCAAAAACTGTTTTCTTGAACTCCCCTCATCCGCTCGAGATCCTCAGCGATCCGTCGGCCTATGGATCTGATGGAGCCATCTACAGGGATCACGACATGCGCTCGTACTTGCTATCAATAAGGAATGTCATCCGCCAGGAGCTCAATCGGATGAGGAGGGTGAAGAGGGAGAGCAGGAGAAAACTCTGGTGGCCCCTGGTGGCCCCGCAGGGTGTGGATGCAGGCATGGTTTTGGGTGCAATGGCAGAGGTTGCCGGTTATAAGGATCGACAACAGCAGCGACTCACCTTCTCGGGTTTTTTTGAAAGCGGGAAGGAGTCTCTGAGACGGTTTAGCAGGCTAGTGGCCTCCCAGCATTTGCACCTGCTCGTCGTGTTCATGTTCCCTGCGCGTTTTCTGGTGGTGGGGACTTTGACTGTGATCCGTTTTTTCTGAGTTGTTATTCGCCGACAGGTTGTCTTGGACATCCGTCCGATTCTTTATTATGTAGGAGATTAAGATTACCACGAAAAGTGGCGGTGAAATATCTTAGGATGTAAAGAACCACATTCATTATATGAAATTATTCTTCGTGGGTTGCTACAACCCTGGAAATGGGTATGGATCTCCACTTTTTTGGCTGTATGACAGGGGGGAAATGGATTTTGTTTATCAGAAAGCACCGAAGAAAGAGAAGGGTCAAGCTCGAAGGGATCTGGTCATGTCCCTCTCTTGTGTTGAGAAGAAACGTGTTCTTTTCTCTCTTGTGTTGGCATTCTTGGGTCAGTCCAGACCGACTGTGGGTTTTTGTTGGCAGACTGGGGCACCCGGGACCTTCTTGCATGGCAAACCCAATTTTAATCCCTATCCGAGGCATTCGGATTGGGTCAAGACCTCCACCGCTCCACGCAACACTGCCAGCGGCACCCACTCAAGTCGGCTCCAGACACTTTTTTTATTATTTTTTTCTCCTCTGTTTTTTTTCTAACTTTATGTCACCTCATTCCCCTCGATTTCCACCTTCGTAATCGTGTCTCTTGCTTCACTTTGAGGATATGGAAATATGAATGACACGGTGGCATTGCCTTCTGGATTTCAGGATCAGTTTCTTCCCATGATCTGGAATGATTTTCCTTTCTGATATTTAGCCGTTCTCGATCGATTCTGACGTGGAGTGCTCGTCTAGGCGTCCCCTTCTCTATCCTCACTGAGCTGCGTTTTGTTTCTTCGGTCAAATGAAGTCGGCCATATAAAGACAAAACTGATGTGTCTGGACTTTTCTGGATATAACAGGAGCATGGTTGGTCTCATTTTTGGTTCTTCTTCTTTCTGAAGATGACGACAAAAGTCAAATCCTTTCTCCGCAGCCTTCAGGGAAGAATGCGGGTTCTTTACTTTCCAGGCGGGCTACGCAAGCTTCCGAATACGATTGATTTCTGCTACGATCCAGCATTTATCAAGAACCTTAGATTTTAATCGTTTGTTTAATTAGCGCAAGATCGGTGCTGCTTTGTTGCATAAGCTCCCCAATCTGGGCCTCTGGCTTCGCTACCCCTTATGCAGTGGATCAAGACAGTAACCATGGGCAGAAAGCATGGTGTCATGGAAGCATCATGTTTGAATAGTAATGCTTACAGGTTTCGTTCGCTCGAACGTCGGGAAGGGTTGGCTTTTGATCGAGGTCACTTCTAGTGTCGCAGTTAAAACACTAATCAGCCATTTCATCGTTGCAACGAATTCACAGTCTGGCTAGTTCTGGAGATGATATGAATAAGTCGAAAAAGCACAAGAAAGAAGATAGCCCTATAACATACAGAAGTCTACTGCCCAAATAAAACACTATGTCCCACAATAGCAAATTATTTATTCTCTGAAGGAGAGATGAGTTTCTTCAGCAAGGAGTATCGAGTTTTCAATCTCTAACTGCATTAATGGATAAATACTCTTTCGAGAGCAAACAAGCTTTTTTAACAAGTTTATAGTAGGGTTTACAACAAGGTTTCTTCCATAGAAGGATTTGTGTCGCTGAAAGTGAGAGTCCATGTGAAGAAGAATGCAATCCTAAAGCTGGATTTTACCAGCCAGGTACCATGAGTGCATGGCGAGGCTGCCAAATGACATTATATTGGCAAGAGATGACAAACCGTGAATCATTCCGAATTTCTTGTTCATCGCTGCTAGTTTTGGGTTGGTTTTAGCCGCTTCCCTGTTTTTTGACCACCCCACCTCTTCTCCAATGTTTTCTTCTTTCTCCACCTTGTGTCTCTTCCTCATCATCTAACCACAAAGCAATAAAAGTAATGAAATGATATATAGGCGGATACTAGAAAAAATTAAAAACTTTCAGATGTCATTTCTGCGATCAAAATAACTTTCACTAACATTAGTGAGAGAAACAATAGATAAAATCATCCACAAAAACTAACCAGTCACATTTGGCTAATTTTGTTCATTTCTATGGCTAGCTAAAATGCTGCAATCAGTCAAGTAAAACAATGAATTTTTCTTTGTCAGAAATAGGTAAAACAATTAATTCAACTAGTATACATAATTTGTAATGAAGGTAAAATTAAAACAGTCGAGTAAAGAAGTGAGGCAGTGAAGCAGGTTGAGTTCTCTGAATTTTAATATTTTAACACTCTAATTAGGCTCTGACGGACTTTGCTGATTATAGCAGTTTAAGGAGCTACTTAGAGTGGGTGTTCCTTCGAAATATAAAGCACAGGAAACTGTAAGGATGATGCCTATCATCAGATAGGTTTATGTACCAATAATACCATGAAGATCATAAATCAAGAGACCCCTTGGTTTCATTTCCATGGACCAGAAAAAGGGCAGTAAGATAAGACTGAGTTATAATTCTAAACCATTGTCTCAAAAACAGAAAGAAGAACCAAACACAAGTACGAAAATAATTAAACACTTGCACACAAATGTCTGCAGATGCACACAGGATAGTGCGAAGAGGAGAGAGGAGGTAAGGCAAAGAGAGAGAGAAAGACTGGTTAGAGATTGGCTGCTCACTAACCCTCTCTTGAATAGATGTGATAAACTAGCAGAGGTACAAAAATACATGTTATACGTTGACCTAAACCAAAGAGTTAAAGACTTAATAAAAACCAAAATTATATAGACTATATACTTTTAAAAAAAGTTTTAATAACTATGTCAACTATAGGGGTCAAAAGACCAAACTCTCTGCTATTTAACACACTTTCTCAAGACGAGCATAGATATCAGGTAAGTTACACTTGGAAAAGCTTCAGTGAAAATGTCAGCAACTTGATCTGAGGTTCGAACAAAATGAGGAAACAACTAGCTCAGGCATGCCAGTGAGGAAATCTTCCCCTTGAACCAAGGGTCAGACACAAAAGAGGTAACAACCTGCTCCGACCACCCTCTATCTATTACTCTTCTTATCCCCCAGATTCCCACCAACAAATATACAATAGCTTGTGGTGGATTCAGCGTCTACCTCTGACCATGTGTAATCAACATCAAGATATCCTTCTATAATCGAGTGATTGCACAGATTGGAGCGAAGATCTTTACAAGGAAAACCCCCAAGGTACTTTAAGATGTATAAATTCATAAACTGATTGACCCCATTGACTGCAAACAAGATATTTGACCTGGTAAGTCACAGACATATGCTGGCTCACCAACCGTCTATAAATAGTGTTGTCCTCAAGAGGAATATTGTCATCATAAAGATTGACACCCATATTTATTAGTCTGCAGCTAAACAAGCACCAAGTAACCCATGCTTGAACAACATATCCACAACATATTTCTACAATAGGACAATCCTCTTCGTATATGGGTAACTTCATTTTATTGACATAAACATTAGTACAACTAATCCCATCGGTTGCTGCAAAAATAAACAAGGATTGATCACAATGACAATAGTGGAATCTGGCAAACAACACCAGCACCAAGGGTATACATTTTTGGAAGTCGAATTTCTCGATAAAGTAGTACCCATAAAACAGTCAATGATATTGCTACCTGGAAATGCAGAAATCACCTGGCACGAATCCCTAAGCAGGCAGTTTGGTGGCATTAATAGTAGAGGCAAAGGATTGACTTTTCAACAAAAGAAACCTTACACAAGGCACACCACCACACATTGGCTATTTTAGCAGACAAAAGAAGTCAAAGATGGAGGGACTAATCATGAGGTAGTAACATGATTTTTTCTAGCAACAATTTCACGAGTCCTCAGAAATTTATCTAAGAATCCAGCAACGGCACAAAAGAACCTATTTTTGAGGCAGTACTTGTGCATAGCAACAGTAGGAACCATGTCGTCTAAAGTAGTGGTAGAAAAAACAAAGAAAAAAAGAGGATATTAAAGTCAAACTAGTAAAAAAAAGATTTTTCCCAGTATTGAAGGAGAAATTCAAAGATTCAAATGAGAAGGACGATTATCTGATCCCAAGAATTGCTTCTCTGCTCTAATACCATAAAGAAACCAAAGTAACAAGAGGGAAATATAGAGAATAGCGTATAAAGGACAGCAAGAGGTATGACAAAGAGAGAGAGAAATTGGTTTAGAGGTTGAACCCCCCAACCCAATCTGAAACAGACTATTAATTACAGGATTAGACATACAAAAATAACCCTTATGAGTAACCTAAACTAAAAGGGGTAATTACTCATTGAAATAAACAGAAAATTACATCAATGGGATACTAGCAACACAAGAAAATTTTCCAAAATACTTCCAGCAGTTAATTGTGTCAAATATGGAGATGAAAGGACCAAAATACTTAAATATTTATCAGAAAAGTTGTTATAATCAATTGGCACACGGGTTGTAAACAACACAGTTTGTAATCACTGGTATCATAATCTTACATACATTGAGCTTGTAGCTTAGTTCTGTTAGTGGACAAGGAACGTTAAGAGAGACAAAATTCACTAGAGAGCACCCGAAGTGTGTTAGTGTCCATGTAAAGTCCAGGTCGAGTCTGCATTACTAAGTGGATAAGGAATGTTGAGAGAGAATTTTCGAGATTGCACCAATGTTCTTGGGGGGGAGGGGGGGCGCGGAATCTACATGTCCAAGAAAACAAATTACCCTGTTTATACATGAAAAAAGGTAGTGAAATACCACCTAAAAAGGGTGTCTTGGGTGAACTTTTAGTCTCTAGGAAATTATTAAAGATAGGTTAAATAATATGATATCCTCCCAATTACATTGACATGAGTAAAATAGTATTATGCCTTATCACAACATTAGAACTAAAACAAAAGGTTGAGTATCCTCACTATTCCATTACTGTTTTTATATACATACCAACACAATCTCTAGAGAAAGTAGATAACTAAGGGGTGAAACACAAGTTCCAACTTTTATTGGGGATCTTCTCTTTCCGGTACTAAACCCTCAAAGACAGGATTCAGCATAAACCAAAGGAATGATATCTCAAAAGTAACTTGATATACATTATGTGGTACCACAATACTGTTAAATTTTCCAATAATTTGTCATATTTAAATTCTAACTGACAAAAAAAAAGAACATTATTCGGCTCTTAAACAGAAAGAAACTAACAAATAGATGGTTCAGTGAAAATTGACCGTCAAAGCCTCTTTATTATTATCTATTCAGATTTCAACTATCTTGTCACAATCCAATTCTAACTTGTAAAGATGAAAAGTATTTTAAAGAAATGGGTAAAACCACAAACAGCATAGATTCAGCACATTTGTGAGTGACGAAGGACGGGTTTATAAAGGACGAACAGGATAAAGAAATAACTGATTGGTTATTAAAATCATCGAAGGAGCTTCCAAAGGATAAACTCTCACCTCGATAGTCATCGGGGTAAACACGAACAAGTTTGTCAGGTTAAACGCGAACGCAGAGAGCAAAAATCCAATTTGAAACCTCTCCACAGAGGAGGCTGTCTTCCAGGGATGAAGGTAACCAAAAGCTGCAATGGAAATCGCTCCACAGGCTGAAACAGTGGAGAAGTAGGCCGGGAACATTTTACTCTGAAGATTTCCAAACTGATGCCTCGGGAGATTACTGTATTCCGCAAACACAAAAAAAAAAAAAGTCAGAATTCAGCAGAAGGGGGACCGTGACAGGCGGAAACAGCAGAGAGAAAGGACTGAAGTACTTGAACATAATGATTCCTCCGATGAAAGTGACCCAAAGACCGATGCCCCACGCAGTGGCGAAGCTCAATAGATGGACAAGCTTCAGAGAAACGGAGAATACGGAAGAACCTCCACCGCCGGACTTTGGCCCGAAAGTTTCCGGTGAGAAGAGAATTCCGACGGCTAAGAAGCTGACTGCCGCGAGAAAACGACTCATCCATCCCATCTTCTCTGCTTCGGACCTTGTCGTCGGGACAGGAGAATCGCCCAGAGGAAGAGACGACACGCAAATGGAAATTGTTCTCTGAGCTCGTGGGTTGCAGTGGTTTTCAACAGAAAAACATACCAAGTCGGCGAAGAACCAGAACAGACGACGTGGGTCCGACCAGAGCAAGTATGAAAATAATGCAACAGCTAATATTATCAAAAAACAATTTTTTTACTGGTCTATCCATCCAGTGGTTGCACCTAATTCTGTTTAATCTCAGAAATTTATAAATTGATCTGTTTTTAATTTTTATATTCTTGAAAGATTAGATAGAAGTTTATTAGTTATATTCTGGAAAAAAGTTTACAGTTTTATGTTCCTGGAGGACTTGCATGCATCTTGCAATTGTTTTAAATTTATTTAAATATTCATAATAATAATTACATATATTTTTAAAAAAATAATGTTAATACTTTGTGATTTTACTTTAAGGTTTTACATCTTACTGTAGCTACATAACTAAGAAAAAATATAAGATTTAAAGTTTACCCATAGAATAAGTTAATATTAAAAAATTAAATTCTAACAAATTTTATCTTCAAATTTATCTCTTACTAAACTGCAACGACGCCATGATGTAAAATCTTAAAAGTAAAAACCTGTAATACTTATATTATTACTCATATTTTTAATATGTTAATTTTAAATTTTGAAATATTAATTATATGTTTTTAAGAAAAATAATTTATATATAAAATGTGGGCCTGGTCGAATTTGAACTTTCGCAGAAGTACGTTGGACTCGAAGACGAGGTTTCTTTGAAGAATACAAATTATACACACACATGGAATATGGATTATCCACTTCTGTTTTCACTTCTTTTTTCCCTCTGATAAATCCAATCAACGAATAATTTAAGCCTAGATAGTTTTTAAAACAGGAAAAGGAGACTGCACACCCCATGTAACTGCTCAGAACACGCACTGCTTTTAGCTGCTCAGAACACCCAAAGGAAAGAATAATGGTCGGCAGCATAAGTAAACCAACCTGCAATGGTGAGAGCTCCTCACAACTGCAGCTGCAGGAGTGGAGGTTGGTTCCTTACATGGACGAAAAGAGACGAGCATAAATTAAGTGGGTCCTGGACAGGACGGAATGAGATGAGCAGAAATTGAATGGGTCCTGGACAGTAGTTGCAGATAAAGATGATTAAGGAAAATTGGAGGAATGGCAGAGCAGCAGTTGTCCGCAAAGAGGGTAGCAAGTTGAACTAGTTAAAGTAAACAGTTGACCGCCCAGTTCCCGTCTTGAGCTATCTGCAGATCACCTAGGCTTCCGGTTCTGGTTCAGCCTGGATTCCCAAGTTGGCTTACGTCTGGTTTCTACTACAGTTATCAAGGACCGATAGTAGGCTTCTTTTTCTTGTCTGTATACAACAGAAAACACTATGGCCCTAATGTTCTGCAATAGATAAAGATTTCAATTAAAAAGTGTGCCTCTTCCACTAATGCTTGCAAAGAAACTAAAGCATACAAACCGTGCCTTTTCAGATATATCTCCTTCATCACATCATTTTATTTGGTCAGCATCATTGCAGTATCTTGTACACCTGTTAATGCGACTAAAAGAGCTTAGCAAAATGCAGCCAGATGGAACAGACAGCAGAACTACATTAATGGAATAAGGAGGCCATCCAAAATGTTTGTACTCCAGTTCAACAATGAAATGGAGGCGTTATAATTATCCCCCGGTCAGCGTAACTGATGAGGCTTGCAGTGGAAAACTGCAAATCTCTTTAGTAGCACCAACGTAGAGAGCCAGATCATTTTACGTTTATGCCAAACTAGCACGCAACATAAATTTCTTTAGTGGTTCAAGAAGGTTATACTGATGTGATCCACATGCCAGAAACAGGTACCCATTATGATCATTAGAACATTGACCATTTCAAAATCAAAATGGAAGAGCTCATGTATTGTTAGGGAACTAGAAGATTAAAAAGCCTACAATCCACCGTCCAAAAGCCTTCCCAGTAAAGCAATATGGCTGCCCTAAAATAGCACACCAGTTTATGAATCCATAAAAAAATATTACATACGTACCTGGCTTATATCTTATGTCTCAACACCCATTCAGCTGTGTATATTAGAGTATAGTGAAGATTATAACAAAAAGAGCCACTCCTCATCCAAAGATGCGAGATCTGCAGCAAATATCCAATCATAAGAGCATTCAAATGGAGTACAGGTCCAAGTAATAAGGAAGAAAAGATGAGAGCTGATACCAATAGGCTCAATACCTAGTTGTGATGCTCTAAAAGCAACTCTTTTCAATGTTGATGAATGGACTAAAAAGAACCCTTGAACATGAAAGCTGCCTGTGATGCTTAAGGTATAAAAGAACTCTTTGGTTCAAGTGAAACTGTTAGACCTTTTTGCATCTCATAGGAAAAGAAAAAAGAAACAGGAGCTCTTCATTTAGATGCCAATGCACATAGTAATGCAGACTCTAAACGTTTTTAAGAATCAGATAGAAGGGAGTGAAATGAAGAAATGAATTCTGAGAAAATATGTTTCTTAGGAACTGTTAAGATCACTCACTTCTGCATCATGGATGTACTATAAAAAGCCAAAGCATATCATCTTTCTTTCTCAATCATATCTGAACTCCGCTCCTTCAGTAGAGTTAAATATATGACCATATCCGAGCCAACCACCACGTTACAGTTAGTAGAACTGCAGACATCAAAATTTCCTATCCATTTCCAGTCTGCTTCCATCATTCAAGGATGAAACCCATAGACAATATCAAAGGCCTGATCTGGTTGAAAGAACTATCAACTTCATAATAAATACGTATACAAGTGATGTCAACTCTCAGTCAGTTCTGAGTCGATCTCGATTTTAGGAATATCAGTAAGAAATATTCCCCTCTTTTCACTTTCTTTGACTAATTTTTGGGCCTCCTCAGAGCATCCCCTACGTTCAAGTGTTCGTATAATCGAAGAGTATGAATATGCATTTGGAGGACAATTATTAGCTTCCATCACAAGCAATATTTCTTTAGCCTCTTCAATTCTATCTGAGTCACATAAAACTTTGATGAAGGCATTATATGTATAACTATCAGGAGTTGCACCAAACTTTAGCATGGAATTAAAAAAGTTTCGAGCACTATCCACCTTCTTCATCTTGCAAAGGCTCAAAATGAATGAATTGAAGGTAAACACATCTGGATTAATCCCATTGGCTATCATCCTTGCAAAAAGTTTCATTGCCTTTGGAATTTCTCCAACGGCACAAAAAGAACGGATCAGTATATTGTATGGGACATTATTTGGTGAGACACCCCACTCAATCATCTCATAAAAACAGTTAAGAGCATCCTCCATTTGGTGTACCCTACAAAGACCATCAATTATAGAACTAAACGTAACAACATCTGGCTTAAACCCATGTTCTAACAGCATCTTCAACAGTTCTTGTGATTTGCTTACTTCTTTATTTTTGCAGAATCCACTGATAAGGGTGTTAAATGTAACAAGGTTGGGAGTAACTCTCTTCTGTACCATTTCTCTAAAAACCTGTGAAGCCTTCTCCATCATTCCCACTTTGGAAAAGCAGTCTATTAACATATTAAATGAAAATACATTGCACAAATGTCCATCCAAACTCATCTGGTTCACATATAGATCTATCTCGTTAACTTTTCCTTCCTTACACAAAGCTGTGATCAGCATTATGTATACATTAAATGCCGGTTTGCCACCTCTAGCAACAAAGTCATCCATCAATTTACATGATGCCTTGAAACCTGCATTTTTTATTAAGCAAGACATGACAACATTAAATGTTGCAGCATCAGGCAAGTAACCTCTTTTCTCCATTTTATACAAAAATTCATCAGCCTCCTTGACCATCCCACTGGTGGAAAGACAACTAAGTATTGTAGCACAGACTTTTTCATTCAATATAGGCTCATTCTCTACAAATTCACTCAACATCTCATATGCCCTGCTCGGCTGAGTACTTCGGAAGGTTCCATGGATCAAAGTCCTATATGTAGCTACATTGGGAGTAACATTTCTTTTTCTCATGGTTTTCAAAACTTGAAAAGCTTCTTCGGTCTGTTTTGCATTACAGAATCCATCAATAAGTATAGAATAAGAAAACACATTCGGTGGGTACCCGCAGCTCTCCATTTGCTTCAAAAGCCGGAGCGCTTCATCAACTATCCCAAGCTTACATACTCCATGGATAAGAATATTATAGGTGAAACGATCAGGGTGACAGTTATCTGCAGCCATTTGCTGAAACTTAAAGTAAGCTAAATCAAGTGAATTGGATTTCACCAGTGCATCAATAACAGAATTATACACGCGGGTATTCGGCTTAAAACCTAAGAAGGACATCAGGGAGAATACTTCCACGCTGTACTTTGCAAGTCCCAGCTTTCCCCAGCTACTAATCAATATGCAAAACAAATCTTCACTGATTCTCAATCCGGCACTTTTAATCTCTTGCAATATATCAACTGACAGTACAACTGGACCCTTCCTATACAAAAGATTCGATAAAACCTTTCTAACTGATAAATCAGACACGATGTCATGGTTGATATTTGACGCCCATATGTAAAATTTAAGCGAGAATAACGGATTTTGTTGATTTTGCAATACTCGAACCACGAAGTGTGGATTCGAGCTGCTTCTCCTGATGCCCGATTCATGACTTAACAAGAAGAAGCAGTTTTTACTAGAAAGCAAATCAGAAAAGCGCCTATGATCGATTGGTTCTGTGGCACTTTCGCCGTATTCAGAAGAGGAAGACCGTTCAATAGTTGGGTTGCCTTCAAACGGATTGCCGAAATAATGGGAGTGATTCGCACCTCTGTTTGATGCAAATTTGATGACTTTTATGTTCTCTGAGGAGCTACGACCGTTAAAATTTGCAACAGCGATTGATGCAGGAGAAATTCCGAGAGCATGAGAGGAAAATCTTCTCATTTGAACTGACTTGGTCGACGGCGAAGGAACACCGGGGGCCAGGCGCAGAAATCGCTGGAGCAGTAGGGAAGTTATACATTTCAAACGGGCCAAGCCCGTATATTTGTATGGGTGGGCCATTCTTATTTCCGTTGTTATCTTAGCGAGTCCACTAAACTTGTGAAATCCGCGCCACTTGCGCGCTTTTACGAAATTCCTCCCCAGTTCTCCCGCCACAGATCTAAAATCAAATTCTCATCTTGGGAATTCCCTCTCTTTTCGATTTTTTTCGTTAGTTGTGGCTCTGACTGTCATCTCCTAGAGTGCCCTTCTCGGTTCTTCCTCTATTCTCTATTTCATTGGAACGATAAATACTCCGTACTGATCTCGGCTCTCAAGCTTTCATTTCCTTATCATTTTTCCTATCAGAGGACTTCATTACATTTTCTCTTGCTTGTGATGTCCGGCATCCTTCGAGGTCCTGGTGAAAGTCGTCAGTGAGCTCGTCAGGCTTCTGAATTTTAGAATTCGATACAGACACATTCCTGTCCGCCGGCAACAGCAACGGAACTTTGTGTTCTGAAGGAAATGCTGTTTTCAGGAGTGCGTTTTGTTCTGATTGGTTTCGACTCCATCTCCGAAGAGCAGGTATCTGTTTGTATTTTCCTTTTCTTCTGTTACTTTGTGCCTTTTTCCTGTTTGTTCGTAATTGATTGATGATCATATCAGTTTTTCAGTAAATCATTGTCTAAATAAATTTCTTGCGTTTTTTCTTATTTGCTAACTTGCGCTATTTTGTTTAATTCAGTTTCGTTCAGAGATTGTTGATGGCGGGGGAGTCGATGTTGGTCGATACGATTCCAGTTGCACTCATGTGATTGTCCAAGGCCGAGAACATGTAAGTAGGGCTTGATGATTATAATCACTTTGATTCAATGCGACAATGGATAAGTTAGTGTGTTGGTAGGTAAAAGATTCTTTCTCTGTTGCTGCGTCTTCATTTGGTCGCCTTCCACAGGATGATCCTGTTTGTGTAGCTGCTCGAAGTGATGGTAAAATTCTAGTCACGGACTTGTGGATTGAAGATAGTTTGGATTTGGGTCGTCTTGTTGACGCCAATCGGGTTAGTTTTTTAGTTATCTCCGTGTTCTTTGTACTTTCATAAGAATCAACTTGAGACAAGCAAGTTTTAACAAAAAAAGTTTTTCTTTTTTTGAGTTCCAGAGTATATGAATGAAAGTAATTTCTATGTCGTTCAAAATTCTGTTTATTTATGTCAATTCCTTCTTTCTTTTTCCACAGGTGCTATATCACCCTGTCAAAGATTTGAAAGGAATTCCGGGATCAGAGTCACTGTGCATGTGCTTGACCGGATATCAGGGGACTAAACGTGATAATGTTATGGTAGATTGATGACCCTTGTGATAATTATTTGTGGACATTTTTGTTTGTGGCAGCTGGTTGTTGACATTGAATCTTATTATCCAAGATCATGCAGATAAAGACGGCTCTTTTTTGGAAAAAATCAAGCTACTATTTCAAAGAAGAAGAAAAGGGATCATAAATTACATCAATAGGCCTTTCCCATTCCGATCAAATAGCCATTATATTTTTCCTCGTGCATTCTGGAGTTGATGATTTCTGCTATTTAGATTGTTGACAGTTGAAAACCAAACTAGCTATTTGGCTCCTGGGAATATGAAAATAGCTATACGAAATAAAATGAGGGTGGTCAGAAAGCTTTAACGACAACTTGATAGATTGAGTTCAGCTTTGTAGTCATTAAATCTTTAGAATAAATAGCGCTCAATTCTTAACTCTTCTGAATTTTAGAAATAGTTGTATTCATGGATTCTGCACTTTGTTAACTGTTATGAGACTAAAGTTTTGATAGCATGGTAAGATAGCACAAATTATTAGGATGTTGAACAAAGTTAATATATTGTCTTGTAGTTCTTTTCATTTTTTATGATATTGAGACTTAAATGTTCAAGGTGCATAAACATATTTAAATACCCCTTGAAGAGGGTAATTTTCAGTGAAAATGGTGAACATGATGGGTAATTTTCCTCTTCTGAAGTGGGTAATTTTCTTTTCACATTGAAATTATGGTGCTTACATGACAATTATTTTTGCCCTTTTCACAGAAAATGGTGAATATGATGGGCGCAAACTTCTTGAAGCCTTTGGTTGCTGCTAGAGTCACTCATCTTATTTGCTACAAGTTTGAGGGTAAGCGATCTATTCTCCATGTTTTTCATTTTCAGAATGATGAGTAAGGCGTTAATAATTTATTCTCTTAGCATTAAAGGCTTCCATAAATACCGTTATGATTGATTCAAATGGGAAACTAGTCAGAGTTTGCTTGGTAACTTTTTGGATGTGGCTCCTAAACAGAATATTACTCATGCTGAAAAACATCAAGTAGATGTAGGTGATAAACACAGGAAAAAGAATTGAATTTTTTGGTGGATTATTAAAAACTGGTAGATGCATATGTATAACTTAGTTGATTTAGTTAATTTTCTTACATTAATTATCAGTATATGCTCGAGATCCCCCAGTGCTGTTTAACATTATTCATGCCCTTGTTATGCAGAAATTGAAAGAACTTTTGTAAGAGAATGAAACTTCAAAATATAAGTAGATTATTTATTCTTGTTATTATTTTTGGCTTTACTACTTAGTTAACTAACTACAATTTAGTTAATTTAGTTAATTTGAAGCTATCGGGAGATTTTATCACCATTATTACACAAATCCTGAAAGGACCCAGTTTGACTATTCATGAAGAAAATTGAAAGAAGCGAGAGTGATTCTCCATTTCACAGCAGTTTGATGATAATGAGAAGGAGATTATCAATTAGGTCTTGGAGGAGTAAAGTTTTGTATGAAAACCACATATATTTATTAAAATAAATGATTCAAACGAAAATCTTGGATTGATGTAGAGTGATCTGTTGATTTTATGATGTGGTGCATATTTGAAATATGGAGCCCAGTCCCATGAGATCTCCGTTGTCATTCTTTTATAGGTGAGAAGTATGAGCTTGCAAAGAGGACAAACATTGAGCTCGTGAACCATCAATGGTTGGAAGACTGGTAATCATTGACAAACCAACTGCAGCTTTTAGTGATATTCAGTTAAATAAATATTAATCAGCTTGTCTGCCCGCACCTGCATTTGCTTTACTGGTTTATTATCATTATATTTATGACAATTGGCTTCTCTTGCAGCTTGAAAGCATGGAAAATTCTTCCAACTGATAAATATAAGAAAAGGTGTTGTTTCTCTCTCTGTTGTAAATTAACAGACGGTTTGTTTATTTTGCAACAGCTTTTTTTGTGACAGAAAAACCTAGCTTAATGTGCTTTTCACTGCAGTGGTTTGGAATTGGAAATTATGGAAGCTGAGGCCAGGGATTCTGAAGGAGAAACAGATGAGGATGTTCTTGGAAACACCAGATCCTGCAAAGAGTTGCACACTCCAAGAAACTGTGGTACACGTACCCCTTTGAGGGAAATCGGGCTTGACCTAAATGCAGCAGTGACTGTTGGATTTATGGCGAATATTCCTAATAATGCAGACATCCTAGAAAGGAGCTCATTATATACTCCAAGCAAGGTGTCTTATGGTGAAAGAAATATGGATTTGACTGATCCCAGGAACAGAGTAGAAGACTGTCAACATCAAACTCCACAAACTCCACAAACTCATGCTCCATCTGGCAAGGATTACACTAATGTGAATAATGATGAGGTGTGTCCGGAAGTAAAAACACCCAGTAGCCATTTGGTTGATCCAGACAAAGAGGCATACAATGCATCCACCAGCACAAGAAACAAGAAGAGATCACCACATTCGGAAGCAGCAGAAGGACGGTTTGGCACTAAAACCTTTTCCAGAAAAGCTTTGAGGAAATCTCCACAAGAGGCTTCAACCTTTTCACATAGTTCTCCACAGGGAAACTTAGTAAACAGGGGCAAAGATGCTATGGACATCTCAAATTTATCTCCAGTGCAACCTAAGAATGATTTCAAGTCTGTTGACATTCTAAATTTAAGTGTCCCAGCGGAAGCACATCCAAAGAAAGATCAAGGTGACGCTTCGCTTCTGGAGGAGCAAGATTATCTTTCAAGAAATGAAGTCAGTTCACCAAAATCAAAAGATGATAGCCCCGCACCAAGACCTTCTGTGACACCAACATCTGCAGAGCATGGAAAGATGACAACGAGTGTTACACCAGAGAACACTGCAAGACATTATAACGGTAGTGCTCCCATGGGAAATGGACAAGCCACAGAACCCATCATGAATCAGCAAGGGGAGATATCTAAAACTAAAACTTGCAGCCTCAAGAAAAAGCCTCTGAAACGTGGACGGACTATTTTGCAAGCTAAGGGTTCTGATGCTGTTGCTTCTCCGTCAAATGATATGAGGACTGATATGCCAATGGAATCTGATAAACCAGCTGAATCGAGAAGTGAGATAAACCACTCAGATGCAATGGAAACTGATCATGATACTGTTGCAGAGAGCTTTGCACCGGCATCCGGCATATTTGCAAGGTCAACAGTGGCACACAAATTGGATGTTAAGCCAGATAATGAGAATGTTGCACTTAATGGACTATCAAACTCATCAATTAAGATGGACAAAATCCAGAAACTGCACCAAGAAGGGGAGCATTCATCTCTGAACACCAGCAGCAACTCTAAGATTATGAATTTGCAAAATTCAGGAATCTTGATCAATGGATCATCTTCCCTTTCAAGAAAAAAGGTAATAGCCAAGAAGAATGTGGCACATAAGAAAAGGCTTAGTGCGGATAAATCTAGTCTAAGTAATGCCAAAACGGTAGCTAATATCAATGAGGAATTAAATGGTTGTAACAATGTCCAAGATGCACCTGACTTAGAGGAAAATTTTAAGGACAAGGGGACTGAGCTGCCACAGATTGATCCTGAAGCAGAAGGAAAGAGAAAGAAGGAACCAGTTAGAAAGTCTCGAGCACCTCAAACTTCAACTGGGAATGGCGCTGTGTTAGCAGATGAAATGGAAAGCACTTTTGATGCTGAAAAGGAGAATAATCCAAAGCAAGATACAAATCTTACTATGAGGTCAGATAGTAAGGCCAGTGCAACCAAACTTTCAAGTAAATCCAACAAAAAATCAGTGGAGAACAATACGGCTAGAGTGTCAGTAGCAGAGCCTGAACTAGTGTGGTTCATTTTGTCTGGGCACCAACTGCAGAGGAAGGAGTTTCAACAGGTTATCAGACGATTGAGAGGAAGGGTTTGTAGGGATTCTCACAATTGGTCTTATCAGGCTACGCACTTTATTGTTCCTGATCCTGTCCGGCGGACTGAAAAGTTCTTTGCAGCTGCTGCATCTGGAAGGTAACATTGATTGGCTTCACCTCATTATATTTGGGAAAATTTCATGTGTACTGAAGATAGAATGGCATGGGGTATTAATTGCCTTCACTTAGATTCCGTTGGTTTTTTTTTTCTATTTCATTTTTCATTTTTTTATAAAGAATGTGGACATTGGTAAAGTTTGACTGAAAGAAATTGAAGAAGTTTGGCTTCTTCGTTCCTATCGTAGATTATGACAAAGAAATAAACTGGTGTACAGGTGGATTCTTAGGACAGATTACTTAACTGCGAGCATCGAGGCCGGGAAATTCCTGGATGAAGAACCTTTTGAATGGTACAAAAAGGGTCTCAATGAAGATGGCGCAATCAGTATGGAAGCACCCAGGAACTGGCGCCTACTGCGGCAAAGGACCGGTCATGGTGCCTTCTATGGAATGCGCGTTGTCGTTTATGGAGAATGCATTGCACCCTCCCTGGTATCGATTCACCATCTCTTTTTCATCTATACATTTCCATTTTTCACTGGCCTGCATGTAGAGTCGCTGCTTTTCTCCACTACTATAAGTGAAATTTCTATATTTCTGCATTGTTGTCGGGCAGGACACGCTGAAGCGCGTAATAAAGGCTGGTGACGGTACCATTTTAGCCACTTCCCCACCATACACGAGATTTCTCAAGAGTGGAGTAGACTACGCCATTGTCAGCGCAGGTATGCCACACGTGGATTGTTGGGTACAAGAGTTTCTGAAGCATGAAATTCCTTGTGTGTTGAGCGATTACTTGGTTGAGTACGTCTGCAAGCCTGGATACTCTTTGGAGAGACATGTGCTGTACAAGACACATCCCTGGGCCGAGAAATCTTTCCAGAACCTGTTGAAGCGATCGGAGGATGTTGTCAAATGCTCTTCGCCTGGGAAACGTAAGGAGGATGACATTGCTTGTGAAATCTGTGGTTCCCAGGACAGAGGTGAAGTGATGCTAATTTGCGGAGATGAAAGGGGTGCTTTGGGCTGCGGTGTCGGAATCCATATTGACTGCTGTGATCCGCCGCTTGAAGCTGTTCCAGACAAGGATTGGTTCTGCCCCAAGTGTTGCACCGCCGGAAGCAAAGATAGCGGCAACAGCAGTTGTTCAAGTTCGGAAAGAGTGAAGAAGAGAACTTCCTCTACGAGACATTCTGTGAGACATAGGTGATTCCTGTGATTCAATTAAAGTTTTGTACACCTGTAAATGGTTAATTTGTCTTGACTACTCACTTGAATTTAAGTATTTACAGTTTCTACTCTAAAAAAGTGTCATGTGCCATGGTTGAATTAGTTGTTTGCTTGAAATGGTTGATAAGTTAGGGAAGATCGGTTAAAATTGTGGTTATTTCAACTTGAGTAAGCCAATGACACAGGCTTTCATTGTCATAAGTTGAGCAAGTTGACCTTTTTTGAGCTAATTAAAATACCCTTTTCTTCAGCTAATCAAATACCCATATACACATTTTTCTTAAGTTTTAGAACTCAGACATTGAAGCACGTTCAAGCAGCACTCAAACATATGAAGATACACACGCTCCAAAGCAAGTGACGCGTATACACATATATATATACCGAGTTGTGGGTTTAAAGCTAGTACTTGCACAAATGTAAGCCAATGCACATTAGAGTATCCACGCATATCGACGGCCTCAATTTATTTTGCTCCAAAACAACGTTGTTTTAAGCTTCTAAAGCTGAATAAATAACATAAATTAGTTTTGTGCTTTTTGGTTTTTTTGAATTTTTTTATCTCCAAAAATTAATTAAACTATGTAAGGTACAGAATATATCATTCGATACCATTCAAAATATATCAACCATATATATTAAAACATACGGGAACGCCTGTAAATACACAAGACACTCGTACATGCACATGCGGAGATGCAAGCACATGCGCCACAAGTATGTGTGTACAGAACAGAACCCAAATTACAGCTTGCTGATCATCAATAGGACTTTCTACCACTGTTGGCAGTTCTTCATCGTCAGGGTATGAGATTCATCCCCCTCATTCTCCCTATCCAGACAGGGATGCTCTTCAGTGTGTCAACGGAAGCCAGGAACCCGAATTCCCTGCTCTTGTTCATGCTGCAGACATGCTGAAAGTCAAAGTTAAGCACAACGTTGACGGCTTTGAAGCACGTAATCTCCTCCATCTTGGTCGCGCAGAGTCCGTGGTCTTTGACGATGGCGTCCCAGACGGGTCCCTTCCCCCTCATTGCCTCCACCAAGTCGAAACCACCCTGTTCATGATCATCTCCTTCCTTCTTCTCCAGCTCGTAGTCCACCTTGAGAGCTTCGGCCAGGACGCGCCAAAAGCTCTTCCAGGTGAAGACGTCGCCATTGGTGCAATTGAAAGCCTGGTTCTTGGCGGCGTCCGTGGTGGCGGCCCACAGCTGTTGGTCCGCGATCAGTCCGGCGTCGGAGGCGTCGCAGAAATGCACCCACGCGTACCGGCTGCCGGGAAACCGAAACGGGGCGGCCTCGTGCCTGCAAATCTCTGCGTAGACTGAGAATGTGAGCAGCCAGTTGTGGAGGCTCCTGGCGGAGGCGCCGAGGATGATGGAAGCGCGATGGACGGACCAGGTGGTGGTGGTGAGTTTTTCGTGATAAGAGGCGGCGATGTCTTCGAGGGCGTAGTAGAAGTTGGGGAAGGGTCGGCGGGGGGTGTCTTCGCGCCAGGGTATTGTTACGTCTGCCAAGTCGTCGTCGTCGACGACGACGGAGCCGAGCTTGCCGGCGTATTTGGGGTCGCCGATCGGACCCATGTAGTGCTTGGTTCCGGTAGCGATGCTGACGTGGCGGAGGGAGGAGGCGGCGAAGGAGGTGAGCGCGTCGAGGACGTTGAGGAACATGGTGGAGTTGGTCTTGATCCGGACCTCCTCGTCGGGGCAGAGCTTGAAGGCGACCCAGAAGAGATGGGTGACTCGGTGAGCTAGCGGGGAGAGCTTCGCGACGGTGTCTTCGCGATCGAGTGCGTCGAGTGTAATGAAGCCGTGAAGGAGCTGCGAGGAAGGGAACCAGCTGTACTCGTCGGGTCCCACGCCACGTCGAGCCGCGCCGTAGACCGTCCAGGGTCCCCCCGGAGCGGTCGGTTTCCTCATCGCCTCCGCCAGACTGAGGCCCACGATGCCCGTCACGCCGACGATCAGTGCCACCGACTTCTCCGACGCCATTAATTAATTCAAGAGGGGTGGGTACTCGACACGACCTTCCCTGGTTTGCTGGGGGAGAATATATATATATACACAGAGATATAAAGAAGATACGTTTCAGTCGCACCGGCAGGACTAACCTCGTACCGCGCGCCTCAGGGCGTTACGGCTTCTCAGAAACGTTAGGTGTTAACTCTGAGAGCTGCCGAAGACAAGTGCCCTTCTCCTTCTGTATTATTACTAACAAGAATACTATAACGGACTTTTCTCAGCAATAATTACCATAACTAGCCAAACAGAAAGCCGGCGGGCAGATTCTCCTGCATATAGTCAACTTCCCGCTTATACGTTGTTCTCATGCATATATCATGATTTCTTCGCTAGCTAACTAGGTTTTAAACACTTCATCAAAACGGTAATCATGCATAGTATTTTGACATTAATAAATATCACCAGTTGGAGTATTCGAATACTTTTAATACACAATAGTCATATATAATATATTGCGATCACCATCGAGGGATGAGATTCATCTCTCTCATTCTCTCTATCCAGACCGGGATGCTCTTCAACGTGTCAACGGAAGCCAGGAACCCAAACTCCCTGCTTTTGTTCATGCTGCAGACATGCTGAAACCCAAAATTAAACACGAAAACAGCGATGTCGAAGCAGGTAATCTCTTCCATTTTCGTCTCCACCAGTCCGTACTGTTTCACGATCGCGTCCCACACGGAAGTTTTCCCCTTCATCTCTTCCACCCAATCGAACCTCTCTGCATGAGCTTCCTCGTCGTACGGGACGAACTCCACCTTCAGGGCTTCAGCCACAACTCGCCAGAAGCTCCTCCAGGTGAAGACATCCCCGTTTGTGCAGTTAAATGCTTGGTTCTTGGCGGCCTCCGTCGTGGCCGCCCACAGCTGTTGATCCGCTAAAAGCTTACAGTCGGAGGCGTCGCAGAAATGTTCCCATGTGTAACGGGTCCCCGGAAATCGGAACGGGGTTCCCTCGTATCGGCCGATCTCGGCGTAGACCGATAGCGTGAGAAGCATGCTGTGTATACTTCGGGAGGAAGCACCGAGGATGATGGAGGACCGATGAACGGACCACGTAATTTTAGGGGAATACGAAGCGGCGACGTCTTCGAGGGCGTAGTAGAAATTGGGGAAGGGGCGGCGAGGAGTGTCCTCCCGGAACGGCGACACGACGGAATTAGGAGACCCGAGCATGCCGGCAAGCTTCGGATCAACGATCGGACCAATATAATGCTTTGTCCCCGTCTGAACCGTGACGTGACGGAGAGACGATGACGAGGCCGCGGAGCCACCGCCGTTGACGGTCACGAGCGACTCCAGGACGTTCGTTAACATGGCGGAGTTGGTCTCGACGTTCATCTCCTCGTCCGAGCAGAACATGTACGCACCCCAGAAGAGATGGGTCACGGTATGAGCCACCGGAGAGAGTTTCGCTTCGGTGTCCCGGCGATCCAGCGCGTCGAATTGAATGTACCCATCGAGGAGGGAGGCCGGAAACCAGGCGGGTTTCGGCCGCCGGGCGGCGCCGTAAACCCTCCAAGGGCCGCCGGGGGCGGAAGGTTTCCTCATGGCCTCGGCGAGGCTGCACCCCACCATGCCGGTGACGCCGACAATCAATGCCACTGAGAACGCCGAATATTGCTCCGAGCAGTACTCCATGAGAATTAGGCCGGCTCCACCGTACTGAGGAGGGTCGAATATTGTCTGCGTGGCGTCAATGAGAGACCGGGAGAGCTGATTATATATGGATCTGGGTCGACTCCATTATATATTATAACTTTCAGTAAGCTTCTGAGCCGGCCGGGAAGACCATAAAGATGATGCCATGAGCAAAAAGAGACGAACGCAAATCGCTAAACCTGCATCAACCGTAATTTTCTGTCCGCAATTATTTCTACTCAGATGTTGACTAAATTGTCTTTTCCATGATTTTCTCATTCACCGGTATAATATATATAGATACATTTATTGAATTTATGGATCTACTGAAGGCCCTGCTTCTTAGATATATATGATTGTTCATCCATTCTTTACACCCGGCCGCAGTGCCATCCTACTTTCTAATTATGCAACGTAGTCAGTGGTCAAGGTAGGAGAAATTTAGGATTTATGCATATTATATAGAAAGATATTATTTTATTAAAAAATAAAATCTTACCAATTTTATCTCTGAGTTTATATCTGGACTGCAATGTGGACGCCACATGGTGTAAACCCTTCCAGTATGTAAACCCGTGAGCAAACTGCTGCAGATTTATTAATTGGTGTTTGTTAAAATTAAAAAAAAAAAATCTGCGAATGACTAAGCCATGAGCCATAGTTATGAATATGGAGTATAACAGAGCATACACTCCACGGCAAAACAAGGTTGTCGGATGGATTTTGTTCATTTTTAGACTGCACTTGGCACAAGTTTGTACTGCAACGATATGATACTCGTCTTTGAAGACATAACTGGTGAAGACATCAGCTTGCGTCCCTACAAACTAAGTTATTGGCAAATTTTACGTCCCTACAAACTAAGTTATTGGCAAATTTTTGTTGCATATATATATACCTCGATTGAGAAAGGTGGAGATCAACTGTACGTCTTCGTGTTTCTGAACTTCAAACCCCAAGAACTAATAGAAAGGCCAAGTACATGATCTTCATTAAGTTTATATTAATGGTCAACCAGCAAACCTTGTGGAAGATTATACAACTTAAGATATATGGATTATATTAATAGAAAAATTCATGAACTACCTTAATTAATACATACTCGAATAGGACACGTGTGCACATATACGGATACACACAAATGTACCTACATGCATGTTTGTAGAAGCTCACTACTAAAAATGTCGGGTCCGCCGGTGGCAAGAAGCCGCCGTTTGACACCAATATCCGTCGGCGGATGATCACGTCCGACGACGGGCCCTCAATCGCCGCGGGAGTGTCACCCTGCCACCTATCAAAACGGAATTCCATTCCGTCGATGTAAGATAGCGCGTCGGCGGATGAACAGCAAGGTTTTTTATGTAAAAACTCTTAGCAACAGTCACATCTTCGGGAATATATGTAACATGAGGTCAAATGAGATAAAAGAAATAAAAAAAAAGTATATACACATACAACAATTAGAAAATCAGATGGCTTTATATAATAAAAGAAGGAAAGTCCGAAAGAAATGAAACAACAACAGAAAATGGGAGAAGATATAAAAAAAGAAGGGAAGCATGAAAGAAATGAAACAACAAACAAAAAGAGTAAAACAAAAAAGAAGTTTGGTTAACTTACTTGTTTTTTCTTCGTCCATGCGTCATATAACAATGGATATTTAATTACTGTGGGTCTAAATAAGAGAATAGATGGATATAAATGATAAACTACCCAACAAAAACAAATTTCGGGACAGAGAAAAGAGTAAAGACGACAGCGGCAGCGTCCTGGCAAATCAGGTTCCAAAACAAACTTGACTTCAGCCCTTCAGAAACTAAGCATATGTTTCAAACGCAAATATTTAAGAACAACGAGCAAAGAAACAAGGAGAAAGGAGACAGAGTGGAGTGGTCCGCACGGGTTTGCTTCTCCGTTTTCTTTGTGTTTATCTTGACCAAGAAGCTCAAGATAAGGGGAAAATTGAAAAACACCCATTCAGAAATTGAAAAAGAAGGTACCTTGTTCGACGTACGAAATTAACATCACGACCAACACGGAAGAGCAATGGCAGAACGGTAGCTTCCGAAACAGAAGGCGCGTGAGCTCAAAGACGGGCCGGCGGAACAAACGCAGAGAAGGCCGAACGAGGTCGAAGCTCGCCTGAAGATTTCCAGAGGGTTTTTGAAGAGGAGAGGGCAGAAGAGGCTTTCAATTCCGATGAGAACGCCCCCTGATCGATTTAAGAAGGTGACGTCAGTTGGAAAACAACGCCGGAGATGAAGAGCCGGAAGGCGAGAGCGCGTGCACAAGGAAAAAATTACAGAGTCGATATTCAGGCGCGCAGGAGAAATTAGACATTATCCGTCGGTGGACAATTGGGCCCGACGAACCCACTTTTTTGGGCTAAAAATCTGGCCCTACATTCAGCGGATGGGGATTTAATAATCGGTATAATCGGCAGGCTGCTGGCCCAGGTTCACATGCAGATTCTTATTCCGCACGGTTTTTCGCGACCCAACAATTTTAGTACATACTAACGCACGTGCAGACTATTAATATATGAATAATACTGGTTGCACCTAACCCACGCACTCACTTATCCTACACTAATCTAAACCATTGATGTTTAGCGTTTATCCTCTAAAAAATAAGATTTTAAAACAAAATATATATTTTTATATTTTTTAGAGCTTAAATTAACATGTATGTGGGATAAATGCAGTGTCTAGTATTACTCTTAGAAAAATGATATAAATATTTTCTAATTTTATTTCGAGGTTTTACTCATGGATAATCGGCGGTTTAAATAAGAAAAAATTTAGGGTTTAAAGTTTAACTTAAAGAAATAGATTAATAATATTTAATTAAAAAACTAAAACCTTACTGGTATTATTCGAGTTTATTTCTTCCTAAACTTAAAAGTGGATGTAAAGGCTTACCTGCCGTAGTGATTATATGGCCATATTTTAGCTAATCAGTGGGGACCATATTATAATTTAACTAAATTCGGTATTTACTGATTATATGGCCATATTTTAAGATGCAAGCGAAAAAATCTCACTCCCGCCCATGGTCTAAGTTCCACAAGAATATTTTATTCCGTTCAATGAAATCAGCAGACGGTCAACCTGAGCACTAGAAACAATTCGGTTCAAGATGTAAATGGCGGAGGATAAATATTTCTCCTCCCACCATCGGTGGCACCATGAAAAAGGAGGGTGGATGACTTCCTCCTTTCCACCATTAAAGTACCTAATGACTTGGATAGAGTCGGGGAGCTTCTCTTCTACAATATTCCCATCTATCTGCTGTGCAAACCTCTAAATTCCACCCAGAAGATGGTCAGGAGAGTGAGGTAGTGTGTTTATAATTTGTGTTCGATCTTCGCAATACCAGTTTGATATAAGGAACTACACATATGGATCCAACCGGAAAGTATTAGTACCAGGGTAAAATTTTCTATTCCACTGATAACATTTTTTATTGAATCACATATCAGCTCATTATTCTATCGACCTCATAACATGAGAGGAGAATGAAAGAGACGAACTTTAATTGCCGAAATTCATCGTCTGGGTATGAGATTCATCTCTCTCATTCTCTCTATCCAGACAGGGATGCTCTTCAATGTATCGACGGAAGCCAGGAACCCAAACTCCCTGCTTTTGTTCATGCTGCAAACATGCTGAAATTTAAAATTAAACACCAAATTGATCATATCAAAGCACGTTATCTGTTCCATTTTCGTCTCCAGCAGCCCGTACTGTTTCACGATCGCGTCCCACACGGAAGTTTTCCCCTTTATCTCTTCCGCCCAGTCGAACCTCTCTGCATGAGCTCCCTCGTCGAACGGGACGAAATCCACCTTCAGGGCCTGAGCCACAACGCGCCAGAAACTCTTCCAGGTGAAGACATCCCCGTTCGTACAGTTAAATGCCTGGTTCTTGGCGGCCTCCGTGGTGGCTGCCCAGAGCTGTTGATCCGCTAAGAGCTTCGCGTCGGAGGCGTCGCAGAAATGTTCCCATGTGTAACGGGTGCCGGGAAATCGGAACGGGGTCCCCTCGTGTCGGCAGATCTCGCCGTAGACCGACAGCGTGAGCAGACCGCTGATTATACTTCGGGAGGAGGCACCGAGGATGATGGAAGAACGATGCACGGACCACGTAATTTTAGGGGAATACGAAGCGACGACGTCTTCGAGGGCGTAATAGAAATTGGGGAAAGGGTGGCGAGGAGTGTCCTCCCGGAACGGCGGCTCGACGGAAATTGAACCGAGAAGGCCGGCGAGCTTCGGGTCAAAGAACGGACCCATGTAGTGCTTGGTTCCAGTCTGAACCGTGACGTGGCGGAGAGACGACGACAAGGCCGCGGAGCCGCCGCCGTTGACGGTCACGAGCGCCTCTAGGACATTCGTTAACATGGCGGAGTTGGTCTCGATGTTCACCTCCTCGTCGGAGCAGAACTGGAACGCACCCCAGAAGAGATGGGTCACGGTATGAGCCACCGGAGAGAGTTTCGCTTCGGTGTCGCCGCGATCAAGCGCGTCGAACTGAATGTAGCCGTCGAGGAGGGACGCCGGAAACCAGGTGGGTATCGGCCGCCGGGAGGCGCCGTAGACCCTCCAAGGGCCGCCGGGGGCGGAAGGTTTCCTCATGGCCTCGGCGAGGCTGCACCCCACCATGCCGGTGACGCCGACGATCAATGCCACTGACAAGGACGAATTTTGTTCCGAGCAGTACTCCATGATTAGCGCGGCTCGATCCACAGTACTGAGAAGGGATTGTTTGTGTGGCGTAACTGATTACTTATGGATTTAGGTGGTGAAGAAGATGACAAGCGATGGTGCCGACATTTGTGGATATAAAGTAGTCTAATCCAGCTTCACAATGACGTCACAGCACTCGCATTGAATGATTTTGCTGATTACTTGTATTGGATAAGAGCTGAAAAAAACTTCGATTTTGCTTAACAAAATAATCGCAAGTGTACTTTGTAAGATGTTTTAGAAAGAAGATGTAATAATATTAACGATTTATTGAGGTGAGAAGGTCATCAAAATGAAACAAAGTATAATGGGAAATGCGTTTTAGAAGAATAAACATAAAAAAGAAATATAACTTGTGACTTGCTTAGATGATTGGCATGACACACATTATTGATTCTGAAAGATTGAATGCTACAATGAATGTATCACCGACGGCTATGTTGAAGAAGTTTGGTGGGCTTATCCCAGGAAGTCAGATGCATTGGGTGGTACAGAGTCCATCTCTATTCAATGCCCATACCAGTATTTGGCCTGCCCTTTTTATCCTTCGCCATAAAAGCATTTGCTAATAAAATCAGTGTCACAATTATCGTCTTTGATATGTTTGAAAACATATAACACAATTTTGAAAAACATTAATTAATGAGAGAAACAAAGAGCAAATAAGAGAGATAGAGAGTGGGAGGGTTCGAGATCTTATCTTTGAGGATAATGAGTGTATTAGTGAAAATAAGTGACATATTAATGATATTAGTGAAGGCAGATGATCAAATATAAGTTTACTAACATAAATCAAATACTTCAATAACTCGGGTGAATGAACAAAATCAAAACAACATATCTGTACTATACCTGACCTTGCATATTGAGGACATACCTCTATAATTCACGGATTTTATTGAGATTGTAAAGTTTCCATTAAGTATATATAAATGTTTTTCATTAATTTTAAAAATATATTTCTTTTTATAAAATATTTATTTATTAATTAAAAAAACCATTAAAGGTTGCTGTGTACGATGAATGTATCATAGATGAGTAATTATTCGTACACAGCCCATGAGCGACTTTGCACACGGACTCTCTCTCTTATAATAATAAAATAATATATTTCTAGAATTTAGTAAATTATATCATTTTATTCATTGCGGGAGAGCCCGTGAGCCAGTAGCGGGCTTTGTGAGCGAGTCATTATTCATCAAAGATTCATAGAAGTTTGGTGGGCTTAAAGCAGGATGTCGGATGCATTGGGTCGTGCAGGGTCCATCTCTATTCAATCCTCATACCAGTACTTGGCCTGACTGTTGATCCTTCGCCATAAATGTATTTGCCAATAAAATCAGTCTCACAATTATCGTCTTTGCATGTAACATAATAGTGAAAATAAAAATACTATGACAACTAGTTGGCGGTCCAATTAAGAGAAAATTAAGGGTTTACTTATAATATAGGAAGATATTATTTAAAAATGGGTGTATTAGTGAAAATGAGTGACACATTAATGAAATTAGTGACAGTGAAGCTAGATGATCAAAAACAAATTTACTGACATAAAATAATTACCTCAATAACTCCGGTGAATCAACAAAATCATAGTGTGGGCCGGTGGGGATTCAAATAAGACAATTATCAAAAACACAAAAGTGGGCATATACTCTTCTTTCATTCACTTTGATCACCAGTAGCTTTTACTTTTCGTGTCCTCCAAACTATTCATTCATTGCCATCTCTGAAGTTCGTTCCCTCCTCATAATTCCTTCTTGTCGATGTCCAGCCAATTCACAGTTGTTTCATCATGATATTGGCTTTTACAAGGTAGCCATTTTTGCTCTCCCTCCCTCCCTGCTTTTCTTTACTTGGAAGACGAATCAGTTAACCCTGTTTCGTCTCTTGCCCCCGAAATTTTGCTCTCTCTGTCGCTCTCTCTCTCTCTCTTAGACTCTATCACTGTTAATTGCGTGAAGCAAGACTCCTCGAGCGACCCATCCTGTACTGAAATCTGAACGTTCTCAACTGTCGGTCCGTATGACTGACGACTTCGTCTTCCTGATCTCCTTGTAATTACAACAACAACAAAAGAAATGAATATGGGTTTATGTCGCCAATCAAAGAAATACTGCTTCCGATGTCCATCGTCGTCTCCATTAAAATTGTACAGCCGAAATTGAATGCTCACTTGCCTCCTCCCCGGAACGTGCTTTCCCCATTTGGGAACGAATGCATCCATGAACACTTTTAGACTTTTACGTAGCTGTCACTGAGGATGAAGAAGAGTGAATAACAGAGGCGATATATGGCCCCCCAGTAAGTCGTCATGGCCATTAATTGAAGACGGAGCCTATGGGGGGACCTACTGTTGCCTGCCTATTTCCATGTCTCTTCCACGGAGTCCTCTTTCTCTGATTCTCTTAAACGCTCGCACGTCGGAGGGATCAGGGAATACCAACCCCGTTCGGACGCTGATCATCGACAGTTCACATTCATATTATCCTCTGGATCCCTTGTTTCAAAACGATGAGTCAAAACGATCTTTTGCACTTGTTGCAGGCCTGTATTAATTTATCCTGCAGTATGGATTGGACTTGACGATCCGGCGAGACTCCTCTGCAATGTTCCATTGAACCGGAAAGTAAGACGGCCGGATTGCGTGTGAAAGAAGACTCATAATTTCTCAAAGTCAAGAAAAAAACAAAAAAACTAGAACTGTTTTCGGTAGAGTCAGTTCTGTAGCAGTAGCCCTGCCATTCTTCACCTTTTACTGGAATAAGAAAATTAAATTAAATGTCTGAGAAATGCTTTACAGCCCCATGATCCATCAGCCAAGTTATATATTTCAGACCCAAGAGGAAAGAAAAAAATAATGTATACGATCACATGCCCCTACTGTACTTCATCATCACTGGCCACGACGCTCTCCTCAACCATTGTTTCAGGTATGCTCCCAACATTCAAACACTCGATCCATTCCGCAAAAAGCTCATTTCTTTCCAGAAAGAAGCCAGTTCGGTATTCCGATCAGGGGCACTTTGTTTCGTTTCCTTTGCTGCATTAGAAAGAAAAGGCAGAGAAGAAAACAAAGTGGAAACCATAAACCATTAGAGTATTTCCAGTTGCAGTTGTCGCCTCCGTCGCTTGCTCGTATTATAATGAAACAATTAGACATGAAGTGTGGAAGAAGAGAAGTGAAGAAGTGGCGGCCTGCGATCTGACTTTTGCAAATTTGATTTTTTAATTTAATTTTCGAAAGAGCATGTTTCTTCACGCATCGGCATTCACTTCCAGGTTCCTCTCGCGAGTTGCAAAGACTTTGGAACAGCTTTTCTCTTTAGTTAATTAATGCCCACGACTGGCCGTCTCTGTTTATTTAATGATTCTTCCGCCATTTTCATACTGTCAGGGGCCAGAGGACTCAGAAGTCTCAGAGGGCTCAGAATCCAGAAATAGAAGAGAAAGACTGTACCCAGCTGAGGCTCTCCCAGAAGAAAAATACAAAAACGCGGCGGTGGTGTCCCCACGGACCACGACCTAGCCATGGCCGAGTTGGTTCCGTCCACATTAGCATTTTAGCGGGTACCCTAACCCTGCACGGCGGGGGCGGGGGGTGCCTCGCATCTGATTCCGAGCAGGAGAATCCAAGGAAGGGTGGGACACGGACAACGTCACTGTCGTGTCCGCATTGAATCTATTCTTCTCCCTTTTGACACTACGTGGGAATGAAAAGATATGATCATATGACGAAATGAAAGAACTTGGCTGTTTAAAGACAAACGTCCATGGTTGGATTCTGGGTATGCGAAAAAAAAAAAACAAAAAAGATGATGCATTCGGCAGTCACACCCGACGGCCCTCGTTGAAAAACGAAAACATCCCATACCCTGAACTCACTCTGTCCCTCTCGAAAGCGTCGTAGTTATCCGCATCTTTCCTCACAGTATCAGTGGGAATTGAATCTTATTAAAAGGGCAGAGATGGCCATACCACCCTTCCAGTTTCACTTCCAGAGTCAGAGGCTCACGGTTCAGAAAAGAAATTAACGTCTACATATTTCAAAATAGCAACTTTACAAAATGAGAGGGAAAGGATGACGGGCACAGAAATTTAACTGGGAACTGGGAAGAAGAGAGACCTAAAGAGCATAAAGGAACAAAATACTGAGGAAACAGGTGAAAGAAAAATAACACCGAAGAGAAATAGAACAAAATTTCGGGCGCCCAGTTTTGTACAAATTACAAAATGCAGAAGAAAAAATAAGTGCAATGGAGAACCTAAGAGGGAGAGATTTTGGTTCCCCTCGGCGTCAACAGCTCAACGCCTCGTACTTGACCGGAATCGGCCGGTTGAAACCGACCTGCGAGAGCAGATTGCTCACCACCGCCATGTCCCGGCAGAAGGCCCCTTGAATCACGGCCGCCGCCGCCGCCGCCGATTTAGCACTGCCCGGCTCCGGCAACTCCATGTACCCGGGACCCACGCGGTTGACACCCCTCGACTCTTCCGGTTTGGGTATCGCCTCCTGAATCCTCGGAGCGGGGGTCGACTCCGATGCCTGTAATACGGGCTCCGGCGCCTGAACCGCGGCGGCGACCCTCAGCCTGTGCTTCTCCGCGGCCTCCTCGTCCATGATGGCCCCCATCAAGCTGGAGTACCCTTTCTGCAGCAGCCTGTACAGGATGAGAGCCGACATCCGGGCCTGGTCTCTGACGACGTCGACGTCCCGGTCGTCGACGAACTCGCACCGATCTATGAAGCACGTCGCCTTGTCGGGTCGATGCTTGAGGGTGAGCAAGAGATGAGCGCGCTCCAGCTCGGACCTCGTACACCCCCGGCGGAGGCCGATGAGGGCGTAATAGTCCACATCATACGCCTCCCCCGACGCCACCCTCTGTCGCAATTCCTGGACCTTGGCGTTGAGGGAACGCAATTTCCCGGCGACTTCGCGGTATCGGACGGAGTGACGCTTCCACGCCGGACCGGGGAGCTTCCGGTCGCGGAGGACGGTGTCGTAGAGGAGCTTGAGGTGGTCCAGGTCTCGGAGGCAATCCGGGTAGGACCGGATGGTCTCGAGGAGGGAGGCTCGCATGGAGAGGGCGGGGATGGAGGTGGGATCGAGGGCGAGGGTGCGATTGCAATCGGCGATAGCTTCTGCTATGCGCCCGGCGGCCCGGTAGGCTCCGGCGCGGTGGATGTAGCACTCGGCAAGGAACCCCTGAGGCGTGCTGCGGCGGGAGTCGAGGATCTTCGAGAAGTGGCGGATGGCCTCCGAGTGCGCCCCGGCGTCGAGGGCCGCCAGGGCAGCCGCCCGGCGCCGGAGGAGGAGCTTGATGTGCGCGAGGAGGTGCGACACGTTCTCGGCTTCGGAGGTGGAGGAAGGCGGGTTGTTGTTTGGGGCATTTGTGGTCGTCGACGCGTCGCGACAGATCAAAGAGCCCGTGTCGGACAACCTGAAGCTGTCGTCCGACCAGCAAATGCTTTCGCGACGGAACGCCGCGCTCGCCAGCCTCTTTCCCGTCTGAAGTAAAACCATGGCGTCCTCCATTAGACCCAGATGGCAGCACGCTTCGCCGAGCACCAGATACCTGCAATATTCCACCATTCATTCGAAGAGGATCCATCATCAGTGAACGACGAAAAAAAACAACTCGATCCCGCGACTGATCAAATTTACAAGAAGACATTAAACAGTCGAAGACACGTTTGGCCATGGCGAACGAGAGGGGAATACGCCTGGAACTTCTCAACCAAATTGAGAAAAAAAATATAAAACACCCAGCAACTTGTCATTGAGACCTAGACCCGATACGATTAAGACGGGGAGCATCTGGGTTTCCACTCTTCGAAATTCAAGCAGAGAAAACAGAAATAAATTCCCCAACTGACCGCTCATTGTTTTTGAAATTGCGCAAAATTTGTTCCAAGCACACAGAAGAAGCGTTTTTCTCGGGAAAAAAACAAACAAGCGAAGAAAACCTCAGAATTTGTGACAGAGCACGTGTGATTTGTATATAAAAATTTGGATGAACTACAAACATGATAACTACCAAAGAGTCGGAGAAGTTTACCTCCATTGGCCCTCTTTTTCACAATTTTTACATAGGCCGGCCAGAACTTTCTTCTTCAAGTCTGAAACAGAGAAGCACTTGAACGAATGGTCTCCTTCCCCATCTTTCGATCTCGGCGAGGACGAGTTGTCCGACGCAGAAAGGAGCTTTACCCGTTCTCTAGAGTGGTGCTGAGAGGAGATATCGGAGGAAGACGTGTCATCGGATTGCACTTTGAAGCTGGGAATGTAATCCTGGAGCATATCGGCCACATCTTTGAATCTGCGGATGTAGAGGAGAGACCTGGCTTTCAGCTCCAGGGCAGTCTCTAAACGAGGAGAAACGGCAAGGGCCGCATCCAGAAGATTAAGAGCCGAGGCGATCTCTGAGTGCTCCCGGGTGGCAATGAGCGCGCGAGCATCTTTGATGTATTTTTCCACGATCTGTCAATATTAAAGAGAAAGTGAATCCATTAGTATAGTTGTGTACAGATGAACATCCAAAGACATCTTTCTCCGTGCCATTTTTCAACCCCAGTACAGTGAGTGATGAGAGGCATCACTAAAGCCAAAGCGATTTTTTCTTTTTCCCGTGCAAGCCTAGCTCTTTCCTAGAAACAGAGACTACGGGAAGTAGTAGCAGAAAATGGCGATTCCCGAAGAATGTTTTCTTTCTATAAATCTACTCAAGGAGTTCGTGCGTCCAAATATAGAAATTTTACCAAGTTATCAGAAGATTTCAGTAGAATCTAAGCGAGATTTACAAAGAGCAAAGACACATAGCAGAGCACTTCAAACGAAAACGCAGGCAGAAGACAGCACGCCATTGTAATTTCGGCAGATAAAGCAGGCAGGAAACAAACACATCCAGATCTCCTTCCGAACTAAATAGAGAGATGAAAACCGAGTGTCGACAACCAAAAGAACCTATAGAAAGAAGATCGTCAATGCACAAATACGCACACGAGAAAAAAAAAAAGAAAAGAAAGAAAGAAACGGATTAACCCCGTTTGCATCAGCGCCATCTGCCAGACAAGAAAAGGATCGTGATCGATTTCCATCGCCAAACTCGTGACATTGCAACTGAAACGCGCAGGAAAATCCCAGAAAAAAAAGAAAGACAACAAACAGATGAAAAGAAAAACAAAAACTTGGCATTCAGGACAATGTACAAAGATCACAACGTCCCGAACTTGTTCGAAGCTCGATCTTCACAAGGGAAAGAGAAACGATCAAGGAGGGATGGATGCGGAGTCAGGGAGAAACCACCCACCTTTCGATTGCTCAGCCACCAGTGCTTCTTCTCCGCAGCCAAAGACGGCGAAGACGACGACATTGTCCCAAGAACATCACCTTCGCTTCATCGGCTCGTTGTTGTCTCTTCCAGACTTTTCTTGCCCAACCGGGTAGAAAGGGAGAAGAGCCGAAGCTGCGGGAGCACAGGGACGAAGAGGCGAGAAGAAAGAACCGATGTTTTTATATATTGCCTTTCCCAGGGTAAGGGGCAAAACGGGAACAAGATGATCCAGCAACGCTGCCAGCTTTCACCCTCGCAAAGCTTCCGTCCTCGAAATTCTTCGCTGGCAGATGCCGAAAATAAATCCTAACCGGCGAACCCCGGTTAAAAGTCCGCACTCCCGGTCAACCTTCACGGGTCTCCGGAATTCAACCACCGGGAAAAGCGAGGCGGGGCCCGATGCGAGCTCCCCCACTCATCACAACTCTTTGTTGACAAAAATGCCCCTACGCCGATGACGAGGCTGCCCTCAACAGCAATAACTGATGTTCGGTTACCTCAGCTGAAAAGACGAAAATAAAGGGAAGAAACAGACGGCAGAGCCCCCTCCGCCTGCGGCTTTTACGAGGAAATTAAATGACGACCCGAGCAGCAAAAAATAAATAAAATGTTTTTTTAAAAAAATGACTAACTTAACTTAAATGACGAGTAAATGATAGAGTATAGACAACTGGAGGTCCCCCCTGCCCGGGACATAATAACCGTTCGATTGAGTTTTCAGAAAACTCACACGGCCGGCGGGCCCACTCCCGTATAATCATCATTCAACAATATCATTTCCGGATCAACTAATTACCTGATCAATTATTTAATCATGGGGTTTCAAATTTTAAACTTGTCAGATATCATCAATAATGAAGTCGGTAATTGGGGGGACTAAATTAAAGGAGGATTACCACTTGGCACAGCTCAAGTGGGAACAATAATTAAAAAAAAAAAAAAAAGTCCAACTAATGTGTGTTAGTTAATTGGTTTAATAAATTAACCAGATGAGGGACACGAGGGGATTAGGTGAAAGGGGAAGGGGAGATTGAGTAAATGCGAGAAAGCAACATTTAAAGGTGGGAGAAAGTGACCGCACTCTTCTTCCACCACAAGGATCTCGTCCTCTTTTCTTAACTTTATTTTTTTTTAAACAGATAAAAAAATAAAAAATATTTTTTTTACAAGGGAAAATGGAAAAGCAAAGAGAAGATGAAAAACGAAAGGCAAAGGGAAGTTTTAATGGGAGCACATGCGTTTGCATGAGCCCCACATTTAAGTCCAACCAAAAAAAATCAGTGCGACCCAACCCGACTCGGTTACTACTTACTTCCGAGTGAATTGGTTTCCGAGTCTCGAGTGGAAAAAAATCATGCCGTGCCACTGGTGCCATTGCCATCTCACGTTATGCTTGCTGGGTCATTAATGGGATCGAGGTCTCTGGGGACGTCCATATGGCGAATGGGGAGAGGACGGTGGCATGTGGGGACGGTCTAGGGGGTCAGCCCAAGTGCAGCGGTTAGATCGGATGGTTTTTAATTAAGTTGGGAGGGTTCTGATGACTGCTCCAGGTGGTCCACGAGAGACTGGTACATGTAATGTATCATCAATTATCATGGTCTGACCCTTCCATGCACCTGTCGCTGGGGAGTAGAGAAAACAATAATAGCAGCACAGCTCGCTTTTGCAGAAGCAGAAGCAGAAGCACAATTGGCCAAAAGATGTACAGTATCTTTTTCTTAAGCCACAGGGAAAGGCAAATAGATATCACGGCGCCAAACGGCCCAACGCCAGAACTAATTACAAGCGAGACGTGTTTGTTCGGATTCTGAGTGGTGGTTTTCTATTGCCTCTTGTATATTTTACTGTAACCCTTGTGAAGAAGGTGATTTCAACTAAGGATGACGGAGCCGTGAATTATCTGCAACCGAGGGGATCATATATGGGGGGGTCCCTTTTCATGCTGCTGGACTACTTTGGTGATAGAGATGGGTCGTGGAAGCTCATGGAGTGCAGAACACTGTAGGGATCACATCCTTGTTGTATTGCAACAGAGGGGGAATGAGGAGAGGGAGAGGACGCCCTTTTGTGAGCCACAAAAAGGATCCATGGATTCCTCCTTGCATGTGGGATGGGACCCCCGTCGTCGGACGGCCTCCCCCATGAAGGGTAGGGAACCTTTTCCACTGCAGAGGGTGCTGAACCCGAGTTCTCACGAGGTCTATTGGACTTGTACAGGGAACTGTACTTTGATGAAACGCGTTTCCCCTGTTCCTATTCCATCTTCCAAAGTTTCACGTCCAAGAAGCTGTATCAATCCCCCTGACAGTTTTGCCACGAGTAGGAGGGTTTTCAGGTGCAGAGTGTTTATCCAGTTCGTGGAGTTTCTTCTTTCCTCTCTTCTGGGCTGGGTTTTACTTTTTACCCAAAAAGGAGAGGGCAACCAGTAGAAGGAAACCAAGGCAACCCCAAAAAAAACCAAAAAAAAAAAAAAACACCAAAGAAAAAAGAGTTCCTTTACTTCCTTTTCCTTCAAGTCAAGACTTTGGATAGGATAATGCTACAGGAAATCCAAAGTTGTATTCTCTGAGGCTTTTTGTCAGATACAGCATGTGCGAGGGAGTCCCCGCTGCCATCTCCCAAGGAGCCAATACACCCTCTTGTGTTCTCCGCTCATGGGGACCGCCAGCTCCATCCCGAAGAGAGACAGACAGACCCATCTGCTTGGGTTGCTTCCAAAGCTCTTGTTTTGTTCAAACTCCAAACTTTAATCAACAACCCCTCCCCTCTACACACACACAGAGAGAAAGAAAGATATTAATGGCTGCCGAGTGGCATTCACGTGAACAGAGTAATGCAGATGTGTAAACCTTTGTTTTGTTAAACAAATCGGGAATGTTGCTAGATAACCTTTTAATGTTGTTTAACCTCTCTCATCCCTCCCCTGCAATGCCGTGACTCCTCTATTTCAAAAGAATCACTCCTCGCCCATCCCCGCTTCGCCTCTTTCCTTCATCTTCAAATTTCATTCCCCTGTTTCCCAAAGTTTCTGGTAACAACGGGAAGTGGGCAGAGGAGAAAATCCTGAGACACCATCTGCTTCGCTTCTCTGGAGCGCAGCCTCTCATGGCAATGCTCCGAGGGGCCAATATGATAACACTTTACAGTTAGATCGCAAGAGAGACGCTCCCATCATCTTGACATGTCCTCTCCCGGGGAGCAGGATGATGCAGATTGTTTACGGACCCGAACAAATAATAAACAAGCTAACAATAATATAATCCAAAAACCCCATTCCAGCATGTGAGGCCCCGGTCGATTGCATCAAAAGCTTTGATAATAATGGACAATACATGGCCATTGTTTGCTAGCACAACCCTTTCAGACATGTGCGAAACAGAGAGGCTTTCAGAAACCGAGAGATAAGATTCTTAACAGCATCCAACGTTACTTTGTTTATAAAAGAAAAGAAGAAGACGTCCGGGCATCGGAAACGGAAACAGAGCTTCGATTGGTTTAAGGGGAAGATTTCACTGAACAGTATCTTTGTTTAGAATATTTCTTTTGATTACCCAATCCCCATATCCTCGTTTGCCCAGATATACCAAATAACACATCGAATTGCTGCTTCTTGTGAGTGAATCAGTGATGATAACCACGCCTTTGAATCAAAGGAATCTGTCATTGCGAGTGAGGCCTAGCCCCTTGTGTCTGACCCTATGAAACTACGGCACAGCTAAGATAGTTATTTAACACAAACACCCATTTTATTAAATTAAACAAGAATATTTAGTTTTGTACGTTTGAGAACTCTTGTGAATGGTGATCACCTTTTACTCTCGTACCTGTTTTTCTAATAGAACAACTGACAAGTATGGGCAACTTAATATTTAATACCCTTTGCCTGTTCAATCTATTAAAGTGATTTCCTTCATCAACAAAATGAAAATTTAACTTTGAGTAGAGTGAGTATATTATAATAACATCTATGACAAATACAGTTTTTGTTTTTATCAGGAAAATATATACAATTAAAACAATGGGTTTTTCTATTCTATTTTATGACATATTAACGTACATATAATTTCATATGTGAACTAATTGTATGAAGTTTTATGGATGTTTTTTGACCTATACATATGCTAATAAATGAATAAATAAAAAAGTAATATAGCACCAATTATGATTTCCAAAGACACAAATAGTTAGGCAGATATTAATCCAAACAAGTTATTTCATACTTGAAAATTTACCCTCTAGACTCATTATTTCCGTATTTGAGTTTAAGACCCTCTCAATTTAAGTTAAACAATTATGATAGTAATACAGTTTGAGTAGGGATGGCGGGAGAGATGGGATTGGATAATCCACCCCTGCTCACAATCCCGTCTTAATACACCCAAGAAAAGAGGGACGAGGGATGGAGACCCACTTGGTGTCGAACCCACATAGCTGTATGGTCACATAAGATGCCGTTACATGATCGAGCACCAATATTATATTTAATTTAATTTTTTTTTATTTTTTGTTTTGCCAGGTCAAAAGGTGCTGAAACCTATTGTAGCTGTATGGTCCATATGTTATAGACGTGAAATTACCTTCCATTTATATGACATGGTGTCCAGAGCCATTAAATACCATAAAGTTCCATCTGTATCTTCTAAATATGACTGACGAGACTTATAACAAATGTTATAGAGTAAATAGTCCTTGCTGTCTAAATGTGTCTGGCACCGACTCATTTCAGTGAGAAGTTCTCCTCATAAAGTTTAACATTGTGGTCAAATAGGTCTTGTTTGGACCTAAGTTTTTCATTTTCTTATAACAAGCCAAATCTCTGACAGAAAGACTAATCTTGCTAAGAATAAGCTAGTTCAATTCCAACAAAAAATTTTGATATTCTTACACCTGTAATGAAGGAAAAGGATAAAGATACCTTTCGGGAGAATTATTCCTTGTAATAGTAAGAACTATGTCATCCACATGGAGAAGAACAAAAATAAGTCATTGCTTACCTTTTTTTAACAAACATGGAAGAATTAGAGAGACCTACGTAGTGTCCATAATTCTTCAAGATCTAATCTTAGTTTTGCAAACTATGTATGCTCTAAGAGTTTGTTAAAGTACATAAGTACCCGTAATTAATAAACATACTTTGAGAAAAAAAACTATGCATTTTTCTCTTTTTCAACGTCTCCTTGAACAAAATGCATATTCTACATCCAATTCGTAAATAGGCTAATAAAGATTGGTACGCATAGGCAAAAGAACTTAATTAACATAAACATGCCAGTTTGGGTAAATCAACTAAGCAACCTTAATAGTATTCTAAAGTGCTACCACCAAGTTATTTGAATCAATTTTATTCTTTACATTTTGCCACTATTCTAAATAAAGATATGTTTCTTACAAATGCATGGGAGGCAATTTGTGTGTAATCTAAGTAGTGACGTATAAAGAAGAGGAGAGACGATGAGTAAACTATATTTGAGTTTCGGGTTATCATCATATTGCAAGAACGAAGATTTTTGAGAGGTATACGAGGTCTTGAAAAAGGGTTTAAGAGAGTCATTAGAATCAGCATCATTTTCAAGTGTAAGTTCACCAGAATCAACATTGGTGTCAATATCGCTTCCAAAAGCAGTTTCACCATAATCAACAACTTCGGATAAAAGAAGGTGAATTATTCCTTAGGGATAATATATTTGTGAGCTCCTTTTTGTTTTTATTTTATTTTATGGAAAAAAGTAAAGAGGTAGATATAGTAACTAGTATTATGTTTAAAAGCTTTTTTTTGCAGGCCGCATCATGACTCTTTTATTAAGTTTCCGAGCTGAGAAACGAAGCATGACAAGATGCTGAATCCACCAGTGGAGCAGCCTGTCCCTAACTCGACAAATTCGATGTCCATATCAAATTAAAAGTTTACAGCAAAAGGCAATAATCTCACACACAAGATGCCACAGTCGATGACACTGTAGGTGCTGGTATTAATATTCCACCTACTCAATACAGTAAACACAAATTGCTCCACCACCTTCATTCTACAGCATCTGTCTATACACAAAAGATTAGGTGAAACAGGAGTTATTGAATGGGCATTTCACATTTGGTTGGATGGAATCGGTCACTATAAAGTACAATATAATACATATATATTATATTGCAAACTCCCCTTGGTAGAAAAATATCTCTAACAAAAAAGCAAGGGTTATTGATGTGGCGAGAAGCTTACCAACTTCCAGAAGTACAAGCTGGTCTCCTTGGTGGGAGCTGTTGATGAGGTGTTCGCTGTCAACATATTCAAACCATCTTTTCAGCTGAAACACATCTCCTCCCACTAAACCCATTTAAGCTATGCCTAGTACTTATCCCACATACATACATGTTAATCTAAGCTCTTAACATATAAAAAACTATTTTTATTTTATAAAATCATATATTCCAATAGCCATAAAATATTGGGTTTCCAAGAATCAAAAGACATTTTTCTAGATACACCAGTTTTCTATCTATCATGGTTGAACAATTGGTCTCACAGAATAATTCAATTATTAAAAAAAAACGAGTTAGACCAGGCAAATCAAATCAAATTGACCTCTGACTCGGAAGGACCGGGCCAGAGTCAGTGGGGACCTGCCCCTTAACAAAAGGGTTGAGAATACAGTCTCTGAGTTGATCTTCTAAACTCTAAATCCGAGTCAACCCAGCCTAGCAGAGCCCCCACTCGACCGAGTTGCTCTATTCATACAGATACCCGAAAATCTTGGTTGAGTCAAGTCACCCACCCGATTAATTTGCTTATTGGTACATGTCACATGTCACCACATTATACTAAATACCCCATTTACACTAAATACCTATATGGACACAAAGGTAGGCCGAGAGGTCCCCCCAACTCCCGAGTCCCAACTCCATGATTGGGGTTCGTCTAGATCTGCCAACCCACAAATCATTTCTCTCCCACTGACGCTAATTTCGGGACCCACCAGATTACCAAACTTTGTTGCATCGTTCCGAACCCCACACCCGTACCACAGCACGTAGTCACAATTAATGATGAGAAAGAACAAAGAGTATGAAACAATTATCAACCTAGTTTGAAAACGGAATCTCTCTTTTTCATGAAAAAGCTGGGAAGGAACACTTTGTACGTACTAGTACCTGCAGCTTCGGGCGTAACGATTCCACCACGGTTTTGGATTTCTGACCCACGCTGTCTGCTTGCTGTTATAATATCAAACAACGGACGAAATTAATACATGGCGATGAACGAATTGGGCAGCATTAGCTGCTAATTCCTTGCTGTACAGTACTTAATGGGGTTGTTTGATGTTTCTCGAGAGTCGGTTACCTTTCCCAAAACCCAGTCAGCGGAGTCGAAGAAAGCGCGTTCGTTATCCTGAGAGGCAATTGAAGGAATTAAATGGTGTTAAAGAAGAGTTTCGTTGAGTTGCGCAAGGAAAGAATTCTTCTTTTTGCTTTTCCGCCCAATGGAATTTAGCTTGTTTGATTACCTTGGAGATCAATGGCTTCTTCTTCGGCACCAGTCCTCCGTATTTATTTACGAATGTGGCACCCTTTTCACATACGACAAACAGAGGAGGTTAATGGGTTTACTGAACCTTAAACTCCTATTTTAGACTTATAGTTCATCATTTCATCTTTTGATAACATGGCGTGAAAGGAGAAAAAAAAAAAAGAAATTTCTTTAGAATAAACCAAAGGTAGCATGGAATCAAGCAAAATGCACCGATCGATAGTTCTGCACCGAAAAATAATTATAGGTCTCGAATTTTGAGTATCTGGATTCTGAACACGACAATGGTTGAACGATTCAGGGAACGGTTTTCTGAATTTCTACAAACAGCCATTTCGCGGCATAAAGAAGAAGGGCGGAGAAAGGTTGAAAAGAGGGATCCGAAAGCAGGAGTTCGATAACAAAACAGTATCTCAATATTACCTCCTCCTGAGAGATGAATTCTTCCCCTCTGCCACAGCCCGCCATCTCCGGCTCTTCGACAATGTCTCAACTCTGAACAGCAAAAGACACATAATAAGTAGAGCAAGGAAAGGAAAATTTTCACTCAAGTCACCCACTCACCACCTACAACCCAGGTCTCCGATTTCCTATCCCCTGTTTTTCTTATAGAAAAAAAAATGTGAAATTGAGCGTGCAAGAATAGCAAAATTCCACATTGCGGCAAGTCAAATGTCGTAAACTCAAGCAACAGAGAAGAAAACGAGAGAAAAATGAATAAGAGGAAGAAGAAGTTACCTTTACTTGAAAGAGAGATGAGAGAGAGAGAGGGGGGGGGAGAGCAAGAAGGGGAAGGAGGGTGTGCGGACTCGCAATGGAGAGGAAACGTAGAGGAGCGGAATTTAAAGAGAGGAAAACGGTAGGAATATGTGCTTTGGGAAGAATTGGAGGTCAGGGTTTGGCTTGAGTGTCGAGTGAGAGAAGATGAGAATATTCATCCATGCATCAAAAACTCTATTTCAGTCCCATCTCTGGAGCGTATTTGAGGTAAAGCGTATGGTGATTTGCAGTTAGGATATCGCCATCCCAAACTGCTACAGTCCATGTCTATTGTCCATCTACGCTATCAACAACACACACCTTCACGTGCTCATCTTCGTCGGCAGCCGACACCCCCCCTTTCCCCTTCTCCAACCCCACCTCTCTCCCTCAAAATCCACAAGTGGACCCCTTTCTTGCTCTGTTGGCTAGTTCCATGGCCTGCCACGTACTGATATTATCCAACCAGACCTTTCCACGTAGCTGGGCCATGTTACTTTTAACCATGGACGTTATCCCTGAGTTCTGCCTTTTATTCTCTCTGAGCAGCGAGCGAAGAAGAAATATCCGATGTATAGCCTGATCTCCACTTATCCCGATCACTGGACACGGGCTCTTTACGGCCCAGAAGAGAGATTTCTCAAGTCTCTCATTTGGTTGCGTATCGCTTGTTTGTACAAATGCCTAACCGAGTGGGATTGGCTGTGCTGATGTTGTTTTTGCAGTAACCAACCGCTTTTGTTGGCAAGAAGATTGATATCAGCAGTTTTAATTTACTTGTTTGGTGAGTTTGCCGGACATCATTTAATTTGGTTGGGAAACGGCGTAATTTCTTGCAATCTTTTTGTGGATCCTAACGGTGATTGTGATGAGATGGTAAAGCCTCATCAATTAAGTTGTGCTCTTAATTCAAAACCTCATCGATCACTCGCCAGAATGGAAAGATCGTAGATTTTATGATTTCGTGATGAAAGCAGCGACCGAGGTACCTCGGTGGGTCTAATCCAAAGTATCATTAACGCCTCACCACTCATTCATGAAAAGTTGGGTGTTATTCAATGTTTAGTTATGAAAGCTCGAAAGTTCTCCATCCTCGGCTCTCAAAGGTTGACATCGATCACATCGTTGATACAGCAAGGGGGAAAAAAACAAAAGACAGTACTGTTCATTGATAGAAGCATGATGGCAACTGTAATAGATTTACAGTAGGGATCAGAGGCCTTCGTCTCCAACCCACTTTGATGAATGAAAAACCTTGTACACAATAAGAGGGCAAGCCAAGCAACCTCCTCTTTTCGGAGGCACTCGAAATTACAAATACTTCAATCCCCAATCTTCACACCTACTGCTAACTACAGCTTATAGTACGCATTCATCCAACCCAGACTTCCAAATTACTCTGCACCAAATTAACAATCTTCTATAGTATTCGTATATAATGAATTTTTTGATTATTTTGAGTTGTGTAGAAAGCTTGACACTTAGTGTCATTTGTTGATCTTTCTTTCTTTTTATTTTCTTCTCAAAAAATCAAAAAAATTAATGTTGACGGTTGCGCCCATTAATAGTAATTTTTGTTGACCATAGGGAGAAGGGCGCGGGTTGATTAATTAATTGAACGCCCTTCTCTAGCTTTCTGTTGTGGTCCTTGTTCTGATTATGATCCGATCTCCACTTGGGCGGTTTCCGCTTGAAGGGAGACGGTGTGGGTGAGATCGCCGATGTGGAGGAGGTGGTCCCCCATCGGGATCCGGCGAGTGCCGTGGTTGTCCACCACGCTGAGGTCCTTGCAGACGTGGACCCCCACGGCCACCCGCGCCCGGGACTTGGCTGGGACGTGCACCTTGTGGAACCCCACCAGTTGCTTCTGCGGGGCCCAGTCGCCCGCGGGCGGGGACGAGTAGACCAGCAGGGTGTGTGACCCGTCCACGTCGCCGACGTTCTGCACGTCCACGTCGACGCCGACGTGGAGGCCGGTGCACTTGGCGTGGGTGACCTTGACGCCGGCATTGGCGGAGAAGGTGGAGTTGAGGGAGGAACCAACGCGGCGGCCGTGGAGAGGGACGGCGAAGGTGGTGGCGACGGGAACGGCCGCCTCGGCGAGGGAGTGGACGAAGCGGGTGTAACTCAGCCCGTGCCCGAACGGGTACACGACCGGACCCTTGTAGAACCGGTAGGTCCGACCCGGGTAACCTCTGGACGGGTCCGCCCGCATCGCCATATCCGTCATCGGCACCTTCTTCACGTACTCTTGAGGATACCACGTCATCGGCAGCTTCCCACCTGCACAGTCCGCAAAGAGTAGTACTTATTCATTCTCCGTGCATGCATATGCAGTTCAATGCAAAACAATATAGCATCCGGCGGGGGTGGCCGGAGCTAGCACTGAATGAATGAATGAATGACTTACCGGGATTGTGGGTGCCGAAAATAACGTCGGCGATGGCTTGTCCTCCTGCCTGTCCGGGGTATCCCACCCAGAGAATCGAAGGAACCCGGGGATCCTTTTGGGGGACGGAGATGTCGACGGGACCGCCGGACATGATAACTAGGATGGTGGGACCCCTGGAAGCCAAGGCAACCTTGTCGACGAGCTCCTTCTGGCGACCCGGGAGGAGGAGGCTTTCCCTGTCCTTGAACTCCGCCTCCTTGGACTGGTCGAGACCCACCACCAGGATCGTCGCGTCGGCCTGCCGCGCCGCCGCGACCGCAGCCTCGATGGGCTGCTCGCCCCGGCAGGTCACGTCATTGCAGCCCCGCTGGTGAATGGTCTTCACGTACAATCCAATACCCTGCAGAGGGGTCGTGTAGTGGCACGCCACCCCTGAAACAGCCCGAAATAAGATCTATCACTTGTACTGGGCTTCCGGCCTCAGAACTCGCAGTTTTTCTTTTTATATATATATAAGTACTGATCCCAAGCTATATATAATCATTTATAATGTTTCAGTCGTGGGTGTTGGAGAATTTGACTTACCGGCGTAGTTGCCGATCATGGTCTCGGTGACGTCGGAGTTGGGACCGATGACGGCGACGGAGCGGAAGCGATTACGGTCAAGGGGCAGCACCTGTCTGTCGTTCTTCAACAACACGATGCCTTGGCGAGCCGCGTGGAGGGCCAGGTTCTGATGATCGGGGGCGCACACGTGCTGGGGCCCCAGGTGACCAAACGGCTGATTGGATGGCTCTCCGTCGAACATCCCCAGCCTCATCTGCACCGTTATGGTGTACGCAAGCGCGAGGTTCACGTCCGCCTCCGCCAACTTGCCCTGAGCCACCGCCGCCTGCGTGTGCAACGCCAAAAACGGCCCACAGTCCAAGTCCAAACCTGCAATACGACACAGTTAATAACTTAATACAATATTAACTAACAAAAAATCAGTTAATTAGGAGGCCAAAGGAATTAGCAAGTGGCCGGGGGTACTTGCCTGCTTTAATTGCATCAGCCGCCGCCTCTTCCGGCGTCGCGGTATAGTGTTGGGTATCGTAGTACACCCCGACGGAGTCGCAGTCCGAAACGATATACCTGCAATATATAAAACTCGATATTATATATGTCATGCATGTATGTGTTTGTTACATTTCAATATCCAAATCGTGGATGGGAGCTAGGCTTACCCATTGAGACCCCAGGCCCCCCGAATGGTGCTCCTGAGGAGCTCCGGGTCGGCGCAGGTGGGGACACCGTTAACCTGATTGTACGAGCACATGACGCTCGCAACCTTGCCTTCCACGACGCAGGCTTTGAAGGGCACGTTGTAGGTGTCTGCCAGGTCCTGCTTGCTCACCTGCTCCCCCATCAGACGTGCCCCTTCCCCGCGTTAGAATCATCCCGAAAGCGACACACAAGAAATAATTTTCACAGACACAAGAAACAATTATATGTGTGTGACGCTAAAATATAACGCTCGAATGGCCGACAGGTCAGTGAAAGCAAAATATTCCTCCTACTTGGTTAACCCTTTTGGACGTTAATCAGGTGTAGGAAATTTTGGACTCGTTAGCCGCCCCCTCCTTCCCCCCTTTGGCTTCTAATTCTCCGCAGCCTTTATTTACCTTTTGAAAGCAAGCGCGCTCTCAGCTTCATATCTCAAAGGTTCTCTCTCTCTATATACGTCATCGGAAAACTACGTACGTACATTCGCGACCAAGTATTTGTTGGTTCAGTGGTTGGGATTATCCAATAAATTTCCATTGCGTCGGCCTACTTTTGGTTGCTCGTAATGGTGGACAGAGAATTGTTTGTTTAGAAAAAGAAGGATTCCCAGTTTTCCAATTTCCGAGTTCTAACATTGCCCCTTTTTCCCATCGACGCCGCTACCCTGACAACGATGGCAGACCCGCTTTTCCAATTTATATAAGCAGCAGATGCTGCTCGTATTCAATGAATGAATGTGCTACTCTGCTCACTCACGAGACCGAGCAGTGCAGACACAGCGTGCCCATCGCGCGGTCGTTTCGAAATACAAGAAAAAGAAGAAGAAAACGACGGACGGACGTACCTTTGCATTGAAATGAAACCGATCGACGCCGTTCCAGTTGTCGATGTCGTAGGCGGTGTAGTGCTTGCAGCAGGCGGCGACCTTAAGACGAAGACCCCCGGGGCCGTATGGCTGCTGCAGGCCTCTCACGTACCTGGCGGCGTACTTGGAGGCCAGAACCGGGTCCTCCCCGGGAGTCTCCTGTCCACGGCCCCATCTCGGGTCCCTGTATATGTTCACGTTGGGGCTCCAGTACGTGAGTCCCGCCACGCCTCCGTTGTACATCGCCCTCGCTTCATCGGATACCACCTGCCAAAATTACATTAATTGTAAATAAATATAGATAGAGCACTACTACTAGTCAATAGTCTTGAGGGGCATGACGGTCTTTGCCTGGTCACGTGAGACTCTATTCTTCTTTCCCGTATGGTCTGATCTACGCAGAACACGTGAGTAGCCAGCCTTTTTGAAAATAGAGAAAAACATCATGCATAGGAATGCGCGCAAGGCACGGGAGGGGAGGGGTCCACTCACTATGGCACCACTAATACTTACCACTCGATTTAATGGACAGCTGGGATTCTTCTTTTGGTAAGATCTACGGGAAGTATAGGAACCATGATTTTGGATGGGTCCACAGCTGTAAGCAACAACATGCCAGGTCAAGTGGGACTCACTGGTGCTACACTGCGATGGACGGAAAGACCCGAATACCCCCCGCAGCCGCAGCCGCAGGAGATATCTATAATGTAAATAAAAATAAGAGCAAGAATAATATATGTATCGGCACCGAAAAAGTCATGGAAGATTACGGGTGAGACGTCTAATGAAATGAAACAGTAAGCGAGGTAGTCAAGAAGGTCGCCAACACGAGTAAAGGAGTCTTATCTTCAACCCTTTTTTAATTTTCTTTCATTTTCATGTGTTCTCTTTGTTCTTTCTTCTCTAATCAATAAGGAAGTGGAGGAGAGAAGAAGAGTCAATGATTCTTACTCGTCCGATCTCTTCCCAGAGGGATTCGTTGAAGGAAGCGGCGGTGAGGATGACTTGAGGGAAACTGGTGGCGCCGGGGAACTGGCCCCCGAACTTAGTCCCGGGTCCGACGTTGGAGACGCCGTGGAGCGCCTCGGACCACCACTCGTACCCCTCGATCCCGAGGCGTGGCACCGCGGCGGCGTTGTTGACGAGGAGGCGGATCTTCTCACCCAGCGTGAGCCTTCCGATGAGATCCTGCACCCGCTTGTGGATGGGCATGCCGGTCCGGCAAAAGGGGAAGTTTCTCGCATTCCCGACGCAGGCGAATGCGGGGCGGGAGGCGGAAAGGGGGAGGGAAGATGAAACGAGACACAAAACGAAAATGAATACGGAAATGGAAGCCTGTAGGTTGGAACCCATATTGGTGAGACTGGAGAGTCTTTTGGGTGAGATGAGGAGTGAGCTAGGCTGCGTTTATATAGTCGAAAGGGAACAGACTCGATCGGTTCTCCACGTCAGATATGGCTGTTGAATAGACGTAAAAGTTCGGATTGCAAGTTGCAACGATGAAATAGTACTGGGGTCGAGAACGAAAACAGTGAGAGAGAGAGAAAGAGAGAGCTATGGAGATGTATACAACCAACAGAAACGAATACGATCAGAAATATATATCCAAGAATCAGTGAACCACCGTTTTTAGATATTAAACAAGGAAGAAAAGGAAAGAAAAGGAATTGGTGGTTACTAGGGTTATAGGGCGGCCAAGAGGTTTGAGTCTCTCACTCACACTAGTGTGTACATGCACATCATTTTGGTTTCGGTGCTTTTGAGCTCTCCGAACTAACCAATGCCACGAGATATGGAAGAGAGAGAGAGAGAGAGAGAACCGAGGGATGAAAAAAAAGGGAGATAGAAAAGAACCTCCAATTTAGCCACATTTAACAAGATCATACCATTGCTTGGCGGGAAAGGCAAACAAAAAGATAACCAGATAACTAGACGTAAGAGATTGGGTGTGTTGGGTTCCTCTAGAGTCTGTTGTCTACTAACCCATAAAAACGAAATGATGATTAAAGGCTTCGGCGTTAAGCAGTCACGTCAAGAGCAGAAAACTGGAATCCACTTAATTAGAAGCTCTTGTGGTTTAATAAATCGTGGGTTCAGTTGTCATCTCACGGGAGATTCGTTAAGGGCGTGAGGTTCAAGTAAGTGCGGCGGTGGCTCGATCGGTTTGGTCGCAGGTGCGTGGCCAGTGCCGGTGAAGTGGTAGGGCACGACTGTACGGAGGGGACGGGGTTGTTACTTTTCGTGGTTAAAAATTCGTCGTGGGACCCACACACTCGGTGGACCCTATATTTATATATATTTAAATCACTTCAATTTACCACCTCCCAAAACCCCCAAAAATATCGAGAAGCAAACTCGAACAAGAGACAGAGTAAGGGTAGAAGTGGAATTGCATAATTAGTATTTGGTGGGAAATAAATAAATTATCAAAATAAGAAAAAAAAAGAGAAAAGTTGAAAAAATGGAGGGGGAGGGGGGGTCCACATTATCTTATATTGGGACAGACAGCTTTATTATGGTTAGAAAATTCGTTGCGGGCGTCGTTTCCCTTCCTCCCCCATTCAATCCCTTGAACGACCTTGTTATTCCTTTTACCAAGCAATCGGGCCATACCTACTTGTCCCTATCTTCCGGGCCCACCCTCCACTCTACTCCAGCCCTTCTTTCCACATCTCAACCCCTATTATCTCCATGGCCTCCGTGGATCCCATTTCCCCCTCTAGAGTATCAGATATTATTTTATTTTTCTTAAGAGAGAAAAAATATAAAAAAAAAGTACTGACGGAGTTCAAGTTGGGCTCATGTTACTTTCCAGCAACTGTAATAACTTCAACCCCGTACGCGTTCGTGTTTGAAACGGGGTTCGTGGAATCTATAAAGTTTTCCTATAAAAGTCTAAGTGTAGAATTTAATGGGAAAAAAATAAATTGGTCCAAGTACAATTTTTCTAGAAAGCAATTTTATTTATTGTTCTTTACTTTATTTTTCCTTTCAAGCATATCTCTTACAGTTATTTTGATATGACATTTTTATTTTAGGTTTGTGGAACATTGGGATATTAATAAAGCCGATCGATGATATCGTGCATGAATAACCCCATTTTTTAAGGAAGCAACAATTTGGTGTAACCTCCTCGGCCTTCGTTTCCCTCCAGCTTTATCACCCTGGTTCTTCTTTGTAATTAGCGATCTTACCCATGTGAGAGTTATTTTTCCATTATTTAAGGGGATCCGGTAAGCATGCATGGTTTGCAATAAAAAAAGGAAAAGAAAATATTAAAGCGATCGATCGGCGTGAATTTATTTAATTTGGAGCATAGATTTCCTTCCACCACATGAGAACTATTGCAGCAAAAAAATAAAAAAATAAAAAAAAATTCCTGCTCTTGGTGGAAGAGAGTGTGTGCATAACTTTGCTACATAATTAAGCGGGGCCGAGTGACGCGTCAAGTCTAAATGCGGGGTGGAGGAATTTTCCTGCAAAGGCAACGCAGGATATTTCACGCCGTTATATAATTTGTTGCTAGGTGTACAAACAATACAAAATAATATGCATGTCACCATATAAATACTACACAGACAACTCGAGCAACATGGGAGATTAATTGTTTGTCATATTTAGGATATACTATATATACACACAATGTTGTATATATATATATACACGTGTGTGTGTGAATAATGCTAGTTGCACTTAGCCTATCGTACTTACCTCACGCCCTTGTTAGTCTAACCCATTGATGCCTAGGTTTATCCTCAAGAAAATAAGATTTAAAAAAAAATTTATACTTTTATGAGCTTAGATTAACACATAAGTCAAATAGGTGTGTCTAGCATTACTCTCTCTCTCTCTCTCTCTCTCTCTCTCTCTCTCTCTCTCTCTATATATATATATATATATATATATATATATATATATATAATGCAAGCATATATGGCGCTACATTAAATAAACTGTGTATATAGGTGATTACTAGATAGTCAAATTTCCAAGTTCTAGGGTTGCTTCAAGGACTCATAGATTGTTTGGCCTAGTCTGAAGCTCCTAATTCGGATTATCTGGTATCCATGTCGATTTATGATGTATCTAAAACCTAAAACATAAAAAAACATAGCCGATATATTCTTAGAATTAATAAAAGTGATCGGTTATATATATAACACTAAAGACCACCCATGCACTTATATAAATATTACATGGATAGTAACGATAGGAATTAGAATTATTCTAATCAGTGTGGGTGGGATCGATCCAGATGATTAATTACGGAACAATGATGTTTTTGTCTTTGTATTGAAATTCGGGTGAAGAGGTATCTTAGAAGGGGAAGGATGTCTGGTGGAAGAGAGAGATTGAGTGCAAGTTGGAGGGTATATAGTGAAGAGGGGCCGGCAGAGGGAGGAGGGACCCGGGCAGGTTGGCGCATGAGGATTATTGATGTGTCAATGAGCGATCGAGAGGGTAGGCCACCACAAGGGTTACGTAGCAATCCCGATCTGTGACCACTTTAAATATATATAGTGCATACATGCAACATCTCGATCGATGATCAGTAGCAGAGGATCGAATGGAAGAAGGAAAGAAGACAAAAGATAGTCGTGCCATGTAAGCAATAACTTTCTCCTTATCCGGACCAGCAGCTTCCCCAACATTTCAGAACTCTTCTCCAATCTCATTTAATTTGGATGAGGAGGAAGCAAGTTATAATATTATAAAAACACCGACGATAAATCGGTCATATACTAAAAAAATCAAATCAATTAATTTTGTTGAGAGATTCCTAGGATTGATAATGCATTTCCATCCATGCATGACGGAGCAGTCACGATAAGGTGTGTATTAGTGGGGTCCTCTCGAGTCCCGGCCGGCCGGGGATAAACGCGAACGTAGATATATAGATTACGCCATCGCATTTGATCTTTACGTAAACGGGTAGGAGTTTCCGATTTGACGTCCCCTATACGGCTTATTAATTAATTCCAACGGAGGTCCTTTTCCGGGCCGCAATTAATGAATTCCGGTGAGGTCGCCGGACCCACGTCCTCCGAGTTGGGATTGCGTCCTCCGGCCGGTTTGTCCTTCTGCGACCCGGCCAAATTCAGTATATCATGGAAGCTGATCGGGTTGATAAGCCGCGAGCGAGTGGTTTAATTAGTTTCTGTGTAATTCCTTCTTATCTAATAATAAATAAAGCCTTCTGAGATCGATGGGTCTAAATTGCCCGAGTAAATTAAAGCCGCTTTAGTGATTGATCACCGGCACTAAAACGGCTTTTGTGATGATTTGAATGTGGGTGCGACCCCGATTCGACTCTTCCTAATTCTGCATGAACGGGCCGGGAAGGAGAGGCTTCAAGTTTCCGCCAATATTGCCGCCCTGTTGAATTAATTCCCTGTTTTGGGAAAGAAGGAAGGAATGAATGGACGACGGAAAGACAGGTTCCCGATCATCTTTAATTTCCGAAATGGAAGAGACGGGGCTTATATATCTCTGTAGCTTTCAGATGAAAAGTGCGTCGTTGCTTTCAGTGAGAATCTTTCCGATCGAGCAACCTATTCGATCATAGAAATTAACAATTTGTACTACTACTACATTCTGTCTTCGGTTTCACAGTACCGTTCGGGTTCTCCATTCAATTTTGCCATCTGGAAGTTCGCTTCTGAGATAATTTTCAATGTGATGATCATCATCGTCAACTAACGTAACTACGTACGGCAGAGCTGCTTCTGCGTTTGCCTCCGAGAATACTACTTCCTTTCTCTGTCCTCGGAGGAAAAGTTGGCGGCCAGCAAAGTGACAGTCACAACTCCCTGGTGCATTCGTGGTTGCCATCATCGCCGCCATTGACGAGCTTCTAACGTCCGTATCTGCTCACCGAAAGCTAAGTGATTACCAATTTATGATATCAACACAACACCAATGATTAAGGAAATTAAGATCGAGAATATATGTAACTGAAATCTTTAACAACAGAATCAATATTCATATAATTAACTTTTTCCCCGTTAAGTTTCCATTTCAAAAAATCTTAATTAGTAACTACCCAGACTTGATCAGAATCGATCTACGAAATTTGGGTTTATTAATGACTATATCTTTATCAAATAACTGAAAGTAATTGATAACTCGTTTATTTTAAGCAACCAGATTTAGATACACGGCTAACAAAATGAATTGCGGGATCGTAATTACTTGGGATTCTCTTAACCTAAAGTAGGTCCCTAATTACCCCATTGTCTAGACAAAGGAGGAAAAGATAATTAATGACTTCTCTATAAAAGAGAAGTAGGAAGAGAGCCACCTCTTCATGACTTTTCCTTCTAATTCATTTAATTCAAAACAAGGCCCAATATTGAAATATGCCTGATGGTGAACTTTCAGTCTTCAAGGCCCAATATTTGACTCTACTGGTCAAGACACAATAACGGTCACTATGGTGGGTAAGAGAAGCGGCCGTCAAACTTAACTTGTCCAAATATTCATTCCGTCGTCCGCCGTCTATTGAATGGAATGTATGTAATGTGAATTTTAAATTCCAATTAGTAGTGGGATAATTTTACATGATTAACCCACTACCTATTATCATTTGAAATAGATAAAATGTGGATAATTTATCAATAAATCGTATAATATTCATTCCATAATTATTCTTCTTTAGAATATCACACATTTTCCGTTGCATTGTAGGATTAAAATTTTTCTTAACCATTCCATAAGTTACCCGATTATCTGTTTTACACCCTGATAAATAGATAGATAAACGGTATATGGATCAACTTCCTAATTAAACCTTACCGATCTAAGGAGTATTTATTAGTAGGAGGGTATATGGAAATACTTATCTAGCTTATTCCATATACCATTCAAAACCCTATTATGAAAGAGGCCATGGGTTCTGGTTCTCATACAAATCAATATGCTTTTAACAAAAACTCCATAGAAAAGGTACGTAGTTGATTTACAAAGTACAAACAATAAGATTAATATATTATCTGCACAAACTAATATGTTGGATGCAAGATATGCAAGAAAAAGTACCCCAGAGAACGGAATAGTCCGAAGAGAGGAAAGATACAAACGAAAGAAAGAGGTCAGAGAAGTCCTCGCATTTTATTCTGATTTTCCCTCTTCCCTGTTACGGAATTATATTCTTCATTTGAACACAGTTGGTGGGGAAGTTCAGTCTGAACTGCCCGAAATACAGTTCGTCTGTTGGGTGGAGTGAGAAGTTACAGTGGATATACCAATAATATTGACTTGACTTCTTAATTTACTCTCTGATGTTTAACAACTGAGCGACAAATACTCAGAGAGAGAGAGAGAAGAGAAAGAAAGGTCAGAGTTAGAGACTTAGAAAAATCTCTCGTCCTTTTCAGCATTAGAGACTTAGAGTTGATTTTCATAACTCGCCTAGTGAATTATAAAAGCTAGTATATATAACAGTCTCCAATGAATAAAAGGGTCCGATGTAATGAAGTTGACTGCAAATCGCGTTCTTCCACGCAATCAGCAGGTCGCAAATCACCGGTTAATCAATACCCCCATAGAAATGGGTGATCAATATCAGATAATTCGTTTCCAGCTACTTAAGATAACAATCACAGATGCCCAATTTTTTTTTTAATCGGTTGTCCAGCTCTTCTCCTACTTCTGCCATTCACCTCAAAAGGTCCTCAACTATATCGATTGACTCTCTCTCTCTCTCTCTCTCTCTCTCTCTCTCTCTCTCTCTCTCCTGTCACTAACTTCCAAAAATTGGGATGCATGTCAGATTTGATACCCCTCAAGTAGGAAGTGACCTTGCAATTTCTTCAAAAGTTTAATATAAAAGTAAGGGAGGAAAACACAGCCCTGCCTGGATCACATATCATAAATCTGTACACCAGACCGGGGTTTGGAGTTGCAGAGCTTCTCCGTCTCCGACGCAGCACAAATCAGTAACAATAAATAATGCCAGTACAGAAGATGGTTTGTGTACTTAAGACAAAAAATTAATGGCGCTCGTAATGAAGGAATCCCAGCTTTGGATCCACGTACTGAAATCCCACAAAAAAGCCAGAGACATTGAATCCGGCACATGGCTCTCTTCCGGAGTCAATGAAAATGGAAGAGGACCCCTCTCTCTTCCTTGTCTTCTCCCCCTTTTAGTAGTACTGTTGTACCAAATTCGGAACTCTGTCCGATGGGTGCAAATCGCCGGACCGAACCTGTCTCCCGTCACATGACGTTTCTCAACAACAAACTTCATCCGCCATTCCTCCTCACTAAGTAACTAGAGAGAGAGAGAGAAAGAGAGAGAGAGAGAAAGAGAGAGAAAATCCCCAGTTTTCATAGTTTTGGTGGGTGAGTTCAGGTCTGCAACTAGAAGAAAGCGATGAGACGCGAGGTTTGCTCGCACTCCTTCCCTTCTTACGTACCTACTCCTGGTTGAGATGTGAGCCCCACCTCCGCTGAATGATTTTCCAGCTATGTCTCGTACAGAAACATGGCCCACCGCGAGAATGAGTTCGGGCTACTACGGAATGTACTTGTATGAAGGTGGACCCCAGATGTCCCGACGGGGTTTTTTAAATATCGGAAGGCAAAACGATTAGAAAGACGGATTATTTCTGGTCTCGTGTGAACAATCAAATTAAGAATAATTCCCGATATTAAGGATCCTCTTCAAAACTAGAGAGGCTTACTACTGAAATATGAACTCGTCACAGATCCTGAATACCCGAATTTCAGAACAACGGAGACTAATTAATTCATGGATTAAGTTGTTCGATTGATTGATATTTTCACGATGGAGTCTACATATGTTTACCACAAACAATCAATCAATCAATCAATAAGTACACGAAAAATATTCATGCGATGCAATTTTTAGTTTTTGTACACGCGACTCATTTCTTGGGAGTGCCCTGAGCCATGGAATTCTTGCAATGCGCGATGGCGCCTTGAATTGCACTCTGCAACTCCTCCATCGAAGAAGAAGAGGAGTTGGAGTTGAAGGATGGGTCCGTGTGAAGGCCGGGGCGGAGTACCCCAGAGTGGCTCGGAGAGGAACGCATCGAGGACGGACAGCTGACCGGAAAGCCTCGACCCTGTCGTGGGTACCTCAGGTTCAGGTTCCCGGAGAAGGAAGAATGGCGATAACACCCACGCACCTCCTCGATCAGAGCGGTAGCCCCTCCTCTGCCGTGATAATCTCTCGAGGCTACTGTCTCCGCGGTCGGCTTGACAAAAACGACGGTGGCGTTTTTGTGGGACAGCCGGCCGTACAGGGGCTTCACCTTCTTCACGCACTTCTTGATCACCTCCTTGGCCGAGGACCCGATCTTCTTGCCGGGGGAGGCGGAAGCGGAGGCGGAGGACTTGTCTCTGCCGCGGAGGAAAACAGAGGAGAAGAGGGAGAAGTACTTGGATTTTTTGGCGTGGTGGGCGGCGTGGGAGTGGGCGGAGGCGTGGGCGGGGGCGTGGGCGGGGGCGGAGGAGGAGGGTGGCGGTGGTTTCTTGAAGTCGTCGTCGTCGGTGGCGGAGCTGGGTCGGGATGAATCGCAGTCGTTGAGGAGGAGGATGTCGCTGCAGGCGAAGGAAGAGGAGGAGTCGTTGGAGCTTCCGGTGGAGTCCCTGGAGCCGGTGGTGGCGGAGTCGGAGGAGGAGGAGTAGCTGGAGGAGGCGAGGAGGGTCCGGACCATGTCGAGACGGGGAGAGATGTGGAGGGGGAGGAGCTGTCCCTTGTAGAAGAGCTCGTCCGCTGGGCAGAGGTGGGAAGGTTTCTTGGAGGTGGGGGAGAGGGAGATGGTGAATTCGAAGTCGGAAGCAGAAGAGGCGGAGGAAGGCGACGAAGGTGCGGAGGAGAGGGAGAAGAGCCCGCGCTTGGGATCCGTCGACCTCTTTTGCTCCATTATTGATTTCGCCATCTTCTTCATCTTCTATCGTAGGGAGCAGAGGAGGAACATCTTTTGGGACCAACCCATAAACAGGAAGAAAATCAGAAGAGGAGGAGGAGATCAGAATCGTGTTTGGGCGATCGATATATGCGAAACCGCCAGTGGAGCAGAGAGGGGTGAGTCACATGGATTCGGGATTATATTTATCCCCAACGAAGATTAAAATCAAACACGCATATTACAGAGATAGAGAAGAAGCTAGCGCGGCTCGGGGAAATCATCATGTGCAACCACGAGCGAGCCTCCTCCCGTATTTAAAACCCCAAAACGGGACTGACTCGACGCTGCAGAGCTGGGTGAAGCAGGTCAGCATTCCGAGTTGCACTCTTAGAAGATGAATCGAGTTCCATGTGGTTAGTTTTAATGACGAGTCCACTCCAGTCTCCACTCTCCAGCAGCCAGGTAGGCAGGCAGGCAGGCGGGCCTAATAACGAACGTTCCTTCAATACTATCTATGGTTTTCGATCAAAGTTTGGAGTCAAACCGACCATCGAGTTGGTGGGCCATGCGGCTCTTCTTTGTCCACGTGAGTGTGTAGGGCCTACGTGCAAACGAGAATGTGACGAGGAGTTATATCACCGCTAAATTTCTAATCCCTCTCTGTCCTAAATATTGGAAGGAAACATATATATATTGATTATTTGTACCTGCTAAGAGAGATTTTCCTTGAATTAAAGGTGGTTATCATTCGATGACCTGGAACTATTAATTTCGACCGACTACTCATCGTCGGTCACCGGGATTAGTGGTAAGTAGTCACTAGAAACGAGGTGGTCCTCGGCCTTCGACGCATAAAACGGATCAGTGGACCGAGTGGGGTGGGGTGAGCCAGGGTACGAGGAATGCAGCACGTGGTCTGCATCTCGTACGCGGCCCGGCTCTCCAAAATCCAGGCATCAATGTATCACAACTGCCCTTGGGATCGATATGAATCCCCAAACTTTTTTACTTGCTGCTCATTGACAGGTTACTTTCAGCTCAGCAGTGTGTGGGAAATCCATTAAGATCTGAACACTAGTGCGCTGGATTTCTCTGCATTCACCTTTCTGCAACCCTCCTGCTCCTTCCCTTTGGGAATCGTGAGAGGAGTGAACAGTCTGGAGACTCGGGACCACGACAACCTTTTTTTTTTTTTTTTACTTCTTTTTCGTTCTGTATGAATCACATTTGCAGCAAGACTGTGTAACAAATCCGCACAAGGCTGCTGCTCCTCTACTGCTAGCTAATTCGAAGAAGAATATATTTATATCATTATCAATCAGAGAGGAACCAAATGAACCCTGCTGCAATCGTTTCTCAGGAGGAGAGAAACGAAGAAAATGGGGTACTTGAGAAAGCAATTGTTTTGTTCTTTTGCCCCCCTCCTCGTGAGTCCTTCTCGCCACTGACACGCTCGGCTGCACCGTTTTTCCACATAATACAACTAAAACCCCCCATCGTCTATATCAATCTCCGATCTCTTCCGTGATCTCCTCAACTTTCTCTTTGGATTATCGCTGGCGTCGCTTCTGCCTCAGAATAGTTCCTCTGTTTCTTATCCGAATCTCGATTTTCAGACTTCAGTTGAGACGAATTTGATTTTTCGGGTCTGTCGTTTGTCTTCCGTGTTTACTTACAAGTCTGCGCTCGGATAGATACCAATGGGGGGCTGCCATAACTGTACAAGCCATTGATGATGATGAATCGATGATGCCTAATCCCAGTGTTAATTTGCTAGGGGTGGCTGATGGCTTTTCACTTTTAAGTCTATCTTTTTGTACTTACGACTCTTTTAAGTCTATCTTTTTGTACTTACAACTCTTTTAAGTCTATCTATCTATCTATCTTCTGCCCAATTTTTCAACACGTGTCCTCTGAAAGAACCATCAAAGAAAATTTCACACAATGCAGACACCTGTTCTTGCTGACACGCGTTCTCAGCCTTGCTCTATATCTCTGTACTATGTGGAAGATCGACTCAGCCCCCTCTCTTTGGCTTTCTTTCTCTCACCCACCGAGTTTCTGTCGAGAAATTAAAGCAAGAAGAGTCAAAATTAAGACCTCGTCCTCCCGAGTCCAAAGGTCCACATGGGCCGGTGAACATTCCGATATTACACGATCGTTAGTGGGGTGTTGGGTACCTACTCTGACAAGATATCTCATCAATATATGCAACTCCAAACAACGTCAGTCATATAAGTCGGTGACCATTCGATTACATAATGTAGCATTGTGTTTGAACTTTGGTTAAAACCGCTTTCATCAATGAAGGTATATAAACTTTCCGCTTTCATCGATGAAGGTATATAACTTTGTTTTTATATCAATCGGTCGTTCGAGATTTAATCGATGGAGGATGCGCACGTCAATACCTCCTAGGAAACACTTGGACGATAACCAAGCAATGACCAGGCGACACCCAAGCAATGACTGGACAGATGCACCAGACGTGTCACGTGACCACTTTGCCCACCACCTGGACCAATCCGGAGCCCCCACCTAAATGGGAGAAATTTAAAAACTACTTCCTTCCATTGAGCCAAAAAAATGAGGGGAAAGTGAGATAATGTGGGATTCTCATGGGAGGAAATCATAAGATAAGGATGGTTAATGGTATTCAGGCCTAAACCAAAAAGCAGCCCATAATTTTCTGTGATTGGTATGCAGTCTCTCTCAAATTCTCAATAAAAGCCAGGCGTATCCCCCGTAAGACTTTTGGTTCGTTGATGCCTTAGTCCAAGCCTATGTATCTGTCTAAGAGGAAGACCAAGTCCACCAAATTTATGGGCCTGACATACTTCCTTCCACCCAACTTAATACACCCGAATTTACAGAGAACTAAACATAATGAAGACGTGGAGGAAACCGTCGAGATATGAAAGGTAGAAGCTTGCAGGTGCTCATTTGTCAGCTACAGAATAACGGGTCATTTGCTAGCTTTCAGTGGCCCGCCCCATTGCAGGGTTGGCGAAAGGCACTACGATATTGCTCGTTCGGGCATTTTGTTAAGGAAATCAGGGGAATGGGAGAGATATCATAAGCGTTCAGATTGATTCATGCATATTATCAAAAAGGCCCAAAATTGATGACTTCACCGGAGGGGAAACTTCATTTTGTGGTGATCGATTTAGGACAGAAAATTGAGCAATGCAAGTAATTGCACAACTCCTTCAATCAACACAAACACACACGCAGCCGAATCCATGGCACAACATCCCCTGAAAACTCTTTAAAGAAATAAATTTTTGGCAATGATGAATTGAGTTACATGAAACTCTACAATGAATTTTTGACAATGAGCTTTCCACTGCAGTCAGAGCAAGTTCATAAACAGGGGTAAAAGAATTGGATTAAAGATTCAGGGGGATGAACTGAAAAGCAAATGCACCTGTGAAATGTGGGAATCAAGCCTCCTCCTCCTCCTCAAAACCCCAACTTCAGACCATCTTCCCCGTCAGAAATCCGATCGAGAGGTAGCGTTTTCAACCTCCCACTGGCTCTCCTACAGCTTGCCGATCTCCAAAGACCCTTATCATCTGAGGCGGCCTCTACATCATCTCTCATGAGGTCCTTGAGGTTTTTGGCTCTCATACTACGGATTCTCATCGGTCTAACGACAAATTTGGAGGGTCCGCCAACATCATCCACCGCGATACAGGGATTGTGGATATTCAGAAGGTTATAGAGTTGCAGAGGGCTCGACTTGGACAAGTCTGCAAGACACTCGACGACCTCTTTCATCGACGGCCGCAGGTCCCTGCAAGACCTCACACACTTGGCGGCAAGCAAGGGAATCTGCTTTCTCACGAGTGGGTCTTTGGGGGGCGACACTCTGTGGTCGTAGAGCGCGAGCATTTTGCCCTTCTTGATCAGGGGCATCGCCCACTCGAGGATGTAAGGAGGGGAGTAGGCGACATCGATGGCCTTGCGTCCGCTGACGATTTCTAAGAGGAGGATCCCGAAGCTGAAGACGTCGGTCTTGGTGCTGAGATACTCGGGAGTGACATAGCAGGGGTCGAGGTAGCCGAGGGTGCCGGCCGGCGGAGTGGAGCGGAAACTGGCGGCGTGGGAGCAGCGGAGGGCGAGGCCGAAGTCGCCGAGGCGGGCGTTGAAGTGGCGGTCGATGAGGACGTTAGCGGACTTGATGTCCCGGTGGATGACGGGGGGGTCGGAGGAATGGAGGGTGTGGATGGCCTTGGCGGTCTGGAGGGCCAGCCGGAGTCGCCGGCCCCAGCTCGGGGGGTTAGGGCTGGAGTGGAGGACGTCGAAGAGGGTGCCGTTCTTCATGAATTCCACCACCAGGAGCCGGTCGTCCCCGCCGTTGGTGAACCCCAGGAGATTCACCAGTCTCGGGCTTTGGATCTTCGACAGAATCTCGATCTCGTTCTCCACCTCCACCCGCGCAGGGGTGGAGGTATATGCCGATGCCGGTGTTGGCATCGTCGCCGCGACTGATGCAGACGCCGGAGGCTTGGAGGATTTCTTGACGGCGACGAGACGGCCGTTGTGGAGGACGGCTTTGTAGACGGAACCGTGGCTTCCCCGGCCGAGGAGCTTCTTGGAGGAGAACCCGTTTGTGGCAGCCTCCAGGTCGCCATAATCGAACCGTTCTATGCTATTGCTACTACCTGCAAAATCGGAGTCACCTCCCCGCTCCTCCTGGTCAACCACGACGTTCTTCTTCGTCTTCTTCTTCTTCTTCCTCTTCTCCTCCTTGGTTGCGCCATTACTGATCGCGCGGGAGGAGTCGCAGGTGGCGATTGCAGAGTGGGCCTTGCAAGATAGATAACCCATCGTCCTCCAGGTTTCTCACTCACTCACTGTTGCAGATCTCCTCCTCTGTGGCTGATCCCGACCACCCCTCCGGAGACCCGAACAGAGCAAAAAAAAAACCCAAATTGAGAGAAACAGCCGAATGCAGTAATTTCGTGGAACGAAGCTCCCCCATTGATGGGTAAGAAGAGGGACGGCTTGACCAGGGAGCGAGGTAAACAGTGATTCATTGCCGCCACAAATGGAATCCCGAGACTGGCCCGGCGATTAATAATTTCCCACTCCCAACCCTTTTTGACCTTTTGCGTATTTCTTTGCATCAAAGCAGTCGTGGCTAGCTGGCACTTATCCGTGAAGGCTACGGTGGAGGATCAGACTCTCTCGATCTTCAACTCTTCTGGGTGTCCTGTAACGTCCAAGGAGGGTGCCGTTTCTGGGCATTTTTTGGAGTCCTGCACTCTTCCAGATGTGGACTTTCCCAGTAATGGCTGCCGCCTTGTGTCACTACCAACAAGCTGGGCCCTCTATTAACAGAAACTCCTTGCGGGAGCAGGGAATTTATTCTTCTACGCTTTAACCACCCACTTTACTGGTTATTTTATTGTAGATTCATAATCCGAAACATAAATCACGGCGAGATTTGGGTTAGTGTCTTTCAAAAGAACCCAGTAATTGCTCAGTAACAGACACTAGCACTTAAAAGGCTAAAGCTAATTCATCCAACTTTAACTACGCGTCATGATTTGGTATAGGCAATGTCGTTTGTATCCCCTAAAAACGTAACTCCACTACGTCATTGGAATGTGGGCCTTTTTTTCTTCTAGATTCGTGGTTATGTATGCTTAATTTCTAATTAACTCGTTTAAATTGAATGGTTTGAACCATTGAATCTCTCTTTTATCTATGTGAAGTGTCATACCATAATATTTAAGGAATTGGACGCTACTAATTAATGCCCTTGGTTCAGATTGGGTCATGTGGGAGATTGTCAGTATATAGTTTGGTTTTGTAGCCCTATTGAGAACATGGTTTCACCCATTTCTGTATATAAAATATCAATTCCATGGACTTTCATTTGTGTGGCCATTGACTAAGTGTTCAATTGACATGTGTCTGGTAGACTTTCCCTAAAATATTTGTTTGGGTTTGAAGATAGTGAAAGCTGGGGCAATCTGTTCATTAATCGCTGTGCAGGGATGACGGTGATACAACCACACAAACTTAATTGTCACCTCACCATTACAGTATGCGGCAAAACCAAACGTGACCACAAATTAAAATATGGCTTCACCACTCTCCTCGCTTGCTGAAAAATCTGCTTAATCAAGAACTGTATTCAGGCGGATTTGTGTGGCCTCACTTCAACCGCTAGGATCTCATCTTTATTGGACATTTGGATCATCGGCTTAATGTGATCAGAATCATCAGACTATTCTGGATTTATATTAATCAAGAACGGACTTCCGGCTGGAGCTTGGAAACTCAAAGGTGGACGGACGTCACAGACCCAAGCGACCCAAAACGGAGATTAAGATACCCCGTTCCGAGTTTAGGGTAGGCAAAGTCGTCCTGTCCTGGTTCTGCTTTTGGACCCTGTACTTAAATGGGTCCTGTACGTACTTATCCAGTTTGAAAAAAACGGAAAAGAAGATACAGAACCAAAGGGGAGAAAAGAGCCAGATGGAAATGTCTGCACCTGTCATGCAGGCTGCGGCATCAAATATGGCCTGTATCCAGTACTGAACAAGGACGTGATACGCATTTATGTAAATTGGAGCTGCAACGCCACGACCCTCTAAATTACATTCATCGTCGCCGTTGATTTCCATTCTTAAGAACAAATTTTGTCGAGTTTATCAGTTAAGAAAAAAAGTTTGAAGGTAAAGCCATCTGTAATCATCCCTCATCTTGAATGCAGTCGCCAAGTTAGGTTGAGCTTATTGAAGTAGTGAGTGAACAACCCAGAAAGCGATGAAAAGACAAGCAGCGAGAACCGCCGCTTTGATTATGATTGGCTTTAGTGGGGAGACTCTTGACTTTCGATTATCTCCTCTCCATGTAAACTCTAAATTCGTCTACCTGCCCTCTTACGGCTTTTATTGTCTCCCTCTGCACATATTTATCACAACCCGAGCTCATTCATTAGTTCCCATCTCTTCTATAGACTGAATTCCATTCAAACATGCCGCCTCTTAAGTATTAATTTGGCCTTAGTCCCCCGATGCCAGAACGAAAAGTATCTGGATCAATGCCAATTAATACTGCAATAGGTGTGGAAACAAGCGTAAAAATGGGCTGACGATGGTACATTCGGGGTGTAGTCGGGACGGCGAATGCAGCGAAGGCAAAAAAGAAAAAAAGACGGTCCGACCGCTTCATCAAAGCGTCAATTAATTTCCACCAGCCTCATTAATGGCGGTATTCATCAAAGCGCGGCAGCCTACGAAACTGAGGGCCCTTTATCACCTCATTGCCTCTCCTCCTTGTGCACACATGTATCGTAGATACTTGACTTTATCTCACTGTGACAACTAGAATATTTAAGAACCCAGTATAGATTTTTATGTGCTTCTTCTTCTCAACTAGAATATTTAAGAACCCAGTATAGATTTTTATGTGCTTCTTCTTCTTCTTCTTCTTGTTTCTTCTGTGCCCTGTTTTCGGCGTTTGAAAGGGCTGGAATAGACGAAAATGGAGATCGGAGCCTCCGCAAGCGCTGCTCGGTTCACAGAGTTCGATTCGAATTCGGCTTACTTAGTTTGGGAAGATCTGACAGTGGTCTTGCCCAACTCTGGCAAGGGCCCCACTAAGAGATTGCTTCAGGGTCTAAATGGCTACTGCGAGCCTGGTAGAATCATGGCAATCATGGGTCCGTCAGGTTCTGGGAAGTCCACTCTTCTTGACTCCTTGGCTGGTAAGATGCTACCTCGCAATTGGTTTGTTCAATTTCAAAATTTACTACTTCTATCAAACATTTCCTCAAGGTACTGATGCTGCAAATGCATTCTTTCTTCTTTGCTCCCCTGTTTTTGTTGCTTTCTCTCTCGGAGAAGCAGAATAAAAAAACCGCTGCTCATCTTCTTCATCGTATAGATTCTCAAAAGAGTAAAAGCGAAACGAAACTCTTCTCCATGTATATTTATAAAAAGGTTTTAAGGAATACTAGAGACAACAGATAATTTGTCCAAATATATACAGTCATCCGGTAACTAAAAGTTGTAGGCTAAGTGTTGGCCGTATGATTTGCAACTCATACCTACTCGTTTCGTTCTTCTGGTATTTGGTAGGGAGGCTTTCAGCAAATGTTATTCAGACGGGGGCAATTCTTCTCAACGGGAAGAAGAGAAGACTCGATTATGGTGTAGTGGTAATGACTTGGAGCTCAGCTCTTCCCTGCTCTGCTCTGTAAAATCGCTTTTTCACCTTTTAAATTGGAAAAACTTTGTTCACAAAAACAGAGGACTCTGCAACTCTGTTTCAGGCATATGTGACACAAGAGAACGTGCTACTGGGAACGCTTACAGTCAGAGAAACGATCAGCTACTCTGCCCAGCTCCGACTCCCTGCGAGCATGAGCAAGGAGGAGGTGAAGGAGGTGGTGGAAACTACCATCTCGGAAATGGGTCTCCAAGATTGCGCGGATGGAATGGTAGGGAACTGGCATATGAGGGGCATCAGCGGCGGAGAGAAGAAGAGACTGAGCATAGCCCTCGAAATCCTTACTTGCCCCCGTCTCCTCTTCTTGGATGAACCCACTAGCGGATTAGACAGCGCTTCCGCTTTCTTCGTCGTTCACACTCTCAAAAAGATCGCCCAAGATGGAAGAACCGTCATCTCATCTATCCATCAGCCCAGCAGTGAAGTTTTTGCACTTTTTGATGATCTGTTTCTCCTCTCCAGCGGCGAAACTGTTTATTTCGGAGATGCCAAACGTGCAGTACAGGTGGGCTGGAGCTTAAATCACAGATTTTCTGTTACTAATGTGCGTACTGTCACTGAGTTTTCTCCCCTTCTTGTGATGTCTCTTTTTGGAGTCTAAACAGTTTTTCGCGGAAGCCGGATTTCCATGCCCTAGCAGGAGAAATCCCTCTGATCACTTCCTTCGATGCATCAACTCTGATTTCGATCGTGTTCATGCTACATTGAAGGGTTCTCAAAGATTGCTTTCGTGTTGGGTAACTTTTTTTTTTTTCCCCGTTTTCTTCTGATTTTCCTCTTCATTTAGAGCCTTCATTAAGATTCTGCTAGTTCCCCTGTTTTAATATCAAATTTCCTCATCTCTGAATCAAGGGAGCAGAATCAGACCCATTGCTTAGACTACGAACTGCCGAAATTAAAGAAATGCTAATAGAGAAATACAAATCCTCGGAGGGCGCCGCAATGGCCCGGAGGCGGATTCGAGAAATCTCAGAAATTGTAGGCCTGTCTTCTGCACTACTCAAAAATTTGTAAAACGGAAGGAACAACCTTTAATTCAGACTAAAAATGCAGGAAGGGCTCGTAGTTGAAGGGATTAAAGGGAGCCAGGCGAGCTGGTGGAAGCAGCTGACGACGCTGACACGAAGGTCCTTTGTTAACATGTCCAGGGACATGGGATACTACTGGTCTAGGATCGTAATTTACATCGTCGTTGCCATCTGTGTGGGCACCATTTACTACGACGTGGGAACTGGCTACACTTCCATCTTAGCAAGAGCCGCTTGTGGTGGGTTCATCTCCGGGTTCATGACTTTCATGTCAATCGGAGGATTCCCATCCTTCGTTGAAGAAATGAAGGTAACACACCCAGTATGCTTTCGCTGAAACAATTGACTCTCACAAGCAATAGTACTCATCATGATTGGACTCTGAACCTTCCTACTGATCGGTATATGCATACTGGATCTGTCCTTTCATACGTGATCAGGTCTTCACCTCTGAGAGGCTTGGCGGGCACTACGGAGTTGCAGTGTTCATTTTATCAAACTTCCTCTCGGCCTTACCATTCCTCATCGCCGTGGCCGGTTCTTCAGGGGCAATAACTTTTTATATGGTCAAACCCCGTTCGGGCATCTCGCACTTTGTGTTTTTTGTGGCTAATCTCTTCGGCTGCATTGCGGTGATTGAGAGTCTTATGATGATTGTTGCTTCTCTGGTACCTCATTTCTTGATGGGCATCGTCACTGGTGCTGGAATTATGGTAAGAACTAAGAAATTCCCTGTAATTTTCTTTCTTAATTCTTTGTTTTCTTCTCTTTGACGATTAGCCTCTGCATGGTGTATGTAGGGCATCATGATGATGACTGCAGGGTTCTTCCGGTTGTTGCCTGATCTTCCCAAGTTCTTTTGGCGGTACCCAATCTCGTATATGAGCTTTGGGTCTTGGTCACTGCAAGTAATTTTGGGACAACAGAACTCGTGATGATGATCTTTTCTGAGTGTTAATATTTCTTCCTTCATGCTTAAGCTTGCTTGTGGCTCATGTAATGCAGGGAGCATACAAGAACGACCTGATAGGAATGGAATTCGACCCCATGGTGCCTGGAGATCCTAAGCTCAAAGGGGAAGAAATCATCCAGACAATGTTTGGGATAAGTGTGAAGCGATCCAAGTGGTGGGATCTGGCCGCTATTTACCTTATACTCGTCGTGTACAGATGCGTTTTCTTCCTCATTCTCAAATTCAAGGAAAGGGCCCTGCCTTTCTTCCGCAGCCTGTATGCCAAGCGAACCATCAAAAACCTGCAGAAGAGACCTTCTTTCAGGAAGAAGCCGTCTTTAAATTCTTCGTCCTCTTCGTGGCGTTTGTCGCTCCACCCGTTGCCTCTTTCCTCCCAGGAGGGTCTTTCCTCTCCAATCCCATAAGTTTTTTCTACGTTGATTTATAATATTTGGACCATTTGTTCAACACGAATAGCAGGGAAAGAAACAATAAGGGGGTCATAGTGTGACACTAAATTGATCTTGTGATCTTTTGTAAGGTGTTTTGGCCTTCAACAGCTGGGAGTGTGATCTTCCATCAAAAGGAAGAACACAAAATATTAAAGTTTATTTATGTGTTCCATATCCTTTGAGAGGTACAAATTTCATTCCAAATATGAGCTCTCTCTCTCCCCGTCCCTCTATGAGGAATTAGCACTAAACAATTGAAAAAGTCTGACTAGCTCTTCCTTAAAAAGAAAAAGACTTGACTGATGTATAGCACTCTCTGCCATCCGGGAAGAAGATTGATTTTGGAATATCATCACTGCGGACTTAATAGACTATCGTGGGTGACTCGGCAGTCAGCATATACCATTTTTCCCTTATACAGAATATTGATCTATAAAATAAATATTATATGAACATTATATCCATTTTAAAACAATAAAATAGCTAATTGATTAAATACATATAACCACAAAAATAAGTCGAGGACGACACCATTCTAATTTGGGTGGCAATATGCTTAGGACCATATTTTACTTTGAAGGTGTACAACATGAAATGGCATCCTTGTCTCAAGTTAACAAATAAAGTAGGATTTAACTTTCTATTCTATCATGGGATTAGTCCAAAGAGAAAGTCATGTTTCATAGATAATTTAAAGTAACTAACATTAAATTCTAGGTAAATAAAGACCCCGATTTTTTTTTTATGTTAGGTGTGTGGTGAGAGAATTTAGGAGAATTCTCACTCAACGCAACAAATTTCACAGAGAGTGAGAATTGAACATCTCTCAGAGAGTGAGAATTGAACATCTCTCCTAAATTAAGGGAGAATCCCATGTCATAATCGACTAGAATTCTACTACGCTAACCCAAAAAAGTACTTTTTCCCGAGACATTCATGTCCCTGACACTAATATCTCCGTAATCCCCTATGTGTAATCCTAAACTCTGAACCTTATTTGGATTGCCATCTAGCTGCTAAGAGAACAACCACATAGTGATGTAAAGCTTTGCGATAAAAAATGAAAGTACTGATATCATTTTTCTTCTAATTTATAATAAAATCACTCAAAATATTAGAGTGCCTTATAGAATAGCATTTATAGCATATATTGTTTCAAACATCAAAGTAATTTGCAAATGGTACCTAACTTTGTGTTTATTTCTATCCTATTAAATGAATGATGAATGAAAAAAACATACACCTATAAAATTGGCCCATCCAAAAATTATGAAAAACAACAAAAATTTTATAACAAATAAAATATTATAAAACAATTAGAGTAATGGTAGTTGCACCTATGCGTAGTACCTATCCTACGTATATGTTAATCTAAGCCCTTAAAAATAAAAAATTATTTTTATTTTATAAAATCCTATTTTCGGAAGGATAAACCCTAAGCTTCAATAGTTTAAACATGTACATAGGTGCAACTAGCATTTTCCAAACAGTTATAGTTAAACTACTATAAAGTTAAATTTGGTGAGAAAATTAAATAAAATTCAAAAACATATCTAAATAGATACAAAACTAAACAAACTATTGTATTAGAATTTAAGAATAATGTATTAGAGAAGTAACTATTGTCTAATTATTTTAACAACATTTATAATAAGGCCGACAAGGTGTTTCTTATTGGTAATTATATATTTATACAGTGGTGATATACGTACAACCATATATTACTATGAGGATTTACAGTGGCGTGGCGTCCTCGTTGGCAGACAAGTAAGAGATAAAATAGGATATGTCTTCATATTCTATAGGTAAGCCAAACCTTAAACCTTATTTGAACTGCCAACTAAGCTGCCAGGAGGATAACCTCTTCACAATATAAAGCCTCACAATAAAATCTGGAAGTACTGATATCATATGAGTTATAAATTACAATAGATTTCTTTGTCTAATATAATAAATTTAAAACAAATATTTATGCTTAATAATACTATATTATAAAATTCAATAACATATTTTTGTGAGAAAATAAGAATTTCCCAGAAATTTCAATGTCGTCTTAGTATATTTGGCTATATATATTAACGGCTACTTTTTAATACAATTGTTGCCGTATTTGACTTTCAGTGATCGTTAGAACCTCACTTAAGAATATTTAACAATGGTCTTCATTTACCTGTTCCACTATAAGTTGCATTATACTATATGTTGCATTGTAGTATACGTTGCATTATACAAACAATTAAGGTCTTAATGGTACATTTTAGCATTAGACCATTGCTATATAGTGATATAATGCAACGTATAGCATTAGACCACCTCGTATAGTTTTTAAGAGTGAGTTATACGAATTTTAAACTTTCAAAAAAATTATTCAAGTTATCTAAAGTTGTGTATTCCAAACTTTCACATTATACAAAACGATAATCAATCTTTCCTTGACCTGGTCTGAAATGGAGTACTTATTATTTAAGAAAGACTTCTATATGGATCCTAATGGTGCTACTGGAACTCCTCACTCCTCTCGGCCGCTGCCTCTATTGGTCTCTGGCGCGAAGCGGAGAAATAAGGCGGAGTGTTTGGGAACTACAAATTTGCGATTCCTCTTCTCAGCGTCCTGGTAACTGCTGTAGTCTCCTGTTTCTTTTCTTTTCCCCCTTTCGGCAATGGAAAACTTGAGGGCAAACTACAATGACGAAGACGATGAAGAGGAGTGGACCGAAGCCCCCAACCGCTCGGTAACACCTTCATCTTCACAACCCGACAACGACATATCCTCTAATCCCAACACCCTTAACAATAGCGGCAACTGCAAACTTGAAACTGAGGAGGAAGACGAAGAGGGAACGCCGGCTCCCGACGAAGACAATGAAGACGCAGAAGAGAACCAGCCGAAACCCAGTATCGAACCGCTACTCGAACCTAAGCTAGAGGCCACGACGGCCGATACACCGGACGACGAAGACGACGAGGACGAGGATGACGACGAGGACCCTAATGTCGCCCCACGGAAGAAGCAAAAACCCCTTGCGAGCTTTGCCTCCCCATCTCCGGCTTCAACGACCCCTCCTAACAGAAATGCTAAAAAGGCGAAAAAGAAAAACGCCAATGTCTGGACCAAATCCACCTCTCGTAAGGGGAAAAAGAAGAGCAAAACGCCCAACGGGAATCACGAAGACGCGATACTTATAACCCCTGTTCATCGCTTTCCCGACAAGTCCGACGACTCCCCGGACCTGCCTATCTGTCTATCCAAGATACACAAAGCCGAAAAAGTGGAGCTCAGCGAGGATCGGCTCTCAGCAGGAAGTTCCAAGGGATATCGTATGGTGAGGGCCACTCGCGGAGTCCAGGACGGGGCTTGGTATTTCGAAATTAGGGTTTCCAAGCTCGGGCCTACTGGTCATACGAGGTTGGGGTGGTCCATGGAGAAAGGGGACCTGCAAGCTCCGGTAGGGTACGACGGGAACAGTTTTGGTTACCGGGATTTGGAGGGAGCGAAGGTTCACAAAGCCTTGAGGGAGAAGTATGGAGAGGAATACGGTGAAGGTGATGTAATTGGTTTCTATATAAATCTTCCAGAAGGGGACTCGTATGCACCAAAGCCACCACATTTGGTGTTGCATAAGGGGCAGAGATATACATATCCTGCAGATGGGAAAGAAGAACCGCCGAACGTAGTTCCAGGTTAGCCCTTTGTGATTCGGCTCTACTCTTTGAATGCAGATTATAGTTCTGTTAGTATACTTTGTGTCTGCTTGATGTTACTCTGTTGTTCCTTTGATTTTCAGAACTTCTGTTGGTTCTGTTGATGGTCATCTACTAGAAACTATGGTTTCACAGTTAGTGTGGATAGCATAGACTTTCCACTCCAGGAAAGGATCTTTGTCTATGAACAGACTTCACTGGGATGCCGCTGGTCTTCATTGTGTTAGGATAAGGGATTCTTCTCTTATCTTCTCTACTCCGAGAGAAATTCTATTCAGACTGCTCTGTCTCTATAAATTTACTGTTGTTGTTGTCGATGATGTTATTGTAGTTGTCGTTGTTGTTTTCTCATGGTGGAGTATTGGTGCTTCTGTGTTAGGCACGGAACCATGTACATTCACTAAACATGCAATACTACAACTGTTTTATTGTGTTAAAGCTGGGCCATCCTAATTCTATGTTTGGAAGGTGAAAGACTGATGTATGGAATTGGTTGTATTGCTCAATCTGTTGTTCTAATACTGCACAACTTGGGCTGAAAGTTATTATTCAAATAGTTAAGACTGGAATAACATGTTCAAGAGACCAAAACTTATGCAGACCATGAAATGTAGCTCTCGTGTGAGAAACAGCTAATCTGTATTTCAAGTACTTCCTTCAAGGCATAACCTCAAAGGAACCTGCATGGTGTTGTGGAGATATCGCTGCAACAATACATGGTTGCTGAATAATTATGCAGCTTCTCTGTCCATGAGCTACTGTTCTGGCAGCATTTCACGGCCAAATTGAAGTCATTAGATCCATCAATTTAATTAATTTGCATTAGGTTGCAAATATCCTCTTTCTTTCTTCTACAGTTAACGCCCTTCTATTTGAGATGTCTCTTCTTTCATTTTGCAAATTTGTGTTATTCTTTAGTTCAGATACTTTCTATGTGCATATTTTTGTGTCTGGATTACTTTTCTTATCCTCTCATTGTTTTTCTACCATTCTTGATGGACTTAACCAGAATAAATACCTTTTTTTTTCAAAATTATTTCTGTTTCTCTTTACCTCCATTGTCTTGTTTCATATTCTCTAGTTTTAACTATGCATTAATGTCTAATCATTCCATAATCCCACCTTTAGCTTTGAACACTTTTTTCAGTTTCATCTCTAACTTTTATAGGACAGATAATATGCTATTCCCGTCAAAGAGAGCCCTTTGGCTTGGCTAATCTTTATTCCAAGGTTGATCTGCAGAAAATTGTTTTACAGTTAAATGCTGATTAGAAGAGGCACAAATTTCATTAGGTTGAGACACATGAGATAGTTCATATGGCACTTTTCTGTTAACTTGTCTATGCAAGTTGTTAATCTGTCAACTCTTGTTTTTTATTAGCTTCAGGTTTGGTGTAGCATTTGAGTCATTAGATGTTGATCACTGTCTGATCAGGAAGTAGCCTCCCCTTTATCATGCTACTTTCTTTTCCAGAAATAGCTTCAGCATTTTAAAATGAATTTCAGAAGAAAAATAATGGGGTCTCCCATAAAGTTTTTTCCCCCTTTATGAGTAGTGCATGGTCATATAGGAAACAAGGAACTCTAAATTGAGACTTACAAACTACAGATGCACTTGTGTAGGTTGTCGCAGAAAAAATTAATTTTTTATAGGAAGACATGGGGCCTGTAGCAGTTGGGTTTTCTTGCATCTGTACTGTTTGAGCTGATGAAATTGATCCAGGAATGATGTTGGTGTTGTATATCAGGTTCCTAGTGTTCTGATTTTGTGTTTCTCCCACCAAGCCCAGATGGAAACACGACTCTGGTTCATCAAACCAAAGTAGGCCTAGTCAGGTGAACCATTCATTTTGGGCAATTTGGCCAGATTAGGGCCAGTTAGAGGCAATTCACTGAACATTAGACGGATGAATCTGACTCCTTGAACAGGCCTAGCCTGGCCAAAATCTTAGACGCCCCAGCCGAGTTGCAGGCCAACCCTCTTGAGTCAATAGGCTATGCTGTGAACAATGTAATATGTTGGTAGGGATTGTTGTGGGAAGTCTTAGGTTCAACTACAGGGGCATAGGGCAGGGGCCTTCAATAAAGAACACTGGCTGGTACTGGATGTTGTATCAATGAAGATCCAAAGCAGGAGACTCTTTTGCATACAACATTGATATACTCTACGGAGGAATCCTTGCTCAAAATACTTATGAGGAGGTGTCTTGTTTTATGAGTATTTATTCTGGTATATTCCTCTTGAGTGTTTCTGGACAGTTTGTTTAATTCCAGGTCTTTCTCTTTAGTCTAACAATAAAGCAAGAAGAAAAAGGATAAACACTTCATCGGTGGCAAATAATGTAAAAGTTTATGATACCTTTCCTTCTTGAAATGAGTGATTTGGTGCGTACATGAAGAGCAAGTTGTTTTACTCTGCTATGATGAAAAGTTACTTTTGTAATTGCACTTTCTCAACCAATGCATGTACTGTTTGCGCGAATGAAGTACTGGGGTGCCAATTCCTTTTACTCACCAGGATTGTCATAACATGCAGGAAGTGAGATAACCTTCTTCAAGAATGGAGTCTGTCAAGGTGTTGCATTCAAAGATCTGTATGGAGGGCGTTATTATCCTGCAGCTTCCATGTTCACTAACCCAAACCAACCAAACTGTCTGGTGAAATTCAATTTTGGGCCTGATTTTGAGTTCTTTCCACAGGATTTTGGGGACCGTCCAGTGCCAAAGCCTATGATAGAGGTTCCTTATCATGGTCTATATGGCAGAGTTGATGGCGTAGTGCAAAATGTCCTCTGTGCAGAGAAACATTAGCATCATAAGCCCTTGTAATACTTTTTAATGATTTTTTCTCCTTACTAACTTTAATGTGATGCAAAGCACAAGCAGCTAATTATATCTAAAGGAATTTGGAGATTTTTATATAAAAACTGATGAAATTCTTATGAAGAGTGGATGCCTGTTTTGTTGTTTGCTGGTAAAACCTTCTTTTTTTTTTTTTTTTTATTTCAACGGAACTGTATGGTCCCAGAGAGGTGAAAGTTGTTGCTTTCCAGCTTTTTCATTTCCTGCTTTGAGCACCAAATTATGTACCTTCAATGAACTTGTTGACTAAAGCAGGTTTTGTCGCCGAAGGGGCTGAAAGTGTTTCAGATTGACTTGCCTGAGATGTCAAAATGGACTGGCCACTCCAGTTAGCAGATGTGAGCAAAAACTGGTGGGTTGAAAATTGCTCCCTGATAGAAAATCTATCACGGATCCTGGTTGGGTTGTTGAGTTTCAAATGGAAAGACTGTCTCTGCTCTGGCACCAAGTACTCGGCCAACTCCATCGTTCAGAAGACTAAGACAGCATGAGCATGCATGTACCCCTTCTTTTACTTTCTCACTAAGAGTCACGGAGTCCCTGATGTGAATGTTACAGGATGATAAACACTAGCATCATCGTAAGTGGTTTGTCAATTTGTCCCAACTAATTTGCTTTTGAGTCTTCCTCCCTTCAAGTGTATCGTGGGTGCATGATCGTAAAACCTCGAAAAGGGGAATACTTTCCGTCGAATTTCCCACCTGAACGAATTATTGCCCTAGTATGCCATGGACGTTTTATTCGGTTCGAAATCTTTATATATTACAGGTTTCAAGCTGCAGAAATTACGGCAGCAAAAGAGAAGTCTCTAATTTTCGTGCTGTGCAGGTAGCGTTACTAGCGAACACGGTGGTGTGAAGAAGAGCGAGGATCACGGAAGCTCACGCCGGATGCTGCAGCAGCTCTTGTGATTATCTTTCTTTTTTCTGTGAAACAAACAGGTGGGCGGCCTTCATGGTCACTGAATAGGGTTTTGGGAGCTTCGCTGACCTCGACACATTCACATGGTTAGAGATGTAAGAATGCTACAGGATGACTTGTCACGCGTTACAACAGTACAAGCGGCTATCTCCGTTACTGATGGAGGTACTCCACCAAATTCTGCCAAGTCTAGTGTCGGTGAACACATGATTCATATGCCATATATTATTGTCTGTGATCACGCTGCTGCCTAGTACTGACGACTCTCTTTGCGGCTGCAGCTTCTTCGTGTTCTTTTGTTCGGTGACTCTTGATCGTATATATCTGAGGTCGACGCCCTCTACTTCGGAGTTGTGTGGTGTTTTTTGAGGAAAGCTTTTTTAATACAATTCTCAGACTCCATTGTACTCCATGAGATTCGAATTGGGTATGGTCTATTTAACTTTTTTAAAGTTGTCATTATTGTAATTTTAGCCTTGCTTCAATGGGTGGCTCAATCTATAACAATTGTGGGTCATGAAAGAGTCGAACAAATCTTATAATGTTTCTATCCCGGTAAAAAAACCCATTACTTTTATTATTTTAGTGTGTTTAATTTAAAAATAATGCTCAAAGGAAAGAATATGATGAAACAATCATACAAAATACATACATATTATGGGTAAATATTTTGTGAATAAAAAAAATGATGCGTTAAAAGCTTCACTTTCTCATAGTTTGGGTACCACATCGGCCTGTAAGCCAAGAGGGGCGTGGCGCTTCCTTGAGCACTACTACCAAAGGGGACCCGCCGATTCAATCAATCCCACTATGGAAGTGGACTCCACACTACTACAAGTATTTTTGGCTTTTCCTCTTCTACTGCCTGCTTCTCTAGCCCAGCTTCAATGGAGGACACGTACCCTAACTACACAAGTTTCAGATGATACAGACCCGCCGGTTCCCTATAATTGGAAAAAGGGTTCGAAAAGATGTTTGTTAGTTAATTCGAAGTTACGAAAGGAGGAATTTGCGAGATTTCCTGAACCAATGAATCGTCCAAATGGAAAACGGATCCTTCCTCCCGCTTCCCACCCGGTGTTTCTTACTCGAACCAAAACTGGGTTTTTAAGATTTCGCATCGGCGCGGCCGCGAGCAGACGGTCGAACCATATCTGGGAATCAATACAATACATGGAAATGGCTGGTTTTGATGCTGACATAAATGAAAATGGCGGTGGGGAGGGGTCCCTTCTTTTAATGGCGACAATGGGGCTTGAGCTGTGACACCTTCTCGCTCGCTCGCTCGCTCTATTACCCAATTTAATGACCCTTTCCTTGTACTCTCTTCCTGCGGCCTCGCCTTCTGTCGCACCTCTTCCCTTCTCTGTCTTCTTTCCTTGGGTTTTTACCTGTAATTACTACCCAGCAAGAGCCAGCAACCTTTTCGAGGTGTCTTCACTCCTCCTCTCCTCCCCTGCATCGGGGTTTTAAGATCACTTCCTCCCCCCTCCCAACGCCTTCCCACCTTCTCCGTTTCCTCCTTCTCCAATCATTTGAGGGACTTGTTCTCTTTTGTTTTTTTGGGTTTTTTGTTTTTTTTTTTTTGTAGAATGGTCCTCTCTGCTAATGGAAAAACAAGCAACGAGGGCTGGGTGGGACTCGGTGGCCAGCTCCTCGTTCTCTTCCTCCACGACGACAACAATCACAGCAACAACAACAACAACAATAACAACAATGGCGGCAGCGGGACTGCGGACAGCCACTTGCAGAGTAAACTCAAGCAGTACTCTGTTTCGTCCTCTGCGACCATCAGCGGCAGAGCTCAATCGACCATTTCCATCTGCGCTTTCCTCTTCTTCGTGACCCTTCTCCTCTTCGCTCTCTCCGCCTCCGACCCATCGCCCGCCTCCGCCAAAGTCCGTCAGGTCAACATACCCCGGCGGTGGCTTGCCCAGAAGAAGCCGTACGCCGCCGTGGGAGGCGGCGCCGGAAGCCGATCGTCCTTCGCTCTGCAGGGGATGGGAACGTTGTTCCGAAGGGGAAACCGCGCCATGAGCGAGCTACTCGTAGCCCACTTCTCGGAAGACTCTCAACCCGATCATCTGCGCTGGTTCTTGAGGACGCTCCATCGCTCGGGCGTCACCGCCAGAGCCGATGTCGTGTTCCTCTTCCCGCAGCTCTCCCCCCAACTGAAATCGGTGGTTCTCCACGAAAACGAGCATTTCGCCCAACTCCTCGCCCGCAATTCGTCGTCGTCGTCGTCGTCTCAGGGGAACTCGGCGAAGGTATCGCCTTTCAATTCCACCCTTTTCAGGAATAAGCCCAACGGGCAGCAGCCGCTCTGGGGCCGCGGCGGCGGGAGGACGCTGGAGGAGGAAGAAGAGGGGAGCGAGGAGCTGAGTTGGGGATCGGTGGTGGGTTTCGAATCGGCGGAGCTTGACCCGGAGGACACGCTCGCCGGATTCCTCGACAAGGTGCCGATGCAGCTCCGGAGATGGGCCTGCTACCGGATGCTTCTCGGCCGCGTTCGCCGCAATTTCAAGCACGTAATGTTGATGAAGGTGAAGGACGCCATGGTCACCGGCGACGCGTTCGGCCGAATCAGGACCCGCAAGTCCAGCGACACGCTCTGGGTCGCCGACCATGTCCTCCTCGGCGGGATGCGAGCCGCGCGACACCTCTCCGACGTCGTACTGACGGAGATAGTGCGGGCGTCGATGCAGCGAAAGAGCAGAAACTCACCTCACGATTCGCAGATTCTTTCTCATCTGGCGAAGCACAACAGTTCGGGTCTGAGCAAGAAGAAGGTAAAGGTGACCGTCTCCACCGACCTCATCCCTCCCAACTCGATAATCCCCTTTTCCCCAAATCATGGTCTCTCTGCAAATATTCAGCAAATAATCTGTTCCACCGCCGCAGATCGGTCTGTGTACAGAGATTGTCGATAGCAATCATAAAAAACCATACTAAGTAAATTCTCACAAGGAAAGGTTTTTGTACATCGATAATTTTTGTTTAGACTACATTTTGAATTTTACGAATCAAATAAAAGCATCAATGCAGTTCTTCAGTCGTCTCTCTCAATCTGGGTTCTTCCGTTTGACGCAGATTTTAGTTTCAGTGTCCGACCGACACCTACCACCTCTCTCTTTAACTCTTTTTAAGTTCTTAACCGAAAAGCACTGTAGATCGTAAACTGTAGTCCGTAGTCTGTAGTCTGTGGATGGTTAATGGGGAACAGTCTTAGACTTTATTATTCTGAGTTCCTTCTTCCCAAATCTACCTGATTTTGAGGAATGCGCCGGTGTTGAATTCCCTCGTCCAGTGGGTTCAACGCCAGCAGTTTCACCGCCAGCAGTTTATTCCAAGCTTCCTTAACAAGGAGATGTCGAGTTGTATATAATAGTTTAGGAGAAAGAGATGGAGGAGAGTCAAAGCTTCTGCTTGATTCTGTTGCAGAAACAGATCTCCAGTAATTACTAAAGAACTGAGCAATTAAAGGACGCGAGAAAATAATATGCTTTGACGGTTGTAAAGAGAAAAAGAAATGGAAAGAAAGAAACTGAAAGGAATCGCCTTGTGAGAATAATGATCATCAACAAAATGTGCGGCACCGACTGCTCTCACTCATTTAACCCCACGAGAGAGAGAGAGAGAGAGAGAGAGAGAGAGAGAGAGAGAGAGAGAGAGAGAGAGAGAGAGAGAGAGAGAGAGAGAGAGAGAGAGAGAGAGAGGTTGTAATTAATTGGGAAACACAAGGCCCCCACCGCGCCTTTCGCCATCTCCCAACCACATCTCTCGTTTTGTTTTCTGACTTTTAACACCCTGCCATCACGACGCGAGGAAGACGATCACACCTTTTGATGAACTCTCGCGCCTATTTCCTTATTATGAATTATGATAACTCGCCCTAATTTAATCAATTTCCATCTTTCCCAGGTCCCCGGCATGTTGTCTCTTCTATTTCGTTTCGATTCGACTGTTCCGAATCAATTAATCCTCTATCTCCTTAATTGAATGATTGATCGGCGATATTAAAAAAATCGGGAATCGTTGTTAATTTTTTATACTCTCGTATTGATGTGGATATTCCCAAGAAATATTCCTCGCCGGTAAGCAGTAACTTCGCCATTGAAGTTTCTGAAACGAAGTGGTTAAGTAAGCAAGCAGCAAACAGTGTCAAAATTGATGTAAGGGATGGTTGTCAGTGAGTAATTGTTGTTTCAGAAACTTGTCCCCTCTGCAAATTGCGAGATGCATGTAATTAATGAAATTAACAACCTGGAATATGATACGCGAAGGAGCATATACAGAGGAAGACGAAGATCCCAAGCAATTAAATGAAAATGGTGAAGGTGGCCAGCGGAGCCGTGGAGTGGGGACCGGCGACGGGGACGGCCCGGCGACGGGGACGGCCGAAGGTCGGTTGTCCGAGCGCAAGGAACCGGTTGGATTTGCGAATAAGGGGGGATACCCCCGTTCGGTGGGACGTCTGTCTCACCCACTTCTCACCCACGTGGAGAAGTGGGTCGGGGACGGTGAGTAAGACAGAATCCGTCAAACCCCGAATCCGGAATCAATCAGGAACCCAGATTGGATTGATCAAAACTAAGAAGTACATAAAGGCATCAGCCGGAATCCGTCTCAGATTGACCACAATTTTGAAGCAGATAAAGGCGTCGGTCGAAATCCGTATCAGCTCTGCCGGAACTGAGGCGCAGAGAGAAGGCGTCGGCCGGAATCCGAATCAGATTGACCGGAACTTAAGAGCAGACACGAAGCGTCGGCCGGAATCCGAATCAGATTGACCGGAACTTAAGAGCAGACACGAAGCGTCGGCCGGAACCCGTATGAGGTTGAGCGGACAATCAGCTTTGAATTTAATTTATCACCCCTTGAGCAATGCCCCGTTTTCCTATTCTTCACTTTCTGGGTTCTTTTTCTAAAGTCAAAATTTACTTGATCAAAAGCATAAAATTTGGATCAAACTTCAAACTTCAAAGTTTTCATGACTTATTTATCATAAAAATTATATTGTTAAGTTATGTTCAGTAATCTGAAATAATCGTAAACATATTTATGATATATTTATATATAAGTTTGTTGTCAATCTTTTTAATAGGGTAGCCCAAACGAGTCAGGTATAAGTCCACATTTTATCTTCATTCCATAAGTGCGCCAAGTAGTAAAATAATAGTTCATACTCACGGACCTGAAATGACCGCCATTAATTTTAACATAATGGCGATATCTTCGTCAACTAGGCAGTAGTTTATGAACGATAACTGCGCATGTAGTTGAACATTACTCGTAGCGGCAGTACAGTTTGAACTTTATATCGTCATTCGTCACATTAGTATAAATGAATAAGTTATTTTTATAATATATTTATTTTTAAATCGAAAGTGTATTTTAATTAAATTAACCTAAAGTTTACCGGAAATTATTTTACCAGGTGTTTTAAAAACCGGTTTATCAAACCCGTAGAAGGCTGATTTTGGTCAATATAAAGTCTGGATCCCCGGGCACCAATTTAATTTCATCAAAGACAAAGTCACACTTACAGACTAAATACACGTGGTAATGAAAAATTTTTCATTCCAATGATGATGGAATACCGTCTTTACATACGCACTTAGTACTCGCCAATTATTCTAATTCTAGCACGAGAGGACTTGTATGGTTTATACTTAGGGATTAAAATCCATCAAACTATCTAATTTTTAGTGGGACCCACAAAGAGAATATTTTAATTCTCATGGCTACAGTAAAGGAGGTTGTACCCCGGAGTACAGCCTCGGTACTTATAGTATTATTATTTTTAATCAATACCAAAATTTTGTTGTTTATTTTTTATTGAAGAAGTCATTAATTACCTAAAAATCTAAGGTTTAGAGTTTACCTACAGAATAGGTTGATAATATTTTATTAAAAAACTAAAAGAAAAATGATATCAGTATTTCTTGATGTTACTTCAAGGTTTTACATCCTGACGTGGCTGCATAGTTGGCGGTCTAGATAGGAGAAAATCTAGGGTATAGGGTTTACAGTAGAATAGGTTTATATTATTTTATTAAAAAACTAAAATATTGCAGATTGTATCTCCATATTTATCTCTTATTAAACTGTAACGTGGATGCGATGTCAGGATGCAAAGTATTGGAAGTAAAAACCCGCAGTACTTATATCACCGCTCAAACTAAAATTGATTTTATCTCCGAGTTAATCTATTACTAAACTGCAACGTGGACGCCACATTAGGATGTAAGGTTTTTTAAGTAAAAACCCACAGTACTTGTATGACCGCTCTTAACTCAATTAAATTTTAATGGGATTAGTTATTACAAGGTAAGACTTGTAGCTTAATTCTTTTAGAGAGAAATTTCAAGGAGGTTTATAGTTTTAGATTGTAGGAATTTTGTTATCTACCAGATAATTATATAAAAGATATATGTTTTAAAGTTAAGTTATAGATAGTTCTTTTAAATAAGAGTAATGCTAACTGCACTTAAGTGCAATACTAATCTAAAGTTCTAGCCAATCCGAAATACTTAAAAATATTTATTTATTTTATTTTATAAAGTCCTAAATCATAAAGGATAAACCCTAGTCAGATTGGTTGGTATGTCCCATGGGTTAGGTGCAACTAGCATTTTCCTTTATATAATATTGCATTACATATGTTTTTCATGCATAAGCTTAAAACGCCCCAATACATTATATCTGAGCAAATGTAAGTAGTTTTTTGTAAGATTGGTAATTGCCAATTGATTTTCTCTTTAACAATGAATAGGTTATCCAGTTTCCGTCGTTAATTGTTTTCTTTGACTTCTTTGGTCCTTTTGGATCTCTCGTGTTCCTCCTAAGAAAAAGCCGGGGATTAAATGGGGTACGTTTGGTTGCAAAACCCATTTTCTCAGTCGGTCACGTTTAGCGGACCTCATATCGTGCCACTCGAACCGACGCTGTGTTTGTAGTTTTGTATACTTGACTTTTCAGTTAAAAAAGGCGCCAAATAGTTCAATAATCCGTAGATTCAGTATTAGTAACATGCAGGCTTGCGACAAACCCTAGACCCCTCCCTCGACTGGTGAAGTTTGAACTAGTAACTGCGCAGAGAAAAGAGGAGGAGAAAGCTTCAAGCTCCTTACTAATAAGTTAGTGGCAGATTTCCATCTGAAGGGTGCCACGCAACGAACCGTTAAGATGACGCAGAAAGCTAATCTCTTCAAAGGGCAAAAGAAAAGGAAAACAATCCCACCGAATCGCCATGGCAAAACCCCCGTTACTCGAAAAGGTATCGATTATTTTACTCTCTCTTTCTCTCTCTCTCTCCTCTATCTCTCTATGCTGTTTTGTTGAAGATTATTCTCATGAGTTTAGGAAAGAAGGTTGTGAAGCCGTCCAATATAACAAAAGAGATGGATGTCGATCGGGTAAGTGGTGTCATTCTCCTCCTCCTCTAATTTATTGAGAAGTTGCAAATTGCGATATCTTTATGATAATGAGATATAGTCTGTTATGTCTTTTACTTTAATTGACTCCCAGACACCCCGTTTTACTCTGAACAATATCTTCCACTTTTATCTGAAATAATATCTGCCTTTTTTCCTTGAACGATATCTTTATGACAATGAGATATAGTCTGTTATGTCTTTACTTTAATTGACTCCCAGACACCCCGTGTTACTCTGACTGCCACTTTTATCTGAAATAATATCTGCCTTTTTTCCTTGAATTTATTTGTTGTAATTGACTACCAGGAACTCTGTTTTGCTCCAATTGATGCTCTGTATAGACATAATTTCGAACAAATCTAGCAGAGACTTCAGATCAACTGCCTGCTCATTCATCCCTTCACAAAGTAGAAGGGTTTCATCCGCAAATTGTAATAGTGGAATTCTGATTATTATCTTTTATATTAAATCCAGCAATCTAGCCTTCTTCCTGCCTCTTGTAGAAAAGTGAGCGAAGAGCTTCACCTATGATGTTGAAATGGAATGGTGGTAGAGGGTCTCCCAGCCTCAAACTGTAGTCTGTGAAAAAGCCTTTTTCTGTCCCTATTGATTAATACTGAAAAGCTAGCAGAGAATATGCAGTTGCTCATCCTCTCTCTCCATCTTTCTGGAAAGCCCATCCTTCTCATCAATTCATATAGGATAGAGTCGTTCATTTTATGATTATCAAGTTTTAGTACAACACACTTTAGTTCCCTTTTCTTATAATGGTGAAATAAATTATGTAATGATAGGACTGAATCTAGAATGTGCCTGCCTATAAGAAAAGCTGACTGGTTATTGCTAATAACTTCGTTAAGGGAAGCATGTAACCGAGTTTTAAGGACTTTGGAGATGAGTTTGTAGTGACTTGCTATGGCTGTTTGGTCTATATTAGACGGGTTGACATCACCTTCTCTTCTGCTTCTAGTGTTACTAAAGAAGTCACAATGATTGCGACACTGAGTACATTATTGTAGAAATCTTTGAACATGCAAAGGATATCTTCTATCATGAAGTCCCACCCTGGTGCTTGAGTGCATGCTGTTGGCAGCTCTTTCCCTTTAGCATGAAAGTTTCCTAAAACCTTGTTTGTGTATCTGGGGACAGTTGCTTAAGAGGCCTCAGGGAATGATCTATAGGTGTGGCTCTCTTTGTACAAGATGGAAAAAAAATTCTCTGTCATGAGTAGCAACTCCATTTAATGTCAGTGCGGTGATTCTGTTCTTCTATGGACTGAGGAAATATTTGGAAGAACCTTGTCTTGGGGCTCCCTTTATTTATCCACTTGTTACTTGCTCTGCTTCCTTTAAATTATTTTGTGGCTCACCTAAGTTTATATTCATCCTCGAGGATATCTCTCTCAGTACATTCCTGTGTGGAAATGCTCCTATATTGTTCTTCTCTTTGTCAGAGTCCTGTATAACGTCTAGAAGTGTACCTCTCTCTTTTCATAGTTTATTCTCCTCTTCGCTGCTCATCCTTTGATTATCATTTTAAGGAGTTTTAGCTTTTGATTCGACATGTAATAGCAGCCCGCTCTCCTGATTTCCGAGGATTGGTGTTACTTTTCAGTTGGTCTGAGTGAATTGAGTTCCAGACAGTGGTGGTAAAATAAAGGATTTGATCTCGGATGAGATTCTCAATGTCGATCATTGAGGCAGTGGACCTGGTTCAACCCCCACTCTTTTTGTTGTTGTATCTGATAATATTAAAATAACCTCCTACTAACTACAAGAGTGTCCACAAGCTTAGTAATGCCGAAAGGTCATGCCACAACTCCTGTGTCTTTGCAATTTTTGTCAGTCCATAGACTGGCATTGCTGCCAAATGTATCCCATGATTCCATCGTTAAGGGACTTGAAATACTGCTAAAGCGTATTGTCCATCTTCATCTTCAACTTGCTCCGCTTATTTGCTGCCCCTAAATATGCCACTCCCCAAGAAATTTCAGATGGTGAAGAAGAAGCAGGCGAAGAAGACGGAGGCGAGAAAGAGCAAAGAGAAAAGGGGGGATGCAAGATCTCTGGCCTGAAGTTCTATTTCAGAAGACGAGCTAGACTGAGAACGACGACAGCAGATCATCGACAGATGAGGTCCCACGAAAGGAGTTTGGAGAGTCCTTCAAAGAGTGCAGCTTCTGAGAATGGTCCAGCGCATGACATCGAGTTGCACGACAAGGAGAAGGCATATAACAAGTGGGAGGCGGAAGTCGTGGCGATCCTGGAGAACTCTTCGAAAGATTTCGGGATAGCTTTGGGCATGTCCAAGGGAATGATGGCTGAAAGTAGGGAACATGTACAAAAGTTGGAACAGGGGATCTACGACAGCAGGACGGAAAAATGAATATTCTCTCCTGGAATATTTGGGGGTTTGGCTCAGCAAGCAAAAAGGCAAGTGTCAAGGCAAATATTAAAAGCACAAAGGCAAAGTTGTTATTTCTGCAGGAAACAAAGATAAACAAATGTAAACAATGCACTATTCGAGACATCTGGTATGGGGGAAGACCTGAATGGGAAGAGATAGATGCACAAGGAAGTTCAGGAGGCATCTCAATGGTGTGGGACAAATTATGCAGAGATTATTAACGTTGAAAAAGGGAACCACATGATGGCATGCCACCTAAAGATAAAAAGATCTCAGCAACATTTGGGTGCAATTATTTTATACGGTCAACTCAAAGCGGAAAAGAGAGGTGAAATGTGGGAAGAACTATCTGCAATCTTGCAAATGTGGGATATGCCATGTGTGATAGGAGGCAATTTCAATGTAGTCAGATTTGCTTCAGAAACGAAAGGAGGGAAAAATAACATTACAGCAGCGATGAAAGGGTTTGAGGACTTTATTTCTGATAATCTACTCATAGATCTGAAGCTATCAGGTGAACAATTTACCTGGTCAAATAGAAGAAACCCTCCCATACTGGCCAAACTAGATAGATTCATGGTGAACCAAAAGTGGCTGGATGTATATGGAGCCTCAGGTGCAAAGATACTGCCTCGAATTGCATCAGATCACAACCCAATACTGCTGGAGGACACTCCGGATTCATGGGGCCCGCCACCTTTTAGATTTGAAACCAAACCTGTTGGTTGAAGGAGGTGGGATTCATGGAAATGGTGAAAAAATGATGGAAGGAAACTAAAATCGAGGGATCTCAAGAATTCCAATTCAGCCAGAAGCTCAAGCCAATGAAAAAGAAATTGAAAGTATGGAGAGGGGATAGAGCAGTCAGCTTCGACAAAGACAGAAAGGCCTTTTTGGAAAAATACAGTACTATGACCACAAGGAAGAGCAGCAAGGAATTGACATGCTGGAGGAGATGGATAGAGAAAAGCTAAGACAAGTAGCAGAAAATATTGACACACAGGAGATGATTTACTGGAGGCAGAGGGCTCACTACAAGTGGATAAAAGAGGGAGATGCAAACACTAGGTTTTCCATGCTGTTGCTTCGGATCACCAGAGGAATAACAAAATCAGGCTTTTGGAAGTGGACAATAGAGTCGTAACAGAGGCAAAGGAGACAACTGAAACCTTCGAAAATTTTTACAGAAACTTGTACAAAGAGGAGGTGGGCAGTAGACCCTTTCCTGAAAATCTTCTGCTAAGTGCACTCAAAGATGAATCAGCACAGCACCTGATAAAGCCATTCTTTGTGGAAGAAGTGGAAGAAGTTGTTTTATTAGTACCTAAGGAAAAAGCACTTGGGCCAGATGGCTTTGTTGCAGAATTATATCAAGCAGGGTGGAGCTTCCTTAAAAAGGATATTATGGAGATGTTGGGGGATTTCTATGAAAAAGGGATCACATCTGATAATTTTGGAGCTTCACTAATCACATTGATACCAATAAAGGAAGGGGCATCACATCCAAAAGACTTCAGACCGATTAGTCTCATCACCAGCTAATACAAAATTATATCCAAGGTGCTTGCAAATAGGTTGAAGAGAGTGTTGCCTGAAGTTGCCAATGTACAACAGTCAGCATTCATTAAAGGAAGGCAAATTCTAGACCCAATATTGATGGTGCATGAATTTATGCACCATTACAACAAGGAGAAGCTTCTTTAGGAGCACCAGAGGGTTGAGGTAAGGCGACTCTATCTCCCCAATGTCGTTTAACATCGTCAGTGAAGAACTTAGTGCTATGCTCTCGGAAGGTTAGAAAAAGGATGGATATCGGGCTTGAAAATTGGTGATACACAAATCCCAATACTGCAATTTGCGGATGACACAGTCATGCTATCCCAGGGGAACAACCTTCAGATGTTGAACACTATAGCACTATTAAACTTGTATCAAATGGCATCAGTTCAGAATATCAACTGGAGGAAATCAGGAATGATAAGTTTGAATCTAGAGGAGAGAACTGAAAATAAAATCCGTAGCATCCTGGGTTGCTGCAAACTTGAACTACCCAATACATATCTTGATCTTCCATTATTCAAGGGAAGAGCTACGAAGAACTTATGGAATGGAGTGCTTAAAAAATACCAAAGAAGGCTAGATAGTTGGAAGGGCTAGTTTCTAACATTAGCAGGAAGGGCCACTCTGATTAAAGCCACCTTGGGAGGTATTCCAAATTATTTCCTTTCTCTAATGAAATTCTCTGGGAGTGTAGCGTCAGGAATTGAAGCAATACAAAGGAAGTTTTTATGGAAAGGAACAACAGATCAATTCAAGTACCCATTAGTAAAATGGGAAATAGTTTGCAGGCCTGAGGAGGAGGGTAGCCTAGGTATCAGACACAAAAGAAATGAATAAAGCCCTTCTAGCAAAATGGGTCTGGAGATATGCTACGGAAGAAAATGCTTTTTGGTGGAAGGTCATTGATGGAAAATACGGCAAGACAAAATCTGATTGGCTGCCTATGAAAGCTTCGGTAGGTGAAGCTGAGCATAGCTTAGTGGTAACACGAGGGTTGAGTTGTTGGGAGGTCTCAGTTTTGAAACTCCCGGAGTACGAAGTTTATTGTTGCAGCCCATGAAGTAATCCAACAAGCAATGGAATTAATCTCTTCAAAAAAAAAAGCTTCGGTAGCAAAACCTTCCAATCTTTGGAAGGAGATTTTAAAGACGGAGCCTGAGGACGTTTCTGAGGTTTTGTGTTAGATCAGGCACAAGAGTTAAATTTTGGGAAGACATGGCTGAAGGATTACCACCTATATGAGGCCTTTCCTAAGTTGTATCAGCTGAAGGATTACTAGAGGATGAAATAGAGGAATTGGTACCACTACTAAAGCTGCTAGATGAATACTACAGACCAAACCAAGGGGAGGACAAAGTTACTTGGGCACCTAATGCAATGGAAAGTCTACAAGCTGTTTCAAAAAGGTAAGCCACTGATTGACAGAGGGGTAACAACAACATGGAAATTAATAGTTCCTGCAAAAATCAAGCAGTTTATCTAGACGACTGCACACAAGAAGAAACTCATATGTCAAGAGTTTGCTAAAAGGGGATAGATACTAATAAATTCTCTCTGTCGTTTATGCAATGAAGAAGAAGAATCCTGTAACCATATTTTGATGCACTGCAAATTCAGTTGAAAAGTTTGGGAAGGGATGATGAAAAAGTTCAGTGTGAGTACTTGTATTCCAGAAAAGTTGAGTCAACTAGAATAGTGGCCTCAATCCCCCCTACCTTATTGGGGGAAAATAATATGGAAAGCCACTATTCCAGCAGTCCTATGGTGCTCGTGGTTGGAAAGGAACAATAGAGTCTTTGAGAAAAAGACTAATACATTGGCCAAAGTTATTGAAATGGCAACCCACAACACTCTCAAATGGGTGCATAGTCTGAAAGGCCTTCCCCCACTTCCCATACCAGTGATAAGGAAATATTGGCACAAGGTGATATTGTTGACGAACCCTAGGCCACCTAAAATGATGGAATGACAGCCACTTACACATCCCAACATCAAGATAAATTTTGACGGTTCAGCTAAAGGGAATCCGGGCCTAGCAGGAGTAGGGGGGGAGTAATAAGGATCACACAGGGGAGATTGTCGTGGTCTTCTTTGGACCAGCTGGGTTTTGTGGATCAAACGATGCTGAGGCAAAGACATTGTTGACAGGCATAAAACTTTTAAATAGAAATTTTGGAGATCCAGTGGAAGTTGAAGGGGATTCTCAGGTAGTCTTGGATGGGCTACGAAGAGGGCATCTGCTCCTTGGGCGCTCAAGAATATGTTTGATGAATTGGTTGATCTAACCAGGGACTGAAGGATAGCTTGGAAAGCAGTACCTTGTTCAGCTAACTCTATAGCAGCAGATAAATTAGCAAAAGATGAGATCAGCAGAGAGGTTTTGTCAGTTGGTTACTCACTGACAAAATTATAGTAGACACAGAAATGGCCTGGGCCTTTGTAACACTACTGTAACACTAGTGATGCCGGACGGGGAGTGAGGGAAAGAAGAATAGAGGGAAAGAGGGAGAAGAGGGAGAAGAGAAGAAGATAGAGAAGAAATAGAGAGAAAACTTAGGAGAAAACTTTGATTATCATTCCAATCTATCTCTGTTCTTCATACATAGCCTATTTATAGGTTTAAAACCATAATAAACTAATATCCCAACAACCATCCCAACAACCATACTAACCCATAAAATACTAAATTAACATAGGTCAGCAGCTAATTAGGACTTTTGGGTCCTATGATGGCGCCTAACATAAACTTTAAGATCACGTGCTACATCATTCTCCCCAATGGAAAAGAACTCAACTCCGGTGAGTTAAACTCTAAATACGACTCAAAGCAAAGTAGGGGCGAGTGACTTGATCAGTCCTTAGTAATCCAAGTATCATCGAGGAGGAAGGACGTTCTTTCCAACGCACAAGGAATTGGCGTAGTACCTCCATTCAAAGAAGTAATATATTTATCATCAAGAACATCCACAATGACATCGCGGAGCACTAGAATGTGTCGGTAATCGGGAGTCAAAAGCGAAGAGGGACCGCAACCATAGAAGAAGGTAACACGGGAGGCTCAAATGTGCCTCGGTAAGCAAATAAATCTGCCACATTGAATATAGGGACTGATAGATAAATCGGGAGGTAAGTCTAATACGTATGCATTGGATCCGAGTCTACGAAGAAGCGCAAAGGGACCAATGGAGCGAGCATGAAGTTTTTTACGGCATTGGGTGGAAAACGTGCGAGGTTAAAGACGAGCCATAACATACTCACCAATCTGAAATTCCTTAAACCTACGATGTGCATTAGCGAGAAAGTTTATAATTTTCATTACTCAAAGTAATTTGTCGTTTATCTCAGCATGTAGATTATGGATGTGTTCAAGCAAAAGTGTGGGCGAGACTACGAAGGTCGAGAGGTAGGGGTAATGGAATAAGGTCAAGAGGTTGTTTGGGTGATAGGCCGTGAGACAATTTCAAATGGGCTTTTTACGTGGTGCGATTGACGGAGTTATTGTAAGCAAATTCTGCAATGGGTAAAATGACATCCCACGTCCCCGGCTTGTCCCCAACCAAACAACAGTAAATCTCCCAAACTACGGTTAACCACCCTGTTTGACCATCGATGCGTGGGTGAAAAGGAAGAAAACTTCAAAGTAGTACCAAATAACTTCCAAAGTGTCTTCCAAAAGTAATCGACAAATTTAACATCACGGTCGAGACACTATGGTGGAAGGTAGGCCATGTAAGCGCACAATCTCCTTAAAGAACAATTTAGCTATATGGGATGCATCGTGGTCCGTGAAGCAGAGGGAATGAAGTGAGCCATCTTGGAGAAACGATCAACCACTACAAAAATTGCATCATGCTTTGTAATTGTCTTTGGGAGGCCTAAGACGAAATCCATACTAAGGTCACTCGTGGGGAATGTGGAAGAGGAGAGGAGTGTATAAACCAAGGTGTTACTTTTGCGGGTTTTGCTTAGTTGACAGTACGACATTGAGAGACAATTCGAGCGACATCCTTTTTAAGAGAAGGCCAATAAAAGCGATCCTCAACCAAGGCAATGGTCTTATCTCGACCAAAGTGTCCAGCTAGGGCCCCCCGCATGTAATTCCCATATAAAAATTCTCGGAGGGATGTACGAGGAACACACAATTGAGTGCCTTTGAAGAGGTAACTATCACGAAGTTGATATCCCACATCTTGACGTGAGGGTCCGTCTCGGTGTCATTGTAAATTATACCAAAATCAGAGGCAACTGGGGTATTCATTACAGATACGCTCGAATCTCGTGACATGAGTGGTTAAGGAATGCAAAACAAGGGACATCCGGCTAAGAGCATCAAGCAACTTTATTGTGTCCTGCCCGCACAATGCTTAAGGACAAAGGTAAAATCTTGAAGAAACTCTACCCACTTTGCATGTCTACTACTTAAATGGCGCTGGGAGTTCAAGTAGCGTAGGGCTTGATGGTGCGAGTAAAGTACAAATTCCTTGTGCAATAGATAGTAGCGCCAAGGATTGTGAAGAGATTGAACTCTCGCATAAAATTCTTTATCATAAGTGGAGTAGTTTTGTTTGGCTTCATTAAGTTTCTCACTAAAGCACGCTATCGGGTGACCTTCACGATGTGAGAACGCCTCCTATTCCCATTCCCGACGCATCACAAGCAACCTCAAAGACTTTGGATAAATCTGGGTGGCATAACAAAGGTGCGGTGGTGAGTTTGTTTTAATGTCAAGGAAAGCCTTATGGGCGTAGTTGTCCATTTGAAGTCTCCTTTTTCGGGGCACTCGGTGATGGGTGCGGTGATAGAGCTAAACCCTCTAATAAATCGTCTATAAAAGGATGCTAACCCATGAAAGCTACGAGCTTACATCCAAAGTAGTTGGTTCAGGCCACTCTGAATAGCCTTAATTTTCTCGGGGTCAACATGCAATTCCTTGAGACGAGACAATATAGCCGAGAAAGAGGACCTGTTGTTGCAAAAAGGCACATTTCTTGAGGTTGGCAAATAATTTTGTGGCTCTTAGAGTAGCTAGGATTTGGCGAAGATGGTCTATATGTTGCCCTTCAGATTTGCTATAAATCAAGATGTCATCAAAGTAGACCACTAAGAATTTGCCAATAAAAGGGCGAAAAATGTGGGTCATGACTCGCATAAAGGTGCTTGGGGCATTAGACATACCAAAAGGCATTACCACCCATTCATACAACCCGTCTTGAGTTTTAAAGGCAGTTTTCCATTCATCACCTGGGCGAATTCTAATTTGGTGGTATCCGCTCTGTAGATCTATCTTTGAGAACACTTTAGCACCGGCAAGATCATCGAGCATATCATCTAACCGTGGGATAGGAAATCGATATTTGACTGTGATTTTGTTGATAGTTCTACTATCCACACACATTCTCCATGAGCCATCTTTTTTAGGGGTTAACAAAGACAGAGGCGCACAAGGACTTAGGCTATGACGAATAAAGCCTTTACGTAATAGACCCTCTATTTGTTTATTCAATTCAGCTCGCTCGGTGGAGTTCATCCTATAATGTGGAAGGTTAGGCAATTGGGCGCTGGGATGAAGTCAATGGCATGTTGGATGTCTCTCATAGGGGTAATTGATTTGGCGATTCTGCTGGCATGACATCCCTGAAACTCTGTCAATAGGGGTGAACACTATTGTGGCTCGGAGCATCTGTAGGGAAGCGAAAACTATCTTTGTTGATTAGTGCAAAAATGATGCCAGATTCAGTGCCTGCTTGCACAAAGTGCTTATGAGACAATATTTGGAGGCGGTTAGTAGGGACAGGGGTCGGAACAGGGAAGCAGTTTGTGGTGCGGGGAGTAGGTTTGGCTGGATGGAGTAGGACAGTTTTAGTCCCATGCATAAATGAGTAGGTGTTATCTCTTCCGAAATGCCGAACATCATGATCATACTGACCAAAGGTCGACCTAGCAAAATGTGAGCAACATCCATAGGTAAAACATCACAATATAAATCCTACGAATATGGCCCAATCGAAGGGTACTAAACAACGCTCGGTATTTGGAAGAGAAGTCTTATCTACCCGAGCAACTCGAAAAGGATATGGATGGGGTTACGTATGAAGATTGAATCGAGTGAGAGCTGCCCTAGAAATTACATTCATGGTACTACCCTCATCAATAACAATTTTACAGGTTTTGTTTTTCGGAGGAACCACGGTGTGAAATATGCTTTGATGTACGCTTCCAAGTGTCGGTTGGAGCTGGAGTAGTCAAGATGCATCTCATAATAGCGAGAAAGTTGATGTGTGTCGTAGGGAGATCATCATCAATTAAGTCATTTTGAGTCGTTGTCCTCAATAGGAGTAATAGCAACAATCTCGAATCGTGCTCAAGTGAGGTTTCATCAACACGTTCCATTGCTAACGTGCGATTTGGACAACGGGAAGCGATGTGACCTTTTGTATGACAATAATGACACTCTATGTTATTAGAAGCGAGTATGGATTGTGAAGAATTTTGCTCTCACTAGGAAAATTTTTGAGAGGGAATTGTGGGTGCCCGTGGTAAGGTGGGTGGTGGTCGAGGGTTCAACCTAGGCGATGAAGTCATCGACTTTGACGAAGATCGGGGGACGAGATAAAAGCACGCCTTTGAGAAGGGTGTTGAAGGTATTTTTCAAACTCGAGGGCTTTATGATATGCCTCCTCTAAAGAGTCAGGAGCATGGATAGTAACCTCTCGTTTGATATCCGCTCGTAATCCATTAACAAACCTAGACAGTGAACCTCGGATCTTCATTGATGTCACTCCTTAATAACAATTCCTCAAATTTGGTAATATAATTGTCTACACTAGACAATCCTTGCTCGTGGTTTAACAACTGGTTGAACAACCGGTCCTTGTAGTAAGGAGGAGATATTTTTCTTTCAACTTAGTTGTCATCTCAGCCCAAGTAGAAATGGGTGGAAGTCCCAATCTTCGGTGTGTCGTTGAGCACGGTTTGCCAATAGCGCTTGGCGAGACCCTACCAGTTTCATTTTGTGAAACGAATCGTTGAGCATCGTTCATTTGGTACCACTCAAAATAATCATTCATGTTGTATAACCAATCGAGAAATGCGCTTGGATCTAATTTTCCATCAAACTCAGGGGCATCTACCTTAACCCTCCTAGACATGTCTCCCATGTCATCTTGAGGATACCTAGGTCGATCCAAGTGGCTACGATGTCTACCTGTAACTCTATAGCCTCGTCGGGTAGGTAAGGATGGCTGTGAATATTCTTCGTCAGAGAAGACGTCCTCCTCAACAATAGGTTGGCGGTTGGGCAAAGGATTAGGTGTTGGTTGTGGCAAGATACCCCGGGTGTGTATTTTGTCATTCTTGTAGGAAGGTGACACGATAGAGCTTTGACCCCTAAGCGGTTCCCAACTAGGTTCTCTCAATGGTTGTTTTTCCTGATTTCTTTTGTTGGTCACATAGTCATCATGAATGCGGTTAACCGATTTGGTCAATTGTTCAACTGTTTGAGTGAGTTGGTCAAGCCTGTTTTGGAGGTTCGTCATGTTGGCCTCACTGGTGTTCACCCTTTTCTCAAGGTTATGGTGTTTGTCCTCAAAGATAGTGAATTTGGCTTCAAGGTCTCTCACGGTCATGATGAAAAGAAAAAGGACAGGTATGACAAAATGCTGAGAAAACTAAAATAATTGAGTAAGAAAAATTAAAATTTATGCTAATACATAAAGTAAGAAAAAGAAATTCACAATAAGTTGGAAATCAAATCTTTTGTCCACCGAATGTGAACAATTGTACCAAGAAATTAAATTAAGAAAAATTCCCAGGTAATTGGAGGAGACACAAACGGTCTCGCTTAAGACCCAATCTCCTTAGACTCGCGAGTCTTTTTGACAGAATATTTCCTAAATAATTTAATGGACAATATGTCACTTTAGCAGATATTTCTTGAACAAAGTACTTTGAAGAATGTAAGACCAAAATGTACGGGTTTTGTTTTGTAGTTTTTTTTTTGCTTGTACTAAATTGAATTAAAAAAAATAGGAGCAGATCCAACTACGTAAAATGAAACCTCCTAATAAAACTATCAGTTTATAATCAAAAGGCAAAAATACAGCTTACCGATTCACCGAGTCAATTTGCGGAGTTGTGAGTGTATTGGACCAAACCGGGTCGAGTTGAATCGGACTGAGTTGAATCGGACTGAGTTGAATCGGACTGAGTCGACTCGAAACCGAACCGGAAATGAATTTAACTTAGGGCTGGATTAATCGACGGGGCTGGAGGAAGGGGAAGGAGAAGAAGAAGAAGAACGAGGAGGAGTAGGGCGGAGGCGGAGGCGGTGATGGAGGGCTACGGCGAGGGCGTCGGCGAGGGCTTCGACGGCAGGGAGGGCGCGGCGGTCGGCGCGGCGTCGGCGGCCGAGGGCGTCGGCAGCGAGGGCTTCGACGGCGAGGGATTCGACGACGAGGGTCGCGACGGCGAGGGATGCGACTGCGGGTGACGGCGACGGCGGCCGAGGGCTAGCGGCGGCGAGGCTGGCGACGGCGAAGGCTTCCACGGCGAGTCCGAAGTTCCAATTTCTTCTTCTTTTCGTTTTTCTTTTCTATTATTTTTTTTTTTTTGGCGAAATTGGGTATAGGTCAGAGGAAATTTCCTTGCTCTGATACCAATTGATGCCGGACGGGGAGTGAGGGAAAGAAGAATAGAGGGAAAGAGGGAGAAGAGGGAGAAGAGAAGAAGATAGAGAAGAAATAGAGAGAAAACTTAGGAGAAAACTTTGATTATCATTCCAATCTATCTCTGTTCTTCATACATAGCCTATTTATAGGTTTAAAACCATAATAAACTAATATCCCAACAACCATCCCAACAACCATACTAACCCATAAAATACTAAATTAACATAGGTCAGCAGCTAATTAGGACTTTTGGGTCCTATGACGGCGCCTAACATAAACTTTAAGATCACGTGCTACATCAACTAGTTTATTACTATTAATAAAAAGTTTCACCCTTTCAAAAAAAAAAAAAATATGGTCACTCCCCTTACTGAACCACAAGCATCCTCTGTAGCTTGGCCTTCTCAAATGCCCACTGTCCCTTGCTATCGAGGGTGATAAGTCTGTAAGCTTTGTTTTCAGGAGTAAACAAATTTTCTCCTTATCCCTCTTCTCTCTGACTATGACTAGTTTTGTGGATGAGCTCCGGCCCCTGAGATTCCAGGATAAGATATTCATTCCCTACCAAAACTATAACCCTGGACCGTTGTTTCTCCACTTTGCAATTTGTTCTTTACTCATCTTGAGGGCTGTCACAAACTCATTTTAAGGCATTTTTTAAATATCTCAAGTCTTTTTGAAAAGCTTCTTTGTCAACTACCTCTGCTGTTCTGCAATGGAAGTCACTGCTTTCTGTTCCCGTGTTGGAAAAGTTCTTATCTTTTTGTGGAGAGCGAGGCAAGTGTCGCGCAACGAGTGCACAGCTGGTTCTTGCAGGTGATGCAAAATAAATTACAGCCTTCTACTTAATCATGTATCTATAGCTAATAATTACTCTGGAAATGACTCTTTCTGCTGCAGCTTGCAATTTAGTATTTGATAAAGTTAATATTGATAGGACTAGATGTAAACTAATTTAATCAGCTGGCACATAAGATGGTAATCAATGTGGGATTACTCTACTAACAAGTAGGATGTCCATTGCCTCGTGAATTCATTATCACTTCCTTAAAAGTTTAATCTGATGTTCTAGATAAATGGTCGTCATTAAAATGTTGAAGAATTGGGTGTACCAACAAATATGGTGTCTGTGCTACTTTTTCACTGCAGTCTGTTGTTGAGTTGCAGTCCACCATACCCTGGTCTGCTTCTAATCTCTTTATCTGAACTTATGGGTGCAAGAATTACATAGTGCATGTACTGTCTGTCTTTTCTGCTTTGGACTGTTCAATTGTTCTAGCATTGACTTTTTGTCAGCAAAAGCTTTGAAGTGGCCACGAGGCTTTTGTATGGTGTTTGATTATTGAGCCATTATTGCTTGTGGTTGAAAAGTGTATCACATGTTGTTTTAGTGCATCATTCAATAGTTTGATGAATGATTAAAATCACCAGGTCACCAGGTGATGCATTTGCTTGTTTTAAAAGATTTTCCTGCTCATTATTTGAGAAAGAAAAAAAAAGAGCTTCTGAATCGAGGTTCATAATCTAAAGCAACCTTCTTAAATGTCCGACCAGTCTTACTAGGCTGGTAATTAATAATCTGGTTATCCAGAAACATTTTTTATAAGTACTTATCCCATTTGCCATGTTAACAGGAAGTGAGTAAATTCATTAACCACTGCAATGAAGTTAAAGCTGCAAATGCTGCGAGCAAGGAAGGAGGTAAGCTACTCGTAGTGAAAGCTGCATTAGAGTCCGCGGGTGGCCCGAGCAAATAGGAGATCGCTGAGGATACTTTGTATAAATATGTTGTTTTTATTTATAATACACAATATGTAAAATTTTGAGTCCTGGCCCTGGGTTAAATGAGTATTTGCCATTAGGAAGTTTAGTGAGGTGGACATTTTAAATTCAAAGTAGGTTGATTAATTTTTTTCAGGGAAAAGGTTTCCTGCTTATGCTTTTTTCCCGTACCCGGCATGGTTTCTATAACTGCGGCAGCAGAAAAGAGTACGTCCCTCGTAAAGTAGGTAAAGGCTAATGGTGTGAAAGTCTGATCAGTGCCTTTCACTCTCTCTTTTTCCTTCTGTGTGTCAGTTTCCTGGCCGCGTTGTCTGTTTGAACTGCCATATTTTCGGCCATGGATCGGCAATCATAGCAGGATAGTCTGATCAACGCCCATCGCAAATTTCCTTCTTTCCTTTCTGGGTTCGGCTGTTTTCTGGACGAGTTGTCTTCTGAACTGTCGTATCTTCCGCCATATCTCTTGGCTTCTGTAATTGAGGCAGCAGAAAGACGTACGTTTCCTTTAGTTCATATTTGGCAAATGTGTTTGTAGTTTTCGGCTAAGTTATCTTTTTTATAAGAGTACTGCTAAATGCACCTATGCTAGTATTTGTCAATTAAAAAATATTTTTTATTTTATAAAATTATATATTATAAAGAATATACCCTAGGGTTTAGATTACCATGTGTGCATAATAGTCATAATCTTGGATCCTTTCTTTTTCAAAAGTTTTTCTTCCCGACTCATGATTCTCGACAGGCAAATATCACAGACTTAGTGGGGGCTAAGTTTCTTCATCATCTCCACGAGCCTAAACATTATTTTTTTTTTTTTTTTTTTTTGTCTCTGCGTCAAAATCATCTTCCGAGTTCCGGCTTGACCTAAAAATTAAAAGGAAAAAAGAAAAAAGTGAAATGCCTGTGGGTGGGACCGCGGCGGGGACGTATGGGGGAGTGACAGGCGCCTCTGGAGTCTGGACCCTTCCTCGGTTTGGGAAACTAGCAAAACAATAAGTTGTGTATTTGGAATATCTTCTAGCATCTTTTGGCAACTATCCCGTCGCCGAGTGTCGTCGTCCCCGCATATATAATAACAAGGGAGGGTCCTCCTCTCCCCTCTCTCTCTCTCTCTCTCTCTCTGGTCCATAACCGCGGAGACGTGGTGGGTCGCGGATTGGCCTCCTCTCCTCACAGCCATCGGCGTCTCTCTTCGTCCTCTTGACCATTCGCGTCCTCTTGACCATTCGCACAGCCAAAAAGTCGAAAACGTGAACGAAAACGGGACCTTGAAAATTTGTCCTCCTCCTTCCCCATTAATAATGATAATATGCTTGCAAAAATGCGCGAATGGTTCTGATTGATGGACATACTGTCTAAGACACAAAATCACCCGGATCACATGTTCTGATCTACCGATTGAGAAGAGCTTCGCGCAGTTTTAAGCTGTTTGGGTTCTGTGAGACCGTGCGTGCTGTGATGTATTTGATCCTTGATACCCTCTTTGGCACCAGTGCATGTGCTCCAGGGTCCTACTAGGAGTAAAAGAGACGGAGAAGATGCATGCGGGCAATCACTTGTTCCGACCGTCCTTTTTCTCGGTCCCCAACCATGTGGAGCTCTGCAGAAAGACTGCTCACTCCTCCCTTCTTGGGCGCCTGTTGTGCTTTTCCACCTGCCTTTGTTTCACAAAACGACTCCTTCTTTGCTTTTCCGGGCTTTACAACCACTGGTTAAAACAGACAATATCAAACTGTCCTATCCTTTCATTAATGTGAAAACCAAAAAAAAAAAAAACAGAAAATTGAGACTTTCCCAAGAGGTTTATGATATAAACGGCCTTGGTTAATGTACATATATAATAGTTTATGATATAACAAGTGTCCTCAGCCTTGGTTCATGAGGTGGTGAGGCATTCACTGAGTGGGTGACCGAGTCCAGTTGATGGCCATTGCTTCGTGTACGGTATTCAATTCAATATTGTTTTCTTCTGCTACAAAAGCCTGACAAGACCGGACGGCTTAACCAAGTTCAATGGATATAAAGCACAGCTCCCCGAGTCACCTAACAGGGTCAGCTGATTAAAATGGTGACAGTGACTACTTGGTTGGGTAATTAGATTGCAGCCCTCTGCGATATTGGATGATCCATTACCCTCCCAATTGTAGTTTAATGGAAGAAAGAGAAAGGACACAAGAATGAGGAAATCAATTTCCCCAACCAATTTTAAAATTAAGATGAATGATTAAGTTGAGGCATATAGATTAGGGTATAATTTCAAATTTCAGAACTTTAGGTCCACAAGTATCAATATTAGCTTCTTTGTGTTTTTAAATTTTTAGTTAATTTAAAATAAAATAACTCTTTTTTTTTTTACAAGAATTAGATATTTCTACTGCCTTTTTCACACTTGACAACTCACTCATATAATCTATTCACAATTCCTAACTGTATGTGAACTTTGTACAAGTTGGCTTGGCTTGGCTTGGTTCCACCCCCTATCTCCACCTTGGCCTCCAACTTAGTTCCTAAATTGAATTGGTTTCAGACAAACACCCACAAGGAATCCAAATGGTGAGGCCTTCCCCCCTCTTTTTTATATGAAAAACAAATACTATACAGCTTAAAAGCAGTGTATCAAATTTGTTACATTTATTTACTAAGTACTGTTTTAAATTTTTTGTTCACTTTCAATATTTTGTTATTAACTTTTTACTACAAGACAATTTTAACTTATAGGCCAAATATCTTACCCTATATGGAACAATCTTACCTGTACATATTTCTTTCTGTTTTTTGAAAGAGGATTGTAGTTCCCTTGTTGAGAATGGATGGTATTCTGGGTTTATAAGTATAACATAATGCTATTTATGGAATGTAATGACAAATTTGAGAGCATTATGGGTGTTATGTTAAGCATAAAAAAGTGTCACGTAACGTGTAAAATGGCTAATTTTGGTAGGGCGAAAATAAAAGAGCCAAGTACTCGAATCTCAGGACCACTAATCATCCCATTCAATCAGTTGAAGATTCTATAAACATCAACTAATCTGGTTAAGCCACTTTCACCAGACCCGAACACTTTTCCGAGTGTGGAACATTGGCTTCATGGAGTACTAGCCGGACAAAAGCATGACTTAGAAGTGTTACTAAATACATTGCATTGCTTTGGTTTTGTTACATAGCAAGGTGCCCAACTTTGGTTGGTGTCGACCATAAACGAAGAAACAAGTCGCATCTACATCTATATTTCATGTTTTACTAATCTGTGGTGTTCCCAAATGAAGAAACGTGGTTTGACAAGTGTTGAAACCCGTTCCATCCCCACCCTTTCTTCTTTTAACTTGGACTCTCGCCTCTGTTATTTGTTCTTTTCTAGCCAAATATCAATTCCGGCAGATTGTCTTCCTCGCATCGAATCTCCCCTTCCGCGCCATGTCCAGTCCCCACACAGATTGGTTAATGCCCTGTTGGGCGGTCATCGCATCAGATTTCGCTTAGGACCCCCAGAAACTTTCGGAAAAAAAATTAAACTCAACAGAACACAAAGATGTCGAGTTCGAAATTTGCCAGCAAGTCCTCCGAAGCAGAAGAGAACAGAAAGAGCACCACAACAAAACAAGCAATGCATATTTTTGTCGAGTTTCAGCAAGTTACGGGGACGGACAGAAGATCGCCACATTGAATACTGGTAGGTCAATGTCAGTGTAAGAACATATTAAACCTCTCTCTCTCTCTCTCTCTCTCTCTCTCTCTCTCTCTCTCTCTGTACTCGAGGACCCGATTGGGATCTGTAACTAATTTCGAGAATTAAAAGCCCCATCTCCCCTCCGCCCCCGGCACCCTTAAATTCCACTGCTTCTCATCTGTACAACCCCCGTTGTTTAATTGAGCCAGAGTGCAATTGAAGAAGACGAAGACACCCACACCGAGCGAGCATCCTGAATTCCTGCTCGCCTCGTGTACTTTTTATCTCTCGGAAATGATATCCATATGATGGTCCTGCCAATGCCTCGATTAGGAAACGCCCATTTGCAGAACATGGGGGAGCTCAGAAACAGCGAGTCTGTAAAACCAGCAAACGGCTAATTTTATCAGTAACCTTGCGTCATTTCCCCCTGTTCTCCTCTGCTCTGCAGCCTGTGCTGCCTCCCTCTCCCCACCACGATATCGTCATATTCAACTACCCAAATCTCTTCCCCCAATTTTTGTATGCGATAATGCATCGAAACCAGACCCACCATATCTCCCTTCTTTACTACTTTACTAGCCCCAATGTAAATGCATGTTTTTAGGTCGCAAGCATGGTCCACATTAATCACTGCATCGTCCAAAATGTCTCTTCCAATTCCCGCGTAATTTAATCCGCTAATACCCCTCCATAATCCAGAGATAATGTTTAATTCAACGGAGAACAATTGCCTTACCTATACTCGTCAATCACTAAAAGTCTTTTTTAATGGTAATACAAAAGTGGGAAAGGACGTTTATACAAGACTGGGCAGCTTTTGGTCACGGGTCAAGGGATGACCCACCACCACTACACGCCCCCGTATTAAACTTGGACCAAGGACCTTTTTGTTAAACAAATCTGGGCATGTGTCCTTATTAGGTGAGATCGTTGCTATAATGTTTGTACAGTGTACTACGTCCTGTTTCAGACCACGTATCAGCATGCATGAAATTTAATATCTGAATTTTTTTTTCAATGTCTATTTTAATATTACACATGATTAACATAAAGTACCAGTCAAGCGTCTTTTGTTTTTAGTTGTACACGTCATCAACCCCAATAGCAAAATTGTTTATTATATTATTTCTTACCCGACTATCAACCCCAATAGCAAAAAGTTGGGACACTTAGTAGTTCATGCCAAAATGATTAAATAAAGTTGTAAGATCACATTTCTTTTTCAATCACTTAGAGGCAAGGGTTTCTGTGTAAGTAGGAAAGCTAAGAAATAAATTAATTAGCCGCTAAACACCAATCCACCGACCACTTTTTTTTTATTTTAATTTTTGTTTCTTCTTTTGGTTTCCTTCACTAGAATTAGTAGTTTAGCAACCCGTTCAACCGGTATGAGTTGTATTTTATTTAAAAAATTTATAATAAAAATTATTTATATAAAAAATAATTTTAAAAATATAAAAACTGTTAAAATGCTAAAAAGGGTAAATAGACTGGTTCAACCTGTACGGTTCAGATGTTGAACCGTTAAAACCGGCCTGTCAAAGCCCTGGTTTCAGTTGAACCGGGTTCGGTTTTTAAAACACATGTTTAGTATTAGTTTTAAGAAATTTTGATTTCCTTATTTTACTTTGAGGTTTTAAGAGAAATTTTAGGGTTTAGACTTTAGAGTTTACCCTTAGTATAAGAAGATAATATTTTAAATAAAAAAATATTTTTCCCATTTTATGTCGGAGTTTATTTCTTATGAGCTGAAATGTAGATGCCTCTCTAGGATGTAAACCCATGCATTAACACTTCTTCATATCAAACATTATGAGTTGATTAACGGGTAGCAGTGATTTGTGACATAATTGAGGGCGTGGTCCCAAATGTAGGTTGAATTTTTTTTCATTATAAAAAATCCGTGGAAAGAGGAAGGAAGGGAGGAGAATTGGAGAAGTGTGAGGGTGTGTGAGAAAGGGCAGAATTATTTCGATAAGAAAAGGATGGAGCAATGGCGAGTGGGGAGTGGGGACACGGAGCGGGACGCGATCTCGACAGCTTTTTGCCTGTGAATCACGTTGCCGATTTTTTTTATTTTTTTGATTTCCGTTCCCGAGTGAAAAATTCGGCGAGGCGAATTTGTCGCTTGTTATGCGAAATCAGACGAGGAAGAAACGAGGGAGAGAGGGAGGGAGAGATGCCTTTCTTCTGAGCTTCCTTCCTCCTTCCTCTATAAATGTGAGGTACAAATAATACACGAGGTGGGTGGAATTTCAAGCTCCTCCCTCTCGTCGTCTGCTTCTGCTACTTCATTTTCTTCTTCTTTCTTCTTCTTCTTCTTCTTCTTCTTCTTCTTCTTCTTCTTCTTCAACTCCGACTGACGGATTTCGTGTTGCAGTAAGTAACTTGGAAGAGATAACAAAAAAAAAAAAAAAAAGGAAAAAAAGTTTAGCCGTTTTACTTAATTGGGTACATACATCGATCGGGTGTTTTGAGATTTGGGAGGGGGGGTCGAAGATGACGATGGAATGGAGCGACTGGGACGCCGTCGGCTCCGATGGGAAATCCGGCGGCGTCGACGCCCGGGAGCGGCACAAGCTGGCGGAGCGGGAGAGGAGGAAATCAATGCGGGAGCTCTTCCTCTCGCTCCACGCCCTTCTTCCCCACGCCAACACCGTCCGCAAAGAGCAGTCGGCCATCCTCGACGAGATCATCAAGTACATACCTCTGGCCGCGGCCCGCCTCCGGTCTCTCCAGAGCCGCCGCGACGCGCCCTCCAGGGCCAAGAATTCCCCCACCATTCACGTCTCCGATCGCAACTCCGCCTCCCCTAACACCTCCGACTGCGACATACGCGTCGCCCCCGAACCCACTTCCTCCGTCGCCATTCGAGTCCGAGGCGATCGCGTCAACGTCTCCCTCACCGACACCAAGGGCACCTCCCAGGCTCTGCTTCTCTCCGCCGTTCTCGACGAGCTCGAAGCTCACAACCTCGACCTCGTCAGGTCGACCCATTGCCGCGACGGCAGCAAGCTCCTCCACCACTCCGAGAGCAAGGTATCATCCTCCTCCTTTACATTTTCACCGATAATTTTACCTCTGTTTGTTTGTTCCTTCCTTTGATTGATTCCTTCTCTGTTCTCTTTCCCCTCTTTACTGCAATTTGGGGGGTGGGGGTCCGTACAATACAAATATATTCAACTCATAAGCAAAATTTGTCCGTGTTCTGGTTGTTTCAGATTTGCGATGGCCTAGATCGATCCCCCGTCTTGTTGAAAGCGAGACTACAAGATCTCGCCTGCAAGCTCCACAAACTCAGAAAATCATCGTCCCTCAAGAGGACCTTTGATCAGGTGGAGTGATGAAAATGAAGGAGGAGATTAGGGGTCTTGATAAAACGCGGCAGAGATTTTATTTCATTGGTTGGCTTTTTTGTAAACTTGCAACTGTTACTTGTTTTGATTCCCAGCCGCCAGCACTTCTTGGACTGTTAATTTTGCTGCCTGTAACTTAACGAAGTTTTTCTCTGTTTCTGAACAAAATTCCCTTCGCATTACCCATCTCTTCCATCTTGGATACTTTGTCAGATCAGATTTTCAACCCGGGTTAGATAGCGACCGCGAAATCAAAGAGAAGGGGCTCGCTCAATTACGCGTAGTTGAGTGAAATTCTACGGCCAGTCGCCATAATGGCCAGCAGGCGAAACTCGGGCACCTCTTTTTCCGGCCGGCAAACAGTGTTTCAAACTGGTCCGGGGAAGCAGCTGAGATGCGATGAATTCTCTCATCTTATCATCTTTTTCTTTCACATGGCGTCCTTCGGAGTTTGGTCTCAGACTCTGAGCTCAACGCCGGGATCCAAGGACAGCTTAGTCCTTGATTTTGCTGTAGTTTAATAATCAATCTATGCCACATTACAAGGAACACGTGCTCTAGATTTGAGTGCTTATCAAGTTGGGATTTGGGAGCATCTACAGAGTACAACCCATTTATTTCTTTTGTTTCTCTTCCACTTTCATTTTTATGGTCAGGGAGTGTCCAGAGCATTACAGTGCCATTACAGAAGAATGGGCATTCAAAATAATCAGAAGAGTTGAAATTTAAAAATGCGGTTGTACTCAATTATGGCGATACCCTTACTTTCACAGTTTAACTGAAGAAGAAGATGCAGAGAGTTCTGTTCTGATTTCACTGAGTTGCAGGGAAGCACCGGCATGGCGGTCACCGATTAATAAAAATTCGTTGAACTGCCCCAGTTAGTCACTGTGCCCGTCATACGCCATTAATGCTTTTATCTTCCTCTGTAAAACGACAGTTGGAAACGAGATGCAAGATCAGCCGGTCTAGTCTTAGTAGCTACGCAGGCCACGGAAGCCTCCCACGGTCGTCGTTCTCTTATCGTTTTCAGAATCGGTGGAAGAAAGTTATAAAAAGAACGAAGAAGAAGAAAACAAAACAAACAGAAAAGGCCGGAAATCAGGAAAGCCGCCACGCTAGTAATGGAAAAAAAATAATTCAACCCAGAAAAGTCCGTCAACTTTCCGAGCTCGTGGGTTGAAGTCGGGAAAGGGCTTTCATCGATTTCTTTTGCCCTGGCTCGGACATGGCGGCAGTCGTCGTTCTTGAATATCTTAAATCAAACGCCGGCCATCAAGTTTGAATTGCTCCCCCCCCGTATTATTTCTTTACTTGGACCTCGAACTGCTACTCAACCACTCTCACTGTCACAAATGACACCTTCCCGCGCCTGCATCCTTTTTATTCTGCTCCCGTGATTATATTTTAATTACCAGTTGGAACCATGTTTTGAGATGTTCATGGTTTCATCCCTCTTCCCCTCTCTCAACATGAATGTAGTAATAATGACTAAACGATCGTTTATGGACCTGAGTCCTCACCCCTTTACTAGTATGACCGCATTCCAGTCTCTAAAAGACAGATAATAATATTAAATCTACTATCTGTTACGTGCTTGACTAAGCCATCAACATTACGGTGTTCAAAATGTCTAGTACGACATCATTAGTCTCTGAAAGATTGAAAATCTAGTAATTCCAAGAGTGACATTATTTCCTATATTATTAGGTAATTTATGTGTTAAATAATATGAAAAGTCTTAAGTGGAAAAGTTGGAATTTTAAAATAATATAGAGAACAGTCTTCACAACTCCATAAGATGTGAAATAAAGTACTTATGTCTTCACTTGAATCACTGAAATTTGTATTCTTAGGGGTGTTTTAAAAACCAAACTGGTAGCAGGCCGATTTTAGTTAAATTCGTTTATAAATTGAGTTAGACCATTAGTTGAACTATTACAAGACGTTACATTCTTCTATGATTTCAGGAAGATAATAACATGGGCAATAGGTGTGGCTTAATGAAAGAACAAGGTTCATGTCAAATCGTGTTCCCAAATTACGCCGGGAAAGGACTGCCCCGTCTTTTCCGGTAAATTGATACAACAACTGGTTCGCACCTCCCCTGTTCGTCTTCAAGCTGCAGAAAGAAAGTTTAATCGGCCGGCGAAGCGACGATTGGGACGTGATGAAATCATAGAGAAACTGCAAGCTTCGTCGTTTCAATTTTCTCCTCGTGACGGTTTACGGTGCGCTTTCGCGGTCATCGAGATTTTATTCTCTGCGGGGAAAAAGGAATAAAGGGTCGCCGGAATCTACAGAGTTTGTGGTACCGGCGGCAGGGGTGAATTAATTAAGTCGCTCCAATACCCGGTACGATCGATCTTTCTCAATCTCTCGATATCTCTGTAAATTACGGACATCGGCGAGTGGACACCATGATTCGTCAATCTTTGTCGGGTTCGATCCTGCGAAACTGGAGAAGGGACCGTTTTCTTCAGAAGGGAGTGGGGTTTCGAAAGGGAAATGAAGGCGTGTGAGGGTGTGAGGGGAGGGCCGAGGGCTGTCGTTGCTTCCGGCGGACGGGCATGGGGTGGCCCCTTCTTCCCCAAAGTGGAGGACGTATACATTGTGAGCATCTCTTCCTTCCAAATGCTTTTGGTCAAAATTGTCCTAATTGTAGAGCACTGGGAGAGTGGGAGTGGGAGTGGCATCCCCCACTGTCTGACCCTATCGTCTTCCACTTCACATATTTTTGTGAGAGAACCCTTGTTCATATTTGTCGGCTTGAACCCTTAAATGTCGTTTTGTAGTGTAGTCAGACGAATATAATAACGAAATCTTGGATGATTTTCATTAAATGTGATTTGTGTTTGTCTTTTTTTTTTTTTTCTTCCAAAACGACTGCTTCACTCTCCTATAGTTCGCAAGTGTGTGTTGGGGGGGTGTAAATATACTACCCCTCCACCTGATTATCTAACCTTTCTTTAGCTGATAGATAAGCAATATACGATTACTTCATCCCCATTCAGAACAGTGAAGAGAAGGACATAAAATCTTTCAACATGTGCAAATTCTTGTCTCTCCCTCAATCCCTTTCAGCTTTTCCTTTTGTATATCAATGACCCTTTTTTTCTTTTTTCACCACAGACGGCAGCGGCATCTAGTACTTTTCTATGTAGGTATGCTATGGTTCACAATTAGGTTTTAGTTTCACTGCTCTTCCCCTTGCCCTCCATCTTTCTCCCTTCCCCTTGCCCTCCATCTTTCTCCCTTCCCTTGCCCTCCATCTTTCTCCCTTCCCCTTGCCCTCCATCTTTCTCCCTTCCCCTTGCCCTCCATCTTTCTCCCTTCCCCTTGCCCTCCATCTTTCTCCCTTCCCCTTGCCCTCCATCTTTCTCCCTTCCCCTTGCCCTCCATCTTTCTCCCTTCCCCTTGCCCTCCATCTTTCTCCCTTCCCCTTGCCCTCCATCTTTCTCCCTTCCCCTTGCCCTCCATCTTTCTCCCTTCCCCTCGCTCTCTCTGTCTTCAATGCTTGTACGCCCTCTAACTCTCTGTCATCAGGAACGAGGAGACTTATTTCTCCAATCAATCAGTAGTTGTTTATATAATTATCCAAACCAATTATTGAACATTATTTATCAATATTTTACGCAAGCCACCTCATAATAGAATATTATACTATTGTAAGGACCTCAGACACTCGAAAATCAGAAAAAAATTTATTTTTTCGTTGGAAGATATCAATCATCATATAATGGGCAACCAATAATTCTGACAAATCACATGTAACATTCACTGTCAGCTGTCAATGCAACACCATCTGAAATATAATCTTTTAATTTTCACCCTCTACTCTATGGTTATATAAGGACCAAGTTTTCCCTGGTTAATTCCCTGACTTTGAAGATGACAACGCATTAGCCAGGCTACTAATATTTGTATGTTGTTTTCAGCTTATGAAAGTATGTTTTGCACAAGAAGACCTCAGGCTAGAAGAACCCGAGGCTAAGCTAAAAGACTGGAAATATGGGAGTTCAACCTTGAATAGAAACTCAAGAACTCTGGTTATATGTGTAAGAGAGTAGAAATAACTAAACCATTAAATTGTTGTTATGATCCTATGAAGTACTCACTGAAAATGAGCTTTATGACATGCATGCGTCATTTTGAACACTAGCTAGGTATGATTAGCCAATATTTTGAACGAATTTCTAAGATCTTTTTGTTTCTCAAAACTTAAAGAGAGAACAAGGGAAGAAAGGCTACCATCGGCGGATGGTGTGTTCATATGTTTCAACTACAGAAAAAGAGAGAGAGAAGCATAAAAAGGTGTTAGCAATAGTGGTGAGCTCGTACGATATATGGTCCCAAAAGTGAGATCGATTAATTTGTGAAACACTGTTCCTTTATTATGAAATGCTGATCCCAGCATCGACCCTGACATCGATAGTTTTGTTCTGGCGTATTGTTGGAAACTACTTTAGATAGAAGCCACCATCAATGATGCATGAGCAACATCACTGGACCCAAAATTGAATTTTCTCAAATTATAAGAAAACCTGGTTATCGCCATTGATGGAAGTTTCTGCCATAATTGGTGACCAAACATTAGTGGTACAATCCGTGCCATCGATGGTAGGTGTCCAGAATTTTGAAAAAGTCTACTTCACAAACGTTCGTCAATATGGTTATTTACAAAGAATAATCCAAACGATTTCATGGAGTCCTTGGATAATTCCTGGAGATTTTCCTCTAAACTCCGAGCATTCAAGTCTGTCTTCAAAAGCCACCGTTTTTTCTCGAGAAAGATCGTAGCATTGTTCATTAATCAAGCTCCAAATTAGTTAAGATCGTGCCTAAAGCTTGAAGGTTTGATGATGTAGTCTATATGCAAATGTGTACCTAATATTCATCCTTGCGTCAAGGGCAGAGTAAGTATGAAATTTTTTCGAAAGGAACAAGTACCGACACCTTGAAAGAAATAAAGTACCAACTTTAATGAAAAAACTTGAAATCCTATGAAGCTTTACCCATAATCAACCCATTGCTTGGTGGGTACCCATTGGGACCTTAATGAGTACCCAAATGGCTTTGAGTATGAATTTTGCCTCGAAGGGACGAGTTTTGTACCGATTGATAGCCCTGCTCTTATAATGTGCAACTGGTTTAGCTCTATGTTTTGCTTCACATCCATAGCTTAAGCATGGACATAATTGATATTAATGAAACTTTTTGTTATAACTATAGGATAAGAAGGACAGACTCACTATGCCGTAAACCCCTCCATGATCTTTCTTCTTCTTCTCTTTTTCTCTCCTTCTTTCTCTCCCCTCCACTCGACCCACTTCAACTTGAAATGCCCTTAGAGTTTAACATTACAAAAATGTTTATTTTATATTTATTTGCAAATGGAGAATAAAAAAGGGGTCACGGATTAGAGTAAGAAATAAAAGTGCCACCCTTACGGATACAAGGTAAGAAGTAATGTTATTATCATCATCAAAGCGGGCAGTAATGACTAAACTAAATGGGTGCTTCGCTCTATTAATAGTAGACCTGGGAACATGAATGGCAAATATGCCTATCCAGTAGCTGCATGAATCGTGTACTAAAAGATGCCATGGTTTGCCTGCCATCGAGCCATAGCATGTAAAACTTGAAACCGACTTTAGGAAGAATTTTTTGCCATAATCATGAATTCATGAGAAACCGATTGCTGTGGCATCGAATGGTTTTAAAATTTTAAAACTCATATATATATATAAACGAGAGTGTAGCAAATTTGTTATGATCAAATTAATTCAATGAAACAGGTGGTATTACAAGGTTTGGCTCTATTTGATTTATATCAACTTTACTACCAATGGCTTATAACACAAGAAAAAACTCCAAGATTATGCGAGTTTCTTCACAGCTTCAAACGCAGAGATTTTGTGAACTTTTACAGTAGATAAAGAAGAAGAAGAAAAAAAAAAAAGAACTTGTAGAGGAGATGTAATGGAATGCTCCCGTGTCTATAAATCCGACCCTCAAAAATTGAATATGCTAAAATCAACCAAACGGCAATTGAAAGAATAAAAAGTTTAACGAAGGGATTTAATGAAAAAAAAAAATCTTGAATCAGTTCTTGACCTCATTCGAGTCAAAAAGCAGAATAAGAGAAGAAGTGAGTCGCATCGACGGCATCGCCGTTTGGACCTCCTCCAGTACTCTTCGGACCGGGAAGCGAAGAAGTACTATTCGGCGATGTGGAGCGAGCGGTTTCATCTTTAGGCCGAGGGCTACTCCCGGTCGTCGTCGGAGGGGGCTTGTAATACATCCGAGCCGTCTGAGGACAATGAGAATGGAACCTGCACACGATTCTGGCGCCCGCGTCGAGTATCCCCGCGTATTTCCCCATCCTCGATCGACCGCTCAACGTCTTCGATCTCTCTACTCGGTCGTTTCTCCCAGATGTCTCTGTACGTACAAAAGTCGAAGTCTGGAAACGCTAAACGATTCGATTCAGAAAACCGTCCCAGGAATACAGCGGAGAGCATGGACGAAGAGTGAAGAAAGCAAGCGGACTCCTTTCTTTATTATACGCGAAAACCGCTGAATCGCAAGAGCCGAACTTGCCGGGAAGGCAAGCGTTCTAACATTCAACCCGGCTAGGTTTTCTGCGTCGGGGGAGTCAATACGGGTGTTCGAGGGTATGAGTTTAACTCGTATTTACGTCTGTGTGCCATCTTCATGACCCGGCTTAAGTTACGGCTCTCTGTCTTGATTGCGGCGTCTTGGTTGCGAAAACAAGAAAAGGCAAAAAAAGAGTTTCTTTTTTTTTGCCATTAATAAAAATCAAATAAATTATCGCCTCAAAATGAGAACAAGGCTCAACCAATCCTCAATGATCTGTGAAGAATGAATGAATCAGAAGAAAAAATAAATAGATTCGATTTTTTTTTTTTTTGTAGTCCTCAATATCCGTTGTTGTCGATGAGGGAAAGCCCGAGAGCTCCAAAATTAGAACAAGCATATCAAAACAGGGCGGCCCTTACATATGTCAGAAAAGAGGGCACCTTAATCTTGATTCTTCAAAGCCTCATCATATATGTTATACGACGGAACAAAGAATGATTTCAGCAGTATCGACGCCGAAAAGGGCGTTGGGGTTGCAACCGAGGCGGAAAGCGGGGGGAAGGGCGTCCTCGCCGGCGCCGGTGCCTGTGCCGCCGCCGGAGTCGGCGTGGGTCTTGTCGGCGGTATCGTTAGTCGGGGGAGGCTTGTAGTACATACGCGCCGTCTGAGGGCAGTGAGAATGGAAGCGAGCGGCGATTCTGACTCCCGCATCCAACATCTCCACGTATTTCCCCATCGCTCCCAAAGGCTAATTAGAACAACTAGTTTCCTCTCTCTCTTCCTCCACTGATTTAGAAAAAAATCGAAGAGGAAGGAAGGGGAAAAACAAAACAAAATAAAAACAAAACAAAAAAAGAGGAAAATGAAAAAGGGAAAGAGAAGGGTTTGGTCTAGAAGACGTCCCAGGGAGCCATGAAACGGAATTCGTTTGAGGAGAAAATAGAGAGGGAGTGGGTTGATTTATATAGGGGGAGCGCGTCCCCTTTTCTTCTTCCTGGCTTCTTTACTCCGTGTGGGGGGGGCAAGCAACTCTTTTTTAAGTCAAAAGTGCCAGAACGAGTCCGTCCACATTTGCAATGTTCTTCTTCCGCGTAGTCTTGCTGTATTCCACGCATCGAATGTGCTCCCGTGAAAGGTTGGTAAAGAACCAGCTTTTCAATAAATAATAATAAAGCTCATCTAGAGTAGGAAAAGCTTGCAAAAAAAGCATCAACGTCTCCTTTTGTTCTAGTTCACTTTCAGTCTGGTAATTAAAATAGGCTTCGATCCCCCCCCAAGTAGGAAAGCTCCATGGTTGGCTTCACGCTACATGAAGGGTGAAGCCAACCGTCCGTTGCCCCCTTTTTTTTTTTTGGCTGCGGAGAGGGGTGCCGAGCGACTGCAACCTCATCAAACAGCTATTTGACGTTTCCATTTGTCAACCGTGCTTGCCCTTTTTTTTTTTTTTTTTTTGTTTTTCCGACCACAGGGTCGCACCGGCTCTCCTGCCCATTAAATCTTTTTTTAGTATTATTTGTTTTTCTCTCCATTTGTTTTGGCAGGCAAGCTACCTTTTTTAAATTTTCTTCCCACGCCACCTAATTGACACAAAACCATATAACAAGTTTCCTCTCGCCAACTACGCAATTCCAAAACCAGGGTGGTGTGAGTGTGACTCGATCTAGTTTGATGAGTCCCGGCCGAGTCGAATCGGATTTTTTGACGGCTTAGTACTCTAGAAAGAGTACCGGACGAGTAGGCAACGGACGAGTAGGCAACGGACTCGGGACGATTCACAATCACGGGTCGGTGACCCGAGTCCCACCCCTTCTAGAGGACACCCAGATTCTTATAGCTCTTTACATTTATATAAGTCAGTGAGTTTGGTTTGAAAAATCATATACTTTGTAGGCTGACCGGGTTTATTGGTTGACGAAAGCTAATTCGGTAATTCCCAACAAAAAAAGGAAAAAAAATATTTCACGGGTTGTCGGCTTGTCACAGCATACAGAAGAGAAAAAAACAAAAAAAAAAAACTTGTCAGAGCGAATCCCGATATATTCAGTGCAGAGAATCGGATGCAACTTGGAAACACGAGTACAGTTCTGATTCAGCCACCGAGTTGTAACGTCGCTGCTTCTCCGCTCTGTCTATCGAGTGACACCACACCAAATTAAGTGGGACCCGAATATTACCAAATCATTCATCGGACTCCCCTCGACCACTCCACGTTGAGTCACGTGACATTGCGGACGACGGAAAAGAATTTTAAACGTATTTTGTTTATTTTATTTCTCCCACATTCATATAAACAATTCCCGAGAAACACTAAATAGACACAAAATATTAAAATGTCCTTTTGAGTATAACTATAATAAATTAATAAGATGATTGTTCAGTATATCGTCTATAGACACTATACTGAGTATACTCTATACATATTCAAAAATTTGAAAATCAAGACAAGATTACACAGAAAAATGTTCATAAGCCTCGATCGATGCAAGTTATAAAAGGACATTACTACATTAAAAGATTACAGGAATGGATTGACGCAAAATGTTCATTAGCCTCGATCGTGGTGGAGGAAGAATGAGATGGATCGTAAATTCCCCCGAAATAGATACATGTTCTTTCTCACACAAGAGAAGAGAGAACGATTTCCTTGGTTTCCTCGGAACCAACGCTCGGCGGCGAGAGGACCGAACGCTCACTTTCCGGGCCGTCGTTACGGCCATGATCGCCATGGGGACTCTCCGACGACGACGGCGACGACGGAGGCCTGTAATACATCGGACCCGTCTGTGGGCAGTACGAGTGGAATGTAGTTACGATTCTCGCACCCATGTCCAACGCCTCCGCGTATTTCCCCATCCTTGAATTCTACAAGTAATACTGTTCCGATACCTCCTTCTCCACCTGGGAGGGGAAGAAGAGGGGATCAGGAGGAAGACAAGATTTCTTTTTTTTTTTTTTTTTTTTTTTTAAGGTGGGGATCGAAGAGAAGAGAATTTGAACAAGGGAGGATATATTTCATTATATATTGGAGTTTGGAGGTCGGAAGGCTTCCACATGTTTGGTTTTAGTTTTCTTCTCTCTACCTGCCCTCTCCTTCCACTCCTTCATTTTCATGCAATTCCTCTACGTGTTTTTTATTTTTTTGTCACTCCATTGATTAACTTATTAGGCGAATTGCAATTCCTTTTCTCTTATATATGATAGTTTACTAGCTACGGGTTAATTAGGCTAAATGGAATTCCTGTTAGTTCCTGGATTTAGCTGACCCAGACCAGGAAAAAGGTTTGTGTATAGTGTCTTACTAAGTTTGTAAATGACATTCAAAAAGAAGTGGAATTTGTTATTTTATATGTATTCTTCTATTAATATTCCGGTATATTAGTAATTTTGTATGCAATATGAATGGTGTATCGAGTATTAATTTAAACTGGTATCTTTTGAGCAAGTAACAGGGTACCGTTAAGTGGGACCTATAATCAATCACCCAAATGTATATTTACCTAAATGGTCATGTCCTCTTACGCGTTTCTGTTTAAATAAATTCTGGTACTCATTACTAAACTTCATGAAACAAATGTTTCCTTGCTCAGTGACAATACATAAGACATAAAAAATCACAGGGACCAAAAGTGACAATACGCCCATGCCCATAATAAAATTGATTCCATCATGTTGAGACCCAAAGACACCCAAGTTTCATGATCAAATACAACTGAAACTAGCTAGCCATAAAGCTGACTTCAATCAGCTCAGCATTCATGGATCTTCACGCCTCTATTATATCATTAAGGCCGCCAGCTGATATTGTCTGTTTACCAGTTTTCTGGCATTACTCAACTAGGTATCCCTTAGACGGCTGTGACTTATATACGAAACTTATACATCGATTGGAAGATTTCATCGCTTTACAAACAAGTGATTAATTGTCAATGATCTGATTTGTGAAGATTATGAAGGATGTACAAGGATGCAGATGACAAGAATATGCAAACTGAGTAACTTAGAAGGTCAAGACCTGTAACAATACTGACCATTTTGCTCCTCTCAAACATCTTCACCAAAAGAATCATCACAATGACATGGCCTACCTTAGTTTTTAATTCATCAAGTGAACTAATTTTCATCCACTTAGGCCTCTCCTGTGTACCAAAGAAAGAAAACGAAACAAAGATAGATAAATTATTCAACCTTTTAAGCGCATAAGATGGAGTACTCCGTCAAATTACATATCAAGAGACTGAAAAGTTTGGCATTGATGTGTGAATATAATAGAATCTGTGTTCCAAATGAATGTTTTAATTACCTTCAAAGCAAACATCCCGAACAAGGAAGAACCCTGGAGTGCACGATCCGTATTGGGAGGGACATCAGGTGAAACATTACAGATAAAAAGTCCATACAGGCCCATACCAAATATTAACATTACAGTGCCAGCAAGATACACATCTGCATGTGAGAATCAGAATCACTAAATATCAAGAAATATATGTTTGATACTTTGATGTCTATTATGTTGCTGCACCTGCTTACATATGTTTGATACTTTGATGTCTATTATGTTGCTGCACCTGCTTACCAATTACAGCCCTAACACTTTTATCAGGCTTTTCATTTGGATTTCTAAATCGTTCTCTCCACTCAAGATGTATAGACTTCTACTTATTGCAAATGCATGTTGTAGAACATCTTAAAGTAACACAAATGACCAGAAAACCACAACAAAATTATCTACCTGTGAAGCATAATTATTTATAAAATGTTCATAACTTAGAAAACCCAATTGCATTTAGATCTTTTGAAACACATTAGTTGATAACCATGGATGTTGAATGCTAATTTGGAGACAGAATTGCTCAAATTCTTAAGAGTTAAGACAGAAGGCATCCACAGAGATCCACCCACCAAGCCGCAGCAAGTCAAACATGCAATAGAATAATACAAAAGACAACAGGAATACAGGAAACAGGGCAATTCTTCAAAACTCACCAATGGCCTCTACTAATCGCAGAACCATCTGCCCTGTGTGAACACCCTTGACACAACTTGTCCAGTAAACTCTGTATGCCTCATAAATGTAAACACAACCCTGTTCAGGACAAGTTGAACATGTTTTACTGTGTTTTCAACCGAAAGAAATTGATTATGAACAGCAACAGTAAGGACTTACATTAAGGAAGCACAACAATGAGCCAGCTAATGAACCTCCAACCGCAAGAAGTGCCAAGAAGCGGAAATCAAAAATTACCTGGACAATGGAATATAAGGAAGAATTATGTTAAACATTAGAAATGTTTAAAGTAAGCCTTCCAAGCACGCACAGTCCAATTAACTTTGATCAATTTCTCTGTCCAATACTTCGGAAATAGATGCCATTTCTGGCTTTCTGCTATGTAATACAATAGATCTTCCTTTTTAGCTGCAATTTCCTTTAAATATTATGCTTCTCCGTGATGATTTGACTTTACCCCTTTTTGATCTTTAACTCGTTTAACTCCACTTTTATCCCACTGGAAGTTCCACAAGTGTAAACATTTGTTTTACGGTGACATGCTTGACAAGGATGAACCAAATTCTAACCAATTCAATAGATAATTAAGAGACTTTGAAGAGTATATGAAGCTCAAAATAATCATAATAATAATAATAATAATAATAATAATAATAATAATAATAAAAATAAACGAAATGACATCCTAGTAAGTAGAATCGGGAAAAATGAAAGCAGTTTACCCTTTCAATAGCCGATTCAGTGGAACGCGCCAGTCCCAGAATGGCGCTGCTGCTTGGATTTGGGATTACATATTTTGAGCTCGTTTCTGGTTGGGCAACCGTGCGTTCAGTAAAGGGCTTCGTCGTGGCGGTTTGATGAGTTGAGGAGGCAAAGCCATCGGCGGAAGAATTAGAGGCGCCGAGAGAAGCAATTACGGGGCGAAAGCGGGTCCTGTATATCACCAGCGAGCGGTGGCAGCCAGCGGTAAGAGGAAAGGGAGAAGCAGAGATGGAAGCCATGAGAATAAAGATGCTAACACTGCAATAGCATGAGATTTCCGGTTCACTTGTGGAAGACGATTAAATGTCTTGCTTATAATCAGAGAGTATTATTCTCTTGGAAGGGGGATCAGGTCCTCAGGATGGTAAAAGAACAGGCTCTGCAGCGTCTCGTGTACACGCTGTGTGGGTGTGAGTTCAGAAAACTCGAAGTGCCTACGGTGAAATATCAGTCATAGAAAATCTCCCACTTGCATCATTCGTTTAGAAATATCCGAAAACAGTGGGAATGAGCAATCAGCTGTTGTAGGCTTGTAGCTGTATCTGTACAATGGAACCCTTATAACCATTGGATTCAAATCTAAATCTGTACAGAGGAATTTATTTAATAAAATCTTAAATTAGCTCTTAATAACAATATGTACTATTATCTTTCTTTGAAAAATCCTCCACGGAAAAATCTCTTATAGGTTACCTACAGAATTTATTTTTTTAATGTGTAGATTTTTTTATAAGTAATTATGATACCAACCAGGTATTTTAATCGATGATCATGCTTGGACCTAATTGGGAATATTTATCATCTAAGAGAGTTGAGCAAATTGTAAGCTAGTTGCATGAAAATACAACTATAAAATACTAGCGTTGAAAGAAGATAATAGTAAATTTCATGAGAAGATGATGAGAGGAACCTTCAAATACGTGAATCTTTATAGCTCAAGTGCAGCTCTTTTTTCTTTTAGTTGAGAATTTTGTAGCGTTGAAAGAAGATAATAGTAAATTTCATGAGAAGATGATGAGAGGAACCTTCAAATACGTGAATCTTTATAGCTCAAGTGCAGCTCTTTTTTCTTTTAGTTGAGAATTTTGTTTTTTGTTTGTTTCTTTGTTTCATACATCTAATTCTGCATGCAAGTGTTTTTTCGTTTCCTAGATGAGGGTCCAATCATGTTCTAGGATCATAGAACTCTCTTCTATGAGTCTCGTGATTTTTATGATTTTTTTACTGTTATGAGGCCGTATGGATTTATCTATGTAGAGGCTTTTTGTTGTGGTTATTGTGTAATAAGTTTCTATAAAATAGAGTTAGAAGCCATGTTTGACTCTCTAACAAGACTATAAGAGGCAGCCATGCACTAATGCTTCTCTCTCTCTCTCTCACTGTCTCTCTCTCTTGGCTGTTTCTTCTCTTTCTTTTTCCACTTCTATATTGTAGCAGAATGGGTTGTTTTTTAAGTTCTTTTGAGAGATCCAAGAGTGCGACCCAGCTTGTTTCTGGGTTACATAAGGTGAGGCTTAGCTTGTTTGTGTAAATCTGGATGTGAAAGGGAATCTCGAGTGGCTCTCTCTGCCACTGTCTCCAATTTTGAGCTTGGAGATTTGCGAGCTTCTGCGGATACCCAACTTGGGGACTGATAACGAAAGCTGAAAAGGAACTTTCAGCCCCCTGCGAGCGGAAGACAGGCTTCTTCAGAACGCTTACGCTTCTCTGATCTCGACGACGAACCGAACAGAGGAATCTGAAGACAGAAACCATCGCTTCGGACCCGCAGCCTCCATCAATCGAGGAAAATTTTATTGCGTCTCCGGCGGCTGCTTCCGAGAAGTACCTATCTAATCCGAGTCGAGGACCCAGTGCGGCGTGATTCAGTGAGCGAGTTGAGTACCCAGTGCGGCGTGATTCAGTGAGCGAGTTGAGTACCCAGTGCGGCGTGAGTCTACTCGGCTCGGGGAAACTCGGCGTGCGAGTCCAGGAACTTGACTCTACCAATCGGGCGATAGGGTATTCGCTATGGTCGATGAGTAAGATACGTTTGATTGAATTATTGGTAAAACTTCTCTCTTCCTCAGTCTTCTTCTTCCCTTCATTCTCCCTTTCGTCCTCTTTCTCTCTATTTTTCTCTTTCTTTTCTGTTCGTCATGCATCAATTTGTTTTTCTAGTGAAATACATGTCATTTTTATTGAAAAAAAAAGCTTATTTCTCTTTTTCTTTTGTCTACTCATATTTTTTTCTGTGCTTGAAATACTGTTATCTTGGAAAAGTGATGATTTTCCATATGTATAGTGTTTCCAATATGATGGCTCTCCGTTTAATTCGAATGTAGCTTAACCATGGTCCTATCTTTTTTTTTTTTTTTTTTTTTTTTTTTTTTTTTTTTTAACGTTGTTCCTATAGTTTTTTCAGTGTCTTAAAGGAAAAAAAACCTGTATTATATCCACAGGAATATAATCACTGCATTCTAGTAAAATCATCGTAAGGGTTCGACTGGGGTACAAAGAACTGAAAAATGAAAGACTGGGAAAGTTGCAGTGAACCATCAACCTCTTCTGAAGATGACCTGCAGAACTTAAGTGACAGTGACGGCAGGGAGAATCCCTTCATTAAGTCTGGCCATGCCACAAGAAAACTGCAATTTAGGTAAACAAAAAGGAAAGACGTCCAAGGAAAATATTATCTGCTTGTTTTTCACAATGTTGCACTTTGTTTTTAATACACTGTTTTGCCAAAGTGGAGTTCCTTCATGACTATGATCTGTGTTTGCAGAAAGAATGTGTCAACAGCACGATGGGATGAAAATATTAATCTCGCCGAGGTTATCGAAAAGAGAGGCGCAATGTGGACAAGTACCGGAATTATTCGAAATAAGAAGCTCTACCTCTTTCTTGAAGAAACCTTGTAAACACTCTTTTCTTAATTTTGCATACCATTTGTATATTCTTTTAGTGAGTTTGTTGCTGGGATGTCTGTTTCATGCTGGAAGCATATTAAGGAACAAGTATAATTTGCTGTGTATCAGTGAAGGAATAATAATGTCTAATTTAGGCATAATTGGTAGGGACATTTATTGGTCCAGAATCTTCATAAAGTAATCCTAAAGTCAGGGTTTTTGCGGCTCCTTGGATGCTGTTCTAGGATATGAGTGAGGGCACGTGGGCTAACATATGTATGGAGGGTCTTTTGATATTACTGTGTCATAGTAATACTTCTGTAATTCTTGGGGTGAGGGGAATGATTTGCAATTTTCATCAATTCTAAAATTGAGAGCATAAAAAGGGTGTTCCTTAAGGGAGGTACCCAGAGAATTTTCTAAAGTTCGGTACCTATATTGTGTTTTTATCTCATGCCCACTCAATGTCTTCTTGCCAATTTCTTTAACTCCCATTTATATGTTGAACAAGGTTAAGTTCCTGACCATATTTATAGCAAGCCAGAAGGTTGAATAAAAGGAATATTGGCATGTTGCTAAAGTTAAGTGTGAATCACCCTTCTCTGAAGTGAATTAGTGAGGGTTATAAGTCTAGTGAATACTCTTATCAATGTCATTTATAGAGGAGTATTTGACAAGCTGATAGATTTGAAGATGGTGGAGCGCAATATGCTATAAGAGATTGTGTGATACTTGTTGGATTGGTGAGACTTTTTCATTCTTGTTCTGAAAAAATGCACGAGTTTCTGACAGTAAGATTTCCATATATCTAATCGGATATAAGAAAATAAAGCTCTGGTATAATGTTGCTGCATGTGACAGTAGTTTACCTTGAAACACTTCTTGGTACTCATATTCAATATATTTGACCTTTTTATGAATTGGTCTTAGGTATCTTGTGAAAATAGGCGCATTAGTTGTATTTTATATCAATGGGACGCCTCTAACAACAATGCAAATAGCTCAAAAGCTAGCAGAAGCGAAAAATGGGTGCTGTTTCAAGTCTTTTATGGTTTATAAGCGTTTGAAGTCGCTTGGGTATATTGTTGGTCGTCATAATGTTCCTTGGACCATGAAAAGCAGTACTTCAACTCAACCTTGTAGAATAAATGGTCATCTGAGTTGCTCTGATGTGCCTGGGACCATGGAAAGCTGTACCTCGCAACCAGAGAGCAGCATGAAAAGTTGTACTTCTGAACTGGAAATCTGCATGAAAAGCTGTTCTTCTCAACCTGAAAGCAGCATGAGCTGTAATCAACCTGAAAGCAGCATCAGGAGCTGTACTTCTCAACCTGAAAGCAGCATCAGGAGCTGTACTTCTCAACCTGAAAGCACCATTAAAAGCTACAGTTCTCAATCTCAAAGCACCAAGAAAAGCTATACTTCTCATTCTGAAAGCGCCAATGATATCCTTTCAAATTGGAAAATAAACCATGATGATGAATCATGTGGTGATGGAGATGCAATTAGTTCCCTCAGCCGTGTATTCAACGATTTGCATCTTGATGACTTGGAACCTACCTTTGATGTGTATTTGCCTAACTGCAAGTTTAAAAAATCTTCTCCAGGAAATCCAGACTTTTTGCTTTGTCTTCTGAGGTGAGTTAAATCTCGAAAGGAGTAAAATCTCAAGAACTGGTTTTTACAGAATGAAATCTCTCTTTTTATTTTTTTATTTTTTTTTTGTCTTCTTTTTGGTCTCTTCAACCATTACATTTCTCTTTTGAAGCATCTGCTATCATGTGAAATTGTTGTAGTTACTAGTGGAGAGCTCGTGTTTTCTACTTATCTATTAATTGGTCATGATGTGTACAGGGATTCTCCACCGTGCAGAGAAGATTTTGAAAGATATGAGAGAAAAAGCAAGGGCATTCCTCTTAAATATTGCCATGTGGGAGGAAATGGACGAGTCATTTTCTTCTCTTCTAATAAGTTGGAGCTACCAAATCTACCTTGATTTGCTGTCCTCGAGGGAGCATTCAACTAGTCAGCAGGTTTTGATCACAAACTTACGCGAGAGACAGTTAGCCTCATTCTATCAGAAACAACAAAAGAAAAGAAATCTCGACACTGGGACCGGCTATTTCATTCATTTGCTAAACCTGAAGCTGAAAGTATAAATGAGTGACTGGCATTTTTGTGCACCTCCAATCACTGGTCTCAAGTGGTTACTCAAATTGGTCTAAAGCGGCTATTAAGCCAGGTTTTGAAAAGATTATGGTTTTCTCAAGTGTAGTTCATGATTCCAAAGGCGTGCTTCCGAAGAAGTGAATGCCATGTTGCAATGACGTGTCGCAGCAAGGAATGGCAGTGATTTGTTACGAGGTTCTACAATCACAGCTTGCACGTACGGTTCCATTCGGTGTTTCGATTGAATGCACGTTCGCCTTTCTCTTCCTCAATGGATTGTTGGGTCATATTCTTATATGCATCTAGTTGGAAAATCCTCAGTAACTTATAGAATATACTGACTTCAGATCGTGGGATTTTGTCACAGAATAAGGGCATAGTGCCCTTCATTGGGAGTGATCTTGGGAACACACCGAGTTTCCAATAAGAGATGATATAGCACGTTGTCAGCGGTTCTGCTTTTCACTGCTCACTGCAGGCCCTGCCCATCTCGCTGGGCAGGCAGGGGTGTTTTAACAAGTCAAGCATGCTTAAGAAGAAAAGGTGATAATTTGCAGGTGCGTTAGGAGCCGGAACAACATGCCAACAACACGCCAACAAAAAAATTAAAAACAAAATAAAAACACCCTGGTACACCTTGTACAAAAAAAATGAAACATACTGGTTCAACTTGGTAAAACTGGACCTCAACTATTAACACCCTTCAAAATTCCGTTTCAATCTATTCCATTTCGTGATTTAATCTGTTGCAGCATCGTTTTTCGTGATTTGTAGGCAGACATGGAGCAGATCAACAGAAAACAGTAAAGAATTTCACCATTAGCATTTATCATTTCAGCCTGGTACAAGAAAATATTTGCCTCATCAACTAAAAAAGGCGAAATTGATGATGAACGCAACACTTCTTTTTTTATCAAAAATTTCCCCTAGACTAATCCTCCCACTCAGAATTGACAGACAACCCTGCCTATAAGTTGAAACAATCGCCAAATTGTCACTCTACGATAGTACATTTGTTGAGCGTGAGAAAACTGGGCTTCAATCCTCAACAGCAACAAACAATTTGACAATCCATCATCAAATCTTTTTGTGGATGCAAAATTGTTTTTCAGGCCTGGAGAGCACACAAATGCATTACGTTGACCTTGCCACCTTTTTCTTGACAACCCTTTTTCTTCTCGGTTTTGGAGGTGGCGTGGAACTCCCGTCGTCACCCTGTTTCATACCCAAGAGCCCGAGGCCCGACACAATAGCATTTTTTGAGATGAACCAGTTCGAAGATGGTTGAGTCCTAGGAGCTTCCGATGGTTTTTGGTAAGCCTTCAGCAAGTTATCAGATTCAACCAATGGGTCCGCCCCCACACCTAGCCAAGCAAGCCTTGATGTTTCTCCCAGTTGAACGTTCAAAAGCCTGCATATAATTGACATAGGTTGCATAAGAAATTTGAGAGAAACATAACGAAGTATACTCTTCACGGAGTAAGAGAAGATGCCAACTAATGAACGGGAAGGACGTGTTGGCAGTGTGAATTTTAAATAGTAGAAATTATGATTCAATACATCTGCACATCCTCACCAGGGCATTCTTCCGTGTGAAACTTCAACAAAAAGTGAGGCAACAGAGATAAACTGAGATTTTTACAGACATTTGACCATATAATATTACATCTTTACTCAAAATCTATCAACTCCTTTTCATAAAAAAGTGACAACTTCAGAGTCTGTCCCTCTTAAATAAGTTCCTAAGAGCAAAATCTAGAATTCATATCCTAGAAACAAGTCAAGAACTTCGAAGTATAATAAAGAAAAAATGAATTTTCGGTAGTAGAAATTTAGAAAATGTCTCAGTCAAAAGAAAAAAAAAAATCAAAAGAGACTAAAAGCAGATCTTTAAAGCCAAAAAAGAAAAGTGCATATCATAACGATAGTGTATAAACTCTACTCTTAGCTTTCAAAACCATGAAACAAAAACATCAATAACAACCCTAAACGAGAAGTACCTGAGTGTTGTGCTGAAAAATATGACCACTCCCAACACATCAAAGTGATTGATCATTGCTCTATCTAGTCCAAATAATAACTGATAGCGCAAGTTTGCATAAAGTCCCAGGAAAGCTCCATACCCAAGAGCATTGGAACTCACACTTGGTATAGTTACTGACAACCTGTCAATAGGCCAAAAAAAAAAAAGAAGGTTCAAGATTAGCTCATTAGCTCCAAAACCAGTACATCTTTTTAAAAGAATTTTTGTGAAAAAATGCTTCTCAGGATAACCACACTATTTCTCAGTGTAAGATGTACATTCAAAAAAATTAGAAAAATTTACTATGACAAGTAGCAAAAGTAACCACAGCAATTTTTTTTTTTTTTTGTTTTTTGTGTTTTTTTTTGAAAGTCCATTAAGGCCACTTGCACCATGCCCTAAGGGAGAGCTGAACCAAAAAACTCCTACTGCTAATCCCCCATGCAAGCACTGAGCTAATGCTCAATAACTTTATTTCAAGTGAAAATTTCTCACATCAGCAGAAATACATTGTTCAGAGCAAAAGAGCTAAGTCAAAATGGAATGAATCAGAATGAACAAAAGAAAAGTTGTGCTACCTTCCTTCCTTTCTAGATGCAGAAAACTTTGATAAAGCACCTTGAACCGCTCCTGCAGTTAATCCTACCATACAAAGCTCAGCAGCCTTGTAAAAGAAAGAGTGGATTCTCTTCTGCAGATCAAATTCTCGAAGTGGATAGCTCTTCTCAAATATATTATTGGGAAGTTTTTGCAAGGTATTTTGGAGATCAAATCGAAAAGTGTTCCCATATGAACGACAAGGAGCTAATGACCAAACCACAATCGCATTGCAAGCAGATACTGTTAGCACATTAAGTAGTGCCAAATCCCATTCCTTCTTTATCCTGTGCAAAGTAAAAGAAACAAATTAAGATTCCCAAAAGAGATGTACAATTATATTCCTTAAACAGAAAAAAAAATATACCTTCCTTTGCGTGTTTTAAACTCCCACCAAGCTGTACAACCAATGGTTGCCACCTGTTCTAGGCATAACTTGTATAAGAAAGAAGGATCTGCAATCATCCTGCATCACAAATGACAACAGGTGGTCGACAAAAGAATTAGATAGGACCAAGAGAGAGATCATTATCATGAAACAAGTAACAAAGAAGGATCATCTTAATAGTGGAAAGCACCGCCAAACAAGGGAATACTATGTTGACTCTTATATATTATTTGTTTTTATTATTAATGGTCATAATGTGTTAAATTAGTTTCAACATATTATTAATGGCATTCTTGTTACATTTTCCCTCAGATGATCTCTGTGAATCCTCCTTCCTATTACAGATTAGACATGTACGCCAAGGAAACGAACGGCATAAGTAAATAAGAAACTTTTCGATATGAAAAACAAAGTCCGAGAACATAACACATCAGCTTTTCCCAGTGTTAAGCATTCATGTTGATGTTATTTTGAGAATTGTTCTATTTTTAGAAATAATATTGAGATAATCATAATCAACGAAAATGTAAAGTGAATGACATTACTGTAAATAGAACAATACTTTAAGAAATGAAAAGTTAGGTGCCGCCAAATTTGGCGGACTTCAGTCCAACCTCCTTTCCCTCTCGATATAATGGATTCTGTAACCAATACAGAGGCTCAAATTGTGGGCATACAAAATTTATAAGATTAGCAGATCCCATGTCACATGAGTAAACACATATCAGGTCAGCCAATGTGACTTTTTATGTGTTCCCCACACAAGATATATAACTCCATGTTAAAATTGAGCTTCCATCTATATCTACCATCTATGTAAAGAATGTGACTAAAATTTTATGAAATCACAATAGCTCCAAAGAGATGATTTGACCCTCTTCACTAGACAAGTTGTTTAAAATAATCAGCTAGTCAAATACATTTCCAAGTACTTAAACTTCTTGATTGAAAAGGCCGGTTTTCTCCAAATTTTCATTTGCAAATCACAAAGGTATATAGTCAAATGAACATTTACGGTCTACAATTCCAAAAAGAAAATTCTTCAGTTTGGAAAAGCTTCATTTGGTAGCTCCAAAGAGGATATTTTCTTCCATTAGAGAAAAGTCTTGCAGATAATAAGCTAGTCACACACACTTTTGAGAAATAGAAGTAACTCCTTGATTGAAATAGATGCTTCTGGGCCTCATAGAGCTGTGCAAAGGCAGCTTCAGCAATTTATTATCATATATTTTCCATTTTTAAAAACCACCATTAGATTAACCTCATCTTTCAAATATGATTCCCTTTATATTTAACCAGCACAAATACCAATCTTGAGATGGACATAAACTCTAGTATTTGTGAGTAAAAACCTAAGAAACTCTTGGATACATCCAGCAAACTACTAAGTACCTGCCAATGAAAGCCCTGGATATTGACTGCGGAAGAGCGCGTGAAATAACCCTAGCAGTAGTCGGCCTGGCATTGATTGCAAGGACCCGGACTATCTGGGCCGAGCTTACTAAACCCTGAAAGATAAAACCTTACAATGAGACTTCTTCATGAGAGATGCACCACAAAAAAAACACCTATAGAACAATTAGCCTCACCATCTGATAAGCTTGTTGTAGCCCAGCAGGCAAATCTTTCATGGTCTTATACCACTCCTGCAGGACAGCATCTACAAATTTCTGGTCGAAAAGCTGGAATTTATCAGAAGAAACATGAGAACATTTCAATCCCAGTATTTCTCCAATATATATTAAACTGAATAAATGCAGAAAACTAGCTGACCTCTTGCAGAACAAGACGCCTGCGAAACAATCCACCTTCATCTCCTTCATCTCCATCATCAAACTCATCGAAGTAGTCATCATCGTCTCCGTCATCATCACCGCCATCACCGCCTCCATGATTATTTTTCTTCCCAATATCTCCCCCACCTCCACCAATTGCCGTCTAAAAATTTAGAAAAAAAATATGTAACTTCGTTCAAGACATCTTCAGAGAAACGGAAAAGAAAAGTTTCATGACTTAATTGTTGATCAATAACCTAAGTTTACTGTTTATAATAATAAAAAAATATTGTGTTTCAAAGAAGGAAGACAAGGGAAATATTGTCTCTTCTAATTGGAGTTCTCTAAAATTGACTAACGGAAGATCTCGCTTGCCTCATATTTACCCATCATTGCCAAATTTGCTCTGCCACTCTATACTGTGGGCTCCTTAAACACTCGTTTTCGGACATTGACATAGGAAATTATGTAACAGAGAATCCAATTTCACCCACTATAACAAAAGAAAATATACAAGGAACATAATTGAACATATCTAAGTTGCAAAAATGAACCTATGAAACTTTAATTCGGGGAAAACAAGCTCTCTTAAGCTCTCCATCTAGCTAGCAGTTACAAATGAAAAGTTATCAAAATTTGTAAGACCAACCCCTTACCTCCGGGCTGCTCTTCATAGTTTGCTGCGCCATGTCAAGCTTCGACTTCTCAAGCGTGACCGCGCCAAAGGCACCATACTTTCCCTTCATAACCGGCGCAAGCATAGAAGACGACGAGGCGGTGGCATCAGAAGAAGAAGTCGACGACGAGCTACTCAGGAAACAGCGCTCCAATGCCTCTCTAACGTCTGCGTTGAAAGAGCGCTCTAAGGATTCACCGGGGTCCGCCTCGACCAAACCAGAGGAGGCCTTGATCACCTGAATCCTTCGGGAACTTCTGGAAAAAGCCGTCTGCTGACGCAGGGGCGGAGTTTTCAAAGGCGGCGCTAGGGTTTTGCTCTGGGGAATTTGGGAGTTGAGAGGCATGATTTGGGCAGTCTGGAAGACGGAATGCGCCAACATCTTTCTAAAGTTTTGGAAACGAAAAGCTTTCTGTAGAAGTTCTACTTGTCAGCGAAGAAGCCTAAGCTCGATGTTCTTTAGTTTCGAGGTGTTCTTTTTTCTTGAATTTGATCAACTGCGGGATGGAAGGACACAAAGAAGCAACGGGAGGAAGAGGTGGAAGAGAATTGACCCCCTAATTTTATCTCTCCGAAGAGAGAGAGAGAGAGAGAGAGAAAGAATAGCAAGGGAGGAAGGGGAAGAGGAGAAGCAAGAAGGCTTCCCCTTGCCTTTTGATGGAGAGAGAGATGACGCCAATCCAATCCAAACGAGCGAAATGCCAATACTGCCCATCGGCGTTTCCAACACGTGACACTCATCTCTTCTTTTGCAACTATTAGTATGTGCAGAATAGGAATTCGCAAGAGTTCCGTTTCCCTGTTTCACCTGCCCTCTCTCCCTAGGGACTACGGAACGGAGTCGGTTTCGTTGATTTACATATTCAATATTTACTAATTACTAAATGAAATAAATAAGGAATTATATATTTATTATCTAAATTATATGAATAGAAAGGACCTGGATAATAAAATTGAGACAAACATGATTCAAATGTCATTTTATAAATATGACGAAAATATTATTGTTAATAATTCTATTTTTTCATAGAATGTCAATGTTCTTAACCTTGCATTTTACAAATTTATCATCATTCATTAAGTTCTGTTAACATACCCGACTAACCATAAAGAAGTTGTTTAAAATACTGATTATACTATATTATGGTACGCCAAATATTAATGTCTTGGTACAACGGCTTACAATTGTCGAGAAATATTCCGCATAATACGTGTTCTACCCTTTTTTTGCTGTTCGGAAATGCAAATGCGTGGTAGCATCAGGTCGGGTTAAGCAGGGAATCTTCGAGTGTTTCACTAAATCTGAAGCCACATCTCTATTTGTTCTATTAGGGACGTAAACGGATAATAAACGGTACCGGTAATGGGTTTCCGTTTACTGTTTATTTTTTTGAACCTTTTACCCGTTACCAAGTTTTGTGAAAGTCTTACCCGTTTATTACCCGCCGGGTAAAGCGGGTAAACGGGTAATAAATGGGTAATAAATGGGTAAATAGTAAAAAATATTAAAATACCAAAAAACCTAAAAAAAAGTGAAAAAATTAAAAAACTTTACTAATAAACAATCAATTACAGCACTTTTCAAGAATTCAAAATACAACTTACATAACACAAAAATCAAATACAAATATAAATTGTCCCCTACACTTAAAATTAACATTCAAATACATTTAATACTTTATATTCAAAATTATCCAACCCAAAAAACCATTTTCACTCCTCAATTGAAGAAAGAATTTCATCCTCATCCACATAATCAACTTCAGTGATAGAGTTTAATGCACCAAGCCCAATGTCATCAATTTCACCCTCAAGAACAAAAATATATATTAAACATACAATTAACTGAATAAACTTCACATTTTAAAAATAACAATTACCTTTCATTGCATATCTTAACAAGTAAAACAGAAAACAATGTTCAACAGATAATTTCAGTATTAAGGCACTAATAATAAGAGAAACAAGTAAAACAGTCTCTTCCCTAAAGAACTTAAATCAAATTAAACAAGATGCATTCAGGAACTCAATTATCCAGCCACCGCATGCTTGTGATAGGATGAATACAAATTTTAGCAGCTTGAGAAATGAAAGCTAAAAACGGAGAACTCTACAACTACATCCAGTTAAAAAAAAAACACGGAAATGGGCAAGAAAACATGCATGAAATTAAGCCTTCATCCACTATGGAAAAACAGTAACTAGCACGGACTCGTTTGCCTCTGTTTGCTTCAAAGTTTTTTAGGGCTTACTGCTTTGTAAGAATGTCAGACGAAATAGAGAGAGAGAGAAAAAAAAAACTATTAGGACATTAGGGCAAATCGCAGAGAAAGTTAGATTAGGACATTAGGGCAAATCGCAGAGAAAGTTAGATTAGGACATTAGGGCAAATCATAGAGAAAGTTAGATTAGGACATTAGGGCATCGTAAAAACAGAAAGATAGGTTAGGGATTTAGGAATTTGGGAATAGGGCAAATAGCAGAGAAAAATAGAACGCCCAAGAGAAAAGAAATATAAAAGCGAAAAGAGAAAAACCAAAATCACAACACCGATAGAAAAATCGAAACAAATCGAACGAAGAGAATATAACCCAAAGGGCCAAAACCAAAACAGAAGAGAGAGAGAATGAGACGCACAGAGGAAGAAGAGAATACCTCGCGCTTAGACTAGGAGCTTCTTCGTATGCCTCAGGCGAGAGATAGCTGTTTGCAGACTCGTCGAAGTCGTCTTCGTCGAAGTTGTCTTCCACGAAATCGAAGGGTAAAGTTAGGTCTGATTCTGGCATTTAGAGACTAGTCTTAGACTCTTAGGGTTAGAGAGTCGAGAGTCGAGAGTCGAGAGTCGAGAGTCGAGACTAGAGTTTTAGGCTTTAGGTTTACCGTCTAAAGAGAGAATGCGAAGAATGAAAGTGGGTCCAAAGGATAATAAGTTAATAATTAATATAGTCTAAATTGTCTAATAGCATATTAGTAATAAAATAATATAATAAAGTTAGTAAGTTTGTAAATTTGTAACTTGTAATTTGTAAGTTATAACTAATAAGTTAATAACTTATTGCTTGTCACAATATTACTTGTATTAAATTATTAATATTATGCTATAATGTTCATATGTAGCCTAACTATTTATCACAAAATGTTACTTATATTAAAATTATGCTAATGCATAGGCTAAGTGCTCAAGGACTAAGGAGTAAGAACTAAGGAGTAGAGAATTAATGATTAGGCTATCAATGATTAGGGACTTAGAGAGGGAGGGAAAAAATTAGAATATTAATTAATTAGAGAAGTAAGTAACTAGTAATTAAAATTAATGATATTCCTTATAACTTATTAAGAATTTAGAGTATATGAATTGATATGAATGTCTTGAAAGGAATGTCTATCCTAATTTGTTATGGGCCAAAATTGAATTATCAATTATGTAAGCTTATTGAAATAAGATGAAATTATCTCATGTATTTGTTAATTACTATGTTTATCTTTGTATAATTTTTTATCATAAATTATAATATATTTATTTTTGTATGACAATTGTTTATATTTATAAAAATAATTGTTATTTGTATAAAATTTGACATTTGTAAGAAAAATGAAAATATTTTAATCTTAGATTACTAATACTACCTTATGTAGTTAATTATGAATTTATATGATCTATCTTCTATGACTATTAAAATTTGAGTGTATGACTATGATTCGATGACTCATTGACTTTATGAAACAATGAGTTAAAGTGAATATATATTAATTTCTAATAATAGCCAAAATATAAAAATATTCAAATTCTTTCTAAAGTTTTCAACTCTTCAAATTTTTATAATAAGTGATAAAAAAACATAATAAGGTTATTTATATAAAAAATAAATATTTTATGATTAAATTAAGTAAATATATAAATTTACTATATTACTCTTACTTAAACTGTAAACGGGTAAAACGGGTTCGAAAGAGTTATTTCGGTTTCCGTCCATTTATTAAACGGTAGAGAGAGTAAACGGTATAACGGTACATAGATAATAATATTTTATTTCCATTTTGTTCAATTTATTAATCGGTGCGACGGTAAAACGGATAATCGGCTCCCGTTTACATCCCTACCCATGATGCAACTGCTCTTTTTGTGGCCGTGATTGTTCTTCGAACACAAAAGCACAGCCACTAAAGCTTCTCGTGTCTGTCTCTTTCGTGTCTCCGACAATCATAGAAAAAAGACATGGAAACTAAACGTCGACTCGTCCGTTTGCCGAGTGTCCACACAACCAGACTAGACTCGAGCTAGTGAGAGTAGAGCGGGCTATTCGATTGGTCTTGCACCTTGTACATAACCCATATGTCAAAATGGCTCCATAGCTCCCTGTAGAGGAAATCAGCGAATATGCATGGGTGGCAAAGCAACAATTGCAGGAAGCTACACCATTCGCAGACCTATTTCTGTATTCTAACGGGAAAATGGATAGATAGTAGCATCCTTTGGAATCAGGAACCAATAACTACATAGCTACGTAGACAAAAAGAAAATCTTATTAGAATTGAAAACCGGGCAATAAAATTCACATTCTCAGTTCTCTTGCCACATGAGAAGGAGAAATTAGAAGTTTATTAGAACATTTTTTTTTAATTTTTTGCCAATCTACCGCTCGATTCCTTCAATCTTATCCTCCACTTCGGAATATAATTGCCTTAGCCTTTCCAGGTTCTCCTCAGAGGTTTCCCAGTACCCACGTCCACTAGCTTCCAGGAAAGTCTGCAGCAACTTTCTGAAAGAGTTGGGATTGGTACTCATCAGCCTTTTAAGCATCTCTTCGTCCTTGATGAAGGTTGTGTTGGCTTCCTCATAGACCCAGTTATCAACTTGGCCCGAAGTGGCACTCCAACCCACGGTGTTAGTCAGTCTCTTCTCAATCTCCCGCACACCTTCATACCCACTGGCCATCATCCCTTCGTACCACTTGGGGTTAAGCAACTTGGTTCTAGCATCCAGACGCACGGTTTCTGACAGTGTTCTGACTTGCGCATTGGCTGTGGTCGTATCAGCGATGTAAGAGCTGGGTTTCTTACCATCTTTGCGGAGGGACTGTACGAGGTTGGTGGGGTCCGAGTCAAAGTAGTGGCTCACGTCAGTGAGGGAGATCTCGGATGAATCAAGGTTCTGGAAAGTTGCATCAGCCGTGCTAAGGGCAAGTTCGAACACTTTGCGCTTCTCCATCATTCCGGCTCCCGGGGAATCACTGTCAAACGCAAATGATTTGCGGCTCAAGTACATATCTTGGAGTTGCTTCTCGTCGTTCCACGAAGAGTTCTCAACAGCAAGATTCACATTGGACGAGTAGGATCCGGATGCATTTGAGAACACACGAGATGCAGCCTCGCGCACTGGCACACCTAAGGTTTCAGCTTGTTCCAGCGCATGCTTCCTGACATAGTTCATATCCTCAGGCTCATCCAACTCGGCTACCATCTTCACTGCCCGGTCCAAGAGGTTCATCTGTTCACAATTAATAAAAAAGTAATTGTAAGAATCAGTTTTGCAATGCAGGACACTGAAAAACAAGATAAGAGTCATGCCCAATTATTTAGCTAGTGATTCATCTCAGACACTGACAAACAAGGGATAAATGCATAAGCAGAGACCATATATATGAAGTTCAATGGAGTAGTACCTGGTTGATGAAAAGGTCTCTGAAGACACCAGAGCAATTAACAACTACATCGATTCTGGGGCGTCCAAGCTCCTCGAGGCTCACAGCCTCCACACGGTTGACACGTCCAAATGTATCTGACACAGGTCTCACCCCAATCATCCAAAGTACCTGAGCAAGCGACTCGCCATAAGTCTTGATATTGTCAGTACCCCACAATACAAGAGCCACTGTTTCAGGGTACTTCCCGCCATTTTCTGCCTTCTGCCGCTCTATCAGTCTATCAACAACCACTTTGGCACTCTGCATTGCTGCAGTGGTAGGAATTGCCTGTGGGTCTAGAGCATGGATGTTCTTCCCTGTTGGTAACACCTTAGGATTTCGAATTGGGTCACCTCCAGGGCCTGGTTCAACGTAACTGCCTTCCAAAGCCTGTTTAAGGCTTCCCAATTCATTGTCGGCCACAACTAGTTTCAAACATTCGCCTAAGAAACCAAACAAGGCACGGAGCTTCTCTCTGTCAGCCCTGTAGAATTTTGATTGGGACAAATACTCCACCCAAGGTTCAGCCAAACCAAACCCCAGAATGGAGCCCAACTTATCAGCCACATCAACCACCTGACCCTTCTTATTGGTCGTCTTGGCAACGAAAGCAGATATGGCACCACGGGAAGCTTCAGTTATCTGACGAAGCAGCTCCACATCTGCCAGGATGCCCTTGTCACTCCCTCTGTACACATCTTCGATGTTTCTTCCTACTGTCTCAGCCAATATCCCTGGCAGAGAAAATATACCATCATCTGGGCGATCAAGAGCAGCAATATTCACCAACGTTGCAACTGCCTCCATGGCTGAAGGTGGCTCCCCAATAACATGGAGTCCACATGGCAATAGTCTCGATTCAATCTCCATGATCTTGGAATAAACTTTACCAACGACGAGGTCTCTATCGTTGCTTGAGAGTTCCTCTCCTTCGTCAGGAAGAGCCACATCCTTGTCAAGGTTGCATTGCTTTGCTGTGCTAATAATTGAGCTCACAATCTGTGGCCCGCGACCAGTATCCTTGAGTGATTGGTAAGAAGATATCAGCTCACTCAATTGTTTAAGTCCTTTGTACAGACCAGCATTTTCTGCAGGTGGAGTCAAATAGCTAATCGTGTTTGCATAGCTACGACGCTTAGCTATTGTTGCCTCTGAGGGGTTATTTGCCGCATAGTAGTAAATATTGGGAATGTTACCAATAAGGCTATCAGGGAAACAGGCATCACTCATCCCAACTTGTTTTCCGGGCATGAATTCTAAAGAACCATGGGTACCAAAGTGAAGGACAGCGTCAGCCTTGAAGATCTTTTCAACAAAGGAGTAGTAAGCAGCAAAACCATGGTGTGGACTGGCTGACTTGGAGAAGAGAAGGCGCATTGGGTCACCTTCATAACCGAATGTGGGCTGGACACCAATGAATACATTACCATACTGTTTTCCATAGACCAAGAGGCTTTCTCCATCAGAGTTTAGGTTGCCTGGAGGCTTTCCCCAGTTTTCTTCCAAAGCAGAGGCATAGGGGGTGAGTTTTTGGTATTCCCGAACACCCATCTTGTATGCTATGTTCAGATTTGGACTGCTAAACTGGGCCTCCTTGTCATGGATTACATCTTCAATGAGGGCTTCAGCTGTTTCTGGAAGGCCTTCAACACTGTATCCTTCTTTCTGGAGGTCTTTAAGAACAGAATAAATGGATGAAAAGACATTGAGGTATGCCGCTGTTCCGACGTTGCCTTTGTCAGGTGGGAAGCTGAAAACAGTGATGGCTACCCTCTTCTCCATCTGCGTCCATGGGGAAAGCTAAAGTCAGAAAAGATCCAATACAAAAGAACTAACACCAGCGAGAAAATTCACAGAAGGTCATAATGCAACCGACAATCACTGTCAAGGATATATTATAGCAGTGAATATTACATCAGTACATAAATACTATTCCTCTAAGTTGGGGATGGCATTTGCAGAGTCAACGTAACAAGAATCAAATCAAAGTTTTACGAGAGGTTTTTTTTCTAAAGTGTCTTCCTAGCAGCAAGACAGCAGTGGTGACAGATTCACGCTATAAATTGAGGCTGCTGACATACATGTCTTTTACTAGCATGACATGCTTCAGACCCAAGTCTAACTTTAGCATAAGAGGAACTCAAATGTTCCAATGGTATTCCTTACTCAGGAACGTTAATGATTAAACTGCTCTATCTTCACAAAGAAAAGGCACTCAAACAAACATATTCTAATCTCAAAATAGAAAAAGAAAGAAATGAGGATCACTCTGTTTTCATAATGGCAAACAACAAAGATGTTGACAAGGAAATTTTCCGTCCTACTTCTGAGTTATCATGCTTATATTCCTAATCTCATAAACTTCCAATGGTATTCCATACTCAGGAACGTTAATGATTAAACTGCTCTATCTTCACAAAGAAAAGGCACTCAAACAAACATATTCTAATCTCAAAATAGAAAAAGAAAGAAATGAGGATCACTCTGTTTACATAATGGCAAACAACAAAGATGTTGACAAAGAAATTTTCCGTCCTACTTATGAGTTATCAAGCTTATATTCCTAATCTCATAAACTAGACAAAACATGCAACAGAAGGTAGTAAAAGTTAAGGATCCCTGCTGGGACTTTTACCTTGGATTTTCTTTTGAGTTCCGCCCATCTGATGGCCCTTGTGCACAGCTGCTCCACCCTCTTGTGAAGGGCATGTGATTTCCCTGCAAGCAGCCACAAACAAACAAACACCCATTTTAGTATTTGTAGTTTAGAATTTGGCGGAACCAGAAAATCAAGAAAAAAAAAAAAACAGGAAGACAGCAACCCAAAGCCGGCCAAAAACAAGCAAGAAACAACAGAAGAGGAAATAAATAAATCAGGTAAGAACTCTGTGAGAGTTCTTTAGAATGAGAAGCGAGTGAGAAGCTTCACCAGGACTTTTCCTCTAATGAAAGTACGTAAGGCCCTTCAGTGGAGCAAGCCAGTGTAAGTCTCACAGTACAAAAGTAAAGCCTACCGACATTCACGAACATATTGAAATCATCGACTAGAAAACTGTCTGATAATGAAGAAAGAGAAGTAAGAGAACGACAGGTAATGGAGAGTGATGGAGCATCAGTTTACCTGTTCTTCCGTCCCGACCGGAGAAGACTATGGGTTCCATCCCGCCGTCGAGCTCCGGTAGCGCAACCTGCAGCGCCACTTGAATTGGGTGTAACCCCAAAGTGCTATTCAACCACTCCTCCGTCGTCTGGAACACCAAGGGCAAGGCCACGAGGTAAGGCACATCAAGCTTCTTCAGTGCCTCGATTGCCCTGGGATGGTCCTGCCTCGCCGGTCCTCCGACGAGGGCGAAACCCGTCAACGACACCACGGAGTGCACGAATGGCTTCTTCGTCACCGGGTCGACCAGGTATCGCTCCACCGGACCCGAAAAATCCAGTCCACCGGCGAACATGGGAACCACCTTCGCCCCTCTGGCTTCCAATTCCATTATCACCGCCACGTAGTGGCTCTCGTCGCCGGTCACAATGTGGCTCCTCTGCAACACCAGACCGATAATCGGCGCATTCTTGTTCTTGAGCTTCTCGTTGGCGTCTCTCCGAGTGTCGTACCAGTTCCAGTACTCCTTCACATCGTCGTACATACAAGGAGCCAATGGGTGCCAAATTCCACTGTCGAGGAACAAGACGGGGTCCGAGTACTCGATTTTGGTGCCTTTGAGAGCGGGAACGTACGAGCCTGATATCATCTTCACAAAATTTTGAAGATTTTCAGAGGACCCGCCAAGCCAGAACTGGAGACTGAGAATGTAGAGCCGAGCATCTTGGGCCTTATCGCTGGGCAAATATTTTAGGACTTTGGGTAAGGTCCTGACCAGCTTTAGCATACTGTCGGCGAACCCCGCAGATTGCTTCTTCTTCTTAAACAACTGAAAGAAGGGGCTCTTCGACTGCCCGAGCTGTGACATACTGAAAGAACCCAACTTGTTGAGCCTCATCACTTCAGGCATCGAAGGGAACACCAGTACTGCATCCATTCTGTCTCTCTCCTTCTCTACCGCGGCTTTCACCTTCAACGCAAGCTCCTCCACAAAAATCAATGACCCAATAAAGATGTTCGCGTCTTCCAAATCTCTACAGAATGACTTGTAAGTGGACTCGTCCCGAAGTTCTTCCACCAAGTAACCCACCACTTCGAATGAAGCATAGGTAGCGTCTTTGTTGAGATTTCTCACGGCAGCAGAGAGGGACGACTGGTACTGTGCTTCCAGTACCACATATACAATTTTGACCCGGGGGAGATTCGGGTTCTTGTCGGGGAGGATTCGCCGGACTTCAGGGGTAGTTTGAGTGAAGAGCCCATTGCCAATAGCTGCACACCGAACTCTCAGCCCGATTCTTCCCGGCTTCAGCCTCTTAAAGAGAAAAGAATGTACAAACAAGTTTTTCTGAGAAAGATACAAACTGGGTTCCGTTCTGGAACTGCTTAGAGTGAAGGGAGAAGACACTATAGACGCCATTGCCGCTCTTTCTTTCCTTCCTCAGTTACAGAGAGAAGGATATCATTCTACTGGTTTTCTCCTCGGCAGTGGGTTATAGATTCTCATCTATGTTGCTCCCGTTAAAAAAAGAAAAATCAAAAGCTTTCTGTGTGGCGAGTAGAGAGTGAACGATGTGAGCCATTTGTTTTCAGTTGGTGGAGGAGTTAAAGACGCGTGGCCGGGGAAGGGACCTGAAGGGGATGTACCGTCAATGCTACCATGTTTCAAGTATCGAGCTCGCTTATCAGATTTTGGGCGTCTTGAGGATGGAGCTACCTCTCTTCTGATTGGTCCATTTGGATTGCCCGGTTAGCCCAGAGGACGACTTGGGATGATGGAAGTGTACAAAAAGATACCTGTAGCTCGCTTTTTGGAGCGACGAGATTTTTCTCAGTTAGCTACTCGCTAACAAGCGAGAGGCAGACAACGATATTTCCCTTTTAACTCTGTCCACTAAATGAAAGATAATCTTCTTTGCAATCTGCCTTAATACCATTTTCCTTCAGTACGTAAACAGTGTAGACAGACAAAAAAACTTCTTCAGTGTGTGCTCCGTATAAAATGGAATATTCAGTTAACTGATTATTATGGCTAAGTTGTTGTTGAGCGCGTAATTCTGCTGAACCGTGAGATAGATAAAGATAGATGAAGACAGCGTAAGCCGTGAGCAAGAAGTGAAACTCAATTTGAATTTGCGGACGAGAGTTTTCATCTCAAAATTTCCTGTTTAGGATGAAAGTAGTTCCATTACCGCGTCGAGAGTTACACTAGAGCAAATGAATCTTGTACGTTTTCCCACTTCTATCTCAAGAAATGACTTATTCACTGGCTCCATTTTTGTTCGTATAGATATTGAGCAGAATCATTCTTCAACGATCAGCATTCTAACCAATCCACTGTAAGATGTATGCCTTCCTTCCAGACCATTTTTATGGGATGCTCTGCTTTCAAAGTCCAACTTCTCCCTCTACTGTTTTTTATTTCTCTGAAAACTCCCTCTGCTATTTTTTGCCTTCCACAATATGGGTCTTATGTATGGACTAAACCTTAAAACATTTAAAGAGTTAGTTCCTTGACCCTGTGCAAGGCACAGGAGAATGAAATCCCGAACAACATTAAGAATCTGAAAGGCTGGTTTTTCCAATCTGCAAACAGAATATTCTCCTGCTTAGATTCTTCGTATAGCTATCAACGACTGACAAAAGCGTACACAAAATTTCTTATGTTACTCTACAGATTCTACTCATCCTCACATGAAAAAGGCAATAAAAAAATTATTTACTTGACAATGCTTGTTTGTGTGTAACAGACCTCCCCTTTTCCCTGTATCCATGATGTTAAAAAATGACAATAATAATACAGCATACATCTACAAAAAGAATAACACCAAAACGCCACTCTCAACCCCCCTAGCGAGCACCAGTTAATGAATGTAATACATGATTCTGTAGCTTGCATTCAGATCATGTCCATCAGAAGTGGGTCTCCTAATGCCATTGTCCTGATCAGCCTCACAAAATCAGCTTCCCCGTACACATTCCATGGATATACAGCTGGTGCTTGGCCAGAATAAATTTTCACGGGGTCTGACACGTTCTGGTCGGTGCTATACACTATTGTCCTCAAAGCATCTGAATCAAAATTACTCGACGAGTCCATCGCTATAAACATCATTGGCACAGCAATCTTATGATGGATTTCCAAGTCCCCTACAAGACCTACAAGATCTACAAAGTCCCCTACAAACCTTCGCGGAATGTAGAAAATTTCGGAGCTGCAAAGGGTGAGGCTTGTCTCATCAACACTTGCCTTGTAACTCACCTGAAAATGGGCTGGGAGGCTACTCACAACCTTCTTCACAAATCCTGCCTGCTGTGTAAACCAAGCTGACATGTTCGACTTCATAGAAAAAGTTTGCCATGATTCAGCAACCTGAAAATGTCAAAGAAATTCTAATAAACCACTTCATCAAAACAGATCAGAAAGAAACAATGAGATAACAATATTGAGACAACCACCTTATTGGTAATCCAGAGCTTCGATTTGTCTGCTTGAAGCAGATTCCAGTAGTTAAGAATCATGTTGTCTTGTAAAAATATGAACCCATCTGCACCCTTGAACCGATCAAATATCTTGGGAAGATACCTGTAACAATTAAAACGAACAGTGAGACACTCGCTTTGCTTAGAGAACTTTTTCCGAGAATCTCATCTGATTGGGTGAGATCAGAGACACATAAGAGAAATGATCAATCACTTCCAATTACTGATTAAATAAAATGGAAACCGCAGTTGATGTAGGTTCTACAAGGAATTATGTACAGCAGCCTGAGTTAAGAAAGCTTCTTAGAGACAAATAAAGGATCCAAATACCAAAAGGGGTCCAGTATTATTCAGTCTGTGGAAAATTAGCCAAGTATAGCTTGATGTAAACTCTGAATATCTCAGCTCAACAAGACAGAAAATGAAGAAAAAATCTGTGTTAAACATCAACCAGAGGGACCATCACAGACTAAAATTTCTGACAGACAAGTGCTCCATCCTAATCTTCATCATCTCAGGTGCCAAAAATCCTGCTGAAGTCATTAAGCTGGAAACAGTTCTCTGCACCCTGTTCTTTTCTTTAGGAAAAGATAGTTATGATTTAATACGGAGTTGCAGCTTAAACATAATGAAGCATTTTGGCAACGGCTCATTTGAGAATGCTCAAGATTACGTACACTTAACAGCTTTTCAAAGTTTCAGCAGACATTTCTTCTTGGTTTAGCATATCCCAGCCACTCATTTCATTTTGCTGGTGGTCAGAAACCAAGCTATAGTTGTAGCTGTACCCTTGGTTTCTTGTTATGTCTCAGAGGGAGTGCTGCTTTATGTGCCCCCAAATTAGTTTGATCTTCAAGATATTCTATGCTTATTACCAGGGAAGAGGCCTCCTAACCATAGTCAGTCATTTTTGGAGCAACCAGCCTAACTCTAACACTTCTCTTATTGATTTTCCTTATTTGAACACCTCCGGTGGTGAAAAAACCCTACACTTGGATATTACCTATCCTAATGGCACCAAACATCCTGTGTGTAATCAAACGATTTTGATGGCAGGAAAAATATAAAGAAACCAAAATGAATGATGATTAAGATATACAACTCCATTGTTTATAACAAACTGGGACACAGAATTTAGCAAACCAAAACAGGAAAAATTGTCAGAATTGGCGAAAGAAAATACCATAGGATCATCCAAAAAAAAAAAAAAAAAAAAAGCTCCATCAAACATTGTCACTATCCTTCAGTCTCTTTGACAATTGGGAACATATTTGAATTTTGTTATTTCTTAGGCATTTTCAACATGATCATTATCCAAGCTGGAAGAAGAAGTAGAACAAGAAGAAAAATAAGAAGAAAATAATAGTCCATATGTATCCTAGGTACCTTAGTCATGATCACTATTCAAGCTGGAAAATGAAGAAGAAAAATGACCTACTTTGAGGCAGAATGTATTTTCTTCAATTATATCTCCCTAAAATATTTGAAAAGAGTGTCACTCTCAAAATGATTCCAAGTTATATATCTATAGGAGGAATTATAAAATTTGGTATAAGAGCAGTTCAATCCGGTAATCAAGACATTGTTCCCATGCACGGGGCAGTTCAATCCTCTGATTGCACTGTTGATTCAAAGTGATGATTCTACAGTCATTGGTAAATTCGGCTGTTCTCAATACATCTTAAGGCAAAGGCTTTCAGTTAGCCTGCTGTCACTCGCTTTTTGATCCAACACAATGTTCGACACCCCACTAGTGTCATCGTAGAAGAGAGATTTTTTTGGAGCAGTGGTGCTTCTGCATTCAGGGAGGAAATGCCTCCTTTGACAAAAAATAAACTACCTCACTGAGATGCTTCATTGTAGCCGCCACCAATATTGGGAGTCTGTATCATTGAGAATTCTCTTGAAACACTCAAGAAGAAGACAACAAAAGCAAAGAACTTTCCGTTCAAAAGTTTCTCTACAAAAGCTAAACCAACCAGCAGACATTTTAGTGCAATCACCATCAACGCCTAGAATCTGATATTGCCAAGAAATTATTTTCTGAGACACATTCCTTGAGAAGAAGATATAGGGACCAAAGACATTTTCTTTCTGAAGTTTCTTCAGTACACTCTTTTTGAACTTCGCATCATCAAGCAGACACAAGAATCACTCTCAAACTAAGTCTATGGGAAACCTCTCTGGGTTTCAACTCTGAATTGATTTCTAGCAATTGTTAAATTAGCTCTGCAGATACTAACTTCTAATGATTCAGTTTGTTATCTGCACCATCTGACAAATTCTGGTGGAATTCTGGAACAATATAAATCTCTATCATGAGCAGAATAACAAAGATTTCCACATTAAGAGTGATTCACATAATAAGATGTCATGCTGTAGTGCTCACAATGCTTTTGAATTCTCTTCCAATAACAATTAATGAATATGGTCCAACTAGTTGGACAGAGTTGACCATAGTTTACACATTCTAGTTGGGATTCTTTAGCTGATGTTATCCAAAAACGAAATTAAGTTGTAATGTTCACTAGATGAACACCCAGATTCCATACAGAAGGAACACCCACCAGTACATACCCCCTAGCAAGCTGAAAGAAGTTTTCCCACTTTGATGAAAAGACTGACACAGAAGACCATAGTAAGGGCTTAACTCATTTATACGAGGTCACAACAAGAGGATTTCAAAATAAACCTGTCTGAAATCACGGCATTTTATATAGGCCAATATCTTGACTTCATGGACAAACATAAAAAAGGTCTGGCCTTAAAAATCCTACTAAGCAACCTCAACAATTCCGTACAAAATGGAAGGGCTTCATGGAGAATGAGATTGCGTACTTCATGGAAGAGATGTAATGATGACAATGAATATCACCCAGAATAAGAGATTTTAATAAGTGTCAAGGTAGTCTTTTCCAAATTAGAGAACCGTTGATCAGCGTGAGGTCAGCCTTTTTGTTTAGGCAGACAATGAATTATTGATGTCTTCATGTAATATAAAAGCATTTAAGATCATAAAAAGAATGTCTAGCCACTTACTTGTATGCTTGCCACAACTGCCCATACTCCACTGCTAGATCCGGATTCTTGTCCTCTGAAAGTACCACAACTGTCTTGAATATCCTCCCATAGAGCAACCTCCATTCTAGAGCTGTCCGATTAACAGGTCCATTAACAAACATAATAAGTACAACATTTCCAAAATTCTTCCTCCACCGTATGAGGTTTCCAATCTCATAGTTTACTGTTCCAGTTTCCTCAACCCCAAGATGGACAGATGGGAGTTTACGAGGAATGAACTCCTTCCGTTCTCCATGCCCAATCTGGGCTCGTGGTCGGTCCAATTCTAAAGACATTAATCTTGGCTGTTGATACCCCACGGACAACAAGTCTTGAAGCCAAGCTGCCGTGAACCTCACATCCTGCTCGGTCCAAAACCCCTCCTCAGCCATCACGTAGCTCAAATGCAAAATCTTCTCAAACAATGTGGGTTTGTTAGTTCTCCACGAGATCAAGAATTTGATTAGTCGGCCCACATTTATATGAAGGTCTTTCTCTTCAGAGAAAGGGTATGATTCAATTTTATCGTAACGGTAAATTGTAGGAGGATAAACCACAACAGACCCTCCAATTTCCCATAAAATTCTCTGCGCCCAATAGCCTCTCAGCACATCGGAGGCCATGCTACTAACAGACACTGGAAGCATTAATCCCCAGAACGCTGACGAGTGGAAAAGAGTGTTGAAGGAATTCACGGGGACCACGGTACCCTGTGGCAGAGCAACTTTGGGCGCCTTCTCGTCGAATTTGATATCAAATGCTTCAAACTGGGATTTTCGGGTGAAGTAGAAGACCGAATCCACATCAGGTAGGCCGTTTGATAGGCCTTGCTGGATGAACTGCTTCCCACTATAGATCTCTGTGTAAAACTCCTCATGTGCCACTTCTCCTACATTCTCCAATGGCAAGCCTCGCGGCCAGACGGACCTTTGCCCAAAATGTATGTACGGATTAATCACTGTCCTGTTTGGGTTGTCATGACTGTACTGTAAGATCGTGTGCCTCCGTGCCTCTTCGCCTATCAGTTCAAGATCAAAATGTTTACCAAGATCCGAATCTATGACATGGGCTCGGTCATCCGCATCAAAGATCTTCTTTGCCCCGTGCTGGATGGCATAGAGATAGCCAACAGTCTTCCGGATGAAAGAATTGTAAGGAAGGTGATCCAAGACACGGTATTTCAATTTTGCTTGGTCATCTAGAGAAAGGAAGATCACACCCTTGAGGGACCAATCAGGTGGGGTGTCGGAGCTGGCAATGGCGAGAAGCTGCCACCCTTTAATCTTCGCGAGATTGCGAATAGTGTCACTGGGTGGGCCAAAAACGGAGACCACGATCCAACGCTCGGCTTGGAACGAGGCATAAGGGGAGTTGGTATCACGATTGGCCGGGACGGCATTGAAGGCGACTTTTGGGTAAGGGATGGAGCTGACGGACTCCGCCCGGGACTCAAGACAGAGGATCGCTGCCGTATCGGAGAAGCTGCGAAGGAGGAAGAAGGCGGCGACGGCGCCGATGAGGAGACCCACAGTGAGAACTTTGTAAAGATTGTCCGAAAGCCATGTGGAGAAGTCGAGCGATTTCGGCTCCGAGAAACGAAGCGGGGAGAGAGATCTCGGATGGGGCTTTGAGGGTTTCGGCGCAGCACGGTCTTGGACCAGCATTGGATTAGACTCGAACCACTACCCCTTCCAGTCTCACCTCTCCTCTTCTGTCTTCAATTCTCTCTTCCCTCTACAAACCCAAGTCAAACGAGTCTCGTCCGTCCCCCATATTCTTCTTCTAGTCTCTTCTATTTGCAGTCTCAACAAGCAGATTCCTCTTCTCCCTCTCTGCCCCTTCTAAGCTGCTGCCGACAGACACAAGGCTCCTTTTTCCCTACCTGCCTTCAACTTAAATTTTACAGATGACTAAAAGGAAAACAAAATAGAGCAAGAGCACCCGGTGGTTGGACTGGCAAGTCGCCAGTTTGGCCGCTTCCGTCCTCCCTCTGGAGTCTGCACTGTTGACTGTGCTCCACCACCCAATTAACCAAATGGCCTTCCAGCTCCTCCCCGTATCGCCCTCTATCTCGAATAAATCGATGGCTGTCTCCCCGTGGACCCCTTATTAATGGAGTGGTTACGGACTTAAACCCTTTTGGGCCTTTGCAGAATGAATGAAGTTCCCATTAACGATTACAATTTCCAAATGAGACTCCCCATCCTCGAAAAACATTCTCTTCTCAAGTAACGTGCTCAAGCTTGCCCTTGAGTGATGGTAGCTACCAGACCTGACTAAAGCACTCGTGTAATGAAGTTGCCTTGGTTAGCAAGTTAAACGACGCAACAAGCAAGCGGCAACAGCAAGTGAGAGAAACTTTTTCTTTTCATTATTTTTGAAAGAAAAGGGAGGAGCCAAGCCAAGTGAAGGATCCAGAAAAGAATAGATTTATTTTAGTGGGTATTCCTAACATTTCTTTAGTTGGTTAAAAACTATGACTATCTAACATAATTTTATCATTATTATTAGTTATGCCTAATACATGATTGGCAAAAAGTGTTACCATCATATACGTCGTACAGCGGGATGATTTTTTTTTTATCTTTTAGAATTTAAGATTTTATAAAATATATATATTTTTCGAAAATTTATAAAATATATATTTTTTATTTTTTTTCTTGTCTCAATAAATAGTTTGAGCTCGTTCACTTGGAATTAAAAGTCCCTTATATTATGAAAATCTTCGGGTTACATAACTTGAAAAGTTGGGTTTTTCTTGTTTTTTGGTTCCTTTGGTCTAGCGTTACATCATTTCGATTGATCGAGCTATCGAGAATTTCTTTGTTTAATTTCTCTTACGATTGTAGTTTTCATTTATTTCATCGATCGGAAGAAATATATTAACGGAGTTTTATTCATTTATATCTGGTCTCTAGCTCGAAGGCAGAGCCGTCCTTTGCCGTGTGTTTGATAGAAAACTTTTAGATGGACACTTCGCAGTGCAAGAATCTCCTTCTCGTCTTTGCTGCGCGCGTAAATGAGTCGGTTGGGAGATTGGATGATTCAGATTTCACATGGCGCTCTGATAGAGGGTGGATGGCATGTCAGTGGACTATGAAGTAGAGCTAGCTTTGCTTATCACGGCCGCAATGATAGAGATATACAGACAGAGTAGCGGTTGTTGAGAGAATCCTGGTACCGGTCCTCTTACTCTGAACTATGCGCCCTTTTTTCGGACACGCTCTATTGATATGGAAAAAAAAATCAGAAAATTTGAAATGATTAAGAGGGGTTTGTTTCCACTGCAGTGGTGCGCTTGGTGGAGAATGGTTCGCGCAATCGGCGACGGCAGTAGCGGCGTAAGGGGCCGCGGCCACGGCCGTGGCCGCCGCTTCGGGGTTACAGGCCGCCCCCCCTGTGCATTCCGGTATTATAACGACGAGTGGTCGAAAGAAGGAAGGCTTTTGACTCAAAACCGTAGCACAACCGGAGAAAAGGAATAAAAAAGGAATCAGTTTTAACCTCTTCGACCGACGAACCGCAGTCCGCAGAGATTGTTATCGAGAAAAAAACGTAACGGACTTTTGACTGGAGAAGTCTTTTGAATTTAGACAAATTTGCTTTCATCTGGATACGACAGCACATTGCTGTAGACAAAAACTTCGATGATGGTTGCAGCGGTTCCTGGACAAAAAACACGGTCAAAGGTTTTCTTTTCTATTTTTGTATTTGGGTTTCGTTTTGTTATTCTATATTGTTGATAGAGTCGAACAATGAATGCGTTATTTACGATGACGATGGCGTCCGACCCTTGTTGGATGCATCTGAAACCTACAAATGCGATGGGGGAGACGTAGCATACGCCGTGAGTCGGAGGGCAGATTTGCAGAGAGAGCAAGAAGTGAAGAAGAGAGATGAGCGGAGTCGGCAAAGTGGTCTGTGTCACCGGCGCCTCTGGTTACATCGCGTCTTGGCTGGTGAAACTCCTCCTGCAACGAGGTTACACTGTTAGAGCCACCGTTCGAGACCTCGGTAAGAACTTTTGAATAGTCATTAAGCATTTCTTTCACTCTATATTCGGATCATTTTGTCCCAAGGATTTCCATGGTATTCTTAGAGGAGCTCAGAGTTGCCTTCTATGTATTCTTAAATTGAAGGTAATTGTGCATCGGATATCATGTTTTGCCATACAAAGACCAAGCTTGATTCTTTTGCTTTATGCATTTCTTCCTTAAGTTGTTATTATGGTTTTGTAGTGCTTAGAGCTTTTGATCTTTACAACTGCAGATGATCCAAAGAAGACAGATCATTTGGTTGCACTGGAAGGTGCCAAAGAAAGACTTCATTTTGTTAAGGCAAATTTGTTGGATGAGGGATCCTTTGATGCTGCGGTTGAGGGCTGTGAAGGAGTTTTCCATACTGCATCTCCATGTCGTCATAGAGTCATAGATCCACAGGTAATTAAATAATCTATTAACTACATATATTTCCACGTTTAGGCAGCATTTGGCTGTAGTATCTGGTAGAGGGTTTCTTGAGATAGGCTATTCGGGGCTTAAGGGTTCTTATTATGGAAGATTTTTATTTCGGTGTTCTTCCAAAACACCAATGTCTCTCCTTTTAAGGGAAGCTTCATTTTAAAGAAGGCTCAATTAAACATGTATTTTATTTATGGAACTACTCTTTCATCCAAAAGTGGACCTTTAAGCACCAAAGAGTGTAGCCAAACACCGCCTCAAACATAAATTGCTCCTGGGTTTCTATAAAGTCATCACAAAAAACAGAAATAGTCATGGCGATATATCTCTTCCTTATCTGAAATATAAGTGAGTTAGCGAGTCTGAATCTCTCTCCTATATGACATTGTATTGGTGAAATTCTGTTGAAACCTACTGGACTCTTCATACATTATGTTTTCCATTTGTCAGGTTTGCTTAGTCCTTGACAAACTTTTCAGCCTCTCTGAGGACTCTCATTTCTCTCTTGCTTTCTCAGGCTCATTGTACCTAACATTTAATGTTGTGGTGGTATTCAAAATTTTCCCATTGAAACTAACAGTATTTGTAAAAAGGACTTGAAGTTATCTGCAGAGGCATCTGAAACCTTATTTTCAAATCATCAACCTGACTTTCAACTCCATGAAAAGAGTAAACCAAGGCATATAACCAAAATTACTGTCATAATCAATGTAGTCCACTTCCTATTTTTTCTTTATCTGTCTAGCTATATGTAATTTTCTTTGCAGAAATGTTTTCTTTTTTGTTGATTTTATGTTCTTCCAGGCCGAATTACTTGATCCTGCTGTAAAGGGAACTCTAAACGTTTTAGGTTCCTGTGCAAGAACCTCATCAGTCAAGAAGGTGGTTGTGACTTCATCATTTGCTGCCGTCGGGTACAACGGAAGACCACTGGCCCCGGAGGTGTTGATTGACGAGAGTTGGTTTAGTGACCCAGAGTTTTGTAATTCAATAAAGGTACTTAATTAGGATAACTTGCCAGGCTTCAGCATGTACTTCTCCTATACTTTAATTGTTCTACCTTTGTGTTTTGCCCATGCTTCAGCATGCATTATTCGCCATTTTTATTTGCCACATGAATATTATATCTATATGGACCTCTGTGTGTGATGCATGTCGGAAAAGCGAGTATTAGGATTTTACTAATTTGTTTTTTTTTTTTTTTGATCTGTAACTGAGTCAAGCATAGTTATGCCCAAACCCAATGGGGACTGATAAAAAATAATAGGGTATTCATTAGCAATCCTATAAGACTGTTGAGTTGTTATTGGTTTATTAATAGATACTCGTTTACTAATGGGTTCTGGTGTAGGTTTGTCTTAATAGGTAAGGTTCATATTTATTGATAGGCATAACAACTATTGATTTGTACTTCAGCCTGAATTTCTCATTTACAGATGGTACTTTCATTATAGGCTTGGTATATACTCTCAAAGACTTTGGCAGAGGCAGCTGCGTGGGATTTTGCAAAGGAAAAGGGAATAAACATGGTAGCTATAAACCCAGCCGTGGTGATCGGCCCACTCTTGCAACCAGCCTTGAATTTAAGTTCAGAGACTATTATGATATTAATCAATGGTAAGAAATTTGATTTGTTAAGGTAATTTTTACTTATTATATGTACTAAACAGTAATCTATATTTTTTATGGTTGATGCAAAACAACTCTGTTGGTGTTGGAAGTGTAGTAATTACATAATATTCGGTCGTTACAGGAAGTCCATCATTTCCAAATTTCACATTTGGATGGGTTGATGTTAGAGATGTTGCCAATGCTCATATTTTAGCCTACGAGGATTCTTCTGCAAGTGGAAGATATTTAACAGTTGGAAAAGTTGCTCATTACTCCGAGGTTGCAAAAATTGTACAAGATCTTTACCCTAACTTGCCCGTTCCTCAGAAGTAAGTAGCATTTATGTGGTATTTAGCTAACGGAGTTTTCCTCTGTATATTCATCTATAGTGTAACAGGGCCCTTAGTTTATAACTCCGGTGCAGGAATGCACTCTCGCAACTCTTGGTTGCTTTAAGAAAGTTGGCAGGTTTACATCCTTATGTGTTAACAGTGAATACTCTTTGTTGGGCAGGTGTAGAGATGACAATCCGTATGAACCTACCTACCAGGTATCCAAGGAACGGGCAAAAAGTTTGGGTCTGGAGTTCACTTCTTTGGAATTGAGCATCAAGGATACCATTGAAAGTTTGAAGGAGAAGAATCTCGTGAAATTTTGATACCTCTTGCTCAATGGTTGGTTGTTTATAACTAGATGGGTTGGTCAGCTTCTATAATGTGCGCTTGTTGTTCTTGTGAGCGGTGATATAAGTACTGTGGGTTTTTATTTTCAAGACTTTACATCCTGATGTGGCATCCATGTTGAGAGATAAATTTGGAGATAAAATCTATAAGATTTTATTTTTTTAATAAAATATTATTTACTTATTCTATGAGTAAATCTTGAACACTATATTTTCTCAAACCTAAATTGCCAATTATGCAACCACATCAAAATGTAAAACAAAACTTTGAAGTAAAATTAAAAAGTATTGATATTATTTTAACAAATATTATAATATATTTGTAAATATAAAAATATGTAATACATTGTAATATATATTCAATGTAACATAATGCAAAAAAATGACACAAAAACATTATTAAAATACCCCAAAAGTGATACTTCAATTGCATACATCTCTTTCCACTTTAGAATGTTGTTGGGTGTAAGGTTGTCAATGTTATAAAGTTAGCGTACAGATGGATGCAAACGAGGAAATACATTTGAGTTAAGTAACAGTTAATTGGGTAAAATCAAGAAGTACAGATATATCATTTTTCTATGTATAAATATAGGCAGTTTTGAGGTGTCCAATTTAAAGCACGTGCTTCGGTGGCACTCCAAGTCATCCGCAATCGGATATTTGGACGGTGACGACGTTGGCGTCGGACGTCGGACGTCGGACGTCCGACACTTGATTCGTCTGAAATCTATAAATGAGCGGCGGGAGAAACGCAAGAAGCGAGCGGTCCTGAGTGCGAACTTGCCGTAACAACTCAGAAGTTGAGAAGATGAGCGGAGCCGGTAAAGTGGTCTGCGTCACTGGCGCCTCTGGCTACATCGCGTCTTGGCTAGTGAAACTCCTCCTGCAACGAGGATACACTGTCAAAGCCACCGTTCGGGACCTCAATAAGAACATCCGATTCGTCTTACGCAGAACTCCCATTCTATCTTACTTTCTTATTGTCCTTTTGTTGGCAAATATCGAATTGTTATGTATCTGACGGTTTCGATAGTTTCATAACTGTGTCGGTTTTTTCGTTTAGAGGCGAACACGGTGTGCTAGATTCTTTTGGTTAGGGTAGTCTGGATGATCAGCTTTGAATTATCAGCTACCTAATAGGTCAGGAGGGAAGTTGTTACTTTCTCCGATCCGCCTTTTTCTGTCATGGTTCAAATACTTACCCCTAGTTGATAGCACTTTTAAAGGAAATGGTAAACCATATTGCTGCTTCGTTGAATTGCTATAATTTACACTGGATCAGTTCTTTTGAGGAGTGTGGCTTTGCGAAGCAGCGACAGCGTTAGGAGTAAGCATTCTAATTGAGAGGACGTGCGCAAACGAGCTTATGTGGTGCTCTTGCGTGCATTTGTATTGGTTAAATGGGCAGGTGCAGCATTAGACCGATCCATCTCTCTTTGAAGCGTACATTTTTTACTGTGACTTGTTGGGACAATATACCAAAGGAGACGCTGTATCTCAGAGTTTCCTTCTGCTGTTCTAGTTTGGTTGATTTGTTGAATGAGTGGAAGAGTAAATGACATGATAATTACTCCTTGTGAGTTCCTGAATCAGGCATGACTTGCAATAATTTAAAATTGTGCGACTAGCCCTCTGAGATCCAGTTTAATGCTCTCAAAGAGTGTGCTAACAAAGCCCCTGAGTGGGCTTTCCATCCTCTCAAAGAAGTATCCTGAGATTGGTATGACAGTGTAGCCTATGCTTCTTGCATACTTCAACTCCTCGCTATAGTACACTCCAAATGTACCAGCAGCTTTATTTATTTATTTTACTAAAATGGTTAACCCTTTTGATCTTAACAACTACAGATGATCCAAAGAAGACAAGAGCACTTGTTTGCACTTGAAGGGGCGAAAGAAAGACTTCATCTTGTTGTAGCAAACTTGTTGCATGAAATATCCTCTGATGCTGCAGTCGAGGGCTCTGAAGGAGTTTTCCATACTGCATCTCCATTTTATCAGAGTCATAGATCCACAGGTGTGACAATGGACGAGTCCACTAAATTTCCTACCAAGGCTTATCAACTAAAATCTCTTACCAGGGATTATTAACTGAAATTTCTTACCATAAATGAATGTCCACTTCCTCCTTTCCTTCATCTGTCTAGCTGTCTGCAACTTTTCCTTGCAAAACCTTCGTGTTAATTTTTGTTTTGTTCCAGGCCGAATTACTTGATCCTGCTGTGCAGGGTACTCTAAATGTTCTAGGTTCCTGTTCTAGAACCTCAACAGTGAAAAAAGTGGTTGTAACTTCATCATTTGGTGCTGTGGCGTACAATGGAAGACCACGAACCCCCGAGGTGGTGGTTGATGAGAGTTGGTTTAGTGACCCAGAGTTTTGTAAGTCAATAAAGGTATGGATCATAAACCATGCGTCAGCATGTATTCTTCTTAGTAGTTCGATCTCTAAATTTTTGCTGTCTATACTTTTTGCTATAACTCTTTGGCACTGCTATGATTGGTGGATGAGATAAAATCATCTTTTGTATAGTACCTAATTACGGTTATCAATTTTCTGTTTTAAGAGTTGGACATGTTAGAGATGTTGCCAATGCTCACGTTTTGGTATGCGAGGATTCTTCTGCAAGTGGAAGATATTTAACAGTTGGACATGTTGCTCATTACTCCGAGGTTGCAAAAATTGTACGAGAGCTTGCCCTAATCTGCCCGTTCCTGAGAAGTAAGTAGCATTTTACCATATTTAGCTAAGAGCTTTCCTTTCTATAATATTTTGGAATAGATATTGGATACAAGTAATAATAACGATCAAGGATCTCCCATCTGACCTAATCAACTCCTGGTGGCTTTTAAGAAAATAGGTATTAGCAGTGTTTTACTTCTTCTGTTATAGTGGATACTCTTTTCATGGGCAGGTGTGCGGATGACAATCCGTATGTACCTACCTACCAGGTGTCCAAGGAACAGGCAAAAAGTTTGGGTCTTGAGTTCACTCCTTTGAGGTGAGCATCAAGGATACCATTGAAAGTTTGAGGGAGAAGAATTTCGTGAAATTTTGATACATCTTGCACAATGATCTCTTGTTTAACTATATATTTGGTCCGCTTCTACTATAAAGAGATCAAGTACCTGGGAATTGTTTCTGTTGCTTAATTTTTTATACATCAAGGTCCATGTAAACCATATATTAGTTGAAAGCAATGATAATAAAAATTTGGAAGAAAAGAATGCAGTTGCACGGTGCACGGTTTAGTTGCATTGCCCTCGCTCTCCTCTTGCCTCCCTCGTCCCTCCACCCCTCGGCCCTCCCCCCAGTGGTCTATCCCCTTCCCTTTCCTCCACGAGATCTACGCATTTTATGGACTCCTAACATATTTTCTCTTAAAATTCGTTCAAGCTTAACGTGATTTTATTATGAATTAAGCCCAAAAAGTTTAATGTGATGCCGCAATGGTTGTATGCGAGGCTATTGATTATTTCAACGGAAACACAGAAAACCGAAATTTCTCTCTTGAAGATCGACTTGAAAAAAGCTTTCAATAGAGATAATTGGCGCCACATAGACTTGATCGCCTGACCATAAACCCGTAATAAACCCAACGGGGAGACAGTTGAAAACTCAACCACATCGAGGACCCGGGAGTTTAAAATCTGACCCTACAACAAACTGGCCCTGCAACAAACTGACCCTGCAACTAACTGACCCTGCAACTAATTGACCCGTGCTTTTATTACCGATCCTGCACAACTGTACCCATTATGGCCTTTTTTGCAAACCCAGTTTGTACTTTAACTGACCCATGCTAAAATATAGATTTATGAGAAAAAAAGGACAAGAATGAAAGGGATAAAGAAAAGAATAATACTATATAAGTACCAAGGCTGTACTTACTGCTAGAGTGAGGGAAGCATTACGTTGTGTCCGACACGGAGTTTTTACATACAAATAAATCTAAAAAATATATTCTTTAATTTTAATATGAGAGCTACTGTATCCGAGTCGGACATAGCAGCTGTACCAGAATTATTATTCTTAGGAGTAATGCTATGAGTACCGGCTCTACTCAAAAGTCCCTCACCGTAGCAGTGAGACTCATAAAAGAAATATTTTAATACCCTTTGCTACAGTGAGGAGGTTGTACTCCTCGGTACTCATAGCATTATTCTATTCTTACTCGAATAATATAAGAGAAGACTGAGACGATGAAGTGTTTTAAAACCTCCTGAGTTGACTGAGGGCCTACAATACAGGAGAGGATGAGAATTCATGGTGCATTGAAGAAGGTCACGCAAAGGGGTGTCACAGGCACGCCATGCCGGATGAAGACGAGCATTTTAACTCTCCTCCGGGTGCGGTTAGAATTTTTTAAGTTGGAATTGTCCCTTACCTGTGTCAAGGGCTATCGTAATTTCGGCAAATGGATTCCTCTCCCAAGTATGGAGTAGTTTTCTTCGTTTTTTTCCCCTTTCCTGCATTTTTTTCTTTCTTCTCTGCTTTCCTTTTGCTTGTTTTTTTTTCTCCTTGACTTCTGCTGTTTTCTTCTGCATTGAACTTAAATATTCTTTAATCCGTTCCATATGTGAAGCTTCTGCTTCATGTCTTTATCAAGGTATTCGTAAGTCACGGCCAAGGCGGCCATCCTGCAATCAAGCGTCACCAATGACGTTGTCCTCCATATGCGGGTGCCGGAAAGTCATTTATGTGCTTAGAGATAGAAGAATTGCTAGAAATCATAGTGCAAGGCTGAGAGCAGAAGAAGATAGCTGTAGAGGATAACCAAAAGAAGAAGATGAGCAACGTCGGAAAAGTGGTCTGCGTGACTGGTGCCTCCGGGTACATCGCCTCTTGGCTAGTGAAACTTCTTCTCCAAAACGGTTACACTGTTAAAGCCACTGTTCGGGACCTCAGTAGGACTTTTAACTACTCTCATCTATGTTTTTCACTCTAGCTTTATTTCCATTTTTTTTTGTCCGTATTCGCTCAAATCATGGAAGTTTGTTGGAAAATCGAGTTTGGAGGCAATTATGATATGCTGGATTCATTTAGTTAAAGTAGATCACCCCAGGAATGAGAGCGAAATGGGAAGTGCGATCAAATTTGGCTTCCTTTGCACTCTCAAATACTTTACGGTAAAGTGGAAGCTAGTTCTTTTTCCAGATTCTCTCTGGCATGGATCAAGTGCTTACAACCTTGTCGGTGGCTTTGTCCATCATACAAGGAAACAGCGAATGACTGCTTAACTGAACTGCCATCATCTTTACTACATCAGTTTTATTCAACTTTTAGGACTAATAATCTTGTTTGAGGAGGAATTGACGAGCTTTATATGAAGGTTTACCTGTCGTTTTCTTTAAATTGTTAAATTGGCAGATGTATGAGGTAATTGAATGTTATAATATCCTTAACATCATTTTATACTTATTTAATACTTATACATGTACATATTTATCAAAAAATTTATTTTTTACCTTCTTTCTGATCATCCTAACAATTCTAGATGATCCAAAGAAGACAGAACACTTGCTTGCACTGGAAGGGGCCAAGGAAAGACTTCATCTTATTAAAGCAGACTTGCTGCAAGAGGGATCATTTGATGCCGCAATTGATGGCTGTGAAGGGGTATTCCACACTGCATCTCCAGTTCTATTTGGAGTCACAGATTTTGAGGTAATTTATTTACTTATTGACAATATAAATTCTCATATACAAACGACAATTCTGAGTGTTTGCATATCTTAGACAAATACTTAGCTGTGCCTGCTAACTTTTGATTTCTGTAGTTGTTTTAACACACGATATTTACGATGTATTATTTTGGTAGCATTCAAGTTTTACATATGGAAGTTAAAATGCGTGTGACAAGATTGAACTGTGGCTAACATGTACTACTTAGAAAGGCATGCCCAACATATATGCAGAATCATCTAATAATTTATCGTCATCTGGTGTATGATTCTGCAGCAAGAGTAATTTATGGTGTATCATCTAAAAGTTTCCACCATAAGACATGAACTCCACTTCCTCTTCGCAGAGTCATCTGAAAACTCATCATCATCTGCTATATGAATCTGCAACAAGAGTAAATCATGTTCTATCAACTAAAATTTTCTACCATAAGATAATGCAGTCCACTTCCTTTTTATTTTGCGTGCAACTTGAGATGTTTAGGTATTTTCAACTGTTATTTGTGGAAACTATTTATTTGTTAATTTTGGTTTTCTTCCAGGCTGAAATACTCGACCCTGCAGTTAAGGGAACTCAAAACGTTTTAGGTTCATGTACAAGATACTCATCTGTCAGAAAGGTGGTTGTAACTTCTTCATATGCTGCTGTTGGGTACAATGAAAGACCAAAGACCCCAGAGGTGGTGGTTGACGAGAGTTGGTTCAGTGACCCAGAGTATTGCAAGTTGGAAAAGGTACTATTGGATCATAATCATTCCTTCAGTGTGTATTTCCTTTTAAATGTTTGTAGTTCTACCTTTCAGCCACTGGTGCTTATATTATGTACACTTTCACTTATTTCTTAACATATTCTCTGATGGCTAAGTATTGAATATTGTTATATATACTTTTGATTTCCTCTACTATATTTAGCTAAGAATAAAATAGCTGAATTACCATATTTATATATCCATAACAGCTTGTAGATAGGATCAACTCGCCAAAAGTGACACTCATTAATGAAATACCCAGTGAAATAGCTTCAAAACGAGAAGTAAACCTAGTTTCGATGGTAAAGTTAGCAATTTTTTGAGAGTCTTAAAGATAGATAATTGAAGTTCTTTAGTTTCTGAGGAGGTGGAGAAGGAGCAGGAGGTCACTGATTTATCGTGCTACAAAAATTAATTGAAATGCATCTGTGGAGCTCTGTAAATTGCATTTATTTCTCTTTAGAGCAATTATATCAAGATTATCATTTTCATTCCTTGCAAAAATGAAGTGGGTGCTTTTGTTATAGGCTTGGTATTTTCTCTCGAAGACCTTGGCTGAGGCTGCTGCTTGGGAGTTTGCAAAGGAAAAGGGAATAAATATGGTTACAATAAACCCATCAATTGTGATTGGTCCACTCTTGCAGCCATCCCTAAATGAAAGTTCGGGGACAATTTTGAATTTATTAAATGGTAACAAATTTGATTCATGATGCTAATATGTATTGATTGTAGTCAATGGTAATACTTTTTACTCTTTGAAGCCAAGATGGACTGCAAAATGTAAATTTCTTGATACTCTGTACTGCAAACTTTAAGTTTCTCTTTTTTATCGTTTCCTTTCATACTTTGGTATTTTTTCGTGGAAAACAAACTCTATTGGTATGGTCATGAAAGCAAATGGATTTCCGTGATATTTATGTCATGAAGCTTTTGCAGGAAGCCCAACATTTCCAAATGCATCATATGGGTGGGTTGACGTTAGAGATGTTGCTAAAGCTCACATTTTAGCATACGAAGATTCTTCAGCTAGTGGAAGATATTTAACAGTTGCAGAAGTTGTTCATTTCTCTGTCATTGCGAAGATTTTGCGAGATTTTTATCCTAATTTGCCCATTACTGATAAGTAAGCTGCATTTTGGAATCGTTTCCAATATTTTTCTATAATGTGGAGTGACAAAGTAAATACTATTAAAGGGTGCCTCCTTGATGCTTCTGTGGGAAGAGGAACCGATTGATGTTGCTTGACATAATTGTGAAGTGTCTCTGATACAGCTTTTTCTTGGGCAGATGTGCAGTGGACAAACCGTTTGCACCTACCTTCCAGGTCTCCAAGGAGCGGGCAAAAAGTTTGGGCCTCGAGTTCACTCCCCTGGAAGAAAGCATCAAGAGTACTGCAGAAAGTTTAATGGAGAAGAATTTCGTGAATTTCTGAATTTCTGTCGTATTTTCTGGTTGTTGTGGTGTGGTAATTGAATATGTTGATTTGGTGCTGCAGTGGAAGATTATATGCCGGTCAGATATTCTATTTGTAGTGTTGTAATGGAAGAACTCTGTCATCTTATTTTGAAACCATTAGAGTGCACTTGGTCGAATGCTGTTGAAGAACGGATCTTTTTCCTTAAAACGATCAATTAGTTTAAAAAAATAATGTCTGCTACAATTCTGGCTTCGTATATTAATTGAGCTAATGTCCCAGGTTTGAACGGCCAATCTGAAATCCGGATCGCGCTTTATAGGTAAGAACTACAACATAGAATCATTGAGTAGTTGCCACATGGTTTATATACATAGAATTAGTATGATTATGCTTGTATTTCAAAATTCACCTAGTTAGGAGGCACTTTATGCGTATATAAGGTTATTCAAAGTATTAAAAGGAAGTGGCAAAGAAAGCATTATAGCATGGAAAATGATATGCTTACAATACTGTTTTGCGTACAAGTACAACTCCCTCACTGTAGCAACAATGGGGTATTAAAATAGAAAAATGTTAGATACACTTATGCACAGTAAATGTTAATCTGAACCAGCCTAGAGTTTATCTTTTACAATATAAGATTTTATAAAATAAAAAATATTTTTTAAAATTTTTAGTAGGATAAATATTATGCATAGGTACACTAGCATTACTCATTAAAATATTCGGTTGTCCTGATCATACGCAAAACAATGTTGTACGCGTATTATTACTCTTATTGTATTCTGTCCAGGGATACGCATGGGTGACATCGATTGAATATTGAAAATTCTATAATTAGTGTCTTTTGACATCGGAAAGTGAGTTTTTGAGAATATAAGTGTCTTTTTAATAAACTAATATTAGGATTTCCGATAAATAGGATTTAAAATTTTAAAGTTTTATCTCATGGAGAATTCGATTCATATAAAAAATAAAATAGGATAGATAATTGGTTGATGGGCTGATTTTGACAAGGAAATTTTTGACCTGGTGTCTTTTGATATTCTCCAAATTTGTAAGAACAGAAATGAGGAAGACCTCATCAAGTTCTCTCCTGTCTCTCGATACCCACCGAAGCGCGAAAATTGTAGTTGTGTAATTGTGTCTGAGAATTCTCTTGTGGAGCTTGTCTTTGTATCCTGGAGACGTTTTTCCTCTTCTCTATGCGCCAATTTTTTTAAATTTGAGGTAAAGTGTTACACAGATTTGTTGGTGGAAAATGCAAACTCTTGGCGTTATCGGTGATGGTCTGGCAGTTCTACCTTCTTCCGGAGGCTTTAGGTCACAAGAACCAAGGTTTTTGGCGGCAATCTCTGATGCCAAGTTTGGGTGTTCTGGTGTTGTCTCAAAGGTGCCTTCTTGCTCACTGCCGTGTACTTTCCGGGTTTGGGAGCTACAGTCGTAGAAGATCTATGTGCTTCCATAATTCTGTAGTTAATTTATCTCAAGTTCAAAACTAAAGGCGTATTTCTGTGGGAAGCAGCGCAATTTTTTTTTTTCTGTTTTAGTGTTTTTGTTTTAGGACTATCAGTAAGACATTCGACGAGAGTGTTGTCATGGTGAACACTGTGATAGCCTTCAGTATTTCTCCTGTTGAGGACTTGAGAACAGTTACGTGCTCTGAGTTTGATTTGTCTCAACTCGCAGGAATGATTAGCGGCACAAAAAAGTGTAGAACTGGGGCAGTCAGTCTGTTCTACTTTCCGTCTCAACAGATGGGAGGTTCATATCCCAAGTAGAGATTTAAATTTACTCTCTAAATCCAATTTTAGCGCAGTCATAAACTTAGACGAATCACATCAACGATATAAGTATACAGATTCAGTGGAACTTAGTTTACTACCTCGAGAACCTGGAAATGGTACTCTCATGTCTACTCATGAAATGTTGACATCCCTAGGAGCTACACTCGGTCTCTCTGTCATCAGATGATTCAGGTTCAGCAATAAGCCCCTTGTGTTGAGATGAAGAACATGTCTAAATGGAAATGTTATTCATAGAGTTGTTGCCGTAGGTAGTGTGAAATGTCTAAATTGGGATGCGGTGGGGTGAGTGAATTTGTATTATTGTTCTTTGTTGTATCTTGAAGATTGCATAAGGCACTTAGTTTTATGCTTTTTTACCCTAGGAGCTATAGTGTACTCCTTGTTATCATACTATCAGGAAATGAAACTTTTAAGTTGGGTTTTAATGAGTGGTTTCTTATGAATACATGCCACAACCCCAGCATGTTCTCGTTTATTGGTGTCATAGATGAGAACTTCGACTCTATTGATTTTTCCAGGATTATGTATGAGTGGATCCTTACAACCGATTTTTTATTGCAGAGTGGTCATTCAGTTTATTTTGCTAAATTTGGATCCAGAGCAGAGAATTCTCGAGGAAAGAAATTTATGTTGAAGGCATCAGAGAATTATGGTGATAATTCGCCACCAGTTTCTCCTCTTCATTTTGAGTCTCCATCTGGTCAGTTTTTGTCTCAGATGCTGCAAAATCATCCTCATCTAGCTCCTGCTGCTATTGATCAGCAGCTTGAGAATTTACTCACTGATCGAGATGCCCAAAAAGAAGAGTCTCCTTCCTTGCAAGATATGCTCTACAAGTTTGTCTGCAACTAAACACTCTGGATTCTTGTACATTTGTGCTTTCACTGGTTTTAATCCCGTCTCTTTTTTCCAGGAGAATAGCTCAAGTTAAAAGCAAGGAGAAACAGAAATCTCTGGAGGAGATTATCTACTGCTTGATTGTTCTGAAGTTCATGGACAGAGAGATATCTATGATACCACCAATATCTCTTCCTTCTGATCCCATTGCAACCATAGATTCGTGGCCAAACCAAGAACAGAAACTTGAGTCAGTTCATTCTGCGGAAGCCTTTGAAATGATCCAGAGCCACCTCTCTCTTGTCCTTGGGGATAGACTAGTCGGTCCTCTCAACACCATTGTTCAGATCAGCAAGCTGAAGCTGGGAAAGCTTTATGCAGCATCCATAATGTATGGTTATTTCCTTCGAAGGGTTGATCTGAGGTTTCAACTTGAGAGAAGCATGAGCACTCTTCCAGAGAACATGAACAAGGATGACCAGATTATTATCGAAGCCACAAACCCTGGATTTCAGCTTTGGGACATGGGTTCAATGGTTCAAATTCCCGTAGAAGATGGTTTTGAACAAAGTCAACTGGAGTCCTTGGAGGCAAAGACAAATAAATTGAGGTCTTATGTTATGCACTTGGATCCAGAAACACTACAGAGGTATGCGACTATACGGTCTAAAGAAGCTATCTCTTTGATAGAGAAACAGACTCAGGCCCTGTTTGGAAGGCCGGATATCAGAATTCTTGAGGATGGCTCGCTTGATACTTCCCATGATGAATTTGTTAATATAACGATGTCTGGGCTAACGATGCTGGTTCTGGAAGCAGTTGCTTTTGGGTCGTTTCTTTGGGATTCTGAGGAATATGTTGAATCCAAGTACCATTTTGTTTCAAACTCAACGTGAACAAGTAATCATTTTGAGCAAATGTGATCTTTATAAGATAAGCAACAGTTTGGGCCTCAGAAGTGCTTCCAGGTAGATAACAAGTGATCATTCGTCTCTTCTGATGAGCTTCTTTGATCAAATATATATGGTCAAAGAGTACTAGTCATTACAAGTATTTTCACTTACCGTAAAAAAGTTAGTATAATTTTATCTTAGTTGTATATGTTGAGTCAAATTTTATCAACTCATAGAAGTTGCCTATCCGAGTCAGTACTTGATCTGATTCAGATTACGGAAGAAGGGAATGTGGATCTTAATTAAGTCAATATAAGTCAGATGCACTTCTGTTTAATTTAACCTTGATATTTAAATTGAAATTAAGAGATAGATGCCTCCTTTTTATCTCGTTAAATTATATACTCTCTTATATTATGTTCTTATAAACACCCTTAATTTGTCTTTAAACCCAATTTCCGAGCTCGTGAGAATTAGCGGGGCTGGTTGATTCCTGTGGTCACATCTGTTTGTAGTGGGTGGCCTATCTCTAGCAAGCAACACTAAACAGCATGATGACCTCGAATTTGTCTAATGGCATCTTAATTTACGGGCAATCTGGCTCCATTAATATGGATAGCATGACAATATTGAATTATGTGGCCATCCTGTTCGGCATATTCCAAGAGCTCAATCTTGAAATTTTGCAAGTCTTCCTTTCCTTATCCTGTTCGGAAACCCGTCCCTGACCCAACACTTTGGTCCGAGTCCAACATGAGTAACTCGACTCGGTCTCACTGGAAGAACGAATCGCTGGAAGAACGAATCGGGTAAGAAAAAAGCCAAGGAGAAAAAAAAAGAAAAGAAATGAAAACCGCGGACGCTTGCGTTGGGTCCTCCTTCGCCCCTGGGACGATGTTCTCAGTTTATGAGCTTACAGCCGACCAATAGTCTCAGTAGAGTACGTCTCTCACTCTGAGCGAGGTGGAGTTTTAGATTCTCCGTTAGCTTTCGTCATCTGGGAACAAAAGTTCTCATTCTTGCTCGTATTGTTCTTTTGAATTTTCCGCTTTGTATTGAAGTTTAGTTTATTCCGATTGTTTAGCTTACCCGAATATTCGGAAGGCAATTTTTTTTTTTTTAACTGCTATTCGGGATTGTGAGCTAGAGTAGAAATTCGTAAAAATCTGCTGTTTGTAAGTTGTTTGAAGTATGAATGCTTATACATTACAAATTTCTGTCTTATTTCTTGAATTTGTTCTCCTATGGAGTGTTTTAATCGACAGTGACTCGTGTATGGAATGTTTGCAGAATGGCCACATAAGTAGTTTTTCACGACTGAGGGGTCAACTCCTTACAACTGGAGCTCTAATGGGGGCTCTGAGGCTGCCTTCCTTAAGTCATATTCTCTTCAGCTCAACTTCAGTTTCTCTCCGCTCTCCGTCATTGAATCTTCTCCGTTTTCCTCGCAAGCTGTCAACTTCAGTTGCCAGCAATTTATCGATACAGCAGCAGGTCCGCAAAGTCAAAGACACCAATAAGGACAAGGATGGGTTTATAACTCCACGTTCGGAGGATTTTAGTGCATGGTATCTGGATGTAATTGCTTCAGCTGAGCTTGCCGACTATGGCCCCGTCCGTGGGACCATGGTTATTCGTCCGTATGGTTACGCCATCTGGGAAGCTATTCAGGTAGCTTTATGTGCTTCATAAGATTTGAGTGTTCTTTTGTCAAACAATTTACTCACCAGTTGAACTGTTTGTCTGTCTCATTTTTGCTCTTGTAGGAGTATTTGAATGTCAAGTTTAAGGAAACTGGTCACAGCAACATGTATTTCCCACAGGTTGAGCTGATTGATAGTTTTTCATTTCCAAGTTTTCTGTTTGTTTTTCCCTTCTTCTTGTTCAGTATTGTGGCGGAACCCTGTACTAAGATTATTTTTCATGGTATTTTGGAGTAGATTTTCGGATCTACAGTGGGATGTTATTTTTTTTTTTATGAAGATATAAAGTACGGAACATTTTATAATGGCAATAATTTGTTGTCTTTATTCTTTTTTCAATCCCAAATGCAGTTTATACCTTATTCTTTCATAGAGAAAGAGGCCAGCCATGTCGAAGGTTTTAGTCCTGAATTAGCCCTTGTCACTATTGGAGGTGGAAAGGAACTTGAAGAAAAACTTGTGGTAATCATCGTGGATATTCACAAAGCACTTTCCTCAAGAAATGAAAAAAAAACATCTTTGTTTATTCAATTAATGCCTCCAGCAACTTTGTTTAGAAACAATTCAATAATGCTTATTGATTTCTCTTATATACTTGTCATTCTGATTTGTTATTCATATTCTTTTACTATTTGAGGGACTAACAGGTCCGACCCACCAGTGAAACCATTGTGAATCATATGTTCACTCAGTGGATCCATAGCTATCGTGATCTCCCTCTCATGGTGAATCAGGTGAAGACTCAGTGTTCTCCACTATCCAATTTGCACCTTTTTCAAATGGTGAATCACTTTGTAATTTGCAGTTTCGTGTTTCTAGTGGGCAAATGTGACACGGTGGGAAATGCGTACAAAACCATTTGTTCGGACACTTGAATTCCTGTGGCAGGAGGGTCATACCGCTCATGCAACTCCTGAAGAGGCAGAAAAAGAGGTTTGTGGCTATCAACATACTTTATTTGCTTGTTCTTGTAATATTTTTGGTTCTAGACACATTGCTGGAGACTTGTAAATCGTGGTGGTGTTGCTGTGTTGCAGGCATTACAAATGATTGCCATATATGAGAATTTTGCTTATGAAGAAACTGCAATACCAGTTATTGCCGGTCGAAAATCGAGGGCAGAAACCTTTGCCGGTGCTACTAGAACATATACAATTGAAGCTATGATGGGGGATCGAAAGGCTTTGCAAGCTGGAACTAGCCACAATCTTGGTCAGAATTTCTCTCAAGCATTTTGCACCCAGGTTGCCCGTTTACATTTTTATCTATTTTATGTTTTATTTGCTCAAGACAAAGTTCATTCATAATCTGTTTTTTTTTTTTTTTTTTTTTTTTTTTGGAATGGGACTTTTGAAGACTGTGGGATTAAATATAGGAAACTAAAATCTATTTTGATTGCATGATAAGGCAATTGTGTTTGTTAAAGTTGCATAGAGTTCCATCCCATAATAAGTACGTGGGAGGTCTCATAGTCTTAGCATGTAATACGCATGAGATCTTTATCAGCCTAGATCTATGTATGACTACTTAGATTTTCATAATTACAATCTTTGAAGTATGCAGCATATTTTGTTTAATTTATTTTTGAAAGTCAGGATGAAGATTTTTTTGTTGCAAAAATGTGAGTGTGTACTCTTTAATTTGTTTTGGGTGTTTTTGGTGTTAGACCCTAAGATATGATCTGCCTCTGCAATCAAACAGTTCACTGATGAAAATGGACAAAGACAACATGTGTGGCAGACATCATGGGCTATTAGCACCCGATTTGTTGGAGGTATTATCATGACTCATGGAGATGATACTGGCTTAATGCTACCCCCAAGGATAGCCCCAATTCAGGTAAAGATGCTGCTATTTGTAGAAAGAAGATGTATGTCTCTATCTGCCAGTGGTTGCTATCTTGTTTCAAATTGATGCTAGTCCTACATACAGCATGTTAGAAATTATTAGACTCTTATCTTCTTGTCAATAATTGAGTTGTATGACTCAGAATAATCATTGTGACATAGTTGGAGTGTATTAGATTTCTTATTCAATTAGGCTTGTTCATGCAGAAAAACTTTTTTTTACGCTTGGTTGCTATTGTTTAAGTGTATAGAGAGATACAATTAATAAAATCTTTCATCACTTTAGTTCATTTGCATTTTAAGAGTTTTTTCTTCACAATTTTTTCGATATTCTTATTAGGAATGCGAGTACTTTTTTTTTAGCTGATTGTAGATGCTGGTTGTATAATTTGATGAAGTCGTATGTATGGGTTACTTTGGGTACTGGATTTCTAGTTGATTAAATTAGGCTGGTGTATCTGCATTCGCCTTAATTATTGTTTAACTCATAACTCTATAAATTTTTGTGTACAGAGAGATATAGTTAGGCAACTCTTCCTTCCGTTTGATTAATTTTGAATTCAAAAAGTACAACTTTTCTTATTGCTATTCTTGAATAAAAGTTGTTTCTTTATATGATACGACTTCTTTCAGCTGATTGTTGATTCTTGTTGTGTAATTTGATGGAATTGACACTAGCGACCTGGGTGCATTACAGTCATTGATGTACTTGGCAGTGTTCATTAAATTAAATTGTAGTTTACTTTGTTGAAGACATTTATTTCTCTTGTTTGCTGATTTAAAAGGTGATAATAGTGCCAATTTGGAAGACTGAAGAGGAAAAGACAGGAGTTTTAAATGCTGCAGCATCAGTTGAAAGAATACTGAAAGGAGCAGGGTTCAAAGTAAAAATCGATGGCTCAGAACAAAGGACGCCAGGATGGAAATTTAATTTCTGGGAGATGAAAGTACATCGCGTGTTTCTTTATTTATTTTTCTTTTTGTTCTTTCCTTGTGAAATAACAGCAGTTAAGCAATGTACTGTCTGACTTAGTATCTAGATTAGTTCATGTTTGTGCATCAGTTAACAGTATTTTCTTTAGGGTGTTCCTTTGAGAATTGAAATTGGGCCACGTGATGTTTCTAGTGGAACTTTGGTTCTTTCTAGGAGAGACATTCCTGGTAAGCTAGGGAAGGTTTTTGGAGTTTCAACGGAGCCCTCAACTTTGGAAGTTGAAGTTAGACAGAAATTGGATGATATCCAGTCAGCTCTTCTACAAAGGGCTACTGCATTCCGAGACAGGTAAGACCTTCCATGTCAAACCTTGGCACTATCATATTATCAAACTTGACGTAAAGCTGTTGTGTCGTTCAATGTGCACATCTTTAAATTTTTGGGTGGTTTACTGTTGAACATTAAAGCTTTTGAAGAAAAATTGCACCTATGATTTTGAAGAATAACATTGTTGTTTATTATCTTAAATGGTAAGGCCTCATTGCTGATATTAATGAAGTTTCTTCACCACAGTAACATTGTGGATGTTAGCTCTTATGATGAGCTGAAGACAGCGATATGTGAAGGAAAGTGGGCAAGAGGTCCTTGGTCTGCGAGGTATTGCTATCTCCTCTTTTAGTTTAAAGACTTGGTTATCTTCAGCTCCAACTTGGTCTAAAGACACTTTTGATGGTACAGTGATGCAGATGAGTTGAAAGTGAAGGAAGAGACTGGTGCAACTATCAGGTGTTTTCCTTTCGAACAGCCGCCGGGGCCAAAAACATGCTTGATGACTGGCTCTCCAGCTGATGAAGTGGCCATATTTGCAAAATCTTATTAACTGAGAAGTCACACATGATTTCTTCTGTAGGATGTTTATCTGGTTCTTTGGAGCTGAAGATCTACATTTCTTTTCTTTTTCTTGCCTCCACCAAAAAATGCTATTTTTATTCTGTCACTTTTTTGTAATTTAGGTGTAGTTATCATCATATCGATTGGTTACTAGGAAAATGTGTTGTATTACACTTTAAAAAATCATTTACAGTTTCATGAACTATTTTTTATTTTTATGCACGGTATAATCATATAAAACAAAGTGAAGCTTATTGGCTTATGATTGGTTTCATGTTTCTGGACATCAGATTCCTTTTTAAAGTGAGAAAAGAACCAATCATATGCTCTAATTTCTCAAAATTGACATGATGCTTATACTTGCCTGAGATTGTCTTTTACTTTAACTGGGTTAGACTATTGATTAGGACCAAATTAACAAGGATACTACTTTCCAAATTTTATTGTATATATTATGTTCATACATTTAAACAGGCATAAGTATTTTGGAGACTGGATTAATATCTTTCTGTCCGAGTCCTCTCTCTACCAAATTCTTTTTGATTGATTGTTAGTAACAATATTTAAATTGAACCTACTGGTTTGGTCCACAATTAGATATATGGTTTTGAGACGAATCTGGGTCTTTCTCAATGTAAGAACTAGAATGGGAAATTAATCGAAGTTCAGAGTAATTCTAATTGCACAGTGAGAAATTATACTAGTCATTAATTAGCTCAACAAAATCCACCAATGATGTCACATCTACAGTACTCCACTTCCACCTCCACCGAGCAGATCACAAGCAGATCATAAGCAGATCACAAGCAGATCACAAGCAGATCATAAGCAGATCACAAGCAGATCACAAGCAGATCACAAGCAGATCACAAGCAGATCACAAGCAGATCACAAGCAGATCACAAGCAGATAACTTCCCCAACCCGTATCATAGCCCATAGAGTACTTCAACTAATTGCAGTTTTAGCTAACATCTACCTCTTATCTAATGTTTCCATCTTTTGCTGATTATTCTTTTTATTACTGTAATAATTAACAAGCGTCATAATTAATCTTCAAATTTTGAAAAATGTAACATTTATTTTCATATGGATGGTCTGGCCACCTAGGCCAGGCCTCACGAGCTGTTTCAAGTATAAGTGAAATAAATGGTAAAAAAAAGAATTGAGTAATGCTAAACGCCTAGGGGACGTACCTATTCAACGTACACATTAATTTAAGCCCTTAAAAATATAAAAAAATATTTTTTTATAAAATCCTATTTTCTAGAAGATAAACCCTAGTCACCAATGGTTTAGATTAACAAGTGTGTGGGATAGGTGCGTGGGCTACTAGCATTATTCAAAAAGAATAACAAACGCACGCTTAATTTTGCACATGAGTAGTTTCCAATGGAAGTTAAGAATGCAAGAAATTAAATTAAGACTAAAGGAATCTTAGATTCTCCTATAATCTTTCTTCTCCCTTATACATAAAAGAATGACATAAAAGGCAGTTTCATTTTCCACTAAGAAAAGGAAAAATCTTGGAAAATAAAAGATTAAATGCGTAATTATATACACCATGAAGGGATATCTTTTCCAATGAGGACATCTTATACAATCAGAAGAGGGCTTAAATATGGCCTTCTTTTAAAATTAATGTTTAATTTGGACTTAATTCACTGAGTAATGGCATCCCTCTAACCTGCCTTGAGGAATTAATTAAATAATAGAGAATGTTATATAAAATTGGAAATCGTGGTTTTGAGTATCCTTTCTTAGTTTTCTTTTTAGAAGGACCTACGCGGCCTTAATTCTCCAAGGCCACAAAACAACAAATAACGGTAGAAACGGGCGGGGGATGCATTTCAACGAGAGTTCGGGAAAAAATTTCCACAAAGGATGTTTATGTTTCTTATGCCTACCGATTATAAATTAGAAAATTGATATAAGTATTTTCTGATTTTACTTCGTGGTTTTACATCGTGACATTGGCTACATAGTTAGCCGGTAAGAGAAAATCTTTATTGGATAGGTATATAATATTTTATTAAAAAAATAAAATTTTACAAATTTTATCTTTAACGACAATAACGTGCACGCCACGTCAAGATATAAAGTCTTAAAAACAAAAAACTGGCAGTCACTATCTACATGTTATTTTGTGAACAAAAACTAGCTGCCCCACTCACTTCCCTTTTTTGGGAGGGTAAGTTTTGGGTGATCTCAACGACGATCATAACAATCAATTTCCGTGGCTGTGCTTCTGTGTGATCATATTAATGCTGGTGAGGAAGATGATCGGGCACGGGACTGGGCATGCAGCAGTAGTACTTGATCTCAGTTTAAATCTCTGCTAGGAGATTGCTAATCGGTACTTGCATGCCGACTAGGAAATTATTATTTCATTATTTAAACACAAATGTATTATTTCAAGCTAACCCATTATTAAACCTATTAGTTAAAAAAAATGTAAATTATTTTAATTAAAGTCTGATTCGATAGAAGCTGCATGCCGGTCACTCGATCGGTTCAAACGGGGTCAGCAAATTAAGCCTTCCACGCCACCCACACCAAAATAGCGTTTAATTTCTTACCGAGTGAATTCCGGAGCTTTTAGCTGGGTCCCACCAATCAATCATGCACGCGTGTCCGACGGAATTAATTAGTCGTTTAATGCGATGCGCTCACAGAAAGAGGTCGAACCATGAAGTCGACGACGACCATTCGAGTTTTAATTTATTCACTTTTTTCTATTTCGGGGCGGGGACGCGGGACGGCTTTTTACTTTGGGGTTTAATTTGCTTGTTAGATTAAAATTGAACCGTTCGTCCTTAATTTCGACAATGTGAGAACAGAGAGAAGTATCTCCAGATCTCATCTTCGAGACTCGCTCGCTCCTTATATCAGTCTGAGATTCAAGTGAAGTGAGCAGCACAAAAAAAAAAAAAAAGTGAAGTGAGCCAAGGAATTAAGAACGATGAGTGGAGTCGGGAAAGTCGTCTGCGTCACCGGAGGATCCGGTCACGTCGCTTCTTGGCTGGTGAAGCTTCTTCTCCAGCGAGGTTACACCGTCCGAGCTACAGTCCGCGATCCCCGTAAGAACTTCTCTCCGACTTTTTTTCTTTTCTTCTTTTTTTTTTTTTGTCGCTCTTTTGCTGCTCAATGAAACTAACTAATCTTATTAGAATTTTCCGTGGTTTAATTAGCAGTAGCTCAGTGATTGTACTTTCGTTATCGAAATCGGTATGCTGGAGATCCTTCTGTTCTTTGGTCTCCTGGACGGATAGATCGTACGCTTGATCGAGATCCATTCGATAAGAGATTTATACACTGGTCTGTGGCATCTTTACCTTTGCAGTTTACACCGATGAACTAAAACCGATGTAGCCGAAGCAATTCATGAAGAATTTTTGAAGCGAATCAGCTTTTAACTGAGAGAAGCGCAGAGAGGATAGGTTCATGGTGACAGCTGCATATTAATGTCGATATAATTAATCCTTTAGTTTGGAAAAATTAATTGAAAAAAGTTTTACAGAAATTAATTAGATGTAAAAGGGCAACAGATACGTGAAGAAAAGCAGAGAACCGAAGTTGCCAGGACTAATTTATGTTTTTTTGGCATGACAAGTAAAAGATTGATAGATTTTCTCAATTCCTTCTTTTATTTGTTTATATACAACTTGTTTACCTGTCTTTACTTGCTTCAGAAAATTCTGAAAAGACGCTTCACTTGCGAACTCTGGAAGGAGCTCCTGAAAGACTGCACCTGTTCAAGGCAGAGCTATTGGAGGAGGGAGCGTTTGATGCTGTTGTTGATGGCTGCGAGGGAATTTTTCACACAGCATCACCCTTCGTTGTTGACGTCACAGATCCTGAGGTTGATTACATATGATTCAAGCTATTACAGGCACAAACATACTATCAGATTTTTTTTTTTCTAAATTAAGAAGACACTTAAAACTGTCAAGGAGAGGGCTTTATATTCTACAAACAGAGGGAGATTCTGATTGTGTTAGATTTGAAGCACAACAAACTGGCCATGTCATAGTCTCTTTCGGAAATTTCATCAACAGTGGAGAAATGTATTTTCTGGTGTTAATAGAGAATTTTTGAACTTCTAATCCTTTACAAGATTGAAATTTTCTCTGCAATTCTTTGTCAGGCTGGATTAATTGAACCTGCAGTTAAAGGAACTCTCAATGTTCTTAGTTCCTGTGCGAAAGCTTCGTCTGCTAAAAGGGTGGTAGTGACATCCTCCCTTGCAGCAGTACTGTTTACTGGAAGGCCAGTAGCTCCAGATGTAGTGGTTGATGAAACTTGGTTCAGTAACCCAGAGTTATGTAGATCAATGAAGGTGAAAATTTAAGAAGACTTTGCCATCTTTTTTGCTACTTTTTGTGTGATAATTCCTTATCCAGACGCTTAAAATGTTCCAGTGTCATTCTTGCCTATGGCAAGTCTCTATGTTCCGGGTTGTTGTGTTTGCTCTTACTTGGATGACAGAGTTCACGGAGCAGTAAAGCTGACATCTTGTACAGTAACTATAATATTTCATCGTTTAACTCTTCAATTGTCATACCTTTAGATGCTTGACAGCCTTGGCTCATCCTTTATCACTAGGAAGTTGCTCCAATAAGATCCAAGTTATGTTTCCTTTTTAGTTTTCAAATGTTATTTTTATCTCCAGGACTGGTATGTGCTCTCTAAGACATTGGCAGAAGAGGCTGCGTGGAATTTTTCGAAGGAGAAGGGACTTGACATGGTCTCAGTAAACCCAGGAATGGTGATGGGTCCTCTGTTGCAGCCAACTCTTAACACAAGTGCGGGGGCGATTTTGAAATTAATAAATGGTATACACCACTCTTTTAAGGTTAATTTATTTAGTGTGTTTTCGAAGTACTTATGCCCTTGCTTAATATAGGATCTAGTACATTTTATAATGCAACATTTGGCTGGGTTGATGTGAGAGATGTTGCATTGGCACATATTCTGGCGTATGAGATTTCTTCAGCAAGTGGAAGATACTGCGTAACTGAAAGAGTTGCTCACTACTCGGATCTTGCAGAGATTTTGCGAAAGCTTTACCCCAATCTGTCCATCCCTCAAAAGTAAGATTCTTTTTTTGACTAATACACTCTTATTTTTGGTGTTTTTGATTGTACTGGATATTATTGTTGTCAGGCTCTTGCATTTGGAGAAATGAGTGCGAAGTTAGTGCAGCGACTATATATCAAGCACTTGCGTCTTTTTTCAAGACATCTAATGCCATGGTTTCTGCAACATTCTACATGCATTTGATGATGGCATTCCAAGATTAACATTTATTTAAACCCCTGGAACATACTTCGTAATTATTTACTCACTGTTTGACCTCGATGATGGTCAATCTGAATGACAAAGCTGAGCAGCCGATAAAAAAAAATATGAATTCTTACTTCATCCGCTGTGTCATGGAATGTTGTGCAATCATGTCTCAATTATTCAATTCTTTGTTGGCAGATGCGCGGATGATAATCCATACAAGCCAAAATACCAGGTTTCCACAGAGCGCGCGAAATCCTTAGGCGTCCAGTTTGTCCCTCTGGAAGTGAGTCTCAAAGACACGGTTGAAAGCTTGAAGGAGAAAAACTTCGTCAATTTCTGATTCAGGGGAGGTCTGTTTTCCTTGTCATATGAATTTCTGAAGAAAAAAATAAAACAAAACAAAAAATCTACATTCGAAGATGCTTAATGTAGCCAGGGCTTACTGCCTTATGTATGTTCCCTGTTGCGACCGAGGCAGTTAAGATACTATCTACTATGAGATCTCTATCATTTTCTCTTTAGCTTATCGGATTTCCCTCCTCAACTTAGAAAATGATCTCAGTTGTGAGTTTTTACATCTTATCCGGCAGTCTAATCGGTAATCAGAGTAAAATTTAGAATAACACTTATCACTTAGATACCACGTGTGTATTCTTCCTACTTTTCTTCCAAAGACTTTTCAGATTTCTTCACTTTTTAACGAATTTTTTACTCTTAAAGCGTTCATCATATAAATAATCTGATAGTGAGTGTACTAACTACTACAAGAAACTGCCTTGTTCCCTAAGTAGATTTATCGACGGGTGGGCAAGTACAATAAAATAATAAAGAAAATGCTAGTTACATTCATGCACAATATCTATTTTAAGTACATGTTAATTCAAATCTTGCTTAATATTTATCTTTTACAATATAATATTTTAAAAAATAAAAATATTTTTTAATATTTTTAAAAGTTTAAATTAACTTTTACTTAGATTACCATAGGTAATGCACGTGCAGCTAGTATTACTTTAATAATAATAGGCGAAATAGAAATTGCACGTGGTTATTCAACCAGACACGTTTTTATATTAAATTATATTTTTCTTTTTTCCGTGCTTGTAGTAGTTAGTAGTTAGTAACTTAGTACACTCGCTATAAAGTATAAAACTTAAGTGACCGAAGCAGAAAAGGCGTGAATATTCTACTTTTGTTTTTTCATTTGCGGCGTGTAGCGGCAGGGAGAGACTTCCCCGTGGCCCGGAGTCGTAGCATCCCGTTAATATTTTTTGTTTTTCAGTGGCGCTTTTAAAACTTGGTAGGCAGATACTGAACTCTTCATCGTTTTAACCTTTTTCAGTTATCTTCGTTCCTTCGATCGGTCCAAAATGGAAAATGCTATGGGCACGGGAGCCGTGCTAGTATTTGTGCACGGCTCCACGTGGATAGCTTAGGTGGCCATCCACGTGATGCCCTAGTCAGCGAAAAAAAAAAAAAAACCAAAACAGCCCGACCCTTCCTCTCCTTCCTCGTGTGGATGGCGACGGGAGGTCGCCGGATGAGCGAGACGGGAGGTCGCCGGATGAGCGAGACGGGAGGTCGCCGGATGAGCGAGACGGGAGGTCGCCGGATGAGCGAGACGGGAGGTCGCCGGATGAGCGAGACGGGAGGTCGCCGGATGAGCGAGACGGGAGGTCGCCGGATGAGCGAGACGGGAGGTCGCCGGATGAGCGAGACGGGAGGTCGCCGGATGAGCGAGACGGGAGGTCGCCGGATGAGCGAGACGGGAGGTCGCCGGATGAGCGAGACGGGAGGTCGCCGGATGAGCGAGACAGGAGGTCGCCGGATGAGCGAGAAGGGAGGTCGCCGGATGAGCGAGAAGGGAGGTCGCCGGATGAGCGAGAAGGGAGGTCGCCGGATGAGCGAGAAGGGAGGTCGCCGGATGAGCGAGAAGGGAGGTCGCCGGATGAGCGAGAAGGGAGGTCGCCGGAGGAAGCGAAACGGGAGGTCGCCGGAGGAAGCGAAACGGGAGGTTGCAGGAGGAAGCGAAACGGGAGGTTGCAGGAGGAAGCGAAACGGGAGGTTGCAGGAGGAAGCGAAACGGGGGGTTGCAGGAGGAAGCAATACGGGAGGCCGCGGGAAGGGGCGAGACGGGCGGCCGCCGGAAGGGGCGAGTCGGGCGGCAGCCGGAAGGGGCGAGACGGGCGAAGCGAGATGGGTGCCGACCCGATTTTGAGGAAGCAACGCACGAAAGGAGAGGGAGAGTAGAGGCAACTCGGAAGGAAAGGGAGGGTCGGGCTGTGAGAGGAAAGTGAGGGAGGGTCGGGCTGTGCGAGGAAAGTGAGGGAAGGTTGGGCCTTGCGAGGAAGGAGAGGGAGGGTCGGCTCGATGGTTTATTTTTTTTTGCCGACTAGGGCATAACGTGGATGGCCACCTAAGCCATCCACGTGGAGCCGTGCATAAATACTAGCACGGCTCGTCCAAAATACATCTACCATCGGAGAGTGCAGAGTGGAGGAACCAGCAATGACGAGCGGGGCCGGGAAACTCGTCTGCGTCACCGGAGGAGCGGGTTATATCGCTTCTTGGGTGGTGAAGCTTCTCCTTGAGCGAGGTTACACCGTGAGAGCCACCGTCCGCGATCCCAGTGAGAACTTCTACCCCTACTCCTCCATGTTCCTGTTTGTCGTTCTTCTTCGGATAAACGGAACTGCCGATAAGCGGAAAGTATCATATGTATTAGATTTCTCTTTCTTTTCTGATATATATAAATCGGTGATTTGGACGGAGAGATTATGTTCTTGAACGAGGCTGAATATGTACTCACTTGCATGCAAAGCAGACTATATTGAGCGCGCTAGGCTGTAGAACTTTTACTATTAGGCCGCCCAACTTAGATCGATGTAGCCGATGCATGATGCCTTTTCGAAGTGAATCGCTTTATTGTGATAAGCGCAGAGAGAAGAGGGTCGGTTCATCGTCATGATTGTCGATTTATGCATATATTTGCGAAATGATTAAAAATACTGTACAAAAACCTAGGAAAGGAAAATACTTCAGATTTGGATCCAATTCTTCCTTTTACTTACTTGTAATATGTTTTTTTTTCCGTTTTTTATCTATAAGCTGTGTCGATGTTGCTGCAGATAATCCAAAAAAGACGCTTCATTTACGTGCTCTGGAAGGAGCTCCTGAAAGACTACAACTTGTCAAGGCAGACTTATTGGATGACGGAGCATTTGATGCAGTTGTTGATGGCTGTGAGGGAGTTTTTCACACAGCGTCTCCCTTCTATCATACCGTCTCAGATCCACAGGTTGATTCCGTAGAGTCTATGCCACTTGCCACAAATCCTGTTCTATCAATACCTTGCAAATTTTTGAAGGATTGGCGATGCTTTTTCTAATTTCTGGTTGCTAAATTAGAAAGCAATGAAGTCTTCATGAACAGGGATTGGTAGTTTATAAAAATACTGGGAGCAGTTCCAAATGGAGTTTGCCCTTGTTTGATATAAAGTAGAACAAGCAACCCGTAAGTCAGAGTCTCCTTTTGGAGTCCCACTGAATCTATGGAGAGTGTATTTTAGTGGATTAGGAATTCGTAATTCTTGTTGAAACAAAGTCATTGTTAAAATAGCTTCTACGAGAGTCCCATCTGTTGCCTTGGAAGATTATATCTTATCTGGACAGGACACCATTAAGAGTTATCTGCAAGGGAGACCCTCATTGACATTTATATGCCATGCCATGTAGAAATGTAGTGAAGTTATAGGACATATAGTTTATGGTAGGCAGCCAATTTCGTCTTTGTTGTTTCTGTACCTTGTTTCTTCATATTAGGATACTTATGTATGGGATGGATGTTACCAATGACATTACCTCTTTTATTCTTGCATGTGCTTTAAAATAAACTTGAACTTGGCAATCTGAATCTTGATCATTTTTTGGATTTTTTTTGTCAGGCCGAATTAATTGAACCTGCAGTTAAAGGAACTCTTAATGTTCTTGGTTCCTGTGCAAAAACTGCTTCGGTCAAAAGAGTGATACTTACGTCCTCCATTGCAGCTATAGTATACTCAGGGAGGCCAAGAACACCAGATGTGGTTGTTGATGAAACTTGGTTCAGTGACCCAGAGTTCTGCAAATCCATGAAGGTGATCATTGATGATTTTAGACCTTCTTGTTTGCTAGACTAATATTATTGCTGGCATCACATCATGGTGTGAAAACTTCTAAAAAACCATTCTTCCTGTGGGGTATTATTTCTTGTAGTTTGATTTATTGTCTTCACTAAGCGACTAACTGTCATAAACTGTGCTTTATTCTTCCATCTTAAATTGTTCTTTTTATGATAGATAAATCAAATATGTAAAGAAATTTGTTCTATTATAATCTCCCTTCTCATGTCTCATGCTGGGCAGTGTTCCTGCAGACGTAGCTTCTATCTTGTGTAGTGACTTTTTCCATCTTTTTATTCTTATACCTGTTACATTATTCACTCTTCTTTTATTGAAATGAAATCTCTTTGGTATGCCCTTTAATTTTGTTTATCTCTTATCTTTCCAAATGGGGCTTTTATGTCCAGGCCTGGTATCCTCTCTCCAAAACATTGGCAGAGGAGGCTGCTTGGAAGTTTGCAAAGGAGAAGGGACTTGACATGGTCACAGTGAACCCAGGAATGGTGATCGGTCCTCTTTTGCAACCAACTCTCAACACTAGTGCTGAGGCAATTTTGAAATTGATAAATGGTAAATTTCATTCTTAGAAAGTTTAACTAAGTTTTTTAGATCAAGTAAATTTCTTACTTTTTCTATCTTTAGGAGCTACTACATTTCCTAATGCAAGCTTTTCCTGGGTTCACGTAAGAGATGTTGCATTGGCACATATTCTGGCATATGAGGTTTCTTCAGCTAGTGGAAGATACTGCTTAGCAGAAAGAGTTGCTCATTTCTCAGAGATTGTAACGAGTTTACAAAAGCTTTATCCCAATCTGTCCCTCCCTGAAAAGTAAGATTCTCATCCAACTAATCATTTAATGAACGCAGTTTCGATTTTTTGTCGGTTGAAAAGATTTAGGCATCAAAATTCAAAAGAGCAAAACATTCTTATTTTTGTGTTATGTGATGGTTTGAGGCAAAATGGATCCATGTCTCTTTTAACTATGGATTGCATTACACTATGACTAAAATTCACCTTTTGAACTAACTCCTAAACTTGTCACATAAGTGGCAAAGAACCCTTTATCTAAAATAGGACTCCAATAAATTTAGGTACTAATTTTACTGCTCCGAACTCTTTTTTAATTAACCCAATACCCCTGTGCCCCTAAGGAGACTTGAACCCAAGACCACCCTTTGCAAACTCCCCATGTGGCCACTGAGCCACTGCTCAAGTTCACATTCCTGCTCCAAACTTATTAACTTTTGAACTCCTGTTCTACTCTGACGTGCATATTACAAAAATTAGCTGCTTACGAAAATCATTAAACTCCTATCCAGGAGCCTCTGTAGACAGATTAGAAGTTGGAAGATCTCACATGAGGTTCAAGTTTTTCAACTAATGTGCGTTGCTCTTTATGAAAGAAAATATCACTACCTGTAAAGTTAAATATCTGGTTTTCATTGGAAAAATTTATTGACTTCTCAATCACAAATAACAAGGGTCTATATCAACACCATCACACATTTTCGTACGGGTCATAGCATGATGTTCAACCTTTGCACTTGACTCGAGCTCTACATTTTGCTGTTGATTTCCATGATATATGATTTTCATCCACATATGTACAATAACCTTTAGTTGATCGGTTGTCTAAGTTGGATCCTGCATGATCTGTATCAGTATAACTAACTGCATCTAAAAATGCTGGTGAAAACCTTTCTTAGGAAAGATATAAATATTCAAAAATTCTCACTATTACCTCCTGTATGCCCATATAGGGTCTTCCATAGATTGATTCACCTCCGAATGAATGAGATGTTTGGACTTGGGGAGTGACATATATTAATTTTCTAACTCGTCTTTAATATAATTTTCTTTATTGCCAGATGCGTGGATGACAATCCTTATGTTCCGACTTATCAAATTTCTAAGGAGAAACCAGAATCCTTGGGTATTGAGTTCACCCCAGTGGAGGTGGGGCTCAAGGATACGGTCGAAAGCTTGAAGGAGAAAAACTTTGCCAATTTCTGATAAAGGGTAGAACCTTTCCCGTCTATGTGAATGGCAGAGACAAAATAGAATTCATTTGATGTTGAAAGATTTAATTGGAGAGCACATATGGCATACTGTGATGTGTCAAGTAATTTTTACTGGTAGCGACATTATGCTACAGAGGCACTCAGTGGTAGCTCAGATGCTTCGCAGAAAGTTTCATCATCTTCGAGTTAATTATTTGCCTTAGCAAAATGAAATATCAAGACGGAGGAGGTAGTATATGTTTTATCTGTTGTCTTTTCATAACAAAAAGCATGTGGTGGTTAAGAGTTCTGCGAATCTGGTGTTTTAAGAACATATGGAGTGCATAAAGAGTTTGGGTGTGTTAATTAAGCATCTTTGCCTTTTTTCTTGTGTGATTATGAGTGTGCATGTGTCGCGAATGAAACCACCCCTCATTTAGGCGTCTTGCAAGTGTCCCGAGGTCGTTGGGTGGGCGCAGCCTCGTATTACAACCGCAAGAGTGGACTTTTCATGTGTTTTGCCTATGTCTTTCTCTTGGTAATTATAAATCTTAAAATCAACGTCATCAGATCTTATAAAGTCATCGAGAGAGAAAAATATAACGACTCCAATTCCAGTTGTGTCTACATTCTCCTCTGCCGTTTATCAGCACATAGATGTCGTTAAAAGCACCCCTTGATGGAATATAAAAACATGAACCTATTTCAACAAGAAATCTAAGAAGAAAATTATAAATTTTTCTATTTTTATAATTAATTATAATTAATTAGGGTGGGTACTGGGTTCATTTTCATTTGTTGCAGCAACATATTTGCAAGGTTGTGAGTCGGCTTTGGGATTTTAGTTATGCAATTCATTTCCCTTGAGCAACTAGGATTTCGATTTGCATGATCTGATATATTGGTTACGTATAAATTTTATTTTGTAACCTTCGGTTCTTATGTTTTTACTCTCTTATACATTAATTTTATTTTTTAATAAAATATTTTAAAACTCCTTTTATATATCTCACTGTATGTAAAGTTGTAAACTCATAACTAATATAGCGTAAAACTAAAATCACAGAATTTGAATTTCAAGTAAATATTTTTGATAAACAAATAAAATGTGGTTGTTCAATTATTAATTTATATTATTGATTGTACATTAAAATTTTTTGATAAACCGTCAAACTTGGTTATGCGATTTTTATTGGGTAAACCGTCGAATTTTGTGTTCGATTTTTAATGTGAAATATTACCTCATACATAAGTACTTTTATCATATTAATTTAATTTGAAATTTTTAATATTTAATTGAAAAAGCGTGTCCTTGGACGGGACTTTACTGGCAAGTTATATTAAAGTTTTTAGGTTCTTTTCTATCCTTGTCGTTTCGAGTTTCGACGCTTCTTAAAATTTCACCGTAAATGGAAGTCCCGGTCCCCATCTGCTCGCCGTCCTTTGGTATCGGCCGTGGAGCGCGTCTCCCAATTTAACTCCTCTCGCCATTCCAAGTAAACACACTCACGTTCCTCGTCCCCGCCAAATTCGCCAATGCTTCTTCCCTTTCTTTCTCGTCGTCGCCGAATCCTCTCTGCTGCCAATGTCCCGAAAGCCCTAATTTGAAGCAATTTCGTTCCTTCTATGGCTGAGAGTAGTCATAAACTTCAACTTCAGCGTCACAAGCTTTGCGGCTTCCTTCGTGCCGTGCTGTCCGTGAATCCATTGCAATCTCTTGATAATTCCGTCGCCGAGGCTTTGATTCCCGGGAGCCTCTGTTCGCTCTTCCGGGAAGGACCTGTTGTCGGTTTTCGCACCGATGACGGCCTATTCTCGCTCTTGCCTATCGATGGTAGGGACAATGGGACGCCCGACAACGATCAGGAAGAGAATGCTGACCGTGATTCTTCTGCTGCCCCCAACTGCGGTTCACGTGGGAATCGATCTTCCGGTGTTTCGAGGAAAAGGCAGAGGGCAATGGGGATCGTAGGCGGCAGCTTGAGCGTCGTGCATCAGATTCACGCTTTGAAGTTGAATAAGTGTCTGGAAATCGAGGCGAGAGTCGTCGATGTTCTGGTTTCTGATGCGGAAGCAAGAGCTGTGATACTGGTCGATGTGTTTCTGCCAATGGCAGTCTGGTCCGGATGGCAATTCCCTAAAGCTGGACAGAAAGCTGCCTCTTTGTTCAAGCATTTGAGGTAATGTGCTAATCCTTTTTTATGTTTCAATTTTTTTGAAAGTAGTATGCCTACTGTTCCTTTATGTTTTTCGCTCTAATACGCTGGAACACCTTTTTTTTCGTCTTACGTATAATTCTCTCATTACTGAAAGAAAAAAGTTGTTACAACCGTTCTTTGTTTGTGCACCTTATAAGGGAAGGAAGAATTCATTGTTTTATTCTCTCGATACTGAGTTCATGAACGATAATAAGAAGACATGCAGTAAAACAACAGGTTTGTTCCTTAAAGAAAAAGAAAGTGATTATCTGAAGCTTTTAATATTATATGACAGCTGAACTAATGTCATCCAGGAAGACCACTCTTTAATGCATTGAGCTGATCTCGTCTTCCCTTTCCCCTTCCTACCCGCCAAAAAAATAATAACAGTAATATTATCATGAAGACATGATATTACTGATTCTATCCCGAAAAATTTACTTGTGCCGCCAAGGAGGAGAATGAAGCAGAGACATTGTGTATTGTTATGAAGTAGCAATAGGATCAATGATGTAATCATTAACTATAAATTTCTTACAGTTTCTAGTGTTGTATGATTGACATACTTAGACACAGTCCACAGATGGAGTTTTTGAGTGCTCTTCTATTGTTCTGCATTATCTCCTACCAAATCATCTAAAACGCGATCTCCAATCTCTTAAGCTTGAGAGATACCTAAAGTAACATTCAACTATAAAACTTGACTTTGCGTTTGAAACTAATTAGTTGAGACAACCATCCTGAATGCCCAACCCTCCATTCTAGGCGTTTGAAACAATCAGTTGAGAAGATTGCAGCTTGCATAATCACATGTTTCTACTTTATTTTGGCACAAAAATGTGCATGAGTCATCGGTTCACATGGCCGCCATTTGCAATGCTCGTTCATTTTGTGACTATTTGGTGGCATCACTAAGCCTTAAGTTTTCTCTCAAATGAATGGGGTATAACTTACTTATAATGTCACAGTATTGATGGTATCAACCTCATTTATTATGGGTGTATGCCATGTCAAGTACTTTGACATCATGGGAGCTCCCCTCCCTTTTACACCCCTCACCTCATACACAGGCCCCAATGTGACTATTTAGTATTTAACAAAGACCTAGCCCCAATCAGCTTGCGATTTCAATAACAAGTAATTTTATGTATTGTGTCAACTACTAACTCTATGTTTTCCTTGATAAATATATAATTGCAGTTGTGACTGGAACAAGAGGAACTCATTACTGGCATGTTGCCTGGATCACAAGAAAGTAAATCTTGGAGATGTTGGCATTTGGAAGCATCCAGATTGTCATGTTCTTGGATGCACTGCACACTGCAGTACGTCAGGTCCCACAAAAAGGAAGTTGTTTGAACTTTATGAAATTTTTAAGAGCTTACGTGCTATTGGTAAGGAAGGAAAGACAAATGCTACTGTGATCAAGCCTGCAAATCCATCATCACATTCTGGTGTTTGGGATCTCTCTGATGATTTGTTGACTGATATCCTGAGCATGCTTGGCCCTCGCGATCTTCTCAGAGTAGCTGCCACTTGTCACCATTTGAGGTCTTTGGTTGTACCAATCATGCCATGTATGAAGCTTAAGCTCTACCCTCACCAGCAAACAGCAGTGGAGTGGATGCTACAGCGGGAGCGTAACCCTGAAGTTCTGCCTCATCCTCTGTATATGGAATTTTCAACTGAAGATGGATTCAATTTCTACTTAAATGCTGTTTCAGGGGAAATTTTAACTGGAGTGGCTCCGACTGTCACAGATTTTCGGGGTGGGATGTTTTGCGATGAACCAGGTTTGGGAAAGACAATCACCACCCTCTCTCTTATCCTGAAAACACAAGGGATGTTAGCAGACCCACCTGAGGGAGCAGATGTGGTATGGTATACACATCATTCTGACCAAAGATGTGGCTATTATGAAATTAGCTCTGACAAATTTACTGGAGGTAGCTGTTTATCATCTCGGAAGAGAATTATTGGTCAACATGGGCATGGTAAGTTTTCTAATGATAAACTCTCACCAGATGCTAGTCCTGCTATTGAACCACAACCTTTTTCATCTAAAACAAGAAGCACAGTCCCTGGAGTATCAGATGGATCAACACATACACCTCTTACTGATTCATTATCTGCAACACGTGTAATGCGATGTACAAGGAGCTTTAGCGGTGTGAAGAGAAATCTTTTGGATACATTTGGAGGAAATTCCTCCCCTACACACAAAAAGAAGGTGAGAGCAAATGTTATTACACCTACATCCGTATCTGAGACCGCTGCTTGTGCTTCTAAGACAAAGCCAGTTGATATGTCCTCTGGCCTGTCCAATGAGTACATGAAGTCCAAAGGGGCTACATCTGGCTATGCCATGTTAAATGAAACTTGGGTACAATGTGATGCATGCCGTAAGTGGAGAAAGCTCTCAGATGGAATTGTTTTAGACGCCACGGTCGCATGGTTTTGCAGCATGAATGCTGACCCTTTATATCAGAGTTGCACTGTTCCAGAGGAATACTCGAATTACAAAAGATCCATAACTGAATTGCCTGGATTTTACACGAAGGGCACGCAACAGGGTAAGGAACAAAACATCATTTTTTTCCAAAATGTGCTCAAAGAGCATTTTAGTCTCATAAACTCTGAAGCTAAGAAGGCTTTAACGTGGTTGGTTAACCTTTCAAATGAAAAGCTTGAAGAAATGCAAGTGGTAGGGGTAAGGCGGCCAGTTGTTGGTACTGGATTGACTGGAAATCTTTCTGGATATTATAAAATCTTTCAGGCATTTGGCCTTGTTAGAAAGGCTGAAAGGGGTACAAGTAGATGGTACTATCCATCTACTCTTGATGGGAGTTTGGCATTTGATACGACCGCACTTCGGATTGCTCTAACTAAGCCATTAGATGTATTCAGGCTATATTTGTCACGGGCTACTCTTATAGTGGTCCCCGCTAATTTAGTGGATCACTGGAGAAACCAAATTCTGAAACATGTCAGACATGGGCAGCTGCGAACTTTTGTTTGGATTGATCAAAAAGCACCACCTGCTCATGACCTTGCTTGGGATTTTGATGTTGTCATTGTCACCTTTAGTCGTTTAAGTGCAGAGTGGGGCTCCCGAATGAATAGCGTACTGATGCAAGTCCATTGGCTTAGAGTGATTCTAGATGAAGGTCACACGCTTGGTTCTAGTCTTAACTTGACAAATAAATTGCAGATGTCCCTCTCTTTAGCAGCTACAAATAGATGGATATTGACTGGAACTCCAATGCCTAATACGCCCAACAATCAAGTAGCTCATCTTCAACCCATGCTTAAGTTTCTTCATGAACAGGCCTATGGACAGTACCCAAAATTGTGGGAGGCTGGCATCCTTAGGCCTTTTGAAGCAGAAATGGAAGAAGGTAGAGACCGTCTCCTGCAGCTTCTCTATAGATGCATGATTAGTGCAAGGAAAATCGATCTGCGAACTATTCCTCCTTGTATAAAGAAAGTGACTTTTCTAAATTTTACTGAACAACATGCAAAAACTTACAATGAGCTGGTAGTTACTGTTCGACGCAATATTTTAATGGCTGACTGGAATGACCCCTCTCACGTTGAATCACTTTTGAACCCAAAACAATGGAAATTCAGGAGCAACACAATTAGGAATGTTAGATTATCTTGTTGCGTGGCTGGACATATTAAAGTGACTAATGCTGGTCAAGATATCCAGGAAACAATGGATATTTTAGTGGACAAAGGGTTGGATCCTGCTTCTGAAGAGTGTGTTTTTATCAAGTATTCTCTTCTGTATGGAGGTGACTGCTACAGGTAAAAGCTGAGGTTCCTTGTTTTTGAGTTATAATCAGGTATTTTCTGTGTGAATATGTCAGGACTTGTTCTATGTGTTTTGGGTTCAGGTGCCGAGAATGGTGCCGTTTACCAGTTATCACACCTTGTAGGCATCTTTTATGCCTTGGCTGTGTAGCTCTTGATAGCGAGAGATGCTCTCTTCCAGGCTGTGGTAATCAATATGAAATGCAGAACCCTGACAAATTGACACGTCCAGAAAACCCGAATCCGAAGTGGCCTGTCCCCAAGGATCTAATAGAATTGCAGCCATCTTACAAACAGGCATGCCTTACTTGCTAATTTCTCCCTCAGTTCACACATAAAACACACTTGTATGGACATGCACAAATGCAATTACTTTAATTTGATTTTAATCTTGTTATTATGTTATTTCTCAGGATAACTGGGATCCAGATTGGCATGCAACTTCTAGCAGTAAAGTTGCATACCTTGTAGAAAAATTGAAGGCTCTACAGGAGGTTAATAAGAAACTTTGCTTTTACCGGAATGGATCTGATAATATGATCCTCAATGATGAGGTTCTTTTGTCTTCCCAGAAAGGCCATTCAGACATCCTACTGCATCATCAGGTCAATACTGAGTCAAGTGATAAATCACGTGGGATACTACCTGAGAAAGTCATTATATTCTCACAATTTCTTGAGCATATCCATGTTATTGAACAACAGGTCTTTCCTCCACCCTTGCATCCCTGTAATACTCGGATTTAATTAATATTTTTTTACGTTTCTTTCGATATGAAACACTGATTCGCATTTGATGTCTGCAGTTAACACGTGCTAATATAAAATATGCTGGCATGTACAGTCCAATGCATTCAAGTAACAAGGTCTTCATATATCATTTTATTCTTCATTTATTTTATCCTTGTAGTATTCATGAATTGATTTGTCATTCTTCTGCTGCAGCTGAAGTCTCTCACAACATTTCAGCATGATCTAAATTGCATGGCTTTGCTCATGGATGGCAGTGCAGCCTTAGGGCTTGACTTGAGTTTCGTCACTCATGTATTTTTAATGGAACCTATCTGGGACAGAAGGTAAAAGACCAAGTCTAGAGTGTACTTGTTTGGAAGCATTTCAATCTATTTCATCTTTTTTTTAATTCGTAAGAAGCCTCTCCTCATCCAAATTTTTTCAACGAGAAAAGCTACTGACTAAGCAATGCCGCATATTTTAAAAGAATTCTGACTCAGTATGCCGCTTGTGATCAGCATGGAGGAACAAGTAATCAGTCGTGCTCATCGCATGGGGGCTACTCAACCAATTCATGTTGAAATTTTGGCAATGCGTGGCACCATCGAAGAGCAGATGATGCAACTTTTACAGGTCTTTATTATAATTCAAGACATTTGTTTCGAGTGGTTGATTTTTGCATTTTCTCATTGTTGTTTTCAAGAGGTTTCTACAGGACACTGATGAACTTAAGGGGGCCTTGAAACAAGAACTTAGCAGTGGAAACCGTGAGGCTCCTCGGGCACATCGGACATTGCATGATTTTGCTGAAAGCAACTATCTTGCGCACCTTAGCTTCGTCAGGACTAATGGCACAAAATGAAGGTATCCGCTGATTCATTTGTTGCTTCGTTTTATTTTGCTCATGAAAAATATTACCTGTATATATATATTTTTTCTGTAATAACCCTATGGGCTGTGTTGGAATTGTATTTTCTTTCAGGATCTATACCTAAATTTTTTGTTCCTTTAACTCTTTTTTTTTTCTATGAAGGATTAACATTTTACCTTATTTATATATAGCTTTGGTAATTGTATATTTTATTTAATGAGAACGGAGGAAGATCAATAAATTATGGGATGTTATTTGATATACGACAAGGTAGGTTTTTTATTTTGTTGTGTTTTGAATTTCAATAAATCAAATGATTGACATTCTTTACGCTTATATAAGTGAATGAACAATTTACAAATCTGTCCCTATTTATTAATGTAGACATCTGTACTTCCAACTTGATTTCGGAGGACAATAGATTGATGGACCGATGGTCTTGTCCCCTGACCAAATGGAGTGCTTATGTGATGCGGGAAAAAAGCTTGTGCAGATAACCCCACCTGCAGAATCTTCGATTACAGCAAATATGAAAAATCGGTACTTAATCACGACAAGCCTGAAGCCACACAGACATTTTTTTTTTCTTAATCCAAAACCAGAAGTTAATATATAAGCTAAGCAAAAATGTCATGGAGAGTAGTAAATATCAGAGACTTTGATAAGCATATAATACCAATGTTTCCTAAAGGGGGTTAAATGTTACGTTATATGGATTATTGCAACTCCGTTGTCTTCTCTCACACTATCTTTGACACTATTAAAGCTAACTGCAGGTATAGCCCGCTGAACAAATTTTTTCCTTGAACGATAACCATCCACGAGTAAAAGTTGTTTGGCAGACCGTCACGTTTCGTCTTGCACACCAGTTAAAAGACATAACCATTCATACCGTTTAGTCAATCAGTAATCCCAATTCTGTTAAATTAAAGCCAGGTCTCCGTTCTTACACCAGGAAAATAAACCTTTACTACGCTGTGAGTGAATAAATCGTGAGAATCAGATATGCGTTTAGTCATGAAACACTAACTGAGCTTGTGAACAATTCACGAAACCATTGCTAAATTTGGACTCAACACTCTACCAAAATTATCAAGCTAACAAACGGTCGCTTTTGGATAGAACCATACCACAAACGATTCCATTCCCGCTGTTAAAAACTATTAACATTCTAGTAATGTTCCACTCCGGTTTCCGCCAAACCAGGCTAAGATTGATGTACTAATCATTGCGGGTATGAGACAAGCAAGTTCAGTTTAATCTCTAGTTAGCAAAAGATATTTTTATGCAGTCCTCCCATGCTTCTGTACATCAGCCAATATCACCACAGTTTATTGCTTCCTTGAAGTTTACACTTTAGATTCCTTTACCCGCTACCTGATATTTGAATAGTTTCCCTAGTCAAGCTCACAGCGTACTGCTTATGTACAAAAAACCTATTGTAACATCATCCCTGAAAACCTGCAGCAGGAAACATTGGAAAAAAAAAAAAGGAAAAACAAAAAAAAAAAGACAAGCTTTAATAAAGGAAGCATAAGTTTCTAGAGAAGAAGACATCAAATAGATAATAAAGATAGATAGTGAAAAATGACAAGAAGCAAATGCAGATATAATACTGATCTCACTTGGAGCCCATTAAAGCCAGTGGCCCATCGTCTACATCAAATAAAGATATAGCATCCACGTTCTTGGAAATTGTGGGCCACTCAGTACATTGATTTAGTTAGAAAATGAGGTATTTCAGGGGGTTGATACTTTAAGAAATGTAAATTTTAATTAAATTTGGGTTCCTAGAACAGGTAATTCTAGTGTTGAGCTTGCAAAAAAAAAAGAACAGGTAATTCTAGTGTTGAGCTTGCAAAAAAAAAAAGAACAGGTAATTCTAGTGTTGAGCTTGCAAAAAAAAAAAGGTCAACCTACAATCCATAGTTGTTGCCGTTACGTGACCCCAAACTATGCATTATGTACTGAAGTTGAACTAAATAAAAATCGCCTCCTTCAAGAAAATAATAATCTACACTACAAGGGCATTACAAAGAAAGTGAACTAACCATTAAAGAATTGATGTCAATCACTTCCAAAATCATCTAAGCTTCTACATTCTGATATGGTATCCAGTCGCTTGTTGTCTCCTGCAATCATAAAATAAATACAACTAAGAGTAACAAATATATATTGTGTCACTAGCGCCATTTTTTTCTTTTTTTGAGAAAAAACATGCCACAAGTTTAAACCAGTTATCAAACTATGCAATAAAATGCAATGGAGATGATTAAACCAATATTATAGTGAAGAGCACATGCGTGATCATCCTCATGAACAGCTAATGCAGATGCAAGTTGCAGGATAGGCACATGCTACAAATTAAAAGAATGCATTCTTAACTAGAGCAGATGTTGAATATGTATACCTTGGCATTCCCCTCCATGTGAATCAAGGAAATCATCTGTTGCCATGTATGGGGACCTAGAGTAACTCCCAAGTATATCTTCAAGTAAGATCATAGAAGATTATTAGTTTTCATGTAAGATCAAATAAGATCATTAGTCAATAGCCATAAAATTGTCAACACTTAACAGCCTATGTTTTTTGGATATCCATATGTTTATGGATTTATTAACAACAAACTTCTCGAGATGATTCTATGCACAAACTAGTCCATATAGTAGAGCTCATGTCTTTGAATTTTCTTTGATATAACGATATATTTTATATTTGAAGAGAGGCTTTCTACATGAAAACAGAGAGAGAGCAGAGCCACCAGAACTTTGTGAGAAATCAGCCGTCAAATCTGAAAGACTGAAATTGCGAGGAATCTGCCCCAAGAATCCAAAAGATGATGCATCTGCATCCAGGAGTGGTGGCTCATGCAGAGGCTGTGAGCTAGGGTCAGAGCCATTGAAAGATGTTACACAAGGATCTCCAATAGTGGTGCGAGCATCAATGACATTCCCATCACGCTCATTCCATGTAAAAGCAGAACAGTTTGAATAGCCAGGCTCTGATTTGATTGTTGTCCCATTCATTGCATGAAGCACGCCCATCTGTGAAGTCTGAGTAGGATGCATGTTTGCCACAATGTCCATTTTTGCAGCAAGGGCTGAAGCACCAGTAGCAGTCTGCATGTTTTGGTGCATTGAGGGACCCCCATTGATGAGAGTACTCGGAGGACAGCCCATCTGGTGGTGCACATTGTCAGGTGTAGATGCTTGTTGAATTGTAGGCTCGGCAACAAAGCAAGATGGAGGTTGGTTCACTGCAGAAAAAGACTGAAGTTAGAGAATCCGACTCAAGCTAGTCAAATGCATGACAGAATTTCATAAGGCACTTGAGTGAAACTCAGCCATCTAACAAGTGTTTGTAATTTGAAGGGAAACTGCTACTGTTTTAGGAACTGAAGTTTCCGGTAAAACATATAAAGTCGCTACAGGTAGCAAAAAGCAGAATCAGTCAGTAGCCTCACTAGGGATTTCTAGAAGATTAAGAGTAGTCATACACGCTGAGGAATATGATGAACCATTAGAGACAGGTATAGGAGAAACTGCGGCTGGGCATATCTCGCGCATAAGCTCAACTTGTTGCTCAAGCAACTTATTGAAAATCATTATCTGGTGCTTCACCTTCAACCTGACATGATATGCCTTGAAAAATTCTCGGTTTTCTTCCTCGAGCTTCTGCCAAACTGGTAGAAAAGCAACATAGTTATATAAAAATATAAACCTTAAAATACAAAACATGTTTCGATGTAGCTTAGCCAAAATTCAGTAACCTTGCATCATACTATTTATGAAATATGTAATTAACCATTAAAATAAAAAGATCTGACTTTGTGAAGATCTAAAAGAACAATTACAAACCCTCTATGAGTTCATTTAACCAAAATCTAAGAAAGAAAATAGATTTAATTTTTTAATTTAGGATATTTGTTAGCAAAACTGCAAAAAATTGTTTTCAAAAAAAGGAGCAATGGCCACAGTTTCCGTATTATTCCTTACAGGTAGGAATTGGAAAATATTTTCTTGAAATGCAGTATAGAACAAAAACTACCCAACTAGCAAGTTCAAATAGAAGAAAAGGATGAAAACGCGAAGAAATTAAAAGACAGTTTTTGAGAACTATTCACAAATGACAGCTGAAGAATCCAGATAATTGCAGGCACACATTGATTACTTCATTGTTTGATCATGGAAATATATCCAGCTTGAAAGGAAAAAAGTCCAAATTAGTAGATCACACTACAATAATTCTTTCTTGTTACACTTGACCATCCATACCTCTCTCAACCCCGTCCCCAAAAAAAAAAAAAAGAAAAAAACAAATATAATATATACCTGCCCTCTCTCCCTCCCTTTTCTTTCTTCTCAACTCGTCAAATTTTCTCTCAAGATTATCAGTTTCACAAAAACAGACTTATGATGAGCTTACAAAGAGATTCTGAATGTAAATTATGCAATCAAGAACAAGAAATGGCACTTGCTTTTACACTTTATGCTATGCTGGGAATTTCTCAACCTACCCTAGTGCTAGGGAAGTTTTACCCCTCCAAGCACCAAAACCCAAGCTCCAAACTAAGGCTTTACCTCCAATTTAACATAATTATGTTATTATATTTTAATTTTCAAAAAATAATTATATTATTATATTTCAGTGAATACACCACAGCTCAAACAAGAAATAGTACATTAACTAGTCTAGCATAGCAAATTACCTTATCAAATGTGAACTTGAGCATAGCTCAGTGGTCACATGGAAGGGTTTGTAATGGGAGGTCTTAAGTTTAAGTCTCCTTAGGGGCATGGGAATAGGAATACCAACTCAATTGACTGTCTCTGCTCCTTTTCTGTGGTCTCATTCCATTAAGATCACTAAAACGCTTTCCACTGTTTTCAGGGAACTAAATTGACTCATGAGTTTGATGACCTTCCAGACAATTCGAGAAAAATGGTAGTGATTGACCTTCTGGCACCAGAGAAGACTCCTCGAAAAGCAATCTGATCTCCATTTCCAATTGGACATCTGAAAATTAATTTTTATGCCACTTTGCTTGGCAACTTGGATCCCTTGAACTAATGGGCCTTAATGGAAAACATGAGGGGCAACCCTATTATGTGTTATTCTGGTCCATGGGATCCAACTTCACCTCAGCCATCATGTTTGCACTCCACCATGGCTTGAACCTCTTTCATCAATACTACGCTGGCACTGTGACTTTAACCCCTAAGGGTGGAGTTTCTATGAAGCGTTCCTCTAGATTAAAGACAATGTGAATTAAATGGTCACATGTCATAAAGCAGATGCTCTTGGTAAGCTTGGTCACTTGCTGGAAAGCAAAATTGTTATTCTTCATTTGGGTTAAATAGGACTTTGAGCTGCCTTTATTGGGCTTTTTGTCTAGGGTTAATCCGTAGGTGGGTTTATTTTTCTAAGCCTTGGGTTCTCCTTTTTTTTCTTAATAAAATCTTTCTTTGCAAAAAGAAGAAATTAGATGAGTCATATATCAGACCTTGTACTTGTAGCTGTTAAAAACTTATTATTACACATTTATTATTCAAAAAGAAGATATGCAGCAGAATTTTCAAGTTCCTAATGAAAAAGGTAATCTCAGCTTCCAGTTACAATGCACCAAGTCTGTAAAGATACCAAGTTCCTTATGAAAAAGGTAATCTCAGCTTCCAGTTACAATGCACCAAGGCTATAAAGACATGCACTGACTTATTCTTTTCCTGGTCCATATCAATTGCCCAAAAGTCAGGAACTAAAAAAAACCTTAATGTTGTAGTCAGGAACAAAAAAGAAAAACTGATGTTTGAACTAGACAGACAAAGTGTATGCTTTCAGCGCATGCTTTCGTGGTCCACGTCAAGCACCCAAGAGTAAGGGTGGACAAAACCACCTTTAACGTTATGGTCAGGAACTAAATGACCAGGACAGACCAGTGTGTCTATCACAAGATAGGGCAACACCAATGCCTCACTCCTTCAGTGATAACAAATCCGTATAACAAAACCATTATAACATGCATAAGACACGTGATTCTGTAGAAAAGTGATTATGTGCATCATTTATGGACAATTTTGCTAATTTGATAAGAGTCCTTGAATAATTAACGCTACCATCTTGTACTCATGCTCTTTGTTCTAATTTTAAGAGAACACTACACATTGACATTTGACATTCGTCAGAATGGCTTCTTCAATTCTATCATATATTTTGCTATACTATTTCTATTACAAATATTTTACTTTTTAGAGCCATGACAGTCTAGAATTGATCACACAAATCCCCAATTCAACCAAGAAATGCAAGATAAATACAGAGAACGACCTTCCCATAGTTGCAGCCAACCATGATCACTCTGTACTACTGAAATCTAATGATCAAGCACACATGGAGCTTAAACTATTCAAAGATATTTTCATCTATCAAAAGAAGCTCTCCCACTTTCTTCAAACAAAATACAATTAAAAATACTGAGATAAAGAGAGGGTAAAGAATTACCAAGTTCAGTAAAACCAGGCTCTATCCTAGCTTGATCCAAGAGTGTCTCCACAACTTCTTTCTGGTTCATGTAGAGTTGAAGACATCGTTCAATAAGATTTTGAACCTACAATTATAATGTCAAAGACATAAGATATCTTTCCGGCGATATCAATGAAAGGTTTTCAGCAAGAAATATAACATTTTTCAAAACTTAAAACTCATCTATTTAAAACTTGAAAACTACTAAATAATGAAAGGTTTCTTTCAGTTAAAACTTAATAAAATAATTCAATGCAAAATTGGTAGGAAAAATAAGCTCATCTTCTGTGTTGAATGACTAAATTGAGTGAGGAAAAATAATCTTTTTTTTTGTAAGTTGTGAGGTAAAGAAAATTTAGGAAAATGGGTGGGTCTTAATTGTTCTTTTAGTTCTTCATTTTATAGATCTGTTCAGTGTTGGATTAAGGTCTATTAAGGTTGTTTTATGTTTCAATCTTGATCCTTAAGATGTTTCAATATGGGTCATTAAACTCAAGGTGGTAACTTTATAAACATCATAGTCCTATAAATGTTGGTTAATGCCTTCTAGAAAGGATGTCTGTATAATAATATCTTTCTATACACCAGATTTAAATAATGGCATCCTCAAAATATTTATGAATAGTAGTGTGTTTTGGGCTCAAGTTCTTTTTCTGGGTCACTCTTAGTCATCTTTCCTCTCTCGTTGCTGGCATATCTCATTCCCTTCACCTTCTTCAATTTGTGATACTCACCAGCTCACATTACTTCTTTTGTTTTCGAATTTTAATGGACAGGCACACACTTTTTGAACCCAAGACCTCATGCTCCTTCCTCCCCCCACACACACACACCAATGCAACCACTTAGCCAAAGGCCCAAATTACTCTAGCCACTACAAACCATTTTTTTCATGTTGTTTTCTTAGTTTTATCATACATAGTAAAAAGTCAATAAAAAGATGTCAAAAGCATAGCTAGTACTATGCTAATACCCAAGTGCCATAACGAAGCTAATTAACACATTCTGATGATCCATTTCCAGAAAAAAAGAGTGGGTTGATCACCTAATTCTGTTCCCTATTCCTTCTATCTCAGTCTTACAAATTTTCTTACCTATGAGCTACAACTACTGCTATAGCGTCATGGTACCAAACAAAGACACGAAGTTAGATGTGTAAACATTATAACAATACAAATCTACTTCAAAAAAATGTCAATAGAAATTTAATCGATGGGAAGACAATTTAAATGAAAGATAATATACATGACAAACAAAAGTTCAAAAGACCTTAAGAAATTCCACATGCAAAATAAAAAGATAAGTTCAAAATCCCACTTACCAGCTGTATGTCTTGACGCGAGACTCTTCTTACCTCACCACTAGACATGTTTCAAGAATCTATTGCTCCAATAGCATATGCATGAGCATAACTACTGCTTGATCAAATCAATAATAATTCATCCAGGAATATCACAGTGTCTCCACAGATGATATATTATATTTTGAATCTAGAAAAAACAGCACAGTAGTTTCAGTACTTGAATCAAGTCGTATTAACCAGCAAGAAGTATAATGCTTACAGCTATACACAAAGTATGTCGGTCATACTTAACATTATGTGTATTCCCAATTACAGAATTTAACTTTAACTGTTTTCATTAGTTTTTTATTTTCACAACAGTCGAGCACTGTAATTTTCACTTCTTATCCTGCCAAAGCAGGGGAGAGCAAGAGAGAGAGAGAGAGAGAGAGAGAGAGAGAGAGAGAGTAAGAGTAAGAGAGAGAGAGGCCAAGAAGATCTGACGTGACCAGGGTGAGGCGCCAGAATTTTAGACAATATTATTCTTCCGAAAAAGAGAGGCCATGGTCAATCCTTACCAGAATTAGGACCCAAAAGAGCCTTTTGAGGCTGGTCTGCCTAGAGAAAGAGTGAGAAAGAGAGAGACCTAAATAGGCAATGGATAGTGTCAATCTATCTCCATTGCTAATTGAATGCATCAAATGACACAACAAAGAAAAAGTTATTAGTGGAGCTGGGATTGGGGCAATTCAAGCTCAAAGAAAAAATGTGCATGTCCTAAGGCACCAATGCCTTAAGCTGTGTGTCGCTGCCATTAGCTTACTTGCAGCACCTTTACAAAAGAAAACATCTCTCAAGGATAAAAGGTTCAGGCATTGGACCCCAAAGTGTCACAGCAGTAACTAGAGACTAAGCGGATTGTATGAAAAGTGACAATATAAGACGCATAACCTCATGATCAAATACACCCAAATATCTACAGAAGGCTGAATGTGAATAAATGGCAATAGTTTTACATACATATTCATTGGCTACGTCTTTAGCACAGAGAAGTTAGCCAATAGCACCCTAGACAATAACTGGGTCACAAATAACTCACCACACTTCTTCTCATGGATTAAAAACTCTAGAAGTTAACCTCTCCAGACATTGTTAGGATGATAGAATCAATTCATTGCTTAATGGAAGCTAGTAAAGGACCATGTGCATGAAAATTACAAACACAACAAAAAAGATAAGCAAAGAAATTACTCAATCATTCTGTCCTATTAAGGCCTCATGATCATTCCGTAAAACACGTCAGTCACACAAAACCATCCAAAGACCACAATTCAAACTCAACTGCTACTTAAATGGTCACAATATGCAAAGAAGAAGAATGAGGCCCAAAAAGAAGAAGAATGAGGCCCAAAAAGAAGAAGATTGCCCAAAAGAAAAGAAAGATGAACAACAGTATCGAGGAAAAACCTAGCCCTGAGGATCTTTCCCAAATGAGACGAGTTTCGCCTGTCTGTGTCGATACCAGAATTAGTCACTTGAAGGTGTCCGTGAGAAAAAATAAACAGAGGAAGACAGGATAGGCCCGGTTCAACCACAAGCCGTAATTGAAATCCATAAGCAGATCAACTTTACAACCAACCAAAGAGACGGGAGAAGTCCTAAACTATTTATTTTGAGACATTTCAGTGAAGGGAAATATACTTTTTTAAGATATAAAATAATGGTTTTCATTCTTTCGAACCCAAAAAAAAAAAGTATATAGTGAACGACAGATAAAGAAAGAAGAGACAAGAGGGAAACTAAGGAACATGGCAACGAAAACCAACCTTTACCACGGGCGTGGAAAGACGCATAGATCAAAAATTCACCTATGGAAGAAGTGACTGGATTAGGAATTAATGAAACTTTATTAGCAAAAAAAAAATGAAACAGAAACCAGTAATTCTCCTCTCGTGCTAAGAAGGGTGAATAAACAAAACAGGCACAGTCAGAATCGTAGAGAGAAGAAGGGCGGAGAAGATAGGACGATGATAAGCAGATAGCAGCCCACCGGCTAGTCTCCAGGAAAGCACTTCAATAACCGTCTGACGTAGATAGTACCGAAATGGCCGGTAACCTGAGCAAAGATCAAACCGCCGTAAACGTCGGCATAAAACAGATCATCAAAGCAGTTTGGCTGGGGATGAGGGGATGGAAGCAGAAAATAAAGAAGTGACGAGAGGAAAGCAAGTAAAGGAAGTGAGGAAAAAGCAAGCGGGCAAAGAAGTTTAAGAGGGTCCCCGAAGAAAAGCAGAAAGCAACCGATCAAACCCGGAGAGGGAAGAGAACGGGTTCGTTCGACAACACAGGAGAGAGAGAGAGAGAGAAACAGAAAGAAAAGCGGAAGGAAAAACTCGCTTCGAGAAGCCAAGGTGAGAACTTTTACGGGTGAGAAGCACAGTTGTACGGGTAATATTTAAATATTAAATATTTTAAATTACCCTAATGCATTCTCTTCTCTCTTAAAGATGAAAAATGATGCACATTTTTAAAGATAATTAATTCCGTAGTTTAAAATAGTAGTGGGTTGCGTCTCTTTTTCGAATAAAAAACTGTGGTATGTGCAGTCTTGGAGGCACATGAGAGTCGGCCAAGAAGGGTTACATAATTCGGTGTACAAACCCACAAAAGAGGTGTTGGTGAAGGGTCTTCACGAAGGAGAAAAATACTCGATTTTAATAACTATTTGGGGCATAAATTTTATAATACAAATAAAATAGAACATTTTGTATAACCGTATCAAAGTAAAGTTGGCCGAATAGGAGTACGTAAGTTTTAATTTTGACGTGGCGTCCACTTTGCAGTCGTTAAGAGATAAACTCGGAGTACGTCGCAGTAAATAAGGCAGACATTAATTTTTTTTATAAACAGTGGAAGCAACTCCTAATTGAAAAGAGCAGTTTTTGTACTCTCAAGGATAAATGCCAAACGCTATCTAGAACTTAATCTTTTAGCTATCAACCTCCGGGAGAGGAGAGAAGGGGACTTCTTCGACCTTCGTCTTTGTTTAAAAAATGCGTTCAATAAATTTGCTCTTTTAAAAATTATTGCTCTAATGATTGTTAGTTACCCGTAGCCGTAGGTGGGCAGATACTACATCTAAGAAAGGTCCAGCGGATAGACAACTAATTCTAGATTAAGATAATCATTAAGGTTTAGAATACTTTAAGCATAATTAAGCACAGTTGACATCATCACGTCGTTTACAGATGCACGAAATAATTAAAAAAAAAATTGTGACAGACGAATCCTGTTGGCAATTTGCGTCGTCTGATTCCGAAAGTGGGTCCAGGAACCTTCATGTTCACTTGAGATGTTGCTCCTGACTGGGAATTGCACCAAGTAAGGCGTTTTCACGGTTTTTCGTCTCCACTACGCGGAGAGAGGGGGTGGCCAACGAAGGCAGCTCTTTGGGCTTGTCTGCCTCGTAATGTGAGAGGAGCTTCCTTGATGGTCTGAGGAGGAGACGGAGAGACAGCAATGGCAATGATGATGCTGCACGGTGCGTGTCAGGTTAAAAAAGGGCAAAAGTTGCTTTAGTAGCATGCCGCCTTTAAAATGCAAACCGAAGCATGCTTCCTTGTTGTCTGTTGAATTCTATGTTATGGAAGAGGAGTTGATTGAAGGAGTGGTCCTCGTAGTCGGTCAGTATGATACGGGACTTAAAAGTCTTCTGTGGGGACTGGGGACGCAAGCGACTAAGCAAAGTGGAAGGCAATGTAGAATGATGGGAGTTTTATGCCTTTCTGTTTAGATTCCGGCTTGGAATTTGTGCGTGGATGAATGAACGGCCTCTCCAGCTTTTCTCTATTCTCAGAGGACTTTTCGCTTTGTGCCTTCGCTGAAAAAATAAAGGCGATATATGCAGATTAGGTAAAAGCTTCTGCGATAATGATACTAGGTGGAAGGGATCAACATCTCTGTCGGCGAAGCTTTTGCCATATCAAATATCATTTGACTGTACATCCGTTGGCAGGGTCGAAAGGCATGCCGTGCTTTACCACTGGCTCCGGCTTTTTCTCCTGGATTCAGCCTTCAGAGAACCTGTAAATCGAGTTTCGCGTATTTCAAGTACAACGAAACCTTCTGTGGATTCCCCGGCAACAAATGCAGTTCAACAAAAAGTCAATCAAAGTGCTATGCTGTTACTTGCTTGGGCCAAAATGCAGTGCAAATTTAGCTTCATTTCCTCAGCGTGAATAGTGTCATCAAGGCGTTCTCTAGGTGCATGAACAGGTCCACTATAATGACGCATGATGCGCTGTCAGTTCTAATGACTCACTCATCATATGACCCATACGCGATGAACAAAGAACGAAGTCCAATTTTGGAATCTGGCTACATTGATCTCACACGTTCTTTGGAAACCTCAACCTCAATCTTACCAGAAGAAAAGCCTCATGATACATTTGCTTATGAAGATACAATTGCTTATGAATTTACAAGGCAGCTACACTAATAAAAAAGCCAGCTACCTACTAAGAATTTACATTCTTTTCCCTCAACCCACTCCGCTTTCCAGACAGAATACACACAAAACCAAAGAAAGGGGTGAAAAATTAAGTAAAAAAGTCACTCTTTCCTCTTTTATACCGCTTTTGCCTCCTCCCAAAGGGTTAATCAGAAATCCCTGAATCAAATCAATCACATTAGCTGCCACTACACAACTTTGGCATCATTTCTCTAGTTACTGATTACAAATTGCATCCATTTAGGTGAACTGCACGCTCGCTGCCACCCCCATCTGAAGACTTGTCGACCATCCGTACATTGTACTGCTCATAGACCCTAGCCCGATTCTCAGCCCACCATTGTTCAGCCTGTTTTTCACTGAACCGCTTACGGCTGCATGACAAAATTCGAGCAAAGATGAGCCCCCACAGCATAGCACCTTTAAAGTCGCTTATTTCTAAATCTGTATGCTTACTACGATTTTAAAGTAGGAAGACCAAAATGTAACGACACGAAAAAATGCATGCAAAGGAAAATCTAATAATCATAATGCCGATAAAATTCACCCTAAGCAGTTTAAATTTGTTGCTGAACTCCCTTTGGCAGAATTTTCTTCCACAATGAAAGCAATATAGGATAAAATTGTGCTAAGTGGAAAAATTAATATCTGAATACCAAATGATGCCATAGGAATGGATGATACTAAAAAGAATTGGTAACCAGAAAAAAGACAGCCCTTGTTATTCAAAATCGTTCTTTGTTGAATAATAGGAAAAGAGAACCACAACCTAAAACCAGAAGTAGAAATGCATTGCAGATGCTGAAATTACCTGAAGCGGACCCGCTTGAGATCTTTTAGACCACCAGGTAAAGCTGTGAGGGTAATGTAAACACCAGGTTCATCTTGTTCAACCCATTCAGCTTCATGATTTGTTTCTGCATCTGGTGTCCTGGTTCCAATCCTAGCTGGTACTTCTGATTGCAGTAACTTGTTATGACTTGAGTTTCGATTGCTCACAGAGGTAGGTCCATTAGAAACAAGAATGCTGTTTGAACCATTTAAATCTGGCTCAACTGAGCTCAGTGGACTACTGAGGCGATCAACTTGTGCAGCTGAAACATCACTTGAAGCAGGACTGGTACTAATAGACACTAGAGAAGATGGCCTGCTGCTTCTTGTAACCCCCACCGGCAACCTCTCAGCCATGTCTTTCAGCTGCCAGAAATCAGTCGCAATCATAAACAGAGAGCCTAAGATCCCAGGACACAACAGATATTACGCAACCTAAAAGATCTCTGTTGACTTTCTTTCCATGTGGCATACAGTATTTTATATTTGATTGTTATAAAAAAGATTGATCAAAGTCAACTTAATGAAATAGAATTGCAAGGATTGCCCATGTCCAAACACCAAGTTTATAGCAGATAAGAAGCCAGGTAGATAAAAGACAGTAAAACTTACTTGAGCAGTCAGTGACTTAATCACTTCCTTTGCAGCTTTGCATTTTGCAGTCTCTTCCCCGGCAATTGCAATGGCCTCCTTCAATTGTTTGGTGGTTCTTTCCAGCTCAACTTCCTGAAGTTGGGCTTTCCGAGAGAGGTTCTCCACCTAAATCAAGTTGTTTTACCAAAGACACAGAATTAACACCTTACAAGGGAAGAGTTCAATGTTCTTACTTTATGTGAGTGTGCATGCGTGTGCACATGCCTGAGCACGTAGGCATGTGTTGAGTATACATGTGAAAAAAAAGAGTATGAGCCTCAATCCATCTAATTTCTTATCTCATGCACATACAATTGATGTACATTTGAGATTTGTCTCATTTTTATCATATTCCAAGAGTAATGGCATTGAGGGAAATCATCACCTTTTTTGGGAAGTCCTAACTTCAATGACAATTTATTTACAAGTTCTAATGATTCAGTGTAATATCTAGTCGATAAACACAAGATATTAGGAAAAAGAGAGACTTATCTTTCAGCAAATAATGATGATTTGGGCAATTATGAAATTGTCCTTTTATAGAGTATTTTACCATTGGCAGTGGCATATGGAGTGTTAAAAAGACCAAAAGAAAATGTGGCACCAAATAACTGTTTGTAATGTGCATACTAGAGAAATGCTAAATCAAAAGAAATGCATTAGACAGTCCACGTATGAAAAAAAAAAAAAAATTATCCATAACCTGATGATGGGGCTTTGTACCAACTTTTTCCCTGACTTATATTGTTATGCCCACAAATGCAATTCCGTTTGCAGTGAACAAATCATTTTTCAATTTTTCAAATATCAGAGATAGATGGATAATAAAAAAGAATTAACAACTACCTGTGCTCTTAACTGAAGAACCTCTTGGCTTAGGCTATCATTTGTCTTTTTGGCATCATCTATGATGATTTTAGGAGATGTCAACCCACCCAAAGTTGGTGTTGGGGTAGTAGATCGCGGAGGACTAGCTCTTCTTGAAATGGGAGATGTTGCTCGAGAAACAATTCTGGAACCTGGAACAGAAGCTGAGAAAAACTTCTTTGATGATCCAAACACTGGATTGAAAGACCTTGAAATGTTAAGACCACCCCACTGGGAACTTCCATTTGGAAGTGGAGAGACACGACTGCTATTGGACTCAAATTTCTTGTTTCTCTTGGAATATCTGCTATCCACCTGCTTGAAAGACTCCATTGACGTTAATCTCGAAAGCTGCACTTGGGATCTTGAATCAAACTTGTCTTCCTTCTCCACCAGTTCACTGACACCATGGTTCATATTTCCCCGTCTATTCCCTGAAAACTGAGATGCTGAATCAGTCTCCATGGCTTTCCTCAGTTTATTGTAGCAAATATCACAAACCCGATAAGGTTTATTTGGGTTTGGTGCCATGGAGGCCTTCAAGGACTTCTTGCTGCTGCATGAGTGACAGAATACAAGACCACAGTTATAGCAATTATGCCGTTTTCTTTTAAAATTAAATGGCAGGCGGCAACCCGAGCACATTGATTGGTCCACACCCGAAACAGATTTATGAAGACAGATGACTGCAGTAAAATTGGTTCCACAAGCTATACTTTTTACTTGTTTGTCCTTCAAAGCTTCAACTAGTGTTGGCACATTCCTATCATCAATATCTCCATGGCCCAATCTACCATTTGCTCCCTTGCCCCATGTGTAGACTTCAGTTCTCGATGTTAATACTGCAACATGATAAGCACCGCAAGCTATCTCCTCAATGAAATTCTTTTGAAGTTTGCCTTCAACACGACTTGGGAGCTTGCCATCTGCCTGGGGGTTTCCCAACTGACCATAAACAGTGCTTCCCATTGTATAGACATGGCCAGAGGTTGTGAGTGCAACTGTTAGGCTGTGACCGCAAGCTACTTGGCAAAAATTTGGCTCCCCCAGAGCAGCTACACAAGTAGGCACCAGTTTTGGTTCTTTATCACCGTGCCCAAGCCTTCCTTTATCTCCATCTCCCCAAGTGAATAATTTCACTGAAGAACAATTACTTGAACTTGAGGTGCCCACCATGACTTCCACAACTGCAGCAGTGTGCCAAACACCACATGCCGCTCTCACAGTCCGCAATCCCTTGAGAGATTCTACCTCCCTCGGTAAAGCTACACTTTTTCGATCTCCATGACCCAGGACACCAAAAGTCCCATCACCAAATGTGAACAACTGGCCGGAAGAAGTGACAATAGCAGTATGCCATGGCCCACAAGAGATAGCTGATACATGGATTCCCTCCAAGGGGCCATTAACTCTTTTAGGAACCCAATGGCTCACTTCATTTCCATGGCCAAGGAGCCCAAAATTGTATGTGCCATCGCCCCAAGTGTACAAATCTCCAGATAGTGTTACAGCACATGTATGGTACTCTCCACATGCTACTAATTCAACATTCATATTAGCCAAAGCATCAATAAGCTTCGGGTGTGACACATCACAGTCTACTCCATGGCCTAGCCTACCTCCGGCTTCCTCCCCCCAAGCGAAAATTTCTCCTTGCTTAGTAACTAAAGCTGCATGTTTCCCACCACAAGCAATATTATGGACATCAAGTACTACAGCAGATTCTAATGCTTTGGGTAAAAGTGAATCCATTTTAACACTAGAAGCATTGCCAACTCGGTGTGTTCCACCACCTAAAACTCCATCCCCCATACCCTCTCCCCAAATAAAAACATCTCCTAAAGCATCGCCATCATCTTGACCAGAACCTTGGCTTGATGAGCTCACAGCACTAGAAAGACTAACTCTGAAAGCATCCATTGAAATGCCCTTCATGTGGCCATTTATACTATCTGAGCCGCCAGATGATAAAGAATGCACAGACCCACCTGCAGAATCTGATGGAAAGAAACCCTTTGGGGGTACAGCATATAATATCACATCCGAGAAGGCTTTGTCCAAAACATTCTTTGGAGGGCTTTCATAAGGACTATGACCACGAACTGAGTCCCCTCCATCCTGACAAAGGAAAAGTTGCTTTAACTTCTAATATTTATAATAATCATTCAAATTTGGTAATCAACAACTAGCAAAATGATTTTAAAAAATAAAGATAAAAAATAAAAAATTTGATGTACCCGGTGCAAACTTTCAACACTACCAAATGGAGAACTCAAAGGAGAACTTCTTCGGGTGTATGTTCTAGGACTATTGGCATCAGATGAAACTCCATCACTCCTCGACTCAGTTCTCCACTTACGTTGATGCCCTCGTGAAATTAATGCTTTTAAACCAACAAACCAGACTTCAGCTTCATCTTTATCCTTGCATATCTAAGAAGAATAGTCACATCAGATCATAAATGACTGCAAAAGTTGTATGAACCTACTAAGCTGCCAAAGGAACTGGAAAAACCATCTAGATTAAACAACTGAACAGGAGAAAAAAAGCTTACCAGATCCAATGATCGATCATTATAGATTAAAGAAAATGATTGATATTCCTTCTCAGGTCGTGGATACCTTTGGAAAATAGCCTAATACAAGAGTACAAAATCTATCAAACTCATTTGTCTTAGTCTCTAATATGTATCTGAAGGGTAAATTTATGAACAAGCTTATAAATTGATAAGTAGGACACTGAAGGTTATTTAATTTTAACTTTTCTTCTAAAATGTGCTTTCCAGTCACACCATGTTTAAAGGAACTCTGTTCACCTCCCTTCCACAATCACCATTGTTTCAGTCTAATATGATTTCCTTTTCAATATAATGACAAACACTATAGATAACAACTAGAAAAAAAGGGAAAATGCATCTCACTGAACCTCTCTAAGACTTGAATTTTAAGTAGTTGTTTAAAATGATCAGATAAAAGTTAATGTCAAAAAAAAAAAAGAAAGAAAAGAGAAAGAACGAGGTTGCTAACTGCAAAAGGTTTCATCTACTTATCAGACCAGGACATCTGTTTTGGTAGCCTAGCTTGTGTTTTGTTTTAGTTTGCAGCCCTCGTGTTATACACATATCAGGCCCATCATATATACATAAGAGAAAGTACATGTGAGAATTATCCCACAAAAGTTAGTCTTAGGAAAAATCCAGCGTTATTAGTTTTGAAAAGATCTACCAACTTTATCTGTAGAATGGACTTCAATCCAAATTTAATTTTAGTGTCTAAAATTGTCTATCATAACTTTATCTTCCAAAAGAAAATGAAAATCTGTTCCCGAAGAGGCTAAGCAGCTATCCTGATCCCAGAGTAAACCAAGCCTTGTATGTTGCAGATGCATTAAACAAGGGCAATGGAAATTTCAAACTAAAAAAGAGAATTGAAAATCTTTGGAAAACAACTCAAACCAATGTACAAGTCATGCAGTATTCATTTAGATACCAAAAAATTAGGAGTGCTGTACACATATCTAACATTTTTATGTTCATCAAAATGTTGAGAGTTTTTTTTTTTTTCTTCTGATAACAATGAGAATCTACATTGCACGACCAGCTCATACAGAATTCTCATTACTAGAAAAAAGTAATGAGATCCGGAACGTTCAGAATTTGCTGACATCATATCATTGTATTCTTTTTCAAACTACAGGTGAGACCTGTTAACTGTTTTGGCATCGTAGCAATGAAGTAAACAGGACAGAAAGTCTTAGAAGAGGAACTCACAGTACGCTGTCCAGGTAATATTCTGGAGACATGACTTAGCTTAAGGTGTTTTTCTTCTTTGCCAGAGAACCATATCAACACAGACTCATCCTGAAAAATGAACTTAGAAAAATTAAACTCAAAGCATAAAATTATGAATGCATTTGAATTTGAAAAGCTATATACAACAAAAACTCGCTTGGGAGAGTGACATAGAACAGAGGGAAATGATAAACCATCTATCTGATAGATTGTGTACAAATATTCCAGAAGCAACTTTTAGTTAATATCCTGGACCATTCGTTTAACAATGAAATATTGATGTACCACACATTGACATACCACAACTCAATGATGTGACAATTTTACTCTTTTAAGAAGTCAAGTAGAAAGAAAATCATCTTAGCATCTATATTCATATACCACCACAATATTTTTCAAGACATATCTAAAATAGAACTGCCCTAACATTCTCGCACATAATTAGGTGGCCAATTAAATGAACGAAATGCCACATAATTAGGTAGTCACATAGAATGAATAAAATGACATGCTGGAGTCATAACCATTGACAAAAAATAGTAATAATAGATAATAAAAAAATCATAATCACTTCCCTCAGTTAAATAGAAAAAGAACATTATTTAAAGCAGAGGAGAAGCTTAAACTTACATTTGCAAGCCTAAATGGGCAAAACTTGGGCTTCCCACGACGCCCATACTTGAGCAAATATGCCCCTTTCTTAAGAGCGGTAATAGCCTGTCACAAAGATGAAGCCAAGAGCCTAAATTAAAAAATAATCAGTACATACATTAGCAAAGCAACTGAGAAGTAAGAAAGAAAGAAAGAAAGTAAACAAATTATCAGCATACTGTACCTTCAATACCCAAGAAATTCATTTTAATTTCATAACTAATCTCATGAACAAAACGGCAGTAGCAAATTGAGTGCCCAAAAAAGAGAAGGAACATTTATTGGATCAACAGTTTCTTTTTCTTTTCACATGATGAGTGAGATTATGTCAAGAGAATAACCCATAGGGATTAAGGAAACATACCTGAAAATTTTAAAAAGCAATTTAAGAATTATAAGGCTACTAAACACAGTGTAACTGAAGCTCTAAGAAGGAAACCCAACATAAAAGACCATAGCATAAGAATCAGGCACAGAATAGGTTTATCTTTTTCATTCAAAATTAGGTGCTCTCAAGGAATTAGAGCTCTAAAAGAAATTGCAACCAATGTGGCATCACGAAAAGCATTCAAAGCAGAGTTATCTGATCTCCTGATTTGCTACATGGAAAGAATTCAAAATGTTGATCTCGTTGCTCTCCGGCAAGCTTGAAAACAAGATTCAGTTCTCTCTAAGCCCAAGACTTCTCCCATGATTGAGTGGTCCCCTATTTCATGGTTTCTTGTTAGGTATGGACCTCTAGGTATGGTGGAATGTTCAGAGATGCATCGGGGCAAATTCTGCATACCAGTACAGGTCCTCTTGGGATCCCCAATCATAATGCTGCTGAGCTTGTTGGCCCCAAACATGGCTTACTCATCTTTTGTGATCGCTTTGATGGTAGACTTATTGTTGAGGGGAAGTCAGCTTCAGTAGTAAGTTCAGAGGACGAAAAAAAAAAAGCCCCTCTATGGAGGCACTGAAGAATGATTGCAAAGATCTCTGATATTTGTAATTCCATTTTCATTTCATGGTCATGGGTGCCTTGCTCAGCAAATTCTGCTGCAGACGCCCTGGCCAAAGAAGGGGTTTCTTTTCAGCTCCTCACTGTTAGAGTCCCTCCTGTTTAATTGCCCTTCAGAATCTTTGATTTCAAAGAAGCTTGCACCTATCTCTCTCTCTCATAAAAAAAAGAAAAGAAAAAGAAAAAAAGAAAAGAAAAGAAAAGCATTCAAAGCAAGTACTCGAAGAAGCTAAATGGAAATCCAAAAACAAAATGACAAGATTTTGCCAGCATTTGAAAATTATTAAACCTGTCATGTCATACTTAAGCATCAAAACCTGTTTTGGTTGTCGTTTGTCTCCCCTTCAAAAGCTTGTAGCATCCACAGTCCTCTCTCTTCATAACAATATTTTCAACCTTTTTTTTGAACAATGAAAATACATGTACACAAATCCTTGGCCTTAGTGAGATATGTCCTCAAAACCTCTCGTTAGAAACCCCAAAACTCACACTAGGACAAATGTGACCACAGAGCCTAGGGCCCAAGGCACAACAACAGTTTCCACATTTGATGATAATAAATACTAAAGAATCTTGCAGCTTAAGATCAACTAATTCTTTAAATCTATGTATCAATACTTAAATTCCAAAGATTGGCTCCCAAATATGCAATATTTTGGTAGATCATGGTAATATAGCTATCCAAAGGACTACAAAAAACAAAACAAACTAGAGGGGGAAATCCAGCTAAAAAAAGGGAAGAGAGGAATGTGTTTCCATAAAATCTCTTCAAAGTTCCATGACATCTCCTGTATGGCATGGGGATGAATCACAACCTTAGTTTCTACATTAGCTGTCAATTCTTGAATGATTAAGCCAAACCTAGGAATTTCTTAGTGGCAGTAGTCTGGTCTCCTTGCGCCCAACCAACAAGAGAACATTGTTCCTTTCAAAAGGGCTAAACTTCAGCACCCGGAGGTTTTAAGCAAAAGATTTCCCCAGAAAAGCAAGCATTCTCAAATGAATATTTAAAAAAGGCAGCACATGCTCAAACCCCTATTGGATCCAAACACTGTAACAAAGCATGAGGTTACCAACTACTAGCATCAACACAGTCAATTACTCATGAAACACAGAGAAAAGAAAGAAGTTGATAGGCCTACAAACACCTTAAGAAAACAACACATATAAGGTTCTTTTTCCTATTAGACCAGGAGGAAGGTCATTCATTCAATGAACAGTCACAAATGACAAAAAAACTGAGCATTAATCTTTTCACTAATGCATATTTTTCACTAGATCACATGAAGAGGGGATGAAGAGGGCATTTCCTATACCATAACACAGAAGTTACCTTCTTAACTCATCCCTGTTGATATAACTTGGCTCAATAAATTCTACTTAAAATTCCCCAACCTTACTCCATGAAACCAAACTCACCATATAGTAGTGCATCAACTCATAACAATTTAATTTTGCGAATCTTAACGAAATCAAAACCGCCACAGAGGAATGCAAGTTTCAACATACTACAATTATAGAGAATTCACGCAATATTGCTATCTTAGATACCTATGATATGTTTGGAAGAGTTTAACCTTCCCGAAATCCTATAACAGAAAGATGGCTGTGCCACAATCACCGTCTTTGTATTCATCCTCATATGGAGTGGATGTCTCCAGTTGACGGCATTTTAAAGATAGACTTTGATGGATCTTCTAAAACAATCCAAGTGCAGCAGGGATTAGTGGTATTCTCAGGAACCACAATGGAGACATACTTTTAATATATTCTTACCACAATGGGGATATGCTTTAGGTTATTCTTCAACAGCTGAGCTCAGGGCTCTTTTGAAATGAAGCCTTTGTGCTGATCAGTTTTTTCCAACAAATACATGTAGATTGGAGATGCTTCGAATGCTATTTGTTGTGTGTTGAAAGTTAAGAGGCCACCTTGGCAGTTAAGGAACTTTTTATAATGGAATTCATGGTTTGAGGAGAGGATTGGCTGTAGATTGGAGTCATGTTAGTAGGTCAGGCAATGGTTAGGCTGATTTACTAGGAACGGATGGTGTCTTCCTTCATTTGTAAATAATATTAAAAGATGTGGACATTTTGTAAATAACATTATATCTCAATATAGTTCCTGAAATTCACTTTACGATTTAGTGCTGAACTACATTCAACTTTTCTAATCAGCATATTGCATGCAAAAGAGAGCTATCCAACTCCTTATAGAATGCAGCTACCAGCTTGAGTATTCTCTATAAGTTCCATTACACTACTTGACCCTTTTGTCATGACCGAACCCGAAACTACATAAATTTACACATACTAACCTCCGCACATCAACTACCACCTATATATGAAAATAGTCAACAAAGACGAGCAAAATAGCCTTAACCAAACTGAAGTACAATCGCAGACCATATTCATGTAGTTCAAGTCATTCTTTTTACTGAAACAAAGTCGAGATATTCACCAGAAGCCACATTTACCTGTTCGATGTCCCTTTCCACAGGCCCCGTTCTTGTAAGATCTGTGGACATTTTCTCCGCTTTCGACATCAAAGCACAAATTTCCAGGAGGAATACAGGTTTTCCAGCGCTTCATCCATTCTCAAAGTAGAAACCTATACCTTTCATTCATCCGTCCGTCCCAGCACGAGAAAGCCGCACTTGAACTTGAAGCTCATAAAAGGCGGCGGGAACAGCCGACAGAAATCGGCACGAATGGCAGGATCCGTCGAAATCTCAGACGGATTCCACTTGTACAGTGAATAACGTAGAGATTTCCGGCTCAATAGAGAGGGGAATCGGATAGGGAGAGAAAAAGAACCTCAGTGTACTCTTTTCCAGGGATATCGGGCTGCTGAGGTCAAGATTTCTGCGCGAGAGTCTGTGGAGTCCAACAGAGGGGTAGACGATCAGTTGCAGATAGCTCCAGACACACAACTCTTTAACTGATCGATCCGAGGGGGGGGTAGAGAGTAGAGAGAGAGAGGCGGAGGGAGAGAGAAACAAGAACTATACGAGGAAAAATTAGAAAGTTTAGTAAAGGTAGACGGTATTAAAATGCCTCGGCTGTTCTTCGTAATCTCGGAAACGCCATCAGTCCACTGCCAGTCTACCATCCCTACCCACTGAAGCCTAGCGGGACCCCCAAAAGCCATTGTTAGTCGCGGCCACATCTAGCCAGTAGCCACCGATAAGCGCGCGTAAATTAGGCTCACAAAAGCAGCAAAACTAACGACAGGCACAGAGCTACCCAGCTAGAACGTGAGATGACGATTTCCGTTCAATAACGATTCGGACTGTCGATTTTAACTAATTTATAAAAAAACGTTTATTATTGTATAATTAGTAAAATTTGAAAAATCTTATTCATTTACGTAAATGAAATGTTAAGTTTTCAACCCATTAAATTTTGAGTATTCGATCCATTTATCCGTTAGAAAGATAAGCTTATCGAAGTTTTTTACTGTATTTCAAGATAAAATATAAAATCACGTAAAAATCTCTTAATAGTTAATAGTACTCTTATTTGCAATTAAAAGGTCATCACTTTTACATTTCTATGTCAATTACCTGACCATAATGGAAACAGCTTGTTCCGAATAATACAGGTACTTACAGCTCTATCTATATTTATTTTTTGATACCTTAGCTTCAAAACTAAGATTAACGCAGCAAACCTGGCAAGGTTGTCGTCCCCGATCGTGTATCAGACACGAAGAATCCGCAAAACGTTAGATTGAATCATTGATAGATTGATTCCGGAAAAAGCCGGGGAATCCAACTATCCCACCCAGACCGGGATTACTACATTCCACTGGATGGGAGAGGCAGAAGAAGAAGAAGGAAAGGTGGCAAGAGAGAGGCGCAAGCAAGCGAGTGGTGAACACTAATCGGGGGCAAGAGAGAGGACAAAAGCAGGTAGGCCAATATGCACAGTCCGCAAAAGCTTTTCCTTTATCAACAGACTATTGCGTGATTCGAATCATTCGGCCCCAGTTTCAGAGCTAGCTGGACTCGCAAACGGATCGATCCTAGAAAAAAAAAAAAGGTGATGTCCACTGGAGGGGCAGGGGGATCCCATCCCGCGGAGGGGAGCGGCGACTCCGACAGCTCCGGCCGGGAAGTGGCAAAATCGTGATAGTTAAAGAAAAGCGGAGCATTTTTGCTGCGACGATCAGGAAAAAGGTAGAGGAAGAGCGCTTAAAGAGCATTTGGTTGAGGAAGGACAGTATCCACCACAACGGTGAAAGAAAGGGGATCTGTGCGGGGGAGGGGAACCCTAGCTGTTTCGGGAAATATTCAATTCCGGTTTGAGTTCTGATATATAACTAGCTAAAACCAGTTGTTGTGTGTTGTGGCCAGTAAGGGGAAGTCTGTCGTTTCGTCTTCCTCGGGCTTTTCGAATTAATTTTTAAGGAGCCGGGACTGCAGGAGGGGGGGAGGCGATGGCGACCGACACGTGTGACTGAGGCGGCCTCAGTGGAAATTTTTAAAAAGAAAAAAAAAAGGCGGGGAGGGATGGAGAAGAAGAAGAAGAAAGAAAAGGCGACAGTTGAGACGACGGCGTGGGTGTTGGAGTTGGGACGGAAATAACAGCGACGGGAGTGACTTCGCGGCGGACGGCGACGGGTCGGCTTTTTCGGAGTGGGACCCCGGCGGCCGGTGGCCACGGGAGATTCTGCTTCCTTTTTTTGCTGCGAAGGGGGAAGGGAACGGGGTCCCACTTCCCAGTGGGAAAGCATCCAAATCCACGGGGATGATGCGTCTCTTGTCCTAGTGGTGGGAGTCACCGAAATGACTGGAGGCGTACGAGTTTTGTAATTGTGCCGGGCATGGAATAACGGGGATAGTCGGGGTCGTAAACTGTCACCACCGCTCACCATCAGATGGGACCTTACCTGCGTCGGCCTTCTAGTGGCGACCGAGTATTGGTATTTACGTTTATTGTAATTGTTCCTCTCAAGGATTGGAAATCTCGAGGACTATTATAGTGGGTTTGTGTGAACTTTTTTCATGAAAATGCGGTATGGTATGGTGGAAAACTGAGAAAATTATTGGTTGATAACTAATCAATATATATAGCTGGCGGACGCAGGACAAAAAAAGTGATGCTGCCCAGGCTCGAACTGGGGACCTTCAGTGTGTAAGACTGACGTGATAACCACTACACCACAGCACCACATGTTGGTACGAGGGCAAAATAAATAATATATATATATAATTTATTGTCTCTGTTCGGTTCGGATTCTTCTCTCCTTTTGTTGTGCGTGCGGCTTTCTGAAATAAATAAATCTAAGCAAATAATACTGTACGCATACAATGGGGTACAACCCGGCCCCCTCGCTTGTTAGGCCTTTGTCTGGATATCCATTTGTCATTGGATTAGCCTTGGATGAGGTCCAAAATAACATCTATTGAGCTTCTTCTGTAGGGTGTAATAGAAAAGAATAATGCTAGTTACACTTAGCCCATCTATGTATCCCACACACTTGTTGATTTAAATCATTGATGCCTAGGGTTTACCTCTAGAAAATAGAATTTTATAATAAAAAAATATTTTTTTTATATTTTTAACTGCTTAAATTAACAAGTACATCAAATAGTACGTTCGCTAGGTGCTAGCATTACTCAATTGAAAAATGTTTTGGAGTACTAAATTGAAGTTTGCTGTAAATTGGTAAATAGCTAGGTAGAGTAAGTATAAAAGAGTGTGTCAAAATTACAGTATGAAGGTAACAGTTTTCTTCTCTACCTTCTCCTCCTAGCTTCTCTCCCTAGTTTTCTCTACTTCCTCTCTCTACTTCTCTCCTCTCTCCATTTCCTCCTCTCTCCACTTCCCTCCTCTCTCCACTTCCCTCCTCACTCTATATAGGTTCCTCTACTCTACTTTCTCTCTGTATTTTCTCTTTCATCTCTCCATTTTTCTCTATTTTTCTATTTTCTCTCTACTTTTAGTTGTTCTTGCTCCAGGGCATTAGATCCCTCAGATTAGCTTCATACAAACTTACGTCAGTATGTGAAAATAATACTATTTTTATCTAGAGATTAAAACAGCGGTTTTCTGAAGAAAATTTAGTTAATTATTTATTTTCGGTAGGAAAGTTTATGCAAACTTGAGTACATAAAGTGATGAAAAATCACTCTTTTATAGTGAAAAATCATGCACCTTAATTCCTTGCAATCCATCCGTCGACAAAGTGCCATTTTAGAGAAAAAGGCTTAGATTATTTTTAAGAATCACACTAACAAACTTCACTTTGCTGTTCAATATACGTTTTTTTTTTTTTTTTTTTTTTTTTGTGGAATAAGCTAGGACCTAGTCGGGCTCCTAAGACAGTGATTAATGCACACGAAGGTGCAAAATAATCATTCTAATATACTGAAAAAAAAACTTACGTACGTACTTCTAGTTCTTCCTATCAAGCATATTGATCAGTATTGACTACTAATTACGCTGTGCATGCATGCAGGACGAAATAAGGCGCGTTGCTGCGGTCATCGGCAGACTTTATTCAGCTTGTCTCCAACCTTATCGCCAGATACCTGATCATCTTCATCCTTTCAGCTCCATCTCAAAAGCGTGAGCTGGTACTGTTCCAGTAATGGTGCAAATTAAGAGAAATACCGAGTCGGGTCAGGGCTTTCTTCCCGTGCAATATTCATCGATCCCTGCAGTCTTCTCTTCCTTTCTCAGCCACTTGTTCCTTTCGGATCTCTGCTAATTCCGATTAATCTCATCCACTTAAGCCGGCGTTGCTTTAGCAAATCGGATGCATGGCAGCTGGGTCCCCATCTTAGTGGTTCGCGGGCATTAACGCGTCTTCGTCAACCACTTAGCCCAGTAGCACTACTCGTCTGTGCCAAAACTTTCTTTTGCATTTTTCTTCATTCTTCGATAGAGCCAGGCGCTAATCTGTACAAATCCTGCTGTCTGGATCTGGTCTCGGCATCCTCAAATATATATATTCGGTCCCCGCAGCGATATATACGAGACTGGCCTGATATATTCCTTATCGACCACAGTGAATATTGATAGAGACGACGCGAGCGAAGGTCACACTGCGTGGGCACTGAGCGGCTGTACGTCTTTCACGCATCAATTCTTCATACCTCCTCGTTGAATTTTTACTTTTTCTCTGCTCACTGACGCCGGCCGATCGATCGAGGATATATATCAACTTCTCTTATAATCAACGCTAACTTGATCAACTGCTGATGCATCCACCTCCAGCCCTATTAATTGATTCAACTACTAATTAATTACTCGTCTGATCAGATGGATTTATTCTGGCTAGCTAAAGGAGTCTGATACTGGGTTTTTAGCATAACACATGCAGTCAGATTTCTTACTTTTCAGTAATCTCAAATTTTATTCAGTAGAATCAGTTGAAATATAATTAACTAGAAAATATCCGTTAATGGATGCTTATTTCTAATTTATACAACTTTTTAAGTTACCATTAAATCCGAATTGAATGACATAAGACATGAACTCTCCTAATTGACATGTATTATTAAAACATGTTCTCTATGTCATGCATCATAATCTTATGTTCATTTTGAGATGCATATATCTCTCTAGTTTGTAGCCCGCACTTGGGTAAACACGGCGTTAATTAGGTAATTCTAGAACGCATTTATTCTGGAAGAGATCAAATGATAGAGTGAGTATAACCTAAAGGAAATCTTCTGCAGGTTACAAAAGATTTTTCTAAAAGATTTGACTACAGTAAAACCGATGGGCCAAGTTGAACAAGTCTAAAGAGAAAGGGGGGGAGAGAAGGGTATTTTCGTGGATTTCCCCTGAACGAGCGCTGAAGAGTGAGCAATTTCTCAGCTTCTCTCCTGCTTTATAATTCCGTTCGTCTCGAGAAGAGAGCAACACGCCTTTGGCCAAATCTGACACTGAAAGCCGGAAACTCCATACTCTGAAGCAACAAATTCAAAAGCATTTTCAGCTTCTGGATGAAGGACTGATACGAGCTGCAGGGTTAGAGATAATGGCGACGAGGCTTCCCAAGGTGGCATCGCTTCTGAGAAATACTGTTGTTGGGACCTGCACTTCTCGCACTCAATTCTTCTCGAGTACAGCTGAAATCGCGGAACCAAGATTATACGATACTCTGGGCGTCTTCGGTGCCAGGGAGTACGAAGACTACAGAAGGTCTCGCTATGGAGGGCTTACTCACAAGGCCCTTCTAGTTGACGCCGTTGGGACTCTCCTGGTGCCGTCTGAACCCACCGCCCAGGTTCTCCTTCTTCGTCTTCACTTCGAAGCCAAGTAGTTCGTTGAGTAGTCTGCGTAGTCGATTTATTATCATTGATTAATTTCTGCAGATATACAGGAAGTTAGGGGAGAAGTATGGGGTGGAGTACTCGGAAAACGAGATCCTGAATCGGTACCGCTGGGCCTACGAGCAACCTTGGGGCCATTCCCGATTAAGGTTTCCATTTCGTTGATATTAATTCAAATTGTTCTTCGTGTTCTGTTTTCCTTCTTTATTTGCAATTGGTTATTTTGGAATGATAATCAGCCTATTTCAAAAAGAACTGGCGATTTTTTGCGGGTTAGGATTAAAGGAAGTTGTATTGAAATTTTTTAATGGAGCAGTCTAAAAGACGCTTAACAGAGAGATATATTAGTTCTATCTGGTTCGACAATGATTACGTTGCCTTACTGATTTACTGATTAGCCGCGGTCGACATTTTCGCCGATATCTTTATAAATCCTGACCTTTCTAACCTCTGCTTGGTATGAATTTTTGTTTTCTGCGTGGATTCAAGGAACTTGTATCTAGCTAAATGTTTTGTTGGAATTTCAGATATGTCAACGATGGGAGACCGTTTTGGCAATTTGTTGTTAGTTCTTCCACTGGCTGTTTGGATGCTCGATACTTTGAAGAAGTTTATCAGTATTATACCACTGACAAGGTTAGTGTAAAAAATATGCTTCATGAATAATTCACGGAATGATTTTAGGCAAATTGGTGATATTTGAGTCATATGTTCAGGCTTGGCGACTGTGTGATCCAGAAGCCGAGGAGGTTTTCAAAGTCCTCCGGAAAGCTGGAGTGAAATTGGCAGTGGTGTCAAATTTCGATACAAGATTGCGACCTCTCCTGCAAGCCCTCAAGTGTGATCATTGGTTTGACGCTGTGGCAGTTTCTGCAGAGGTGAGCTAGGAAACCAGTTTCTGTCGCTAATGATCAGGAAACATCAAAATCCTGGTCGATTTTGATCCTTTTCTTGGCTTTGGAAGAAGAGTAACGATCATTCCTTATGAAGGATATTGTCATATTGTTGAAAAATTTTCTTTATTGAGATGCTTTTGCCAAGATATCTAATGACAAAAAAGGGTGTGCCATTTGTCCTCTGCTTTTCCAAATTATCTCTCTGCTATCCACTTCTCTACCTACTGAGCTTTTAGGTTGTTCTTGGAGAAAGCTTTATTCTGTATAAACTCTCGATCTCCCTTTATGTTATTGGTGTTTCTGCTCCCAGCCAGTCAGCGTCTTACCATGCTTGTTCTTATTATTTATAGACGTCTCATACAGAGTTGAAAATTTTCTTCCTTTATTCCCATTTCATGCATTACATTCTTGTTTTTGGTTTTCTTGTTTCTTAAAAATAGGTGGAAGCAGAGAAACCGAACCCCACAATATTTATCAAGGCGTGTGAGCTCTTGGGAGTGAATCCAGAGGATGCTCTTCATGTTGGCGATGATCGGAGGAATGATATTTGGGGTGCTAGGGATGCTGGTTGTGATGCTTGGCTATGGGGAAGTGATGTTCACTCTTTCAAGGAGGTCAGTTTATTGCACAAGATGTCGCTTGCTGTCGTTACATTGTTTTGGTTCTTTTGATTGCAACTCTTTGTTTTATTATGGGGTTACTATTAGTCCTGGAAATCCTTCATGTTCCTTCCAAGTGCATATCTATCCTCTGGGAAAGAGAGCCACCAAGTACTGGACGCAGTAACTGAAAAATTAGTAGATTTTAGTCAGGCTTGCTCTCTCAGAATCTTCAACAACCATGTTTTTTGGTCGGCGTGTTAAGTAGCCCTGTTTGGTAATGTAACATGTGTATGGACATTGGCTCATTCTGATGCAAAGGCACTTCTGCGTTTGCTGCTGCCCAATTACTACTTTGACTCTTGAGCAGTTACAGCCTACAAACACTGCAACTGCCATTCTCATGTCCACAGTGCATTACCTCCTAGTGGTTTAAGAATTAGAGGAAAAGTACTTGTATGATTCATGAATTAAATTTGTGAGCTTAAGTTACGTTGCCATATATGCTGCAATTATTTTCGAAGTTTGCTTATGAATAACTGCCATTATAGCTAGTCAGGGTTCTATTCTGGATCTTGTAGTGTTGTAGACGCATTTAAGAATACATACAAGTTATATTGATGCAGGTTGCACAGAGGATTGGGGTTCCTGTGTAAGAGCTCGGATTGCCCGTAAATGTAGTGTACAGGTGGTGGAACCGGTCGAGACGGTCATCTCCCTCCCTCCCTCCCTCCCTCGCTCACTATCTGGCATGAGCTGCTTTGTAAAGTTCAGTTGAATCTTTATTGACAGTATCGAGTCTAGATGAAAAGTTAAGTTTTCCTTTATTTTATGTGTGTGATGTACTAAATAACGGAGTGGATTAGAATTTAGGTTCAGTTTTAGTATTATAGAGTTCCTAATGGCAAATATGCTTACTGTTTGTTCGAGAATTCTAACTAGTTTCTCAGAGTGTAAAATATATACAATTACTTTTGTGAATCCTGAAAACGGCACTTCTGCGGTATTAGCCATTCAAAAAACAAAATTTGGAAAATGGGCATAAGGTAATGGCGATCTAACAAATTGACTAACTCACAAAAATTGAGAAAACACCAACAAACAATCACGGGGCAATGAAGAATTAAGGACAACAAATAAAGTTAGACGCTCTTCTTCGCAAGGAATTTAATAGGACCTATAATTCATGGATACCGAGGTCATCAGCAACCAAAGAGTAGCATGAATACTATGATAAAAATAAAATCTTGTAAATTTGTTCTCCGAGTATATCTCTTACTTGGACTGCAACGTTGAGGCAAAATCAAGATATAACGTGTTGGAAGAAAAAAGCTGCAGTACTCAAACCGTAGGAATATGTAAAAAGATTGAAGAAAGGGTTTTTTTGTTGCTCCATTTAAAATCAGTGTTTTTACTGGTTTTGAGTTATCGATTAAGTGCCCCGATCTGATTTTCGCTTTTTCATTCCGATTCACCGTCTAAAACTTCAAATCATTCGCACGCTTGTTTCATGTGAAATATCTCTACAATTGGCTGTTCTTTCACAACAGGCGGAGCATTTAGTAGCGGCTTATAAAGCCATAGCTTCAAACGTGGCGCCTGTTTGTTGCTACCGGAGGAGGTTGCCTCGTTTTTTCGCGTTAAACGGCCATTTCCCGCCACACAATGTTAGGGAAAAAGTTCCTGCTACTCTTTTCCGCCATCACTGCTCTGATTTTGGCAATCGTTCTCTTTCCTGCATTTGACACCACGAGTAATACTTGCTCACTGACTCTCATTTTGATGTTTCTCTATTATTTGTGTATTGTAGATTCCTGCAAGTTTGTTTTACCTCTTGTTCGTCCAATCTTTACTGTAGGAAACCGAACTCCAGTTGCAGATTTGGTCGTGAAGAATGCGGTTATCTATACGAGCGATAGTGCTCATCCTTTCGCCGAAGCCATGGCAATCCGCCTTGGAAGAATACTATGCATTGGAAACTATTCTTCCGTCCAGGTTTATATGATTCACTTGTTCCTTTCCTGTGACATCATCATTTTCGCAATCCTTTTAATCTTTTCGAAGATAACGTGATAAACTGCGGCGAGACACTGACAGATGAGTACTCATGTTCTAGCAGTGTTACCATATAATGATTGATAATCAAAAGCGAATTAAATATTTGGTCGACTTGGTGCAAGATTTATTTTTGAATTATCAGTATAATTGACAGCAATATATTAAAAATAGAAAAGTGGCAGTCAATCGCGTGCACCACTGTAAGAGCCATCGATTTAGGTCCGTACACCCTTGAACCATAGATGAGAACAAATGCCTGTCAAGATTCTTAGTGTGCTGCATACTACCTCTAGAAGTGGACCAACTGAATTACATTTTAACTCTGAAAATGGCTTCCAAGTATATTATGGCGTTCTCGTTTACCTCACGTTTAAAATCACAAGAGATTATTTTGGCGTCTGATTATGTAGTCAGTAATTAAGTTTCTCTTTGACATGCTCATTTTCTGTGGTTATAGGACTTTATTGGCTCTGGCACAGAGCAATTGGATGTTGAAGGGAAGCTTGTGGTTCCAGGATTTATCGACTCTCATGTGCATCTGATACCTGGTGGTTTGCAGGTGGTACAACTATCTTATAGTTTGCCTTTTTTCGCTGCATATACATCTGTTTCCTTTTGTTAGTCTTGCTGGTTCAGTGCCTTCAACTTATATTGCTATGTTCAACATTTACACCTGCTATTAGAATTTAAGGGCCTCTGCCATTACTGCAAACTATTGTGTCGATAGGACTTCATATTTCTGCTACATTCTTTTGAATGCATAGAATGGGAGTCATAACTCTGTGGCACGTTGATTTTTAAAAAAATCTCCATGGCAGAATTAGATGCATTTTCCTTTTGGAAAATCTAAAATCCTTGCATCGATGATGGTGACGCTGACAGTCCAAACCTGCAGTTAGTGTTTTTGTGTTGATTATAGATGTTTCATAATTTCATAAGCAAAAAATTCACACTTATTATAGTCCCTTAGGAAATTTAGTCAACGGCAGCTTCACTTTTTCTTTAAAAAATTTAATTTGGTCTTGCCAGCCATACTATTTATTTGTACTAATTTTTTCATTACTCACATGCTGCGGCAACCATTAGGCGTTGTTTTCAATTTCTTTTACTTCTACAAGTGTGTGAAACTAAATGAAAATTTTGAGATTAGTGTCAGCATTTCAGTGGAGTTAGGTTTTGGTTTTATTTTATTCATTTGTTAGGAGCTGGTGCACTTGATCCATTTTGTATTTGCTGCACTAATTAAGTAAACATTGTCTAAATAATCAGATGGGAAGAGTAGAACTTCGCGATGCCAGAAGCAGAGTAGAATTTGTTCGAAAGCTCAAGGAAGCAGTTGAAGGTTGTGACTTCTTTAGCATTTTTCTTTTCCTTGGGTGGTGCAGTTGTTTTCTGTTGCATATAATACCTTTCCTGGGGTTGAGTTTTTGTAGAAAAAATTTCAGGTAAGACCAAAGGTTCCTGGATACTAGGTGGAGGGTGGAATAATGAGCTTTGGGGGAAAGAATTGCCAGCTGCTTCTTGGATTGATGATGTTAGCTTGGAGAATCCTGTAAGCTGTCATATAAAAAAAGTTAAAGGCTGTTTTAAGGAGCTTTTAGTGGCTATAAATGGTTTGCGTCAATCGTAATGCACGCAAAATACAGGTCTGGCTGTCAAGAATGGATGGTCATATGGGACTAGCAAACTCGTTGGCTCTTAAAATGGCTGGAATTACAAAAAACACTAATGATCCAGCTGGTGGGACTATTGTAAGAGCCACAAATGGAGGTAATGTTTTTGCAAGATCATTTTATTATAGAAATGTTTCAATAGATAGCATACCGGATAGCTTTTTGTGTAATTTTGATCCATTGGTTCATTTTTGGTCAGCAGAACTTACTGGGTTGCTGGTTGATTCTGCAATGAAGCTCCTTCTTTCATCCATTTCCGAGGTATCTATTGATGAGAGAAGAGATGCCTTGGTCAGAGCAAGCAAGCTTGCACTTATGAGGGGTGTGACAACAGTTGTTGATCTTGGAAGATATTTTCCTGGTGTACCGGCAGAATTTGTCTGGAGAGATTTTTCAGGTTTCATTTGCTGCATTTTCTTTCTTAATGTTTATGATCTTGCTGAATGTTTTTCATGATATCAGGGAAATAAAAATATGCAGAAGTGAAGATTAAATTCACTATTCTTATGTTTATTTAAGGTTTACTATATTATTTTATCTTTGAGGCAATAACTGTTATTTAGAAATGTTTCTTTGTATTTGTACTTTTTTTTGGAACATACATTGGTACTTTCATATTCGCAGATGTGTATCAATGGGCTGATTCTACTGGAAAAATGATGATCAGGGTGTGCTTATTTTTCCCAATGGAGACATGGTCCCGTTTATATGTAAGTATAGCTGACTTTTGCTATATTGAAACACATACGGTTTTTTGAAAATGTCCAGTTGTGATGGAAGTTTTTTTTTCATGAGTTTGAACCATACTAGTAGTCATTCACCCACAGACTGCTGTTCTATTACTTAGCAGCCTAGATGACGACTCTCTTTATGTGACAGTAGCATAAATCACCTTTCCTACGAGTTGCCTATACACCGTGTTGTTCTTGAGTTCGCAGTGTGCTCTTTATGAAGATTATGATAACCTCTTGGTGGTTTAACTTGAAGAATATCGGATTTTGTATCATATGTGTAACATACTTCCTCTGAGTGATGACTACCATCACTCCTACAAGGTATAATATTACCATGTATCTTGGAAGAAACACAATCCTAGAGGACCTTGTTTAAGACTCAGGTAATTTGGTAATTTTGCCTTTTGAGTTTGTTGTAAGATATTGAGTACTTGTGATTCTATTATTTAGAATCCTCAAAACAGAGCAACTCTAATTAAAGGAAACGAACAGGCAATCACGCTTCTCAATCAAGATGAATGAACAAGACCTAAGGGTTTTTCAATTAATTTCTGCTTACATATATTTTTTGCAATTTCTGTTTTGTGTAGGATCTTGTTAAAGCACGAGGTCAGGCCATCAGCCAGTGGATTTACCTTGGTGGTGTTAAAGCATTTAGTGACGGTTCATTAGGCTCTAACAGTGCACTTTTTTATGAGGTAATATTGTGTTTCATATTGTTTATTAGTTCATCCTTCAGAAGTTCTAGTGGTGGTTTGCATTCATATCTTCTAGTTCTTTTGGTTACTTTCTATATGAATGGTGCTTGATATATTAAGTTTCTAACTGAGAGTTAAAAGGTGATCTCAGCCATATGTGGATGAACCCCAAAATAATGGTCTTCATTTAACAGAGAAGGATTGGCTTCTTAAAACGATGATCACATTGGACAAGTTGGGACTTCAGGTTGTTGTTTCTGTCGATTTTTAATGTTTCAGACTGTACCGTGATCTTTGATTTTCTAATACTATTTATGTTTGAGTCATCTTAGGTTGCTGTGCATGCAATTGGGGATAAAGCAAATGATCTGATGCTAGATCTCTATGATTCCATCTCGTCAGCTAATGGATTAAGAGACAGAAGACCCCGGGTATTCTGACAACCCTATTTTGGTTTGCATCATTTTCTTTCTTGCTGTGGAAGCTAGATTACTTCCAACTTTGAATGGCTTAATAGAGCCTAGTGTCATTGACAAAATGTACAATTTTCAGATTGAGCACGCACAACATTTGGCACCTGGAGCAAAAAAACGTTTTGGTCAGCAATCAGTCATTGCTTCTGTCCAGGTTCTATTTTGTTGACTTTTAGTACACTAATAATCCAAAACTGGAAGTCGCATTTAAATGTGAAGGAATTATCTTATGGTGATGGTGGTGGTTAATGTGTAAGTTCTGTGTACTAGTCTTGCAGGGACATAATATTTGGTGCATGTATTTACTGATTCCTTTACTTGGCTCTTGCCTATGTTTATCGTTGCAAAATTAAAGAGTTGAGAGAGAAAGAAGAGGGAGAAAGACTGGGAAGGAACCCAGAGGTTGCCACAAGTTTTCTTGCCCTTGTTAGAGTTTAAAATAGGTCCTGATTATCAATTATTTATTACTTATGTCAAAGTTGCAAATAATGATAAAAATGCATGTCTACTAGGGCTGTAAATAAACATCAGAATAAGATAAAAATTACATTATTCTACTCCTAACAATGAGATTTGCTTAACTATATCATCTAACTATTATGCTCCTCAGGCTATAATTAGAAACTGCCAAACTATCCCAGTTGCATCATTTAAAAATTCCTCCTCAAGTTGCACTGCCTATATTCCAAAATCTAATTTGTTACAAAAAAAACCCAACCTTTTTTCTTTTCCGAGGGTTTGAGAAAATATTGTCCAGTTATTCTGCAGACTGATAAAGGATGTAATTACTACATTCATAACAACCTCTCAAATTAATATTAAACGATTCTTCCTCTTGTGAAAGATTGGACTGCTCGCAAGAAATATGACCACTTGATTCTCACACCATGGCCATAATAAGCAGAACATGAATCTTTAAGTTACTTAGGATGGATTTGATCCATGGTAGCACTCTCATTGTTTAATCTATTGCATGTTACTCAACTTCAGCACTATAGCATGCCACCAAATGTTTCTTCTTGCTCTTCCAGCCAAGTATACACTCAATAGCCAATCAAAGATTTCCTGTCCAGTCTATATCCTGTATAGTTAGCATCAGAAAAACTCTCATAGATGTCCATGATTTCAATAAATTAGATCTTCTCTTGGTGACCCTTTCAGATATCTTAGAACACAATATGCAGCCTCAAGATGATTTTTTCTAGGACAATCCATGAATTAACCAATTACACTGAAAACAAAGGAGATACCCAGTCTTGTAACTGTAGCATATGAGCTTCCCAACAAGTCTGCAAAACTCAGTTTTGTCCTTGAGTTCTACACTCTCTTCCTTACGTAAGGTCAAATTGGTCTGCATGGGTGTATCAACTATTCTAACACCAAGCGATCTATAAGCAGGAGGTTTTATGACTTGAACATCCTCATGTCTTAGGTTCCTATCTTCATGTGACTGTAGACATTGTAGCATAGCAAAAATTACAACTTGAGTACAAATTAGGATTGTCACATGAAAGTAGGTCCGCTAAAGGAGAATTTTTTAGATAAGGTAGTTGCAAAGGCCCTGGAAATGTTCAAACACACTAGTTTATCTGTATAACCGTTCGCAAAATACTCATGATAGAATAAATCTGAGACACTAGATTATATCTATTGTCTTTACATGAACGAATCTGAGATTGAATGGGATTCATATGATTTGCCTTGTCACATGAATGAATACATCCTTTTTTGAGGCAAGCATGTTCATACTCTTTGAATGTTCTCCATAGTTAAAAGTAGTTTTTGTCACCTTGACATTCAACAGCCAGATCATCTACTCGATGATGCTAATAGTGCTGAAAGGAAGCTTGGTGTGGATAGGGCTCAGAATGGTTCTTATTTATTTCAGTCTCTATTATCTAATGGAGCTCGGATAGCCTTTGGGTCTGATTGGCCGGTGAGCATATCATAACTTGCTTTAATAATAAGCTTTTTTCGTCCTCATTTTTAGCTTTTAAATTGGATGGTAAGTGGATTAACAGCCACAATTTTCTTTTGTCATTTTTCAAGGTTGCAGATATAAACCCTTTGCAAGGCATCAGAAGTGCAGTGAAGAGAATGCCTCCTGGCTGGCAAAATGCGTGGATACCATCTGAGCGTGTGAAACCTTCTGATGCTTTAAATGCGTAAGAAGTTTTTTGTTATCCTAATATATTTCAATCCTATATTTTATGTGATCTCATTGTATTGTGGTTTTCTATCAATCCTTTATAGTAGTTTTGTACTTTGGTTGGTTTTAATATTTTAAACATATCCATTTAGTCTAATAGTGAAAAATGGAAGTGTAAGATGCTACAGAAAGTTTGATGACTGTGAGCTTAGGCTGGTCATGAGAGTTCGTAAGAAATTAGGGTTTAAGAGAGGGAGAAGGAGAAGAAGGGAAGAAAAAAAAAGAGAAGACAAGATAGGGAAACCCTGCTTGATGAGATTATGCATACTGTCCGGAATTGTAAAATGAATAAATCAAATTTGAAACTGTATAAGCAATTACAGTTTTCAAGGTGTAGCTCGGTACTTAATTATCTAAGTTAAAGTTTTTATTTGAATGTGCTGGGGGTACTTGAAGTCTGTATCTTGAGCTGCGCGCGCCTACGTGGTATTTTGCAACTGCAGCAGACCCACGTACCCATGTAGGGTGTTGCAAATTGAATCAATTACTCGGTTGAATGCTAACCTAGTTGATATCCAGATTTTAGTTATTCATTTTTATAGTTAAAATTTCTTTTGTTAAAATATGCAAACTATTACCTCCCCTTCCCGACGTCTGCAATTGGCAGCGTTGTAGGCTACATTTGTTGCTTTGTTTACTCTTCACTTTTGCTCTTACGACGAACTCACTGAAGTGGATGTAGTAAAAAAGTAATTAAGCTTGGACATGACAGGTACACCATTTCGGCGGCGTATGCATGCTTCCTCGATCATGATCTGGGATCCTTATCCCCAGGCAAGTTTGCGGATTTCGTGGTGTTATCTGCGTCTTCGTGGGCTGACTTTGAGGAAAACTTATCAGCCTCCGTTTTGGCAACCTACGTGGGTGGAAAACTAGCCTATAACTCGGACTAGCCAAAGTTCTTGATTCGGGGACAGCCGGATTTATAACTTGTGGGTTACTCGCAGCGATATACCTGCTTGACACTAAACGGCGTGGAAGCGTCCACACATCTGGTATACTAGTTTATGTTCTATTCTATTACAAGCTCTTGCACTACCTGTTAACTTAGTCGTCAAAAGTCAAAAGGAGCTTTGACTGTTTGTTATTGGCACCCTTATAGAGTTTGAAAGGGAAAATTAAAATTTAGTATTAAGCATTGATCTATCTGGACCTCTAGTTTCATTACAACCGGTAAGTGCAAACGACAGCAAGGGTCTTCTAATATCCCATTCCCACTGTAGTATTAAAAAAAGACCAGATAAAATAAGGGTGCAAGTTGTCTAGTTTATGTGACAAATGTCGTCTACCATGACGATTGACGACACATTCTCTAGAAGCCATCCAGTAATTTCAGCGTCTTGTAGTTGTAATATAGATACACTGTAGAGTCTTTGGGCTGACGAGAGATTGGAGAAGCGATGCTCCAATCATGACCGTCGACCGAACGGACGTGACATGTGCATCTTAATTACTTATTCAATAACTTTGGTTGATGCACTTGATGGTGTGAAACTCCTATATCCGAGGAATCAATGTAGTTATCAAACATGTTGACAAAGCAAAGTAGCCCACTATTTACAGAAGACGTTTGTTTGAAATTCTTTCTGGTCGACATCATGAATGAAATCTTTACGAGAGTATTCTGCAAATGTTGTCTTGACTTTTTTCTTTTTCTTTATTTAAAAAAACTCATTTTTTTTTCTATTTTTGTAAACCCAAAACAGGGTTGTGCTTGACTCAATCCCAGATAAAGCTTCGAGTTCGAGGTCTGAGTCAATATGGTTCAATTGGCCGGGCTGCACCGGGGTTCTATAGGTACAGATTCAAGAGCATATGCCTATATAACTGACAAACCTGGGGACTAGTGTCAAGTCTTCGATGAAGGAATCTAGCATTTATTCTCCGTGCCATATTCAATTAAGTTAATCCACACTGGATGTGGTTTGAGACATGGAGGATGCTTATCTGCTAAAGATGACCCTACCAGTGGCATGCATGAGACGCCCGCCCAACAAGCTCTTCTTCGTCCCCAATTGGTAGTCGAGAAAGTTATTTTATCAGTTTCAACATGACAGAAAGGTACAGCTTCCTAACACGGATAATTTTTACTCGTTTAGTTAATGAAAGGGATTAATTAGTACATTTGTTTCAGACAAACAAAGTGACAAATCCAGTGTAAATTAAGGTTGTCAGCCTGTCGTGCGTCTACACGTGCAATCATGTGCTGTTCTAATGATGCCTGACAAGTCACAAGTAGCCTTAATTCATCAAGGATGAGGGTATACAAAACAAAGCCACCATAGAATCAAGCTGTCCAACATTAAAACTCACTGAATTTCTTTCCAGATTTTAAGAAACCTAAATCTTAAATCTCTTTTCTTTTTCGTATAATTCAACATCCATAATAATCGAAATCAAGTGGGTAGATATGATACTTTCAAATATAATTTCATATGACAAAACCGTAACAAATTTCAAAATATATTTTGTTTGGAGAGGACGACCTGCATGAATTAAGGTCTTTAATTCCCTTATGAAGATTTTCTGTAATATTATAAATTATGATATTACATAGTATCTAGTTTAATATTATTTACTAGATCATATGTATTGTTTAATCCTCTTTGTTCTAGATATAAAATTGCAATATTAATATTTCTTAAACTTGTATATTAAGATTACTGGAGGCCATCTTTTGTAATAGAACAGGTGGCCTAATCCAGTTTGACAGAGACAAAACTAAAAAAATCTTAATTTACTATTTTGACTTTTGGTTTTGTTGTTAATTATTAGTTAATCTTCCTATAAAGATTCCATTAATACGTAACCCAAGGACCCAGACACGATCACAGCCTGTTCTCTTTCATGTCAACAATAGTACCCGAACCAGCTTCATTTTTCTGTTGTTGTCAACCGTTGAAATTTCAGAGACCAAAATTAGCGGCTCTCAAATCCATTAATAGATCCGGAGGATAGGGACGAAGTACTGGTAGGGCAGTAGCCTCTCCTAGATATATAGATATTTCTTTAATTAATCTTCAATCAATAAACTCGAGTTGACCTTAAATACATTCAAGCAACTACTAATACAATTACCCCGACTCGAAACGTTTCTCTAGATTCTCAATGTCAATGTTATGGGTATCTACTGGGAACAATTTAGTGCAACAAATTCGTGCCTTTAGAGACGGTTGTTCAACAAAGTCCCACATTGAAAATTAGATGGTATGGTTTTATATAACTAAGTTAATATCGATCCTGTAAGAGAATAATTAAATCTGCACTTGAATCAAGATGGTATGATACTAGTTTTATTAGCAGGAAAACAACCCATTGGAATAGGCCTTGGAATGAGTATATTTTTTTATGTCTATTTAATGCTAAAAGTATATTTAATAATATAATTAATAGATGAGCAGTAATATGAGCCTTTTAATGTGAGTTTACTGATATGACATCTTCGAACTATCTTTCTATTTTATAGGGAAGTTTAAACCTTAAAATTATCTAGAATGCCAACGAGGCTGCCACGATAACTGCATAAAACCTTGATATCATTTTTCTTAATAGATTAAGAAACTTATATAATATGATGAGAGAAAGTGGATGAACACACCGGGCACGCGCTGTCCACGAAACAAATCCAGGAAGCACGCGACAGTGGACTGCTCTCTCAGCTTCGGCGCGTGGAGAATATGCATGGCACGAACTCCCCCTCCGCTAATCGTACGCCTCAACATCATCCTTCCCTGAAGATTAAAAAACTCTTCATTCTTCTTCTTCTTCTTCTTCCCTTCGACACAGAGAGATTAAAGAGACAGAATTAAACTGATTGTTCCCATGTATATATAGAAGCTTAACACGAATGATGTCTAAATCATTGATCGGTATTTGTTCCCCTTTCAAGATTCCTCGTATTCCCAGCTTCTGGGGTTAAGTTGCAGTATTACTGCTACTCATGATCATCTGAGGAGCTTCTAAAAGAAAGCTCGATCCATCAAGTCCTTTTTTTTCAATTTCCAAACAGAAAAATGTGCGCTCTGTTTCCCCTTTACTTTCCAAACTATGGGTGGCCAGCACTGGAACCGGAGACGATCAACGATCCCATGACAAGCGGTTCCAATTTGGACGACGCTTTTGCTGCCAATCTAATTTACAGCTGCAGAGGCGAAGTAGCCAGCTCCGAGTCTCTGCAGCTTCCATTCTCTTCTTCTCCGCCGGAGGCCGACGTCGAGGTTCCCACCACGAGGCAGCTTTCCGGCGACCGCCCCTCCGCCGTCAAGAAACTCAGTCATAATGCAAATGAACGTGACCGGAGAAAGAAGCTTAACAGTCTCTACGGTTCCCTCCGCTCCCTACTACCTGGATCCGATCAGACGGTACGTACAACATTAAACTCTGTTAGTGTATTTGATTGATTTGCGGGGTCTATCTAAAATTAAACTCTGTTTCCAAAACTCTGTTTAATTTTGCAGAAGAAGTTGAGCATTCCAGCTACAGTGTCACGGGTCCTGAAATACATCCCGGAGCTGCAAAAACAGGTTGAGGTGTTGACACAGAGGAAAGATGAGATTCTTTCCAGAATATCCCAACAAAGCCGCGATAAGAATCATCTGATCGGCGGCGGCGGAAAGAGAGGGCGACCGGCTACGGTGGTGTCGTCTTTTCCGATGATCGTAGCCAGCCAAGTGAATGACAGAGAAGTGATCGTACAAATGTGCATGATCGAACCCAAGAGAAACCCTCTCTCCAAGGTTATGCTGAACCTCGAAGAAGAAGGCCTCAGAGTGTTGAATGCCTCGGCTTTCGCCTTTCTTCAGGACAGAGTTTTCTACAATCTCCATTTACAGGTCGGATATGATCTCCTCATCGTCAATTCCCACTTGAAAATTCAGCTCGCTAGCTAGTAATAAGATCTAATTAATTAGTTTTATTAGTAATTGGATCATGTTACGTGCAGATAGACTGCATTTTTCATTTTTGTTTGTTGTGAGTATACATTTAATTTACTCTTTTTCGTGTTGCTATATATTGTTGTGTGTACAGGTTAAGGGAACACCAACAATGGAGTGTGGAATGTTGAGCGAGAAGCTTCTCTCTTTGTATGGAAACAAGACGGAGGTGCTGTGCTAGTAGGCATGTATTTGTTTGGCAGATAATTTTACAAAGTGATTACTGTTTTTATACTTTTTTGTAATCGCGCTAGAACTGAGCTCATGTAAAGTGTAGTAGAGCCTCCAGATGAGAAAACTGTGAAACTGCAGGTTCAGAAACTTGAAACTTCAAATCGTTTCTGTAGCCATCCAAGCCAAATTTACAAAACAAAGAGAATGAGTGATCGAGAGAGATAACTCTTGGAAAAGAACATGCTTAATTTGTCTCAAAAATGAAAGAGGGCCTCTGGAACATTTTAATTAATTGTGCTAGTAGACTTGATTTGTTTAGATTCTTAATAATGCTAATTTTTATTAATAATCTTTGTTTGAAACTTTAAACATATTCAATAGAGTAATGATTCGTGCACTCAGTGTGTGTGTGCGCGACTAGCGCACTTGCCCTCTCACAATATAATAAAATAATATATTTTATGAAACCTATAGAAATATTAACGATAAAAGTAACTTTTATTATTAATTTGGTTTTTATAGTAACTACAGATAGCATATATAGTAGGAAATTTAATAAATCAATAACGAGTAATATTAGTAATTGTTAATATAAAAGGGCATCTATAGCAGAAAACCTATAGGAAACCTTTCTATGGATGATTTTTCAAAGAGGGATAGCCACACATATTTAACCATTTCTCAAGAGTATTTAACCTTAATTATTTTTTCCTCAAACTGGGTGGCAACACATCTAAACAAATAAATATTAGGAACTTCATCTTAAGATTTCATCAATACCTAGAATAATCATCTGCAAAATTTATAACTTTAAAGAGAACCGATATCAGAAGGTCCCCATATGTCTGAATAGACAACGCGAAAAGCACAAGAACTTCTCTTAATGGAAAAAAAAAACACAAATAATTCCAAGTCTTACATACAGAAGAATCAAAGTCCTTAACATCATCAAAGATAAAAATATGAAGATCCAAGGAGTACTCTTAGAGGCATGCCTTTACTTATATATTAAGCCACAATATGGCACAGTTCAAGCCAGATAAACGCAAATATTTTTACACTTTTCACAGTGACGTGGAAACACCCACCACCCTTTCAAGACCAGCTCATTTGAAGCCTTATTTGAAGATCCTCAATAAACAATCTTTTCAGGTATCTTTGCCAACTTTTCTACTGAATGTTGTTTGCCTAGTAGAGCTCTTAGACAGTTTGATCTAGAAAATTCCTCTCCAAATACACTACACCCCACAAGTCCAGATTGAGTTGCTTTAATAGCCAGTACGCATTCAGCACATTTTATAAGTCTTGTCAAATGCCTGGTTTTTTTATCTCAACCTGGATTTAATATTTAATCCTCAGGGTGCCAGGACCGTACCAGCAGGTAACCCCACTGTGTAGTGTCATGCCATGGTGATATAAATGCCACCGGAATGCCACCGGAAAACGCTTAATTCTCCTTGATTAAGGTCCATTGATTAGGGCCATCAAACAACTGGCTTTATCTGACAAAGAGTCGAATGGGTTGGAAAGCCCATTTTGCTTCAATATCAAGGTCCATTCGCAAATGGATCGACTTAAGGACATGACAAATAACGTTTAACAGCCAAACCACCACCTGATAGGATTGGGCTTCTAGATTTACCTTTTAACAGGTCTCAAATATTGTATACCCAGAAAAGAGCCCAGGCCCATTTGAAATCGGTTCGTTCCATCTGTACGGTCGATCTGGGTATTATAGCAGCACATACTAGCACCAATGTTTCAGAACTCAAACGTGTTACTACTACCTTTTTCTAATTTCTAAATTCTATACAAGAAAGATAGTATTTCCTTTATTTACGAGATATAAAAGAGGGAGGCGTTAACTAGGGCTACGTCAGTAAAAGATTGGGCCCATGATAAATTATCCAATCTATTTATAGCCCATGTTAGAACATAAATGCTAAAGTCATTTAACCTCGGTTTTAGAAGTCGATCTAGTAGGAGGTAGGTCACTTAGTTTACTTGGATTGTAGGTTTCAGAATCAAAGCTGTTTGATAAGGATGTAAATGGGAGCGTATTACCTGCTCTACAGTCCAAACTGATTATTAAATGGAACAAAATAGAAATAAAATATTATTATCTACCATTTAATAAACGGAAATGGAAATAGCTTTTTCGAACCCATTTGACCTGTTTACCCTATAAGAGTAATATGATAAATTTATATATCCACTTAGTTTAACTATAAATTTTTTTTATTTTTCATATAGATAACCTTATTATCTTTCCAAAATGTTTTTTATCACTCATCATAAAATTTTGTAGAGTTAAAAGTTTGGAGAAAATTTGAATATTTTTTCTATTTTTGGTAATTATTAGAAGTCAATATATATTGACTCATGGTCTCATAGAGTCATAATCATAGATGATAGATCATATATCATAAATTCATAATGAACTAATAAAGGAAGTATTTTATTAATCTACGATTGAAAAATATTTTTTATTTCTTACAAATGTCAATTATTTTTATAAGTGTAAAAAATCATCATACAAGAATAAACAAATTATAATTCATAATTAAAAATTATACAAAGATAAATATAGTACTTAACAAATACATGAGATGATTTTTATCTTATTTTAATCAACTTACATAATTTAAAATTTTTTGACTGAAGTTTAATCAGGATGAAATTCTTTTTTCTTGAAGATTGAGGATTGAAGAGAGCAAATGCTTTTTTGAGTTGGACGATTTTGAATACAAAGTATCAAATGTATTAGAATGTCAATTTTAAGTGTAAGGACATTTATATTTGTATTTGATTTTTATGTTATATAACTTGTGTTTAAACTCTAAAATATATTTATTTTGACTGTATATCTTTTGATACATTTTATTAGTAATTTTCCCTATTTGTTTTTATTTTTTTGGGGCTATTTTTTTTATTTTTTTGTAATTTTTATATATTTTTAGTATTTATATAACCCATTTATAACCCGTTTATTACCCGGTTACCCATCGGAAAAACGGGTAATAAAGATACGGGATAAATAGAAACTCTTTACCCGTACGCTTTATTACCCTTTTACATACCTATTGTCCGAGGCCAAACTCAAAATTTTCGGGTTTTCAAGTGTTAGAACATTAATGCTAAAGCCAATTTCGTTGGTCAGATTGAGTCTAGATCTCTCTCTTTTGTGCCGGCCAAGTTTGGCCAGAGTTGGATGTCTGACCCAATCCGATTTGGCCAATCCAACTCATTTTTTCATGTTCAAATCTGAGTAATATGGTTCTAAGTTTCTAACTTCTTTCAAATTAAAAACATATGATTCTTTTATTTTTTTATTTAATAAAAAAGAGGTGGACCTTTCGGCCCATATATTTCTTTCTATAAATTATAACGTAGGGAGAACTAAAAAAAAGAAATTGTCCAAATAAATCAATGGAATTCGACCTAACCACCGCAAGAAAGAAATAAAAATAATAACCCATTTAAGTTTGGTGGTGCTCATACATATTTCCATTTGAAGCAGCAGCTTGGATGCAAGTGTACGCAAGAACAAACACTTAGTATTGATTGACTCAGCCTCGTTATTCCTTGCTATATTTAAGTGTTTGAATTCAGATGAATGGAGGCTATCACCTGGCTTGCCCCATGACCTATCTTCAAACAGTCTGAGGTGCATGAACCTCACCCATTTCAAAATAAAACTAAATCTCCCCACTCCTCTCCCATATATTCCAAACGTAGTAAAAAATTAAACTGAAATGAAAAACATACGTCGGAAACAGAACGTGGTGCATGAACAGTGGCATGGCTAGCTGTGCAGTCTTAATTAAATCTTTACATAATTTATTTCTCTCAAGCTTACTGATTTATTAGAAGCATGAGATGTCCCTTGATGGGCCATGTCACATTGGTACATGGCATGGATAGAATGATGATGATGATGATGTAGTATGTTATATGATATATCCCCGGCAGAATGGAGATTTGACAACCTCCACACTTGATCCTCTTCTCCGCTACAAATCCGTCTGGAAGCGTCACATGTGGTCCAGCCTTTTAACTCTCTTGTTTAGACCTGCTTTACCCCTCTTGTCTTCACAAAACCACCAAACTGCCATTCACCAAGCATGTCCTCAAAACTATTACAGCTCTCATATTACTGGGTTCCCATTGTTCATGAGAAAACTGCTAAAGCCTCTTTTTTTTAGTTTCTCACAAACATTATTCACCGGACTATGTTCTATGCAAAAAACCCAGAAACATTACTCATTGGGTCATGCAGTTTTAATATAATCAGATGAGTTAGGGAGCTGGACCAAAATGCCACCTTTCTCTAGTTCTGTTTGGGATTTTAAGATTATCACACAGACAGATGTGTATTGGCTGGCCCCTGACTATTTTTTGGGATGATTAAAGTGGCGGGCGCAGGGCATATTATTACTTATAGTATCTTCTAAAAGAATTGAAGGGGTTTGGAATAATTTGGTGGAAAGTAATTGGGTGTAAATTTGTATAGATTAGAGTGTGAAAGGAAGGGAAATAATTGACCCTAATCTTTGTTGAAAGGTCGTTTAAGTTGGAGTTAAACGGGAAAGGAGGGCATTTGACTTGCCTTTTTAGCCTTTTCCTCCTCCACCGGATCCCATGACCAAGTTGTGGGTGGCAAAGGCATCGCCTCCCCAATCCCCATTTTCAGACTCGCATTATTCTAACTTTTTGAAAGATCTGCAATCTGATTCTCTTTTGTATTCATTTGTTTATTCACTTGTAACGTTAGAATTACACATACTTTACTTCCAAACTAATCATCTTCCTGGGTTGTCTCTTTTTATATAAAAAAGTTAGAACTGCAATCTTTCTCTTCTAAGCACCTTGTTTTTATCCAAGAAAACTGTCTTATGTAAAAATTCGAGTCAGATCGAGCAAATTGGGTTGGATCTCTCTGACTCTGTCGCTCTTAACCCAAGTTCGGAAAGAACTTATCCTATTATGAAAGAGATTGGTCCGCTACTGATTCTTCCAAAAGACCTAAGATTATTTATTTTTGGGACATGGACACATCACTCATCTCCACAGTTGTGTGATAAACCTTGTAAACCCACGATCCCCTCTAATGTATGACTTTGTTCGCACACCCAGCATTTTTTAATATGCAAAGATGTTTTTCATGTTCAAATTCTCCCCTCGTTCTCAATATGCAAAGTGGTTTTTTTTTTATATCCCAATGAGCTAGATACGTAACAAAAGAAGGTCTATTTCAGTATTTATTTAAATTTGCATTAGACCCTTTTAATTTTGTGGTGGATAGAAGCAAATTTAAATTTGCATTAGACCCTTTTAATTTTGTGGTGGATAGAAGCAAAGGATGGTGGGGTGGGGATGGGGGGTGGGGGGCGGTGTGGGGTGGGGGTGTGGGGTGGGGCAGAGGCAAGAGGAGAGTGGTGTCTTGGTGTGTCTGTGTGGGTTTGTAGCTCCCATTATTACAGAGTACAGCTGATGAAGAGAAAGCAGAGATGGCAGATTTATGTGGGTGTTTCTGCCGGTAGCGAAGACTGAGCACTGCTTCAAAAAATGCTGTCTATATGTCGGCCACCAAAAGGGGGATGGACAGACTCTCATGGCGGAGCAAAGAAAAGATAAAAACAACAGAAGAGACTATAGAGATCTCATCAACTTGCAACCCCACAACCAAAAGACGGAGAGAGAGAGAGAGAGAGAGAGGACGAAAGGAATCATGAAGAGGCTTGAAAACCCAGCGATCCCGGGTCCCTTTTTTAGCCTTTCTGAAACCTCAACTTTTGCTTAGATAATTGGAGAATGAAGGAGGTTAATCATCGTTTAAGAACGATTTGAGTTCAATTTCAGTTTCTAATTTCTGCAAGCAATCCCTGCAGAAGAAGGGCGAGGTGGGTTTCTTTGGTTCGGAAACATGATCAATATGTCTGAGACGCGTGGATTGAGATTGAGCAGAAATATCTGGGCGTGTCTCGGATTCAAGATTTGGTATGAGAAGGTAGTGTCGATGCTGAAGCCTTCGAAAGTTCAAACTTCACAAATAAGAAAAAAGAAAAGGCAAAGGCCTCATTCATTTGATCACAAATCGAGAGGGCGTGAAAGAAATGGAAATGCAAATTAGATAAAAATCTAACTCAATTTTCACGGACTAAATTGAAGTCACAAACGCAGACATGTACATTTATATTAAGACCATGGTTGTGTGACTCGGTCGGGCGACTCAATTAGGTCCACATGGATTCCTAATTATGCAAGTTAAATCATAGATTGATCCGCAACTTCATTAAATGAAATTATCTCCTCCGGCTCCAATTCGGGCTGAGTCTTGTCGGGTCAATGTTAAATCCCAACCAATTCGGTTGACCTGATTATTACCAGTATTAGTTTCCCAGTCCCAGTCGCATAACACTATGATTAAGACTAATTAATAGCTACCTTAACGTATAACTAAACTCCAAGCGTCATGTGGCAATCCAACATTGTTAAACTAAACTTCGAAACTTAGAAAAGGTAACCGTTAACCACCATTTATTAATGAGGATCAACAACCATAAATTATGATAATCATAAATATGCAAAAATGAAAAAAAAAGAAAAAGAAAAGTAGGGTACCCCCTGCTGCTAGCTTGGATCAACAACCATAAATTACGATTTTAAAATTTAAATTCTCGTTTAATGAAAGAAAACCAAATGGCAAAAGGGGTAAGGGACCCACTCTAAAGTGAGAAACTTGTCCTAGTTCTTTCTTTGTGCCAACTGGTCCACCCAAATCATAGCGCATAAAGCCATAATCGTTTCCTCCGGCTTGGTCAATTTCGGGGAGATTTGGAAAACGATGGCTCCGAGGACCACAAGAAAATGTTGCAACACTATCAATCCTTTGTAATGGCTATGGTATCTATTAAATGATAAATTTTATGATACTAATTAATATTTAGTATTTAAAATTCATTTCTGCTAAAAAAATATTTTATATAAAGCTACATATTTTATATAAAAAAATATTTTATTTATAATGACCCAACCCGTGCTCACCCCTACTCCCCTACTCTAACCGGGTCATCTGCCCATGAATCATCCATCGGTCCCACATAGAAAGATTACATGCATGGATGATGTGGGTGTATGTGGGATGATGTCTTAGACTGGAAAAGTCCATGGCATATCATGGGAAGCAAATCTTGGGGAATCAAATAAATTTGCCTCCCCAAGGGTACCCCCACCTGCTCAAGATATGGTAAGCGCACATGATTTCATACAAGGGAAAAAAGGCAGAGCTGATGTCAGAGGATCTCTACAAGGGATTTTGAGTGGGCCCACTAGAGTCCCAAACAAATGTCATAAAACCAACCCCACCACCCCACCACCCCACCACCCCAACCCCAACCCCAACCCCAACCCCAACCCCAACCCCAACCCCAACCCCCTCTTCCTCTTTCTTATAAATTTATTTTTATTATAAAAATCTCTCTCCTTTCTCTCTCTTCTCTCTCTGCTTCTTCCCCTTCCCCACGCCCCGCGGAGTGCGTAAAAGAATCAAATCATTCAACCCGAATTCTTTTGTTCTTTTTTTAATTTGCACGAAAAGAGGGTCTCTTGCTTCTTCTCCAATTCAAAAATCATCTAACAAAATTTGGCAGATTCGGAAGATATCTGGTCGGATCTTGCTTTCTATGTCGTGGGATTTTGGTGGGGTGTATTTCAGTTCACATTTCCTCTCCCCTCCATCGAAAGAGACTTAGCTGTGAAACCCTGTTTCGGTTTCTCTCTTCTTCCTTTCGTCCCGATATTCCTCCTCCTGGATTTCCTTTCTCCGTCTTTCCTCTCGACATCTTTCATGGCCATAGCGGGGGACTCCCAATTTCATGTTTTAGCTGTTGATGACAGTCTTATTGACAGAAAGCTCATCGAGAGGCTACTCAAGACCTCCTCTTATCAAGGTACGCGCTCCTTCTTCTCAGCTCGCTGAAAATGTTCTCAAGGTGTTGCCGCGATTACAGTGCTGAGTTTCTTTCGTTTTGGCATTTGCAGTTACGACTGTAGATTCCGGCAGCAAGGCCTTGGAATTTCTGGGTTTGGCCGACGAGGACGGGAACAACGACCAACCGTCTGTCTCGCCGGATAACCAAGTAATTACTCGAATTTCCTCGCTTGTTTCCTCTTCTGGGTGCATAATTCTGGGGTGAAAAAGGGGTACCTCTTTCTTGCCTGGATTTTAAGGGGAACTTTTCAATTTTTGGAAGCAGGAGGTCCATGTTAATCTGATCATTACTGACTACTGTATGCCCGGCATGACTGGTTATGATCTGCTCAAGAAAGTTAAAGTAAGAAACCTTCCTTCCTTCCTCAATTCGACGCCTCTGTTTTCACCTTCCCCCCAAACTGGTTAACCTTACGAAACTGTCTTCCTTTGCTTTCCTTTAGCAGGAGTCGTCATCTTTGAAAGACATCCCCGTCGTCATCATGTCTTCCGAGAATGTGCCTTCCCGGATTAGCAGGTGAGAATGAGATTGCATAATTGCCTTGATTGGCGATTTTGGAACCAAGAAAAAAGAGAAAAATGTCTGAAATTCTTGCTTTGTTTTATGAACAACTTGAAGGTTTTACTGAAATCATTTGAATGGGAATTGAACAGATGCTTGGAAGAAGGCGCAGAAGAGTTTTTTCTAAAACCAGTCCAATTATCAGACATGGAAAAGCTTGTCCCCCATTTGTTGAAGACCAAATCCAAAGATCAACAACCAGAGGAACCACCAGAGCAACAACAACAACAGCATCAACAATCCCAGCAATCTCCACAACATCATCAACAACAACAACAGGCAAACAATAAGAGAAAGGCCATGGAAGAAAGCCTATCTCCAGATAACAGGAGACCGAGATTTAGTGGCTTGACAGTAGTATGATGCAAATCTTATATTCTTTTCTAGAAAAAAAGAAAAAAAAAGGAAGCTCCCTTCAAATTAATTTCTCACATCCATTTTTTTCCCTTCTTAAGTTTTTCTTTTTCCCATCATGTCTCATAAGGAAAATGTAGATTCTGAGAAAAGCATGATGATGAGGAAGATGTTCTTACGGAAATCATACATAAACACATACATTTCTAATCAAAATTTTGTTTTGTCCTTTTCGTTACCCATTTCCTTCTGTAAACTTGTTTTAAAGAGGATGCAAATCAGACTTCTTTTGTCCAAAACTCTTGGTTGACGGAGACGCCGAGGTCACTGTTCAACTCCTTCAAAAAAGAAAGTTTTAATAAATCAGGTTGTGGGCGAAAAGATCATCTTCTGAAGAAACTGTAGTAGCAGCAGAAAGAAACAAATTGACACGGGTTTCTGGATTCCCCCATTGGAGTAGCCTCTGACAATGGATAATTAATGGCGAGGCAAACGCCGTCCCCTGAACGTAGTGCTTCTCGCCTTGTCTGAAGGAAAGAATATCGGCTATCTGTATTTGTTTGTTGTCAGCATATGTTCTGTACGAGTCCATCCCTCGGGGCACTCACCACAAAAAAAAAAAAAAAAAAAAAAGCCGTGAGGTTGCCTGTAAAGTGTTGATCGGCAACTAGCCATAACCCTGAGTTATGGGGTCCTGGTTTATTCTGTAAGACACTGAGCTGAGCCCGCGACAGTTTCACTTCAACCACCGACATGTTCATTAATGATACCCTTTCACTGGTCCAGGTCCAGCCCTCCGGGCATTTGGGAAAAGAAGGAACACCAGCATCTAGCTACATACCTGACGTGGGGGTTTCAATGATTTTGTTCCTTCTTTGTCATTACCATTGGTTGAGTCAGGAATTTGGAGCCAGTACTAGGGAGGCTCCTTCGTTGTTTCTCCATTGGGATAGAAAACAACCTGCAAGGAGGGTCTGTCCTCAAGCTAGAACCCAAAATTGCAGAGCAACTCAACAATTAATTCTAAGAATTTCTAACTGAGTGCAGTATTTACTCTTTCATTGCTGAGCAAGAAGCTTTATAATTTACTTTACATCAATAAGTATGAAACAATCATGAAATTCAATGACAACAGACAACAACATGCAGTTGTTCTCAGACTTTTCAAGAGCTCTGTTCTAGTGAAGTGTCCGCATGACTGAGGGCTTTTCACCCTGTGGAAGTCAAGTCTTTGCCACAAATTGTTACAAAGAACTGCTACAAGAATGAAGAACTTCAACGGCCAAATAGAGGGTGAACTGCTACTTGAAATTTAGTGAATAACTTGCAGTGGTGTTTCCTCCCGATCACAAGTCGGTGGTTGTGGGTGGAACTGTGTACTTTGTGCAGTCAAATGGTCCTGCATTTAGATTCCGTTTGACCTGGCCAAAATAAATATCACAAGAGAGTGAATTTCACCTCTGCAGAATTCTAGTTTCAGAAACAGATATTCATACAATACGTATCTCGGTTCACCATTCTATGATAAGAAAAACAACTCCTTCGGACCATTTATCATGCTTCCCCTTAAATATATCAAAGATATTGAGCATACCGGGGACCATGGGCTAGGCTCTGGAAGAGTTTTGTCAGGTGGAGAATTTTGCACAGCACCAGTTTTCATTTTCAGAACATCCTGTATAGAAATTTTGTAGCAAAGCAAAATATTATTGCCAAATGAGTAATTTAGTGCTTAAAACTTACCAATAAGGTATCATGACATTGTGCATGATCATTTAGAAAAAGAAGTACAAGCATACTACCATACGAAAATTGGTTTGGTAAAAACAACTAGACCTTCTGAAATTGTATTTCAGGTACTGCTCAGGAGTAACCAACATACCTCTCCAGCCGCTTCAATAGCTGCCAGCCATTCATCAGAAAATGGTGCAGCATTTATTTTTATACAAGCAAGCTCTGGCCTCGAAGCTCCGATAAGCTTTTCCTCACTGCCAAAAAAAGGAATTAGATTGCAAAACCTACAAAAGAACCATAATTTTGCAAAGAATTCTCTAAATGGCAATCAACTTTGCTTCTGATTTAAAGGCTTACACATGTTGCATGTCTTTCTCTCTGGAAGGAGAAGTAATCTTCTTAGATTCATCCTGTGCTACACCATCTTCTGTCCTGAATACAGGATTACTTATATCTGTTTCCTTTGATGATAGGTTGCTCGTAAGTTCACTCTCTATGTTCAGAGAGGTGCTCAAGTGTGCCAGTGAATCAGGATTTGGTGTTAAATCAATCTTATTACTCAAACAGCAAACTTTACCAGCTCGTTGGCTGGAAGAACTGATAGAATCAGATAAACCTTTTCGTTCTTGAACCTTCAATAACTTTTGTGGTTGACAATCCAGTTCAGGAGACTCCAATGACAAGGCATTGTTCATACCATTCTTGCACGACGAGACACTTTCACATGGAAGTGAATGTGCATGTAATACTGAAGCTTGTTTTTCTGATGAAATACAGACTTGAATACTTTTTTGATCAGGCAAGCTTGAGGAATCAGATTGACATTTCATTTCTACGTTTGCCAATTTCCTTGGTTCCATGTCAGAATATAGAGTTGAAACTGAAGCAGTTGTTATCTCGGAAGGAACAGAACATTTTGATGAACTAACACTGTTGTAGGACATAAAGCTGAAAGCATCACTACTTGCGCTTATGGCTGCACTAGTTCGAAATTTAGGTGGTGCAGATATGCGAGAATGATGCAAATTATGTTTCTTTGAAATAGGGTGACGAGATTCTGGAAGGATGAGGTGCTCATTATGCTTCTGTGAATTAAAACTTTGTGGAATATTAGATTTGGCCTGCAAGATTCCACTGGTCAGAACTGCACTAACAACGAAGCTAGTTCAAGTAAATAACACAGCAAAGAGTCAAATCTTTCCTGATAACTTTATGGGCACTATATAGCGACAGATCAAGACAGCTCTTTTCAGAACTCCTAAGTTGTGAATGTCAAAGATAGGATCATTTGCCTTCTATTAGAAATCTACAGAATGGAATATCTCTGGTGTAAAACATAACCAATCAGCAAAACGTATGACCATCAGAGATTTGGGATATTATCTTTCACAAACTTATTGTGAATAAACTCCAATTGGACCCCATTCTTCGTGCAATGTGTACAACTTGTACATGTACAAGTATCAACTCAAGTTTCATTAAGTAAGAATTGTTTAATTGCCGAGTCAGTGCGTGGCTATATACCTGAGAGAAGAATCCTACAGAGGGAGATGGCATACGCAATCTTGATGGTTTTGCATGTGCAACATCCTGCAGATTTTGCTCAAGATTAGCCTTTGAACCAACATTAGACTTGCCTATGTTCCTAGACCCCCTTTGTTTCAGCAGACTGATCTGTCCATAAGTTTTAAGTAATAGTTATTAAGAAGAAAAAAGAAACAAACAAGAAACAAATCATCAAGTTAGTTAAAAAATAAGTTCTAATCAATATTTAGCATCCTATTCATACATGATGTAATGAAGCATCTCTCACCAAATTATCTTTAGACCTGTTTGAGAATGATCTAATTGATGAAGTCGCGCTGTTGGAGAAAGGTCTAACGGATGAAGTGGAGCACGCAAACTTATTTGTGGTACTTTTAGGAGTACTCTTTGAGGCAATTTTTGCCCCATTTATAACTGCCAAAAAAATTTATTAAGCGCATTGAGTTCAAACTTTATTAAGGGCATCGAGATTCCAGAATCTTATTAAATGGCAATCAACTCAAGAAAAAACACCTGTTGAGGTGCTCTGACCAGATCTCAGGGTAGCATCACCAGGACCTGGAGAAATAAAAGTATTCACCTTTGCCACCTCAAATCTTGGCAATTTGCATATTGCATTTGATGTGTTTATCTTTGAGACCCTCTTTTGTGTACTGTAATAGTTAAGATTCATTCCACACGAGCCCATCTACAGAACTGAATGTAGATGTTTCTTTTTGCCACAAAAAATAAAAAAAAAAAAATCACCTTATTGAAAGTGCAAAAAGGATACGAATATGAAGCTGGTGGTTTTGGACACCCTCCATGTCGCGACACCAACTTCTTTGGATTTTTGGTAGAATAAACTGCCAAGGAGCCCTGGATGGAAAATACAAGAGAGTTGTAATACACGTGCATGTACATAATATACTACATCAGGCATCAGGCAAAGTTAACCTTGAGATGACAGTGGCCTTGCTGAGGTGAACATTCCAAAACTCCAACTCTGCCGTTGAGCTTATAATCTTCACTGATTGAGTCTGTACCCAGTTCTTTGAAAAAATTTTCATCAAGTTCTTTCAAATTGCATCCATCATTATAGGACTCAGGTGATAGTAATGTTTTCTTTCCATGTGTTATATGCAATAGATTCTCATCACATTCACTCAGAGGACCAGTCAAAATGGATAGTTCATCAGGATCAAGAACACCTGAAAGATATAAAATAGCACTAACAGAATGAGCTCAATAAATTTTGATAATGCAATAACACATGAAAAGCAATGATCGTTCCAAATTTATGCTACCTTCTTCAGTGAAGAAAGCTGGATTCCAGGCTAAACTTTTCCTCAGATTACGTCCAGCAGCACTTCTTTTCCTTTTTGGTGGTGTTGGCTCCTCACTAGCAATTGGCTTCCAAAAGGCATTATCTGTCATGGGCATTAAGTTCTTGCAGTTTTCTAGCTCTTTAGGCAAGGGGTGGCAAAGCTGCTCTTTATTATCCTTAGACGGTTCTGCAGAAGTGATGGCATATATCTGATAAAGTCTGGACCTCTATGAAACTAATTTTAATGAAAGCACAGAAAAATTTATGGTAGGCAAGATCCATTTTGATACCAAAAGCTCGAAGCTCTTTTCTTTAAGAAATTCATAACTATCATTGTCAAATATCATCATCTGCCATTTTCATGTATGACAAAGTAATAAACCTGGGTCCTAAATTTCTTTGAAGTCTCAACAGACCATCCTTAAAATTTTTAAAACAGCAATTTTCACAGCAAGGATTACATTTGAAACCACAGAGTTTATATGAAAAGGCGGGTTTTCGAGGAAAAATGATCCAAGAAAGACTTGCTAAGAGCCTAGCTCTCTCATAGATAACCAAAGACTTGTCACCAACCAACAAACCTTCACATTCAGCAAGTGAGCGCTTCGGCATATTCGGCAGAGAACTTGTGGGATGAGTTATTCCAGAAAGATCATCGTAACTGAAATGAGTCTCCACACCTGAGGTCCGGGAATCAGGTTCTCAGTTTTCTCTCTCTTCCATTTAAATAAACTTAAATAAACTTTCAAAAAAAAGTAGTAATAATTTTTATAAAATATAATAGAACTACCTACGAAGGATAGAAGAAAAGGAAATCAGTGTCTTTTCATAAACAGAAAATTTTGTAAAAATATCAGGAGTAGAAAGAAACAAAAATGCAAATAATTTTTATGCTCAATTCTCAATAAAAAATCATATTGTTAGTTTAAGAGATTAAAATAGGACAGTCAAACTTCATAAATTTTAATGTTTTAAAATTGGAAGAAAGGACACTTATCACTTAATATGGTATCTCAAATCTAGTTGTTATACTGATTCTCTGGAGATACAGCTGATTGCACTGGAATAACATCAGAACATATACATTACTTTGTTGAAAGGGACTATACCAGGTTGTTGCGAAGAAAAGATCTACAAATAGTTGATTGATTTGCAGATGTAGGTAGCCTTCTCACTCGCACAACGTCATAAACATTATTTTCAATCATTGAGGGAGAAATACAAAACGAACACGAATTCAAGAAACAGTAATTGTCAAGAGACCTGTTCAATTGAGTTATATGAAGTATCATGGCTGCTGTTGGTCCATTAATGTCAAGGTTGTAATTTGACGTACACGAATCCCAATTTATGATAGTGAGGAACACCAAACAATTTCCACTGAAATTGCGTCAACATTGCATCCCTTCTAACAAGGAACAAGATAATTCAAAGACTCCGTCTTTTGCCTTCCGGGTCTTTATCATTGATCGTAATGCCCAAGAGGCGATCATCGTCCTCCGAGATTAATTAAGCAGATTGGTTTGGCATTGGTCCAATATGAGAGCTAAAACATTTTAGAAGCTACTAATCGAAACCCTTGAGCCTAATATATGTTCATCTTTAAGATACAGAGGTAGCCGGAAACAACTGTATACGAACTAACCTTTCTCTTCCTGCTTTAATATCCCACGCGAACATGTATGCTCCCTTTTTGTGTTCTAAATCCTCTTCGAAGCAAGGAGATATGCAGAATGCAGATCCAGTGAGGTACGAGCAGCCCGGGCTTGTTAGATCGGATTCGCAGGGGAACGGGGATGTCTGGGTATTTGAAATTTAAATGCGTTTCGGCTCCTCCTTGAGAAGGTAATGGTCGCTACGGGGTGGGCACGGATCGGATGGGGCCGGCTTCTATAAAACCGAACCCAACCCCGAAAGATTACATCAAAACCCGTCCCCCACCATGTAAGTGAAGTGCCTTCGTCAATGGTTGATTTATATATTAAAAAATCAATTGCTTTATTACCTTTTCAGGGTTTTTAGGAATCTTAATGTAAAACTTTACATCACACTCTTAACTCTATAATCATTTGAGCCTAGGCGTCAAAGTTTCAGCTTAATAATAGATAAACTTGGAGATGAAGTCTGTTAGTTTTAGTTTTTTGATAAAATATTATTAACCTATTTTATGGGTAAACCCTAAACCCTAGATTTTTTCCTAGCTAGACCGCCAACTATGCAGCCACTTAAGGACGTAAAACCTCGAAGTAAAATCATGAAGTACTGATATTATTTTTCTAATCATTTTAACTCTCTAATTATTTTGTTATTAAAATTTAAAATTGAAAAATAATATCAATACTTTGACATTTTACTGTGAGATTTTACATCCTGATGTGTCAGTCCTCCTGGCAGCCTAGTTGGCATTCCAGATAAGGTCTAGGGTTTAGGCTTCTCTATAAAATAGGAAAATAGATCCTATTTTATTTTTTACTTGACTACCAACGAGGATGCCATGTCATACTGTAAAAACTCACAGTAAAAGGTCACAATATGCATATCACCACTCTTTAAAATTTAATAATAAAACAATAAACTTTGATTTGAAAGATTATTTCCTTTAACTTTTAAGGGGATATATAAAGATGCATTTTTATGTAAGGTTCCCATGAAAACCAATCAATGCCCATGACCTCTAAAAGTCATGCACGAAAGTAAATATGACAATATGGTGTAATATATTGGATGAGAGAACTTACCAACTTAGGAAAGCCAATGTCTTATTTTTTTACCTTTCATTCACATCGACCCAAGCTTTTCTTTTAGTATATTGGAGCTAAGAGAATGATAAAACATTGATATTTGTATTTTTATAATTTAACCAGGGAACCACCGTCTTTGGACATTAGTTTAAGGCCCTTGACTAGATCTAGCTACTCAACCATGTGTCGCACACTCATTCTAGTGCATATGAAGTGAGTCAGTCAGTCAACTTGTTTTTCTCATGTAGGGTTGTAAACGGTATCCAACAACCAATTATACTATTTGTCAACAAAATAAAAATAAAATATTAATTTTATTGCTGCTTTATTGAACACAAAACGGAAATAGGTCTTTCGAATTTTACCCGATTGCCGTTTAAATGAAGGTAGTATGGTAAATTTATATGTCCACTTAGTCTTAACGTAAATTTCTAATTTTCCACATAGATATCCCAATATCATCCCAAATAGGTTTTTATTACCTTCAATGAAAAATAGTAAATTAGTGGAAAAAATTAGAGAGATTCTTAAACATTTCTCCTTTTTCCGTAATTGTAAGAGATCAATATTTCTTCTTTATTATAACATTTCAAAATTTTTCTTCTTTCCTGGTTGTTGCCTTTTAAATTTTATTTATCTTTCCTTCTTACAAATGCTATTGTTTTTCTTCTCTTTTTGACAGCCTTCAACGTTTTTATTCTTCTTTCCCTCTTATTATAACTTTCAATATTTTTCTTCTTCTTCTTCTTTTTTTTTTAACATTATAACATTATTAAGCCCTCCAGGCTCCAGCCCACACCCAATCACTCTAATTTCGTAAAGGGACGGGGGTGGAAGCTTGCCTTCCCACCACCGCGGGGAATTAAGTTCAAACGGTGGATTGCAAGTATTTTTTTTCCCCACTTCATCAAATACTTTTGCAAAAAAAAAACTATGCTTACATTATTTTTTCCCCCCATCTTCTTTCCTTATTTTTCTTTTTTTAACGTTATTATAGCCTTTAAAATTTTGTTCTACTTCCCTTATTATAGTGTTCAATACTTTTCATTTTCTTTCCTTAGTATAGCCTTCCATCAATATTTTGGAAATTTTCCTTACGATAGTCTTTGACATTTTTCTTCTTCTATCCTAAGTCCTAACTATAGTCTTCAATTTTTCTTCTTGTGTCTTTATCATAACCTTAAAAAAAATTTCTTCTTTCTATTATTTATAGCCATAATTATTTTTTTTCTATTTTCCTTATCATTGCTTTAGATAATTTTCTTCTTTTTTCCTTGTTACACATCTTATATTGTTCTTTCTTCATTCCTACAGTAGTCTTCATTATTTTTTCTTGTAATGTTCATAGTATTGCCGTCTATATTTTTCTTCTTTCTACTTATAACTTTCAACATTTCTTTTATTCTTTTCATTATACGCTCAAAATCTTTATTTTTCTTTTTTTACTGTAACTTTCAAGTTGTTCTTTTTTCTTTCGTTATTATAGCCTTAAATATATATTTTTCTTCTTCTGTCCTTATTGTAGTCTTCAATTCCTGCTTAGGGCGTGGTTTTAGTATTCTTCTTCTGTCCTTACTGTAGTATTTTTTACCTCTTCTTCACTTCTTAGAGCCTTTAATACTACAAATATTTTATCAGTATTAAAGCGTACATATTTTTGTCTTCTTTCCATTGTAGCCCCCAACACTTTTTTCTTGTTTGCTATATTTTGTCATTCAATTTTTTTTTCTCTTAAATTTAACTATAGCTTTAAAATAACATTATTGTTTTTATCTTTTTATAGCCTTCAATATTTTTCTTTTGCTTTATTATAGTCTTCAATACATGTATTTGACTTTCCTTAATAATGTTTTAAAAGCATGAGAGACCATCTAACCGGTAGGGTTACGTCAAGTTTTGGTCCCTCAAAAAATGCAAAAACATATTGATTTGCGCTAGTTAAATGGTTTTATAGTAAAATAAAATGCCAAGGATTCAAATTCCGCCTCTTACACACGGTGTTTTATCTCTTTTTTCTCTTTTCCAGCGATTTCTGTGAATTAGACCGGTTCAACTAGAACCTGTTGGGGAACGGAGCGTATGAACTTGGCAGCTCGTACAGGTTTGAGATGAAAACAATCCTGGCCTCAAATGAAAAACACCCGGTTGTTAGACCGACCGGTCCATTTCAGTTTTTAAAACACCGTTCTTTATTGCAGGCCTACATATATTTTTTTTATACCAAATTTAATTATAACTTTTGATAGTTTATAAAATATAACCATGAGCGTTTGGTCAAGTGTATAATTCTCGCTTTGGAGAGCTTTGGAGACGAGAGTTTGCGAGTTCGACTCTCGTAATGCCTCAGTAGTGCTCAGCACCAAAGGTTACAACTAATTTTGCTTTCCGTTCCATTATTCCCATATATTGTATTTTTTCATGGAATCCGTATCTGATCGGACAGGCTGAATTTAGTCCTCGTAATTTCCGAATCTAAAAGTCGGACTAAATTTAGCCTTGGTGATGCATATTCTGATTTCTACTCTGTTCCGTTTATGAGTACTAGTCAACCTCCTATCATATATTTAAAACAGAAAACAACCACTCAATAATGCATACCTTACATTAAATATTATTCAAACAGTATTTCTAAACCAACTTAATTAAACATATGCGTCTACCTAACTAACCATTGAGTAAGCTGCCAATATATATGCATCCCTCTTTGTATTTTTAAATATATGAAAATGTTGAATGACAAACATATGGTGATTAAATCTAATTGGTCTGGTGCTGCTCCACTCTAAATATGAAAATGTTGATACTCATCCAAATCAATAGTCGATCTGCTAGCCCCCGTCCCACTTACCACCCAGCTCCCTCCATTCTCTTCCGGCCTCCATTTCTTCCATTCTTCTAATTTTTCGAATTTTTAATTAAATTGTGTATAATTTATGAAACATATTCTTTTAAACCTTTCATTGGTTAATTAATTTTCAGATTGTTTTGTTGGACTTTTCTCTTTTCGATTCTTCATTTACTTTATACAACGCGCGACGTCATGCAATTTGCAAATTACCAACATGCATGCATGCATTAATTAGAGTCGTGTACAATTCATTCACGGTATGTTGTTTCTTGTAACAGTTGTTTAAGTTTTATTTCCCTGCTTGGCAAAGTCTTATTCTCTAATCCGAGCAGTTATTCAACTCGAAGAAAGTTTAATTAGATTGAATAAAAATTCCCAAAGAGAGAAAAAGAGAGAATGATAGAATGATCTGAATTAAATGAATTTTGGAGTCGGGACTCAACGAGAGAAGAATTATTATAAAAGTCGAAGTTTCAAGTTTTTCAATAATTGTATTTTCTCAAGATTGGATGAATTAATATAAATTTAATTTGATAGTTAAAAAATTGTAAAACCTTGCTGGATTAATTAACTGAATAAAATTTTATTGCATATGTTGCTTAGTACGTACGTGGATAGAATCCAAGAGTAAGGACACATCAGACACAGGTTGACTACTCAATACTTCCTTGACTATGTATTTCATGTTATTTCCATGCCTAAAACTCATCAATTAATACATGTGTTGATGATTGAGAACAAATAAACGGTATTCTAATATAATAAGAATCATCTAAAATAAAATATAATGTTTAAAAATCAAATATAATTAACTAGACCAGTTCATCACTTTTCTAATTTGGTTCATTAATAAATTTAAAAGGTTTGGGCCTATGGTAACTAGACCAGTTCAACCGGTTCGGTCTGTTTAATAGTTCAGCAGTTGAAAAAATTAAACCAGCCGAGTCATCCGGTTCCTAACCTTGTATTAATTTTTAAGGAAACCGAACTGTTTGAAGCCCTGGTTCCAGTTGAACCCAGTCGAACCGGCCTGATCGATTCGGTTTTCAAAACAATGGGTTTTAATAATATATATTTATCGAAAGAGCTTTAAAAATAAATAAAGTGGTAAATTATGATTGGGTTAGTGGCAAAAAAATTAAAAGCTGATTTCAATATATAATAACAGTAATGCCTTTATTTATAACTAATATAGTAATTATATAAACTAAAAATACTATAATTAATAACTTAAATCTAGAAACAATTTAAGAGACAAAAAGTATTTATTAACTTTTATATATATATATAAATTATTAATTTAACTATATTAAATTACTAATTGATTAATATACTTATTATTTTTAAAAATGTATCAAACTAAGTGTATGTTTGGACGAAAAATAGCCAAAAATATAATTAGTTCATAGGCAAAATTAACTACAAGGTCTTTTTGCTAAAACTAATATGTGAGACATTAATTAATGATCGAGACTTAATTTGATAAAAGAAACAGTAAAGTGCATATAGCATTTTTTAAAAATATTAGGATTTCTTCAGCTTGTTACTAATTTGGGCGGGCGGTTTGACCTGCAGTATCGATTCGTATCCAATAATTAGTTTATAAAATATTGATCAGGAAAACAGGAAGCCCAACTACTGCACTCTTCAGTAATTGTAGTACTAATTACCTGCAGACTCCACTACGTACGTTTGATCCCAAGGATATGCCTGCAATTTTGTGCAACAAAAGGGTGGAAGTAGTTAATTACGAGTCCGATATAAGGGCCTCACCCCTCCCAGGAAGAGACATTTAGTACTGATATATAGTACTAAACTGGAAGCTTTCAAGGGCATGGCCAAGCTCCTAAGATCTGCAGCCTGCAAGCGCCAACGTCCTCCACTACCGAAGTCTTTTCATAAAATCCCACCTGAACTGTATAAAGGTGTGAGCAGATGTCGAACTTCAATTTTCACATGACTCCTTAAGTTTGAATCTGGCCTCAATAAGGATACCTACCCACCGATGGCCTTCATGCATCTTTTATAGCTTGTTTTCTTATTTGGAGTGGAGAAGGGTGATGGCCCGCGGGGAAGTATAAATATAGGTCTGTGAGATAGTTATTAATGAATAGGAGAAAGGAAGATTGAACACCTAAATTAAAACACCTAAGGCTTTAATCCTCGCTACACTGCCACGGCCATATTCTCTCACTGCACTGCCCATGTGTCGTCTTAAATTTAAGGAGGAAGAAGATGAGGAAGAAATGAGGATGAAGATGAGGAAGAGATGAGGAAGAAATGAGGATGAAGATGAGGAAGAAATGAGGAAGAAGATGAGGAAGAAATGAGGAAGAAGATGAGGAAGAAGAGGGTAGGGATGGGAAGCAGAAGACAAATAGCTGTATTCCGAGAGGGTCGCCATTAATAAGTGTTAAGTGTGCGTATATTAATTACAAGGGAAAGAAGAAATAAACTTGAATTTATAATCGGACGTAATCCGCTCACAATTCTCAACCATGTGCATAATTAACTATCGCATTTATTTGTTTTGACTAACGCTAGGGGTACCTTGTTGAGCAACCAGCTTTAAATTTCTCCCATGAATGTAGCTTTTTGAACCACAGTCCGTCCAGATCAGGACAAAAAAGGGTTGTACGAGACTATTAGTGCGCCCTTCGTTAATTGTAATTGTCAGACTCCATTTAATTGTTGAGCAACCATGCATTTCTGCATTTAGTTTGAACAGTACTATAAGTATTGCGCCTCTCGTTCCGGAGCTTCACACCGAGGATATTCATAGCGTGGAGACTAGACCTTGCTCATGATCAATCTCCCTCTCTCTTCTCCTTTTACCGTCGTTCAAGATGGAAGCGGCGACTTCAACTTGGTATGTTCCACCGTTTTTGCTCTTTTTTTTGTTGATTGTTTTTTTCCTTCTGTCGGCTGCCCATTCTCCCCCGCTCGCCTGTTTGTTATTTTTTTGTTGGTGTTTTTTATGCGGCCATTTTTCGGAGTAATTAGGAACAGAGAAGAAAGGAAGAAGAGTACTGGTGTGTTTTTCCGTGGTCCTGACTCTCTGAGTCTCTATCTATTATTCTCCCCCTCAAGCTGTCGTTCGAAAGTCTCTCTTCCAATGAACTTAATTTCTCCCCCTCTTTCTTTTTTTGTCCTCTCTGTTTTTACCCCGAAACTATATCCTCTCGTTTTTCTCTCCCATTTTCTTTCTACATTTTTTCTTCCTCCTGTCCATTTTGTTCCTCGGCTTCTCTTATCCCTCCTCCCCTCTTTTTGCTTCTTCTTTCCTTTTCTCGTCTCTATTTTCTTCCTCTTTTTCCGTCATACGTCACATTTTGTTTTTGTTACTAGACCTTTATAGTCTGTGCTCCCTGAGCTGAAACTATGTTAACATTTTCGGTTTAGTGAATGAGTATATTCAGGTCTATTATTTTACATCCTGGAATTACTAATTTACTGCGTTTAGTATCTTGTTTATGTCCTCTCTGTTTTATTTTTCTTTTTCCCGTAACGATCCTGTTCTTATTTGTTGTTGTTCGTTGAGCTCTTCTTTGTCGTTGTCTATGGTTTAGTGGTTTTCTTCGCATTTTAGTGATTTCTTTCGTTTTTCTGGCTATCGTGGAACTATTTATGGATTTTTTTTAATTCAACCTAGTCAATGATCTATATGGATGAAAAGGGACATGAAAATATCATATTTAAGCGCACTTTTCTGCTAATATGTCCGCCTGTTATTTTGACTGCTCTTCGATGACTTTATTTATTAGGTCTTTGTCTTTTTTCGTCCCTTTCATTATTAACAGAGGCCCAAGCTTTTCTTTTAATATATATATTGGAGCTGATAAGAGAAAGATATAACATTGACATTTGTAGTTTTATAATTTAACCAAGGAACGGTCGTTTTGGATATTATTTTATAAAGGCCCTTGACCAGATCTAGCTACTCATTGATCCTGTCTCACCCACTCAAACTGGTGCCTACGAAGGTAGTCAGTTTTTCATTCATGAGCTACGTACGTGTTCTTTTCAGCTTGTTTATTTACAGCATCCATATATAACCCAGTCTCGATTAAGACGGAACTCAGTTTTTATCAACGAAATTGCACTGGGAAACATTAATTAATATTAATCCCGGATCATGAACTTGAAACGTGCCATATTATATAAGTTTATTTATAGATTTTATATGTACATGAAAGCTAGCGCGTTGACAGAACGTGCACTTGATACAATTAATTGGTTGCCTCAGTTTGTCAACCACCTACAATATATTTTAAACATAATTATACAACCACTCAATAATGCATACCTTACATTAAAAATTATTCAAAATACTGTATCTCCGAACCAACTAAATTAAATTAACGTATACGTCTCCCTAACTAGCCATTGAGTAAGCTGCCATGCATCCCACTCTGTTTGTATTTATATATGAAAATGTTGAATGAGAAACACATGGTGATTAAATCTAATTAATTGGTATGGTGCTGCTCCACTCTAAATATGAAAATGTTGATACTCATCCAAAACAATAGTCTGCTAGCCTCCGTCCCACTTGCTGCATCCTCCCTCCATTCTCTTCTTCCATTTCTCCCTTTCTTCTAATTGTTTGATTTTTTAATTAAATTTTTATGTGTATAAGTTTATGAAATATATTGTTTTAAACCTTTCATTGGTTAATTAATTAATTTTCAGAGTGCTTTGTTGGACTTTTCTCTTTTCCAATCTTCATTTATGTTTATATATATGGTCATGTAATTTGCAAATTAGCAACATGCATGCATGCATTAATTGGAGTCGTGAGCATGTCATTCACGGTATGATGTTACTTGTAACAGTAGTTTAAGTTTTCTTTCCCAGGCTTGGCAGTCTTATTCCCCTAATCGAGCAATTATTTAACTCCAAAGAATTTTAGATTAAATAAAAATTCCAAAAAAGAAAAAAAGAGAGAAAGAGGGAATGATCTGAATAATATATATGATTTTTTATCAGTAATTGGGACTGATCTACAAGAGAAATATTATTATAAAAGTCAAAGTTTCAAATTTTTCAACAATCAAATTAAGAATATTGAGAAATATTTTCTCAAGAATGGATGAATATAGCTAGAATTGATTTGATATTTAAAAAAATTGTAAATTTTTTCTCGATCAATTAACAGAATTAATTTTATTGTGTATAGAAGTTAATCAGTGGATTGAGTCCAAGAGAAAGGCCACGTCAGACACAGGTTGACCACTCAGCTTCCTTGACTTTGTATTTCTTATCATTTCCGTGCTTAAAAGTCATCAATTATCACATGAGTTGATGTTTGAAAACAAATAAATAATATTCAAATTACTTAAGAGAACTTATTCTAATATAATAAGAACTACACGAAAGCTTTTCCCCAGTTATATATGTACACTTATAGAGTAGATAATCCTTCCTCGTAATACTTTTTCAGAACCCTAAAAACTAAAGAGTCAGAAGTGTTAAACCAAATATTTATCTTAAAAATGAAAACTGTTAATTAACTTAAGACAAAAGTAAACCAACATGAATTAGGTTTTTTCATCAACATTTGGTTAGTTAAATCCTTGATATAGGATCAATTAACAGGTAAAATTATCCAAGTACATTAATATGGCTTCCATTTGATAATTAACTTCCCATAGAAGTTAAACAAGGGAGCAGGTAAAATTGACTGAAAATCAAATGGGTATTCCCTCTGAAACAAGGCAAATTAAACCAGCGGCCGCGACTCATTAAATATCGAAGAAAAAGTACTGGTCTGAATTTTATCAGCCGACTTCGTAAACTAATTAATTATCGTCGAACGTAGACTCGATCCTTTTCAGTTCCGAACCCATTTACTTTTCTCATCTCCATTAATGATTCAAAGACGACGCGGGGTAAATTTCACGGACGGAGAAAAAGGGATCGTCCCAGTTGCAGCCCCGGCGATTTCTTCCAGCAAATCTTTCACTCACATGCACACCCTGCCCACGAATCTCATGTATCCCATATACTCTAGTATTAGTTCAACAAAAAACCCGGAGGGGGAATTAAGAAGCACATTCACAGCCATTTTTTAAAACCTGCACAATATTATATATTCAACCGTCGTCTTCTCCGATCCTTGTGGAAGGCAGTTATATCAGAATTAGAACCAGCTCAGTAACAACGTTGTTTTTAACTCTTTTGTGTGATTTATGTATACATTTATAATTCGGCTGGTTTCGTTGAGTTTCTTCGTCGTGGCTTCGTCGTTTCAGAACCAAAAATTATAGAAAAAAGGAAGCACGTTTTGGACACATGCAGTGGAGTTTGAAAGAGTAATTAATGGAGTTGGAAAGGATTTTGTCAAACACGCCGACGTCGATGACCACCGTCCTTGCGGCAAAATATGGTGGAGAAACTACGAAATTAACACGGAAACGGACCGTGAACGTTATTGAAGGGTCAAGACCCGGTCACGATCGATCTTCTCCGCCGTTTACATAATAAACTCATCTCCAGTACCTACTCGTATAAAAGTCTATCCTTAGCATCTACCCCTTGTCATTACCAGCTTACATCAAAACCCAGAAGCAAAAGCGCCTTTTTTGGAATCGAAATATCTAGATCGGCTGCGGGGATCAAATGGGTATCACCGTTTCTTCTCCGTGCTGTTACCCATCTTCGAAAAAATCCGTGAAGCTCGTATTCTGGGAGGGAACCACGACGGTGGTCGCCGGGAAGTGCCTCGCCGGAGAAATCATGTTCCAGTTCCCGGACCGAGTCGTGTGCCACGCCGAGTCGTTCTACATAGGGCAACAAGTCCCGGCGCTGTCCCTCGACGACGAACTGGTGAAGGGTCAGACCTACTTCGTCCTCCCCGTCGACCTCTTCTCTTGCACCGGCCAGGTCTTGTCGGCGAAAGCTCTTGCTTCCTTGGCTACGGTGAAAGCCCCAATCAATTTCGGGAACGTCCGGCCTTTTCAGTACTTGAAGGGAAGCAACGGGCGGATGCTCGTGAAGGTCTCGCCGGAGTACATAATGGGGATTATATGCTCGGGCGGCCCGGGGGCGGCGGAGAAAGCCGGAGGAGTGGCTCCGGGGAAGATGAATGGTGGTAGCACGAGTCCGCTGTGTAGCACGCCGGAGTTGGAGAAGCATTACGCCATGCTGGTGGGGTCGAGAGGGCAGGTTTGGTCTCCCAAGCTTGAGACGATTGTGGAGATCAAGAAAGGGGGTAGCTTGTCGCCTTACAGGCTACTGGGTTTGGATTGGAGATCGGAGAAGAAGGAAGGCTAGTTTCATTATAATATTGATTGTTAATTTTTCCTGTAGATTTGCAGAAAATTGGTCATCATGAAATGTTAATACTGAATTGTTACTTATAATCATTCTTTCACCATATTTCATATGGTTATATAAGAAATTAAATCATGGTAAATAGTTCAGACAACTGATTATTATTGAAAGGATGAGAATATACATACTGATATGGTTGGGTCTGAATTGAATTCAGGGATCTTATCTAATTTCATTATTGGGTAGAGATCTGTTTGATTTTATTCAGCTATATGTTTTCAAGTAGAAAAAATGGGTTAATTCATGCCAAGAATTTGAATGGGATCAGATCTTGCTTCCATTGTTTAAATTAATTATCTCCATATATAGAAGAGGGCAAAGAGGAACATGGCCACTGAAGCCAATTAGATAACAAGATTTTCCAAAGTTTGAGCCTCCAATTACAAACCCTGTTTAAGAAGATTACAGGGAGGGGAGTGCAACAACCTGCCCTTTTGGCCTTCCTCTTCCCCTCTCTTTCCTGCTCTTCTTCTTCTTCTCCTCCTCCTCTTCTCTGTCTTGCTTTCTTCCTGTACATGGACTGTAACCAGGATCTGCCGGGCCAACACGGGCCACTGCTTTGGCGGCCGAACGGATCAAACATAAATGTTCTACGAGTTTGACTGATTCCAGGTTTTGGTTTGCTAGGTTTTACAATTATAGTTTTTGAAAGAAAAACATAACCTCTGAAAAGAAAGCAATTCACGTCTAGTGCCCTTCAATATATATTAGAAAAGAAAAATGACATCAGTACTTCCTATTATTACTTCGAGGTTTTACATCTTGAACTGGCTGCATAGTTGGCGGTCTAGGTAGGAGAAAATCTAGGGTTTAAGGTTTTTCCATAGAATAGGTTGATAATATTTTATTAAAAAACTAAAATCTTACAGATTTTATCTCCTAGTTTATTTCTTACTAAGCTACAACGTGGACACCGCATCAGGATGTAAAGTCTTGGAAGTAAAAACCAGCAGTACTTATATCACCCCTCATTAAGAAAATGCTAGTTGCACTTTTGCACAATACCTATCTAAGGTTTATCCTTAAAATTTATAAAATAAAAAATATATTTTTTATTTTTTAAGTTTTCCTATTGGCCGGATAGGTACTGCAACTTAGGTGGAGCTTTATGAAAAATGATTTTAGTACTGTCATATTTTACTGTGAATTTTTACATCTTCTTGGCAGCCTAGTACCTCGCAGCCTAGTTGGCTGTCCAGATAAGGTCTAGGGTTTAGACTTACCTATACAATAGGAAGATAATTCCTACTTTATCTTAGTAACTCTCATAGTAAAATTTGGCAGTACCTATATGATCACTACTCTTACTTTATATAGAGTAATGCTAGCTGCTCTTATGGGTGGTACCTATCCAATGTACATGTAAATCTAAGCCCTTAAAAATATAAAAAAAATATTTTTTATTTTATAAACTCCTATATTCTAAAGGATAAACCCTAAGCATCAATGGTTTATATTAACACGTACGTGAGATAGGTATTGTGCATAGGTGTAATTAGCATTTTCCCTTTATATATTATACAAATAAAAAACTAAAAATAATAAAAACAACATTTATAGAGGATCAGGGTTTGCCTAGTATTGATTACTTAAACTTGGCCAAGATGACATCCCAATAGCGGGTCTCTTCGGATGTTGTGTCAACCATGATGAAGTTATTATATAATTTCGATATTGATTTAACTTATCTCCCAATTAAAATTTTTTAGAGAAAATAAATCAGGATCACCGAAATTGTTGCCAGGTTTTTGTATTTTCTTGAACGCAGAGCTTTAGCTGCTACAAAAGTAACTTGGATTTTTGCAATTATTTCAAAATTTTCTGATCTTTATCAAAGACCCTCCTATTATTTGGTGTGACCATATATCCGCTACTCTTACATCCTGGTCAATCCAGTTTTTCATGGTCTTGTCAAGCATGAGCTTGACTATCACTTCATCCGTTAAAGAATTAGTAGTCCCCATATACAGGTGAAAGTATATCTCCAAGGTTGATTAAGTTGCCGTGTCATTCACACTGAACTTGCGGAAAAATGCTAGACAAAAATATTTAGATCCAATTCCGATTCATAGAATCATGACGTTTTGAAACTTTTTTTTGTAGTAGTAATATATATTTTTAGTTTAGTAAAGTTCTGTTTTCGATTGTAATTAAGTATCTCTTAATTATTCCATTCATTCAGCTTAACTCTCCAAGTCAGTTATCTACTGAGACTCTTTCTCGTCTCGAAGTCTGTACGTACAGTGCTGGATCGATGAAGATTAATCAATGATTAAATATTTAAAAAAATAATCTACCCATGACCAAACTAATTCGACTTGGGTACCTATACATACAGGGTTTAAAGAAGAAAAATTAAAGTCATATTATTCAAAGCTAGCGACTTAAATTCGAATTAACCATCGAACAACAAGCATTTAATTTGCCCGTTTATATTATCCTGTGCTTTAACCAAAATATGCAACTGTCCAAATATCTAGCGTTAAATATTAGTACAAAATAGCGAGTTACCTTAATCTTCTTCACAAACTATCTTAATTGATTTCTTTGTTTTTCATTGCTTTGATTAATTATTACACAGTACTAGAACGCGTCGAAATCTGGAACTCGAATACCTCCTATTCATTACATGAGAGTAAGCTTTCGCAACAACACTGCGAAACCTCCTCAAATCCACTCTCACATTCTGCTTCTCAAGATAAACCCTCTTCGTCTCCGACCATCCTTTCCTGTTCACGCTCGCGGGGTCCATCAGAACCGGGTCCCCCCGACCGTACTCCCTCGAAAGAGAGCTCTCCTCCGCCGTAATATTATAATCCACGTACTCCAGCCCGAGTTTCCTAGCCGGGTCGCCGTAGTACTCGGCGGCGGCCCAACTCAGACCGAGTGGGACGATCTGTATGAACACGGACCCGGGCCTCATGAACAGGAGGTGAGTCAGGGCGGCGCCGTGGACGCCGAGCATGGCGTCGGCGGAGTCGAGGACGGCGAAGATGTCGGAGAGCGGGGTGTGTTTACGGGGGTTGAGGGTGACGACTTCGAACCCGGTTCGCCTGCAACTCCTTTCGACGTCTCTCAAGTTCAAGAGCTGCCGGGATTTGTTTCTGGTGAAGATTGCCATCGTCGGTTTCCGGCGAGGGGCCGGCGACGGTTTCTTTGTTGGTAGATATGCTTGGGCGAGGAGGGCTCGGAAGTCCTGTATCGTTTTGCCATTCCCTGCAATTCGGAACTCTATATATCAGAAAGAACAGAGTACGTTCATGAACCTGATTCATCCCCTATAATTCCGAGTAGTTTAAAATTCTGGGTTATTTTATTTGGTATGAATGTGTTTCAGATCATAGAGAAATTCTGGGTAATGTACTAATATCCAGATTCATAGTTTATCCGGAAGGAAGAATTTGTGATGGAGCGAGTCGTTCGTTCATTTATTCCCCTGTTTCTGACTTTTCATTATTTATGCTTTCTCAGCGTTTCTTTAGAAGTAGATATACGTGTCAGATCATTTGCTACCGATTATTGAATCTTCCAAAACAGTTCTTATTTCGTCTGTCAGCTTTTCAAGTGTCTCTGTTCTCCGATCGCTCCAACTAACGTATGTTTGCGTGTCTGTTGAGCTAATTAGCTAATGATCTCTTGTCCTCAGCATCACAAGATTTTCTGTTGCAATCTTGTTGCAATTCAGGAAAGCTTTGATGACTGCGATCAGTCCTAGTTGCATACGACAGAAAACTATGCCGTTTGATGACTGCTGCCATCAATTTCCCTACTATAAGTTTTTGCAGTAATTAAGACGATTATACGGTTCATCTTCTCCTGTTCATTCCTAAATTTGTGTCTACACGCGTCTTCTTTCCAAGAAAAGAAACAAAAGAAGAAAAGAGATGAGAAAGACTCACCGAGGGAAGGATCGACGGCGAGCTCGCCGTGGATTTTCATTCCGACGATGATTTCCGGGAAGCAATGAACGCGGGGGTCGCCGTCGAAATCCACGACCTGATGCTTAGTGAGCCTCTTCACGACGGACTCGTACTTGGTGAGCCACCATTGATGAAACTCCACGACGACGACCACCACCTCCCCTGCAAACCTCTCGATCGTCAAGTATAAAGGCAGCAGCCCGTCGTTGAACTCGTGGTACACGTTCCCGGTGTACCCTCCCGTCGATATCACCACCGCCGGTACGCGGTGGTTGACGTCGCACCGGCGGCGAGGGGAGAGAACGACGTCGGTTCCGTTGAGCGACGGCCTAATTAGCCGGAGCTCGTGGACGGTCTTCATGATCTCTGTTTCCCATTTTCTCGTGTAGGGTCGAATCCGTTCTTCTTCCCCCTTCGCAGTACTTCCGGCGTCGTAGAGGAGGATTGAAGACGATAACGAATCGGTTCTTACGTCGCCTTTCATGTAACAAATGTCGGTTCTGTAGTGGGAGCGATCGCAGCAAAGGATTCCCTTCTCGTTCTTGTACCTTCTTTTACTTTCCGCAGCCTTTCTTCCTAGAAAAAATTATCGCGAACGACGAAGGTTGTAATTTAATCAATTTCAGCTTCAATTGAATTCACGAAGATGAGAAAGAGAAGAAAATTAGAACAGGCCACAGTTTGTTGCATGAAAAAGGTACAAGCAGAGGATTAATTGATCCCCTGTTGACGAAAACAGGGGCAGCGTAAGGGATTCTCTGCTTACCATTAATGAAAGAGGAACAAGGGACGGGGGAGAAATCCCGACCATCTTCTTGAGCTTCGAGGACTGCTTGTGTCGATTTGAAGTGGGTTTTCAAAACGCTCTGTCGATCATATCTAATTCCAGTGATTCCTGCTGCCACATAGCAATCAAAACGCTCTCTTATTGATCATATTCTCAACTGATTCAATTCCTGCGTACGTACTGAGATCATAATCTTCAAGTAATTGTGATCAGAGGAGTCATCGTAATATGATTACCGATTCCCGGCGGTGGCGGCGGGCATGACAATCTGAGAACGGAAGCGGCGGAACAGAGGAAGAGGACGGAGAGAGCAGAGAATCGGAGTAGTGAAAAGATGGGTTTGCGTACGGAGGAGGATTTGAGGGGGAGTCGTAGAAAAGGAGCCTTGAATTCTCGAAATGGACGCATTCTGAGATAGAGAAATCGAGGAACAAATGAAGCTACGCGAGGCTTGTATAGTTGTATGTGTTTCCTTCCCCTATTTATTTTCTTACGCTTCATGCAGACTTACGTTAGCTCCCCTCGGATAATCACTGGTTTCAAAGCTGACAAAGTTTGAAGAGAATTATTCTGGTCATAAATTGTGGCTGGATGCTAACTGCACTCGTTCTTATGGGCGCAAACCTATACACGTTTTGATTAAAACAGGAGCCAAATTGAAGGTGTCATTCATGAGCAGCTTAGAAAAATACCTTAAAAAATTAAAACTATTGACAATAAATTTGATGTATCAAATAATCAGCGAGAATTAAATACCACCGTGGTGCTAATGATGCATAACTTTGGTGAACCATACACCAAATTTTCTATTTTAACAAAGTTAATTAATAACTCACATGATTCAACTGTGACTAATCTTTTCTTTTTACTGGGTACTCATTGCTCCGCAGCAAAAAAGCAGCAATTTTGATCACTTCTATAAAAAGAAGAGATGATCATATTAGTTCACCAATGGAAACTAATTTATTTTTATTTATTTGATATGTACTTATGTGGGATCTGATTGATCTCATTCGAGATGCCATTTTATTTGTATTCTGGTATTTTTTCTTTTATAAATCACTTAAGCTGTCTATTAACTACAACTTCTCCCTAAATTAATCTATAATGCGGTGATTGTTACTCTTGGGTGACTGATAACAGCATTATTCTTTGCCGAGAGGCACCTGTGGTTCACCAAACTCTCAAGATTTGTAGTGTGTTGTGACAACTCTAAACAGATTACGTATGATACACCTGAAAATGTATACTAGGACAGTTTCAGTTGGTAGATTTATAATTTTCATTGACTTGCTTTATCAGTTTAATTATGAAGTTCTGATCTTATTATTTAAGTAATACTGTTTTCATCAGCAAAACCAAACCTCCGGCAGTCCAAATTAAGCTTTCAGCTTTCAAAACAATTCGTCAGACCTCTATTGAACTCCGTTGCTGCTATAAAATCATATATTGATAGATGTGACTGTTGTTGTTGATGCGCATGCATTACCTGGTTAAGTCTTTATTTGGGTGCTGAGAAGTAATCAGTTATTATTAGCTGCCTGATAGCGTCTGGGGAACTGGTTAAGTCATTGAAGGAAGATATATATAAAAATGGGTAAAGCCAGTTTTCATGGTGCAGAAACTGCTTTAATTAATATTGTGCTCGACGTTATTGCTGAGCTCGAGCTTCTCTAATTATGGGACTCATGCATCTCTTTCTTGCAGTTGCAAAAGGTGGGAAAGAAAAGGTGGCTTAGGAACTTCCCACACATGCATCGGTTTTCAAACCACAGGAATACGAGTTAGTTGATGAGAATAACTGAGGCTGCAAAAGTGAGACCAAATAGACCTCAAATTAACTCATTTTTCTAATTTGAAGGATCTATCTTATTTTCTTTAAAGGATCGAAGTCTAGTTATCCGTTCAACCTTTTAATAAGATTACAGACCAGCCAGAGAAGTATATATAAGAATGTCATTTGGATACGATGCGGAGGCAAAAAAAATAATGGAACTAAATGGTAATGAACTAAGATCCATCGTCACTCTGGAACTTTTTAGTTGTGGTGGAATGCATTTCTGCTGTGTAGTAGAAGCAGCTCGGTTTTTTATCCTCTTTGCGCATCTAGTTTTAACAAGTATAAAAGAAGAAACTACTTCACAGTTTACAGTGCTCTCATAATACAAATTACATAAGAAATTTTTAAACGCCTCCCATAACTTAATTCACGCTGTACATGTTTAGCTTACTTAACATCCTAAGCTCCCCTTCTATTTACCTTCTCTTGTCTATGGATTCTTCATTTTACGATGAGTCAAGCTCTTAATAATTCTATACACCTCCTCCAAAGAATTCAAGAGACCAGCACAGAGACTTGCTTTCGTCTGCCTTGGGAATAATCAATATAGTTTCGTCTACCATGGCTCCGAATATTTCCCCAAGAATTTTCTACTTGCAGCAGGTGGGTTTCCCCAGCCTTCCCCCATCAGTATAAGTTCAAGACGGACTATCAACTTCTCCAGGGCATCTCTTTCTATAGCTGCAGTAGTGGCTGGCAGCGTTTCTTCGGCAGAATCCTGTAAAAGAGACATTTTCTTCAGAGCTTTTAAAAAATTGCTCTTGATCAATGCCACTCAAGAGTTTTCCTGAATGTAGCTCTTAATCATCCACTGTGAGGCAGATCCTACTAGTGGCAACTACCATTCCTGAAAGATATTTATTCTAGAGAAAACTCAGTTTACCTTGCTGACCAGATACTGCTTGAGGTACTGAAGAGATTCCTTGTAGAATCCACAGTGGTAGAGAAGAACACCATAATCTCCAAGTTCTTGAGAGTCAAATCCCAGAAGAATAAGGCGTTCACAGGCTGTCAAACAAAAGTATTTGCTTACGTCCAACAGAAAAGGAATAAATGAAGATATCCTCATGTTTCCTTAAAATCGAGAAGTGATAGATCTCCCAGTAGACTGGTCAAACATGATTAAATTGAGGACTATGATGTTGATGTCATTATGCATAATATCTTGATTTTAAACTCGACGTGTAAGCTAGCTTTCAAAGAAGTCCTCCATCTTGTGAGACATTTAAACTTGCTTTCTACTTAGTAATATTGAAAAGCTAATTTGTTAGCCGAGAAATATCATATAACCTGCTAAAGCACATCGCATGTCTCCAAACTGAACACTAGTCCACACCCCACGACCAAGCCTATGTTGAGCTGCCTTAGCAGATGCAACCTCAAGCCCACTGCTAGTTTAAAACACTGTTAAATTTAGAAGTATATGAAAGCACAATAGCTCCAAAAGTATAGTACCCAGAATGTTTTCACCTCATATTGTTGTATGAGTCCAATACCCCTTCACCCATGGCAGGTCCCATGATGCAGGTCGCAGCTTGGGCTGCTGCCAAGAATAAACTTTTGCCATTATCAATCGGGAATGGCCAGAAGGCATGCTTAAGGTTCTTCAAAATCTGTGAGCTTGTTACACAGTTTGGATCCAATGAGGAGGCTTATCAATAAAAGGAGATGAAGGAAATAACAGTAGGGAAAAATGATAAGTGGATGACAAAGAAATTATCGAGTACAAAAAGGAAAAACCTCAGGGGACTCCTAGTATAAACTTGTCTAATTATTAAAATTAAATCTACCACAAAAATTATTGACGTGGAAACTCCTGCTATGAGAAGTTGTTATTAAGATTAAATGTAAAAAGAGAGAATTTACAAAAAGGCCATAGATATGCTGCAATCTCATGCTCCTAGTCCTTTCATAATATTAACAAACCTTGAGAAAGAACATTTGTTATCTGATAAGCTGTATTCGACATAGTTATCACAAAATCAATGTTTTACTCTGACAAGTACGAAAGAACATTTGACCTCTTATTATTCATATCGAGAAGTGGTTATCACTAAATCATATTTTCCATGCACAGCAAAAGACCCTCTACTGTAGAATGGCACAATAAGAGAGTATTCTCCATGAAGACTATCCAACTCTCATGGTCATTTGTAGAACATGAATTTTGCTCTTCCAAAACGATGCAGTTAAACAACAATCTACTACGTTTATGAATGTAAATATCTTGACTTGAGAACATTACACCTTTACTGCAGAAGTTTCACATACATTTGTTTTGATAAGAATGTAACATAAAAATAGGACCATAAGTTACCTCTTACCAAAACTATTAATTTTGTATAGTCACCACTCTGCACTTTTCATTTTTTTTTTAAGTGGTGAGTTTTTAATTGAAAGTGATTAACGGGTAAGAAACAACATCTGAAAGAGAAAAATCAATGGGATGCAACATCCACTGCAGAACAACTCCAAGGGAAATTAAGTATATAGAAATTTGTTCTACGTTTGTAACCTCGGTAACAAGCTTACCTCGATCAGGAGGGATTCTGATGTAAGAATATGAAGATCATCAGACCGTTTACTCTTTTGCTTACGGTATCCTCTTGGAAGGTTGACAGCATCTAAGGGATGGTAAATCTCGGCATCAAAATCCAAAAAGTCCCATAGTCTTAGCAACTTTAGCATCTCCGAGTAAATAAGTGAAAGCATAGCTGCAGACCCTGATCGACGAGTCAAAACCTATTCAGCCAGTAATGTAGTCAAGCCAGATCGCCACACTTATGATTGTGGTTTTGTAAATTAAGAAAAAGGTCAAGGAAGGAGTTCATACAGAATGAAGGTATAAGGGCCGTGTATCTGCCTGATTGGGATCAGCTCTTCGGAAACCCTGTTACAGAGGAACACATCGGCAGAGAAAAAAACCCGTCAATAGCGCAACGCAATTTTGTTAATAAAGAAAATGGAGATATTTTAAACAGAGGATATCATTAATTACAGTCGTTAATTTTTATGAGAAGCGAGTCATTGTTCAAGACTACAGTAGCAACGATGTCTCGTGAGAATTGAGAAAACATTTCCACAAACAAGAAGAAGATTGACATACGTACGTGGTGAACGTAGAAGTAGCGCTCCAAGTTGCCGAGGAAAACTTCAGGGGAGGAACCCGCAGGGGGCAAATAGAGAGGGCAAAACCCCATGGAGAGATCAATCAATCTTTCGACAAACGCGTCAACCGGAAGTGGAACCGACGAATGCGATACCAAGGCGTCATCCTCCGCGGCTATGTGCAAGGCAGCTTTCCCCAGATCCACCCCGCGGTTGATGACTATGCTCGTTTCTCTTTCAACTGACGAGAGGAGCCCAATTTCAGAGCAGAACGCCCCACGCGCGGCCTGATGAGTAACGGCAGTGAGAAACTCTGTGAGAATTGTTTTTTTTTTCAAAAACAATCCACATTTGCCAAAATGATATACCAAAGAAGAGAGGCGAAAAAATTTACTCTGGCGTGTCGAGTGTCGCCGCCGGAGGCGTCAAGGGCATCATGACGTACGAACCCAAGATCGCTCTCTACTCTAACGCAGTGGCAGAGAATAGCAGAGGAATTGAAGAGGTATCTAAAGGGGTGTTTGAAGGAAAAACTGCAAGAAGCAGAGTAATTTATACCAGAGGAAGGAGGAACGAAGCATAAACTTGTCATCATTTTAGATATTGAATTCCTTCCTTGATGAAATGAAGAAAGAAAACGTCAACAAAAACGATCAGCATACCAAAATCTTCTAATGCAATTTGTGAATAACCCGCAAAAAATCGGTTGGGCGGCGAACGAACACCACTAAGATATTTTGTGTTGATCTTTCCACTGGTATTTTGTCGTGAACTTCCAGAGTGGTCCTCAAGCTCCTGGAGACGTTTCGCTTGGAGCTTCCGGAAGATTCTTTTTATTGTTTTACATTATGAAGATAATAAACGTGGCCAATTATAATACGTCACAGGATCATTCCTGTTTTTTTCAGCGAATTCTTATTTAGAGTTTTAGTCTTTAGAATGATGGAGAATGATGATTTTGAGTCCCGGCTTGTATATGAGAACATATGAGAAATTGAAGCAATTAAAAAAATATGAGCATACGTAATCGCTGGGATGTGCACCGAATTTGGTTACTGTTAGTACTGGATAAATGGACTTGTTGCAGCAGGAACCGTGCATGAGGCCTACCAAATAGCTAAATTGTGATCGACCAACATGAGTTTGACTCAACAATTTAATGTAAGGTCAAGCCCTAGTTTAAGAAATGTGATGGAATAAGGTTGCATTACGTGTGAAACATGAAGATCATCACTCAAATCTTAATTGATGTTTTGGATCACTCAAAGAGAAGTGCATGAAACATAGCACGACACATGGTGCCAAATCAACCCAACTGGTTACTATTAATAATTAGAGTAATGCTATGTGCACCTACGAGAGTACACTATTCTATTCGGGTACTCTGATGTTGATGTATAACTTTTGCTTTATTATTAATTTCCAGTCTAGAACTCGAAGTGATAACTATGCATCCACGTCAGTGGGGTACCCGAATTGGGTACCGTCATGGGGGCCAACAACATTAAACTAACCACACGGCATGATACTAACCGAGTTACGAATCACAATCTCAGAAAGTTCCTTTTGGTATCTCATGACTCATGATGCAAATATAGTCAAGACTCACTTCGATCCTGTGGAGGCTCGTGTAAGCTTTGATAAATTTTTGAGACTATATTGGTTCAAGACTTGGTGAGAGTAAAAAAAGAAATTATTGGGTGAAAAGATCAACTCAAGATCACGTATAAGTCTTGAAGACAATTTTTATAATTATAAGGAACACTTCAATGTGTGAACTTTGCAATGTATGACAGCAAGCACCCCATTCCAATACTGACTCACTGAATATTGGGTATTGACGCAAACTAAGGAACACTGCAGAACAGACTCAATTCCGTAGCCTTAGAGTAAAAGCCTGTAAAGATAAAAGAAGCTCCTTCAGTTTTTTCTTGATCTCAGCATCAATGAGGTCTCCATTGCTATCAAAACGCCCCGGAGGATTGTGAACACTAATAAAAACCTCAGGCTTATTAATGAAATGAAGATCAAGATAGACTCCAATTTGACGTAGATGATACTGTGAGCGTGTACCAGCAGTGCCACCTGAAGCACTTATGATAGCAGCAGCCTTGTCTGCCCAAACATTTGGACGTCTAGATGCCCAGTCAATAGCATTCTTCAAAGGGGCTGCACAACCAAAAACAATAACTGTATTAAGAAAAATTATGATTACCAAATGGTAATGATACTAATCAGTGTTTTAAAAACTGAACTGTCAGACGACTGCCAGTTTCAACTATCCCAGTTTGACTGAATTGGACCATTGGTTTAACGGAAGAGTGTTTTAACAAATCCAAATAAGATCGGCTCGACTCAACCCAATATCAGAACCCGGTTAACCTTAAAACCATGAGCCAGTTGGTGTGGTCTGTCCTGAAATTTGACTTTAGGCCGGCCGTTTTGATTTTGATAATATTGGTGGTACTAAAGATCTAGTGTTTAGACTTGACATTTTCCTTGTAATTCATCTTTTCTCATAATAAAATAATTAAAGAAAAATTATATAAGTATTATGTGAGATTAATTTGGAGTTTTACATTGTGCCGTGACAATGTAATTGGTGGTCCAAGTTAAAAAGAGAAAATCAAGGGTTTAGGATTTACCCATAATATAGAAAGATCATATTTTATTAAAAATAAATCTTATCTCCTAATTTATCTCTTCCCGTGGCTGCAATACTTTACAATACTTATATCACCACTCATAATAAAAACAAGAAAAATAATTTCAATATTGTTATATTTTATTGTGAGTTTTTACATCCAGAAGTGGCTATCCTCATGACAACTTAGTTGACAATCCAAATAAAGTCTAGGATTTAGGCTATCCTCATGACAACTTAGTTGACAATCCAAATAAAGTCTAGGATTTAGGCTTACCTATAGAATATAGGAAGTGTTCATACTTTATCTCTTACGTGGACTGTCAACGAAGACCCCACATTACAATGTAAACCCTCACAGTATAATTTGGAAGTACGCATATCACCACTCTAAAAACAAATAAATAATACAAACATGAGAGAATAGGTTAATGGGAATATAAGTTTAAATAGAATCAGAAATTTTTATTTGATAAAACTTTTAAAAATAACTTATTTATTATTTATTTGTTTCTTTTATATACAAATAGTTGAGTAATAAATTAAAAGAAAATGCTACTATATGTTAATCTAAACCATTGATGCTTAGAGTTTATCTTTTAGAACATAAGATTTTATAAAATAATTTTTTTATATTTTTAAATGCTTAAATTAATATATATGGTGTAGCTAACATTATTGTAAAATAAAAAAAAGTTTTGAATTAAAATTTAAGATTTTATAAAATAAAAATATATTATTTTTTTAAAAAAATTATTAACTTATCATATACGTGGGATGCCTAGAGTGTATCTTCAGAATTTAATATTTTATAAAATAAAAAATATATTATTATTTTTTAAAAAAAATTATATTGACTTGTAATGTACTCCGGCATAGATGCAACTAGCATTACTCATGGAGCCAAAAAGTATTCTGTCGTACACAGCAACGAAAACTTCTCACCAAGTTACCCAAAGGAATGAGGATAATAACAACCGGGAATATCCAAAAGGAAAGGAACAAGAAGGTTTTACCAGAGACAGAGTAGTTATATTCGGGGGAAGCAAAGAGAACGCTATCTGCTTCCAGAATTTTCCTGCGGAAGGCTTCCACAACCGGCGGGTAAGTTCCGGCGACCTCGAGATCAGTGTTGACGAAAGGAAGAGCATCGATTTCCACATACTCTATGTGCATTCCGGGGATAGACTCGGCGCAGATTTGTGCGGCTGCATGATGCAAATGGGGTTTGAAATAGAACAGAGGCTGCTGAATCGATTAATCTATTTGGGGGAGGAAAATGAGTGGAACAATCGAGGGATAGAGGCAGAATTGGATTCGTACGGGAGAAAAAAACAAGAGTTAAAGCTAGGGAAATACAAGAGATTTACCCGAGCGAATGAGGCCGCGGTTGTAGGAGGCTCTGCGTAGAGACCCGCAAAGAGCTGCGACCGTGATGCTAGGCTGCGTAGCTCCTATGCTGCCCGCCATTCCTAATAACAACTTCTCCGCTGTCGACTAATAGAGCAGTTTCTCGAATGAAATGTTCTGTAGGCAGGAGAGCACGCTGAGGAAGGTAAGAGAGGGGGGAGGGAAGGGGAAGATGTCTCTATATATATATTCAAGTAAAATTACATCTTTTAGTAAAGAGTAATGATATATGTACGAAAAGAGATACCTTAGACTTTATACATTCTAACACGGATTGCAACATGGCAATCCCTGTGGCCACAAATCCTTGTCATCGTCTATTCCAACGAAAATATTTTGCGACTTCTTCATCTTCCTCTCGAGTCTTCTTTACTCTTTAGATGTTACATTTCCAAATCCTCTATAGCTCCTTCCAATTTAATCATAAAAGGGGATTCTAAATGATAATTGAATGACCAATATAAACTTAAAAATGAAGTAAGCCGCAGCTCGTTAACTTAGTTCAACACATTTTAATGTTGAAGTCGAGCTTGGAAGCCTTTTGCTGATCGGGCTGTTGAGGCCGAGTAATTTGCTGAAGAGACCTAACTAGGACACCCTGACAAGTCCAGCGGTACCTTTTTGTTCAACTAAAGATAAACCAGCGTGTTCCACTCTAGTGCCTTTCGTTTTGTGTCTTTGCTGAATCTGTTGTGAGATTGGTTACTATTATCCACAAAAGATTCAGTACTATAGCCTCCTGCGGAAAATTTACCAGATCATGTATGATGATACATCTATCATATCCCCACATTATTTTGACACACCGAATGCCTTATATTAGGTCCTCGCGCAACATGGCTATCACATCCTTCCTGGTTCATTGTGAGATGTTCGACATTATATATGTCCAAGGTTCCTCGGAGTACATACAAGCAACATGAACCTTGTAAACAGCCAAAGTTGACAAGCTTAAAGACAATTATTACAAAATGTGCTAAAGATCAATCACTAATAAATACTAATGAATTGGAAACTAGAAACAAATAAATCGTCAATAAAAGAGCACTACAAAATAATCAGGCTCCTCAATTGTCCTTTGATTCACTCATATTCTCAGCAGTCAGAACTCTCTTCTGCTTGAGAGCCCTCTTACAAAGAGTACAAAAGGGTGGAACAGTAGGATGGGCACAAAAACAATCCTGCAATTCTATGGAATGACAGTCTTGTACACACTGGTTGTCACTGCGGTGGGAAAATGTCATTTGCCACAGTATGAGAATGCGTACTAAACTATGCCAAAAATTATTCTACCCTTGATGCGACCTTCCCTGCTTCGTTCTAATCATTCTTTTGAGGGCTGCAAGCCAGAAGTTGCACTCATCCCAATCACTCGTTGTTAGAAGCACCTGCCAGCAAGAAATTGAAGTCGAATTCAAATGGCATAAAATGGAGCATATCCTTTGTTTTCTGTTACATCACCAAGAAGTCTGATTATAGAGATGTATACCTGGATATGTAATGCTGAAGAAAAATCGCCAGCTTCCAGCGCTTGGCAAAGCTGGCCTAGCTTTGACGCAGCATTTGGAGAAATGTCCCCACTATTTAGTTTTGCAAACAAAGCACCAATCTTCTTTGAATTGTCATCTATCTCACGCTTTTTGGCAACACCAGCTGCTGGACCCCCCAAAATTTCGGTTGTCTCATTGTATAGCCGTGTCAATGTTGCAATCACAGGCTTCAACTCAGCTGGTTGCACAACAATCAAGTAAGACCAGATGCATAATTTACACTTCAGGAAGATGGTGATCATGATTTAAATCTTATGACCGATTGAAAACAACAAGATACGAGACGAGACAAACGTGCTTCACACCTATTTGAAGATAAACAAACATATATATTGGCTGATAAGATAGCTCCAGTACCTGGAACTTTTGAAGTGTCAACAGTCTGCACTGTTGGTGGTGGGGCCGGAGGGGCTGCAAGTGGTTGCACGGATGCTTGCTGTGTGGGACTTGGAGGTTGAACAGGAGCCACACCAGGTCTTGGAGTAAAAGCTGGATTACTCACTGGCATAAAACCCCTAGGTGCAGGCATAGACTGGGACAACTGCACCCCAGTAAGAGGACCAACCTGAGATGGTGGAGCAGCAGCAAATGAACTAGGTCCAGGAGTACCAGTTAAGTATGTTGACGGTGCAGGAACTCCTTGCTGCCAAAAGTGGGAGAAGAATGAGTGGAGGCAAAATCTCAAGAATAAAAGGAGATGGTATTGCACATGCTTCAAAAGGTGAGAATACGAACAGGATACAGCTGGGATCCCAAAGTAGGTTGCTGATACTGCTCCACATTTTTCAGCACAGGAGGTGTTGAAGGAATGAAAGGTCTAACAGCAGGCTGTGCAGTGGCAGGAGAAGGGACAAAACTTGTCTGTACAAAATCATATGAATAGGTTTGGTAACTCTTATAAGATAAACAAATCCATCTTCCTTAGATAATAACGTGCCACAATATATATAAAATGTTCTACTGCTAAGCACCAAAGATCTCATTAGATAACCCACAAATTGCTGTCATGTAAGTCGCACAAATTTTTTTATCAAACTACCTATGTGACATTTTCACCTTTCAACGGTGAATACAGAACAACAGAGCATAAATATCCAACTATACAAAAAGACCTGAAATAGTAAGAGATTTTTCCCCTTGAACGTCTCATGTAAAACAAGATAAGAACGGAAAGGGGGACATTTTTCAGGATGACTACCTATCAAGAATCCTCGCTCTAATTGTGCAATGTACATTTCTCTGTTCGTGTTGGTCATAGAAAAAGGATTTAGACATCATAATAGTGCATTGCTTTTCATTAAATTACGATAAATGCCGTTTACTCCTAAAACTCATGTATACATGAAATAAAGCTTCTTTCTTATGCATGAGGCGTAAAAAGCCAGTATAAAAGGATAAAACAAAGAAGCTCAACACCAAGTACATGTATCTTTGCCGATTAACCAATTTCTAGATGCTGGGGTAGATCCTAAAGAGATCCCGCTTCCTCATGAATTTATCTTGAATCGGGATCTTTTGGCTCAACTTTATCCAAGTTTTGCTGAGGGAGCAACCCCATTTTTCACGGCAAAACCTAGTTTTAGAAACAAAGATAAAATGCTGCAAGATTTATGAGGATTACCTGTGGAGCCTGAGAGACCTGAGAGGGGACAAACATACTGGGAGACTGAGATGGATGAAAAGTAGTCATATAGTCTGGTTTCTTAGGCTGTACTGGCTGATGCTGCGCAACATATGATGAAGAGCCAAATGGTTGTTGATAGACTTCATAAGGACTGCCTGGGATGTTTGGGCTCTGTAACTGAGTTTTATCCTAGAAAACAAATTAATAATAAATTAAGAATGATGTGTCACTTTCAAAGAAGTATCTTTCAATTTTCTTTTTTAAAAAATATAAAAACAGATATTGTAATTCTTTCCATTCTTACTCTTAATCAAATTCTTATTATCCTTGAAAAATTATTTAAAATAACCGGTGACATTCCAGAAAAAACACCTGATAATAGTGCTGAGATGGATCAGCTAAATCAAAACCAGGTTGATCAGCAGTATAACTCGATTGTGTTTGGGCCTGACTGTGATCATAAGGCATTGATTTTGGTGCTTCCTCCCCTGCAGAGGTGTGATTTTCACTTAAAATAAAGGCAAGATGCAACTCAGGAGACATGCTGGTAGATAACTAGATTAATAGGGAATAGGCGACTGGTTTAGCACAATTAGTGATATGGCAGAAAAAAATATTGATTAGGGTTATCATTTCAAATATTAAAAAAAAAAAAAGTGACAAAGTATACTTCACCAAAATAAACCATTCTATAAAAATTCTCCTAAACTTTAGCTGCTATAGAAAAGCAATCAACAAACGCAAGAAGCCACTAAGAGACTTACAATATGTGCATTTATAGCATCAAGAGAGCTACAGAGACATTTTTCTTCTGACAAGAAAAAAGCTAACTATTATAGAGAACAAACGTATAAACATCTGAACAATAAGAAATACATCACATTATAGCAGCCCTATCCACTAACCCAGATGCCTACATGATTTTCCACAATTGGCTTTAGCCATCAATAAAAGCAATTTTATATCACCCAGCAATCAAATACAGCAAAGCGATTTATATTATTATCATTACAACACAAATTCAAAACCTCAGTGGCTAATTTTAACATATTTAAATTTAACTTTCACTTCTGTGTTTTCTCATTTAAACAAGAGTGGCCTATTCTTTGAACGAACTAGAATAATCCTTAATACTGATTTACTAGAGCATAAAGTGCCACCATGTCAGTATTCTTCTTGTTAATAGAGATCTAACTAGTACTTCTGCCTTAATTTGCATTCACGATAAATTCTAATCATATCTAAGCCCATATCTTACTCCTGGTATCTTCTTTAACTTTAGTTTTTAAACTAAGGTACCCTTCTCCCATTCCAAAATAAAACGTGCAAGCATCATTTACCAATCCAATAGCATGTCCTAACATCTTCTGCAGCAACCCATAGATAATAAAATCCGTCCAAATGTAGCAAGCTAGGAGAAGCTTTATCATGAATTTCGTTATAAGAAAGGCATTGTTGTTGAAACCAATCAAAATTTATCTACCTTCAGTGGACAAAGCAATACGATTTCTTAAGATAGAAAGCTCATGAGACGAGTTATCTGTCCCTAAAAGTTTTAAATACTCCATTGCAGTGGTAACTAGCCCTTGGCTAGCTAGCAGTTCTGCATAATTCTCAACAAGCTTGGACACTGATGGACTAAATCGCTTCTGTCCAGTTGCTAAAGCAAATATAATAGTCTTTTCCATCAAATCCTGCACATACACAGTTCCTCTTCTCAATCTTATAGTCAAACCGAAATAATACACACGAGCATGGCAAAAGAGAACAAAGTATCACCTGCAGCAGGTCCACGTAACTTCGACCTTCTTGGTCACTCTTAATGCTCTGTGACCAAATTTCAACAGTTTTATCAATATTTCCAGCACAAATATAGCATAGAGTCGCAGCAAGTGTGTTTCCAGCAGTCATCAATCTCGATGCAAGAGTATCACATAAAATGGTCCATTCCTCTCCCTGAGCAAACTGTTTAGTGACGGTAGATAAACCAGGTAAGATACTTGCAAAATGCAATTTTTTCAAATAAAAACAATGACTTCCATCACAAGTGAGAAAAAATGTTACAAGCAAATAGACAAGACATTAACAGAGAGAAATTTTTAATGGCAGATAGAAAAAGCATATATTTGGTATATATAAAAGAATTATTGACCAAATTTTTTAAGTTGCTGTGTCCATAGAGAATGAAAATATAATAGATTATTGTTGTCAGAATTAAGAAAAGGAGATTGTTTTCCTATATCCCATGAGAAACACCAAGAAAACAAATTGACTCCATGAGCCCAGGATAAAAAAAATGAACCATATTATCTTATTAATTAATAGCATACTATAAGGACACATTTTCTAAAACATACATTGAAAGACATATTGTTCACCTATTTCAACTCAGTTCAAGAATATGAACCACAATTTGGTTTCTGTTCATTTCCATTGTATGCATTAATTGGTGAAATATTGATCAGACTAAACTTCTTTCTCAAATATGTCAATCATTTGTCTCATAAAAAGCATTTTGAAATTAATCCAACCCAGGGCACAAAAAGCTGCAACATATAATGCTTCCACAGCTAAAACATCTTTCCAAAAAACTTCTAAGGCATTTCATACACTAACATGGTGGGTAAACATACAACAAATGCATGCACAAAGATAGTGGAGTGAGTAAAACACAACAAATATCAAAACATGCAGACTATATAACATTCTAGACTCATAAAATTAAATACTTACTGAACACAGAAGTGCCAATGTTTCTTCCCAGGAATTTAAGGATCTCGTGTTTACGAGCTTCATAAGGTCGTTGTTTACCATCGCAGAAACAACCTGAGAAGACATTAATTTAAATCATAAAATCGACTCCTGAAGACATTAAGGTACTATATTGCATTGTAAGATAAAAATGGCATTGAAATTTGTAATTTGTATAAGAACATTTGCTACTTTGTGTTATCTAGCCATTGACAACAATAAACAAAATGGAGAAATGCTAGCTGCACCTAGGCCGCAGTACCTATCCGACATACATGACGTAATCAGCCAATAGGAAAACTTTAAAAATAATAAAATATTATTTATTTTATAAAATCATAAATTCTAAAGGATAAACCCTAGGCAACTGTGTTTCGGATTGGTTGGTTACATCATGTACGTCCGATAGGTACTGTGCATGGGTGCAGCTAGCATTTTCCAAAAAATATATACATATATACAACCTTTAAGTATGAACAGTGGCTCTTCTTGAGATACTGATCCCGAGTGCTCTCCCACAAGGATGAACCCCCAAGATGAGCAATCACCAATGCATCGGCTGTTCTATTAGCAGACAAACACAATGAAACTGCTGTCTTGTAGTCCCCAACAACTAAAGCACGTTGGATATCCCCATCGAGTGAAGAATCAGTTTCCTCAACAATTTCATGTCCTTCATCCCCATTGGGTACAGAACCACTTTCAGCCACTAAGCCATCACCAGGCGACACAGAACTGTCTGCTTTAGGGCTTTGCAGGTTATTGAAGAAATCTTCTCCATTGTCAATGGGGAGAGAACTCTCAGCCAATCCATTGGTCGCTTCAACACTTCTTGCCCTCTCATCCAAAGAGAGAACATTGTCCATCTCTTGGCTAAGTTCATTTTGCAGATTATCATCATCTTCAGCAATTGGCGCACTGAAACCCAAGTGAGAAAGAAGCTTTGTCCTTGCTGTTCCTTCTTCCTCAAACATAACCTTTAGGAAGCCCCAAGTTCGCCGGTCATCCTCAGACCTGCTTCATACAATACAAATACAAGAAAAAAAACATAAGAGGGTCAACAAACATTAAAGAATGCAACATATCCACTTCATGAATGACCTACTCAGACTCTTGTGATTTTCTCTCGCATAAAACCCTCAGCGAAAACTTTTCTCCATTCTGTACTGCAGCCTCGAATTCAGCTGATCGGTTCACTAAATTGAGTTCTGTAACTACATTATGCACATAGACCTGAGAAAGAATTAAAAGTCAATTAGACACCACAGGAGAGAATCCAAAATAGAAAAGCCAAAGTTGAAACAGTTACCTCTGAGTTTGACATTGATTGACTAGGGTGAAATGAAACAAGCTTGCCACCAAAACCAAAAGACGCCCCCACAGGGCGCTTCAACCACTTTGGTGCTCTTAGATGAACTACAAAAGGATGATAAGGTGAAATGACAATCAGCAAAAATAATTTGCGGTATAGAACTTTCCATGTCTAAGCAATCTAGCAAATCCTTGGGCGAAACTCATTAAAACACATCCAATTGGATTTTTTTCCAGCCCAGACCACCTGTCTTCTGCTAAGAAATTGATTGGACCAAATTTTCTCCCTAGCATCCTCAACAGAGATATCCAATATAGAATGATAATATAAAAGGAAATAACATAAACAATCAGAGACAAATCCATGACAGATTCAATTACTTGATTTCTGAATTTAACAATTTCCTTTAATAGTTCATACATAAACATGTCCATGCAATGGTGTTGAAGGAAATGTTGGAACGTCTTCATTACAAAGAAATCAATATTTGTTCAAGTTTCAAACATGTGACATTCCAGAAGTTTCAAAGAGCAGAACAGCACAAATAAAAATCATAATTCTGAGATCCAAGGAGTATAATAGCACAAAATTTGAACAATTTTGAATTCATGAAGTAGACAAGAGTAAAGGTAAAGGAAATTATGATTCTACATGACAAATTAGTACCTCCAGTAGAGCCAGAACTTGATAAAGTGCCAGCCAACTCACCCTCTGCAGATGCCAGTCTGGGACAAGCCTGCAGTAACAACAACAAAAAGAAGTACTCTTCGCATAAAATGGTATCCAAAATAAAAAAGAAAAAGAATCAAGTATAGGAAAACGCCAATAAGTAAAAGACAGCAAACATAGTCATACCTCCATATTGTATATACCAACTTTCCCATCAAAAGATGATGCCGAAATTACTCCCGGTATCATAGGATACCAGTGTATATCAAAATTCCAATTGGTCCCAGGAGGCAATTCACATACCATCTGCAAAAGTTAAACATCAGCAACCATCCTGAGATGACAAGAAAAATACTTGAGAAGATCATGGTACTGTCTCCAACAAAAAAAAGGATAAAAGGCTACATTCAAAGACAGTAAAAATGAAAAAGAAAAAGAAAGACAAGTCCCATACCTCTGCATGTGTTGTGTCCCAACAAATTGTTCTATTATCTTTGGCACAAGTAAGCAGAAAGGAACTGTCACTGGGACACCATGACATTGCAAGCACACCTAGTAGCCAAAATATAGGAAGTCTGCAATTAATTAAAAGCTAGCAATCAAAATGTAGAAAGTTTGACATATGTAAACAAAGACATGTTTTATCTTCTCCTATATAATACCACACAGGAGAGAATACACCTTTTTTTTTTACATAACACATTCATTTTTCGTTGATGAACAAATATGAAAAGAAAGAAAAAAAGCCTAACTTACAACATTTAGATAAGCCAATATAATCTTTAAACAACGGATTTATAATTAAGCATCCAACTACATTCCTCTAGAGAAGGGCATATTACTTTAAAAGGTACAGAAATTTGATATATTGAAAGAATCAAGACTAGCGCACAAGAAAACAAAAGCAGTTTATAACTGCAATGACCAATTAGTGGGAAAAGCAAAATCCTTTAAATCATAATATCAGTCGGTGAAAATTTCCAGCTGTAATATCAGCACACCTTCAATTTCAAAAAAAAAAAAAAAAAAGCACACCTTTGGTATGGCCAACAAACTCTTTGACTGGTGAAATCGTGTTCCTCACATCCCAAAACTGGATATAAACAGTCAAAAGTTAATTAACTTGACCAAAATCACCATCATACCAGAAAAATAACATTAATCAGCAATAACAAGAAGAATGTTGCTTACACTCAAAGAAGGATGGCTGTCATCATCAGAAGCAACAATAAGGTGGGTGGCATTATCAGGATGCCACTGCAACACTGAACATCGCCTACGTTTAGAATCTGAAAAACTGTTGTAGATGTACAAAGAATTCAGCCATTACAGCTCTCACAGAACACTTAACTGACCATAGTAAATAGCTTGAACATTTATTACTGGAGTGAAATCCCAAGGGAACCAAAAGTTATAACTTGCCTTATCACTGGTTTCTGCCGTTTTAAATCCCAAATTACTGAAAATTTACAAAAGAATTTATCAAATTCAAAGTGCAAATAGCATCAAAATAATCAAATTAACCAATGAACATGCAATTACCAGTCACTCCATTGTAAGAAGTGGATGCTAGTATGTGTTGAACTTTGTGGTTCCATGAAAGAAAAGACACTTCATCTTGCGCACCAGATCCTGAACTCTGCAGAAATTTGACAAACTATGTAAAAATATTGAAGAAAAAGGTTGATTCTTACCCAAACAAATTTTCCTTTTGAATTTTTGAATTGCTTTTCATTCAAAAATAATGGTGAATACGACCAAAAAGGAAAAGAAGGCTCAGGATTGTGACATGAGGAGTGAGAGACCAACTGTTGTATGGACCCCTTAAGTTCTCTTGTAGCCCTTTATTAGGGGCTGTAAATTTCTTAACACATGAATGAAATTCACAACTTTCAAAAAAAAAAAAAAAAGTGTGAGAGGAGAACAGTTTCCACTACAACTAGCATGCAGTTGACAATCTCTTCAGGCAAGAAATCTGAGAATTGAGGGCAGAACATTTCTCACTACACCTAGGCAGCAGTTGACAACCTCTTCAGGCAAGGAATCTGGAGTACTGCTTCTTAAGGACATGTTGCCTCAAAAACAACTAGGGAGCAGATGACAACCCTAAACTCATACATGTACATATGAATACATAAATACTTACTATGCTTATTTATCTACACAAAAACAATTACAAGTATGAAATGCAAAGAGGACTTCCACTGAACAAAGTTCAACCATATCAGAATGCCCTAAATGAATGCTAAGTGGAAATATTGAATTTTCTATAAACAATAGCCTCTTCAAGACATAATTGTGATATACTGCTACTGGCAATCATTTATTTGGCACGAGGAATAAGCAAAGCAACTATGAAGTAAAGACAGACGTGTATATGCAATCAACTTAACTAATTTTTTTTGTTGATAACATGTCCTTGTTATTTGAGAATAAAAGATATCAAAATAATTGGAATAATGAGAAAAAGTAGCACATTCCATACTAGTAGACTAAAGAGGGAAATTGAGAGAGAAAAGAGAGACATGCGTACTTTCAGAATAGGAAAGAAATGAGGCTCTTTTGGGTTTGATAGATCCCAAATGCAGATTTCCCCGCCGTCAGCTCCCGAAGCAAGCATATTTGGGGCATTATTGTTAAACTCTAAACCACGAACCTGTTGATGACACATGTTATAAAACATGCGCTAAAAATAAGAAAAAATTTTATTACAAGTCCAGATGGAAACTTTAAAAAACTTACAGGTCCAGAAAGCTTTTGAAGGCGAGCAACAAAAGCATCATCGCCGTTGTCCTCTGAACTGCAAAATGGGTGTTCTTTCAAAATAAAACTGGCATCTTAGTTAAAAACTAAACAAAAATTTGACTGATAGAGAAAAGAAAAGGGCAAAATAATATGCACTATTATTTCAACAACACTATTCTACACATGAAACAAATGTTTTTCTACCACTTTTTGGCATCATGCTACTTCATGACTTGCCCATCTAGGTGTGGATCTGTCCTTAGCCTGCCAAATCACCTTTTTGAATCACTTTGGCCAGCCTTGAGTTTTGAAATAAGCCCCTAAACTGATCAAAAAATGATGCTATGAGGCCAACTTCAGTAGAGACCATAGACCCAAGTGAGCCAAAATATGTAGATTGGTGATTTGAATTAAGTACCACACAGGTTTGCGGGATAGTATCAGGTCTTCAATTCAAATCCAATGGTAAGGCATCCAAATTTCCCAAAACAAAACAGAAAAATGAGCCACAGTGATACGAGGGGAGACCCAACAGGATGGCGCACATGCATATGGGACCCAGCGTGCACATGCAACCTTAGCTCCTCCCCAAGCGACAGCCAAAAGAGGCAACCACACTCAGAATGCGGGCCCAGCAGGGATGATTGCAAGCAAGCAGGCAGTCCTGAGTGTGTGAGCACAAAACACCCTGCATGCCAACATCGGGTTGTGCATGCACTCGCACCTGATTGAGAGTAGTCGGAATCTCCTGGGTGCAGGTGCACGCCACGCACAACATGAGGTTGCAGGGGCGCAAGCACTCAGGCTGCACATCGCGGGGTTGTGTTGACGTAAGAAGTGTGGCCTGTTGATTAAGCTACAAGGGGACTTGAAATAAATCATGGACGTGGGAGTTAGATCTAGAATGAGTCTAGGAGCTCCCCCATGCATGTAAGATCTACATTTAATCTGAGGGTGCCACTTGACACACATGCAAGGGAGCTTAGAGACCCCCTCCTTGGCCTATAAAAGGCTTGTATGTGTTGTACTTTGCATCAAGTGTCATTTTTATGAATTTGTATCCTCTTCTAACAGCAAAAGCTCAATGTTGCTTATACAACTTGTGTTATTCTCTTCCCTTTTGAAGTTCCAAAGGTGTTTGATAGTTAAGGCCTAACAAAAACCAACAGACCACAGTGTTAGGCTGCACATCACAATGGATTGTGTGACACAGAGAATGAAGGGCAGTCTGCCCCCATGGTTGTTACACTCAAAACCAGCCAGTCAACAGTTCCTCTCAAGCATGTACTATAGTTCAATTCTACGGCCTTGTTGGGAGGGCATGCCTTCGAAAAGTAATGACTTCCTTGTGATGCAGATTAAGTGTGCAGTTAAAATTTTCAAAAAAAAAAAAAAAAAAAGGTGCAGTTAGCCCCATCAGAAAGTTTACCAAAGAAAATAAGAAAATGCAACAGCGGCCTATTCCTCTTCCGAATTCATGATACTTCCCAGGACAAAAATATAACTTCTTCGGAAAAGGGCAGAGCCCTCTATTGTTAAGCAAATTATTCTGTACTGAGACCCATGTCATGCTGCATAGTAAGGTAGTGGAAGCCTGTGCAAACACATTTCAATCTAGCATACTATAACTGCTTTGGAAACAAAACTTTCAGGTTTTGTAACAGCACTGGAAGAAACTAGAGCCAGCTATGCTATTGGACTATGTTATGAGCAACACTGCCAGTGACAAAGTACAAGACAAACATCATCTTTCCATATACATATCTATGCTTCAGTACATTGACTAAGGAAATGACCCAAAAAAAGTAAAGCAAATGCTGAGCATTTATGATTCCAGAGACTCGCTACACTAGAAGAAACCTAATCCTTCACAACTCCTCAAAATACAGATCATGTGTGAACTTGAGCATAGCTCAGTGGTCACATGCAGGGATTTGTAAAGTGAGGACTTTGGTTTAATTCTCCTTAGGAGCATGGGAATTGGATTAAAAAAAGTACAAATCGTGTCACCGCTTGCTTCCCAAAGGACAAGTACCAGAATGCAGGAGACTCCACTCGCCACTAAGTTTCACTCCTCCCCTTGTTAAGGGCAGAGCCTTATAAAATTTAAAGCATTCCAAAAAGAAAAAGAATAATAGTGGAGAATCTAGGTAGAAGGCTTAAACTTTATAATTAATACTATATATCTTATTTTCTAGATCCAAAGGATTGATTCATTGCCATCTAGATCACAGCCTTCAAATTATATGATTATGTAGAAGTGAAGCAACTTTTGAGTTGACTTAGTAACACGAGAAAATAGTCGTTGTTAACCTACACTCATAGTGAAAAAGCAGAGAAAGATTAGAGACAAACTGTAGACGAAACAAAGAGAAGAAAAGGACGAATGATAATAAAAGTAAATAACAATTAGAAGTTAAACCAGAAAGCAAAGAGAAAGTCAAAGACGAACAACAGAACAATAACTTCGAAACAAAGTTACACACCTTAGGAAGCCATGATAACTTCAGATCTCTAAATAAGTGGGGAGTTATTACCGCTACTGATTTAATCGTCAAAATCTAACGTGAATTCGATGCAAATACCTGATTAATTTAGAAGGATTCCAGACACCAATACTGCCATCAACAAGACCACCAGCAATGAGACCCAAGGCATATTCTTCAGAAGCCGATCCGGGATTGCCACCCCAAGAAAGCCGATGAAAGCGCTCGCTGCTGGCGCACTCTCCGACGACGGGTAATTCCGGATCATCGGATTGGAAATCCAATTTGAAGATCTCGAGATTCGCCGACGAACTAAAGGACAGATCAACAGCTCCCGCCATGGTCCCGGCGGCAAGGTATGGCGAGGCCGGCGCAAAGGCGACCGTGGCCGATCTAGAAGCGCCTTTGATGCAGGCCATGGCTGAATCGGAGATTCAGCAAGTTCTAGATCTAAATAAATTTAGAGAAAAAGCTACTAGAGCTTGCTTCTCCTTATATGCCAGAACACAGGAAAAAAACCTACTCCCAAATGGAGGAGACTGAAGGGAAATCGATTGAATACAGCACCCTCGTCGCTCTCTCTCTCTCTCTCTCTCTCTCTCTCTCTCTCTCTCTCTCTCTCTGCTTCCTCCTCTTTACTCTGGAGGATCTCTCAGTCTTGCCTTGTCATTCTCCTTCCCGCAGGATTAGAAACGTATAAACGACACGATGTGGAAATTTACGCTTTAGGCCATCTCAAATGTCTCAATGGAGGTCACGAGCATTTCACTGATGTGTCTTTCGATCTATACATTCCTCTCTCTCTCTACTCAGCTGAAATGACTCGGATACGTCTGCTTTCTACGTTGTGTTGAGTCGGAATCGTCCAAGGACAACTCACCTTCCTCTCGAGCTCAAGTCTAAGGACCTGACTCAAACTAAAATTTTGACAAAATAACAATTACCCTAGACAAAACGTAAAAAAATAGTTTTTCATTACATGACTAGTAAAAGAAAAATAATAGTTTCGATTTTATAATATACTTAATACATTAAATAAGAATTTCAACTTTCAATAACTTGAAGCTTAAGTTTTCTTTTTATCTACAAAACGTAATAGTTATAACATTATCGAACGCTGAATTAAAATGCAGCTGCTTCTGGATACGTGGATTTGTACGTGCCAAGGGTGGCGACGTCGAAGCGTACGTGTCTCTGGTTTCCCTTCTAAAAGGCCTGGAGCCGTCGATCCTGTCTGGTCACTGGTGGCGGTGAAATCCAATCCTTTCTTTCGCGCTCGTATTTCTCTCTTCACATTTCACAAGTGAAATCATCAGAATAATCCTGATTCCGGTCGCATCTCGGTTCTTGACCATGAGCGAGCCATTCTTTGGCTTTTATCTGCCTTTGATCTGAATTCCTCACGAGGTCCTCCCCCTATCGTCTCTCTTCTCGGAGTAGCCCTAAGTTCCATTTCCTTCTTCTTCCTCATGGAGCAGGATCTTCAGGTTGCCGTTGCATCTCTTTCAGTGGAGGAAAAGGTGAGGGGGATTTGTGGTGGTTCCATTTGTTTTCGTTGTGGGTTTTCGATGTTTAAACTGTGGACTTTGGCTTATGTTATGAGTTTGGAGGGTCGGTGGTTTGTTCTTTTTTTTGGTAGGGAATTTCTTTCCTGATCGTTTTATTTTCTAATTTTTAACAGGTTCTGGAAGGTGACCGGGAAGAAATCGAGTGCACGACTTCCTCCGCGGACCATGGTTTCTGTGCTATCTGTTTGGAGAAGATTCCTATCCAGGACACAGCCCTTGTAAAAGGTTGCGAGCATGCTTACTGGTTTGTCTAAAACATCTCTTAGTCCATTTGTTGTACTTGAAGACATTGCTTCGGATATGTTGTATGTAATCCTCTCCATCTTCTGTTTCTACTTGGTTAATCTGGAACTGAGAAATTTTTTAAGTTCTCTTTCCTGGAACATTGGTTTTGCTCATCGCCAATCACGAGATGCTTGAACTTGTTATTTTAGGATGATGGAGAGGATTGGGGCCTGTAAAATGACCTATTGTTCACCTTGAATATAAAAGCCTTTAGTGTTCATACTGCGTTGATTTTCTTGTTTCTCTCATCTCCTAAGGAGGGTTGTACTTATGTATTGACTAAAATACATAATTCTTTTGATTTTCTATGAAGCCTTTTTGGAAAAAGTTGTTGCTTATTTATTTTACTTTACTATTGTCTTACATACTAGATCGTTAACACTCATTCTTTGCTTGATTAGGAATGATCTTAGATGAATATATTCTTCTGAGCTATAGATAGATATTGATTTTTTATTAGATTGGTGAGATTTATAATACATCATTTGTTCAGTTGTCTTGTTTTCTGAAAAATTTAAGTGCCAATCAAATTGCATGACTATACCATATTGTTTAACAAGACCTTGCATCTGACTGGAATCAGCTCAGTGTTATGACTGTGATACCTCTACTTTCTTTGTGTATGAGGTGCCCTTGATTTAACATGTCAACGTCTAGTGGTGGTTAGGGATGGCAATGAGTTGGGTTAAATGGGAAATCTTACTTGCCCCACCTTGTTTAACACAAAGAGGAGTTGTAAAATCCGACTTGTGGGATAGGGACACGTTTTTCACCTGAAAACCTGTACTGTGTGTGCTTCAGAAACTGGACCTGATCTTGTATTAATTAAAATTTATCTAAGAAAGAATTTTAAAAAAATTAAATTGTAATTATTACAATTCGGGTACCCACGGGGATGGGGCAGGTTTTCATGGAGACAGAGTGTGTGTTGTAACCCCCAGGTGGGGACTGGTTTGAAACCCGTCATGAGTTCGTCACAAGGATGGGTTTACTGGTTCTTTTGCAGGGTGGGTTTGGTTTTAGGGAAACCCGACCCGACCTGACCCATTGCTATCCCCAGTGGTGGCTGTGATCTTCTTGATGGTATTTAATAGTTTACAGAGAAATTATTAATTTTGTGAACTTGATGGTAGCTCAATGGTCACATCGGAGATTTGGGTTTAAGTTTCTGCACAGACATAGGACAGGAGCCATAATTTGAGTATGCTTTGGCTGTAATTTGACTATGCTTGAGTCTGTCTCGATTAATGAGCTTGGTCAAGTAGAAGCCACACCTTGAAAAGATTAGAAAAAAGCTGATGAGTTGTTAGGCCAAGCAAGGTCTTGTAATTCATTTGGGATGAGACCAAATACAATCATAACATGATATCAGATCAAAGGGCCAACCCAATTTGTACTGCCTAGGTTATTTGTATGCTGTGCACGACATAAATAAAGAGTTAGTCTATTTGTGTTGAGTGTTCCTTGGGGAGTTTGTGCCTTTGTTTAAGCCTGTTATATGTAAGCCTGGATGGGGTGGGGGAGTGTAGAGTAGGAAAATTGACACAATGAGAAGTGTCGGATGAGGGTAATGGGTAATAAGGTTGAGTAATTGGTCTTTTATGTGGATAGTCGTTTTGGGATGAACCCCTGCACAATCTTAACAAGCTGTTATCAGCATTTGAGTTTGGTTCAAGTTTGAGAAAAAAAAACGATCGAGCTGAGACAAAATCCAAGCGAATTGGCTCTGCTAGGTCCCTAAATGTACTGGATGATCTGTGAATTTTTTTTTTTTTTTTTTTTTGCTCTCTTTATGTTTAAAAAAAAATGTCATCAAACTATAAATAAACGTGGCCTACATCAGAATGCTGGAGTTTGACCCAATATACCTGTGTTTCTCTTGTGATTGTCCATTGAATAATTGAATGAAATACAAGACATGTTTATATTCTCTTTTTTCTTGTGTTTGTGTAGTGTTACATGCATATTGATATGGGCGACCTACAACCAGAACCCTTCCTGTCCACAATGCAAAAATCCTTTCCAGTTTCTCAATATTCATCGCTCCCTGGATGGATGGTATGATTATGGCTGTCTTTCTTAATGGACATTTCTTGGCCTATGGAGCAGAATGTTTTGATAATGTAATATGGGAATGAAATTCTATTTTTTTACTTTTTGTTCAGCATTCACGATTACATGTTTGAGGAAAGCGTGTGCCTGCTCCTGAGAGCGAGTTGGTTTGTACCTCTTCAACTGGAGAGTCGAGTAGACACATATGAAGAACAAGAAGATATCTACCCATTTGAGTATGAGTTAGAGGAAGATAGTGATGATATTGAAGAATCATATTATATCAGTAATTCGTCTACCCTTCGAATTGGTAATAGGAGGTGGGGAGATAATGGATATGTCAGGGCCGGACGAAAGGAAGCCAGGCCAGCCAGGCCAATCCATCAAGAGCGGTTCCAAGAGGTGAGTGCAGGAGGTAGTTCACGGGGCCAGACACTAAGACGGAATAAGGGTAAACAAGTGACTGAAGATTCAGAGGGAAACCAGTTGAAAGGTAAAGGGGTGACAGACAGTGTAAAGGGGGGTTATGGTAGGGGTAAGGATGTGATACAAGATGCCAAGGGAAGACGTGCCAAAAGAGCAATGAAGCGTGAAGCCGCAGATAAAGCAGCTGCAGCCAAGCATTTGAAACACTTGGAGAGGATGGGACGGGTGCCCGCGGCACTTGTTGAGGCTGCCACTGATGGGGTCGATGGGTCTTCTCTTGCTTGAGAAAAGTGACTCCCCAAATCTTCGGCAGACTTGTTAATGAAAGACATTCATAGGATAGATCTATTGAATAAGGATAGTGTTTCACTCTTACGCAGTATCTTTCAAAAGATGTTCTGTTCTATTTACACTTGACTTCTCAGGGATGTGTAAACAGAGATTTCGTTTTATGATGATCGGAGTGTCCCACTAAATGAACGGTGCTAATCTGCACATATGTTTAAAATGGGACCAGACTCACACCTATTCAGATGCGAAGTTAGGTTTGCCACTCCATGTGGAGGGTGACTCAAAGTCATTATCTCATGGTGCCAAGGACACTATAGGCCACCTTGGAGTATAGGTTTATTTTTAATGAAGTTTGTGAATTAGCTCATGTTGTAGTAAATTGGGAGCATGTGCAGATAAATTAACTAATCTTGGAGTCCAAAACGACCTTGCCGGTGGAGGGGTTTCATCTGCTGGATTGGGATTTTAAATTTAATTGATCGGCTTAGTATTAGACAATTTGGGATGTATTTCAATGGGAATTGATTCGCGTAGACGGTTTGAAAGATTGATTTGATTTATAAAGAAAGAACTACTGTCTTTTCCAAATCTGTTATGCTGTTGTTCCTCTGAGTCCTTAATCGGGTTTGTTTTCAATAATGTGCTTATCCCATAGTGGGTATAAAATTTAAAATTAAATTCAAGGATATGTCTGAAAATCCCACTGCGGGACAGAGGGCTAACTGATGTGTATAAACGGTCGGGACTTGCCATCAACTTGATACGTCATTGGTGCTGAAAAGAACGCAAAACATGAAAATCATATTCCGTTGCCAACATAAAAAATAAAAATAACAGAATTCAAATAAAAAAAGGCGAGAATCTCCACTTTCACATCCCTAGAAATTCATCTTTGCATCATTATATTTCCAGCGAGCTCTAAATTAAGTTGTCACTCATGCTTAAAAGCCTTTGCAGGACATGTTTCTCCAGAATCGGAGGTTCAAGCATCTAGGGCTCGTGATCTATTGGATAGAGATAAATTGCCGCCTCCCTCGTCCCCTTCCCTCTCCTTTCTTCCTCCCTCTTCTCCTCTTCTCTCCCTCTTCTCCTCTTCTCTCCCTCTTCTCTTCTTCTCTCCCTCTTCTTCCACTTTTCTTCTCCTCTTCCTTTCCTCCTCGGCAGGCATAGAGGTCACTAATTAGGCAATCAAGCGGGTGGAAGCGGTCGGTCAAACAAGTGTTGAGTATAACGGGGTTTTGCTTGGCTCGAACCAAAAAAGGAACCATGTTCGGGTCAACCCAACCCGGCCAGCTGGGCCAGGTTTTATCACAAAGCTCGTTCCTTGGGCAGGGTAGAGCAGAAACAAATCCTCTTTTCGACCCACTCCTTCTATGGGACATACTTCGTTGTTTTTTCCACTTCACAGTAATAAAGAATACAACCTTTTGTTATTCAAGAGTTTTTTCCCACCAAAACTCATCATTACAAATTTGCATCCAGAACCACAGTAACACACTGCAAATCCTTTCAAGCTCAAACAATGGTAAAAATTGAAAGAATAGAAAAGAGCTTAATGCCTCAAAGGTAAAAAGGTTAATGGTACACATGATACAACAAAAGATTAACTCAGAGCCTGAACTATTTGTGATTCAAATTTCCTGCCTATAGTTAGTATAAATTGCAGTAACCGCTGATATATGGACACTTAACTTGAATGAAGTTGCTGCATCTTTGTAAACGTACGGCATTGAAGGTACCTGCAAAATAATGCGGTAATTCAGTGGTTACATTGTTGACCAAAAGCAACGAGTATCTAAGTGTAGGAAGCATAAGCGTACTTAATGAAGTTAGAGGCTGCTCCTTTGCTACTTTAAGATGTCAGGCATGATTGATACAACTACCACACAACCACTTTACAACCTGAGGCAAAGAAAGCAAGTGTCATCTGAAGTAGCCAGGCAGAAATTCAGCAATTATGTTGTCAAACTTCAAGTAGTAGCAACCTTGTATGACAGATTCAGGTTAGAGGATGTCCCAGATCTCCTTAGACAGGTCCAGAACTTCCATGCGTCTATCCTCAAATACAATCTGCCAAAGAGTTAATATTAGTAATCTGCTTTATCCCATTCGTTTGTCAGTGCAGCAATTATAATGCTTATGGAAAGGTAAAATGAAAATGCAGCAATTGCATAACTTGAAGAAACGTAAAGAAAGGTATCCCGTACAGTGTGTTCCTTGGAGGTGCAATTGAAATGCGATATGTATCCCGTATAGCACCTAGAATAATTCCATGAAAGACAAAGGCAAATGATTCAGATGGCAGAATAAGCATCCCGTAATCTCAATAATCAAATAAAATTCAAATATTTAAATTACAAAATAATTTGAGATGATGCTTTCACCCTCAAAAAATGGAGCAGACAGATTTAAGACCAACATGACCAAGATATCTGAGGAACTAAAACAAAATACAATAATTATTCAAATCACAAAGTAGAGATATATGTTCACTGATTAAACTGAAGCTAATATGATACTTGAGACCAACATGACCATAATAGTTAACAAACAAAGAAAAATTAGAAAAATTAAAAATGAGAAGGTCCATGATATTAGAATTGCCACATCTTGTAGCAAATGAAAGCAAGGTGAAGAGGATAAGCAAAAGTGTTTCAAAGAAACAACTATTGACATGGCTAGTTCTGACTAACAATAATTCATGCCCTAAGATAGTTAAGCTAGTTGAGAGCACGATTCAGCTAAATTAGAACCAAGATATAGGAAATGTAAAACATTTTGAAGGCTGTAACATGTGTATATGCAAACTGAACTTGAGCCAGATTCGAGATATTCAGACATACCTATCTTTATGAGGTCGCCATATTTGAATCATTTGACCAATACAGTTATCCAGACATGCCAGTCTTTGACAGGGAATATAGTGTGAAAACCCTAAAGCAGCAGAAACCAGTGGACCAGTGAAAACAAAGTTCACAGATGGAAATTCCAAATATCGACTCATAAGATGAAAGCTCTGCTCATTCTTTTTCTTGACAAACAGCAATGTCTAGCATAATATTTAAACCAAAAATTAATTACTGAAAAAGGTGAGCTTTACTAGGTCACAGATGACAATTTTATCCGACACTAACAACCCTCAAAAGGATAACAGCTTTTCTTTTTTTTTTTTTTTTTTCTTTCTTTTGCTTTGGAGGACCACTAAATAAGAGAAATATTCTTACCCTTTTCCAATTTTTGAGCTGGGTAATCCTGCAACCAAACAACAGAAAGATACACTTAACAGCATTTCTAAAGTGAGCTGATAATAAAACTGACCAAGAAATCTCAGTGGTCAACAACCACATTGCAGGGTTTTCCTAATGTGATGTGTGATGTGTGCCACATAATACCCAGGTGTGTGTGTCTTTGTCTGTATCACGACAAAAGGGCTAATTGACTTTATTCAACGTTAACAAAAATTTGGGCATCTACAGCAGGCAGATGTACATCATAAACCTATGGTACTTTTGCAACACTCACAAGTACTTGCTTTAGTGTTTTCACAACTGGAGAAGAAGATGCAGCTGCAACCTCGGAGGCAACAAGCTTCAATGCCACATCAGAGGGACAGAATTTTGACTTGCTAGGTTTACTACCAAGCTTTCGCCTGCAGCCTAGAGCACCACAATGACAAACTTGATCTGCTCCAAATTGAACGAACCTGCAGAATTTGTTAGATTATTATCCTACAACACTCATTCAACATAAACATTGTTATGTTCAAATAAAACAACAAACAGAACAAGGATGCCAACCACTGGATCATAGACAGAAAAAAACCCAGTACAAGCTCATACCTATAATCATAAGTCAGATCCTCACCCTTTTTTATGGCACAGGTAGCAAATATGCCAATCCTAGTTTCACCATCGATTCTCCTAGAGAGATGTATTTCCATGAGAAAATGCGGGGGGAAATCAAAAGAAATTATTATTTCGTACAGGACAAACCATTTCTGCATTTCAGTATTGGGCTGACAACTATGATTTATGTATCTCGATTTGTTTCCTTTGTAAGTGGCATCAATCACCATATCACGGTTAATCTCACATAAGTAAAAGTTTGTTTCACCACGGTGTTTCATATTCCAGAGTCTTTCTTCACATGTTTTGTCATCAATAACTGCGTCCAAAAAAAAATAATGATCATAATATACCTTTATTTTTTCTCAAAATTAAGAGATAGTTGACATCAACAAGATGTTTTGAAAAGAAGTAGCATGCGCTTGAACTAGGAAGAAACATCAAAAGTTTGAAATGGTAATCACCTTCTCCAACATACTCTATCACAAATTCCCCCTTCTTTATGTCTTCATCTGCTATGAGACCGTATCCACATTTCTCAGTCTACAAGCAACACTTCAAATGATAATGAGAATAAGAATCTAGAGATATTAAAGTGTACATTGGCATCCATTATTTATTAAAACTTCCTCTGAGAGAGAAAGAGAGAAAGAGAGAGAGAGAGAGAGAGAGAGAGAGAGAGAGAGAGAGAGAGAGAGAGAGAGAGAGAGATCTGGCAGCAAGAGAGGCAAGGAATTGACTCTCTAGCTTTAAGACTTGACACCTACTCTCCTTTTATTATGTCCTCACTAGTCAAATTGAAAAGGACAGAAGTATCTCCTAAAACATAATGATGCACTACTCACTCTCTTCAACTCCCAATGTCTTCAAATCCAAAACATTGAACTTTTCACTATGCACAACTCAATTCTACATCTTTGAAAAGTCAAGATAATCACAAACAATATGGACATGAGCAGTGACTTACTACTCACATATAAAGGAATGACAAAAAGAACTTTTATCAGGTAAGTTATCATAAGCCTTTCCTAGTCTTTCATTATGCAATTAATATTGCAATAGAAAAATCAATTCTGCAACAAATTTGTGGAAACAAATAAGCATAAACAATTTAGCATTTGTTCTTGCCTCTTCTTTACTAACTGTTCATTCTGTGTTTAGTCGTAAGCATAAAGCTGCTTCGTTAATATCAATTCAACACCCCTAAATTGTGAGATATTCCAAAATACCCCTATATATTGCTTCCGTGGAAAGTACAAAAGAAATAAAATAGATAACAAATAAATGCAATGAAAAGAATACCTACTAAAATAATAGAAAAACGTACCTCAATCAATTTCATCTTTTTTACTGGACGATTTTGAAATGGTTTGTTGAGACAGGAGTTCCCACATTTGCAACTTGCTGAGCAGCTAGATAATAGCATTCTGAAAAGGACAGTTCCTCTTAAAACAAAAGTAAATTATTGATGCATATTCAAGGAACCTAGAATTCTATACCTTTTTTCTTTTATTGAGGAAAGCACTTTTTTTTTTACCCAATACCCTTGTGCCACTAAGGAGACTTGAACCCAAGACCTCCCATCACAAACTCTTTCATGTGACCGCACAGCTACTGCTCAAGTTCACTAGCAGTCTATACTTTGAGCAGAAGTTTGTGTGATATGGCATGATATATATTTTTGAAGAGAGATGGCATAAAATATCAATAGCATATAACTCGTATTCAAAAGGCTACTCATCTGAATGGAAGCTTTGAATCACAAAGAAGGATTTCTAATACATTCAAGAAATTTATGGTTAATAACTGCTGCTTACCCACAATGGCAATCTCTCCCACATACATTTGAAGAGCCAGGCGAAGGACTACAGAAGCAGAAAATGCCATCATCCTCAGGACGTTTTTTTACCCGTTTAGTGAGATATACATCTTTGAAAAGTCAAGATAATCACAAACAATATGGACATGAGCAGTGACTTACTACTCACATATAAAGGAATGACAAAAAGAACTTTTATCAGGTAAGTTACCATAAGCCTTTCCTAGTCTTTCATTATGCAATCAATATTGCAATAGAAAAATCAATTCTGCAACAAATTTGTGGAAACAAATAAGCATAAACAATTTAGCATTTGTTCTTGCCTCTTCTTTACTAACTGTTCATTCTGTGTTTAGTCGTAAGCATAAAGCTGCTTCGTTAATATCAATTCAACACCCCTCACAAACACAGATTTTATAAATAATCAAAAACCAAAATAAAAAACTCTTAAAAACAATCAAAAAACATTTTGTACTCATATATTCTCCATATTCTTTTGTCTTTGGTGTATGAGAACATATAAACACTTCAAGAGCAATATCAAGAAACAGTAAACTCACGGACCATACATCCAGGAAAAAAGGCATGGATAATTGAATTGATTTTTCTTAACCAGGACGGAATAATCTCATAAATTATAGGAATCTTGCAATTCCACTTGAAGGATACTTCGCCTTATAGAAGTATAGTTCAGTGGCTTCTTTCTCTTCAACCAGTCTGGCAGTTGAAATTCGGTGGGACTTGCAGGATCAAGCTCTTTCAACAGCTTTTTGAATAAATCTCCTGGGCTGCTTCCATCAAGACTCTGACGAATAACAAAGAGGACAAAGAATAACACAACAGTAAGATTACAACCCAAAGAAAAACTTTTCCTATAAAATCAATGTGAGAAAGGAATACGATTGCCTCCATCAATGGAGTCTTCATGTATCAGGCGACACTACCATAGGATAAAAAATTTCTGAAGCCCTCAAACTAATTATCAGAAATGACTTCATCAGGGCTAAGTCCTTCTACCAATAGATACTGCTCAATGGCTTCGACTAGTTGGTAAACAGGTGCTACATATTGCTGATCATGTTGGGGCTATAAAACCTCCATCACAAGGAATATTTGTCGTACAGTACAATACAATTGCACTTCATAAACAGGTAAACTTGATTTCAGGTGTCAGGAAACAAACTTCGGCTTTTTTTATAAAAAAACAGAGAGAGAGAGAGAGAGAGAGAGAGAGAGAGAGAGAGAGAGAGAGAGAGAGAGAGAGAGAGAGAGAGTGAAACACAGTCAAGTCTGGATACAGGATTATTGAAACATACTAATACAATTAACCAGACATTAGAGAGGTTACTAATGTCTATTTATTGTTTCCAGGACGCCAGGAACTACTGTCTATGGTAGCAAACAGATAAAGAGAAAACAGAAAGAGATACGATGCATCCTACCTTTTTCATGGCTGGCATGCCTTCTGACTCTATAAAAACACCTAATAATAAGGATACCAGCGCTTCAAACCATAGCACCCGGAAGTATGACCTGAAGTATAAAGAGTTCAGCACTATTTTACACTTTCTGCCTCTCATTTAGAGTAACAGTTGAAAAACAAAACCAGTGTTACCAGGATAGAGAAATAGCAGCCGATGTAAAGATAACTATAGCCTAATTCTATAATTATAAAAACAGAACAGAGAAATGTTCAGTGACGGACGGAGAGAAGAATCATTACAGATGTTTCGAAAATGAATTAGAAAATCGGTAACGTCCTTCTCCACGACTCTGTTATAGCATGAAATATACAATACATATTTCTGATTTAGCAAGATCGTCACTGAGCTTCAAAACATATAAGTGCAAAAGATACACAATAAACTTTATTATTCTCACTTGGATCCCCAACTCAACGACCAACTAGCACAACTCAACTTTTTGAGTACAGAAAATTAAACAACACACTTTCTTGTCCATGACACAATTGGCTCATAAAATACCAATTGACACCGATTCCAACACAAACAATTAGTCCTCGTAAGTAGCAAGAGATGGGAACTTTGAAGTTAATCGCAGGTCAAAGTTTCAAATCATCTCAAACAACAAAAGCGCGTCCAAAGAGTCGAACACAAAGCGCGTCCAAAGACGTAAAAATATTGAAGAAAACAAAATACACAGAAAGGGATCTGAACTCAAAAAGGCAGAAACTCGACAATTTTCAAAGAAAACTCAGATAAGGAAAAACAGAGAGAATTCCGAATGGACATACAGTGCTCCTTCAGGTCCGAGATCTTGAACCTCTCCGTCCCTCGTCGGTCTGAAGGCGTCGAGGTGTTCCTGCTTGACCAGTCCGGAAGGGGGAGGAAAGGGATAACGACAGCAGAGAGTGGGAAGGAAAAGAAGCGATAATAAGCGGGTTTTGGTTTTGAAGTTCAAGAAGCAGGAAGGAAGCGAACCATGGCACTGCACAAGGTCGGACACTAGATTTGATGAGCTCAGACTTCAAATAAAGGCTGAGCTTCTGCGAACCGCGCCTAGATTGTGCGCAGCCTCCTGCTTTTGAATTGGACCGATCTAGAGGGGGCCGTACGCCGTCAACGCCCCGTCTACACTGCGGTCTCCAGCCCTTTCTCTGGAACGGCATCCGAATGCTGATCCGACCCGATTACACGGGACTGCAACGTGAGGCCGTCAGGGTGGCAACGGGGCGGGCTCGGGTATCATACAACCCGAACCCGCTCGGCAAAATAAACTGAAGAGTAATGCTAAGGTGTATCTAGCCACGTACATATCTGACGTACAAGTTAATCTAAGCCCTTAAAATTTTTAAAAAATATTTTTTATTTTATAATATCCTATATTTTAAAGGATAAACCTAGGCCTTAGTTTAGATTAACATATACATAAGATTACGTGGGCTAAGTGCAACTAATATTATTCTAAATTGAATCATCATTCATTTGTCTCTGCCCCACGGGTTTTTATACTTATTTTTATGAGTAATGTTACCTAGTGTTAGTCTGCCACTCTCACATGGGTGCATAGTTGGTGCCACGATTTTTGGACTAAAAATCAATAATAAAGTGTTAGTTATGCACTCAAGTCACAAGGAAGCCGAAATATGTACTCTTTGGGTGCACTTAGCATTATTCTCTTTTTATATATTAAAAAATTTATCCTGTAAAAAACTTCATATACCACCATAACAAATATGTTAAATAAAATTAGTAATTCCACACCTTTTTCAATTGGTGGAATCCATATTAGAATAATGTAGATACTTCCGCATATTTTTTTACATTTACCCAAATCGATCGGGTCGAGTTTTGGAGAGTAAACCCATTCCCGCCCACAAGGTAAAGGGGCAACCCATCTCTGCATTAATCGGGTCAGGGTAGGTTTTTTAAATGACCCACCCCTGCTGCCATCCCTACTACAGCAAGAGTTTTACAACCCAGATCCAATACCCGACTCTAGCTAGGAACCGAAAACCGGGTCGCAACAGCCGAGTTTGGTTGACTCGGCAGCTTTTATGTTCTGTTCAGGTCAAAGACCCAAACAAAATATCAAGGGAAAAGGAATCAACCAGACCCTAAAAAATCTAATAATAATAAAAATAATAAAAAAATTAAATTGAATTTTTTATGAATAAAATAATATGTTATATGTGAATAGTCAGAATTAGGCTAATAGGAAAAACTAGATAAATATAAAATATCGTACTTATTTTAAATTATTAGTCAATACTAAACTACAAAGAAAAACTAAACACTCAAACATTGATCATGTAATTAAGATTAGTTACTTACAAAATTAATGCGTAAGTTATCATAAAATATTAATAATACATAAATATAACCCATTTGAAAAATCACACATTGTGAAGGTAAACAAAATTGAAAATGCAGTCATTAGCTAATTAAATTATACAATTCCTAAAAATGATAGTTACCGCTATATCTTAAACCTTCTATTATCCACCAATCGCTTGGTAAGTCCGTGTTATAGCTGTGGTGCTAATCTACTTATAGTCATATAAAATATTTTTGCTATTATAAGCATTGCTTGGTAAATTCTGATTTTTTCTTATTGTATTAATAACCCATCAAATTTCCTACTGATTGGCAGTCGCTAATGCATTAACGTATGAAGTTTTCCTATCAATATATGAAATCCTCGTATAAACACGGAATTATTCTTTTCTAGAGAAAATATATGTTTCATTGGCAGCCGAAGATTGCGAATTAGTAACAGGTGATTTCTGTAATACGTCCTAAAATAAATATCACACCTTTACCCTACACATTAAACCACGCTGTAGATGCCTCTGATCAAGAAAAACAGACGGCCACGTCATCCCCTTCCTAGGACTAGTTCGAATTCGATTCCAGCGGCGGATTATGACGATCCGAGGGTAGTTTTAAACGATACTGGGGGACTACGGGGGAAAGCTTGAGATTCTCGCAATTGCAAATCTCGATCATGAACCCATCAGGGTCGTTGAAGAAGAGCTGATCGATGGTTGTTCCGTTTTCGTCTTCAATGGTTCTCTTCATGTATTTGATGTTCATCTCCTTGAGCTTCCTCACCACAGCGTCCATGTCGTCACACTAAAACCACAGTTGAACAAATTTAATCACGTCAGTTTCTCTAAAAACCGATACGCATACAACACTACAGTTTTTTATTCAATTTGATCTTGAGCACATTTTTTATCAGGGTCGAAACCTGGAATGAGATGTGATTGTCCATGGGATCCAAGTGATGCTTGGTGCTGTTCATCTAAGTCCTTCTGCACCAAATGAATGCCAATTCCATGGTTGAACAGCCTGCATATAAAAGACCACATTCGGTAGGCCGTGATAAAATTGAACCTAGCTACGATGTAAACTAAGAAAGAAGAGTGGAGTAATGTGGGAGAGGAACAGAGTACAGACTTACCAAGCGCCATGGAAGTGATCCAAAGCTTGGGGACGCTCCATGAGAACAAAACCTAGCACTTTCACATAGAAATCGATTGATGCTTGAACCGACTTACAGAGCCTTGAGACATGATTCAAAGCCATCAGAGGCGGAGGCTCTTCCCCTTCGTTTCCTTCTTTCTTCTGACCCTTCGCCGCCTTCTCCCCGTCCATCATAATTCCACAGGTCACATAGATCATGAGGCGGCGAAGTTCCTCTCCTAGTGGATATATGCACGCCTCTTCCGCCGATCAAGGGGAGGAAGCGAGCAACAGCTGCCAACAAAAGAGGGATTCAATTGAAATTCCGCCACGCAGATGTTTCTGCATGTAGAGGTCGCCACCTGTGTCATGGTAACTTGAAATTCTGCAGAGACGGCGACGAATTCTGCCGCCCCCCTCTTTCCTTTTCTTCCTCTCTTCTTCTCCACCTTTTCTTCTCTCCTGTTCTCTTTCCCTTGTCTCCCTTCCTTTTTCGACCCCGGTCCCGATGCTTGGTGTTACAGTAATAACATGGATGTAATTACTTAACAAACAGTTTTGGACTCATGCCAAACTGTCAGTGTTAATGAGAAGAATAATGCTATGAGTACCGAGGCTGTACTCACTCTTGAGTACAGCCTCCCTCACTGTAGCAATAGGTATTAAAATATTCCCTTTATGGGTCCCACTGCTACAGTGAGGGAGGCTGTACTCAAGAGTACAGCCTCGGTACTCATAGCATTACTCGAATGAGAAATGTTGACGTATTACCATTTTATATTGAGAATAATAGAATATATAGATTTAGGGTTTTAACCTCTCGGAAAGCTTTTTTTTTCCCCGTCTCTTTACATTTTGATCTGCAATAAATGTTAGTTTAAGTTTTTTTCTCTTCGGAGTTCGGACACTTTTTTTTTTTTTGCTTTAAAACTGTAGCCATCACCACGAGCAAGTGCACTTGACGAGGCTCCAACTAATTGCAGATTCAACAAATTACAGGTCAAGGGGACCCATCACCATGAGCAAGTGCCACAGATTCCACTGTTTACAAATCACCTCCTCGCCCACTAACATTTTTTGACAACAGTCAAAAAAGAAAAAAGCTACTACCTAATCCCCATGTTATTGAATAGTATAGCTGTCTTTGAGTGGTGAGGACTGCAGATGATGAACACAATGCAGAATCTCAAATTTTCAAAGCAATGTTAAAAGGCAAAAAGCTACAACGTAATCCCCATGTTAATGAATCTACGCCTACTTATTTGCCGCAGCAATCTTTGGAGATTTTGGAAGCTCAGTGTGCAGTTAGTTGCCAAACTTTTCCACCTTCACTTATCAATTGTAGACAAGAAAATATCGAAGGATAGAGGCACAGTTGCCCATCTTGAAATTTTTAACCCTACATTATTCACGCATAGGGAAAGCCCCAGTGGATCACTGAAGAGCATAGTCGCTGGAAGGAAAACATACCTTGAAGCTTGTACCCAACATAAAACAGGCCATAGAAGTGGCAAGGCCACAGATGGGGGAAAATCCGGTCAGTACAGATGGGGAAAGCCGGGGCACCAGCTCTAATGAAGCCTGAGCCAAGAGAAGAAGGCAAATGTGATCAACAACTCCAAGGTGCGGATGAGTCCCACGGTGCAATTCAAGATTTATAGCCCCAAGTGCTGCCTTCATTATTGCAAATGCAACTTATTGTCAATCTCATCCTTCATCCTGTTGTAAAGGGGATACAATAGTGGAACCAACTCTGTTGTAAAGTCCATCCTTTGTTGACTGTGATAGCTTCCGTATATAGCTTGGCAGACTGCTCTATCAGGTCCAGAGCAAGACCTGTTCTACTCAGTGCCCTAATTCCTTCATCCATAAGAAGATAAACAGACTTATCCAAAAGAAAAAATAGAGACACCATTTAACTCTTCAGAATTTTGAAATATCTATTTACTTAAGACTAGAAGTGTTTAGTCTATGAACAGCATACAACACTTTGTTGTAAAAGACTGGTAACATAAGATGTAGAACTTGTAAAGATAATATTTTTCAATTGAAGCAGGAAATGATAGATCACATAATAACTAAAATTTAATATGAAAACCCCAACTCACTTAAAAATCTATCTGCTTCATGTTTGCTGAATTTGGGTATCCGTTGTAGTCCAACTTCACCCCTAAAGTTGCAGTAATTGCCCGATATTTCAACCTCAAAGCTTCCATGATCTCCTGAACATTTTCTTTCTCAGGATCCAACATTGGGTACTTATCAATCAATTCCTCCATCTGTTTAATATTGTTCTGGACCCTAGCCGAGAAACTATCAGAATTCACATGAATCACCGAAGTCCAAATATCTACACAACCTCTATAAAATCCAAGTTCTTCTCCAACTTCAAAACCATGTTTTAGACCAACCTCTCTTCCCTCTCTCTTCCCAATGACCAAACCATCGGCAAAACCATCTTTGAATCCCTCATCAAAGTGCTTTTCTTCCAAATTGAGGGTGGAATCAAAAATATCTTCAACATTTGAAGACTCCATGATTTTATCGGACAAGAACACCTTAACTTTGGTGTGGAGAGTGCTGCTGTTTGTAGAACTTTGTTGGTGCTGAACTGCTGGACATTGGTTGCGATATACACCAACCTTATGAAGGCTGAACAAGTAGAGATCAGTCTAAGAAAGGTGAGGTCCAACACGAAAATTGGAAATTAGTCTCTACAAGTAAAATCAAAGTACATACTTTTAACTATCCCAGGCCCAACTGGCCATTGTTGTCTCTATCTTAGGCATTTCATTTCGAAAATCAATAAGGAAATTAAAGAAAAATGTTTGTGCATATCAACAAAAAGATAATGAACTCATACATATAAAGTACCACTCATCAAACTATTCTCACATAACTGTAAAATAGAGATAACAGTAATAGAACAAACAAAAGAAAGCTACAAAAAGAAGGGTGGGAAACAGACTCAATTATGTGGATGACATGACCACATTAAGTGAAAATTCCCCTCATTTTTTCTGATTTTTGCAGAAGGAGAGCAATATTCTATTCGCATTGAGATTTTAATAATTTAAAGAGAAAATTTTCAATGAAAAATAAAAACAAGTTAAAGTGTAGAATGACTAAAAGGACGGATGAGACGAAAGCAGTACCAAAGGATAGAGAAATAGCAGCAGATAAAAATTTAAACAATAGCATACTTCTATAATTTATATACTGATCGGAGAAATGTTTAATGACAGAAAAAGCAACAAAGAATCATGACAAAATTTGGCTCAGACCGATAACAAAATTTGGCTCAGAAAAATAAACGAGCTAGAAATCATTAATGTTCATCTCCGTAACCATGTTAGAGCATAGCATGACAAATACAGCAATGTTTTTCTGGTCTGGCAAGATCATTACTGAGTTTTAAAACTTAGAGGAAGGAAGATCAACAATAAGTTCTACTTGCCTCAGATACATTCAGAACTCAACAAACTACTAGCGCAAATCAACCAAACCTACAGAACATAAAGGAACACATTTTTCTCAATCCACGATTTGGTTCGGTCATAAAATGCCAATAAAAGATACTAATTCTAAAAAAGGAAGAAAAAGAAAACCTTCCCTGAAAGTAACAAAGAAACGGGAACTTCAAGTTAATCACGGGTCAAAGAGCCGCATCGTAATCAAACAACAAAAGTAGGTCTAAGAGTCGAACATAAAAACTTCAAGTGGAGCGCCAATAAACAAACATAACACGTAAAACACCAGGGAAAGGGATTTGAATTTAAACCAAAAGACAGAAAATCATTAGAAAAGGAAAGCAGAAAAGTATTACAGCAACCTCTCCCTGCTCCAATATCTTAAAAGCTCCCTGTTCTTCGTCTGTTGAAGGCCTTGCAGTAGAAACAGACAAGGAGAAACTGGAAAGAGAGGGATAATTACCGGGTGTTCTTGCTGAACGGCTGCGGACCGCGCCTACATCGCACACAGGCTCTAATTAAAGAGTTCTATCTAGAGTAGAATCTACGCTGTCGAGTGTCTGCACCCCGATAGCCGACCTCGTGCGGTCCTGCGCTTCGTATGAACTGTATCAATGTGTTGATCCGGACAGACTTCCCAAATTCCCAAGTTGCAAGGACAGATTCACCCCCACGAAAAAAAAAAAATCAAAATTACAAAAAAAAAAAATTGTTCATAAAATATCCACAATTTTAATGATTAAGTATTATGTATAAATAATTCACTGTAGTTAAATACAGGGTTCTACAGTATTATATGCTAATATTAAACTACACAAAATCTAAAGATATTAATATTAAATTTACCAGAATTATCATAAAATTTTTTAATTATAAAAATTAAATATTTACCAATAAAATTTCTAACTTCACTTAAATCATTTAAATTAAATATTAGTTACATACGAATTACAATTATAAAGTCATTTGACAAAAAATATTAAAATTTAATGATGCATGATGCATCACAATGTTGTTAAGTAATCCTTTTAAAATCCAGAAAAGAAAATAAAGTTCATTCACCGGATGGTTTTCATTCACTGGATGGTTTTCATTCACCGGATGATTTTTGTTGGATGAGAAAAAAATGTTCTTTCATGAGCCTACTTCCAATCACTTTAGATTATACTTCCACTTTTATCATCGAAGTTTAGAACACCCATCTACCTAGGCCCTTTATGAGTAGACTAATGTTATGCACTCCCAAGGGGTACCCAATGCGCCTTGATTTCTAGAATGGAAAATAATTATAAGAATAATGCTAAGCAGAGGTTACTATAGTGGTACTGTTGTGTACCGTTTGACATAGATGTCTGATGTGGCATCCACCTCAGAAGCCACTTCCCGGTGTGGAGAGGAAGGCCAGAGCAGGAGGGAGAGGGAGCCCGGAGCAGGATGGAGAGCGAGGTTGGAGCGGGAGGGACGGGGAGGCCGGAGCGGGAGGGATAGGGAAGCCGTGGAGCGGGAGGGAGGCTGCAGAGCGGGAGGGAGACGAGAGTTTTGAGGAGGTTCCGTAGCCAGGTGTGACCCGTCCACTACGCGGTGGCCGTCGGTGACCAAGCGCGCCTCTCCCACCTGGTCTCAGCGCTTCCAAGATTCTCTGACCCTTCACTCATTGGCACCGACTCAGACTCACTTGCTTAGGAGCAGCTCGTCAACCAGATCTCCGCCGTCGTGGCCTCCCTCTCCCTTCCCTCCCGCTCCGGCCTCCCTCTCCCTCTCCCTCCCGCTCAAGCCTTCCCTCTCCCTCCCGCTCCAGTCTCCCTCTCCCTCTTGCTCCGGCCTCCCTCTCCTTCCCACTCCGGCCTCTAGTCGAGGGTGAGAGAGGAGGACCGGCCAAAGTGTGGGAAGAGATTTTCTCTTCGCCGAAGTGGCTCTCGACGTGGATGCCACATAAGACATCCATGTCAGACGGTACACAAATTGTACAGCTACAGTAACATACACCTAACATCACTCTAACTGTGATGCTAGTTGCACTATGTCTAATACCCCCATGGCTTACATACATAACAATGACTTGTATCCCCATCTACTATTTTTTAAAAAATATCAGTATTTTCATGTTTTACTGAGGCTTTACATCCTAACATGGTTGTCCTTTTGACAACCTAGTTGACAGTCCAAATTAGGTTTAGGGTTATCCATAGAATGGGAAACATGGATTGGCAATGAGGTCACCATCTCACATTGTAAACCTTCACAGTAAAATATGGCGGTACACATAACAACTTAAAGTTTAAACCCTAGTTAGGTGCATCCACATCAATTGGTATAACAATATCCCAACGCAGCAGGTACGCATTTGGGCTACCCCTCTAAGAATATGGGTGCATAGATGGCATTTTGGTATTAATTTCTAGTCCAGAAATTGAGGCACTAGCTATGCACCCACCTCAAGAGGGGTAGCCGAGATGCATACCCTCGTGGGTGTGCATAACATTTTTATGCGCACCCACGATGATACGCATTTCAGTTACCCTTATCACGTGAATGTACAGTTTGGCGCCTTGATTTCTAGACTGAAAACCAATATTGAGGTGCCAACTATGCACCCACGTAGAGGGGTTAGCCCAAATGAGTACCTCATGGGTGTGCTTTGATGAGGTAACTTCTATGTGGATGCCTCAGCTGGCAAGGCATCCTCGTTGAAAAACCCAAAAACCCATTGCGCAAGGGAGAAACTACGGAGAGGAAGATATAGAGTTAGGAGATATGGAGCTAGGAGATGAGTCCCTATTGAAGTTAAATATCTCCTTATTACTAGATGATTTGATTAAATATGGGATAGAACAAGCAACAAGAATAGGAGGCTACGTTATGTATACTCTGAGATCATCAATCGTAACTCTTTGTCTCAGTTTCGTTAGAGCGATGTAGTAAATCTGCCGAACCCGTTCTCTGGAAAGGTTAAGCAATCTCCCGATCTCTTCGAACGATTTAGGGGTCTCCCCGTTTAATCCGAAATACCACCTGACCACAGATTCTTCCCTTTCCGTCAGCGTCTCCAGAAGCCCTCCCATCTCTCTCTTCAGAAAACGCCTCGTCGTCATCGCTTCGGGAGTGAGCTCCTCCGGACCCGGAATAATTTCCTGCAGCGAAAACCCTAATCAGAAATCAGAATGGAGATCGTGAAAACGATGAGGTTTGGGGTGAGATAAAGGATCGGAAAATTAACCTTGGTCGTGATGCTTCCTCGATTGCTCATTGATTGATCCAAGGAGAGGGGAAATCTGGTTTTTTCGATAACCAGTTCCACGCTTGTGATGTTCATGTCCACCTTCTCTGCTATCTCCCGGTGAGTGGGTTCCCGCCCTAATTTTGCGGTGAGCAAAGCATTAGCCTCAAGGACTTGAGCCACGGCCCCGTGCATACTTCCCTATACGGCAGTAGACTACGGGCAAAATCAGATCTCTCAGCAACATCTCTGTTCTTAAATCTCCCTTTCAATCATGGTTCGTTGTAAATTACAGAGCAAATCAATCACTTACCGGCAATCTTACGATCCGGGATTTGGTCGCTATGGCCCTGACGATGGCTTGTTTGATCCACCAGTAAACGTAAGTAGAGAGCTTATTCCCTTTGCTGTGGTCGAATCTCTCTGCACCGCGCAACAGGCCAATGCAGCCTTCTTGAATCAGGTCATTGAGGCTGAGCCCTCTGCCCAGATAAGGCGTGGCAATGGAGACGACCAGTCTCTTGTAGCTTCGGGTGATCCGGTCTTTACACTCTCTTACCCTCCAAAGCAGCTTCTCCAGGGTTCTCTTCTTCATCCCTGCTGCTTGAGCCCATTCGGACATTGTTGGATTACAGTTGCTTGCGTCCCTGATTCTGTTTCGGGTTGCTTCCAGCCTTGCACCTTCCTGCATCCAACCAAGGAGATTGAACAACAACACTGTTACTGCAGAAGAAAGACATTTCTTATTGAACAAGAAGACTGTTACTGCAGAAGAAAATTAAACACTTCTCGGAGCTCTTTGCCGCTGCAAGAGAAGAAGAGAGAAACCGATTCGAAACACAAATTACACAAAATCGACCTCTCTGTGCTAAGTTCCGCACTCCAGAGAATTTTACAGGCGGAATGCCTCCTAATATGTTCTATGAAAATTTTCTTCAACCGATTGCTACACATAGTCTTATGTTATATTGGACCTCGAGTGGATAATTTGTGAATGATCGTGCAGTTTTAAAACCAGATATAGGTCGAATCTGTTCGATATAATGCGCAAGAGGGTTCTCTGTTCAGGACACGTTACCTTGAGATAGAGAGAGCATTCCGCCTCTTCTCTCGACGAAAGATAAGATGAACGCGTACAGCATTCCAGAACACGATGATTTATAATTTCGCCGACAAAAGACTCCACCACAGGTACCGATCCCCTCCTCTTCTTCCTTCGTCTCTTACTTGGTACCTCAACATTAACCTCCGATTGAAATTCCCGAGCAAATGCCCTCTCACTCAGTGCCAGAGCCGACGAAGTAGCGTCGTCGCCAGTCTTGGCTGCGGTGTTTGCAAGAGCCGCAGCTGGGTTGGACGCAGCGACTGTTACGGACTCCTCCGAGATGAATGAAGACGACGAAGGCGGGGGCTGCACAGTTTGGATCGAAATTGAAGACTTGGAAGCGATTGCGTAGAGGGAAACTGAAGGGAGAGTGGGATAGCAGTTTGAAGATGCACACACGGCCATTAGACCCTTTATCCGCTTCGACCTTTTGCAGGGTCGAGCTGCAAGATGGCTGACCTTGAATGGATACTGAACGTGCTGCAGATATTTTTTTGGGTACATAGAACAAGTTTTCTGCTCATTCATATAGCTTTGGAAGAAGAGAAGAAGATAAGGAAATTGAAGCCCTCTCTGAAACACATATGCGTATGATGGCAGATGAGCCTTTCTCAGTGGAGAAAAATCTCCAACTGCTTCTTACCGTTTTAAACTTTTGTAAACATTATATAGATTAAGAAATATAAGCTATTTTTTTATTTTGTCCTATTAATATTTTATAAATCTAAACAGGGTGTATACACTGTATATAAATAAGTTATTCTATTACAGTTTTTCCACGGATGCTATGAGATTTTTTTACCACTTTACCCTCCACCCCTTTAGAAAAGGTGTGGTCTGGGGTCCGGTGAAATGACCAGTAACTCTTGAAGTTTAAGAATTATGATTTTTTTTTAAAGTAGAACAAAATCATTAGAAGAAAATTACATTAATAATTAATTAAATAGAAAATCATACCTTTCCTTCAAGGTAAATTATAAGAGTCACAAGAAATAAGAATAATCGGATAAAATTTAACTCGCCAGTGTCCCTAATCAATTTCAGTAACATTTGATATTAGAGTTCGTACTTGTCTCGCGTTTAAGCTCAACACAAGTCTTTACAGTCTTATCCTGCCCACAGCGGATAGAGCGTCCGCTGTGCTCCCTCTCCGAACTCCGTCGTGTCTCTTATCGACTGTCGAAAGATCATGGCTGCCACCGCCGCTGCGTCTTCGTCTTCCGCCTCTCTCCGATTAAGATTCCCACCGGCAGACCCGGTAAACCGGTTGCCGAAACCTCTTGTCTCTACCGGACGCACAGTCTCCTTCTTCCCTCTGGTCATCCACTCCAGCTCAACCGAGCTATGTTTTCCTTGGAGCCACAATCCCCAGATAGGAGCTCCCACATTCTCTCATTTTTCTGTGTCCGCTCTCGCTGCAGAAGCCGAAGCGGCGGAAGCTGAGGAAGCTGAGGAAGCTGAGGAAGCTGAGCCCGTGGAGAAAGACTCTGCCGTTGCAACCACTCCTACGAAGCCGAAAAAGGGGAAGGCAGCTTTGCCCCTTAAACGAGACCGTGTAAGAATTCTTCTTTAATTACTCTTCTTCTACGAATAGCAGCATTCTTAATCAGGTTCAAGGCCTTTTTTTATGCCGTTATCTCCATAAATTTTTCTAAAATGTTGTAGACGCGGTCGAAGAGATTTTTGGAAATTCAAAAGCTGAGAGAGAGCAAGCTTGAGTACGATTTGCCCACGGCTGTGTCCTTAATGAAGCAAATGGCAAACACGAAATTTAACGAGACCGCAGAGGTGCATTTCAGGCTTAATCTTGATCCAAAGTATAATGATCAACAATTGAGGGCGACGGTGAGTTCCCTTCCAGAAAAATGTAACGATTGATGTCGAGAGAGGTGACGGTTGCTGAAATTTGTGTATTTTTAAGGTGAATCTGCCGAAAGGAACAGGTCAGAAGGTTCGAATCGCTGTTGTTACTCAAGGTCAGTTTTTGTGTAATTGTGGCTCTAAGTGTTGTATTCATCCTTACGCAGCACTCACTCGCTTTGCTGATTCGTCCCTTTTCTGTTCAGAAACAGCTCTTAGCTAAACTCTTAAAACATTGGCATGCGATAGTTCTGATGCCCTTAACTATTGACTCTATTTTCTGCAGGTGAGAAATTCGATGAAGCAAAAAATGCAGGTGCTGATTTGGTCGGTGGAGAAGACTTAATTGCCGAGATAAAAGGGGGTTTCATGGACTTCGACAAATTGATTGCTTCTCCTGATATGATGCCCAAGGTTCGTTCCTTTATATAATTTATGGAAATTGTTGCTTGCTTTAATTTCTCTCCTTTGATGACTGTTTTCCCTGGCTAAGACCAAATGCCTTTCGACTATACAAGCAAACCATGCAACACTGAAAATTGTCTCTTTCTAGAAATTCAAAAGCATACTATCCTTTTTTCTGTAATTTGAGAAATCGATCAACTTCTTACTAGCCGTAGAAATGACTGCCAAATATATCTTGTAAGTGAGAATATCTTGAAATGCGTAGATGGTCAATGATTCCATAAAGCTGTATTTTGATACTTCTTCAATCCTTTCACTGATTCACCGTGCTAATGTTTCTTGATGGTCAGATGTCAGTTCCTGTCTCTGGGCATGAAGAGTCTTTTGCTATGACTATTTCCGTCTAGATTTTGACAGGGGATTATCAGTTTGTTTTAGAACATGTGGTTTAAGAAGGCAAATTACAAATATCATGTCTTCTTCGTAGTTGATTATATGGTGAACATGAGAAGTATACCTGAATTAATTCCTAATGTATTTCATGGATGCCCTTCACCCTTTACTTCAGGTTGCTGCAGCAGGGTTGGGAAAGATACTGGGGCCACGAGGACTAATGCCAAATCCTAAAGCTGGGACTGTTTCAGCTGATATACCTCAGGTGTGTGTGACAAATTTCTTTCTTTCTTTTTTCTTTCTTTTTGTTTGTTGCTGTCTGCCATTTTAGAAATTATTGTTTTAAGTTATAAGCCTGGTACGCTCATCATTAAACATGTTTCAGGGAATATGTCGCAGATACTCATAAAATACACTTAGACATCGCTAGAGCTTGAAATTGGCAAAGTTTCATCTTTAGATCTTACTAGAGCCAGGCTCGTCATCATGTGTAACTCAGCTTTGCTCAATTTTAAACTTTCATGGCAGGGTTAAGAAATTAAGCTAATTGTTGGAGTTTATTGACATTAGCAGCCTGAGCTGACTTTCTTTCTATCACTTGACTCCCTCCCTCGTGCCTCTAACCTATACTTTTGAATTCTCCCTCACTGACGATTACTCGAGCTGACAACTTTGAACTTAATACAGTTGATAAACTCCCGTCACAAGATTCAGTTGGTCTTAATTTTAGCCCTAGTTACCACTGAAAAGAATAAAACAGAGGGCAACGCATATGGGATGACATGACTTCCCCTTGGAAAACAGGGTTATTTTTTGAATCTTAAAATGATTTACATGTACAATCTTTTGCTTCAGGCTATAGCAGAATTCAAGAAAGGGAAGGTTGAATACCGAGTAGACAAAACGGGGATAGTCCATCTGCCTTTCGGAAAGTTGAGTTTCTCCGAGGAAGACCTTCTCATAAATCTGGCTGCTGCAATTGTAAGCTTCATTCCCTTATTCGAATCCCAGTTTATACTTATCAGTGAGTGACCTCAGAGAAACAAAATTCTCCTCCTTGACATTGATACACTCATTTTTTTCCATCATACAGAAATCAGTAGAAACCAACAAACCCTCGGGTGCCAAAGGTGTGTACTGGAAAAGTGCATTTCTTTGTTCCTCAATGGGTCCGTCAATCCGGTTGGGTATCAAAGACATGCTTGATTACAAGCTCCAGCAGTCCTAACTCTTGATTTTCGTTTCTAAACTTGTAAAATATGAATTTTGATGTTTGCGGCCTTGTTAATTTTTATTGAAACATGGATGCCATTTGGTGCCAGGGATAGATCTGTTGGTGATTCATCGTTAGATAATTGCCTTATCGCTGATGGAGAAAGCCTCTTGCATGATAAGAGAAGTATCGGCAACAGTTGGGTCCCACAGTGTCTCAAGTTTCGCCTTTGACCCTCATACCATTTAAAAGAAACTGTACATTTCCTCAGGCGGAATAAACTATATAATGAATAATCTATTTCGTGTTTTTTGTTAATTTGTTAATTTGTTGCGCTGTAGACTTAATTGCGCCATAGAAAGAATGATAATAAAACTTATAAATTTATAATAAAAACGGACGCAAATAAATGTGATATGATAAAAGTGATTTTTCCCGCAAAAATGCATCACAATTTTTTACTAATGCCAACTGCGCCTTGCATAAGTGACCTATGGTGTACCTCCCGAGATGGATTTACTGTTGGCATCTACCTCAAAATCTTGGTCAAACACTTTTTTGGAAAGTTTATTTATTTTTTCATTCTAATACTCTAAAACTCTAAAACCCTAAAATTCTTTCTAAAACCTTAAAACCCTAAATTTTTAAACCCTAACCCCTAAAACCCAATAATCTGCACCTAATATGATGCAAGTAATTATTCACATCGTCTACTACACCAGAAGTGCAACTAACATTATTTAAATATTTTATTAAGGTTAATATACCTATAAACTTAATTGTTAAATGGGAAAAGAAACATAAAATAAGTTTTTTTATTTATATTTAGTCTATTTATCAATTAAATAAATAGCTCTTAGCTTTAAATAAGAAAAATAATAGGCTATCCAATTAGCAAACTAGTTGGCAATCCAAATAAAGTTTAGAGTTTCCCATAGAATAAGAAGATAGATCACACTTTATCTTGGACAGCCAACAAAGAATCATCACGATGTAAACCCTCACAATAAAATATGGCCATATACAGTTCACTACTTTTAATGTAAAGAATTCATTCCAACATACTTTGAAAAACTGTTCCCTTTTAATCTTATGGAATGCATCTCAAGCATTCTAATCACAAAGCCACAGTCACTTTGGCCGTTCGAAAGGTCAATTATGTGCTTCTACTGAAGAAAGTTGTCTTCAACATCTTCTGCTCCACAAAAATTTCTATGCAAATACCAATACGGCTGAATTGAAAGCATCAAGTTTGGCCTCTAAGCCACTGACACGATCTGTCTGTGAAAAGTGTTTATATCGTGATTGCATTACTGTCTTTGTACACCGCAACAACAACTCTACCACACTGGCCCCCATCATTCTGTTTTTTCTTTTTTTTATTGCTAAGTTTCCACTCCGAAAGACCGGGAGCTCCACTGACTTCCCCATCCATTCATAATTGTGCACACTCAGCCCAAGTCCAAACCTGGTTTGGTTTTACTGAAAACAAGACAATTTTATCTATGACTAAATAAAGAAAAAAGGGGATCTAACTTGATAAACCGAATTTGATTTAAAATAGACAATTCAAACATCATATAAAAGACATCAAAATGCATGAATAGATGTCAAGGGAAAAATAAAACCAGCTATATAAGATTCACTAAATAATCAGCACCGAACACTACAAGTCTTACTGCTTAAATTAGAACTAATGCAAGATTTTATTGAAGTAAGAAAAAAAGAGGTAAGGGCTTTATTTCTTTCAACAAAATGATTACAACGAATTGGATTTAAATTAGTCAAAAAGGCCAAAAGTACCTTACCCTAGCATTACAGAAAGCTGGGCAACTTGAGCAGGCTAAAAACGCTGTCCACATATGAAGATCAGTAACTTAATAAAATAGCATACATACAATGATAAATAGCAAACTGAAAAACGTCTAAAGTAGAACACAACCACTAAAATTATTATTTCCAGCAGTATATGAGTACCACAGCTTCATGTTAGCAAAATTCTACATTTGTGCTGGTGCCGGTTGACCACAAACCGAGCCAACCACCTCAGACCAACTCTGTCCACTACCATACTCTGCAAGCCATCAAGTGATATTATGAAAAAACCTGACCAGTGTATTGATAAAAATGTGAAGTTTCAAGCTTTGGGAGAAGAAATAAAAGAAATAATTAAAGAGCGGGAGAGAGGACAAAACTGCAGATGATATGTGGTATGTATTAGAGGGTAGCATGACCAGTAAACATCTGGCAGAAAATAGCACACACGAAGATGATGGATCCTTTGATTGTCCGGGCTCGAAATCATTAGGAAAGCCTTAAAGGGAGGGAGGGAGGGAGGGAGGGAGGGAGGGAGGGAGGGAGAAACAATCTGGATTAGGGGGCAGCATGATCCCTAACCTCTTTTATTAAGTCATTAGACCAGAAAATTAATTAAATGCCCTTATAAAAACAAGGTCTAACAGGAGATAACATAAACAGCATAAAAGATCAGCAAGGACAGGGATCAATTACCAAAATACACCAGGTGTTTAACAAAAAGTAAGGATGAAATCACTAGCTGCTTTACCTTTGGCATACTCAGTTATATGAGGACCATGAAAAATGTGCAGAACCGTGCATCTATGACCATAAGGTAGGTCAGGGAGCAACTTTGGTGTAAGCAAGAAACACCTGTCAAAATATGATCAGAGAACCATGACATCCTAAGTGAGCTTAAACGAGAAAACAGGCTATGAAGACTGCAATATCATTATAGACCAGTACTAAAATCCAGTGCAAGTTAAAAATGTTTGGGTTTTAAACTTTCAATTAGGTCATAAGTCAACACAAAGCCATCTCAAAGAGTAAGTCAACATAAAGTAACAAATTCAGATACAGAAGATTTGTCAACTATCAATCCACAGAAACAGTGTTGTTTGCTGAAGGAATGTCTCTGGAACTGCAAATTCGTTAATATCGCACTACCCTTTGCCTGTTACAGAAGCTAAGCTACTATACAGCTACATCTGCAAGGCCTATTGTGGTTCCTGAAGTGAGGATTTTCAAAAGCAATCACTAACAAATCCACCAACTAGATTCACGTTTGTACTCTCTGCAAGTTTACCATGACACTAGCACTGCAACAAAAAACCAAAAACAATAGCAATAAAATGCAATATCCTTAAGTGCTACTTTAATTTCTTTTCTTACTAGAAATTTATGACTACTCCACGTGTCTCAGCGAACAGTTACTTGCTTCACATGCATCCTTTACCAAAACGCTAGCTGTATTGCATGACTTTTAACCCTTTTTTTTTAAAAAAAGCACTTCAAATAGGCTGTTGTCATCAATAACACTAGCGACAAACTAGCTTTGCAGTTTCCTCTATCCAACCTAGGCCACACATGCATTTAAGCGAATTCAGTTTGTAAGCAAACCCTAAAAGAGTATTGTCATTTGCACTTACTGTGGTGTTTTTGTCCGACTGGCTGCCCTGGCTAGTTGCTGGAACATCTTTCTCTCATTTATAGGGTCCATACCTGAATCCAGGAAAATAAAACAAAATGTGAGGAAAAACAAAGAGAAAAGAAAAGATGAGAACCAAAATTGGACTGTTTCATTAAACTATAAAAGCATGAATTATGGATCTTTGTGACAACTGACCCTGATTAATCTCATCAACCACACGAAATGGGCAGTTTGTAAGGTCTTGAAGTGAAACCAGATAGAGGATAGTGGAAACAGAGCGCTCCTACATAAACAAAAGGTCGATTTGTAATAAAAAAAAGTGCATCATAACGAGTAATTAGAAAAAGATAAGTCAGCAATACCCCTCCAGATTGATGATGTGCACTTAAAACTTGAAGCTGTCCAGTCTGCCTGAAAATGATACCAAACATCAATTCAGTAATGCTAGAGAAATTCTCCATAATAATGGTAATGAGAATGGAAAGAAAGTGCTCTCTAAGGCCACTAAACTTCAGTGAAAAATATTATCTCAGGCTACCAAGCTTCTATACTAACAGTGAAGATCTCCAATAGCATAAGCTGTCAGAAATAGAAGAAATAACATAGTTTTGTGCTTTCATAGCACAATCATCACAATGATGAACTCTAAACAGCTCTGAAATAGAGTGACCAGCACTTTAATAAGAAGTCAACTCACCTAAATTTCACTTTGATGAGTATCCCATATCTATCAAAATCAATACCCTGCTCATCTACAGGGTGAAGGAAAATAAATAAAAGTTAAGAATATTTTCCTTGAAGGTAGAGAGTGTTGTTAGGGGAATAAATACCAAGTGAAACTTCGCCAGCGACAGCCATCTCTTTGAAAATGCATCCGAAGGTCTCATTAATAGAGGAAACAAGATTCCTCAAAGTCTGGAGCCAGTTTTCCTATAAGCAGTATAGTCTTAAAATCATACTCTCATACAAAATAAGTACAGAAAAAAAGGTCTTCCTTCTCACTTTCAGGTTCTCGACATCAGCCAAACACCTATTTAATTCAGCCTCATCTGTTTCCAGTTTCTTTGTCAAGCTAGTGATCTGATGACAACCATGGAAATAAAAGACCTCAGAGAAATTATATAATTTTATAAAATCAGAAGCAAAAATAACTCGTGCTAATGTTAGACAGCCTATGCATAAGATTTTCCAGGAGAAACCAAACATGACAGGAATCATGCGAAAATGGTAGAGTTTAGAAAAGGAGGTTTGACAAAGCTCCTGCAATATTCGTGCAACCTTCTCTTATTACAAATAAAAAACTCCTAGGTAAATTAGATTTGAGCTCTTGGAGTTTTAACAGTAAAATTGAGTTTGTCCACCACTGGTGAATTTGAGGCTAAGCTTGCACCAAAAGGTTGACAGAAAGGATTTGTGTCCCCATGTATCCAGGCTCAACAACAGAGTAAAAATACAGTAAAGCAATAATCTGACAAAGCTCCTATAGCATTCTGGCGACCATCTTTTCTAGCCCCGTCTCCAGAAAGTTACCTGCAGCTTCCCAAATGAAACCAATTAAAAGAAGTGGGAGAGCTTTAACCACCCCTTCTTTTTCCACTTTCGTCTCTTTTACCATGTCTGCCACCAATAATGCTTTCATCATGTGGCAAAATTTAACTTCTCTCCTTTCTACTTCCTTTCCCATATATTCAGGCTTCAAGGGAGAGGATGGTTTTGATTCCCTCGCTTTTTAGGCGGTGACATCCTATTGCATCACGTGTCCACCTAAGTGTCATTTATTTCCTTCAGTGGCAGATTTATATGAGGTCATGTGTCAACCACATCCTTGAGTGGTGAATCTCTATTGGTCCACCTAGCAACATACTGTTTGTATGAAAATATTTATTGTGTCATGTGTTCTTCATAATTTGGGTGGGTTTCACCAATCAATCACCTCCCTCGATTCAATTTTGGCTGCCTAATTGATCTGATTTTTATCCTAATCCTGATTTTTGACTTTTTAGCAAAGGCACAACTTTATAAAAGAAAATTCCTGACAAAGGAAATTACAAAGTAGAGGAGCATCACACAGTTATGTTACTAAGAAATCCTCTTTGACTAATATTAGCTTCCAAATTGGTTGAACAAGGGACTAGGAATAAATCAAGTAGGGGAATTAAGTCTAAAAGTTCAGAAAAACTGCGTGAATGCCGCCAGGGAGTGACCCAATGATGAGTGGCAACAAGAAATGAACATTCCTTGCTTCAAGACGAAGTACTCACAGGAAGAGCTTGAGGTGCCAATTATTCAGCAGATAGATTGGCAAAAGGTGTATCACAAGATTCTATGTTTGTTGGACAATGCCCTTTGTCATAGCATGTTTAAGCATTCTGTAGACTATATGCTCACTAGCATGTTTGATTCATTTTATATGTTTCTATGTTTTTAGCAATTAATAAAAGTTCGTCCAAATTCAAAAAAAAAAAATCACAATGTGCTATGCTAATATGAGGGCATAACTAGTAACGTTAAAAACAAAATTCAATGCATATTGGGCAATATATGGGCAACCATGCATTTAAGCAGCCAATTTGTTATGCCAATCTCACCAGCCACTTAGTCGTTTCTCATGATGTCCAACAAAATTTGTAAACAGACCTACAATCCTTGTAAACAGAGCACCTATCTAGATTGTACCATATCATTGTATGATTCTAAAAGATCAATAAAAGAACAAATTTTCACTGTTCTCAAAAAAAAAAATGATGTACAACAAAAGGGTGGAGAGTGGATCCCCCAGTTGCAAGTCCTTGAGCTCCTGAAATAACCAAAGGTGCCCTCATTGATAGATATTGGAATGTTGGTGATGAAATACAAGAACTCATCTAGAATCTCCATTTCCCTCCAAAGTTAAGACTCTCCAACATAACTCCAAGTGGTTGAAGCAGCTATTAAACAATGGCACGAGCAAAGATAGGATGGGCCACACCTTCCCCGTGCTCCACATAAGCTCCAAAGCACTAATGAGGTTATTGAATCTCCTCATGGAGGTTGAAATTCAGGAGGTGACTTCTCTTATCATAATCCAATGGCATTAAAGTCTCATGTAGGTAAACATGGCATAACCCACCAGCCCAAAAGATCATCTAGTGCATTCCAAACACAATCTTGCTCTTGATAGCTACATGAACCATAAACTCCTATGACACGAAATTTTTTTTTTTTTTTGAAAATGGCGCAGAACTTTTATTCATGATTTCTGAAGAGTAGTACATTAGCATACATAGTAAGCATATAGTACATAAGATACTATCCTTGCAAAACTTTCATTACCTAGGCAACAAAAGTAGCCCAACCTCCCCCCCCTCAACACACACACACCCCACAAAACCCATGTCCCAAAGTTAAACTCCACTCATCCAAAACATGCCTCCTACCATACCAGAAGTGTCCACTGTGAACCACACAAGGTGGGTGACATAAATTTGTTGAACCTGTGCTCAGACATATTGTTTGTTTTTGTCTCTAGAAGAATCATAAGTTGGGTCCTCTTCTTAGCCAGGATACTTCTAATGTTAACCTAAATATCTAGAAAACTATGTTATTGGACTGAGCATATCTAGGAAACTATTTTATTGATCTGAGCTTATTTAGGAAACTCACTCCTTGGACATTCTATGATATGATGATCATTGGGAACACTGCTGATTGTCAACAGAATGGACCCTTGAGAGTGTCTTAAAATACATAGAAAATCTGCAACCTTAGTAAAAAGATTTTGGAGGGGGAAGAGAATCAACGGAAGATATATCACACCTAAGCGAGAAAAAAGTACATTTTACAAGTGATCTCTCACAAGAGCAAGTTTTTGGTCATATCATAACAAATAACTTCTAGAGACAACCACAACAACTAATTCTGACTACTCATAAAATAAAATAATTCACACGGCATATATGCATTTTAACAACTAGTAGAAGTAAACGCATAACTACGACCAAACTCACCTTCCGCTGACGATTTTCATACTCTTCCAAAATGTTTTGATTAAGCAAAAGAATTGAGTTAGCCTGGTTTATATTATCTTGAATAGCAGCTTCCAATTCCTCAATGGTAGTTGGCATCTACAATTTAACAAGAAGCATAAATAATTATAACAAACACAAAAAGAACAAAAAAAAACTGTGCACCAGAAAAGGGCAGAAAGCACAAAGACATGAACAAGATAATTGTTACAAGCACTTAAGGCTAGTGTTGAACAACAAGTCAAGGGTATTTTGGTCATTTTTATTAGTCTTATCATCAATCTATGGTAGGAATAAGATTTTCATGTGATAGGGAGTTTACCTTACAATTTCCAAACAATTCTGACAGGTTTAAGAGATATAAGTGGATAAGTTTGCTACTTACCTGCAATCTCAATTAAGTGATTACTTAACAATAGATGGGGGGTCGACTTCTAAAGGTAACAAAATGCCTCTTGTTGTGCTCTTCTCCAGAATTTCCTCCCTTTTTTCAACTACCATTTAACTTGGCATCAAAACAGTGATGAGCATACTGGAGACTCCAACTTAAGGAGTTATTAAACAAATGAACAAAGAGGCTATCCAGTTAGGCCAGATTAGGTACCTGGAGTTATAATTTGCATAAGAGTGGTGATATGCGTACTATAACTTTTTTACTGTAAATTTTTACAGTATGATGTGGCATCCTCATTGGTGGTCCAAGTAAGAGATAAAATAGGAGCTATCTTCCTATTCTATAGGGAACCCTAAACCCTAGACCTTATCTGGAATGCCGCCTAGGCTGCCTGGAGGACTGCCACATCAGGATGTAAAACCTCACAGTAAAATGTCAAAGTACTGATATCATTTTTATTTGCATAAGATCATCTTTTAAACATGCAGTGAATGCACCTCCTCTAGACAGGTGATCTACTCCATCCCTAGAATACCCAAATTTTAGACTCCACAATATTCTTCCAATGCAAATATTTAATAAAAAAAACACTCAATTTGCAATTCTTGATTCATAAACCTAGTTAGATTATACCGAAACAACCCACCAACGTGGACTTACAAACAGATGCCCAATAAAGATAAGATTTGCTATCAGCAAAGTCATTTCATATGAAATTCCTTTAAATTCTCTCCAAAACATTGAAAACTGATCACAGACCTTCGAGAAATGAAAAGAGATATTGAGGATATCAGCAAGTGAAGATTTCAACAATGTTGCTCTACCTGCTTTGGATAATTGCCAGTCCTTCCAGGCTGAAAGACGCTTAAATTTTTCTTACTATCTCATACCACAAGTGCTTATTGTTTTGACCTCTCAAAAGAAAAAGACAAGGATACGAGCATGGGCCCAAAACTAACCTAAGGTGGTTATATCCTTTGGGTTTATTAGAAGCCACTTTGACCACTCATAGTTTGAGGTGAAGAGGCCTTCTGGAGTTGTGGTTATCTTAATATATAAGGAGGATATTGCAATGCCTGGAAATACACAGAAGCCAACAAATAAAATCAAATTACATATTGCACAACAGTTCCAAACAGAGGACTCGCGTCTTCTGAAGTATTTCCTTGGTATCATAGGGGTGCATAGCAAGTCGGGCACTGTCTGACTCAAAGAGTATGTTACTAATTTGTTGCAAGAACATGACCTACTTAAGTCAAACGGGCTGAGACACCCATGGAGGTGAACCACAACCTTCACGAAGAGTACAGTGCTAAACATAGGACCAGACCATGTATGAGTGGCTAAAAAGCAAATCGAATTCCGTTAGAGTCACACAATAAAATATATCATTCAAGGTTAGTGAAGTAAGTCAGTTCATGGACTTCCCTCAATAAATTTATCTTGAGGCCGCCCGACACAGAGATACTTAAAAAGTCAACCAAGAAAAAGATCATTGTATGAGCCACATGGTCATTTGCAGATTGAGGCCTACTGTGATGCTGAGTTAGCAAAGTCCAAGTCCAAAAAAAAGTCAAATATTAGTCACAACTATGTGTTTGTTGGCGGCCATATGACCAGTCAAAAGAGCAAAAACTAGAGTGTGATGGCGCAATCCAATGTTGAAGCAGAATATCAACCAATGGCACATAAATTTTTATCTAACACTTAATCAGTGCCACTTGAGTTGGACTTCCTAGTGAAAGATGCTATGCTTATAAAATTATATATTGTGAATAATCCTGTCATTCATGAGCAAACATGTCTGAGGTAGAGAGTCATTAAGTTCAAGATCTCATGACAATCATACTGGAGACTCCAACTTAAGGATGAGTGTTACAATATACTGTCCAGGGTCTTTTGGTACTGTTAGCCTTACTGCCTTTTTATAGCAGTAATAAATTTTTCATTTGATAAAACTTTAACATTTTACTTATCATTCAGTTCTGAGATGTAGATACAAGGTTTACATGTAGAGTTTGAAATTGTACTCAAACTGAATAAGGGTGAACATTCTACGTGTTGTATTGAATATTCTATTGAGGATGTTTCAAACTCAAATAATTGAAAACTGAAATGGAGAATTCGAGACCACAAAAATAAGAAAAAATTTAAAATTGTTTGACCCCAAATATCTAAAGCCTGAATGTACCTGAAGAAATGCCTGCTCAAGCTCCAGGGTGATCTTGGCAATTGACTCTGCTTCTCTCTTTAATGCAGCCAGTTCCTGCCTATGGTTATCTGTCTCCTTCTTACCTGCCATGAGTAGGCATAATTGATTGTTTTGAAAAATAAATACCCTATTCAGAAATGAAAGGTGAACCATCTTTGATTTCTTTTCACCTTTGAACAAATAAAATTACCCATTTCAATTAAAAAATGGATACAATATTAGGAAGGAGTGGTTATTGCATGAAAACAGAAACTTACAGTTTTCAAACTGAAGGGATGCACTTACAGTTCTCAAATAGAAGGGATGCTTGTAAAGCAGCTTTCTCATGTTGTTTAAGATTGGCTTCCATTTCTCGTATCTAAGGCAGTATCATACAAAAGAATACCATCAGTAGATGATAAAGTATGGGAAGAAAACTACAAGAAGAATACATAGAGACATGTTGCTTAGAAATTAACAACTATAAAACGGTCAGACAGAAAGATGTCTTAGAATGTTGAAATGGGAATAGGTGACAAAAGAGAGAAAAGCCGGAAAAATAAAAATATGTTCGACCAATCTTGCATTATTATAATGATAATTACTGGTGTCATAGTTTAAGTAAAACACAGCTGACAAGAGTTAACTGTAATAGCGATTATATGAGGTCCCCAGCTCATAAGACTCTTATTCACCTAGTACGCTCCGACATGACAGAAACTCTAAATGGAGAAAGGGTTAGTACTCCTGTCCAGCTTGCCAGAAGAAAGAAGAAAGCAGATGAATTGGACCCTTAAATGACCAACATAATGTATACATACTAAACTCAAAAAGGCAAAACAATTATACATTTTTTTCATGCTAACAGCATCAGCCGAACTAACCCAAGTTGACAACATACTGTACTGGGATTTGTCTTAAGTACCCTTTTTCAGTTAAATTTGGATTTTTTTTTGCTTCTAAACAAAAGCAGAAAGCTAGATTAAAACTCTTGTCACTACCTAGAATGCCAACTAATCAAAAATATAATCTCTACCTACCTTGTTACCCATCTCTATGAAAGCAATGTGCTTTTGAGCAAAGCCCCATTTCAAAGAAACAGCCTCAATAAGCAAATTCTGTGAAGAGAAAAGAGCTATATAAATAAATTATTTGATGGAAATATCAGTAGTAGGACATAATAGTGGATGATGATGATAAAACCGGTACATAATACTCACTTTCAAACAAAAGGGAATTTGATTATCATAAAAACTGATCTGACAGTAGGTCTCTTTTTATAGCACTGATAGTAATATTCATGAACAAAAATTTAAATAGAAAAGACGTTAAACCATCAGCATATTAATTCGACCTTAATTTCAATTCCAAGTTGGAACCTTTGTTGATTCAGTTTGGCAGCTTGATCAATTAGCTTATTTGTGTTTGTATCCAAGTCATCCTCCTTCTCAATAGACTCCAATTTTCTTTTCCTTTGATCTGAAATTACCCAGAAAATACTTACATTACAAAACTAAAAGAATATACTAATTACAGAAAGTAAATGTTGATTAACATAGACAAGCCAATGTAAATTAAATAGTTCAAAACAATGAAAAAAAAGGAAACTATGTGCTACATTAAAGAGAACATTGAATTTTCTTGCAACAAATTGTTCCACAATAAGTCAAGGGTTTCAATGACAAACTTACCAACTCGATTTTCCATCTCACGCCGTTTTCTCTTCTCATATTGTCCAGCAGCAATAATTTCGTCCTACAAATGAAAATAGTTAAAGTAGAATGAGATGCTCCTATGTAAATGATTAAAAGAAAATATATGATCTTAATATTTATTTTCAGATAACTCCTTCTCTCTTCCTGACATACTCGTTGTTTACGAAGTTTTGCTGCTTCATCCTCTAAATGTCTTTGCTCTGATTGAAGTGATTTCAAGGTTTGCTCCATATTAAGAATATCTGCTTCTAACTCTTCCTTCCTAGACCTGAACTTTTCAATTTCTCCAATGTCAACATCTGTCAAAAGTGAGAAAGTAAGACAGTATCTTTTTTTGAAAAGAAAGTAAGATGGTATCTAAATGACTAAGAGTTTAAAGAAGATGATAAGAGTGGAAGCCTCTTAAATTTTACTTGACATAAAAAGGCTAGAGGGAGCCACAGATTTGACCAACGCTGAAGTATGGCCTCCATATCTAGATTTGGACCACCGGTAATGATTTTCAGGAGTCCAAAGATCTGAAATACTTAACCGAGGGACCTCATCAGCCCTTTGATCAGTTTCAGCAGACCCAATATACTGAGGAAAGAGAGTACAAAAGGCTTATTACCAGATATGTGAAAGACTAATTATTAAACTGAATAACATACCCATAAGTTAAGTTGCATTAGTACATAAAACATTTTTTTCTTGAATATTATCATATAGTGAAGAAAAAGCATACAGAATGTTCGAGTCCAGCTTGGCTATTCAAAACCTCCTTCACAGCATTAGGAGCTTCAAAAATTTGATCAAGCCTGGAGTAGATGCCAAGTCTTTTCATCTGCTAGTCAAAACTACCACAATAAATATCACATCACTAAAGAAGTGCAGTAGCATAAAATGGTTGGGTTTGTATTGATACCTCATCAGAGATGTAAAATGTTTTCTTATTAGGGAATCTATCCTCCACATAGTTCAAAACAGGAACATCATAGGACTTCAAACCTCTGACCAAAAAGTCTCGATCAGTAGGGTCCTGTGTTATGAAAGACTACAAAGGAAACAAAATATTAGTTAAAAGATGACATTTGATGAATTATTATCTCAATAGTAAGATCCAGAGAGCAAATGAATAATTCCGAGGATAAGCTCGAACTGTGGTGGCTGAAGTACAAGCTCAATGACCAACATCTGGTCCCAATTGACATGACGCCCAAGGGCTCAGGTAAAAAAACCTAACACATAAAAATATAAAAGAAAAGCAAAATGGTGGACCCTAGTGTTGAATATCTACAGTTACGATTGCAAACTGTCCAAGACTTCTAAGGCCTCCATGCCCTGTTAACCAGGCTCCACCTTTGCCATCAAAACTTCTCAGGCTCAGACCATGCAGATCGGAATTTCATCAACAGTAATTTGGAACCCCCAAAGCAGCATTGGATGGTTTTCTATGAAATATTAGATTTGGCGATGGGCTTTGTCATCTCTTAGACTTGTATTCTGGATCAGCCAATTTTGTGGCTAACTCTCTTGCTAAATGAGGGGTTTTCCCCAATATTTCATTGTAAAGGAACCCCAGTAGTTTGCATTTTGTTTTTCCTGATATTAAAATCAGCAATTGCCTCAAGAAAATTATCCATAACAACCGTTAATTACCCAGACAATGCATAACAAGTAGTAATTGTTCAGTTTGCCAAGAGAATGCCAATTTGATGAGTTCAAACAATGCAAACCACAGATAGGAAAAATTGATCAAGAAATTATGGAGAGTCGAAAGCAGAGCTACCTTCCAGATGTAAAATGGGACTTGGTCCTCCAAATAGGCTGCATGGTCTCGATTTGGAACATTGACCTGATATGACAAACAAAAAGATACTTTTCAAAAAGATCAATCATAATTCCTAACAATGTAATTATTGCAACATGCAACAGATGAAAATTTAAATTTGATGGTAATACCTCTAAAAGGACAGGACCAAAGACCTCCTTGCGTAGCTCACTTCGATGTTTTTGCACATATTCATATGCATCAAATATTTTTTCGACGCCAGAGTTTCTTAATGCATGTAGAAGTTTGATATTTGCATTTTCCATATCATTCAACCTGGGAGGAAAAAATACACATGAACCAAAGCACAACGAAATCTAACAACTCAAAAAATGAAACTGAATCTGATATTAGACAAGGAAGATATGGACCTGTTGAGGCATTGCTTTAAACTTCCTCTCTTCTGGGCTAATGCATTTTCTTTTTCAGACTTCTGCAATCTCTTATGATGCGCAGTCTCTTCTAACTCCAGGATACAAGTTAAAAGCTTCTCCTGTTACATAGATATGTATCGTGAGAATTTAGAAAATAACTGAAACGGAGAGCACAAGCATCATCCCAACATAAAAGCTCAAATAGAAAATGTTCAACAAGGAGTAAATAATTCACGACAAGAGAGAAACGATAAAAGAATAAAAAGAACATACATACAAGTTCTTCCTTGGGAGGTTCATATGGAGGCAAATTCGCTAACTCCATCTCTGCAGTAGCTAGATCATCCTTAGCCTTGGAGATCCTTTGCTGACGAGATTCTTCCTGTCTTTTCAATTCATCCATTTCTTCATATTTTCCCAGAACTTGCACTCCCTGTTGAGATTAAACAAATGTTACATGTATCTAACAAGATGTAAACAACTATAACATATACAAAACTTACAAGACGATTTTCGCTGTCCAGAATCTCCATACGTTTCTTGCTGCTTTGATTTATTAAACTGCTAACTTTTTTCAAAGATCCTTCGTGCATTTCTTTGATTTGTTTTCTCTGTCTGAAGTATCAAATAGCTCATTAATGTGATGCTTTATCAAAACAGAATATCAATGGAATATTACAAAGCATATAATGAATCTGAACCCCAGATCCCATAGTTTTACAACTTCCATCAACTTTCAGGAAACATATAAAGCAAGTTGGCGTATGGAGTGTACTAATGAAAGGAGTGATAAATTGTTATCATCACCAGATTCTCAAGGTCTAACTATGGTTAAATCCAGCTACCAAGTTTACATGAATTCTATGAGGCGTCAAGCAGTTCATTGTGACACCTACCAAAAACACATTTATCAAAATTTATTATGTGTGTCTCTTCAAAAAAATTTATTATGTGTGCTTGCCTGCATAATAGGTTGAGTCAAGAGAGAGAGAGAACATTGTTGGCATATAAAATGCATATAGTAACTTAATCAGTTTGGAGCAAGACTTTACTATAGTCAAAAGATAGAAAGAGCAAAGATCATACTCAATAGGTCTTTTAAGTTCATTCAAAATCTTTGCAGCTTCATCCAAATGATTCTTGGCACTGTTCTCCAGCTCTTTAGCTTGCATATAGTCCTTCTTCTTCATATCATATTTAAGCCAAGGTAATTTCTTTCTCATCGACTCAACCTACAAATACAAAAGAAAGACATACTAGAAATAAACAACATCAAAGAGAGTTTCCAATAAAGAGAGAGTGGAGAGACAACCCCACTTCAGCAAGAACGCCTACAACAGCATTTGCTAACCTCTTAATAAGAAGCCAAGAACCCCCCCTCCCTCTACCCTTCCACTTTAATTTTTGTAAATCTACAAGTAGAATGTGAAACAAGCCGTGGACTGACCTTTTCAAGAAGCAATTCTCTTTGTCGGACACGTTCAACATCTTTTTCTAGCTCAGCATTAAGTACCTTTAACTGATTCAGAGTGTCTCCATTTTGAGCAACAGTCTGTAAAGCAGAACCACAATTTGTATCAGTTACTGAAAGGTCCTATATACAGCAAAAAGATCTCGAGTAGATCCATATGTTAGCTGTCAGATCCATAAGTTCTGTTGCCAGAATTCCAGCATATGAGCAAAGTACCCAGTACAGCAAGCATCAGAACAAAAATTCGCATGATTACAACCAACAACTCTGAATCCTCTAATTAGCTCTCTCAGTATGAATCCCTTGGCTTTCCATCTAATCATGGGTTCCAAATACTAATCCACATTGTCCAATTTATACACTTTGTAGAGATGATAATTTAGACTCTATGAAAACCAGAGATTAATTAAAAGGTCATTGTTTTATCTAGCACTTAATATTTGAAAATGGCATGAACTTTTATTGATTGATCCGAAATGTCTTACATAATGTACATATAGTACATACAATGCAACTCTTTTACAGCTTACTTTAATTAAGGGGCTGATATACCCCTAAAATTAAGCATGTCCTACTTACCCCTTGCCTTGCCCATTGGTCACCTATAGAGTTTGTTGATCTAGGGACCTTTGACCATACAATTTGCCATCCTGAGATGGTGTGTTGAAGTTCAGGCCAATAGATATGTCAGGGAAGTAATCTTCATGGTTCTGCATTTTAAAAGTTCAGACCTACGCATAGTAACTAATGATAGGAAATCTTGTCAATCTCTTTCTAGCTGCAAGTGTTATTTTCCCTTCATTCTTCCTGTTCCACTTTTAATATCGTTCCTTAATCAAATTTGGCACAATGTAAAGCAAGAATTCAACATTGATATATACGTATAGTATTAAGACTTTTCCACAAGCATATTTTCTTAAAATATATGAACAGTTTTTCTCTGAAAAAATCTGAACGGCTATCTATTACATTTTTTAGTAGAAAACCTATTGACCACAGGTTTAAAGTATAATTAAAAACAGTTTGCCAGGTCAGATTCGCATCAACTATATTACAAAAGCATAAAACTCATGCTCAGGATCACAGAATCAACCACATTTCAGCAAACAGATACATGAAAACCTCAAAAATATTTAAAAGAAGCAGAAAGAAAGGCTCACCATTTGAAGTTTCTTTAGCTCACAGCTTTTCTCAACAAGTGAGCGGTGCTGAACAGGCAGCTCAGGATTGCCTATAGCCTTTTCAGTCTCTTCCAGAAGTTGCACAGGACTTAGCTTAGCAAATTCACAGACCCGGTCTTGAGGTAAAAACTATGGAATAAACATAAAACAAGGATTTAAAAAAGAAGGTTTCAAGTTTTAAAGAGTCATAATGGTTTAGCTCCCCAATTTTTTAAACATTTGTGCAAATAATAAGCAGAAGAAGTAAAAAATATTCATTTTGACAAATTAAGTAACCACTTAGGAAAATCTCAGTAGAAAGGGGCTGAACCAAGCCACTAAGGGTTCTGAAAATCACTTCTGACTACCAATTGACCCACCACTGCTATATCCTCTATAGCACTTATTATGCCAACCTCAGAGTAAGACAGAGAGGTTTATCTTTAAAGCAAACATGTATCATTAGAGAATTACTCCGAAAGAAAAACTCCAGCTAAACCAAGCCAAGAATTTGTAAACTCGCCTGAGTCAAATTGTTCACTTGTATATTGAATTTCCTTGTGACATCAACTACATCCCGTTTTGCCACCTGCTTACCTATATAAACCAACGAAGTCAAAGCTTTTTAATTGTACAGTTGCAGGTGAGGATAACAAAAGCATGATACATAAGAGAGTGTAAGTCAGAGCCAAAGAATCTTTTTTTTGAAACGGAGAGCCAAAGAATCTTAATAACTCACTAACGTATCTAAAGTGCCTTACCTCCTCTCTTTTATGGCAGCAAGAGAAGGGTACGTACTGGGACAACCATTATTCCATCCTTAAAAACAACTCTTAACTAGAGGATCCATATTAAAAGTTATGAACTCTTCAAAACTAGCCTGCCATTTACTGTAGGTAGAATTCTCATAACAAAAAGGAGAACACTATCACAGCTATTTCAAGTATCCTTTTGAAGTATTTAATAGAACACCAGTTTCTTTGGACACGTGGGTGGTATACCATGATACTTGTCGCGCATGTTGCGAAAAATAAACCATTATTTAGTGCCGCCTAAAGCAGTGAATGTTAAAAATTTACAAATTTTATACAACCAAAATTATTCCCTACTCAAAAGAAAAAGAAAGTAAGGAAATTCAGGGACAGAAAATGAAGAAAGAAAGAGCTGCAGAGAGAGAAAGACCACAAATGATGTTGAATAGGCAGAATGAAACACCTAACTCTGTCTAATACAATATTAAGTGAAAAATACAAGTAATGGACAAATGCCACACAACAAATATTTATACTTCACTCCCAAGGTCAGAATACAATTACAATTAAACATAACTACAGTGCTGCAATCCTACACTAATCATGTACCTAACAACAGCAGACATTCTATAAACAACAAAATACTTCTAATTCTTAATTTCAACATCTTCATTGACTCCTCAATAGATCGTTTAATATTAAGTCCCCTAGAAGATTTATTTTAGCTTTTTCAATCAGTTAATGACAGATAGATCACACAGAAAATGGCAGCACAGGTTAAATTTGCTTAAACAAGGTGAACTCGAGCAGTAGCTCAGTGGTCACATGGGGGAGTTCGTAATGGGAGGTGTTGGGTTCAAGTTTCTTTACGAGCAAGGGTGTATTGGGTTAAAAAAAGATACAGGAAAGAAAAATGAATTGCTTAAACAAGGAAATACGGTAATTTTTTATATCTCTGCAGGAGCATATTCAGACAAATTTCAAGGAAGCGTGGGTAAGTGTACTTGGTTGCCATAAATCAGCAGAACTGGCGAATGGGGCAACAGTTTCCTTCTAAAGAGATAAAATATGATGTCGGATAAATTGAGAGAGAGGAAAATAAGCAGTGATTTCAGTTGTATGGTACCATTAAGAAACCAATCCGACTTGTTTCGAACATCTATCTTCCTCATAATGTTAGTTAACTGCCCAATGGAATCACCAACCAATGTAATTCTTATTGAACCTGAATCCTCTCCCCGTTTCACATAAGCTCCGACACTTGCGGCCCGCCCAAGTACCTGCATGCGTTGGCCATTAATAGAGTCAAAATCATTTAGGAAATTTTGAATCCATAGAAGCTTGTTCACGTGTCAGTCGAGCTTCGCAACCTGGGGTTCTCCAGCAAGGCCAAGGGCGATTGCACAAACAACAGAACTCTTCCCACAACCATTCGGACCTGTAATGAGGTTCAAACCTGGGCCAGGGTGGCACAAGAAGTGATCAAAGACCATAAAATTGCGGAGCTCGATTTCGAAGACTGTTCCCGGTAAGAAGTCACTCTCGCCCCTGAATTGACAGATTTTTGCTAGTGAAACCGAGACACAATATCAAAATGAAGAATGAAAACATTGAAGTTAAACCCTAACGTGGTGCACCTGTGCTCAGTTTTGGGTCGCTTTGCGGCCCTTTCGGCCATAGGAAACTTAACCAAAATCCTTTGTAGGTGATGGTGAAAAGCCAACGGAGACCGGCGACAATGAAGCTGGATTCAAACTTCAGTTAGAACTGAGAGGCATGCGACAGAAGAAAGGGAAGCGCAAGTGGAAAGTCCGGAAGAGGGAAGGAAAAAATGGCGCGAAACCGAATACCCCGCGATGGGACGATTTTATTTTGGATAGATCGCAGAATAGGAACCGAACCGAGCCGGTTCGCAAAATACGATATTAGGGCACGACATTAGGACAAAGCGGAGCGCGGAACACGGACGTTTTCGCTCTCCCTCACAGTCGCGTCGTCGTCTTCCTGCCTCCCTGCCGGAGTTCTCTTTATCTTTCTGATTTGTCTTTCCGATTTCGCTCTCTTTCTCACTTCGCTTTCTGGTTTCGCTTTCTTTCTGACTTCATTTTCTGATTTCGCTCTCTTTCTGACTTCACTTTCTGATTTCGCTCTCTTTCTGACTTCACTTTCTGATTTCGCTCTCTTTCTGACTTCACTCTCTTTCTAATGTCGCTCTCTGTTTTATCTCGCTCTGAAGCCTCATCAACGTCCGATAGAGGTAGGAGGCGACAGAGAGCTCATCAAAGATCACCATTCTTCTCTGTCTTTCGAATTTCTCTCTCCAATTTCCATGCTCTGGCTAAGCCATTCTTTCTTGGCGCTTCCCTCTTACTTTAATCTGTTCGAAATGCCCTCTTTCCGAGTCTTTCACTTTTCCAATTTTAGTTTTCTAGCTAGATCAATCTGTCTCAATGCTTCCCTTTTCTTTCAATTTGTTCGAATCCTACCTTTCGAATATTTCTTCGCGCCAAGTTCAATTTTCTGGCTAAATAATTTGTCCCAGTGCCGCCTCTTTTTTCATAAAATTCTTCGTGTTGAGCGCGTTTAAGAGGAGATGTTTTTTTTTTTTTTTTTTTTTATGCTGTTTCGAACTCGTTCGAGTTCGAGCTCAATAAAATGGGTCGACTCGAATCGTCGAACTCGTTTGCAACTCAGAGTTCGATTCTGAGCTGGAGCCGATGAAGGTTCAGGGGCCTCGGGCTGGGCTCAGCTCGTATCCTACTCTGCTTTTGGACTTTTTTAGTAGCCCATGGTGCCACAGGGTCCAGTTTCGGACGTAACCTCGCCCTGGACCAGTAATCGGTTTATAATAATATTAGATGTTTTCTATTTATCTGTTTATTAGGAAACGGGAAATTTTAAATTTAATACACTAACCCAAGTCTAATAAATTTTAAAATATATAAATTATAAACGTTTCATTATATTTCATATATTTATTTAAAAATAATAATAATATTTAAATTATTTTCTCTCTTTTTAATTTTTTATCGATTTTCTATTTCCTGTTTTCTATTCAAGATACCGTGGGGAATCGGGATTTGATCAACAAGATTAAGAAAGGCCCATAAAGATTAGGGTCAAAAGAATTACAACAACAAAAGAAAGACAAAGAGTTAAATAGACGATAAAAATGGAAAAGAAGTAGAAATGGTGATTTCTGTGAGTGGTTCAAACGTCCTTGCTATGCGAGTTATATAGACGAGGATTTCTCGATGGTATTTATGGTGTCAATAAATAGGGCGATCAATTGAATTTCCACATAATTTAATCGCACATATATGACGTGTTGAATTCAACTAGGAAGAATTTGAATACGAGAACGTGGAGAAAGGTCTCATCCACGAATGAATACCGATACATCCCACGTAATAACTGACCGGGACCATAGGCAGAGTTTAATGATCCAATGTAGCAGTAGTTATTTTAACACTTCACTCGCAGTTTTCCATGCTCAGATATTTTAATTGATACCCGGTCATTTCACTTGAATGATGTCATTCCACAGTACTTATTAAATGTATCAAGCAATCATAAACTAAGCTGCCTAAGGTTTTAACCTTAAGAAATTTAGAAATATTTTGAACTATTTTGAACTATTTCTTATTGGCTAGTACATCATATAGGTATGGAGTATAGGGCTGTAAAAGGTATCCGATTATCTGCTCTACAGTCCAACCGATTACCGTTCTACCGTCTCTAAGAATAAAATACTATTATCTGTTTACCGTTTTATCGATTACCATTCTACCGTTTAATAAATGAAACGAAAACGGAAATAGCTCTTCCGTATATGTGATACCGTTATACCGTTTAAATAAGGCAGTATAGTAAATTTATCAATATTTTTTATGTTTAACATTTTATTTATATTAATTGATTAATTTGCCAAGTATATTCTTCACACAATGAGATACCATATAAATATAATAGAAAAAATAATAATTTACTTACTTATTTGTTTTGATGAAATAAATTAGAAAATTTAATAAAAAATATGTAATTTTGATTGTATAAAGTTCAAAAAATTATTTCCCCTCCTATTATATTTGTACAATTATTTTAAAATTTATAATCTTTTGTCATAACAATTGAGTATAATGACTAATTGAGTAATTGGTTTAGGATCTTAATTTCTTATGAGCTATATCTTATATGAGTTATTGAATATAATGACTCATTGGCTTTAGAGATTTTAGAGTTTTATGTATAACAATTGTCAAAATAACATATTTGCAATACGAGTTAAGTTTCTGTTATGGTTTTTATTATGTAATAATTAATTCTTTTTTGTAACATATTGAATATGTGAATATTTATTAAATCAACCAAATTTCTTAAATTTACTTACATGAATTATTATATTACTGTAATTAAATGAAATTTAATAAACTCGGTATTGATTATACAATTACCTCATTAAGCAATAGTTAATACATGTCTATGTCCATAATTAAATCAAATAAATATTTAATAAGCAATCTTCCACAGTTTTACTTATACATCACCAAAATAAAATTACAAGTATTATATGCCATTGATTCATTTATTAGAATACATATGATTTTTTTTCCCAAGTCCATTCTAGTAGAGTAGTAGTCTATTATCAAGAACCACATATTAAATAAAGTAACACTTTCAGAACACCCAAGAATTTCAAATTTTATGATTGTTTATCGTATTTAAAAAAAAAATTACCTTCTTTCTATTACTCCAGAGTTCTAAAAAGCAAAAACCTAATTAATAAGTTCTAACATATGCTAAAAGCAAATCCCTAAAATCTACCATGTTATAAACTTATAAAAGGGAAAGTCCTAAATCTATTAATCTAATGACTTATGTGATATGTCTAGTATAAATACTAAATAGTAAGTTAGTAACTACACTCAATGTCTGTCACTAGTCAAGCCCAATAAAAAGTTAAATGCGTGTCCCATGCAACTATGCAAACCATAAATCCAGGTCTAGGAGACTAGGAATCCATTTTTAAGAACCACATACTAAATAAAGTAGCACTTCCCTAACACCCAAAAATTTCAAATTTTTATCATATATATATTTTTTTTAAATTACCATCATTCTATTACTCCAAAGTTCTAAAAATCAAATACCTAATTAATAAGCTCTAACATATGCTAAAAGCAAATCCCTACAATATACCATGTTATAAACTTATAAAAGGCAAAGTCCTAAATCTATTAATATAATGACTTATGTGATACGTGACATAAGGCTAGTGTAAATACTAAATAGTAAGTTACTAACTTCACTCACTGTCACTAGTCGAGCCAAGGCTAAATGCCCTAATCCAGCGTCCTGTGCAACTGTGCCAACCCTAAATCCAGGCGAGAGGCGACTCAGGCGACCATCAAGCGACCGGCGTACCGCTCACCTCTGGATAAACTCTGTCTAAAGCAAGGTATTTTTCTTCTTCCCTCTGATTTCTCCCTTTTTCGCACTGACTCCTCTCTATTTTCCGTCTTCAAGATAGAGATCATTGGTAGTAGCGTTTTTGCTACTTGCAATCATTGTAATTCAAAATTTTCTGCTGAGCCGAAAAAAGGCACAAGTCACTTGAATTATCACACCAAGACTCGTATCAAATTGAAATTGAACAAGAGGTCAACTCCTGATGATAGTGAATACAAATTCCAATGTTATCGAACCAAGTAAAGGCCTGACAACTAATAAATTTGATCAGAAAGTAATTCGTGAAAGTCTTGCAAGGATGATTATTCTTCATGAATATCCATTTTCTATTATCCAACATGCGGGGTTTAGGGAGTACTCATATAATCTCAACCCTCAATTCAAGATGGTTAGTGGGTTTTCAGAAATAGTCTCATTGCTTCAAGTCCTTGACTTCATCTCATCATCCAGTTCAGTGCTCCCCATAAAGGTTTTTGTTTTACAGTTCAGAGGATATGCTTCTATGATGTTCGCGTTTTGCCATTGATGGTTTTCAATGTTGACATGACATGCGAGAATCATAAATATCTGGTTGGTGGGGTGATTGAGTGTTACAACAATTATTCTCATGATAAGCAATTACCTTGGACAATCAATAAAAACGATACATCTTCTTCATTTTTTATTTGAACAATGCACAACAAGTGGTTTACTGAAACCACTATGAAGAGCCTCCGCACTACAGTCACCTTATCAACTTCTTTACAACTAATAAAAATAACAGAATCTCTATCTGAAATTACGTACAAAACCACAAATCAAGAAAAATGAATAGATGGTAAGAAGCATACAAATTCCACAAATATAGAGGTCCGCATCAAAAGGATCAGTGTCTTGAAAAATCTACATCAATAGCCAATGGAAAGAATCAATTCTTTGATAAAAGACCCATCCATTCACGTCACTACAAGGTGATTCGTCCTAAAAAGATAATGCTTGATGCAAATCGGCATAACGCAACACAAAGAGCACTCTCTTAAGTCGTAAGCCAAAATTGATGCTTTAAAGTGTTGTGCAGGTATGAGGATGAGCCTCCAGACCAGAGATTGAGGTAAATAATCAGTTATCATTTTTATGAGTTAATATGCGGTGACAGTTACATGAGATCCATCTGCAGGTTCAAACATGTAAAGTGAATTTTACGTGATAATTTGGTCATTTGCAGGAAGGCGTTGAAGAGGAGGTTGATAACAACAATGAAGATCTGCCTGAAACTGTTGAACCTGAAAGTGAAGGAAAAGAAAATGAGGAAGCAACTCAACGGCCTCGAAAGACATCAAAATACATGACGAAATATGAGCGTGCTAGAATTCTTGGTACTCGGGCTCTGCAGATCAGGTTTTTGTCCTTGGACTTCCTACTACACGACGGTTGTAAATGTTCTTTTATGTGACAATGGCAGTAACATTTTACTCTTTTTGTACAGTATGAATGCACCTGTCATGGTTGAGCTGGAGGGAGAGACTGATCCACTGGAGGTTAGTAACAATGAATCCTTGAGTAAAATGAGAATTCCATTCGAGGCTTCATTATTGGTTTGTAATGTGTGTTTTCTTACTTCAGATAGCCATGAAAGAGCTTAGAGAGCGCAAGATCCCATTTACAATTCGACGATATCTGCCTGATGGAAGGTGAGGCTTCCGTCATTGGTGTCCCTTCCTTTATTTGTTTTTGTTTTTTGGTGTCCTTTTTGTTTGTATCAAGTCCAAATTTAGTGTTTTGGCATTCCTGTATTTGGCAGTTACGAAGATTGGGGTGTCGATGAACTTATAGTAGAGGACTCCTGGAAAAGACAAGTTGGAGGTGACTGAACTGTACGTGTATTACTTGTTTTACCTGGAAGTCGTCCCATGAAACTTTTGGACTAAGGTTTTTGGAACCAATTATAGTTTTACATTCTCACATTGTTGCTTAAGTGCAATTTCAAAAAAAAAAAAAAAACATTGTTGTTTATGTAGAGTGTACTTAGGTAGCTAGCTGTCGCAAAGCCACCGTTGATCAGTGCTTGTACTTGTAATTGAACTGTCTTTCATGGTGATCTGATCTGTTTAAACCATTAGTGTTCATAGTCTCTTTCTAGTAATTGTTATGTTATTTTTCTTTTAAATTTCCATGTTCTGGTGTCGCTTCATTAAATTGCCTTTCTGTGTTATGATTTCGAACAATTTATGTATCAACTTATTTATTTTTTTCTTGATACAAGGTTATTCTGTACTATGAAATACTGAGAAGCTCGACTTTACTAGATCTGAATTCCTAATAGGCTAATCCAATCAATCAAGCCTCGTCCTTATCTGCCATGTCATTTCTGCCATCTTCCGTCCGGCACCTCTTCGAATCTGCCCTTCTTCACCTTGAATGTGCCCCTTCTCAACCTTGTTTTTGCCATATATCCACTTTGTTTCTACCGGGTCTCCACGTTAAATATAAGTAGCTAGGGTAGCTTTTTGCAGAATTATTTCTGAGAAATACTCTGTAAAATAATAAAAGCAAGCATTCGGCTGTGGAGAGATGCTAATAAGTCTATGCCAGCCCTGACGTTTGTAAGTTATTATCACTTAAAAGCTCTTATACGAAGAGAACTTGGGTCCAGGAAAATTTATTAGTAAAAATAGGATTTGTAAAGCTATCATGGCTTCATCACACAAAATCAAATGTAAAATTTTTTTCAAGTGCAAATAAAAATGAGTAGGTGTATACCTCTTTCTGTTTCCATCAATGAAACGATGGACAACTACGTAAGGATCTAATGAGGATTACTTCCTCGCCCGATCATCTGCAACCGAAGTTTTGGACTTTGACTTCGTGAGGCTATTTCTTGCGCAAGGAGTAATCACATTTGACCTTTTTGCGAGTTCAAGGCCAAACACCGCTAGCTTCCAATATTTAATTAAGTTCCATCAAATACAATTTGTGCATAAGGTTTCGAATGTCAACGGAAGCAGCGTGTAGCAACTCGTCTTTTTTAGGATTACATTACTAACATAAACAGGCTATAAATACTACTCTCCAACATTATTTACGTCAAGATAAGAGCTAGCAGAATCATATACCCGACTTCTCCAGTGGACGTGTTTTATAGAGAAGGCCTTCCAGTACTTAAATAGATCTGTTACCACTAATTAATAGTTCATTTACATTATCATAAATGTAATAAGGAAAAAAATAAATAAATTATTAAATGCTGGTATAATTATTGGATAATTTAAATTACTAAAAATTAAGTGAAGGGTCTTTTTTCACAATTTGTTAGAGAATTATTTACCGTCAGCGACTTAATTTCCTTGTGAGCATGCAGTTAAAAGCCTTTTACATTTCACACATTATATTGCGAAGATGTTAGACTGGATTGCTAGTAGCTGCCTGGCTTTTTTCGAACTTCAACAAACCTGATAGTGACCTTCCGAGAGTTAGTACAACTTACAACAGTTATAAGTTGTTCAATTTTTTATGGAATCTTGATATTGACCTTTTCTTAAAGATTATCAATTACATATAATAAGAAATCGAATGGTCTTAAGAAGCTTGCTTTAAGCAGATATTGATCTTTCAAATATCTAATGAGCGAGAATTAGATATCGAGCTAGCATGGAAAACTAAAAATATTCTAGGAGGGCTGCATTCAGAATTTACGCAGAAGTGTAGTCTGATTGATCGGTTCCAGAATGGAATTTGACTTTGAAGATGATGATCAGTTGTAGACAATTAATTCAAGAGTAATGCTATGTCCACTCCGGGAGTGGACATAAATTGCGCACTGCTTACGTGGATGGCTTACGTGGCCGTCCATGTAAGCAGCTGACTCGACAAGAGAAAAAGGGGGTCTGGTTCGACCCCGTTTTTCTTCTCTCACTCTCTCGCCTCCATATCGCTCTCTCTCCCCCTAATCCCTCTCTCTCTCTCCCCCTAATCCCTCTCCCTTTAATCCCTCTGCCCCTAATCCCTCTCCCTCTAATGCCTCTCCCCCTAATCCCTCTCCCTCTCCCCCGTTTCTCTCTCTCTCTCTCTCTCTCTCTCTCTCTCTCTCTCTCTCTCTCTCTCTCTCTCTCTCTCTCTCTCTCTCTCTCTCTCTCTCTCTCTCTCTCTCTCTCTCTCTCTCTCTCTCTCTCTCTCTCTCTCTCTCTCTCTCTCTCTCTCTCTCTCTCTCTCTCTCTCTCTCTCTCTCTCTCTCTCTCTCTCTCTCTCTTCCTCTCCCCCAACCCATATCACCATCGCCTCAACCGCCCATACGGCCTCGGCCTCCCGCCGCGGCCTCCCCCGGCGTCCCGCGGCCTCGACGTCGGCCTCCCGCACCCGCCTCCCCCGGCATCCCGCGGCCTTGGCGTCGGCATCCCGCACTGGCCTCCCCTGGCGTCCCGCGGCCTCGGCCTCACCCTCCCGCGCCGGCCTCCCCCGGTGTCCCGTGGCCTCGTCCTCGCCCTCCCGCGCCCTCCCTCACTTTTTTGCCGATGTGGGATCTGTGGAAACTTGTTCATTTTGATTGAAAATCGGGAAGGGCCGGAGCAGATTTCTCTGTATTTAGTCATTTATAGAATTTTCGATCGTAAGCTTTCTTCTTCTGTTCATCTTTTTTTTTTTTTTTTGTTACTGCCGTTGCCGTTGACTGTAATTCTTTTTTCTAGGCTTCTTTGGATTTATTCTGTTTTCTATGCTGTATTACTTACTATAACAACTGATTACTGGATCCAATGGTGGAAATGAGATTTTTTTTTTCTTTTCTTCTTCCTCTTCCTGCTCTGTTTAGCTTGCCAGTCTCGTCACTAGAAATGAAGCTCATCTAGTATCAAAGTCTCTGGCCGTGGCAGCTGCTGTTGTTAAACTATACAATCTTTTCACGAGCATCCCGCATCTGCAAAAAGAAATAAGAAAAAGAATGACGATGATAAATGTGGGTTTGTGTTTATTTTATTAAGAGCACTGAGCAGAGCTTGATAACATCATATTCATCGTTATATCAGAGTTAATAACTTTTAAATAGCCTTAGAGGTTCTTCTGTTCAAACTTTAACAAATCCTTCCCCAAGCAATATTGTGCAAGGCGACGGATAGTCTCGAAGAGGAATAGTCCGACACACAAGCTGATAAAATCCAATAGCTGAATCAATTCATACAAGAGATCTGCTGAATTTTACTCTGAATTTCAGTGAATAAAATAACCCAATTCAATTTTCTACAAAATAATTAATAGAAAAGTAGGCCGCGGGAGGCCGCCGAGGGAGGCCGCGGGAGGCCGCCGTGGGACGCGGAGGGAGGCCGCCGCGAGAGGCTGAGGCGAGGGCGATTTGGGTTGGGGGAGAGGAAGCGAGAGAGAGAGAAAAACGGGGGAGAGGGAGAGGGATTTGGGGGAGCGGGAGAGGGATTTGGGAAAGAGGAAGCGAGAGAGAGAAAGAAGAAAATCGGGGTCGAACCGGACCCCTTTTTTTCTTGTCAAGTCAGTTGCTTATGTGGACGGCCACGTAAGCCATCCACGTAAGCAGTGCGTAATTTATGTCCACTCCCGGAGTGGACATAGCATTACTCTTAATTCAATTGCCAATACTGCACCACAAAGGAAAAAAGGTCGTCTCTGGATGCATGATCCTCACGTCCTTCACCTGAAACTAAACAAGACAAATTAATTAAACCTTCAATTATTGACCCGATTTTAACGGCCAAGCGACTGTTTTTTTTTTGTTTTGCTTTTTTTAAATACTAGTGGAGTGCATGGGATATGGTGATCTCTATATCTGGAAGATCCTTAAGAATAACTATATATTTGAACAATACTATATATTGTTTTGGCGGCTGCGGAGTTGAGATACCCCTCGCGATGATGCAATTGGTAGTTTGGCACAATGATAATTCTTAATCGGACCACTTGGCTTTCCTTTTCTAAGTCGATTCCAAAACTCAATAAATTATCGTCAATTTGGCCGTTGTACCAGTACTTGTTTACTTTCATGATTTACCCAGAAAGTTGCATTCCTAATGCCTCAAAGCTGATTCCAGGCGAACGTTCCAAGATTATGTGACAATTTTTTCTGAATTGAATAAACGAAGTAATCTTTGATTCCAAGTAAACTTTTCTTTTTTCGTCAGAATTACAGTACAGGGAATGAAGTCCCATTGGTGGTGCTTTCAGTTGTCAATATGATCTTCAAATACAGCACGTAGAATTGTGAATAGATTTTTTTGTCTGTTACGTTGGGGAGGTGCTCCTCGAGTTGCAGACTTCTAGCTTTGGCCAATTTTAAATTTCTGGTTCCATTCTCATTCTTTGACTGCTATATCTTTAAACTCTCTGTCTGTGTCATGTCTATTTTCTTCTGAAGACAAAAGAGGAGCGGAAAAGATTTTTCCGTCATGCTTTGGGTCGTCACCGATTACATATTATCGATAATCTGAAGCACACATGTACATGCCTGCTAAATAATTAACGTTCAGGATGCTTTAAACATGATTGCACCAACTACGCCTCGCTGGAATGAAGGGAGATGATCAGCGTATATACATTACAAGAAAATCGCTATCCGCCGGCGGTTGTTTTCATCGGAGGATAACGAAACAATCGCCGGCGGAACAACTGGCTGCGAGACAAGTGACGTCGCCACATTTGACGTCGGCGGAATCAAAGCAGTGATGAAACAACCCCCCGCCGCACAAAACACCGTCCCCCGACGGTCGCCAAAGGATAGTCATCGGCGGAAACTGGTTCCCCCGACGAAATGCCATATCGTCTCCGCAAAAGCAAACTCCTCTGACGAAACCAACATCGTCGCCTGAGTAGTATCCGCCGTCGAAACGTTCGTCGGCGAAACGTTACGCCGACGACACAATAATGTCGCCAGAAGTGCTTCCGCCGACGGTCTTCGACGCCGGTGTTTAAATTCCGCCGTCGGTTAGTAAATCGTCGCCGTTTTTACCGTTGTAAAGGTCTTTTGTGGTGACGGTTTAAACCGCCGGGGGAGGATGATTTTGATTAAATTTTTTTTAAAAAATTGCGATGTTTTTCAATACATGGTACCTGTTATAATTAAGAACAACCCATTAAGTAAAAAAAACTTCACTTGCACTTCAAAAATGTTGACATTACAAAATAATTTAGATAACTAAAAATTACATAATACATGTCAATTGTCCTGTTCAAACAAAAAGAAAATTACTATCAGGTCTATCAATTGTGCGACTGACTGCTGCTTTGTGGGTTAGAAGGCCCTGCAAATAAATATAAGTGTATGATAAGTGTAATGAAATATATAAAAATAGTATCTTACTATGGAGTGAAAATAATACTAACCTGTAGGCAATTGGAGAGAGGCTCGCCACTGGTTCAGTTCCTCTAACTGAGACTGCACCAACAACAGCTGGTTCTTCATTGATTCATTGTCTTGCCTTTCCTGTTGCAATTGTTCCTCTAGAGCTAAGTACTCTGGTGCTCTCGTAACTGCACCCCTACGCGGCGGCGCACCAGTCCCAAGTCCTCTCTCGTAACCCCCGTGATGGCCCCCAAACACCTTATCTATGATAGGTGTCAAATCCGCGGGGTTCGCTGAGTTGTGGACCTGTAGCTCAGTTGTTGTCCGAACAAGCTCCTCCTGCGTAACAAACAAAACCTAACTAAATCAAGCATTTGATATTAGGAGAGAATGTTTGTTAATCAGGATAACTTACACATAATGCCGATGTCTCCTCATCAGGGTATGTCCCATCTTTCCTCTTATGCACCTTTAGGAAAGATCTTAGAAACACGAAGTTTGGACCTTCTGCTTGTCGCTGCATAAAATGAAATTTCATAAAATAAGAATTCTGCAATGCATAAACTGAAGTATTGACAAAGTAGACAAAAAGTCAACTCAATATGTGCCTCTTCTTCTAAAAAACGAGCAAGAGACTTACACCCAAGCGTGTGAGTCGTCTTCAAACACTCTCGGTTCGCCTTGTTCTTCACATCACGCCCGGACTCCCTTACCCCATCCCAATACTTTACTAGCAGTGTCCAGTTTTCAGGAGCCATACCTTGAATGGGACAGTCTGCTAGCTGCGCTGGGGTCTTTCCATCGTAGTATTCCTTCTTATAGAAATTACGGTTGTCACGTATTATTTTCTGCACCACCGGCTGTAAGGCTTTCATCGCAACGGCTATAGTCACGGGCTGATCCGCCTGATTGACAAACTTGTATCTTATTCAAAAAAAAGCATTTAGTTAGTACTTACGCCTTGATAAAAAAAAAGATTTTGAGTTGTTGGCCTTACATTGATTTCTGTGAACCAATCTTTGAAGGCATTCGGGCCGAGGTCACGCCACTGCAGATGTAGCGGGAAATGCAATTGGCCCCGTATCTGTGTGCCCAGGAGAAAGGACAGGTCATGCTGTGCGGATGAGACCATCTGCCCATCCTTGATTACGAACTTTGCCTCTTTCTCAGGCATGAATGACGTCGCCCTAACCTTACGCTTGACTCGAGGTACTTGAGACTGCGAATCCTCAATCCCATCAACGGTCCAATCTGGCGGCTGGGTCTCCCTGTCCTCCATCGGGACCGACCCTACATCAAATGCATTTTCAGTCAACATTAAAATGTCATTTTATTAAGCAGTATGAATGTGATTATACCTGAATCATCACTCTTAGGGGATTGGTAAGAGGCGAACAGTTCCTTAAATTTGAACCTTGATTCTTCTTAAATGAAAGTAATGAAGCAGAAATTAAATAAAGTAAAAGTATACAAACGACAGAGAAAATGAATTTAATGAACGTGTTAATACTTAAAGACGGCAGCGCTGATGAAGACAGAAGGGCCGAGGTAGGATCGACTGCAAGAGTCGGGGCCGACGTCGAAGGGGCTGCAGGAGTCGGGGCCGACGTCGAAGGGGCTGCAGGAGTCGGGGCCGACGTCGAAGGGGCTGCCGGAGTCAACCCCGATGCAGGGGGGGTTGCCCGACCCCTGGCCGAAGTCGAAGGGGCAACTGGAGGCAACCCCGATGTCGTCACCTGGGAGCGTCTGTGCCTAAGTGACACAGTGGCCCTCTTCGGTGGCATAGTTATCCTGCAAAAATAAATAAATTAGAGAGAAAAAAAAGCGAAGGTAAGATTTGTAATTGCATATAGCGGATGTATTTACAAACTTCAATGGATTGAATATACTTAAGTATCCAAGTCGTCACTGTTGATCCTTAGTCCAGGACCAACGTCACGACGCACCCATATAACATCATCTTGAGAATTGATGTTTGCTGCGTCTCCCACTCCTGCGTCTTGTGTTAATAACAATGATTCATCTTCTTGTCCCCTTAAACCTTCATCATCTAAGGGGATGTCGTAGGTGTCCCTGGGTCTCCAACGACAGACAACGCTCCAGCAAGGCTCAATCGGGTCTTTGGAATAAAATACTTGTTGTGCTTGACCAGGAAAGATGAAAGGTTCATCTTCATATGCTTGTCTCGTTGTATTGACCAACGTGAAGTCTAGCCCATCCGTGAAGTAACATGTGCCCTTCTTCATGTCGTACCATTTGCACTTGAATAGGTGCACAGGTGTCCACGATCCAATATAAACTTCTATAACCATCTGCAGGACACCATAAAATATCTCATCCCCAACTCCCACTGTTGCAATGCCACTATTTTGCGTGGTCCGATCCAGGTCAATGGCTTCCGTGTTGAACTTGTAACCATTACCAAAATAACTCTGGTATGGCATTGTGTCACGAGATACACCATGGGCAAGGTTCCTTAAATCCTATGTGTCCTCAGAGTCAGAGGACACAGAGGTTACCTACACAAAGCAATTGGTGACAACGTCAACAAATGAGGGACGATAGATAAATGACAAATACTATCAGTACGGTTTTCTGTATAAACAACTTACTCGTTTTCTAAACCACTGCACAAATTGGTTGTGTTGCTCTGTTTGTATTCGATGCTCAGTCCACTGGGGGTGTAACCCTCTTAATTGGTCTTTATGTTCCCTTCAAATGACCCAAATACAATGATTAAGAGGAAATTCAATGTATGAATGGGACGTATCTACAAAAACAAACAAATGATTATACTTACAACATGTACGGCTGAGTCTCTAGAGTGTTGAACAACATAATATGATGTATCTGGTATGCCTCCTCAGTGCTTAGCAGATATGTACGAGCAGCCCCCAATGGCTCATCCTCGTAACGTACTGCCCTTGTAACTCTTGATTCCATCCCATCAACATAACGTGAGCAGAAAATTGTTACTTCTTCCATTAAATACCCCTCTTCAATGGAGCCCTCCGACCGATTCTTATTACGAATGTAATTCTTCATTGTAAGGAAATAGCGTTCAATTGGGTACATCCATCTGTAATGAACCGGTCTAGCTAATCTCACCTCCGATGCTAAGTGTACAGTCACATGAATCATGTTGTCAAAGAACGCCGGTGGGAAGATCCTCTCTAGCTTGCATAGGATGTATGGAATAGCCGATTTTGTGTCCTCTATCTTCCTCACATCAATCACCCTAGAACACACTTCCTTGAAATATGCGCATAGTTCATTTAGTACTTTGGCAACGGGTTTGGCCATTGATTTCCTCACGCCCAACGGAAGGAGTTGTTGCATAAGAACATGGTAATCATGGCCCTTAAGACCAATCACTTTCCTTGCTTTGACTTGTACTTGACTGGAGATTTTTGAAGAAAATCCGATTGGGAGTTTCAATTCCCTCAACACACGGAGGAACCTTGTTTTTTCTTCCTTTGTCAAACTGTGTGATGCGTGAGGAATGATTACCTTACCATTACCCCTTTTCGAAAGCTTGGGGTGGAGTGGTCTCCTCATATTGAGAGTTTGCATATCCTGTCTTGATTTTATATTATCTTTTGACCTCCCATTTTTCTCCAAAATTGTATTCAAAATAGCTTCACATAGATTTTTCTCAATATGCATAATGTCAAAGTTATGGCGAATGAGCAAAGTAGTCCAATACGGGAGCTCAAAAAAAATGCTCTTCTTCTTCCACCCTTCAGGCAAAAAACGGGTTTCTGCCCGTTGTCCTTCCCAAACACGATATTTTGAAATCCTTCCCATAAATTTAAGATGTTATGTCCTGACAGGCATGTCGGTGTACCATCACGTTCCTCTATCCCATCAAACGATTTTTTATCAGCTTTCCATGGGTGATCCTCTGGTAGAAACCTCCGATGACGCATGTAAAGACATTTTTTACTATGTGGCAGATATAATAAAGCAGTATTTACATGACAAGTAGGGCAAGCCTTATAACCCTTTGTACTCCACCTAGACAACATTGCATATGCAGGAAAGTCTGATATTGTCCAAAGTACCACCGCACGCATTTGAAAAAATCGTTTGGTTTGTACATCATAAGTCTTCACACCAGATTCCCATAAAACCTTCAACTCATCTATCAACGGCTGCAAGAAAACATCTATATCATTTCCTGGCGACTTTGGACCGTCAATAAGAAGGGTCATCATAAAATAGCTCTGCTTCATTGCTAACCATGGGGGAAGGTTATAGATGGTAATAATAATTGGCCATGTGCAGCGGCTTGACCCAGACCCAATTTTGAATGGACTGAAACCGTCACTCGAAAGACCAAGTCTGACATTCCTTATGTCTGAACTGAACGATGCGTGCACTGAATCAAAGTGTTTCCATGTGATCAAATCTCTAGGATGAATCCTTTTTCCTTCTTCGGTAGGTGGAGCCGAACCATACCACGTCATAAGCTCCGATGTTTTTGTAGACATGAACAACCGTTGCAACCTCGGAATCAGAGGAAAAAATCTAAGGATCTTTGCCGGCTTTGTAGTGCTTGAGCGTTTACCTTTTTTTCAATGGACCATCTCGACTGACCACATCTTGGGCACACATCTAAATCCTTATATTCATTTCTGAATAGCATGCAGTCGTTTGGACATGCATGAATCTTTTCATAATTCAATCCCAAGTCACTCATCATTTTCTTGGACTCATACCAATTGCATGGCAGCAAATTATCTGATGGAAGAGTGTCCTTCAGAAGTGAAAGAATGTCTGAAAATGATTTGTTACTCCATCGATTGAAATACTTCAGTTGGAATAAATGTACCATAAACGACAGTTTGGAGTGTTTATGACATCCTCCGTATAGTGGTTTTCTGGCCTCATCCAGTAGGTGTTCAAATTTGCAGAATTCTGGATCCTTTGCTTCATGCTCCATATTCACGTCCTCCACATTTTGTATGAAAGCATCGCACAACATTGTTGCCATCTCTTCGCCGTGACCAGTTTCCACAGCAACGTCGACTTGACGACGTTCAGGCCATTCCCCGTGATGTCTCCGGGTTTCATACATTGGGACAAAGCCATTCAGGACAATGTGAGATCTGATGCTATCGTCTTCCAGAAATTTACTGCCTTCACATTGCCAGCATGGACAATGCATAACACTATTTTCCTGCGCTCCGAGTTGCTGTTTTGCATATTCTATAAAAAAATAGACTCCACCCACAAATCTTGGTTTACACCGAGTTGGTTTGGACTTGAAGTCATACATCCATTTCTTGTTGGTAAAATAGTCCATCTACGCGACGGTTCTTAAAGACAGACTACACACAACAAAAAAATTATTATTTAGTACTGTTAGGAGTCAACCAATAACTCACAACCTAGACCATATCCATACCATTGTCCCTATGAACCTCACTATGTCCAATTCTCCTCCTCTTACTTCCACGCTTCCAATCAGTTGGACTTCCTAGGCGTGGAAAAGTGTAGGAGAAATAGAGAGAGAGAGAGAGAGAGAGAGAGAGAGAGAGAAATAGTGAGAGATCCATAGAGAAACTTTAGAGAGAAACAGAATTTGAGAGCAAACCTAGGGAGATAACTCTTTTCCTAGAGAGAAATCAGAGAGAGAGAGAGAGAGAGAGAGAGAGAATGTTTGAAACACCAAAAATTAAACCAAGTCTGACTTCTGAGGTAATTGAGTTTTTAACACAATTAAGTTGTCAACAAGAGGATGCTCCAGAAAATTTCTAAGATAATTTTTTATAATCACGTTGGTGAAGCTTGCCTATGTCTTCATAAAAAAGGAAGGCTCTTAACATTTGTCTGCCATAATCACGAGTGTTTTCGACAAAAAAGACCTAGATACATGAGGTGCTGATTTGAAGTTTTCTTCACTTGAACAATATGGAAATGAGGGTAGTTCTTCATGAAGTGAACAAACACCTATTACCTTATACTTTTATATTTGAAAAGCATTTGACAAGGAATTTTATTTTTTTTCAAGAACTTTGGGTACAAATTCAACAAACTTCCAATGCTAATCAAGAAAACTCACTCCAAAAAGAAGAGTAAGAGAAGAGGTACTCTCTATAAGTTCATGTGTGATCATACAGACTGGCCTAGACTAGTCCTTGAGCATAATACAAACATGCCCACAGGATTAGAAAATCTTAACTTTTCTCTAAATTAGCAGGAAGAATAAAGAAGTTTCAAATTAAAAGATTAGTTTCTTTTTTTCCTAATATACGATTTAATTACCACCCCATGCATGAGTAATATTTATGAGGACAAGGGTGTGTGCTTCATTTAAGATATACCAACTATATGAAGTCAAAATTTTCAAATTAAGAAATCGATCAGTAACATATGAAACAAATTGACATGCTAAAAATCAATACAAGAGAGCATGAGTGATTTGGTACGTGAAACATCAGAACATGTTTTTCGTCATAAACACATCAGAAACATGTTTTTCTTCATAAACACATCAGAAACATTTTTTTCTTCATAAACACATCAGAAACATCTGTGTGTAGGCCACATTGAAATTCCTACTTGTCACCACCGGCCATCCAAATATTACACAGAACACTCACATTTGCAATGAAAACATCACCATCGCTCATACACAGAGATAAACACATCCACCACCGAATTAAAAATCAAATTCTAACACTGTATTCAAACAAATGAAAGTACCAGTCAAATAGAGATACAAATTGACATTTTTTTGAGAACCGAAAGCAAAAACGCACGAGACTGAACTTTCGTCCAGATTAAATACGTGTGGCGAAGGGGAAGACCTTTCTGTCGACGGCAACGAAGCCGAAGGGGTTCGACGGCGGGTGGGAGGCTGGAACGCGAGCACACCGCCGTCGGAAATCGTCCGATAGCCTTCTGATGATCGGGGTTTTCGACCCCAAAAGCATTTTCGGAAGAGGGTGTTCGGCCGGAGGTGGAAGTGCGACGCCGAGAAGAAGAAAAACGGAAGCTTTCAACCGGAACGCCGGTGGAACGACTCGGGAACGTCGGAGTACGGTTTGCCGCATGCGCAGGTTCCTTTGACGATTTAGACGAATTTCGTCGAAAAAAAGCCGGGGCAGGGGAAGACTCTATGTGCCCGTTATGCGCGTCACGCACGCTCGCGTTACTCTCGTAACGGTGCGCGGGAACTAAGGTCCCAATTCAAATCGGGACCAAAGTTCCCACATGGGCCAGATCTTAATCCGGCCCAACACCCGGATTTGCTTCGGCCGGCGGTTGAGCCGGACGAAATTACTTAACGAATGCATAACACCAATCGGCGGATAAGTTCTCCGCCGACGAAATAAACTTTTCTACTAGTGATAGCTGACCACCAAAGAAGAAGAAGAAGCGGTCAGGCCGGCTCACATCATTTTGACTGCTTCAACAAGCAAAAGAGAGGACTCTTTAATTAACAACTCTCCGGCCAAGTTGAGTTTTATTTTAAACTGCTGCTTGGGTTCATCAAAATCGGAGTTGATGTGAAGTAATTAGTCATCGCGAGCGGCTTCAACAATGCCGAGAAGACGGCTACTGCTGCTGCTACTGTTCGTCGGAGTTTCTTTTTGCCAAGAAGACGGTATCGATGGCTTCGTCTACAACGACGGATTCAGAACTGACGTTACTCGTAACCTGACCGTGAACAGGAACGTGGAGATCACTAGCAACGGCCTCCTCAAGCTTACCCCCGCCACCGAACAAAATCTGATTGGTCATGCATTTTATCCCTTTCCACTGCGCCTCAAGAAAAAGTCGAACGTCGACGGGAAATATTCATGGGTCGTTCCTTCCTTTTCAACCCATTTTGTCATTGTCGTGGTTCCCAAGGAGCTGGATGGAGACACTGGGAAAGGGATGGCCTTTGTCATCTCTCCAACTAAAGAGCTTGCGGGAAGCAAACCCAGTGAGTTTCGGGCTGTCCAGATTGTACGTTCATGGGTCAGACCCTCACACGACTCGTTTGGTCGGTACCGTTGGGTACATGGCACCCGAGCTGCATAGAACGGGCAAAGCCTCAAAAAGCACCGACGTGTACGCTTTTGGGATATTTCTTCTCGAGGTTGTCTGCGGGAGGAGGCCAATGGACGTCTGGGGCGAGACGATTCTGCTCTTGGATTGGGTCGTGGAGTGTTTCAGAGAAGGGAAGTTGCTCGCCGTGGTTGATACGAAACTGGGAAGTACGAGATTTCAAGCTGCGGAAAGGGAAGAAATGGAGCTGGTGTTGAAGCTTGGCTTGCTTTGCTCACTTGATGTGGACGCGGACAGACCGTCGATGGGGCAAGTGACGCGTTATCTGGATCGAGAGGACCCTCTTCCTGAGGTTCCGTTGGATGGTTTCAGAACGAGTACTACTCTTCCCCCGTCACAAAGGTCTCGCAGAGAAAATTATTCTGATCAGCAAATGTTCATGTCGTCTCCTTCTCTAGAGTCCGTGTCAATCCTAGTTAGCGGCCGTTGATGTCGCGCAGCTGGTTATGTTTACATATTCTCACTCATTTTCCTTTCGTCAGTAAGATTATGAGGTCATGATGTATATATATACCCCTTGTATATAATATATAAACCGTTTAAAACCAGTAAATATTAATAATTATGGGCGGCTACTCTCTCTCTCTCTCTCTCTCTCTCTCTCTCTCTCTCTCTCTCTCTCTCTCTCTCTCTCTCTCTCTCTCTCTCTCTCTCTCTCTCTCTCTCTCTCTCTCTCTCTCTCTCTCTCTCTCTCTCTCTCTCTCTCTCTCTCTCTCTCTCTCTCTCTCTCCCCGCTCCTCTAGTTGCAGACTTCTTGCTGTCGCCAATTTTAAATATCTGCACTACTAAATCCAAGCGTTCCGCCGACGGATGGTATGTTATCCGCCGGCAGAATAATATGTGGCCAGGGGTTATGAACGGATCGTTGGCCCTAATAAACCAAAATTATACCTAACCACCGGCAGAATAAAATCCGGTAGTTGACCTGATTTCGATCTGATTCATATGGGCCCCTTAGGCCTATATAAAATAAATATTCCCATTTTAAATTGGAACATAAATTCCCTCGTCCCATTACACTGTGTAACGCGAGCGCTTGTTACACGTGTAGTGCGAGCGCAGGTTACACGTGTAGTGGGAGCGCTCGTTACGCGTGTAATGAGAGCACTCGTTATGCGAGTAATGCAAATGCTCGTTACATGCGCCCTCTCCCTTTTCCCGCTTCCACCCTGAAAATCGCCCAGAATCGTCAAAGTATTCTCTAGTGTTAGCCCACTCTTCGGCGTTCTCTTCTGGACGAAAGTTGTCGAAGCATCTCTGTTTGCCTTTTCCCAGCGCACATTCTCCTTTGGCTGAAGACCCAGCTTCCACAAACCCTTGGGGTTCGAAAACCAATTCCATTTGAAGACTTTCAACGCGCATTCCGGCGGTCTCTTCTGCGTTCTAGCCGCCTTCCCAGCATCGAACTCATCTGACCTTGTCACCGTCAACGTAAGGTCCTTCCCCCTCGCCATAGGTAATTTTGTTTCGTGATATCTTGGCATTGATAGATTTTTAACCTATTTTGTTCTTTCGGCTTGCTCTACTATTTACCCTATTTTGTTCACTCGGTTTTCCTTTTCATTGTGTGCAGGTGTTTGTGAAATTCGATTGTTCTAGCACAGAAGTAATCTTTCCCTCTTTTGTATTGTTGTTTTCATTTTAGACGTTAGCTGTTTTGTTATTTGAATTATATGTGCTGATTGTATAGTTGTTGTTTTGTTATTTGAATTATATGTGTTCATTGAATTTTAATTTGATGGTGCATGTTTCCTTCTTTCTATATACATATGCTCTTACTCTGTTTACTTTCTCTTGGTTGTGCTCTCGGTTGTGTTTATTTCAGTGCTACAAGTATCGTACGAGCTCATGATGGTGTTTAATTATTTCAGTGCTTAAAATTTCATATGATGTTTTATTTTAATGGATTTGGTTTTGATCTCATATTCTGATAAAATGCATATCATGTTTTACTTTAATTCTCTCTCTGAATTCTCTCTCTCTCTCTCACTTTCTCTTAAAATCTGTTTCACTCTCTAATTCTCTCTCTCTTTCTCTCGGTTTTCTCTTTATCTCTCATTTTTTCTCTAGTAAAAATACTCTCTCTCAATCTATCCCTCACAATCTATCTCTCAAAATCTGTTTCTCTCTAGATGTGTTAATTCAATGCAGCTTGGTTAATACGTGTATAATTATCCCAATTTCTTCATTTGATAGGAATTCAAATGCAGAAATCCCTCTAAAATTTTCTCTCTCGGTTTTCTCTCATTCCTCTCTCTCTCCCTCTCTCTTATCTTTCTCTTTGTCTGACTTCCTTTCTATCTCTCTCAGTTTCTCCCTCCCTCCCTCCTCTCTCTCTCTCTCTCTCTCTCTCTCTCTCTCTCTCTCTCTCTCTCTCTCTCTCTCTCTCTCTCTCTCTCGGTTTTCTCTCAAATTCTGTTTAACTCTTTAATTCTCTCTCTCTCCTCTCTCTCTCTCTCTCTCTCTCTCTCTCTCTCTCTCGGTTTTCTCTCAAATTCTGTTTAACTCTTTAATTCTCTCTCTCTCTCTCTCTCTCTCAGTTTTCTCTCAAATTCTGTTCACTCTTTTATTCTCTCTCCCTCTCTCTCTCTCTCTCTTATCTTTCTCTCTCTTGCTCTTTGATTTCTCTCTAGTCTTGGTTTTCTTTAGAATTCTGTTTCACTGCTTAATTCTCTCCCTCCCTCCCTCAATCTATTTTATCTTTCTCTCTAGTTAAAATTCTCACCCACACACACACACACTCTCTCTCTCTCTCTCACTTTCTCTCAAATTTCGTATCACTCTTTAATTTCTCTCTCTCTCTCTATCTATCTATCTATCTATCTATCTCTCTCTCTCTCTCTCTCTCTCTCTCTCTATCTATCTATCTCTCTATCTCTCTCTCTCTCTCTCTCTCTCTCTCTCTCTCTCTCTCTCTCTCTCTCTCTTTCTCACTCTGATTTCTCTATAGTCTCGGTTTTCTTTCAAATTGTGTCTCACTCTTTAATTCTTTCCGTCCCTCTATCTCTCTTATCTTTCTCTCTTTCTCTTTCTAATTTCTATCTAGTTAAATCTTTTGCTCTTGGTTTTCTCTCAAATTCTGTTTCACTGTTTAATTCATTAGTTGCCTCCATCTCTCTTATCTCTCTCTCTCTCTCTCTCTCTCTGATTTCTCTGATTTCTCTCTAGTTAAATATTTCTTTCTCGGTTTTCTCTCAAATTTTGCTTCACTGTTTAATTCTCTCCCTCTATCTCTCTTTTCTTTCTCTCTCTAACTTCATCTCTATCTCTCTTTTCTTTCTCTCTCTAACTTCATCTCTATCTCTCTTGGATTTCTCTCTCAAATTCTCTCTACTTAAAAATCTCTCTCTCTCTCTTACTTTCTCTCAAATTCTATTTCACTATTTAATTCTCTCCCTCCCTCTATCTTATCTTTTTCACTCTCTGACTTCCTCTCTATTGGTTTTCTCTCTTTAATTCTCTGTCAGTATCTCTCTCACTTTCTCTCAAAATCTGTTTCTCTGTAATGCTCTCTCTGAATTCCTCTCTCTCTCTCTCTGTTTTCTCTCTACTTAAACACTATTTTAACTCTCTCTAAAAATCTGTTTGAATCCCTAATTTTTATTTATGAATTCTCTATCTCTCTCTCTCTCTTGGTTTCACACTCTCAGGTCTCTCTCATGTTTCCCTTTCTCTCTCTTGTTCTCTTTACTTGAGGGAATATTGAGAGTGAATTAGTAGTACTACTACAATTTTTCTATAGTATTAGATAGGTACTTGATACTATAGTGCATTACTGTCCCGTAACTTGTGTACTCGCAAATGCCCATTTTTTCATCCTCTCTTCCACACCCAGGAAGTCCAACCTATTGGAAGTGTGGAAGTAAGAGGAGGAGAATTGGACATAGTGACATTCATAGGGACAACGATGGAGATAAAGTGTATGTTGTGAGTTATTAGTTGCCCCTCAAAAGTACTAAACTCCCATTTTTTTATTATGTGTAGTCTATCTTTAACAATTATCGCAGAGATGGACTATTTTACTGACATAAAATGGATGTATGAGTACAAGACAAAGCCAACTCAGTGTCATTCTAGATTTGTGGGTGGAGTTAATTTCTTTATAGATTATGCAAAACAACAATTGGGGGTGCAGGGAAACGGTGTTATGCGTTGTCTATGTTGGAATGTGAAAACAATCAGTATTTTAAATGCGAGACAATCAGGGCCTACATTGTCCTACATGAATTTGTCCCAATGTATGGAATATAGAGGCATCCGAAAGAACTACCCCAACATCACGAAAATGTCATTGCTTGTGGAAATTGGTTACGATGAAGAGATGACAACAATGTTGCGCGATGCTTTCATGCAAAATGTGGAGGATGAGAATATAGAGCACGAAGTCAATCATTTAGAATTACGCAAATTTGAACTGTTACTAGAAGAGGCAAAAAAACCATTGCACGAAGGATGTGATAAATACTCAAATTAGTCATTCATGATACATTTATTCTAATTGAAGTGTTTGAGTAGATAAAGCAACAAATCATTTTCAGATATTCTGTCGCTTCTAAAAGATGCCTTCCATTGGATAATTTGTTTCCATGCAATTGGTATGAGTATAAGAAAATGATGGTAGACTTGAGTTTGAGTTATAAAAAAATTCTTGCATGCCCGAATAATTGTTTACTATTTAGAAATAAATACAAAAATTTGGATGCGTGCCAAAGATGTGGTTCGTTGAGATGGTCAATAAAAAAAGGGAAACATGTGGCTACTGCAAAATCGGCGAAGATCCTTAAACATTTTCTTTTGATTCCGAGGTTTGCAACACTTGTGTAAGTCTACCCCCATCTGAAGAAGTAAAGATGATTCACCCTATGGATTTAATTGCTTGGAAACACTTTGATTCAGTGTATCCATCATTCAGTTAAAACATGCAGAACGTGAGATTTGGTTTTGCGAGTGACGGTTAAGATTGGATCTGGGTTAAGCCGCAGTAATGGCTAGTTACTATTACCACTTACAACTTGCCTCCTAGGTTGGCAATGACACAGAGTTATTTAATGATGACCCTTGTTGTTAATAGTCTGAAGTCGTTGGGAAATAAAGTCACTTGATTTTCTTTTTATAAGTCAAATCCAAAAGCCAATAATTTATCTTCAATTTGAGTGCTAGCTTTACCTGTACTTGTTTACTTTATGATTTACCCAGAAAGTTGCTTTCCTAATGCCTCAAAGCTGATTCGTGGTGAACGTTCCAAGATCATGTGACATTTTTCTGAATTGAATAAATGAAGTAATCTCTGGTTCCAAGTTTTTTCCCTTGACTTTTCTTTTTCTTCAAAATTACAATACAGGGAATGAAGTCCCATTGGTGGTTCTTTAGTTGTTAATATGGTCTTCAAATACTGGACGTAGAATTGCGAATAGATTTTTTTGTTTGTTATGTTGGGGCGGTGCTCGATCCTCTAGTTTTTTTTTTTTTTTTGACTGTTATTTTTTACACTCTCGGTCTGTGCAATAACATGTTTCTTCTGAAGACGAAATGGAGCAGAATAGATATTTTCGTCGTGCTTTGCGTCGTCACCAATTACAGATTGATGATAATCTGAAGTACACATACACAGGCTTGCTAAATATTGAAACAGGGAGATGATCATCGTAGCTGTCCACAAAAGAAGAAGCAGCAGCGGTGAGGCTGTCATCATTTTGACTGGTTCAACAAGCAAAAAGAGTGGAGTCGTTAATTAAGAACTCTCCGGCAAGTTGAGTTTTATTTTAAGAGTAATGCTAGTTACACCTGTGCGGAGTACCTATCCCGAACATGTTAATCTAAGCCTTAAAAAAAATGAAAAAAAAATTTATTTTATAAAATTCTCTATTCTAAAGGATAATTAACCCTAAGAGTTTTCCTTATTTTAAACTGCTCCTTGCTCGGGTTCATTTAAAGCGGAGTTGATGTGAAGTAATTAGTCATCGCGAGCGGCTTCAACAATGCCGAGAAGACGGCTACTGCTGCTGCTACTGTTCGTCGGAGTTTCTTTTTGCCAAGAAGACGGTATCGATGGCTTCGTCTACAACGACGGATTCAGAACTGACGTTACTCCTAACCTGACCGTGAACGAGAACGTGGAGATCACCAGCAACGGCCTCCTCATGCTTACCCCCGCCACCGAAAAAAATCTGATTGGTCATGCATTTTATCCCTTTCCACTGCGCCTCACGAAGAAGTCGAACGTCGACGGGAAATATTCATGGGTCGTTCCTTCCTTTTCAACCCATTTTGTCATTGCCGTGGTTCCCAAGGAGCTGGATGGAGACACTGGGAAAGGGATGGCCTTTGTCATCTCTCCAACTAAAGAGCTTGCGGGAAGCAAACCCAGTGAGTTTCTGGGTCTCTTCAATCAGTCCACGAACGGGGATCCGGCTAACAACATCACCGCGGTGGAGATTGAAACATTCGATAACGACGAGTTTCAGGACATAAATGGTAATCATGTCGGGATCGACGTCAATGGTCTCATCTCTTTAAATTCCTCTTCAGCAGGTTATTACGACGATAATAACAATGGCATCTTTCAGACCATAATCCTCAAAGACGGCAAACCCTTGCAGGTTTGGGTAGAATACAACGGAGACAGTAAAATCCTCGACGTAACAATGGCCCCCACCGAAACGGATCAAAAGCGTCCCACCCGTTCTCTCCTGTCGTCGACCGTCGATCTAACGACCCTCGCGTTCGATTCCATGTACGTGGGTTTCTCCGCGGCAACGGGAACCATTTTAACCTCTCATTACGTTCTGGGGTGGAGCTTCAAGGTGAACGGGGAGGCCGAGCCCCTCGACATCTCTCGCATTCCCGAGCTTCCTCGTCTTCACAAGAAAAAGGGGTCCAACTCCGGCGTCATAGCCGGGGCAGTTTCAGCCGGGATCGTAGTTCTGCTGCTGGTCGTCGCCGGAGTTGTTTTTACGGTAATCCTAAGGAGGCTGAGATTCAGAGAATTAACCCTCGAAGATTGGGAGCGCCAGATTGGTGCGCACCGGATCTCGTACAAGGATCTCCACGTGGGCACCGAGGGCTTTAAGGACACGGAAGTCATTGGCGTCGGTGGCTTCGGGAAGGTGTACAAGGGCGTGTTACCGGTTTCCAACCTCCAAGTGGCGGTCAAGAAAGTCGCACACAATAGCGAGGAGGGGACGCGCCACTTCCTCGCAGAGGTCTCGAGTCTCGGCCGCATCCGCGACCGGAATTTTGTCGAACTGCTCGGGTACTGCCGGCAGCGGAAAGGAGAGCTTCTCCTCGTCTACGAGTTCATGGCGAATAGTAGCATGGACAGGTTCCTGTACAATACTACTCCGCCGAGGACGACTAGGACGAGGACCCTGAACTGGTGCCAGAGGTTCCGAATCGTGAAACAGATCGCTTCGGGGCTTTACTTCTTGCACGAGAAATGGACCCAGACGGTGCTCCACCGCGACATCAAGGCCAGCAACGTTTTACTGGACGGTGAATTCAACGGCAAGCTCGGCGATTTCGGGCTGTCCAGATTGTACGATCACGGGTCAGACCCTCACACGACTCGTTTGGTCGGTACCGTTGGGTACATGGCACCCGAGCTGCATAGAACGGGCAAAGCCTCAAAAAGCACCGACGTGTACGCTTTTGGGATATTTCTTCTCGAGGTTGTCTGCGGGAGGAGGCCAATGGACGTACGGGCGCAGACGATTCTGCTCTTGGATTGGGTCGTGGAGTGTTTCAGAGAAGGGAAGTTGCTCGCCGTGGTTGATACGAAACTGGGAAGTACGAGATTTCAAGCAGCGGAAAGGGAAGAAATGGAGCTGGTGTTGAAGCTTGGCTTGCTTTGCTCACTTGATGCGGACGCGGACAGACCGTCGATGGGGCAAGTGACGCGTTATCTGGATCGAGAGGACCCTCTTCCTGAGGTTCCGTTGGATGGTTTCAGAACGAGTACTACTCTTCCCCCGTCACAAAGGTCTCCCAGCGAAAATTATTCTGATCAGCAAATGTTCATGTCGTCTCCTTCTCTAGAGTCCGTGTCAATCCTAGTTAGCGGCCGTTGATGTCGCGCAGCTGGTTATGTTTACATATTCTTACTCACTTTCCGTTTGTCGGTAAGATTATGAGTTCATGATGTATATATATACCCCTTGTATATAATATATAACCTGTTTAAAACCAGTAACTATAAATTTATTTGTTTTGATGAAATAAATTAGTAAATTTAATAAAAAAATATGTAATATTGATTGTATAAAGTTCAAACAATTATTTCCCCTCCTATTATATTTGTATAATTATTTTAAAATTTATAATTTTTTGTCATAACAATTGAGTATAATGACTAATTGAGTAATTGGTTTAGGATCTTAATTTCGTATCAACTATATCTTATATGAGTTATTCAATATAATGACTCATTGGCTTTAGTTTCTGTTATGGTTTTTATTATGTAATAATTAATTATTTTTTGTAACATATTGAATATGTGAATATTTATTAAATCAACCAAATTTCTTAAATTTACTTACATGAATTATTATATTACTATAATTAAATGAAATTTAATAAACTTGTTATTGATTATACAATTACCTCATCAAGTAATAGTTAATACATGTCTATATGCCATTGATTCATTTATTAGAATACATATGATTTTTTTCCCTAGTCCATTCTAGTGGAGTAGTAGTCTATTATCAAGAACCACATATTAAACAAAGTAACACTTTCATAACACCCAAAAATTTCAAAATTTATGATTGTTTATCATATTTAAAAATATAATTACCTTCATTCTATTACTCCAAAGTTCTAAAAAGCAAAGACCTAATTAATAAGTTCTAACATATGCTAAAAGCAAATCCCTAAAATCTACCATGTTATAAACTTATAAAACGGAAAGTCCTAAATCTATTAATCTAATGACTTATGTGATATGTCTAGTATAAATACTAAATAGTAAGTTAGTAAGTACACTCAATGTCTGTCACTTGTCGTAAAAGGTTAAATGTGCGTCCCACGCAACTACGCAAACCATAAATCCAGGTCTAAGAGTCCATTTTTAAGAACCACATATTAAATAAAGTAACACTTCCATAACACCCAAATATTTCAAATTTTTATCATATATATTTTTTTAAAATTACCATCATTCTATTACTCCAAAGTTCTAAAAATCAAAGACCTAATTAAAAAGTTCTAACATATGCTAAAAGCAAATCCCTAAAATGTACCATGTTATAAACTTATAAAAGGCAAAGTCCTAAATCTATTAATATAATGACTTATGTGATACGTGACATGGCTAGTGTAAATACTAAATAGTAAGTTACTAACTTCACTCACTGTCACTAGTCGAGCCCAGGCTAAATGCCCTAATCCAGCGTCCTATGCAACTGTGCCAACCCTAAATCCAGGCGAGAGGCGACTCAGGCGACCATCGAGCGACCGGCGTACCGCTCACCTCTGGACAAACTCTGTCTAAAGCAAGGTATTTTTCTTCTTCCCTCTGATTTCTCCCTTTTTCGCACTGACTCCTCTCTCTTTTCCATCTTATTCATATCTCTTTTCCGTCTGATTTCTTTATCTTTTACCTCTGATTTCTCTCTCTTTTACCTCTGATTTCTCTCTCTTTTACCTCTGATTTCTCTCTCTCTTTTACCTCCGATTTCTCTCTCTTTTACCTCTGATTTCTCTCTCTTTTACCTCTGATTTCTGTAATTCCTGATTCAGTGATTCCATTCTTACCAGCCTCGTTTCCATTTGTCTGTTACATCAACGCGCGTCCTCCATCCGTTTGTCCTCGCTGTTGCAGAAGTGGTCGTCTCCCTCGTCGAAATCCTTTCCAGGTACTCTCTCTTCTCCTCCCTATTTCTCCCTCTCTTTTGCACTTCAACTTTTCACTTTTCTTGTTTTATGGCTAAAATTTTTGTTATCATTTTTCTCTTTTATCCTCCCTATTTTTTTCTGTTTTGCTATTCACTCTTTGCTGTCGATTTTCTTCCCTTCGAGTCTGTTTTACTATAGCTTCTATTATGTCTTTGCCCTTTTTCTCTTATTATTTTCTCTGTTGTCTACTTCACATCTCTTATAGTTCGTTGTTTATTTTCTCATTCATTGGGGATTATTATCTCTTAGTCCACAAATTGATCTATGTGTTCTCATGGTTAATCTCAGAAAGGGTTTGTATGGTCGACTGGTACCAAGAAATCCAAAAAATGGTACTGCCGAACGTATCAGGAAATTTCCCAATAGGAAATGGTGGATGAGTAGTCTCTGTTGCATGTATGTAAAGTTTATATTGATCATCGATCATGTACTTTATAGGAAAATAATGTTTACAGTATATTAATTTTCTTTGTAGATACTCTTTTGACAGTTAGTCTACACGGTTAAGTTTTTAAGCATTCATGAGAAATTAAGTAACTCATTGTAATTTAGTGCATTCGATCCATTGTAACTATATTGGTGCAAGCATTTTTTAGGTATTTGATTTATGTTGAATGACATATATATGCTACAAGTTTTTTGTTATTTTCACATCTAGTATCAATTCTTTTAGGTTGTTTACATGTATCATTGTTTTTTGATACATTAGTAATTGTTTGTTTTAATATGATTTTAATATGCTTTTAATATGCTACAAGTTTTCTGGTATTTTCACATGTATAATTGTTTGTTTTATTCTTTGCTTTTAATATTACGAAAAAATGCTATTGTTATTCTTTTAATTGATTGTTATCTTCTATATCAGGAGGTGTTCTTATTTTTCTTTGTTGTAAATGGATTTTATGGATTAAGAGATAAGGTAAGGTTTCTAACATATTTTTTTTATTGATTAACTACAAATTTTGAAATGTATACTATTTGAAGTGCAATGAATGGTATTACCATGTGGTGAGGAGATTTTGGGATTATAATTTAATCCACCACATGGTTAAGTTATTGAGTGGAATAGATTGTTTAATTCAGCTATCTTTATGTTTTGTAATTGTTTTTTATCCCCACTTTGTATGACAGATATATTTTGAAACATAAAATATCTCAAACTTTGGATAAGGGAAAAAGTATTGAGTCAGCGGGAAATACCAAAGAGAGTGGCAACGTTGTAGAAGATGAGGGTGAGCATGAAAACATTCCAGTTGTGACTAGGAAAAGAAAACTGGCATCAATGGTGTGGGAAGACTTCAAGAGAGAGATCATTGGTAGTTGCGTTTTTGCTACTTGCAATCATTGTAATTCAAAATTTTCTGCTGAGCCGAAAAAAGGCACAAGTCACTTGAATTATCACACCAAGACTTGTATCAAATTGAAATTGAACAAGAGGTCAACGCCTGATGTTAGTCGGATGCTTTTGAATACAAATTTCAATGTTACTGAACCAAGTAAAGGTCTGACAACTTATAAATTTGATCAGAAAGTAATTCGTGAAAGTCTTGCAAGGATGATTATTCTCCATGAATATCCATTTTCTATTGTCAACCCTCAATTCAAGATGGTTAGTAGGGTTTTCAGAAATAGTCTCATTGCTTCAAGTCCTTTACTTCATCTCATCATCCAGTACAGTGCTCCCCATAAAGGTTTTTGTTTTACAGTTCAGAGGATATGCTTCTATGATGTTCGCGTTTTGCCATTGATGGTTTTCAATGTTAGTGACATGACATGCGAGAATCATAAATGTCTGGTTGGTGGGGTGATTGAGTGTTACAACAATTATACTCATGATAAGCAATTACCTTGGACAATTAATAAAAACGATACATCTTCTTCATTTTTTATTTGAACAATGCACAACAAGTGGTTTACTGAAACCACTATGAAGAGCCTCCGCACTACAGTCACCTTATCAACTTCTTTCCAAATCCCCCACACACTGCGGCTTTGCCTTCCCCAATCCCCCACACACCGCGGCCTTACCTTCCCGAATCCCCCACACACCGTGGCTTTACCTTCCCGAATCCCCTACAGGCAACACAACTTCGACTTCCCAATTTCTCGGTTAGGATGTACAAGCTCTTCATTCAGGTGTTTATCGTATTCGTTCCCGATAAATAATTAAGTATTTCGTTTCCCCATCTTATTTCTCTTACGTTGCTCCTCTCTTTCAGATTTTCAAATAGAGTTTCTGTTATTTTTATTGGTTGTAAAGAAGTTGATAAGGTGACTGTAGTGCGGAGGCTCTTCATAGTGGTTTCAGTAAACAACTTGTTGTGCATTGTTCAAATAAATAATGAAGAAGATGTATCGTTTTTATTGATTGTCCAAGGTAATTGCTTATCATGAGTATAATTGTTGTAACACTCAATCACCCCACCAACTAGACATTTATGATTCTCGCATGTCATGTCACTAACATTGAAAACCATCAATGGCAAAACGCGAACATCATAAAAGCATATCTTCTGAACTGTAAAACAAAAACCTTTATGGGGAGCACTGAACTTGATGATGAGATGAAGTCAAGGACTTGAAGCAATGAGACTATTTCTGAAAATTCTCTATATTTGATACTCCAGTCTCTTTGGAGCAGGCTTTTTATTATATTTGTAACTTTCAGCAAGTGTCTCATTTTGCTTTTGTTTTCTTCAAGGTTTGAAAGATCTGTATCTGACTTTGTTATTATTCTATTCTACTATTGGATTGGAGGAATTTGTAACTTAAGATTCCTCTTGTTCTTTTCAGGCTTAAGTTCACATTTTTTGTAAGAGGAAGAGGTTTTGCTAGAGTAAGTCACAACAGCGATGGCGGATGATGATTATAATGATATGGACATGGGGTAATTTATTTCTTTAGATATTGTTTGTTCATCTAGGTTATTACGGTTATGTTTGGGGTGCCAACATCTGCATGTAATTTCAGTCAAGGTAGAGAAGAGTGTGAGCTTCCTTATTGACATGCAAACACACATGCACACTCAAATTCATGTTTGTTTTATTTATGTACATATTATTAAACTACGAATTAGTGTAGACATTCAAACTCTCCATTTTCTAAGTATCTGGATGTGGATAATATTCTTGCTAAGCTTATATCCAAATGTTAGATGAACTCCACCTTTGTCTGTACAATTTTAGTGGTACCAGTTGATGGTTCTGATGTCTTCATTCTGAACTAAAGACTGCATCATTATTTCCTGTAATGTGGTTCATACAAATGTTCTGTTGGTAACATTATCATTTCCTCATTGCACTCTTATACTTTTATTAGCGATTGCAGGATCATGGTGTGCAGCCTATGGCAGCATACAGTCACAGATATTTGCATACCAAATTAATGTTGTGATGACGTTTGTATGAGTAATAGTGTTAGGATTTGGTGAACTTGAGCATAGCTCAGTGGTCACATGGGGGGTTTGTAATGGGAGGTCTTGGGTTCGTCTCTCCTTAGGGGCATGGGAATTGGACTAAAAAAGCACTTTCCTCAAAAAAAAAAAAAAAAAAAGAAGACTTCTCGGATTTGTACTTTTACTGTACTGGATTGCTGGTTTATCATTTTTATTATGGAACCGTTGGTATATTCAATTTTACCAACATCTTTCTTAATATTTTCTGCAAAACACTGTTCAGTATTGATGCTTTAAAGTGTTGTGCAGGTATGAGGATGAGCCTCCAGAACCAGAGATTGAGGTAAATAATCAGTTATCATTTTTATGAGTTAATATGTGGTGACAGTTACATGAGATCCATCTGCAGGTTCAAACATGTAAAGTGAATTTTACGTGATAATTTGGTCATTTGCAGGAAGGGGTTGAAGAGGAGGTTGATAACAACAATGAAGATCTGCCTGAAACTGTTGAACCTGAAAGTGAAGGAAAAGAAAATGAGGAAGCAACTCAACGGCCTCGAAAGACATCAAAATACATGACGAAATATGAGCGTGCTAGAATTCTTGGTACTCGGGCTCTGCAGATCAGGTTTTTGTCCTTGGACTTCCTACTACAGGACGGTTGTAAATGTTCTTTTATGTGACAATGGCAGTAACATTTTACTCTTTTTGTACAGTATGAATGCACCTGTCATGGTTGAGCTGGAGGGAGAGACTGATCCACTGGAGGTTAGTAACAATGAATCCTTGAGTAAAATGAGAATTCCATTCGAGGCTTCATTATTGGTTTGTAATGTGTGTTTTCTTACTGCAGATAGCCATGAAAGAGCTTAGAGAGCGCAAGATCCCATTTACAATTCGACGATACCTGCCTGATGGAAGGTGAGGCTTCCGTCATTGGTGCCCCTTCCTTTATTTGTTTTTGTTTTTAGGTGTCCTTCTTTTTGTTTGTATCAAGCCCAAATTTAGTGTTTTGGCATTCCTGTATTTGGCAGTTACGAAGATTGGGGTGTCGATGAACTTATAGTAGAGGACTCCTGGAAAAGACAAGTTGGAGGTGACTGAACTGTACGTGTATTACTTGTTTTACCTGGAAGATCGGGCCAGGATTATTTCCTGGCCCGATCATCTGCAACCAAAGTTTTGGACTTTCACTTCGTGAGGCTATTTCTTGCGCAAGGAGTAATCACATTTGACCTTTTTGCGAGTGCAAGGCCAAACACCGCTAGCTTCCAATATTTAATTAAGTTCCATCAAATACAATTTGTGCATAAGGTTTCGAATGTCAACGGAAGCAGCGTGTAGCAACTCGTCTTTTTTAGGATTACATTACTAACATAAACAGGCAATAAATACTACTCTCCAACATTATTTACGTCAAGGTAAGAGCTAGCAGAATCATATACCCGACTTCTCCAGTGGACATGTGTTTTATAGAGAAGGCCTTCCAGTACTTAAAGTTAAATAGATCTGTTACCACTAATTAATAGTACATTTACATTATCATAAATGTAATAAGGAAAAAAAAATCATTAAATGCTGGTATAATTATTGGATAATTTAAATTACTAAAAATTAAGTGAAGAGTCTGTTTTCACAATTTGTTAGAGAATTATTTACCGTCAGCGACTTATTTTCCTTGTGAGCATGCAATTAAAAGCCTTTTACATATCACACATTATATTGCGAAGATGTTAGACTGGATTGCTAGTAGCTGCCTGGCTTTTTTCGAACTTCAACAAACCTTATAGTGACCTTCCGAGAGTTAGTACAACTTACTAGAGTTATATATTGTTAATTTTTTTATGGAATCTTGATATTGACCTTTTCTTAAAGATTATCAATTACATATAATAAGAGATCGAATGGTCTTTAGAAGTTTGCTTTAAGCAGATATTGTACTTTCAAATATCTAATGAGCAAGAATTAGATATCGAGCTAGCATGGAAAACTAAAAATATTCTAGGAGGGCTGCATTCAGAATTTACGCAGAAGTGTAGTCTGATTGATCGGTTCCAGAATGGAATTTGACTTTGAAGATGATGATCAGTTGTAGACAATTAATTCAATTGCCAATACTACCCAACAAGGAAAAAAGGTCGTCTCTGGATGCATGATCCTCACGTCCTTCACCTCAAACTCTACAAGACAAATTAATTAAACCTTCAATTATTGACCCGGTTTTAACGGACAAGCGACTGTTTTTTTTTTTGTTTTGCTTTTTTTAAATACTAGTGGAGTGCATGGGACATGGTGATCTCTGTATCTGGAAGATCCTTATGAATAACTATATATTTGAACAATACTATATATTGTTCTGGCGGCTGCGGAGTTGAGATACCCCTCCCGATGATGCAATTGGAAGTTTGGCACAATGATAATTCTTAATCAGGCCACTTGGTTTTCCTTTTCTAAGTCAATTCCAAAACTCAATAAATTATCCTCAATTTGGCCGTTGTACCAGTACTTGTTAACTTTCATGATTTACCCAGAAAGTTGCATTCCTAATGCCTCAAAGCTGCATTCCTAATGCCTCAAAGCTGATTCCTGGTGAACGTTCCAAGATTATGTGACAATTTTTTCTGAATTGAATAAAGGAAGTAATCTTTGATTCCAAGTTAACTTTTCTTTTTTCTTCAGAATTACAGTACAGGGAATGAAGACCCATTGGTGGTGTTTTCAGTTGTCAATATGGTCTTCAAATACAGGACGTAGATTTGTGACTAGATTTTTTTGTGTGTTAAGTTGGGGAGGTGCTCCTCGAGTTGCAGACTTCTTTGCTCGGGCCGATTTTAAATTTCTGGTTCCATTCTCATTCTTTGATACAGGCACAGCCGCTGAAGTGGATGCTACTGCTGGCATCCACGTGAAAAGATGAGTTTTTTCCCCTTTCGAGCTTCCAGGAATAGATTTTTCCCCTTTCAAGCTTCCTCTCCCTTCTTCTCTAGTCCATAAAAACGAAGCTCAAAGACTAACGCATTCACAGCTTCAACAACGCAATCACAGCTTCGAAATCGCATCAAAAGTCTGAAGCCCTAAATGTAAAAATCGTTTCTTCTTTGTTCGTTCTTCCTATACAATCTAGAAAATCGGCATCCACCTGCAAATTTTTCGGGATTAAAGTTCTTCCGTGGTTTTTTGTTTGATTATTCGAGCTAAGGTTTACAAATTCCAATATCTATATTTTTCCTTGTTGATTGTTCTATAATTCTTTGTTGGGAAGTGCTAGAATTTTCAGAAAAAGTCTCATTGCTTCAAGTCCTTGACTTCATCTCATCATCCAATTCAGTGCTCCCCATAAAAGTTTTTGTTTTACAGTTCAAAAGATATGCTTGTATGATGTTCGCGTTTTGCCATTGATGGTTTTCAATGTTAGTAACATGACATGATAAAATCATAAATGTCTGGTTGGTGGGGTGATTGAGGTTACATCAATTATACTCATGATAAGCAATTACCTTGGACAATCAATAAAAAGGATACATCTTCTTCATTTTTTATTTGGACAATGCACAACAAGTGGTTTACTGAAACAACTATGAAGAGCCTCCGCACTAGAGTCACCTTATCAACTTCTTTATAACTAATAAAAATAACAGAAACTCTATCTGAAATTACGTGCAAAACCACAAATCAAGAAAAATGAATAGATGGTAAGAAGCATACAAATTCTACAAATATAGAGGTCCGCATCAAAAGGATCAGTGTCTTGAAAAATCTACATCAATAGCCAATGGAAAGAATCAATTCTTTGATAAAAGACCCTTCCATTCACGTCACTTCAAGGTGATTCGTCCTAAAAAGATAATGCTTGCTGCAAATCGGCATAACGCAACACAAAGAGCACTCTCTTAAGTCGTAAGCCAAAATATGAACTTGAACATAGCTCAATGGGCCCATTAATGAGAGATCTTTAATTCGAGTTTCCTGGATTTGGAGTATATGAATTGGATAAAGAAAACAAAAAGTAGTTTTCCCCCGGCCACTATCACTAGCTAGAAACAAAACATATAAGTAGAAGGAAAGCGGTAGGAAAAATATAAAAGTCCTTATCTTCTAGAACATAGAAGGGTATTCATATTAAGAAATTATTGGGCTACTGAAAGGAAGAGGGATGTAGGGCTTAAATCCTACAGTGAAAACACAAAATCAGAGATATAGGGGAGGGAAAAACCGAAAACAAGATACTCACCTTTCTGCGCCGGTTTGCAGACAAAATCGCCAGAAAACAGAAGGGGTGACTTAGGGCACAAAATCCAATATTAACAACACAAAATCAGAGCGAGTTTGGAAGGGAAGAAGCGAAGAAAATATGAACTCACCTTACCACACTGATTACCAGACGAAATCGCAGGGAAAAGGAAGGCTTAAAATCTGAAAGAGAGGAGCAACGTTAGAGAAATAAGATGGGAAAACGAAATACTTAATTATTTATCGGGAACGAATACGATAAACACCTGAATGAAGAGCTTGTACGTCCTAACCGAGAAATTGGGAAGTCGAAGTTGTGTAGCCTGTAGGGGATTCGGGAAGGTAAAGCCGCGGTGTGTGGGGGATTCGGGAAGGTAAGGCGTCAAGCAGTTCATTGTGACACCTACCAAAAACACATTCATCAAAATTTATTATGTGTCTCTTCAAAAAAATTTATTATGTGTGCTTGCCTGCTTAATAGGTTGAGTCAAGAGAGAGAGAGAGAGAGAGAGAGAGAGAGAGAGAGAGAGAGAGAGAGAGAGAGAGAGAGAGAGAGAGAACATTGTTGGCATTCAAAATGCATATAGTAACTTAATCAGTTAGGAGCAAGACTCTACTATAGTCAAAAGATAGAAAGAGCAAAGATCATACTCAATAGGTCTTTTAAGTTCATTCAAAATCTTTGCAGCTTCATCCAAATGATTCTTGGCACTGTTCTCCATCTCTTTAGCTTGCATATATTCCTTCTTCATATCATATTTAAGCCAAGGTAATTTCTTTCTCATCGACTCAACCTACAAATACAAAAGAAAGACATACAAGAAATAAACAACATCAAAGAGAGTTTCCAATAAAGAGAGAGTGGAGAGACAACCCCACTTCAGCAAGAGCACCTACAACAGCATTTCCTAACCTCTTAATATGAAGCCATGAACCTCCCCCCCTCCCTCCTTCTACCCTTCCACTTTAATTTTTGTAACTCTACAAGTAGAAAGTGAAACAAGCCGTGGACTGACCTTTTCAAGAAGCAATTCTCTTTGTCGGACACGTTCAACATCTTTTTCCAGCTCAGCATTAAGTACCTTTAACTGATTCAGAGTGTCTCCATTTTGAGCAACAGTCTGTAAAGCAGAAGCACAATTTGTATCAGTTACTGAAAGGTCCTATATACAGCAAAAAGATCTCAAGTAGATCCATATGTTAGCTGTCAGATCCATAAGTTCTGTTGCCAGAATTCCAGCATATGAGCAAAGTACCCAGTACAGCAAGCATCAGAACAAAAATTCGCATGATTACAACCAACAACTCTGAATCCTCTAATTAGCTCTCTCAGCATGAATGCCTTCTCTTTCCATCTAATCATGGGTTCCAAATACTAATCCACCCTGTCAAATTTATACATTTTGTAGTGATGGTAATTTAGACTATGAAGACCAGAGATAAAAAGGTCATTGTTTTATTTAGCACTTAATATTTGAAAATGGCATGAACTTTTATTGATTGATCCGAAATGTCTTACATAATGTACATATAGTACATACAATGCAACTCTTTTACAGCTTACTTTAATTAAGGGGCAGATATACCCCTGAAACTAAGCATGTCCTAGTTACCCCTTGCCTTGCCCATTGGTCAGCTATAGAGTTTGTTGATCTAGGGACCTTTGACCATACAATTTGCCATCCTGAGATGGTGTGTTGAAGTTCAGGCCAAAAGATATGTCAGGGAAGTAATCTTCATAGTTCTGCATTTTAAAAGTTCAGACCTACGCATAGTAACTAATGATAGGAAATATTGTCAATCTCTTTCTAGCTGCAAGTGTTATTTTCTCTTCATTCTTCCTGTTCACTATTAAAAGTTATAAATTCTTCAATACTAGCCTGCCATTTACTGTAGGTAGAATTCTCATAACAAAAAGGAGAACACTATCATAGCTATTTCAAGTATCCTTTTGAAGTATTTAATAGAACACCAGTTTCTTTGGACACGTGGGTGGTATACCATGATACTTGTCGCGCATGTTACGAAACATAAACCATTATTTAGTGCCGCCTAAAGCAGTGAATGTTAAAAATTTACAAATTTTATACAACCAAAATTATTCCCTACTCAATAGAAAAAGAAAGAGTAAGGAAATTCAGGGACAGAAGATGAAGAAAGAAAGAGCTGCAGAGAGAGAAAGACCACAAATGATGTTGAATAGGCAGAATGAAACACCTAACTCTGTCTAATACAATATTAAGTGAAAAATACAAGTAATGGACAAATGCCACACAACAAATATTTATATTTCACTCCCAAGGTCAGAATACAATTACAATTAAACATAACTACAGTGCTGCAATCCTACACTAATCATGTACCTAACAACAGCAGACATTCTATAAACAACAAAATACTTCTAATTCTTAATTTCAACATCTTCATTGACTCCTCAATAGATCGTTTAATATTAAGTCCCCTAGAAGATTTATTTTAGCTTTTTCAATCAGTTAATGACAGATAGATCACACAGAAAATGGCAGCACAGGTTAAATTTGCTTAAACAAGGTGAACTCGAGCAGTAGCTCAGTGGTCACATGGGGGAGTTCGTAATGGGAGGTGTTGGGTTCAAGTTTCTTTACGAGCAAGGATGTATTGGGTTAAAAAAAGAAACAGGAAAGAAAAATGAAATGCTTAAACAAGCAAATACGGTAGCTTTTGATATCTCTGCAGGAGCATATTCAGACAAATTTCAAGGAAGCGTGGGTAAGTGAACTTGGTTGCCATAAATCAGCAGAACTGGCGAATGGGGCAACAGTTTCCTTCTAAAGAGATAAAATATGATGTCGGATAAATTGAGAGAGAGGAAAATAAGCAGTGATTTCAGTTGTATGGTACCATTAAGAAACCAATCCGACTTGTTTCGAACATCTATCTTCCTCATAATGTTAGTTAACTGCCCAATGGAATCACCAACCAATGTAATTCTTATTGAACCTGAATCCTCTCCCCGTTTCACATAAGCTCCGACACTTGCGGCCCGCCCAAGTACCTGCATGCGTTGGCCATTAATAGAGTCAAAATCATTTAGGAAATTTTGAATCCATAGAAGCTTGTTCACGTGTCAGTCGAGCTTCGCAACCTGGGGTTCTCCAGCAAGGCCAAGGGCGATTGCACAAACAACAGAACTCTTCCCACAACCATTCGGACCTGTAATGAGGTTCAAACCTGGGCCAGGGTGGCACAAGAAGTGATCAAAGACCATAAAATTGCGGAGCTCGATTTCGAAGACTGTTCCCGGTAAGAAGTCACTCTCGCCCCTGAATTGACAGATTTTTGCTAGTGAAACCGAGACACAATATCAAAATGAAGAATGAAAACATTGAAGTTAAACCCTAACGTGGTGCACCTGTGCTCAGTTTTGGGTCGCTTTGCGGCCCTTTCGGCCATAGGAAACTTAACCAAAATCCTTTGTAGGTGATGGTGAAAAGCCAACGGAGACCGGCGACAATGAAGCTGGATTCAAACTTCAGTTAGAACTGAGAGGCATGCGACAGAAGAAAGGGAAGCGCAAGTGGAAAGTCCGGAAGAGGGAAGGAAAAAATGGCGCGAAACCGAATACCCCGCGATGGGACGATTTTATTTTGGATAGATCGCAGAATAGGAACCGAACCGAGCCGGTTCGCAAAATACGATATTAGGGCACGACATTAGGACAAAGCGGAGCGCGGAACACGGACGATTTCGCTCTCCCTCACAGTCGCGTCGTCGTCTTCCTGCCTCCCTGCCGGAGTTCTCTTTATCTTTCTGATTTGTCTTTCCGATTTCGCTCTCTTTCTCACTTCGCTTTCTGGTTTCGCTTTCTTTCTGACTTCATTTTCTGATTTCGCTCTCTTTCTGACTTCACTTTCTGATTTCGCTCTCTTTCTGACTTCACTCTCTTTCTAATGTCGCTCTCTGTTTTATCTCGCTCTGAAGCCTCATCAACGTCCGATAGAGGTAGGAGGCGACAGAGAGCTCATCAAAGATCACCATTCTTCTCTGTCTTTCGAATTTCTCTCTCCAATTTCCATGCTCTGGCTAAGCCATTCTTTCTTGGCGCTTCCCTCTTACTTTAATCTGTTCGAAATGCCCTCTTTCCGAGTCTTTCACTTTTCCAATTTTAGTTTTCTAGCTAGATCAATCTGTCTCAATGCTTCCCTTTTCTTTCAATTTGTTCGAATCCTACCTTTCGAATATTTCTTCGCGCCAAGTTCAATTTTCTGGCTAAATAATTTGTCCCAGTGCCGCCTCTTTTTTCATAAAATTCTTCGTGTTGAGCGCGTTTAAGAGGAGATGTTTTTTTTTTTTTTTTTTTTATGCTGTTTCGAACTCGTTCGAGTTCGAGCTCAATAAAATGGGTCGACTCGAATCGTCGAACTCGTTTGCAACTCAGAGTTCGATTCTGAGCTGGAGCCGAAGAAGGTTCAGGGGCCTCGGGCTGGGCTCAGCTCGTATCCGCCTCTGCTTTTGGACTTTATTAGTAGCCCATGGTGCCACAGGGTCCAGTTTCGGACGTAACCTCACCCTGGACCAGTAATCGGTTTATAATAATATTACATGTTTTCTATTTATCTGTTTATTAGGAAACGGGAAATTTTAAATTTAATACACTAACCCAAATCTGATAAATTTTAAAATCTATAAACTATAAACATTTAATTATATTTCATATATTTATTTAAAAATAATAATAATATTTAAATTATTTTCTCTCTTTTTAATTTTTTATCGATTTTCTATTTCCTGTTTTCTATTCAAGATACCGTGGGGAATCGGGATTTGATAAATGGAAGGGATAACATCAAGATTAAGAAAGCCCCATAGAGATTAGAGTCAAAAGAATTATAACAACAAAAGAAAGACAAAGAGATAAATAGAAGATAAAAATTGAAAAGAAGTAGAAATGGCGAAATCTTCTGATTTATGTGAGTGGTTCAAACGTCCATGCTATGCGAGTTATATAACCAAGGATTTCTCGATGGTATTTATGGTGTCAATAAATAGGCCAATCAATTGAATTTCCACATAATTTAATAGCACATATATGACATGTTGAATTCAACTAGGAAGAATTTGAATACGAGAACATGGAGAAAGATCTCATCCACGAATAACTGACGAGGGACCATAGGCAGAGTTTAATGATCCAATGTAGCAGTAGTTATTTTAACACTTCACCCACAGTTTTCCATGCTTAGATAATTTAATTGATACCCGGTCATTTCACTTGTATGATGTCATTCCCACTATTGTAAAAGTTAGCTTATATTTCTTAAAGAAAAATGCTAGCTGCAGTACTTATTAAATGTATCAAGCAATCATAAACTCAGCTGTCTAAGGTTTTAATCTTTAGAAATTTAGAAATATTTTTGAATATATTTATATATTTCTGATTGGCTAGCATATCATATAGGTATTGAGTAGTAAGTGCATCTAGCGTTACTCTATAAACCTAAACATTTACAATCTAACCCTAAAGGTTTTGTAGGTTTATTTTTCTGCTGTCTGGGTTCACAACTCAAAGTTAATTGACCATTTAAAATAATTTTTTTAATTAATCTAACCCAGTTGGGCAAAGGGGTTTTGACCAAATAATGTTATAGATAGGCCAAATCCAAACACATCTAGTCCCACGGGCGGGTGAAGGATAGGCTAATGAGAGAGGAGAGAGAGCCGAGAGGGAAGTATAGCAGAGAGAGGTGCTAAAATTCCCAACAGACGGAACCCGAGAGAGGATAAAAATTAATTTCTATGTTCTGAAAATATGTTTTGTCCCTTGGGGTGCAATTAAAGGCTATGTATGATAGATAACACAGGGGGCCCCAAGGGTTAACCCAATCTCTGTAGCTGTTGAGCTAAGTGGGCCAGACCCGAAAACAACAGACGAGTGGTAAACTCAAGGAGGGGGGAAGAGAGGGAAATAATAAAATAATGGCACGGGGGGGGGAGGAGGAGGAGGGAGAGTAAAAGCGAAGGACCACGGATTCAGGGGGCGCGGGGCTCAAGGAGCCGACTCATCCAGACTGGTGAGACAGCCTATGCTAAATTTACGGAGGAGGCGTGGTGGGGAAAGAGGCCGTACGGATTCTCCCCGCCCTCGAGGACGGGCCCCACCTTCCATGCCCCCTCCCCCGGCGTCTCTCTCTCTTTCTCTCTCACTCCTCTTTCTCAATAATGCTACCTCCTCTCGTGTCTTCCCGTTTATACCCCTCTTGCGTTTTTATATCGAGCCCCGGACTGAGGAAAGACCGGGGAATTACTATTTTTCCCGGGGCCTACGTGTAGCCCTGTTCGGAAGAATATTGGCTGCGTTTTTGGCTGCTTTCACCCTGGCGTCACCTCCTCTTCATCTTCCACAGTCCCGACGTCCCGGCGCATTCCCGACCCTGCTCGCCCCCCGCCGTGAGAAGCCCCTGAGACGACCTCTCCGACGCCAGAGTTTTTCCGGTCAGCGAAAACCGAATGCACGTAATTAAAACGACAGGGAGTTACAGGTATTTTACGACATTATCGGTGATCGGCGGGATTCGGGGATTTATGAGGGAAAGGACACCGGAAAAAAGGCAGGTGGGGGGGAGAGCGGCGGATTCCCGGCCCGGACGCACTGCGTACGTAAGTTTTGGCCGGGGGACGTTTTAATTATCAGTGTCTCAGACGTTTCAGAGCTCAGATTAATCAATGGTCGTCATTACGTACTCATTTATGTAATCCACAGTGATTTTGATCCGGTGTCAGGGAACGGCGAAATAGATAGAATGCGGTGGAGCAGGGGAAGGATGGGGTCCCGCCGGTTTCTTTCGTTTCTCTGTTCGTTTCTTCTTCCCGGGTTAATAATAATAATACTACTACTACTCTTAAGTTGTAATAAATGTAAGGTTGGTTTTTAGGACGACGGAAGAAGAAAGGCTCTTCGGTGTTGGGAAAAGCGGCTCTTTTCTTTCTTTTTTTCTTTTACTCTCTTTTGGTCGGGGCGAAGCAGATGAATGAACCTGAGGCAAGACATTAACGGGAGAGAGATTCGTCCGATCGCCACCCTTTCACGTGCTTCGCCGCTCAAAAAAGAAACCCCTTCTCTTTCTTTCTTCTCCCTCTCTCCGTTTCTCTCCGTTTATCTCCGTTTCTCTTCTTCTCATGTTTTTTACTCGCGAGAAGTGGAGGAGGAACAGAGAGAGAAGGGTAGGGGAGGACGAAGAGGAGAAGCGAGAAATCGTCGAGAATTTCGCGAGCCCCGAGGTGATGATGGGTTGAGGGGGGCTTTGCTTTCCGAGAAATTACCGAGAAGAAAGAAACAGGTGATGCGACTTTTTGCGGATGCCAACAAAAAACTAAAGCAGGCAGAGAGAGAGAGAGAAAGAGGGAGGGAGAGGAGTTGAAGCCCCGCCTCAGTTACGCTTTTTGGGGATGCAACATTAAATATACATAATAATTATAATTAAGCAGTTGTTCGGATCTGCAGAATGCAGAAGATTGGGAGGGGGCGAGGAGATGAAACAACCCCGAAAAAAGAACTGTGCAGAGAGAGAGAGAGAGAGAGAGAGAGAGAGAGAGAGGGGAGATTTGATTCATTAGAATGGTCGGCGACAGAGACAAAGACGGAACGAGAATTTAGCAGGGATTTCGTTTCATTAGATTAAGAAGCTGGATTTGTTTTTCTTTCGGAGAGGGGGATTAGATTAGGAAATTGGGAATTTGGATAGGGTGACGCTGGTTCGTCGTCGTTACAATTTCGCGCACTGAGGGGAAGCTGAGCTTTTCGGAATCCCTGACCCCTTTCTGCAACCGCAACAGCAGCAGGCGCAGCCGCAGCCGCAGCCGCAGCAGCAGCCGCAGGAGCAGAGGGAGCGCAGAGTGGATAGATACATAGATATATAGAGAAAGAAAGAGCAGAGGGAACCGGGGAGAAGGGACAAGATCGAGAAGATCTCTGCGTGGAGAATTTCAGAGTCCCTACCATTTCACTTTCGCCTCTCTCTATCTCTCTGATACACACAGCAAAGACAGTGAGAAAGAGAGAGAGAGAGAGAGAGAGAGAGAGAGAGAGAGAGAGAGAGAGAGAGAGAGAGAGAGAGAGAAAGAGAAAGGGACTGAAAAAAATCTCTCCGAAACGCGGCAGCAGCAGCAGCAGAGCTTAGCAGAAGCAGGAAACGCAACTAAAACAGTTGTGGCTACGGCGCGGAGACTGCCGTCCGATTCGGGAGCATTTGCAGACTGGGTGGCGTCTTCTTCTTCCAACGCCGCCGCCGCCGGTCGCGCCGACGACCTCTCCCTCGGCTTCAATGCCGGAGGTGCCACCGCCGGAGGAGCCGGAGCCGGCTCCGGCACGCCGCCCCCACTCTGGTCAGCCGCCGCCGCTGCCCGACCCATCAATTACGCTGGCCTCCCCGATATGGGCATGGGCATGGTGGGCCTCCTCCCAGACCACACCATAATTCCCCTCCTCGCCGTCCAGGACGACCACCACCACCACCACCACCACCACAACCTCGACGGCGGCAGCAGCTCCCACCACCACCACCTCCACCACCGGAGACTCCCCGCCACCGCTGTCGCCCCCATCCATTTCTGGCAGCAGCAGCAACAACAACAGCAGCAGCAACAACAACAACAACAAACACACCCGAGTGGATCAGACAATAACATTCAGAATTACCTGAGAAAGCCCGTCGCGGAGGTGGGCAACCCGAGCCCTTCCCCGGCGCTCGACCGGATCTTCAACGCTTCCGCCTGCATCGCCGGGATTGGCGGCGTGAGCGGCTCCTCCTCGGGCACCACGACCTGTCAGGACTGCGGCAACCAGGCGAAGAAGGACTGCAGCCATCGCCGGTGCAGGACCTGCTGCAAGAGCCGCGGCTTCGAGTGCTCCACCCACGTTAAGAGCACTTGGGTCCCCGCCGCCCGACGCCGCGAGCGCCAGCTACAGAGCGCGCAAACCACCGCAGCCGGGTCCTCCGCCTCCAACTCCACCACCAAGAAACCCAGGCTCATCTCTTCCCAAACCACCACTTCCCACACCTCCACCTCCAACACCACCCCTCCCAGAAGCTTCGACAGTGGCTCTAGCCAACAAGGTAGGAATTAACAACCACACTATATATATAGCTCTGCAGCGTCAACCTTACTATGAATTAGCTACTAGTAACTCGTTCAATATCCAATATAATCTCTTCATGACAAGTATGATGTGTTTATGTGTGTATATTATTACATGTTATTATTACATGTAGACGCGAGTTTCCGGGAGAGTCTCCCTGGGCAAGTGCGAGCTCCCGCGGTGTTCAAGTGCGTGCGAGTGACGGCCATTGACGACGGGGAGGACGAGTACGCTTACCAAGCCATGGTAAAGATCGGTGGTCACGTCTTCAAAGGATTTCTCTACGACCAGGGTGAGGATAGTAGAGGAGAAGGCATTCCTAACTTCTCCGATCTGCACCTCGGCGGGGCAGCTCGAAACGCACGAAACGGTGCTGGCTCTACTTCTTCTCCAATTGTTGATCCTTCTGACGTATACGCTGCCGCTGCGTCAGGTCCTGCCGGGTTGCTTGGTGGGGGTACAGGCTTTGGTAACCCAATAAACTGAGCTCCATCAGCTAACTTACTCAAACGAACAATCTAGTTAGCTGAATCTAGTAACATTCTCTCCTCGAACTAATTCTCTTGTATTCTTATTACCTTTGAGAACGACTACTGTTCTATAGCTTTCGGCTCTCATCATTTCTGCTTTCTTGTTTTCCCCTCATTTCTTCTTCCTCATCCTTCTCTCTACCTCTATCTACATACTCTCTTCGATCTAATAAGCTTTTAAAAGGAGCTAGAAATGTTTTAATATGGAAGAAAGCACATGTATTGGTCAATATATCATCGTAGCTACTAGTCTTCTCTTCTAGTTATATCAAGTATTTGCTTGTTCCTGTCACTTTTGACGACAGCTATACAAAGGTAGAGCTACATTTATGGCAAGAGAGACAGACACCTGGTGAGAGAGAGAGAGAACTAGAGAGAGATCTAGGAAAAGAGAGTAAATAAAGAGAGTTCGTTTGCCTTCCATAATATTTTCTATGTCCTTTTCTGCCGACTTTACCTGTAGTGACTTGAGAGGTATGAGTTTCCCTGTACGTAGAGTACATATTGATGTGATGTTATTTAGTGTTTCTCATATACTTTCTTTCTTTTTTGGGGTGTTGTTTCTAGCCAGCGGATTTTATATTATCATTAGTTCTCATCAAACGAGTTTATAGAATTATATATCATAGACATGGGCCAACTTTGGCTACCTTTATTTCTTCTCTCTCCTTAGCTGCTCCTCGCAAAAATGTCATACTTTATAGGAAATGGTTGAAGGGCACTGATCGACTAAGCTCTCCTATGTAGAAGTCTACCATTTTTAATTGCTGTTTATTCACGCTAATAATCGCCAACTGTTTTTTTGCACTTGTTTAATTCTTTGAATTAACTTGCCTGTAAAAAATATAAAAATAAATGTAAGGGATATAAGAACTAGCTGGATTCTATAACTTCGGATATTTTTCTTTGTTACCAATAATCCTCATTATGACTTCTTTGGTGGTTCTATGTTCGTTTAATATTTTGTTTGTCTTGTTTGGAGCTGGGGACATCTAATGCGATTTATCTATGTTAGCATGTTTGCCTTATACGTAGATCTTTACAAGTTAATTTCTGTTATGTCTTTCTGAAAATTGCTTGTCCTCCTCTTGAACCTATTTAGTATTCTGACACATGGTTTCGTTTAGTAATATATGGTTTGATGATGTTGTTTCCGTACTATGTAGTGAATGAAGGTCTACCTGCCTGCGAATATAATGAGAATTTAGGTACCTCATGTTGTTTGATTTATTTTCTGTAACGTGCTTGTTAAGATGGTGTTTATTTAGGAAGGAACTTTCATGCCTCTTTCAGAAACACGGATTGTCTATTTCCTGGCAATCTCTGCTTTTTTTTTTATTATTGTACAGTGTTTTTCTTCTCATGTGGGTATCTATCTGTATGGAATGAACAATTATTTGTACATCATCCTACATCATCCTAATATATAAGTCTCACTTTTTGAATGTCTTATAAAAAATTCAAAGGGGTATAAACGTGGATTCCTAAAAATGGATGTTTTGAGGCCTATTTGTGTTTATTTCTGCTTTGGTGACATTAAAATAGATCTGTGTAATCACAAAAAGGACCATGAATATGAAAAAGAGTTGAGATATTTTGGCTCATATGTGGGAGGAACTTCTGGCTGTGAAATTTGAATGAGCTGGTTGAGTGCCTCAATGCAATAAACTCTGTCGGTTTACTTAATAAACAATGATTTCTAATCAACTGCCTTTTATATAATAGTTGATTAATTGACCAGTGTTCCTAGGAACTTCTAATGCAATGTCAGCTTACTGTCAATCTGAACCCAATAACCCCATGAAATATCTCAGTTTTATAAGGATTTATTTTTCCATTATATTATATTTATGCATTTAAAAATTTTTTTTAGTGTCCAGTCTGAAATATGATTGTAGTTGTGGTTAAATTTTATTTTTCTTCGATAAGGTAAAGCTGTGGAAAAGCGATTTTATTCCTTGTGCAGACTATTTTATAAACTTTTCAGGCCAGTCATGAGCTATAGACACCTATACTCTATGTAGTAACATGAACCTTTTCATTGGAAGGAGGGAATTTATGGCATATGATGTCATATAAGATTTTCAATTGGCGGGTAACCTTGCCTAATTCAGCAGTCAATTGCCCACGAGCCAAATAATACATTAATGCTAAAAAGATATGTTTGCATTTCTTATGCTATATAATTTGTACTGGTGAGATTTGGTTTTATTTATTGGTAAAGATATAATGCTTAGCGAGTAAAGGAGTTCTTTTTTCTTTTTCTTTTTCTTTTTTAATTTTATAAATGTATTTTTTTGTGGTGTATGATCATCTGCTGTCTGTTAATTATGCACATGTGTAGGTTTGGATGTTCGCCTTAGTATTTGGTAGTTTATTCTGCATTTGCTTTTTTTGTTGTTTGAAACTAGTCGTCCTTCGAAAAGCAGTAGAGAACCATTATTTGTCCTATATGACAATTTGTGCAGGAGCGTCTGTAAAACATGACCATCAGTATTTTGATCGTGAAAACTTTGGTGGGGGCCTGTCATATATACTTGATTATATATGTGTATGATATGATATATTGATATTTCCAATGAATGATAGATCGCACTTCAAGAAATGTATTTGTGCCAGTAATTGCCTTCAAACTCTGAAGGTCTTTCACATTCTTTCCTGTACTGGGTCACATTTTTTTATTCTCATTTGGTATGGCAAGTTTTATTCAGTGGCAAGGTAAATTTTCATGGCCTAGTGAAATTGTCTAGTTGCTACTGCTACAAATGTGCTTCTTATGATGACTAGGTGCATGTCTCCAGTTGACAGTCGATCAATATATCAAGGCATCCGTAGAAGCAGTTGAAGTATTAAAAAGCTTGAACCTCTAGAGTCTTCTTAAGTGAAATTGGATATCTTATGCTGGCCGAGTGGTCCCAAATGGGTGTTACAAGGTGCAGCTCTTCTTCCGCCTTAAGTTGGTGAAGTGTTTCTGCAGTGAATGGGAGTTTGATGATGACCCATGAAAAAAGTTTTCAGGATTTTTAAACGAGAACTGCTATATTTAGGCATTATGACAGGGTTTACCTTATCAGTTTCATAGTGGACTCCGGCACTGTTACGCGCCTTGCATGTCTAAGCGCGGCAGCAGCCTCGTCACTTAGGAAGAAAAGCTCAGACACCCATGTGCTGTTTCATTCAATTTTCCCTTTGAATTTTATCTGTGGAGCCTTGTGCAGTAGGTGGCTATGAGTTCTTTTTGTGTGAGTGTTGATGGTTGGCTATTAGTCTAGGTTTGGTACAACAGATATACTTAGTTTGCTTCAGGAGGACACTTGAGTGCTATCTTGAACACTTGGATGGAGTTTAGGGGGTCCTTGTATGTTGGAAACACACTGGGCTTGGACTTCCCGTCTTTCTCGATTCTTTGAGCAGATCACTTTCTTATGATTTAATTCTTTCTTAATAGCAAGAGGCATCTTCTTTTATGTAGGTCGGTGTTGCGTTGTTTTGGCCTTGTAGCACAAATGCCTGGGGCGATGAACTTAAGGGGGGGGGGGGGTGATAGGGCTTCCGTTCGTTTAGCTTTATTGGAAGCCACGAGTTGCCATAGCCACACGCCTAACATGTAATCTTTTGCTTTTAATGTAGTCTTAACTTTCATCGAGCACGGCATTGATTTGATGCAAGCACCCACTACCGAACTCGGCGTTTCCTTTTAAGCGCCGTACATGGATTTTTTCTCGGAGAAGTTGCTTCATTCGAATCTGGGTTCCTCCTTTTTCATGCGTTAGTCTCGTAGGTGCATAGGCCGAGAGAGGAGGTCCTTAAACTATTCATATATTTATTTCCAGCTGGTTGATGACCACGATGGGTTGTAATGGGTATGATTTGCCGTGCATGAACCAGGCCATTTCCCTCCCAACTCTCCTGCCCTCTCCCTGAAGTCTTCCGCCATTATTACCAGTTGTGGAAAACTTGCTGCTGGAGGGGTCCCTGGAATCGATTCACTCGTGTTTTCGGCACAGGGAATAATACACTCTTTTTATCTCTCTTTCTTTAGCAAACGTGGCTTCACTTTGGACGATGGTGAAGCTCAGTTTTGGTTAACAATCATCCGTTCTCGGAAGTGTGAGGGTCAAGAAAAGCGTGGCGAAGAGGAGTGGAACTGGAAGAGCTGTGGGTACCACCGGCCGCCCTTTTTCCCAGTTCTCTGTGGGGGACGCCTCGGAGCGAGGAAAGGTCGCCGAAAAGTTGAAGCTTACGTGGTTTTCGCATTCTGCATGTAGGTCATGAGTACTTCCGGCGCCATTATTTATGTTTATATGCTCATCCCTCGTCTCTTCTTCTCTCTCTTTCAGATCGATTGTTCCTGGTGGGTCCGATCCAGTTGCGTCTCTGATCTAATATTTTTTGTTCGTGTTCAAGTTAGCTTTTTTTTTTTTTTTTTTTTTTTTCTGTTTTCAACTTTCCGAACCGAATTCGACAGGAACGTCTCGGTGAACCCCGACCTTGGATCCTCGTATACCTTTCGATGCACGTAAAAAAAGCACTTCTCGGCGAAGAACAAACAGTATCCGAACAGTCTTCTTCTTCCGTCGTCTTCCTCCCGAGAGAATGATTGACGCACATGCGACGTTTCGTGTATGGTCTAAAATGATCGCGTCGGAGTCGCAGGGAAGAGTTTAATTTGCTCTAATATAGCGCGCTATAGCCCCTGCATGTGGACCTTCCTTTCGGTGTTGGCGTTGAAGTCTGCACAGTGTGTTCGATGTGGAAAGAACGGGGCTCGTGGTGGCCCGCCGGAAACGGTGTCGTCTCGAGCGTTTGATTTTTTGTCTTTCGGTAGGTTCGATTGGACGTATCGATGGTGCCCTTCTCAGGGTTTACGCTTTGTCGAGACGGCACCCCGCGAAATTCGAAATATTAGGGTTAGGGCTTGGGATCGAAAGACGACGATTAAATTAGATTGTACTAAATACGGCACTTTTTTTTACCTAACAGCAGGGACGCTGTTGTACTTGAAGTGGAACAGAGTTATTATCTTTTATTAAATTTTTAGGTCCTAGACCTGGTCCTTTGGACCGCCCTAATTATATGGCGTTAAGAGGCGGGGTAAAACCCTTAAATGGTTGTACTATTTTACGTACGAACCATGCATATTTCTACTCCCCCTCGTACGTCCATACGCCTCTGGTCCATTGGAAAAAATTTGAGCTTAGTTACTTCTTATTACCTAGAGGGACTTAAATATTTATTACTTAATGTGGTAATTATCTCTAATTGTAAGTCACGGTAAAGTTAAATCAGACTCAAACTTGGTAAAGTCGCTGCTTCTTGATGGAGTAGCAAATTAATCATCATGTTAACCTATGTTTTCGTTGATTAAGTCGATCAATAATATACATGTGTCGTTATTTGTAAAGAACTAAAATGCATACATATGGGTAAGTCTAAAAATATATTGAAAAATGATTTCAGTAATGCAAGTTTTTATAGTAAGTTTTTACATCCAAATGTGGCTATATTACTGGCAACTTAGTTGGTTGTCTAGATAAAGTCTAAGGTTTAAGCTTACCTAAAGAATAGGTAGATAGTTCCTTGATTGCTAACAAGGACACAATGTCACAGGCTATAAACCCTCATAATAAAATTTGGCAGATTATCACCACTCAAATTTGTATAGACCACTTTTCAAAAGAAGGTGAGCTTAGGAAGTTAATTTAGTAAGCTTGCCAAGTTTGAGGTTTTTATGGAAATGCTCTTTTGCTTTAGTATTTTTGGATAGTACTCTTTTCTTTAAGAATTTGGACCATTTTTAGGCTACGTATGCTACGTGGTTGCTGCTGATCATTTCTCTTGCTTTATGGTTCTACTTTTTACTTCTCTTTAAGAATGGTACGTTCCACCCTGGGGTCTATGTTTTTTTTTTCCAATTACACAATGTTGCTATTCTAGTCATGGTTCTAGGACTCGACACTCGGGCCTAATTTAGGGTCCAAAAGACCCGGGTTTTGGTGGTTGAGATGGAAAGACTCGGCATGCAGTTCTTCCATCTGACCCGGATGAGAGACCCGGTTAGACTTCTGATGGCAAACATGACCTCAAAAAGTGCTCAGATTTCCGGCACCATATGATTAACAATAGTGGTATTTGTTGGCAATCCAATTAAAAGATAAAGTAGGATCTATCTTCCTATTCTATGGGTAACCCTAAACTCTAAACCTTATCTATACTGCCAATTAGGCTGAAACAACGACAACCACATAAGGATATAAAGCCTCACAGTAAAACATAACAGGATATTGTAAAACCTCACAGTAAAACATGAAAAGATATTATAAAGGCTCACAGCTGGAAGTACTGATATCATTTTTCAATGATCAATATCGGTAGTAATTGTTAAACTATTAGCTAATGCATGAGATGATCAATATCCCAAGGAAAATTCTATTCTCTGTTCCAATCCTGAGTGATATTATTTAGAAGAAGCATTCTTAATTCTACCGCCCCTCAAAGCTGCAATATTATTCATTGTCCACTCTTTGAACCATCAAGGCTGCTAAAACACAAGGGAGTCCGTACGTATTGCAAGTCCCTGAATCATGTTAGTTCTGTTAATGCTTCCATCTGGCTGTAGCTATATGAGAAATTGTCATCTTTAGGTAACAAAGATCGATGTAGAACACTTCTTTGATCAGTTGACGAATTAATAATGTAATAACGATATATGGGTTTAATCCGTCGTTGCTTGATAATATATGGCCAACTCTGTTATTGTCCAGTGTAAGTTCTTCAAATCTTTGAACCGATCTTATTCACCGATATTTGACGTCGCAGAGAGTAGAAAAGAGTGATGTTACCACCATCTTTTTCCCTTTATTTTGGGGTTATAGCCTTATAGGATTAACATAATAAATAGTTTTTTTTATATAGAAAAATGTCTATGTACATGACCTACTTAATTTCTCTAGTATCATATTATGTGCATAGAATCAACTGCTCAAAGGAAAAATAAAATATTTTTAGACGTGATATATTAACTCATGTTGTTTGATTTTGGATTACTAAATATTTTTTTTAGGAAATGCTCCCCTTTCAGCAATCAATCACATCCTTACTGAAGACAATCAAAAGATGCCATAGAAGATATTCTGAAGCACGAAAGTTAAAATTAACTCAAACATATTGACAAAGTGAAATATTCCTGCAACTTTCGTAAGATAAGTGGAAAATAATACAATGCAAATTGATTCCTGATGCGGTTAGAATTGTCCAATATTTTTCCAATGCCGGCTTCTTATAAAGAATCAAATGATGTTTTGATATTTTTTGAGAATGTTCTTCTTCTTTTCTTCAGAAGAAAAAGATTAGGTCCAATAGGTGCTTCTGAATCCCCAAATGAGGTTATCAAAGTGAATATTACAAGTTGGGCATATGACGAACAAGAAACCCAGGATGAATCCAATCCTCTCACATGAAACATAGGAGTTAATAAACTACTTACCTTGGATGGATCCATTCAGAAATACATATAACCTTAATATCACTCAGAAATACATATAAACCAGAGAGTATACCATATAAGTGTAGCTACAAATTAAACAAAGAAGAATGGTGGGACTGGGCTAATATCTTCCATGCTTTATATTTTTATTATGAAGTCTTAACACATTTTTTATCTATTTCTATTGTAACCTGGTGTGCATCAATTGGTTCAAAACACACACATACACACAAATAAAAAAAAATTTAAACAATGCCTCTATGGATCATGTTAAGTATTTTTAACAAGAGAAAATGATTCCTCCCTTGGAAATATGATTGTAGTATGACCGTGTTTAATCTTATTGATTGTGATAGAGCGGCGGGCTGTCCCAACTTTTAGCACCTTCATCAAAATCGATCATTTCGTTTATTGACTAGTGAATTACACGGGCGATAGTTGTTCGAGAGGCTCATCATCTCCTCCATTTCTGTGGAGGGAGCTTTTGAATGGAGTAATTATGCCCAATAAATGGAAGCCAAAAAAGCAGGCAACTGCCACCGAGTTAAAATATAAAATCACTGGAAGACACACCCCGTCGTGCAATTCCGTTCCGGCCATATATATTTAATTTGCTTTTATGCCGTTCTTTTGAATAAACTGTGATGCATTCTGATATATGCAGATTGGGTTCTGCTGTTAACACTCTGGTGTGCGTATTTCATCCACATCCCTCTTGATTTTTTCTGTGGGTCAATCCACATCAGAGGGATGTGGATGAGATACACACCCGAGTGTGTGCATAACATTATTAGTTAGTGTAATGTTATATCTATTTTACTGTATATCACTTTTTGCAATTCTCGTACTCACTATAGTGACACATTAAAATATTTATGGTATGGGTCCCACCGTTACAGAGAAAAAAGTGCACGGAGTGATATTCCCAGGTTAGCTAGGGGGTGGGTACAGAAGTTGTATTAGGTCTAATAATAGTTATAGATACATCAACTTTCCCCCAAATTTTGACAATTTGTCAAGGGAAGCTGAATTTCGTCCCATTTGAGTTAGGTTAGAAGACCACATATTCTGTTCCACGGACACGTGTGTCATTCTGATCCCAGGCCCAGGTCCAAATCAGATTTCCCTCGAAATCGGGAGAACTATTGGTTGGTGCCGTCCAAATCAGTCGAGTACTTAATCCGATTCCCAAAAACGGGTTTAAGAAGGTTTAAATAAAAAGAACCACTCTAGTGTTCAGTGCAGGGATTTGAAGAGGAAAACTTTCTCCCCCAGATATGTCTTTTAGCCAGAAAACAATAACACAAAAAAAAAAACTTTGTCATTACTTAAAATTTTCACAAAATTATATTCATGAATTATTACCACTAGATAGCAAGGAAAAAAACTCTCCCAATTGCATTTCACTCATTACTACACCAAATCTTTCCAATGATACCCTATTAGCCAAGTCTCCAATATCTGTGACCACTTCCTTGGCACTCATCTGAATGAATTGGTCCAGGTTGTGAAGGGTCCCATCTGCGAAATGAAATAGTGTTAATATGACAGTGATAGCAGGATATTGAAAATCAAATGACATCACTCTAAATAACACGCCCAGCATGAAGAAATAAACAGTCAACGTAGAATAGATTACAATACATTATGAGTAAAATGATTCTCATTTGCAAGAATGACACTGCTAGTTAAATTTTTCAAAATGGACGGAGGCAAAAAAAAAATAATGTTCCTCATTGCTGAAAATAACACATATAGTTCTCAAGTTATGAGTATTTATAAGAGACTGTAAGTTTGAGCTTCAACAAAATGTCATAGTTAAGATGCCACAAAAAGTTAAAACTGCAAATTGATACAATGTTATAAAGTTGCTAATTACTCATGCTTTTAACCAGGTAATGATCATCGAACTATTTTAAGATCACTAACATTTTGCAAATTGTTTTATCTCATGTGGTATACAAAAGTTGGTAACAGTTCAAGGAATTACAACTCACTATAAGCACGACTTCATCAAAGACTCCTAAAGATAGACAAAAGAATTAAACACTTCAAATTTTCCTAGACTCTGATCTACTAATATGCATCAGTAAATTTATCAGTAGTTCTTACAGCGACATATCCCCAATGTTAACATAAAAATGACCTAAACATGCCAACAAAACCCGTAATAAAACACCAGAAACTGCATATTATCTTTTAACAAGAAAGAATAAACCTTCAGCAATTATAGGCTCATATGGAGGAGGAGGAGACATCCAATGTCCATCACAATCCTTCATGTGTCTTCTATCAGATGCAAAACAGCGAAGAAACAGAGGAGCATGTACCACACGAAAAATTCTGGAGAAAGCATCAGTACAAAATAAAATTATAAGCTTAATATTCAGAAATAAAACCCAATCTTCCTTTCTCGTCATGTAATTTGCTGTCAACTAAGTTATGCTAAAGATCATTTTTCTAGTTCAGGAAAGTTTCTGGATTCAAAAGAGATTGAAAAGATAATTCACCAGTTCTTCACTAATTATTGCTCTGATTTTTCAAATTAATTGTAAGATGAGAAAATTGTTCGAGAATAGTTAACACATTTTACTAAAGCAAGTGTAGAACTTGCGTGGAGCAACATTGATTTCCTTTCTGTTGTACACAGTTTGTCATGACAGTCAGTATAACACTGAAGTGGCATTTTTTATAGAGTAATGCTAGCTGCATTTCGCCCAAGTACCCTATGGGTGTACCTTCTGACGTGGATGCTACAGCAGGCAACCACATCAGAATCCTGTCAGTGTCTATTTGAAAAAGTTTTTTTATAAGTCTAAAAACCTAAGCCTTTTCTAAAACACAATAACCTTAAACCCAATAATCTACACCTGACGTGGATGCCAACTGTGCATCTACGTCGGCTGGTACACCAGAGGGGTACTGCATGAAGGTGCAGCTAACATTATTATTTTTTATAAATAGCAATCTTTCTGTATAGATAGAGAATATGCAGCAAGTAGTACTGTAGCAGTTCTTGGAGACAAAACATTTGAGTCACAATCTAATTCGTGAACCAGGTGCCCAAAGTTCACATGTAACCGAGAGATCAAAGCTTTCCAAATCATAGAATATTTAATTCTCGGAAGATCTGCACAAGTTGCCTAGTTCGTCAAGGAGTTTGTAGAGACAGTTTGCCTATTTGGTTGGGATGTTTTCCTCAAACTACTCCAATTCTTGTCATCCACAACTGGATCGGACAAACTATTACTACTGGAATGCACATATGAGGGTTTTCATCAAGTCAATTCAAGAAAAGGTATGGGGAGCTCTACTGATCAGATGGACAACTCCAGTTGAACGGACTTCAGATGGACACCTCCAGTTACACGGACTTCAGATAGACATCTCCAGTTGAACAGACTGCAGATGTGGAATGCCCTCAAATGTTCCTTCCAGTAGAAATAGTTTGCCCTATCCAGTAGTGGAGGTCGAGATGTAGATTCTCCTTCCATCAATGTTCCATCCCGAAATCACTAAATAATCAGGATCACAGCAAAATAGAATTGGCAACCAGCTAGATCTTGGTAATATTAGATTCTGAAGCAAGAACCTTCCACATTTGTGTGGCATTATAAAAACTAATAACTCAATTGTTTAGTCTCTCTTCCATACTGTCCAAAGCATTAGGATGGCCTCAGGTCCCTAATGCATAAATGTTCCAGTGCATTTATAGAGATGCGAAAACACAATATAATAATCGAATACAGTCCAACAGACACTTACAGTTCCATTTAGCAAATCAAACAAAGTGAGTTCAGGAAAATGAGTTCCCAATGTGTCTACAGGAAACAGCTAGTTATATTTTGTCACAGTTGATACTGTATTTTGGGATCAAGCAAACAGGAAAAGCAGACTTTAGAAATTAGTTGACAAATGTTACCTAGTGAAACTCGGATCCAAGGTTAATGATGGCCGGACAGCTTCCATAATGTACTGGTCCAATGGCACAGGAAAAGGTAGAGTAGTATCCAAATCCCATACTTGCTGAAGCGCATTACCTCTTCCATGGCTCTGAGATTTTTACTATAAAATTTTGAAAATGCATCCAACGATCTTTGAAACATAAAGAAGAAAAAGTAAACCTTTAAAGAAAATTCCAGTTATTGCATCATTACAAAGTAAGTTAAAAAATGGAAGTACCCTAAGTGACTCCAACGTTCAGCTTCACCTGAATACATATCACGTGATAGTCCCAGAGTATCAGGCCATCAATTCTACTGCTAGCCTTCTGATGCCACAGAGGAATCTAGATTCTCGAAGGACAAGAAAACATATATTAGTAACAATACCATATATTTGAAATGGAACAATAACAGTTAACAAGAAAGTGCCAACAACTACAAAGTTTCAAGTTTTCTTCAGAAAAAAAAAAAAGCAAAAAAAAAAAAAAGATATCATTAGTACTGGACTGTTAATGAGAGGGAAAAACAGAAAATTACTGAACAAATTGTACAGGTTCTCATGCAAAATCGTAAGTCCATTAGAATTTTAACACGTTTATTGTTAAAAGACCAAAACAACGCACTTACCCGTCTGTTCTCATTGGATATGAACACGACAAAAAGATTGCGGCCTTCACCATCAGTTACCCCCACCCTGCACAGGTTTTTGCAGAGGAAATAGACGTTCTCCTCACTGTCATCACATTGAAATACAAGTTTTTTCTCACAGACAATTGCACGAGGCATACTCTAAGAATGAACTGTAGCTTCTAGACAATTTGTACCAGAAGTCCCTAAAGCTTCGAGAATTCTTATCATTTCTTGCATAAGGAAACAACGAACCAAATGCAAGAACCACAGATGAATTAAAATAAAATGAAAAGGGAGAGACGATCGTGCTTAACAGAAAGGTGTAACTAAGAATTGAAGTACGCCAGCATACCAGTAGCATGGTGTGTAGGTGAAAGCAGAAATGCCTGGCGGCGGAGGTTGTTCTTCCGCTGGAGAGGCCGAGATGGTCGGTGGATCCGAAACCGGCATGGCTTGTTATTAGGAATTGGGAGTGGGATGTCAACAGTCAATCCTCGCAGTATGTAAAAACCCTAAACCCTGAAATCTGACTTGTGCACCGACTCGACCGGGGCAAGTCAAAATCTCTCAGATTCCTACCTTTTCTATAGTTACTACGAGGCACGGCTCCCTTATATAAATCGGCTTTTATTTATATAACAAGTTTCCAAAAATTTAGAAAGATCTCATTTTCCTTACGGAGCTTGCCTTATTTTTTCCCGGCTTAACTATATAAAGGACTCTTCGAGTACCATCCCAGTCTGATTTTAGAAGAAATAGAGCGCAGCGATGGGGAAGAGGAAGATTGACATAAGGAAGATAGAGGATTTGAGTTCACGTCAGGTGACCTTCTCCAAGAGGCGGCAGGGCCTGTTCAGAAAAGCGGCCGATTTCTGTCTTCTGGGTTCTGCCCAGATGGCAATTATCGTCTACTCCCCCGGCGGAAAGCCTTACCTTTTCTCTCATCCGCCTTCATCGACCGACCAAGTCATAGACCGCTACCTGAACGAGCACCCTTCCCTGGCCAGGGCCGATCGGAGTCGTGAAGACGGGTGTCCACGGATTAAACCTACCGAGGATGATTTGCAGAAACTGGTGAACGATTTGGATGAACTCAAGCGCAGGCTTCGTTCTCGCGAAAGCCAACTAGCCCGATCTTGTTAATTGCTTCAGGCTTGTTAGTTTTCATTTTTTTCTCTGTTCTTTTTCGATTCTCTTTTTTTTTCCTTTATTTTGTATGTATATACCTTCCCGGAGTGAAGAACTCTAACATAGGAAAGTTTTCTGTAAGTATGAAACAAATACTGGATTCTATGAAAGATCAATTATGAGGCTCGAAAACAGTCGAAATTAAATTTGAAGTTTGGTACAGCGGAGTTTTTTGTGTTCAATCTTTTCTCTTGGACCACACTATAATCAAAAGACCTGAAAATAAGGAAGAGAATTCTGGAAACACTTTAAATCCGTTTGGTTTTCAGAGAGCTCTCAAATGAATTCACAAACTTAAGAATAACAATCTGTTTGTAGGTGACTACGTAATATTTTTAAGCCTTCTTGTGCCACTTTAGGGCATCCTATGTATAATACTCGAATTTAAAGAAAACCTTCAAAGAAAAATAATATACGCCCATTATTTAAAGTCTTAGAAGTAAAAAGGTTCGGTACTTATATCACCGTTTTTTTAGAAAAATGATATCATTGCTTCGTGATTTGACTTCGAGGTTTTACATCTTAAGTATAGGGTTTTAAAGATTTACCGATAAAATAGGTTGATATTATTTTATTTAAAACAATAAAATCTTACAGATTTTATCTCCAAATTTATTTCTTATTAAACTACAATCGATACCACGGAGGATGTAAAATTTTAAAAATAAAAATCTACAGTAATTATATCACCACTCTTTTTTATATGAGTTTTATGAATTTAACACTTTTTAGCGTAACTACTGCAAGGTATACGTTAGGTATTAGTAAGCACAGTAAAAGTAATACCAAGCATTATGCGCTACTATCAGTAGCGCTATTAGCAGTTCTTGTGGCCACATGGTCTCCTAATTTCATAAACAATATTGTAAGTAGACTCAGATTCCCATGAAAAGCAACGTCACTTCTGTGCTACTAATTACTATTGAGTGAGTTTCTTCTGGTTTCCCCTCCATATCAAAAGCATACAAAGATAAAAACCCATGTCATCAAATATTTAACATATAGACCAACTCCTTTTACTACAGTTAAGAGTTCTTTTATATGCTTAAGATCGTACCTATAATCCTTAGTTTTGTTCGCTTGTCATCGGCACCCTTTTAAAATCAAGGCAATGGAGTGCTTTCCCTAGTGTTTTCTCATAGAAAACATTGTTTCTGTCTTCGATATTTCAGACCACTTGTTCCCACTTGAAAGATAAATCAGAAATCTATGCGGACTCTTGCTTTCGAATCGAGCCAATTAGTAGGATCCACGAAAAACAACTTCACGACATAGACTTTGGAGCTGTTTTTGTCGAATTAGCTTCAGATTACCCAGATGCTCTGGCAGAGGGTGTAGATGACGGCGATGAAGATGGTATTTTTTCATACGGTGTTTCAATGCTGAACTGTCGGTAACAGGAGGAAACCAAATTCGACCTTTTTGTGAGGGAGGGAGGGTTTTGTCTCCTTGTTGTGTTGATAAAGAGGAACGTGGGAGGACAAAAGCAAGCCAGATACTAGTCGACGGTCCCCCATATGTTGGGAAAAGCGGGAGCGATATTTCTCTATGACGAACAAAATTCTGTAATTTGTGTCCTTTCCTCACTAAAATCTATACAGACCGACCTTTGGTTTTGATATCCGAGTTCCTGTAAAAAGTGCACCTGCAAGTTTCTGGGTTCTTTTCAGTTTCTGGGTTCTTTTCAGTTTCTGGGTTCTTTTCAGTTTCTGGGTTCGTTTCAGTTTCTGGGTTCTTTTCAGTTTCTGGGTTCGTTTCAGTTTCTGGGTGCTTTTAAAAAATCATGGAGTTGAAACGCTGACAGACTGACTGGGTCATCTTGTTGTATAAAAATAGATGATTGAAATTTGAAAGCTTCGGATCAGAATTATATGTCAAGGTAAGGGGAGGAAGAAGAACGTTGGTCATCTTGTTTCTTTTTTTAGCTTATGCGGGAATTCGAGTATTCTTCCATAGCAGAGACATGGGACGGCTACACGGAGGAGAGGTTGGATTGTGGAGATCCACTAATATCGATACTCGAAGAGACGTTCATTTAGAAAATAGAATAAAAGTATTCTTGTCTTTAAAAGATCAGTTTAGAACCTTGTAGTTATTGATCAAAATATGTTGAGAAGTAATTAGAAACCAGAAGTTTTATGTACTTGGAAAACTAATCTCAAAATTAAAAGTGCGTAGGGGGTCAGCTTTAGTTTTTTGTTTTATTTTAAAAATAAATAAAATGTTGCGAAAATTTTCTAAAAATAGTGAAAGAGCTCCCTCCCTCTTGAATTAATAATAGTGGCATTTTTTCAGACAGGTAAGAAGCAGAGGAGAGGAGAAAAGGACGAGGTCAAAAGGGAGGGCCCTGAATGGGGGACGCCGTGAGACCCAGGATCACGGAGACTTTATTTTTTCTATAATTATATCTTGTTCCTCCTGCTTCTTCTCCTCCCTGCGCTAAAATAAGGAGGCGAGCAGGACCTCTCCTTACCCGCCAAATGGTCGGTCCTGTAACCAATCCAGGCGAGGGAACCGCGGGTTGGACGAAAAACTGAAACCCACAAACCCAGAAAACAAAACACGGACACAAAGACGCAGACGGATTTTTTCTTTTTTCCTCGTTTCTTCATCGCTCCTTTGGGATTGGTTGGGAACTCGGAAGGAAACAGAGGAGACACAGGAGGGAGGAGAGGGAGGAGACGGAGAGCTCGTTCTCTTTTTGCCTCTCTTTCGCTTGTTTTTACAGTTTTGGGTCCCGGTTTATTACGGGAAATTTTCGTATAGAATTCCCTTTCGAAAAATCATCACCCTGACCAAAAGGAATCACAATCGAAACTCGCAAAAAAATTTGAAACTCGAATAGGAAAGCAAAGATGCCCTGTTCCAGGAGGACGTCTCTGTAGCGGAGACTCTCGTACGGGGACGACGCGAGGCAGCAGAGAGACAGAAGAAGAGAGACAGAAGAAGAGAGACGGAAGAAGAGAGACGGAAGAAGAAGAAGAAGAAGAAGAAGAAGAAGAAGAAGAAGATGTCGAGGTGGGAGTGATCAAAGAAGGGGGGCAAAATATCGAATTCGGATAGTAATTATAAACGTACGTTCAGACAATGCACAAGCTAGAACAGGGGGCGAAAGCTTGGGAGTCCACCGTCCGACGCACGCAAGCAGCGGCCAAGAGGCGAGGCACCAGCATTTTCTCCTCGATGTCGGTAGCCCACGCGGACGACGAAGACGGCGCCGGCGCCGGCCAGGAGGTTTACCACATGGAGAAAGTCCTCCCCAACGGAGACTTATACACCGGACAATGCTTCGACAATCTCCCCCACGGCGTGGGGAAATTCCTGTGGGGGGACGGCTGTATGTACGAAGGGGAATGGTGCCGCGGGAAGACGATGGGGAAGGGCAAGTTCTCGTGGCCCTCGGGAGCCACCTACGAGGGCGAATTCAAGAGCGGGTACATGGACGGCTTCGGCACCTACACCGGCTCAAAAGGGGACACTTACCGCGGCAACTGGGTCATGAACCTCAAGCACGGCAAAGGGAAGAAGAGCTACGCGAACGGCGACCACTACGAGGGCGAATGGCGCGGCGGGGCACAAGACGGCCACGGCAAGTACGTCTGGAGCAACGGGAACGAGTACGAGGGACAGTGGAAGAAGGGGACGATCAACGGCAAGGGCTCCCTGAATTGGGCGAACGGAAATCGCTACATAGGGTCTTGGGAAGACGGTCTTCCCAAAGGCGAAGGCCGATTCCTCTGGGCCGATGGCAGCTTCTATGTCGGCAACTGGAGTAAAGACCCAAAAGAGCAGAACGGAACCTACTATCCCTCTTCCGGCGCGACCACCATGGGAAACGTCGATTGGGACCCGCAGGAGGTCTTCTCCGTCGACCTGAACGACTGCAAGATTTGCCCGCCGGAGATCGTCTCGATTATGCCGTCGCAGAAGGCGCTCAACTGGTCCGGAGTCGAAGCCGAGTTTATGCACAAGCAGGCGGTGTGGCGGACGCGGAGGGGGTCCGGTAGTAGCGAGGCGCCGCCGAGGAAGAGCACCGGGGGATTGGACAGTAGGTCTATGTGGGACGGGGACGGAGACGGTTCCGACGTCGGGGACAACTACTACAGTGCTTCTGACGATCGAATTGAAGAACCGGGAACCGCCAGGACCGTGAAGAAGAAGCAAGGGGAGACCATCTCCAAAGGCCACAAGAATTACGAACTCATGCTTAATTTGCAGCTTGGAATCAGGTAACCTCCGTCTCATCTCATTTCATTAATATTAATTCCCCCCCGCCCCTCCTGCTTTCCGGATAGTAATAATTATAATATCTACTCACTACTCACACAATTTTATAAGGTTTTTCTATTTTTTAAAAAACCCCTAACCTAAAATGTGTATAGTACTGAAGGAGGTAACTCTATTTTCTTTTTCTTTGAATTAACTCACATTTATACTACTTGATCACAAGAACCTTGACATGTTGTTGCATTTACTCTTTCTTTTCCTCTATTCTTTTTTTACTCCTTTTCTTTTTATTTCTCTGATATTTTTTCTTTCTTTCACATTTTCTCCTACTTTTGATTCCTCTGAATTCTCACCCCATTCCCTCTCAAATTTTTGGCCTAATTGAAAAATCCTTCTCTCCCTTCTTAATTTGATTTACATTTATTTAACAAATTAAACATTACTCATTAGACTGGTAAGATTTCACTCAACAAATTTATCTTTTAAGTTGTATAACTACAATTTTAATATTATTCATACCAATTTTAAAAATAGTAGTTTATTATCATAATATTATTTACTTATAGATTAAATTAATTATTACTAATTTTGTTTTAATTAATTGACATATATCTCAAAAGTCCAAATACAGGGCAATTTAATTTCATTGAAATTTGTAAGGTAGATTGAATATGGGTTAAGTGATAATTTTTTTATCAATTTTAACGTATAGGCCTCTTGGCATAAAATTTACTAAATATATTTAGTTTTTAATAACATTAAATTGTTAAAAGGTTTAAATATTGAAACTTTTATTTCTAAAAAATAAAATTTGAAAGGGAAAAAAGTATTTTTACTTTAATGTTTGCCTCCCCTTCCAAAAGTTTCTGCCTTTATTGGATGGTGGTACAGGTACTCTGTAGGAAAATGTGCTCCTGCCTCATCTCTTGATCTTAAGGCCTCGGCTTTTGACCCCAAGGAAAAGGTATGGACAAAATTCCCCCCTTTAGGATCAAAGCAAACTCCACCGCACCAGTCTTGCGATTTCAGATGGAAGGATTATTGCCCTTTGGTTTTCAGGTCACCCCTTCGATTTTCGCTTTTACATCCATTTCTCTAACTTCTCCTCCCTCTTATTGATACTCTCTCGTATGTACTATTTAGGACCCTCCGTAAGCAATTCAACGTGGATCCAGGTGAGTACATGCTTTCAATATGTGGGGATGATGCTCTCAGAGAGCTTTCATCGCCAGGAAAAAGTGGGAGCTTCTTTTACTTGACAAATGATGATCGTTACATGATAAAGACGATGAAGAAATCTGAAGTAAAAGTAAGCTAGGCTTATACGGCTTCAGTGTCTTTTTCTCTCTCTCTGTTTTTTTTTTTTCGTTAGTTCTACGTTTTGCAGACTTATTCACTTCATCACACGGGGCAGGTCCTACTAAGAATGCTTCCAGCTTACTACAACCATGTCCGAGCCTATGAGAACACTTTAGTGACTAAGTTCTATGGGTTGCACTGTGTAAAATTAACTGGGGCCACTCAAAAGAAGGTAGTCTGAAAATGCCACTGTAAAGAATCCCATTGTTGTATTTTGTGAAGGGGTACTGTTTTTTCACTGAATATCTTCAGTAATTTCAGGTCCGGTTTGTCATTATGGGAAATTTGTTCTGCTCCGAGTACACCATCAACAGGCGTTTTGACTTGAAAGGGTCTTCTCATGGCCGATCAACCGATAAGCCTGAAGCAGAGATTGACGAGAACACAATTCTCAAAGACCTTGATCTCAATTTCATATTTCGATTGCAGAAGTCTTGGTTCGCAGAGTTCCAACGGTAAAATTAGATTGTGTTTCAAAACCCGATTTCTTAATTCCATTAAAGACAGAGAATTAAGTGAATTGTCCAAACTGCCTTATATGTGACAGGCAACTCGAACGAGACTGTGACTTTCTTGAACAAGAGAGGATCATGGATTACAGTCTTTTGGTGGGTCTTCATTTTAGAGAACCCTCTTTCTCAAAGGATTTATCCGAATCTCGCACACCTGGCACTAGAACTCCAAGGGGTTATTACTCGTTACTCTTGCAGGATTGCTTAACCTTTTAGATTCTCCATGAAACTCTTAACCTCGTCCCTCTGAACTAACAACTAAAAACTAGTCTTCTATTGTTTCAGGTGGCGCCGAATCTGATTCGACCGATACAGGTCCACGTCTATCAAGAGTGGACATGGATCAGCTTCTTATTGATCCTAACAGGTACAAGTTTTAGCTACACAGTAAATTCTAACAAAATTGTTTTGAGTAGCCATTTCTGCTTCTATAGAATATAAATTGTTTTGGAGCTCCAGATACTTTCATTAGGGTCAAGATGCATCTACTGCTGACATCCCAAAATGTCTAGGAGAGTGTTACATTGCAGTACCAGTACTACTTCACTACCTCATTGTAGTATTCCAAGGCCAGAATCATATGTACGCAGTTAGGGAATGACTTGTTTTTTCTGTAGGTGGGCTACTATCAGATTGGGCATAAACATGCCAGCTAGAGCTGAACAGACCGTCAGAAGTGATTGTGATACTCTGATAGGAGAACCCACGGGCGAGTTGTATGATGTCGTCTTATTCTTTGGCATAATTGACATACTCCAAGACTACGATATAAGCAAGAAGCTGGAGCATGCCTACAAGTCCATCCAATATGACCCGACCTCAATATCAGCTGTTGATCCCAGGCAATACTCAAAACGCTTCCGTGATTTCATATACAAAGCTTTCACAGAGGACACGTGAAGAGCCATCTGTGAAGGTCCTTCCAAATCAAACTGAATTAGGAGACCATTGCTCTCAGCAGGCGGGACACAAAATCCTGCACATGGGTGTTGGTGTCTTCGTGTATAGAATTCTAATGGAGGCATTAACATGGCTTCTGGAGCAGTGGTGGGTCACACCAAAGTGTATGCCACATAGTTCAGCAAGGCTCTTCTTTCTAAATTTATCAACTATCAGAATTATTTCTTATTATATTCTATGTTGTCATCATTTTTTTCCGGTAGAGGTACAGTTAAACGGTGCAACAAGGAGCTGCACCAGCCCATTCTTGTTGTATATGTACGCAGAAGGTCAACCTGTATCCACATGTATTCTTTTTGTACCTAATTCTTTTCTCAGAAGATCAACAAGAGTCTCTGGGGTTTTGTCAATGATTACAATAAAATGTACAGAGAAATTGGAAATGAGCAGGCTTTTTGTTAATGACTCTGTATAATCTTAGTTCAGAGAATTATGTTCATTGTAGCGTCTTTTTTCTTGTTCAGAGTATGAGTTGTTAGTTCTTTTTTTTCTTGTTTTTTTTTTAATTGTAGTTAACAGCATTCTGCATTTGTGTACCAGCTCTGTCATCCTCCCGACTCTCTCAGGTAAACTTGCCTAAATAAATTAAAAAGTGCTGCTTGTAACTTCGGAGTGTTTTTAGTCAGAGGGAATCTAAGCATGACTGTTTATAAAACCACAGACTGAAGCTGAGGCAAGCATCTATTCCTCCGATAAATCTCTGCGGAAGAAAGCTTCAAATTGGATCATATCTTTATTTTTAATGTAATCGTGGTATTCTGACCATGTCAAGTATAACTTTGGTCGCGTAAAATATGGTATTGTAATTTAAAATGTGGTATTTTGATGTAAAATATGGTATTTATTATTTAATTTTTGAGTCGTGATACGAGTTCTTTAAAGTATTACTGTACATTCTGAGAGGCAAATTATTTATTTATTTTACTTTATATATTATTTTTCTATAGTAGTAAACGCTAAAACCTCGAAGTCAAATAGGGACGTACTGATATCAATTTTTTTTTTTAAATTTTGGTTTTTTAATAAAACCGCGGTTTTGTCTGCCCACGTGGCCACCTGTGATTGGCCAGAGCAGCAACTTGCAGCGGCTTGTATGAAAGTCCCATGTACACCGAGTCCTACTTGCCTGCTGCTGCGTGACTGTAGACTGTGGACTGGTACCGGGTGCCGATTGCGGACGACGTCAAGTGTATTCTCGCACGGGTAGGGAAGAAGGGGTGCCATGGGCATCGAATCCAGCCAGACGCAGCAGCTAGCCGAAGAGTCACAGGTTCAAGCGTTGCTTGAGGTAACGGGACATTGTCATCTCCTTATACCGTTATTTCTTTTCTTATCGGTACCATTAGGGTTTTATTGCTGCCCGTGTTTTAAACCTGCTTTTCGTTTCCATTGTTTCTTCTTTCTTTATCGTCCTGTTTTTCATTTTCAAAATCTTCTGAGTTTGTATTTTAAATCTATTTGGATATCGATTCATTTACGAAGATCAGTGCGGCAGTGGCTGAAGGAGCTCGAAAGCATCAATTTTGTGGCAGTTTTGAAACAAATATTTTAATATGGTTTAGTCGATGTCTTGAGAATATTGCCTGTGTAAGGGCAACCATATCTCTAATAATTTTATAATAACACGATCACGAATGCTCAACTCCTTACTAACTAGTGAACGTGATGTAACCAATCAATTGTCAGAAGGCTCTGTCCCACTCTTAGAGGTAGATGGCACACCATGAATACACTTCTCCCTTTTTCTAGTTCCACTGTAAATTTGTGCGACACGAGCTCACAGTTTGAGCCACTGGAACTCCTGCATCAGCCATAGTGCTGACATTTCTACAACACTGGAGTATACCTACAAACGATATGAAGCAATAGCCCAGTCACACGACAGAATTTACATTATACAATCTAGATTAACAAGAGAGTGTTGAGTGGGATATTTCAGTCAATACTCTATCTGTAATTTGTTTGTTCGGTGCACTTGCTATGTGTAACCAGCCTAATTATTATGAATTAGTCTAATAGAGAGGTCAACTTATTAGTATTTTGTACAAATAGGTTAGGTGAATGGAAGGAGGTACTAGAGGTTGACTTTTCCTTGATCCTTGCCATGTTTTCTGCAGTATCTTCTTTCCTCTTCACCCTTTTCGTTTTCTCACTTCAATCCCCTTCCAAAATGTAATATACGGCTTAACACTGCATTATAATTCTTTATTGCTCTATCTAAATTATCAAAGTTATATGCTTTTATTGTAGGATTGAAAATGATAAAGGAAAATGGTTACTGTGTACTTGTCATGACATGGGTTGTTATACATATACAACAGGCCGCTAGATATGATGACATGGATGAGGTGCAAAGCTTAGCATCTATGGGGGTTTCACTTGATTTAAAAGACTCTCAGGGCCGTTCAGGTTGTTAACAGTCCACATATGTCGTTGGAGTTCCTCCATTATATATTTCGGTCAATTTTCTATCATCTTTTTGGATCTTATGTTGGTAAATATGCTGTAATATCATACATGTTTTCTCCAGGAATTCTTGCTTATTTTGCTGATAATTGTGTGCAGCTCTGCATATGGCTGCTGCTAATGGACACCTTGGCATTGTCAAGTATCTTATACAGAATAAAGTGGTGAGGTAGCAATTGTATGTAAAATTTTCTCAAAATATTACCTTGTTTGTGATCATTTGACTGGTGTTTTATGCCTCAATTTTCCATGTTGACAAAAAGAATTTCTTAGGTTAATCATTCAGCAGAGTTCGATCCTGAAATAATGAGTCACTTTGGGGCATGTTACTCAAGTTTTTATCCCATTACTCAACCTTTTGCCCACATTACTATTTCTTAAAATTTTTTAATGTAGGACATTTTGTCAGATTCAAGGTTATGCATAATAGGCCTATCTTCCTAAAGGGCAAACAGAGTGGGTTTAATGTAATGAAATTTACGAACAAACTGGTTTTATTACATAGAGCCCAAAAGGTTGTGGTCTCACCTCATGGAGCTCACATACGATATTGAGAGCACAACTGGGTCTGGGCCACCAAACACAACCATTTGATTCTGTCTTAAAAATTGAGCTCGATTCCATCGTAAGACGAATAGCCAATTAAGTTTCCTATTGATATAACCTATCTGTTTTTCTTAATATTTTTTTATATGGCACTTTTTCCCACTCCATAGTTAGCAAGAGGTCCAGATTTGATGAGCCAAGCAAGTTTGCTGACCTTCTCTTGGAGTATACTTTTCCCTCCTAGTGTAGCCAATGCTCTTTCATGGTTGATCTGGGCAAACGGATGTCTTTTTCTCTCTCTAATGGCATTACCTTACGCTACTTGACCCGTAATGCTGAACTGCAATCTTTATACCTTCTACTGCTTCTTAGGAGATCCTATCTACTGCTTTTGGATCTTTCGTTGAATTCAAGTAGTATTCATATTGGATTCCATGATTGGGTATTCCTGGTTGAGTTTTTGGCAGGTTTTTTTTTTTTTTTTTTTTTTTGCATTTTGGAGTCGTGCAGCATTGAAATAGATGAGTTTTTTTTTGGATTCACCCTTTATTTCACTTGGTGCCATCATCATATGTTATGCTAACTTCATCATAGAATGTTCTGAGTCATATCGATATGACTCATTCATTATGCATCTTTGGTATGTAACCTTTCTATGGATGAGGTGTGCTAATCAAGCAGCAATATTTGTTGCCAGAAAACCTATGTTCATGAGAGGATGAAACATTTGGAAAGTGACTGTCATTTCGTTTGAGAGTTTGTTTTTGATGGAGCAGTGGTGACACCCTTGCTAATCAGCTTGGTGATATCCAACCCTTTCAGAAGAGACTTCTGGATCTCTTTTACAAGCTGGGGCTTCTGAATGTGTAAAGTTCTAGCCTCAGGTTATAACTTGTTCAAAGAAAAGCACTAGCTTGAGGGGGAGTTAATATTATTTACCAGAGGTAGTTTGGTAAATTCTAGTTATAACCTGTTGTGTGTGGTAGTCAGATTGTATGGTCAGATGTCACTGTTAGGGGTTGATTAATGTAATCTATATGACATTCTGACGTTTATTCACAAGCATTATAGACATGGTATAGCGGTGCATTTTTTTCACTAATTTTGACTTTTACTTAGGCAATTAATACCAGATGTTAGGGATCGATTCTGATTGCTAACAAATACCAGAGAATCAATTTCTAATGAAAACCAGAGAGTCTGTGGCAACCTGTGGTGTTCTCTCTAGTCATTCTGTCTCGTTTTTCACTTTTCCCCTCTTTTATTCAATTTCATATCTTAATTATTTGATCTTTAATCAGGACATAAATGCTACTAATGTGGAGAAAAACACTCCCCTTCATTGGGCCTGCCTCAATGGGCATGTAGAGGTAGAAATTTTTCTTTAGTATGAGCAATTTGACCTGCCTTCTTAAATATACTGATGGTTGATCTCCTCTCTTGAACAAAATTTTCAGGTGCTTAAGACGTTGATTACTGCAGGGGCTGATGTATCGGCTCTTAATAGGTGAGTGTTACAATCATATACTTTCTCATACACTTTAAATGGATTCACTTAAGGGTTACGTAAAGCTGAAGCGCACTGTCAGTAAACATGATTGGTCTGGATAATTGGCCATTCCATTGGATTATCCCGGTAAGCTGATAACTAATCCACTTGGTAGTGAAAAAAAAATTTGTGTCGAAGATTTCAATCCTGCTAGTAGTTTCAAATATTCTTAAGTAGTTTCAGGATGTTTGTGATTCCCTGCTTGAAATGTCCGGATAGGATTGTCTATCCTTGTTAAGCTCCAACTCGGTTATCCACTATTTTGACGTGGTTCTTAAGGTGAAGCGTGTGTTTCAGTTATGATAGGACCCCTGTGGATGAAGCTGTGAGCAGGGGAAAACTGGATGTGGTCGATGCCATAAACGTTGCTGTTGCGGAAGCTGAAGTAAGCGGCGTAAGGCTGGCTGACTAGATGCTCAGTTATTTGTATCAAATGATATAGTGTTTGAACAATCTTTTTAACAAATACTCATTTTAGTTCGAAAGGGCTGAGTGAGTAAATAAAAGTTTCATATTACCCTATTTAAATGGTAATCAAGTAGTAAAATATATTCAAAAGAGTGGTGATAATTATACCCCCAAATTTTATTATAAGGGTTTACAGTGACATTGTCCTCAGCAGTCAGATAAGAGATAAAGTAAGAATTATTTACCTATTATTTAGGGAAGTTTAAACCCTATATCTGGATTATTACCACATTACGTAAAAACTCATAGGAAAAATTTACAGTGTTGAAATTATTTTTTTTTAAAAAAATATTTTTAGGGTAAATAGTAATTGAAAATTAATATTTTATTTTCATTTTCTTTCTTCCAATTAACAATCGGTTACCATTTACATCTTTAAATAAAGTGTTATACACTGAACCAGACTTCAACGTCTTCCACAGGAAAATGATGAGACATCTTCACTGGTAAGTACCGGGCTGCAATTCAATTTTCATAAAAAAAAAGTATCGGGCCACAATTCAATTTTCCAAAAAATAAGTACCGGGCCGCAATTCACTTTCTACGGCCACTATCAGATTATCAGTTAAAGATGCGAAGGATTGTTACTCTTGTTTTTCATAGGTTGTTGTTTCAACTCCTCTCAGCATGAAAGAGGAAGGGTGTTGACGACATGCAGGACGCTTTGGGTGCTGTCCTCTGAGTCTTCCATACCATCAAGAATGGAGACACAATTTTGGGGAAGGGGTGTAGATTCACCGCCAAGTTGTAGATGTAGGCATAACGGAGATCTAGATGTTAAAAAATAAGGTGAACACTGACAGCGTCGCAGCAGTGATCAGAGCATTGTGTATTCTGTATTCATATATCTGTACTCTATCCAGAGCTCCATTTATAGGATTCACTAGATATTATTTTAGAACTCTCATTGATCTTTAATGGTTTGCGAAGCAGACCCATTATTTTAATTGGCATGACAAGATCACCATAGGGCTGATCCGGAAGAAAGGGAAGCCAAAAACACTGAAAAAGTCTTAAAAAAAATGATTCAAGAACATAAATAGCTGTCCTCTTTACCAGATAGCAGGGAAAGAAAAAACACCACACATCATATTACCGTGGCAAAACATGAAGATACATCATAACCGCCAAAGGCAGTTAAAACTCTTATAGTGCTCATCTTTCTCAAAGTCACTTCTTTTATTTTTTAATTGGTATAACTACATACAATGATTGCCCATATATTCATATGAAGATTCAGGATAGCAAAGCTGGATGTGCAGGCTATAACCTATAATCCTATGTTTCATACCCCTTAATAAGGTGAGAGGAAAGAATAATATCATAGAGATTATACCACACATGGTTATGGAGTCGACAACTGGGACAATGGAAAAGGAATATTTCAGAAGTTGGCTGCAGCACAAATAGAGGCGTTTAATACATGCACAAATAGAGGCGTTTAATACATGCACAAATAGAGGTGTTTAATACATGCACAAATAGAGGCGTTTAATACATGCAGAGCCAGACAACAAACAACAGTATACTTTGTCAACATGGTAGAATCAACCTAAATTACGCATATTAGGAGTACTTTGTCAAGTGCTTTGTGGCAGATATCCACATATGACTATTTATAAAGTTAAAACAGTTAATGATCTCCTTATTAACCCTATGTATGCAATAGGTTTGGGAGTTCTTCTCAACTTGAGGACACCTTTCGTTGATGCAAAAAAAATGTTTAAGCTCGAAAAAAAGGAAGAGTAATGATATGCGTACTGCCAAAGTTTACTGTGAGGGTTTACAGCGTGACGTGGTGTCCTCCTTGGCAGTCTAGGTAAGAGATAAAGTAGGAACTATCTTCCTACTCTATAAGTAAGCCTAAACCCTAGACCTTATTTGGACTGCCAACTAGTCTGCCAAGAGGACAACCACATCAGGTTGTAAAAACTCACAGTAAAATATGGCAATACTGAAATCTTTTTTCAAAAAAGAATCACTAACAAAATAACAGAGAGGCAACTCTTTCAGAAGGCAAAAAACATTCAGGACAAACAAAATAACACCATAAACCAAAATGAATCTCAATTATTGTGCAAAAGTGAGCAACAAATGCTCTTACACGAAACAGAACAGTAATGGGTCTAACTATTTAAGTAAATAAATTGGCTAATTTCAAATCTTGAGCATTTACTAAACACGACAGCTATCTTGCTAGGACTCAACAAGAGAAAGAAAGGGATAAAAATATTGAAAATCATAACATTTTGAACAAGAACCTGGGTGAGGACTTAAGGAGCTTCTTTCAAATCTTCGGCAGAATGCATGGAAAGTAAAAAAGGCACACCTTAGTTTGTGAAGCCAAAAAATTAGACACCAAGCAAGTATTTATCTTCATTATAACTTCCAATTCCGTTTAAAGAACACCTCAAATATCACAAAGTAGTTAAGACACCATCACACAAGAGTTCACTTTCTCAATGTCTACACGAACTGAACTCTTTTACTTTCTCTGCTCAGCATAACTGCATAGAAGCAATTTAACAGTACAGAGCCAAATAAACTACTTCAAACAAAAATGGATTCAGGACATGTCATTGATTTCGAAGGTTGACTTGGAGACTAGCACATTTAGCACTCTTGATTAGAAGAGTAACACCCCTAACATTAAACATGGAGAAAGCAAAGATATCATATGGAACGAACCAAAAATGGTTCATTAAGTAGCATGCAGCGCAATGAGAAGTGACATGACAGTAGCACAAAAAAGAATGCCAATAGTAGAACATAATAAAACAAAAAAAGGACAATATTTTTTTTGAAAATGAAAAAAAAATCGTCCCTCTTGTTATCAGCTAAGATGGTTAGGTCATGTCAGTCTCAACCTAATACTACACTAGGAAAAGGTGCTCTCTCAACTCTCTTTGACTGGCAAGAAACAGCGCACTTAGAAAAAATCAGGGATTCTAACGCTGGGAAGATCTAGAAGGAAACCAAAGAAAAGAGTACGGAAACGATTGATCAAAGACAAAGAATTTGTGTTTCTTTACCCCAAGTTGTTGCAGTATTTGTTGCACACACTCACACACCAACCATTCTGTAATGTGTATGATGGTTGGAACAGTGATGAATAGTTAATGCCACCAATCCGCTGTTAACATCCATTATTAGGAGACTAAACAATGTGATAAGTTCATAAGCAAACATTCGAAGCAAAACTCCTTTAACACAAAAGCAGAACTTGGTAAGAAATCCTCCATTTTATTTGATTGAAGATCAACTTCTTGGAGATATACGGCCTAGATTTTCTTAATAGCAACTGGCAGTATATAGATATATACCCTGCACTGTCGTGATTCAATTAGTAATAGCACCAGGAATCAATACGTACTCCATAACTTAATCAGAGTCCTAAAAATTCAGAGATATAAAAGGAGGGGCAGCAAAACTTAGTCATCATAGAGGACCTCCATAAAAGGAAATCCTTAATTATGGAACAAAGGCACATTCCGCCATCGCTACAACGCAGTTATCCACGGTAATTTTGGTGGGACCATAATAAAACGTACAAGCAACAAAATATAATCCATCGAACTCGAGACCACCAAATTACCTTCCACCTGTACCTCAATCGACAGAGCCAGCTTTGGCCTCCGCGCCCTTTCCCTCATGACCCGAACAACAAGCCCCATGATGGTGAGCATGACCGTGATGATGGCCGTGTCCATGATGCTGCTGCGGCTTGGCCTTAAGCCGCTTCCTCATGTCATAGGCATCCTCCCCATCTGCATAATACTTTGCCTCAACGTCATGTATCTTGTAACCCAACGTCTCCGTGTACAGATTAAATGCGGCACGATTGCTCCGGCGTACGTGAAGAGACACATACTCGGCTCCGTAGACCTGTTCCATGGCGTTCTGTGCCGCAGTCATGAGCTTGGTGGCAAGACCCAGCTTGCGGTGGGTGCGAAGGACGGCGAGGGAGGTTATGTGGCCATGGCACTCGGAGCTCTCCTCCTCCATCTTAGCGAGGACGTATCCAACGATGCGTCCGCCATAGTCCTCGGCAACGTAGAGCAGCTGCGGCCAGGAGAGGATGTGGTAGAAGTAGTACTTCATCTGGTAATTCTCCGGCAAGCAGAGCAGGTTACAAGCTTGCATCGCCAATAGATCGTCGATGGTTGCCTGACGAATACAAACCATCTTCGGATTCGGTGACTATCTCCTCCGAAGGACACGCGACAACGCGAGGGTTTCGCTCGGCCTCCCCGGCGTCCCTGGGAAACCGTGTTTCACTTTGCTTCCTCCTCACAGTCACTGGCGAATGCAAGTATATAGCAAAATAAAAAGTTGATCGACCAGATCAAAACTCTCGCGATCGACACCGTTGATCTCGGATGGACATCTAAATTCGCGAAGCAGCGCTCAGACGTAATCACAAACTCTTAACGATATGGAAGTACCATTATGAAATGGGATGGGAAGAGGTGTACAAAACCAATATTGTACACATAGTATTATTCTACTGGGGGTTAGTCCAAGAAAGTTTTATAGAGAAATTAAAGTAACTAACATTAAATTCTGAGTAAATAAAGACCCTGATTTTATTTTTTTAAGTTAGGTGTGGTGAGAGAATTTAGGAGAATTCAAAATTTCACCTATTTAATGACAAAAAATTTTCACTCAAATCAACAAAATACAAAGAAAGTAAAAATTCAATATCTCTCCTAGGGAGAATTCCGTGTCTAAGCTATCATTCCATTAACCCAAAAAAATATTTTTTCTGAGACATGCATGTCACTAATATCCCAATGCAATAACCCCCGTACAAATAAATGGGGTATCTTCGACTTACAAATAGTTGAAGAGATAATTTGGCCTTGCCATCCGGCGAGGGTGCGCAACTATACAAAAGCTAAAAAGGAGTAATGCCCTTTATATATTTGACTGAAGAGCATGCCCTTTACGCGCAGTGTCATTCAAGGGTTATTGACGGGCCTGTATTTTTTTGAAGTAGGTTTCATCAAAACAGGTTTAAATCGTAAAAGTACTATCTTTTTCTAAAAATATTTTTTCTTTCCCTCAAGAGCCATGCTTACTGCCGCCTTGATTTACCATCTCAAAAAAAAAAAAAAAACACCGATGTAAAGACAAGCAATTCCAAAAAATGAAACTTCCAGTTTCTGCCTTTTCTACATTTATCATAAAAATACAAACTCATTTTGCTCTCAAACCATGCATTTCTAGAAGGGATGTAAACTCGCAGCTTTGTTAACAATAACTCAGGACTAATGTGATGGTGCCGATATTTAATTTGCCCTTCCAGAAGGAACATAGCCTATTTGAGTAAGAATGCAAATGTAACCTAGTTTCATTTGTTTGTCTCAATAAATTCCTTATATTCTTTCTTCATCTTCACACCAGATACAGTCCTGCATATGGAAAGCAGACATTAGTTATCGATCTAATGAACAACTCCCACAATAAATGACTGTAACTCTGATCAATAAACAGGCCTAGATAATAAAGAACTATTATTAAGTATCCCAGTATAAACATGTTAAAACTAAAATGCAGATCAATATCGCATGAACCAAGCCATAACTGACCCTGGTTTCTCTAAATTCCTACTAGCCAGTCCAATTTATTTGACTACAAAATTCACATTCTAAATTTCTCACAACTTGGCATGCAGACAGTTCAGTTCAGAGCAAGGCTTTTTTAAGCTATTCATGGCTTATTCAAGCTCTATCGTATGAAGCTGCAACTTGCACTGAAGCATTATAATTACATGGTTTTGCAAACTGATCAAACAGTAGAATGCATCAGAAACTTCCCATCAGTTGAGGTCTTGGATTGCATACTTCTCAATTTCCCAATGTAAACGAGTAATAAGAGCATCCAATCATCTATGAGTCTGTAAAGAGAAAATTAAGAAAACTTGATAATTGATTTTATAACAAAACCCACCTAAGCATTTCCTTGTTTTTGAAGAACTGCACACATGGTGTGCCCATAATGCCAGCTGCCTCTGCAATTTCTGGATCTTCCTCGATATCAATTTCAACAAAATGAACATTTTCATCAAATTCCTCTATTACCTGTAAGAAAAGTCAAAAGCACCACCATACAAAATTATTTCTCATGTTAATCAATTGACTAATAAATGGTAAAGGCTAATGTTACTTAATCATTCTTTACCATTTAGCTATCTAAAAGAACAGATCAGACCAAATATTATTCGCTTTTCATGGAAAACAATCAATTATACATATCAAAACAAAGAGTACGTAGCCCCTATTCCAGCAGCTGTCCATAATCAGAAGCTGGTTTAGCTTTGTTCTCTACCAAAGTTTCGTCCTTTTTCAGCATCTTTGTTTCAATTTTGAGTTGGCTGGAATTGCCAGCATTAAAGATGCCAACAACACATCGACTGCATATGTTAGTATGCAGCCTCCTTAAGGATTTATGAAGCTCAATGTTGATGCATCATGTGAGAATCCAGGCCCATTGGGGTTTGAAGGAGTCTTTTACTCCTGTACTTGTTCTTAGTTTGCTTTTCTGGTCCTTCCAGTATGGTCAATTCCCCTCAGCAGAGCTTTTGGCGGTTCTTCCAAGATTGAGACTTTTCAAGACACATTTACCAGGCCACTTCCCCTGAAAAGTGGCTCTAGATATGCTATATGCTGGTGTTTGGGTTCTAAGACTCTTTGGCATTTCCTAAGCTTTTGTAATGAGATTGTATCTCTCTTCCTCTAGCTGATCAATTGGCAAAGGAACTCTAACAATTTGATATTTGAGGTCTCAATTACTTAATTTGTAGTCTCTGGGTCTTTGGCCTTCCAAATTTAAAGCGCATAGTTCAAAACAAAAAGGTGGTATATGACCCCAAAAAGTCCGCCTTGACTGTGAAGTAGCATCAACCACTTACTGCTATCAAATGAAACAGTTGAATCCCAGAAGTCTTCCATATTTTATCTAAATAAAACATTGTGTTGCAGAAAAGTCAAACATTCACTTTATCGGGTATTTGTTTTCCTGTATGATTTCTCCTCTACCAGTAGCAGTTACTTTTTCCTTTTTTTGAAAGAAAACAGCCTTAATATTGGATCTTCACTCCGCAAACTTCCTTTTTACCCCTTTGAAAGATGAGAATTAAAAAACAATTCACCAATATATATAAAAGCATTTGGATGGCACTAAGGCATAAGGTCAAACAACAAGTATAATTTTCTCATCTGAACAAATTATATACTGAAATTATGAGAGAACACAGTACCTTGCTTAATATGGGTTTCAGAGTCCTACATGGACCGCAAGTTGGTGCAGTATATAGCACACATATAAGCCTAGGACTCTCATGGTACAGTTTTCGCAGTGCATACTGCAAGAAAAATTTAAAAGCCAGTAATGTATGAGAAGATTAAACAGATAATATAGCCTGATCCTGAAATTGATAGCTGTGGGCAATCGCCGCCTCACCTGACCCCTGTGCTTGGTTAAGGTAATGTCGAAACCCATTTTTTCATCTCTATCTGAAATTTCCTTTTTCGGCGTTTCAGTTTGGGGCTGCATAAAAGCAAAAAGGAGTAAAAATCTACAGCACCAGCAAGCGGTCAGTTGTTAAATGCTAGCAGACAGACAATACTATTTGCTCATGAGCATCTAGGAAGTCCGCCATATAAATCACATCACACAGCTCAAGTTCCTCATATTCACATAATGCTCACCATGTCTACAGTATGCCTGCATAATAAGCCTCGAAAGTACAGGAACAATACAACAACAGAGTAGGTGAAAGTTTTAATAACAGTGCAGATTTGGCATTTGTATGTTGGCAAGTCAAAATATAAAACTTAAAAGAGAAACCATTATCTACTGAGGGAACACACTAGCTGAATGCGCCCTTTTTCAACAAGCAAAAGCAGAACAAGGAAATTAAAGGCTAAACAAGACCGCCATGATCTCAGGAGTCCACCCTGCAATATTTTGATGATAACAAACATTTGTGGCTAATATGCTTGATGTAAGCTGACAGAGAAAGTCATGCTCATGAATGCAAAAATGATCAAAGCAAGAGCAAATGTTAGAGTGCCACAGAAGAACGATGTTCAAGAAGAAGATAAAACGAGTCAAGGAGACTCAACAGTGGTTGTGTAGTCTTTGAAGTTCAATGTCAAATCTAGTCTAAATTTTTGAGCTAGATGTAGGCAAGCACTTCATTCTAAATGCATCCTAAAATGTTGAGCATCTGGATTAGGAGTGTTTTCTTTCCTATATGCATGAGTTTTCTATCAAAACCCGTGAAAAAACCTTCACTCAAGATTATTTAAATGATTCCAAGACATTATCCAAGTTCTTCCTTAAGGTTTTTGAAGAATAAAAAACATTTTTTGGAGAAACTTGAATTAATTGAATAGAAGGTGCCACAAGAATTAATCAGAGAGTCCAGTGGTTCAATAGATTGAACCTTGGAAAGTCAATCGATTGAAGCACCCATCCATTGAACACATTTAGCCTCAATCAATTAAATGATTTAAGAACAAAGCTCAATCATGCAGGTTTTAGTACAATCCACTGACTTGATTGAATGTTTCGAATTAGTTTCGAAAGGATCCTAAACACATGGTTACAGGCTTTGAACCTTTCCAAAGGTGTCATATGAGTTTGTGAAGGATTTTTCACCTATAAATCGCCCTCTTCGCCATTGAGAATTCATTACACTCCACCACTGAGTAAAGAAATCTCCTCTCTTGCCAAGAGCTATCATTTTTCAAAGCTGTGCTCCTATTTTCATGCTTCAAATGAAGAAATCCTCTCTCAGCTTTCAACGTTTACGTCCTTTTTGCAACTCTTGGTTGTTCGGAAAGATTTTCCAAAACCTCTTTGAGATATAAGCTCAAATTTCTTAACACATTTACCTCCAATTGAAAGAGCAACATAAATATTAAATCTTCTCTTCAGGAGGTTGTAATTTTTCTTAAAATTTGTATAAGCCTTTCTAAAGGCTTTTTGTGCTTCGTTGTCAGAGCAAGTGTCCCTTGCTAATCAAGCAGGACAATCTTGGTTAGACTAAGGCCTAGCAACTCCAACTCTTTTGCTGAGTAAACCTTTCTTCCGAAGGAGTTTAAGACCAGTGTGATCATGAAGAGCTTGTGACTAGAGTTGTTTGAAAACAGCATCACTTTGGGTTTTACAAAAAAGAACTTGGTGTCCGCACGAATCCTAATAAAGATCTTATTGTCCCAGATTGGGAAAAGGTCTCGGTGATCTGAGTTCAATTTGTAAGTGGTCCTCATTGAACTAAGGCATGCATAGGTAAGTTGTCAATGCCACATGGCAATCTCGGACAACTGAAACTTATAGTGATATATCACTTCTGCAGTAGAGGACTAGCACCTAATAGATTTGTGCACATTTCAGTATTTTTTGCTTATTTACAATTCTGCTTTCAGTTTGCAATTTTTTGTGAAATTTAGCCAAAACGTATATTCAATCCTATAGAACCCCTTTCCCCACCCCAAACCTCTCTCTCATAGTTGCTACCACCTATAGCAATTCTGGACAAATACAAGGCATAAACGCAAGGTAAAATACCTTGTTTACTCCAAGCCAAAGTAATTTGGGATCATCATAAATATTATTTGACGATAGAAGCTTTCTTTTTAAAGAAAAAGGACAATACCAGCATCCCAATAAAACGAACAGCACATTTTCCATTACCCCTCTACTTCTATTCATCACATTTACGAGTAACATGACGCCTTCTAATTAAAACAAATGCATGAAAACAGCAGCTAGCTATAAAATTTGGACTCGCTACTTGAATAGGTATATATGTATGTGTTGGTCAGAATGCAGACAGAATCCATACAGGACGCAACCAGAATCCACATGGAATGCAGCCACAAACCATATGCAATGGAACCAGAATTTGTCCTAAAGACTATGTACCAGGTGAAATTCAATCAAAAGATAGTTAACTGTCCTAAAGATTATGTACCTGGTGGAATTCAATCAAGAGATTGTTGCTTGTAAGGTATCTCTCAACAGATAAAGCTGCCACACATCCTGATCCAGCTGCAGTAACTGCTTGCCTCCATTCATGGTCCTATTCACAAAAAAGAAACTGAAGTAAGAAGATAGATTCAAGCAATGCTTGAAGTCCTGAAAATTTCCTACTAAAAATGATAAAGTTAAATTAAGATAATTACTTAGTGTTTTCTTAGTGTTTGGAGAGATTTTGCATAATACTGTACCTGTACATCTCCAGCAGCAAATACCCCTTCCCTGGAGGTTTGTGCTGTACCCTCCTTTACTATCACATAACCAGCACTGTCAAGCTCAATTTGGCCTTCCAGCAACTGGCTATTTGGAGAATGACCAATACCATAAAAAAGGCCACGGACATCAAGGATTGATTCCTCTCCTGTGTCAATCTTTCTCAAAAGAATGCCAGACATCTGATCCTTGTTATTGCTAACCACATCCACTGTCTCTGTATTGTAGTGCACGGTAATGTTTGGATTGTTTAGAACTCTGTGAAACATTCGCCATAAGGAACCTGTTAAACAAACATCCAGGAGGAGTTGAAATTTTATCTTCCAACATTAGTCATTAGAGACATAGGAATGCTTTGGTAAGTAGGTTGTCCTAAGAACACACCATGATAGAAACAAGAATAAGGATGCAATTGTATATTTCAATCTAAACGCATAAAAAAATTTCATGCATACGCTATTACAGAAACCAAGTCATAATGCAGTTAAGGAAGAGGAGTTGTTTATTGTTTGTTAGAACTGAATATGCTCACTTCTTTTATTCTGAATAATGTCCTCCAAAACTTTAACCCTCTTCTTTTTAGAGTGGCTATAATCAATAATGGAACAACAACAACACAGATTTTCACCTAAAATTTCTTGAGTTCAATAATGTTACTGCTCTTGTCTAGAGATCTGTACGCATTTCTTTTCTCAAGAGATGGAGCTATGATTCTTGTTTGTGCTCATCAGATTAAATAAAGGCATTATGAGAAGATTTAATTATAGCAAAACACATTACTGAAGCAAAGGACAACATTGAAATATACGCTGATGCTTACTTCTGTCTCACTGATTTGTTTTTGAGATGCAAATCTCTGTTGACATCTTGCCATAACCGGAAAAAGAATAAAAGTCTACTAAGATGCATCAAAAGAAATGAGAGGAGAGGAAGGCTTACCTGTCCTGCATCGCTTTTGATGCCCTCAACTGGTCCTTGCGGACAAGTAAATGCACACGACGGGCATATTTAGTGAGATAAAGTGCCTCTTCAGTTGCTGTATCACCTCCTCCAACAACTGCAAGAACTTGCCCCTTAAATAGTGGTGAGGCTCCATCACAAATAGCACAAGCACTTATTCCTCTGCTCCAGAATTCATCTTCTCGGGGCAATCCAAGCCTCTTTGCAGTGGCACCAGTGGCAAAAATAAGACTGTGGCACCGTACCTGGAAAAAAGATAATCTAATGACCAATAGAAAATTTTGAGATCTTTCTCACATGAAAGGTGAATAACAGAGTACAATGTGGAGACGGCAATAAAAGACCAGAATCAAACAACAAGTTAGACATAATAAAGTCATTGATGGTCCTGAGCAGTATAAGTTCTACTAACAAGATCTTAATGGCCTGTTAAAAATAAAACATGGTTGGACAGTAAACCTAGAACTGAAGCTCCCTCAGTTTGTTTATTTTGAACATTTCTGAATAGTTTTAAAATTCAAAATATAACGAGTATTTTGTGAATCTAGATAATCACTGCGGAGAAAGTAATCATCTATAATAAAAAGAAAAATTCTTTCGGGATTCCTTTTTGGCTTTTTTGTTTTCCATTTTCTCAGAGAACTGAAGCTTCTCTTTGGATAAGAAGTCACAGCATCATCAAATGAGGATTTTGAAGCATCTAACTCTTGCATTGACAGCAAGCTCTATTATAGGAAAGCCTTCACTTTTTCCTTAGTTCATTCAACATGAATTTCAGCAAGATAATCAAGGTGTCATCTCTCCAATTGTATGGGTAAACTTGACAATTATAGAATGTGGCAGATTTAAGAATTTTAACTCGATTGTCATGTTTAATGCAAATGGAGTTATTAAGAATGTGTTTTTATGAATTATTCATTTATTTACCAGTTTATTGACCCCTGGGTAAACCGATAAAAAGGGGAATTGGAATGCCACTTTTGAATTAGAGCAAAAGGGGTAAGAAATAACAGTCAGGTAATTGGAATGGGAAACAGAATAATCCTTACCCATTCCAACGCTAACCCTGTACACCCTTATCAACAAATGGACATGAATTATCTAGAATACACAGAAAATTATGATTTTATTGAAGAGAAATAACAACCATATGGCAAAAAAAAGGAGTGCCTAAACAACCCGAAACTAGGAAATGGACAACATATACTACTCAAGCTGAAGAGACCTGTTTCCGAGATCTCTTTTCCTCCCTTCTAAATAAGAATTCTAGTTTACTTGTTTCTGCTCTCTTTCTCTGAATTCTGCATAACCTTTTGGTTCACTCCAAATTCTTTTGTCAACTAATTGCCTTTTTCAGAAGTTTTAAATTAGTGATAAAAATGTATCATGTCACCTCACGTTCACTGCTCCTTATTGTAAAAGGACTGGTTTTCACATCCAGATGCTCTACATCTTCTTGGAAAAGCTCTGCACCCCATCGCTCTGCTTGTTTCCGCATCCTGATCAGTCAAATAACATGGCTATTTTCATGGAAACCAAATAAGCAAGTAATTTAATGCACAAAACGATTAGTAAAAATGATCTATCCATCAAACAAAAAGGCCAGATAAATGACAAGTCACAAGAGATGACCTCGTGCTACAGGGACAAATCTACCTCTTCTCTAGTTTCTTTCAAGAAATGTACACTATGAACTATACGTGAACTACGTATGCTGATGTAAGCCATTTTAGAAAATTTCAATCAAAACTTTTCACTATTTTCAGGGGAAAAAAAAGAAACAAGAGATGACCATGTTGGCATTGTCTACTTACCGATCCATCAGATCAGGACCAGTTATTCCTTCAGGAAAACCAGGAAAATTTTCAACTTCAGTAGTAGTCATCAATTGCCCGCCCGGTACCCCTCCTACTTGATACCCTTCAAATACTAGAGGCTTCAAATTTGCACGAGCAGCATAAATTGCTGCAGTGTATCCTGCAGGCCCTGATCCTATGATGACCAAGTTTTCAACACCACCAGCAGTAGCTGCAATTCAAAATTTTCCATTTCTATTTTCAGATGACCAAAACAAACTAATACATAAAACAGATAATGATTAAGAAAATATTGTATATGATGGCAGAGTATGAAATTCAGTTTTATTTAAACGGCTTAGGTTGCAAATTTGATTATTAATGGCAAAGACAGATAGTCATAAACCATGTCGAGGTAGCAACTCGCATGACAGCCATAAAGACATAATAATTAACCCACATTTTATAGATGACGCAAACTGAACGGTTTGGACCATCACTGTAACCAAATTCGCCCTACCATAATCACATATTTCCGTTGCTCTTCCCTATTGTACCAAACAGGAGTAGTTACAACGGGGATGCTCTTCTGGCCCCTTCTGTCCTTGAAGGAGCCAATTATACTCGATGGATTCTCTTCTTACTCACGAAAGACGAGTAACTCCAAAACAACCAGAGAAAATGAAAATCCCGGAACCCAAACAGCTCATTCCCGAATGTTGAAGTGAGAGAGAAAGAATCCATACCCAATGCTTTGGGTCCTCCTTAGTTCCAGTTATTGAATAAACGAAACTAAGAAATGATTGAGAAAGTCGTGTGACTAACCCTGCGAAGTAGGAGTTGGTTCTGTGGCAACATGCTGTGACGCCCGAACGACTCGACGGAAGCGAGCGGAAGACGGGGGCAGTCCCTTCCGAGCTGGCACAACCCAGATATGATTTTGAAGATGACTAAGAAACGAGGAAGAAGGGTGAGGAGCAATCATCGCGGGTCCGAGAGTAATACTTCCTGCACCTCCTATCCGAACGGCCATCTCTTTCTGACCATAAAACAGAGCCTCGGCGATTACGGAGCAGCCCGCAAGGCTGATAGAGTTGCCTCTTTATTTTCTACGCTTTTTTTTCTCTTCTCTTCATCAATATACGGGCACTATTCAGCCTTCACTGTTCAGAGCCGTTCGGCATCCCTGAAAACGTTAAAAGTAGAAAGCAGGAGGCTTCTCTCAACTGGAGGCCGTCAGACATTGCTTTGGGATAGAGTACTGTCCCACTCCCCCTAGCTGTTTGTGTGGCCACCTTGGAATGTGGCTGCAAGCTGCATCCCTCCGTCTCAGACCTTATCTGCTGGGTTGTCTTCAACCCAGCTCTGTTATTTTTCAGAAAGGTCCCCTCGGACATAACCGAGTGAACCTCCGTGGCATGGACCAAACAGTTGCACAGCTTTGGCTCCGACCAAAGCTGCTAGGCAGATTTTCAAGTTGGTCAAAGCGCATGACCCGGCTAGGTTTTCCTTCACCCATTTCGGATTTTACAACGTTAGTTCTAAAAGTCCAAACGAAGAAAGAAAGATGACTACCGTAAAAAAAGGGAAAATGACTGCTACAATTGAAGATGAATATAGACAGAATAATGTTTGGCGCACAGCGTGTATTCGACACTCACATGGAATAAGATAATATTTTGTCTAATATTTTGTACACACATGAGTGTGCGTGTGCACGACTAAGACACATACTATGTGCGCCTATTATTATTCATATAGAAAATAGAAAAAGAAAATGATTTCAGTATTATGAGTTTTTAGTGTGAGGTTTTACATTCTAATGTAGTTGTCTTGCTGGCACCCTAGTTGATAGTCAATATAAGGTTTAGTGTTTAGGCTTACCTAAAGAATAGGTAGATAATTCATACTTTATCTTTATCTGAATTGCCAATGAAGACGCCATGTCACGCTATAAACCATTAGTCAATTATCACCACTCAATAGAAAATGTCAAGTTAAAAAGTCAAATTTAGACAATTCTCAAATAATTATAAACTGAAATCTTTTAGAAAAACCCTATCATTACTCATACAGAAAATGAGGACTTTTTTTCAATTATATGAGAAATCCATTCTATAACTATGTATGATTTAACATAATGGTTCAAAATCAGTTTTTTTACGGATAGTTTAGTAAACCAATTAACAAAATAAACTAAAAATCTATACACGTAGTTAACCGTGAAAGGATTAATAGGCTATCAAATGATTCAAAGTGTTAAAATGGGATTTAATCAAGTATATCTCCATTTTAAGAACTTTTTTCTCAATAATCTAAAACTCCATTCCCTTGGAAATTACCCATAACATCTATAAAGCCTTCCAAAGCTTATATACAGGTGATTGAACTTAAAATGAGAGTTAGAGACTCTACCCTAAGCTCTTGAAAATGAAAAATTAGCAAAGTTTAAACCTCTCTCTAAAGCGGCATTTTGGCTATGTTTGATAGAGTAATGTTATGCCGCTTATGCGCACCTTCGAGGGTGCACGATTTGTCCATCTCCCTCTTATGTTGGTGCATTTATGACCAATGTTTTAAAAATCGGACCGACCCGCCCGGTTCGACCGGGTTCAACCGGAACCGTTGTTTCTTGCGGTTTCGTTTGCTCTCAAACCGGCAAGAGGTTGAAAACCGAATGACCCGGCCAGTTTTAATGGTTCGACCAGTGAACCAGTGAACCGCCGAAACCGGTTGAACAGGTCAAGTTACTGTTGACCCAAACCAGTTAAAATAAAACTCTAACCATGAAACGAAATTGATTATTTTTATATTTGCAGCTATTATGGATAAAAAGAAGGATAAAAATATTTTTAATATAGGTGAAGATGTGGAAAAAGATTTAGTTGGATTCTCAAGAAAATAATTTGTTTAGAATAATTTTGTATTTTGGAAAGGTATTTTATTTCTATAATTTAATTATATTTATTTTAAAAGTTAAATAACTATTTTTTAATGATTTTATAATTTTTAATGGTTTTTATATTTTTAAACTTATTTTTTGAATATAGGTGATAGGCTTATAGGTAATAGGAGTTATGTTGTGAATTTTTTTAATGACTTACAACTCAGACCCGGTTCAACAACTGGTTCAATTGAACTGGAATTGGATGTTTAACCGTTTTGATCACCGGTTTAGTTTTTAAAACATTGTTTATGACACTTCGAAATCTAATGTAGGTCCACCCACGAGGGGGAGGTGGACTAAATGGGCACTGAGGGTGTGCATAGCATTACTCTATTTGCGCATTGCGTCCCTCCTATACGAGTGCATTTATGGTACCTCGAAATGTATATCCTAAACCCGAGGGTGCGCATAGCCCATAACATTACTCTTTGGGATCTCTTTGGAAACAAGTGTTTTACCAATTGGACCGGATTGGGCCAGACACTATTGAATTGGAACGGGAGGTTATTGCAGTTCTGGTTTAACCCTAAAGCGTTCGGTCCCGTTTGATCTCTAATAAATCCAGTTGGACCTATCTAATTTATCAAAATACACTTGAAAATAAAATGGGGAAGCAAAATTTCAATCTCAAGGACCTTTTGTGATTTATTTTGTATTGTATTTTTAAACACAATAAACTACTATGGTAACCCTCAATGGTATAAGTTTACCATTGGTCCAATGAAAATCAAATTTACTACTAGTTTGATTTACTACTTGTTTGATGGCCCAAAACATATTATATAAAAAAACATAAATTTTCGCATTTGTATCATTTTATTTATAAATTAATAGGTCATGTGATATTCATATAACTTAATTTTTCAAGTTGATTTGGCTCTGGTATCAACCAGGTGCCCACCCCTCTGGGCAACAAGACTCTTAGCGCATCATAGTATACGAATTTATTGTATATTTATCCAATTTATCCAAGAGATAAAATAGAAATTATCTTCCTAAAAAAGTGTAAACTCTACACTTGGAATGCGAATTGGATTGCGATAGTCAAATTACTGATATCATTTTTCATAAAATTTTTATTATTTCATGTGCACCCTCAAGGTGTCATAAATGTACACATAAGGGGAGGTGGACTAAATATACACCCTGGAAATTCGGTCCTATCCGATCTAACCATGTTTTTTCGAAGAAAAATGGTATATGCACTTTGTACACTTCCATATTCACTGTAGCGGGGGATCCATATCAGAAATATTTTAATATCCCACCGCGTGCACGCATAGTAAAATGCATATAGATTACTCCTTCGCGAACTCGGCTGGGTTGAGAGACACGGTTCGAAGGGCATTTTAGTCTTTAAGTTATACCAATGGCACTAACTTCTGATCTAGACTTCTAGCATATATATATACCCAGGCTTACGCACGAAATCTAACACCGTCTAAGTTTCGTCTTTCGCATAGGCCGACGGGTCTCAGATTTTCTACTGTATTTCGAAGGTGCAGCTTCTCAGCCTCAAGTTAGGGTTTCTGTGATGCATTCGTTTGTGAACGATCGAAGATGAGGGAACTCGTGGAAGTTGTGGACGCTCCTCTTTCGATCCTTGCGGCACCGGACTCTAGGCTTTCTGGTTGGATTTCCGTTTGCCATGGAGTGTGGTATAACATAGCTCTGATCGTACCTTCGGCGATTTTTCTGGTGTTTTTGCTTTACCAATCGAGAAAAAGCTACTGGAAGCTCTCTTATGGCCGGTCATATATTATGATTGTCTATTATGGGCTCCTCTGGCTAGTTGCCGTTCTAAATTTCGCGTGGTGCGTTCTGCAGGTAAAAGTTTGTTGTTGCATTTGGATTATTGAATCTGCGTCGGATGTTTGGAAACAAACACTTTTTGCGTTGGGTTCCTTTTCGTGGTTAAACAATTGGGTCATTTGGAAGAATTTTCTATCCTTTCTTACATATCTCTAAAGTTGTGTGGTTTGGAAGATTTTTCTACTCTTACGTTTTTAAATGTACTATGCTTCATATTTTCTAGGACATTAACTCCAAAAGAAACTCTGGATGACCATGAGTACAATGCTCTAGAGGAATGCAAGTAGTTAAGTTTGTTTTAGGTGAAATAAAAGTATAAATCCTGTCAAACCTTTCTTTTCAATGGGGAGCTTGGGGAAGCTGTTGCTTGGATAATTTAAAAAATAACTCGGTTTTAGCTATTCCACGAGTGGTCAAAGATAGAAAACATTTTGAACATTCTGTTAACAAGTCCAAGGGCCTCATCTTTATGTGGTTCATTATCATTCTATCCTTATTGATACTTTAATTTGCTTTTTCCATCTGGATTCCCTACTTTAATCCTCGAAATCTTACTTTGATCTTGTCCTTGAACTTTTAGTTAAATAACACATTTGATAAAACAATATCGAGTCCTTTTTTTTTGTTGCCTTTAGTGTTAAACGTTTCATGTATCTTCTGGATGTCGTTTGGTACTTTTTTGTCCAGCATAATGTTTTGGAATTTACTTTTGCACCTACATGTGTTACATGTTTGTGATGATTTTTATGTAATGCAATTTATATAGTGTTCTTACTGGATTGATTCCCTTCACTAAGGCTAGGTTTGATTTTTATCTGCTTCTGTTTCTTCTTCTTTTTTTTTTTTTCGGACACCATATATTTCTTTCCTTCTGGTTTGGTAGAATTATCTGGGAACTGTTCCACAGTTTGTGTGCAGCCATTCTTGCATATACCATCATAATATTCTGTCCTTAAATTGAAACTAGTTATTTAGTACTTGATGGTGTACACAGGCATGGCAATGTACTCCTGGAAAGGAGTTCTCTTGGAACATTCTCTCACTGATGACAACATCTGGAATGTTGTTTTTGGAGGTCAGTTTGGTGGCATTTTTACTTCAGGGCAACAACCACACAAGTGGGCTGGAGACTTTGACTCGTACTTTTGTGATCTCAGGCATCATTGTGGGTGTAGATTTATTTCTTAAGGTACTTATTTGTGCTTTGTTTTGTTGCATTGTTTATCTTGTGAACATTCGTTCTTTGCTGTATGAAGAAATTCAGTAGAGTGATTATACGTAATTCATTGTATTTGAAAGCAAGCATAATTTTTCTATGCTTATTCTATTGTTATGTATGGATCAGACCTTTGGTTCAGCAGCCACAAGGGATGTTTCTGGTGTGAGGACTTGGGTTAAAGTCTTACTGGCAGATATTGTATTTGATATGCATGTGTAATCACAATTCAAAATTGCGTGCTGTGGATTATCAAAAAAAATAGAAAGAGAAATTGTGCCCTGTGTTCATTTGGCCGAAGTGCCAAGTTCCCATTAGATGGTTACTTCAATATATTACACATTTTTTTAATCTTTTTTTTTCTTCCAAAGCTCTTGTGAAATTCTGTTCTTTTTTCTCTCTTATAACTAAAGAAGAAAATTCTCTTTAGATGATGTTGAGTGTGGGTTAAGGCTGTTTTGAGACATCTTAAAAAGGATAGATCCTCATATTGTTGTTAAACAACATTTATCTTGCTTTGGAGTGTACGAAGCTTTTTTCAGGCTGTACCTAATTCTAACTCCCAAGTTTTTCTGTGTTTTAGTTTTTAATTTTGTTATTGTGGCAGTAGCAAACTATCACTCTATTTGTTCGTGACTTTAAAGATTATAATTTTGCCATTGAAATCTTTACCAACCCCAGAATCCTGTATTTGCATGTGCACATTTGACATTTACCCATGGGTTTGCTTCCTCACTTGCAAGTATTAGTCCACAGCAGGATTGCCTTCACAGTTTAAAATGCAAATCTATGGCAAAATTATCCTCACATTCTAGAACGGGTGTGCAGGGGCTGGTCATGGAATTATGCCCATCTTTTCTTCCTCTTATAAGAAATATTTTTGCCATTCCTTTCATGCGCCTTAGGCCGAGCGCTTCCTCCTTGAGTAATGGGGTGGCGTGGTATTCCACGGGAGAGGTTATTATTCGTGGCACACTATTTTGTGTGATAGGCGCAAATTAACATATGGGTTTCCTTTGGCCGCTTTTCTGCTTTGATTTGCTGTAAGAGCGAGGGTTTGCCCTACATTTAATCCCATGTAACTCTCAAGACATTATCATTTTGGAATGTTTAGGGAAGGTCATTATGTCTTTTTTTTTGGTTCTTTAGTGTGAACTTTGATAGCTACTTTTTTTGGAGGAAAGTGCTTGATAGGAACTGATATTTAGCTATCAAGAATAGACTGGCTGACCTAGCTATCAAAAATAATCCATGGGAGGAAAGTGCTTGATGGCTACACAACCAGAGTGCTCAAACTTTGATAGCTACTTTTTTTGGAGGAAAGTACTTTTTTTTTTTGTACCTGTTTTTCTGGTACATTTAAAAAATTGAATTGTGAGATGGCTACGATTTCATTCTGTGTTCTCTATTTTCTTGAAGAATAGACTGGCTGACCTACTCGATTTGACATCATTGAGCAACATATGCTATTGAAGTATAGTGGATAATAAAAAATTTTGAGAAACAGATGTAGTCTGCAATTTTATGTTAAATTTTGTGTTTTATAATGGATTATTTTTGGTTGCTGGTTATTCACAATTTCATCTTCTGATTTTATTGTATTGGCATCATGAACAGACTATCTGTATGTTTGGTTTTGGGGTAGATTTGTTTGTAGATAGCGATGAAAAAACAAGTCGGGCGAAGTGGGGCTTGTGGATCATCCACAAGCTATTACTTACTGCAACCTATGGCTTCATTATGCTAATGCACCACTCTAAATGGCGAGAGAGGCTGCCAGGTAATAGTTCTCTCATTTTGCATCTAACTTACAATTTTGTCTCTGTTTGTATTGAGCTGATCTCATTTTACCATACGTGCAGCAAGGCCCGCATTTTACAAGTACATTTCTGCCATGTTCATATTGAATGCAGTGGCCTTATTTGCATGTTTGCTTATGCAAAATGGAGCCGGTTTTGGATTCTGGTACAAAAATTAATAATTAATAGAGTAGCATCAATTTGGACTTCTTAAAGCTGGTGTTTCTGACATTTTCTTTTTGTCTTCTTTTCAGGTTGTATAATATAACTGTCATCTGCTATCATGCCTTTTATCTTCCTTTCATATACATAACTTTCTTGTCGGATTTTTTCCAGGTGTGCTTCTTAATTGGGTTCCTTTTTTATTTGTAGTTCTTGTTTAGGTTTAAAGACTTGTTGCTGCACTACTGATGGTCTCACTTTTACTGAATTGCGTGGCTCTCCTGACAAACCTTCATGTGCAGACTTAGCGTTTCTTCATTCAAGCAACAACACAGCTAACAGTTGCTTTTTCATGGTTGTATAGGAAGAAGATATTCACCTGGAGAATGTATACTATTCTGAGATGAAAGATGCTGGCTTCTTCGATGCTGATTGGGAATAATTATTATTAGAAGACATACTTTGTTGCCACAGGTGTATAGCCATCGGGTCTGACGCAGCTCTTGTAAATAAACACAAACCGATTCGTCCTGATAACAAACGCATCCACAGTAACCTTGAAGGATATTGCAACTGATCCTGGGGAGGTTGCTTGTTGACATTTGTAAATTGGATAATTTATTGTTATGAATGAAAGTATTATATACTAATAGACATAAGGGAGTCTTGGTCTACCGATATGCCGTGTAAGGAAACCATTGAATAACTAACTGGCTTGACCATCCAACTGGTTGATCAGGACTAATCTATTGGCTGACGCTTGTCTATGTTACTGAAATTGAAGATCCTTCCCATGTACTCACTTATTGGTCTTATTTGCTGGTACAGTAAATGATGTAAGTATTTTCGTTGTGAAATAGGTAGGTTAGATGATGGCTGTGTCATTATGCGAAACTGTAAGTTTTCCAAATGGGTAGGTTAGATTGGGATTTTAATCAGTTTTGGCAAAATATAGCAATTTTTTACCACCCATTGATTTGATAAGACGAATTCCACATATAATTTATCTTCATGCAGATTAGAGTGGCTTTGGTTGTAGATTCCACATAAAAAGAATTAGACTTATTTACTAAGGAAAAAAAAAAGTAAAAAACTCCAATTTTTTTGTAACTCAATTGTGAAAAAATAAAAAATAAAACGACTAATCTTTAACAGCATATATTTAACTTAAATTGCCAATGGTTCCAATTTCTTATCTTGAAAGTTATACGAGATTTCTATCATTCTGCTGCTGATTGCTTGAAGATCAATGACCCAAGAGTAATAAATGCAGCTCTTATGTCTTCAATAAGTTTCTTTTTGGGTAAGAAAAACTAACGTCAGTGTTGAAGACATTCAAGTAAATTTGCTCTAGGAGGGTACTATGACTTCCTCTACGAGGATTAATAAGAGCCATCTGATTCCACATAGATCAGTGCAATCCAAATTACCAAGAGCAAGAACAATCTCAAGCAAATAGCGAATGAGCAGCATTCTTTTCTGCAGGTCCACGAATCTAGCATGGGGGCAGGAATCTTTTCTGCAGGTCCACGAATCTAGCATGGGGGCAGCAATCTTTTCTGCAGCTCCAAGCATCTAAACTGCTTCGAAGTATAAGATGATTGTTTTTTTCCTGGCAGAGAATAGAAAATTCATAGTCAAGCATCTGTTTCTTTTTAGAGTCTGTAAACCATGTACAGACATCATGAGTGAGAATGTGATAAGCAGTAGTAAACTTCCATGAAAGAGCATTCAGCCACGGTAAGTATAATAAGATGTACTAAACAAAAATTGGCGCTTCAGAAGATTTTGAGGTGCTAACTGTGTTCAGAAATGACTGTATAATCTAAATTCCCCAAACAGCATCTCTTCACTACTTCCTCTAGACAATTTGCTAACGCATGAATGAAATTCTTTGATGGTTTCAGATTAACAAAAAAAAAAGTGCTAACTGTGCATCCGTAAAACGAATGGGATAACTAAGCTTACAGAAATATCTTTCATGCTAGTTGCTTTTAGGGTTCATAGGCACAACAAATGACTTAAAAAACAATGTAACTAACGGCATCATTCATTTAATAGGGAGTTTTTTGGACCACAGAAGAGTACCAGAGGAGATGCCTATATCAGTTTTCAGTTTGAACTTCAGAAGAAAAGATTCTAACCTCTATTATAATTTTTAGCCAGATGATCAATCCTCATCACTGTCATAAACAACTGCCATGCGGCGATGAGTTGCAGATTTTCTTGGCGGAGAATCAGGATCAGACTCAGGCTCTTTGCGTTTAAGTAACCTCCCAGGTGTCTTGTTTTTCTGCTTCGGCTCCTGCACCCAATCAAATACACATTGTCATAAATGAATTTTGGGAAATTAACATCAGAACTGCATGTATATTATATGGGAAATTAATGTCAGTATTGCATTAGTAAGGGATCATAGTTACTTTCCCATTCACAAGTGAAGGTTCAAGGGAAAAAAGAGCGTGACACACCATATCCATGAATTGTAGATATTAACAAAATTAATGATTTGGGGAGTCACCACACACCATTACACAGATGCTTAATTCAATTCTAAGGACTCAATCCAAACATCCCAATCCACAAAAACTACTTTTGGTGAACAAACTCTTACTCTTTGCCATTTTTCCTTTACCTTTAACTTAGAAGACATCTGCAAGAATATTTCTCATCTTTACATGACACAATGACAATTTGGCCCTAAAAATTCTATCGGAAATCTAAGTTTACAAGCAAACAGTAAAGAAATTTCTACAGAAGGAATAATCACTAAAACGTAAACCTGAAAGTGAATAATTTCCTGAGTGAATACTTTTTTGAAATATGAAAAGATGGTTTAACCATTTGATGTCACCCATTCAACAATCTATTGAGTCTTTGTTCATACCTCATCTTCTTCATCCTCTGACGGGCCATTTGCACCTGTGTCTTCCATTTCCTCTTCTTCTTCTTCTTCTTCTTCTTCTACTTCTTCTTCTTCTTCAAGCTCCTGTTCATTTGATCTCCTACCTGCTGGTGATTGTTCACCTTCATCGCCAGTACTTTCATACTCTGATTCTTCCTTCTCACTCTCAGAGTAGTCCTCTATTGGACGCCGGGATGGACGACTAGCTTGCACAGTTGGCTTACGTCGAACATCTTTTATTACTTGAGACTGTCAAGAACCATCAGTATAACATGTCAGGAACAAGAGAATAAACTATAGGCACTAAGAAAAGAAATATCTTAAATGCAGAAAGCAAAGAAAAGAAAAATGAGGCCAATTTTGTATAGGAGTGAATTTCTTTCTCACCTTTTTGGCATTAAGGATACGTCGCTCAGCCTGTACCTCTAAATCTTCTTCAAAGCGACGGCGAACTGCTGAATGACGAGATTCATAAGGATCCTCATGCTCATCATCCTGAAAAGACAATAAAGCAATCAATTTCAAATACTTCCTTAGTTTTACACCATAATATTCAGCCTGACAATATTATCATAAGGTTTGTCAGCTTAAAGGCCAAAACTGGAAACATGGGTAAGCTATCAATAAGATACATGGCAAATAGTGTATATAGCTAATCCTAATAAAATAACAAATTATTTATATCATGTAACTTCTGCCCTTTATTTACTACCGGTCCCCTCCATTATTGTCCCCAAAATATAAAGAAAAGTTATCAAAACATGGTCCCATCTCTATCCCCAACCTTCTTGATTGCTTCATAAGTTGCTTCTCTGCAGCTAATTTGTGAGTCACATTTGAGCTGCTGAAACTTCTTTATTCTGCCTCTTGAGATCAAGGGTAAATACGTTGCTGTAGGAGGTGATTTTCCATTGGCAATGAGATCCCCATAATGCTTGGATAAGTTCTAGAGTACAGTTATAAGGGAGAACAGCAGAACTATTGTTGAATGTATGGTAGCCTGCTCTCCATAGTTGAAAAGACAATATTCACGCCTCTTACTTAGTCCCACTTGGTGACACTGACTCTATGACGGCTAGGTCCATCACCTCATCATGTAAACACAAGTTTACACGATAGTTGATACAGCTAGTTCGCCATCATTGAGTGTGCACGATTTGATCTGTTACCCAACTGGCTGAAGACTACCTTGCTAAGAATGGAAACTATTTACAAGATATTGCTATAATTGCTTCAAAAAATTTTCGTTGTCTACCTCATTTCTTTAATAAAATTAACACTTAAAAAATAATGGTATGCTTACACATAAGAAGAAAAGATGAGTCAGAAAGAAGAAAATTAAGACAAGCATACCTCTTCCAGTGCATCTTCTAAAAATCCTGGAGAAAGTTGACGTCCTCTTTCAAGTGGTGGAGCATATTTCCTATTTACTTTTTCTCGTTTACGATGAAGAAGCTCATTAGCTCTGATAGATTGACCCAAAGCCTGCAAAAATTGGGAATTTAAAATTTTTAGGTTCAGCATAAAAGACAGTTCTTTCTTGTAAAAAAAAAAAGAAAAAATTGTGTGCTTGCAGAAAATCTCCTTACACCATGTCCTTATGGATACTTGAATCCAAGACCTCCCACTACAAACCCCTTCACATGGCCACTGAGCTAATACTCAAGTCCCACTACTTTCAAAACAATTAAAAATGTAGAGTTACTAAAAGAAAACAGTTATTTTACCTTTTCTTTCTCTTCCTTATCCTTCTCAGGATCAATGTCAGTGATGCAGTTCTTCACTTTGTAAACTTTCTTATGCCGTGAATCAACAAGAGCAGTCAATAGTCGATGAGACTTGGAAGACAAAGATGAAGGCATAAACCTCATTTTCCTTAAAAGCCTTCCTTGGGATTGTAGGATTCCCTGCAATTTTTTTTTTCGCATTGTGATTTCAAAAATGGACAACAATTTCAATAACAGTATCATTATTCAGCTACTCAAAATGCATCAAGAGTATTGATAAAATAAAGCATAGACTACAAGCAGTTTAAAAGGTGGTCAAACTCCAAAACAGAAGAGAAAGTACTTGATAGCAATGAAAATGACTAAAACCAGAAATTTCAAGAAAAAATACGTCAATACAATGGCAAGTGCTGCACCTTGCCATGGCGAAGAAAAAGGTGTGTCTGATCATGCTGAGCTCCTTGCACAGATATGTCAAGAACTTCATTGCCAATCAGCAACTGTAAACTACCATCTGACCATCTCACAAAACGTGCATTGCTTTCATACTGCACACAATATTTATGCCAAAACGTTTAGAGGAAATAGTATCAATTAATGTAAGCACTTTTAAAACCATGAATTTGAAAACTACAGTAAATATAACCAACAAAGATAAATAAAAATTTTCTTGCACTCATTTTCTGAACAGCTAAAAATCTAATACATGTTTCTAGGTAGAAATAAAGCGAGCTAACAGATTAGAATTAAATCAAGCATAAATAGCCAAAATCTGAAGGCAATTGGTAAAGAAGACTTACAACAGAGTCCAAAGTAACTCTAATGTAAGCACATCTCACGCAATGAAAAAAGGAATCTAAGGTGCATCTTACAGAAAACAGGTCTTACCGAAGAAACAAGCAGAAGAATAGAGCTTAAATGTAGATGGCGTTCCTACTTTATATCTGTTTATTATACCATGTGAAGGGTATTTTGGTAATTCAACAGTCACATGAGTAGTTTAGTAGTTGCTTTATGCTAGGAGTGAGGCGGTTGAATTATGTCTTAATTCTGGTTTAGTTCATATGATGTGAAGTTAATCTGATATAGTACCCAAGAGTTACCTTCAGAATTTCTAATTCTTTATGCATTCTGCATGAATCTTGTATTTTGCTTTTTCTGTGGTTTGATCTTCTTGCTTATGACTTTGACATTATCTGCCACAATGGGTAGAAAACAGTGCAGCAGAGACACTATCTAGGTGAAATTCGTAGGTACCGTCCTCTCTTGCACTGGGGTTGGCGAGATCAATTGCTGATCTTGTCTCATCTTACATCCAAGTGCTCCATGCCACTCACACTATTATGCAGCAAGGCGGTCAACTTAAGGTGGCGAATGAACTACTCATTCTTTGCTGTGCTTTCACACCAAAGGATGACAAACAGTGGACTTCCATGATAAAGAAACTCCAAATGATGCCCACTGCAAGACAAAGCGATGATATTTACTCTGCAAGCAACGGAAAATCAATATTGGCTTGGCCTGTTTTGACAAGTTAATGAATTTGTGGATTCATGTCACACAAGTCAGTGTGCATATAATGAATCTCTTGCCCCAGCTAACCTTTGCCTCATTCATATTCAAAATTAGCTGATGTCCTTGTATGTGAAATTGCTTGCATAGAGTTCTCTACTCCTTAATGTCCAATAGAGATTCAGTCTTCACATTGAAATTTTGGACACAGTTTTTGAAGCTCTATGGTGCTATGTCTTGAAGTACAACCTACCACCTACCACCCACAGGCACATGGGTAATCAGAAGGTAATAACAAATGCTTGGAAACATATCAATGTCCTTTTACAGGTGATGAGCCTAGCCGCTAGATCCACTTCCTGTTGTTGATCGAGTGATCCTACAACACAGCCTTAGACAGTATCACAGGAATTACACCCCTCCACACCAAGCATGTATAACGCCTTCCTTTGTCTAAAGTCTGTCTCATCTAAGCTCTCTCTCGTCTGAGCTCTCTCTAGTTTGAGCTCTCTTGTCTGAGCTTTCTTGCCTGAGCTCTCTAAGCTCAGCTCCCTCAGGTGAGCTCCCTCGCCTAAGCCCTCTCTAAGCTGAGCTCTCTCGACAAAGCCTTCTCTCACTGAGCTCTCTCGGCTGAGCCCTCTCTCGGCGAAGCTCCCTCGGCTGCACCCTCTCTCAGCTGAGCTCTCTTGGTTGAGATCTCTCATGGCTGAGCTCTCTCTTGGTTAAGATCTCTCATGGCTGAGCTCTCTCTTGATTGACTCTCTTGGTTGAGATCTCTCATGGCTGAGCTCTCTCTTGATTGACTCTCTCTTGGCAAAGCTCTCTTCTGAAGTCTCTTTAGGATGAGCTCTCGCTCTCTCCGTCTAAGTTCACTCTCACTTGAGCTCTCTCTCATTTAAGCTCTCTCACATCTAAGCTCTCTTTCATCTTAGCTTTCCCTCACCTGAGCTCCCTCTCGTCTCAGCTCTTCCTCACCTGAGCTCCCTCTCGTCTGAAATCTCTCTCATCCGAGCTCTCTCCAGTCTCAGCTCTCTTTTGTGTTGGCTCTCTCTCACCTGCACTTCTCTCACCTTAGCTCTCACTCATCTGAGCGCTCTCTCGTCTTAAAGCACATGTTTGCGGCATGTTCTCCCTCCTATCTCTCCTTCGCTCTTGCTCCAGACCTACTCTCACTATGAAAAGTCAAGATGGATTCAAAGTGGATGCTCATTTCTTGGCGTCCATCGAAATTTTCAACATGCAAGAGTCCAAAAGGAACCCAACAATGAGAGTGTTAGAGCAAAATCCCATACCGAAAACTGAGTAAAACGCTTTTAGTTCATTAACTGCGAAGAAGGGTTTCCAAATTAGCCAGTTATCTTGAGATGGGTCTTGGATCCAACTTAACAACGTGCTAAAAAGTCAGGTTTACTACCAAATAGCTATAACACAAAAAGGGGAAATTTTCATATTAAAAAGCAGCAATATACTTCTAAAATTCTGCACACTTACAGATATTGAACCATCGCGGTTCCTAACACTTCTCCAGCGTACAATATTATCTTCCAATCGAATGCGCTTCTTGGCTCCAGATTCATCTGTCACAAACCCCTCTTCTTCCACATAAGTTTTCGGATCAAAAGGTTTGGGATCAATGCCCATGATATTAGAAACTTTAATCATGTTCATCTGCAAATAGGAGAACAAAAAATATCATTTAAATGATTAGCAAGAAGTGACAGGGAGTGCCTAGCGGTAATGATATCAAATACAACAGTATCAATACATAAAAGTGAAGATGCCAAGTTGACCTAAATACAATACAAACCATGATGATATTTTCACGCACAAATCCCAATAGATTTGGCATACAAAAAGCTCAAAAGAATTTGTTTATTCAAACGTAATAAGAACCTCTTTGTTGTATTAATTAATAATAATGATGGTTATAATAATAATAATAACATTATTATAATTATTATTGTTATCCATTTCAAGAAAATGATTCTGTTACCATCGTAATTGCTAACCATTAACTTTCCCTGTTCTTTCGTATTGGCTACTCTTTTTTGAAGCCTACAAATATCTCTAGTACTTTTGTTTAATCTAACATAAATTGGTGCACCCATCAATTGAAGAGGACGTGGAACCATATACTGCTCATGGGTGTGTCAGAAATAAAGATCTTGATAAATATGATCAGGTATTAACCATGGTTGTGCAACTCCACCAGGTAGAGTAACGATTTTCATTGTCCAGGTCATCGGAGAGAGACTCGCCCCTTCCAAAAATGTGATTATCTCTCCTACGAACCGGTTGAGTCTAAACTTCGACTTGGACCGATTCTGCCAATCTGACACAGATTTTCAGGTATCCAAGTTGCACTATTGGTTTTAACTATTGTTGGAATTCAGAAGAATAAATAAGCAGGATTTGGAATTTCAATTTCTTATATCTTGGAGATTTAAAATATTAACTAACATCATAGCTACCTAGACTGGAATAGTAACGGAAAACTGATTTGAGAAAATCAACATGTGGAAAACCTTATCTGGTTGACCAGGCGGCGGATGTAAGGGAATCTCCAATTCTAGCGGAGGACCCACAGGTTTCTCCTTCTGCCTTTGCTCAAATTTATCGTCTTCTGATTCATATTGAGCATCTTCATCAGGCACCATATCTTCTGGTCTCAGATCTTTTTCATAGCTCTCTTCCTCTTCCATGGGGGATCTCTACAGAAAATGAACAGTAAACTTTCAATTTATCTTAAAAAATAAAATCTAAATGTTAAAAAATGCCTAAAAGGAGTCAAAAGTACCAGAAAATAAGAATGTTTTAGTCCCTGACAAACATCACTGCAATCACGAAATAAGCAAGCAAGTAAAACTTGCTGTGCATCTTTGGACTTACATGAGAATCCTGGCCATGATCATTTTGATCAATGTATTCAGCTTGGTCTTCCTCATCAGAATCACCAAAGACATCTCGAATTTCTGCAGCTGAGTGTGAAACATGGGGAGGATCTTTGTCCTCTTCCTCGCTAGGTGAATTGCTGCAAAGAGCAATGTTTCTCCGTTTCTTAAACATTAAAATTTTGGAAGTAGAATGTCAAACAATACAACCAAAAAAATGCCCAAACAAATTAAAGAACATAGATGGACAAATTCAAGAAATTTGTTATGATTAGATAAGTAAAAGTGGTTTTTATCATTTTCATCCAGGCAGATTTGTGTGGATTTATTTTTTTATCTTTCCTTCTATTGTTCTTTATCCACGCTGATATGAGTTAATTCCTTTTTGGATTGTTCATTTATTTTACTTTTTAAACAGCTCTAAGTATTTTGGTTTGAACGTGTGATGTCTAGTAACTCTAAAAGAAAAGAAAAAGAAAAATAAAGAGTTGTCCTTTTAGATTTAAAGGTTGAATACCTTCCTCACATTATATTTCATTTTTATCCGTGGAGTGACACGCTATTCTAAGAGACCATATACCCTTCAAAATCTACTTTCAAACTTAAAGGAGCTCAAACTAAATTAAATAACCAAAAGCATAAATTCCAGAACCCAGATAGGTAAGCAATCAAACAAAAATGAAGATTCTCATGACTATTGTTGAATAAAAAATTACAAAACCACATCCTAACTGCAGGATCATTAGGCCATAACGTCGTCCCTCCAGCATGGTATTGGTATTTTCAATCAGATCTAAAAAAAGTCAGCACACACTATTTTTTTTTGGAAAATGTTGAATCTTTTATTAAAGGAGCACACACTATCATTTAGCTAAATAAAGTTACCTGGGTCTTGTAGCCTGATCCACCTCCTCATCTTCATTTTCATCATAATGGTTCTCATCAGATCTCTCTGAAACACTTGCAACAACTTCTCTTCTCCTGCTCGTTACCACTCTTTGTCCATACTCATCTGGCTCATCGCTGTCCTCTTCATCTTTTCCACCACTCTCCATTATCTGACCACTCATCTCTCTCTCGGGTGAACTTTGAACCCTCTCCCCCTCACTCTCTCCTCGATCAGGGTCAATATCCTGCAAGTCCCCCTCACTTTCTACTTCTGCCTCCCCTTGGCCCTCACCTTCACCTTCGCCATCAACTTCGCCTTCGCCTTCACCTTCACCTTCACCTTCACCTTCCCCTTCCCCTTCGCCTTCAAACTCTGCCTCCCCTTCTCCTTCGTCCTATAAAGAATTGTAAAAATCTTGATTAAGCAAGTAGTACAGGATTTTTAGTCCCAAATCAAGACTAGGACGTAACACAAGCTTACACAAGAAAATGAGAAGAAAATATACATTTGGGACTGGAGAGTTCAGCAGGTAGCAAAATTCTTATCTCGAAACTAATCATAAAAAAAAATGTTTAAAGGGTCTTCTTCCACCAATATAGAGAAAGTACATCGTCTTTACGTGAACACCGATAGTATGAATGAAGAAATCACTAGGTCTCAGAATTCGGAAATAACAGGCCATGTTTGTGAGTAGGATGAACCCCGTAAAATGTCTGAGGGATATACTCTTGACTGTCATTTATCTCATGTCAGAGGCACGATGAGATTCAGCTATGAGTTCATCACTTTAAACGCAAGCAGGCTACATCTGACACAAAAATTAACTCTTGGAAAACAAACGAAGGATCCCGCTTTATGTTATCACACGGGAATCCAAAAATAAGTGCTATCCCAACCACAGATTTCTCACAAAAAGATCGGTTCTTAAAAAGTAGACAGAAAAAACTCCCTCCTTATTATATGAGGGAACGAGAAATCATACCGACGGGTACACAGGGCGTTTGTTGACTTCCTGCTCCGACTCAATTTCCTCTTCCTCTTCTTCTTCTTCGGACTGGTCTCCGAAGAGATTTTGCATCATCTGGTGTCTCTTCTCCTCTCCCATGTCTCCTTCCTCTCCCGCTCCCAGCTCTCTTCAGCGTCCAAAAGCTCCTATTCGACTCTGAGAAGGCAAGGACGCCGAGGAGAGAAGGGGAATCGCAGATGGCAATTCGCAGTAAACACTTTCCGCTCAATGCTCGACACGCAGGACGCAGCTGTACGACGCGGCGTTGCGAACGATCTACTCACTCAGAGCCTCTCGGTTGCGTCTTACTTACTGCCGATTCAGTAATACATTTTTTTCTATCCAAAAAAAAGTGGGCTGCATTTGTGCGAGATATGGACTTGGACCAATCTCGACCCACGATCATTTTCGGGTTGGGTCCGGGCAGGTTCGCCGCAAAACCCAACCCCGTCCCCACTACTATACGGGTCCCTTGCCCATTATGTCACAGCTCATTTCGGTACCCAGATCGGAGCCTCGGACCTCAGGAATTAGCTGTGTTTTGTCGTAAATTGCCGCCACCTCTAAAGTAATCGGCTTGCAGGTTTTCGATTCACTGCCTCGAGCTCTCTCGTCCAAAGGTAGACGACGAAGAGAATCAAGTAAGTAATCTTGTTGGATATGTGCTATAGTTTCGGGTTTCTGAGATATCTACTAAAAAATGTCTGACGCCCTTTGGAGAATATTTGTATTTCCCTGTCGAATGTCGACAGAAATTTGGGCCAGACGTATTGGTTTTTACTATGATTGCTCTTCTTTGTTTTCTTCATAGTTTATCACGTTTCTCTCCTGGATGAGTTGCGCTACAAGTTAACCAGATAGCTTTTATTGATGATTTTGCTCAGTTCTCTTTTGAGAGATTTGCTGGTGGAGGGTATTGCTCCGTAGCGTATAAGCGGGGAAGTATGGCAAGAGGTGTTATCGGGGACAAATGGTCGCTTAGAATTCTATGGTTGTGCGCGCTTGGAAGTGCAGCTGGTGGGTTCTTTTTGAGTTGAATCTATTTCTGTTCTTTTAACCTGATTCTATTGTTTTCCTTTTAATTAAGGTAATTGCAATTTTTCCTTTTTTTTTTTATATTTGTTGCTTAATATTTTAGGACTATATATGGTTGCCGTTGAAAGACAAGCACAGAACAGGCAATTGGCAATACGTGAAGGTTTGCTAGCAATGGAGGAAGATGAGACCCCTGGCGACGAAGTTTAGATGTTAGAGTAAAATACTGTCTTTAGGATGCCTTTCAGCTCAAGCAGTTTTTTGAGGTCCGTCCAGCTTCACATGTAGAGTTCAATGGCTAGAGAATAATTTGTGGTGACAACTTACAGAGTAGTTCAGGCTCATTATAATGGTGACATTAATTTGGCTGCATTCAGATGTTGTTGATGCTATTGATTGTCATTTGGTTTACAATGCCTGTTATTTTCTCATTGTTTCTATTGTCTAGATAGTTGGGCATCTTTTTATTCCCTGCTCCTAGAATAAAGCACCACTACAATCACTGGATATTGTCATCAAAGCTACATACATTTCCTTTTTTTGACTGGGACTGATGCAAGGAGTTTGTGCTAGAAATTTACCTATTTTTAGAAGAGACCATTACAAGCTCAGCCAGTTGCAGATAATTTGCATTTGACATGAGGTTGATTTAATCATTGGAAGATCAGCAAAATGGATGGTTGTATTAATTTCTGGTTTATTCTAGAGAGTAAGCTACAGGTCGGAGTTGAGGGATCTTTTGAAAACAACTAGGTCTAAAATTATTTTTCCTTTTTCTTTTTTGAAGATGAATAAGTTTAGACTGATAACAAGAAAGAAGAATCTCGTAGTGTTGACCTGTAGGATCGGAATGGTTTTAAACTGACAACCATATAGTTCTGAATTCTTTTATGAGGACTGGGCTTAAACTGATAACAATTAAGAAAAGTTTCTCTGTGTTGAACTGTAGAATGGGATGGTTTTAAACCGACAACCATAAATTTTGAATTTGTCAACCACCCTAATTGAGTAAATTTACCTACTTTTGAGTGGTTTAAAAAAAATATAATTTTATTAGATAAACACAAGGGCGAACCCAACATACTGAAGTGTTTTTGACAACAAGAGATGATAATTATTGGGTCAAATTCTGTTTGAGTGACAGAGATGGATAGCAAAATTGATTTCTCATGCATGCACTAACTTGTTGCACAATCTCCACTTTTTCATCTTAATATCGACATGCACTAACTTGAAGCCTTCGTCAATTCACTTTTGGAGGCAGTGAAATAGCCCAACATAAGTGTATGTGCATATCCGTGTGACGTATCTTTGTGCTTGTCCCCCCACCAACCTAATTTTCTTCAAATTGACTGCAGTATACTGTATGAACTTCTTTATAGAGCACACTCAAGAGATAGCATTGTTCAATATAGTGGTTGAAGTACTGACCTGTATTCGGATTGCTTGTCCTCATGTATGTTCTTATGTGTGCAAAGATTAATCTTCAAATGTCTGTGCTGTAGATGTAAAAGTAGCAGCATATTGAATATGAATGAATGACATCTCTGAAGATCACTGTACTCATCTGTATAGTCTTCATGAAATGCATTGATGCTTGCATGATTTGTTGGATAGATGATGTTGTAACTTTTAGTTTCTTAATAACTTATCCCTCTCCTCTCAGAAAATATACTGCCAACTTATTTTCACTCGAGTGATTATTTTCCAAAACTCCATTTCTGAGAGTTGCTACCTCCCATTAATACTCTAATCTTGTAAAAATTTCATTCACTACTTTTATTTGAAAAAACATTGAACTTTAAATCGTTTGAGAGGTAATGCTGATGCAGAGAATCAAGGTTCTCCGATTTTACTTCCTTGGCTTTCATCCTGGAGGTTTCTTGCGGCCATGGGTTCACTGTTCAGCGAGTTCTAGGTCTTCATTAGAGCAATGTTTTTTACTCTTTTATGGCTATCCAGCTTTGTCTAAACCATTTTAGTTATTTGATCTTGTTTGTCTTCACAGATATTGTAGTGAAGAATTTATCACTGCAGATAAGTTGCTGAGCATCATTTGAAATGTCCTTGAACGTTTTCATAACTTCTGTATCCAAAATGCAACTCGAAGTTACTTCTGGCGTTCCCCTTCCTCACTTCCTCCCTCCCTTAAAGAAAACCATCTGATTTTTAAGATGCTGCAAAGCTTCCGAAGTGGATTATGTCCGTTCATTGTACTTGTTAAAGAAATTTTACCGGACCATTATCCATTATTAAGCAAACACCACACCAAACCTTTTTCCCATGAAGCAAGATGCGAAATGTTCCTCACAGCTCAAAAATAACGAACGGCCAGATTTTACTGTGAAGGTTTGTAGTGTGATGTGGCATCCTTGTTGGCAGTCCAAGTAAGAGATAAACTTGGATTTATCTTCCTATTCTATGGGTAACCCTAAACCTTATTTGGACTGCCAAGGCCGACAGCAATCGAACTGACCTGGCCGGTTTGATGGGGTTCAACTAGGGGTTTTGAGTGGTTTGGTTTAATAATAAATTGGAAATGGTAAAAAATCGAATGACTAGCCGGTTTTAGCGGTTTAATCGCTGAATCGTAAGTTGGACCGGACCGGTTGAACCGGTTTGGTTACTTTTTTAAATATTTTAATAATTTTTGTATTTTTTAACTAATTTTTTAATAAATTGAAATCTTATTATGAATATTTTTTTTAATAATGCTAGTTGCACTAAACCCACTTACTTATCCTACATACTTGTTAATCTAAACCATTGATGCCTAGGGTTTATCCTCAAGAAAATAGGATTTTATGAAAAAAAAATATTTTTTTTATATTTTTAAGTACTTAAATTAATATGTACATCAGATAGGTGCGTTTAGCATTACTCTTTTTTTTTTTTTTTAATGAGATGCAACTCATACTGGTTGAACCACTGGTTGAAACGGTTGAGCTAGAATCGGAAGCTCCACCCGTTTGATCGCTGGTTCGGTTTTTAAATCACTTCTTAGGAGCACTAATCTATATTGTGAGAACTTTAGCTCACTTTTTCTTCAAAAAGTTGTTCTTTGTATACTTGGAGAGAAGTATTCATCATCAATCTCTTATAATATGAACTAACTGATTAGAACGTATTGAGCAAAGCGATCAAGTATCAATTCTTGACCCTTTGAAGCAGAGTACGATCATCTTAAGTTGAGTCCTTTCCATTTTTACGGCTCATTAGCGTTACAAAAATAGATTATCATAAGCATTGTCATTCGAGCATAATCAAATATAAGGTTTGTAAAAGTTCCTAGATTTATCATCACAAGGTTCGACTAAAACTCATTGAGCAAAACGTCCATACTCATCTCAGATATAAGATGGTTGTGTGTACAAACAGTTGAAGAATAAATGCGACATTAGACTTGGCTCACGCTCCGGTAGTCCTAATCTCGTGCATTAATCCCAAAATGCAAGAAGCCAGAGGGTTTTAAAGATTTCAGACCCATTGGATTATGTAATGTGGCCTACAGAATTTTCTCAAAAATTCTGACTTCAAGGCTCAAGAAAATCATTCCGAAATTAAGCCCAACACAATTAGAAGACAAATTTCGGATCACATTCTCCTAGCTCACCAAATCTTAAGAGATTTTGAATCAAAAAGGGAAAAAAAATCTATTTCGGCTTAAAGCTTGACCGTCATAAGGCTTTTGATTCGCTATCATCGGATTTCATTTCACACACACTTAAAGTCTTTCAATTCCCATTAATTTGGAAAAAATTGATAATGTCAAATTCTGATAAATGGTCAGCCCACCAAAACCATTCGTCCCACATGTGGGCTTAGAGAAAGTAAGCCACTTTCACCTTTCTTATTCATTTTATGCCAAAAGCTTCTCTCATCATCTGTTCAAGAGAGCATCCACGAAGGCAAAATTTCACCATGGATCAGAAACCCACCGTCACCAGCCATCTGTAGTATACATTACACTAATGACTCCTTGGTCTTAGCAAAAGCGGAAACTAGCACGATCCTATCCCTCAAAAAAATCTTAGACGACTATGAGAAATATTCAAATCGACGTCTAAATAAAGAGAAAACTCAGATTTTCTTCTCTAAAGGAACAAGTCAAGAGAAAAAAAATGAAATCCTAGGTATCATTCCCTGCTCATTGTTAACAAGGACAGCTGCCATCGGAAGATCTGGGCTCTTAGCTCTGATGGAGACTTTTCCATCAAACATACCTATTTTACCACATTCCAAAACCATAGAGAGAGAGAGAAATGGTACGCGGAAATTAAGCCCAATTAATAATCTTTGGAAAAATCTTTGGAAAATCTATGGGCTTTTAAGGGACTTCCGAAGCACAAAGTTTTCTTATGTCTTGCTATTCATGACAGCATCCCTACGAAAAATCACCTAATTTGTAGAGGCCTCAAATAAATCCACAATGGGAATTGTGTACAAAAGATGTGGAAAGTCCACCTCACATGCTCTTACACTGCTAGAATCATATGGGCCAAGCTTGCCTTAACACACTCTGTACCAATCAGGCCATCTACACTAAGAACCATTGTCATACAAATTCTCCTTATAAAAAATCCCAAAGAACAAAACCTTCTGATAACCACTCTATGGGAAATTTGGGGAGAACGAAATAGACGCAGATTTGAGGGACTAAAACTCAGCCCAGATCAGCTCTTTCGAAAAATAAAAGCCACTGCACACAACATACCAATTCAAAAAAATTTGGGGCATACCAAACCCCAAAAACCTCCCCGATCTAACATCTACTCTCTACCACCCCCTATGTGCGCACTTTAAAGCAAATTTTGATGGATCCTCGAAATTGGAAAAAGGCACGGCTGGATCGGGCATGATCATAAGAAACTAGTACTGACAACCATTAATTGAAACTTTATGGCCGATGACGAAAAAGACAAACAATTAAACCGAGTACACTGCCATCTTTCTGACTCTCCATCTCTCTCAATCTACATTGGAAATTTCTTCCTCTGACAAAATATTGAAGAAAATTTCTCCCTCCAGAATGTCCTGATTCAATACGTATACAGGGAATCCAACTCTCTGGCGGATGCACTGGCAAAACACGCTTCCTCAATATCAGTTGAAGGAGCCGACAAGATTTACATCACCTCATGCCGTCCTTTTTGAAGTAGATTTTAATTAAAGACTGTTTACAAACTGGTCTTATACCTAGCTTACAATTCTCGGATGACTGTATTATTTTGGATCATTACATCGCTAATCTATAAATAAAAATCTACTTTTTAGATAAAAAAAAAACAAAAAGCAGCGGTTATGGTTGACCACTTGGTCGGGAAATTAGTCGACGGACGGGAAAAGCTACCTCCATATAGAAGCATGCATTTAAAACCCCTGTCGATCGTTGGCTTTTTTCTTTTTTGTCCTTTTCCCTTCACTTTTTACATCAGCCGAAAAGCCATGGATTACCCATCATTATACGGAACTCCTATGTCTCTCAACACGTAGAGATATCTGACTTTTCAATTTCTTTTTAAACATTAATCTCTAAAAAGAGAACCAGAAAACGACTTGCACCAACAAATTTCAAATATTGATATGTTCTAGTACATAAAGAATTTATTCGGCGGACTTCCACCCGCCATTGAGAAAGCAATCAAACCATCCATCACCTACCCAGTAATCTTCCCTCGAGTTCAATTGATCGGGTCTTGTTTAACTTACAAGAACCAGTAACGTGCAATTCCTTCCTCTAGAAGTGAACCAATAAAGAAAGAAAAAAAAATGGAGGGGTCTTCACAGATGGCTCGTTCGATCGCCATTTTCGTGTTTTTTTTCCTTTCATTTAGGAAAACAGTTGTAGGAGTGCTGAATTCCTTTCTTTCTTACGTAGGGAGCAGTTCCCCACGATATATATGGGGTTGTTGAAACGACAGAGCTGGTTGTGTGAAATGTGCTAATCCTCCATTTTTAGACACCATTTAGTGCAGGGGCAACCCCATGTTTTACTCGTTCCAAATTCAAAGAAAAAGAAAGAAACTTAGAACTGGGCTAGATTTTCACAAACAGATAAAGAGTTGCGTTTGAAGGTTGGCCTGTCATTAGATCATTTTACAATTGCATGCTCTTCGCATCTGCAATATAAGAAGTATGTCAATGACCACGTAGAACCATGACGAATGGTTCTTTTATCCTATTTATATATTGTTGTTCCATATTGTTGGAAGCAGATGGACCCTGCACTAAAGCTACATTACTCTCTGCACATCTATAATATGTATAGTTCATGCCTGGGGAAACATGACACGAATCGCCTCACCGATCTCGTCCTGCTTTCTTTTCTTCCCGCCATGATGCAATAATCTCACTCCAAACAGTTTAGGGCCGCGGTCGTCGTCTTCCACGGCGACGACGTCCCGTTTGGTGTAGACTGCAATCAGATCCACAAGGGCTTTGCATTTCTTCTTCATACTTACCAATTCCGAGGACAGAACTCCGTTCTCCCTCTTCAGCCGCTTGTTCTCGTCGGAAAGACTGCCGTAATCCGATGAAGCGGATGTAGAAGAGGATTCCCTGTCTTCATCGGGCTCACCGGGTTGTAATTGAGTCCTTGCAGGAATTGTTGGATGTTGCTTACCGGTCCACGCTTTTCGCCTCTTGATCTCGGAGAGTAGTTCCCTCTCACCTCGACGGAACAGTTCGTTCTGGAACTCCCATCTTCCCGAAGAAGATTTCCGAAATCCCTGCAAAAAAAAAAAAGCAGGGTGCTTTAATTCATTTATAATAAATTAACACGTCGATACACTCGATTTGAATAAAATTATCAGAAACCCACAATTCATTTCATCTCTTTCCGAAGCGTAGAAAGATAGATTCACGAATCGATATATTCGATTGGGGTAAAGGCGCCATGACCAATAGAAGATTTAAAAACAGAGAACCCATTTGCCGATCTGAAATTAGAAGAGATTGATTATCAAGGAAAAAAGGGTACATACGTAAGTATTAAGCTGACGAACGAAGCTGGAGAAATTGCAGTGCTTGAAAAGCGTGGGAAGAAGATCCCTGGCGAACTCGGCGGGCTGCCACACGATGAAGGAGGTTCCCTCTGGACTCCAGGAGATGATCTCATCGGTGGCCGGATCCTCCACCAACATATGGGTCTTCAACAAAAAGGGCGGCGGAGACGCCCTCCGCGAGCATTGATCAGAAACAGTACTACCCTTTTGATGATCACCCTGAATATCAACTTCCATGGCTTCCCTACTCGAATATTCCACAGAGAAAGGGGGAAAAAACAGAAGAAAAGAAGAAGAAAAAGAAGAAGAAGAGATATTGGAGAAAGAGGAAAAGGGGATTGAGAATACGATTGATGCGATCGAGATCAGGTGGAGAAGAGGAGAAGGGCGGTTAAGAAATCCCAACTCCAGCAATAGAAACCCAACACGATTCCGCAGTTCATGAGAAACGCAAGAGCTAGCCAAGTTTCTGCTACTCTTCCTCTTCTTCCTTCTTGGAATAAGAGAAAGTATTTATATCTTGCACGTCTGTACGTCGATAAATTTTAATCCAAACCACTGTTGTCGCGACTCGCCTCGTTATTATTTATTTCGCTGTTTACTGCCGGAGGCCGGAGAGGTGGACTCCGGCAAGTCGGCTGGCTGGCTGGCTGGCTTCTTTTGTCGTGTAGTGGCTTCTGATTTCTTCCAAAGGGGGGTCGGGCTTTTCTTCTTCTAGGACCGCGACCTTTTTGACTTTCCAAACCACTCATGCACGGGGTCGTTCATTTTATTTGTTTACTATCACCTGTGAGAAGCACGCGAGAGGCTTTGGATGTTTCCAAAAACCTACCTACCTCTTCATTTCCAATTCCATTAATAAGACAAGGCGCTTTGATTTGGTGTCTTTAATTATGTGCTAATTGTTGGTTGTTATGTTGACAAGTGAGTCTTTAATTATATCTTTGTAGCATAATTTAATTACCCGTTTGGTTTCATCGGTATAGCTTGGGTTAGTGGCCTGATTAAACGAGCTGGATTCATGCTTTTTATGAATTTTAGTTTTTAGCAATACTATGCTTATTGTCGTAGAGTGTTTTTTTTTTTTTTTTGGTATCTTTTGGTGTGGATGCTACATGTTGAAAAATGAATGCCCTATAGTAGTACATGCAGCATTTTTCTAAAAACTTTAGATGTGAAAGCTTTGTTTAATAACTCGGTCTTCTCTAGTCGGTTGAATCGGGTCGATTCACACTTAAAAGTGTTTTTGTGTTCATACTAGCCAGAACCTAGTTCAATGACAGAAGGACGGGTCGGACCTTATCCTGACCCGGAAACCTCTATTCTTTCCGAGTCCACCCAGCTGGCCGAGTCTGAAGCTGCCAAGGAAACCATGGGGTTGTGAGAGGCCTCTCAAGAGAAAGAATGTCATAGTACTAAAATGGACGTCTCGCAAACCGCACAAGAAATGAGAAAAGAAACCGTGGGCCAAGAGAATGAGTCCAATTCATGGAATTTGGACGTGTTAGAAGCTTCTGAATTCGGGTTCGGATTAACTTTCAAGGAGAAGAACGGCGGCCAAGCTTCTTGACCCTTATGTCCCCTCTTCAATTTTTTCTCCCTCGCCTTCATCTTTTTATACATAAAACCAACAAAAACATGTTATTCATTTTTTTTTCTACACACACTCTCTGTTTTCCCGTACTAACGCAGCATGAGAAATCCAAATGAGCCATGCCAGTTGTTGTTGGATTCATTTCTTAATACTATTTGCACGTATTTGCAGTACTTATTTGACGTATCAGTCAATGTCTACAGTTTATTTATTAAAATTTTAAATTTTATAAAATAATAAAAAACTATTTTTAAAAAATTTCAATTAGCTGGTATGTCGGATAGAAACTACTGCGTACAGCTAACATTACTTTACAAAAGCCGCCTCCTTTTGGAACGAGAAAGAAATAAATATTAATATAAACAAAGTGGGCCATTGATAAATGATAATCTCCCCCTCAATGAGTAGGTTCTCTGGGCTCCAAAATAAATAGATTAGACGCCCATTCTTGAGTAGCCACTCTAATAAAAGGCATTTATATATAGAAAAATAATATTAATACTTTAATATTTTACTGTAAGTTTTACATCTTGACATGGTTATCCTTAACCTAATTTGCATTGCGGATAAGGTCTAAAGTTTAACCTTCCCTATAGAATAAAAAGATAATTTCTATTTTACTCTTACCTCGATTGCCAACGAAGACGTGATATCACACCGTAAAAAGTTATAGTAAACCACTCTAATATATATAGATATATATATATATATATATAAGATTAGTGTGCGTATCTCATCCATATCCCCCTTATATGAGTGCTTTTATGGCACTCGATTTCTCATGTGGGTCCACCCACATCAGAGGGATGTCGATGAGATGCGCACACTCATATGTGCGCATAACATCCTCTAAGGATAATATATCTTTCGAGCATGGAGAGAAAGGAGTAGTTGTATACCTGTTTTAGATGAGTAATGCTATAGACGGTACTTGGCCCGAGTACAGAAAATGATATGGAGGCTACGTCTCGGTACTCCCGAGTACAGAAAATGACATAGATGGCTACGTCTCGGTACTCCCGAGTACAGAAAATGATGTGGATGGCTTACGTAGCCATCCACGTCATATGCTGAGTCAGCAAACAAAAACCCAAAGACAATCAGCACCCTCTGCCTCCCGCCGTCCCGCGGCCTCCCTCCCGCCGTCCCGGGGCGGGAGGGAGGCAAAGGGAGAGAGCGGGACAGCGGGAGGGAGGCAACGGGATGGAGGGAAGGAGGCAACGGGACGGAGGGAGAGAGGACGCCGAAGACAGGAGGGAGGCCGCGGAACAGGGGAAGGTGCCGATTGTCTTTGGGTTTTCGTTTGCCGCATCAACATATAACGTGGATGGCCATTGTCTGGGCCGAGTACCGTCTCGGTACCTAGCAATACTCTATTTAGATTTACCGTCTTTTACTGGGGATTCCGTTCAAATAAAATTGTTAAATGAGTCGTGATATGCGTACTTCGACATTTTACTGTGTTTACAGTGGATGTCTTATGTGGCATCCACGTCAGCTGCTTATTTGGCAAAGAGGGAGAGGGAGACGCCAGAGAGAGGGAGAGGGAGAGGCCAGAGAGAGGGAGAGGGAGAGGCCAGAGAGAGGGAGAGGGAGAGGCCAGAGAGAGGGAGAGAGGCCGAAGCGGGAGAGGGAGAGAGGCCAGAGTGTTGGCAAAGAGGGCCGAGTACCTCTCCCTCCCGCTCGCTCCGGCCCTGCTCGGTGGCCTCCCTCCCTCTCCCTCCCTCTCCCTCTCGCTCGCTCCCTCTCGCTCGCTCCCTCTCGCTCGCTCCCTCTCGCTCGCTCCCTCTCGCTCGCTCCCTCTCGCTCGCTCCCTCTCTCCTCCTCCCTCCTCCCTCTCCCTCTCCTCTCGCTCCCTCCTCGCTCCTCCCTCCTCTCCCTCCCTCTCTCTCTCTCCTCCCTCCCTCTCCCTCCTCTCCCTCGCTCCTCCCCTCCCTCCCTCTCTCTCGCTCTCCCTCCTCCCTCCTCTCGCTCCCTCCCTCCTCTCTCTCTCTCGCTCCTCCTCCCTCCCTCCCTCTCCTCCTCTCCCTCTCGCTCCCTCCTGCCTCGCTCCCTCTCCCTCCCTCTCCCTCTCGCTCCCTCCTGCCTCCCTCCCGCTCGGCGGCCTCCCTCCCTCCCTCCCGCTCGGCGGCCTCCCTTCCTCTCCCTCCCGCTCGGCGGCCTCCTCCTCTCCCTCCCTCCCGCTCGGCGGCCTCCCTCCCTCTCCCTCCCTCCGGCTCGGCGGCCTCCCTCCCTCTCCCTCCCTCCGGCTCGGCGGCCTCCCTCCCTCTCCCTCCCGCTCGGCGGCCTCCCTCCCTCTCCCTCCCGCTCGGCGGCCTCCCTCCCTCTCCCTCCCGCTCGGCGGCCTCTCTCCCTCTCCCTCCCGCTCGGCGGCCTCCCTCCCTCTCCCTTTTTATTTTCTACATCATCACTTGTGAAAATATGGATATATGCAAACTCGTTAGGTTTTACCCTATCCCAATTGTTCATTTGAAGGCTATCCGATGATGGGATAGGACAAGGCAAGACCGGGAAGATAAGGACGAAGTATCTAGTGGAGATAGGTCGGGTTATTATACTCGACCGTGTTTTTTATGGGGACTATGTGAGGTTGTTGGGATACCAATAGCTTTATTTTTATTGTTTGACAACATTTGGATGAGAGATTAGGCATTGGAATTCGATGTATATTTACTGGCATTTTGATGCTATCTTGATTTTCTTGGTGGAGCATTAAATAGCTGAAGCGAAGTATGGGCAGGCCTATCTTGCGTTGGTGGTTTTGTTAGCGTTACCGTCTCGGAGCAATTTAAAATGAAGAGTAATAATTTGCGCACCAGTTGGTGCCCGAATCGGGCACAAGCCCTTTCATAAAAAAATAAAAAATTATATTTTATGAAACTTAAAAAATATAAATTTTTATTATTTATGAGAGAGGCACACCCAACCGGTGCGCGAGTTATTATTCTAATATGAATAAACCGGATGTAAGACGGACCTGATTTCGAGGCCTTTCTTTCTACCGTGATTTGGCGTGTTTTGAGTTTGATCGAGACACGCATCGCAGTGCGAAATCAAAGCAATATTAGCGGTCAACCGTCGTTTGCAGTCTGCAATAAGCAGGATTTATTTATTTTTTCCGGCAGGGATGTTATTCTCTCTGCATCTTTTTCCTATTCTGGATTGCAATTTTGCATGTTTTGGCGTAAATTCAAGAAGCCGTGAGAGATCAACAATCATGTTTGTAAGGCTTGATTGACTCCTTTCCTGCATTTAACGCGCGCTCCCTGTTAGACGAAGCTTCTCGCCGCCGTCATCTTCTGCCAGATGCGTAAATTTAAACAAACTTCTTGCGAATTACATCAGCTCATCCTTGTCTGACCTCTATCATCGTCGTTTTCGTATTGTAGGGAAGCGTGCCCTTCTGCCTTTCCATCCGGGGGATGGGATCTTTATCTGTTTATATTTCGTCTCTTTCCTGTTTATTATCGGCTTTATCCGTCCCGCTTCTTTGCTTCTTTTCTCACACCCCCGCACTTGCGCTTAAACAAACAGATCGGCGCCAATCCTCATAATAGATCAAACCGATCGATTTTCTGTGTTTTCATTTGCTGGAGTCATGGAAACTGCCGCGCAACGTCGCTTGAAGGTCATTCACGATCAGCTCCTTCCTGCACCGGCTGATCAGAAGAGGCAGATTGAAGCCAACGACACTGCTGCAGAGTTCGTTCTGGGTATGTTCGATCATCTCCTTTTTTTTTTTCATGATTCTGAGAGTGAAGAGAATGTTTGTAGAACGAGGTATATGGCTGGGCTGATACCCCATTTCTCTCTCGCCTTTAGTGATATTACTGAATTACTTTTAACTTCTGGCCGGCACAGTGGCGCTGTCGAAATTGACCTTTAGTGATATTACTGAATTACTTTTAGCTTCTGGCCGGCACAGTGGCGCTGTAGAAATTGATGTCTTGAATATGCTGGTTAACGACAGGAGTTGTCATAAAAATGAAGCACGTTCCTTATCGTTTGAAATACCGTCTTCTATTACGCGTACCTCTTTCCAATTTGATCCTCATGACCTCCTTTGCAAATTTGGCATAACAAAGACCACGATTTTGTCCGAAGTTCATTACACACCTGTTGTAGCGCTTCCAGAGGGTGATGCTGTTAATTATTTCAAGGAGTTGACTTGGAACAGATCACCTGTTTGGGTGTCATCTTCTAAAACTTGTTCCAATTGGACCTTCATAACGTTTTTAATAAATGGAAGGGTATGTTTTGTGTTGACTCCCAATCCAAGTGTCTCCTGCAAAAAGCCTTTAAATTTTGAAACTGGACCTGTAATTTTACTATGTTATCTTTAAATTTGATTATGTTATTCTTTAGCACTGAAAAACCATAGAGGTCTCCCAAACTTAAGTTTGACTTAGGTCACTGTAGGAAGCGCCAATCTGGCTTCTTTCATTCTCTTGTTTGTATTACTTAGTGACCATAGTGTACTTGGGCTATGTCCCACCTCTTGTACCATACCCATTTAGGCATTTAATGAATCCTACTTTTTTTTTCTCAAAAAAAAAAAAGACCATTACGTTTTAATTTGACATGCCTCTCATGGAAGAATGGTTAACTTTCTATATTTAGAACTTCCCGGTCGATTTAAAGCATGAGTCAGGACCCAATTGCTGGCAAACTCTTTTTTTTTTTTGAAACAGTGAGTGTGCTCTTTAATTGCTGATCAATAATCATACAAATAATTTTAGTTTACAATCTTACAAGTCTGGAATTGAAGCTTTACAAAATTTGAAAATGGCTGTTACAATATGTGACATGCTTACAAATTATGGTAACAGAAAGTTGTTGCCTAATACTATTGTTGGCCTATTAACTCTTTTAGCAAGGCGGTCAGCCAAAGGGTTTACTGGCCGTGGGGCTGTGGTCCAAGTGATGCTCAAATCCTTGATAATATCTGATAATTCATCAAAAAGATGCTTGAGTTTCCTAGGAATTTTAAAGGATTTCTTAGCCCCTCGAATGGTTAAGGTAGGTCCTCTTGAATGATTATGTGATTAATTGGCAATGTAGATAGTATTTTAGCACCTTCTAGTAATTCTTTGGCTTCAACTTCATTGGAAGTAGTTATTTCGATGGGTCCCAAGTAAACATGTATGATCTGTCCATCATTATCTCTAATCACTCCTCCATAGCCCGCTGGTCCAGGATTGCTTCTAGATGATCGATCAAAATTTAGTTTCAGCCATCTTGTGGGAGGGGGGACCATTCTACCGTCACTGGCGGTTTATGATGCTTGAAATATATGATCTTCTGTCAATGTTTTCTAAGAAGTTTGAATGATCTCTTTTTAGTAGTAACCCGTACATCACCTCCTACCCAGTCTTGGTTCAACCACCCCTCCCCCCATTTTTAAATAAAAATAAATAAATAAACAAACAAAAATTTTATATTAAGATAATTTAAATAAGTAAAAAAAAGAGAAGTAGTAAAAGGTGATGTGAGTCAGAAGAGAAGGGAAGGGGACAAATGACAAAAGAAGGCATATTGTCAAGGCAAGACCTGTAGCTTGTATATGCATATTTTTTCATCTCATGCATGCTTGTCTCTCCATCAGTAAAAGTACAAACATTAATTCTTCACGATCACAATTCAAACATTAAGTCTTCATGATCATGATATAAGCATATGACTGCACAGTCAGGGTTATGTTCCATTGTGCATGAAAGATGTTAACTTGTGTTTTTTTTTCATGCTAGTACTTGTTGAGGAGTGCTTAAGCTATAAGGCCTATACGAGTGTCAAAAGATCTATTCAGTGGATGAGCTTATGAAATTATTAATTAAAACACAGCCAACAATTTATGGTTTCTATGGATGATATTTGTCTCTATATACTTGCTCTGTTTTCTCGGTTTCCTGAAGGGAAAATTGCTTTTCAAAACATTGTTTCTGTTGTACTGTATGAGTGACTCTTCTAGTTCTGGAAAATTCAAATGTCTTGAGCGAGTTTTTTCTAACATGCAATGGCTAAGTTGCAATATTTTTTTCAGGGCAGGGCTACAGTGTGGTTCTTCCTGAAAAACTACATACAGGAAAATGGAATGTGTACAGGTAAAACTGTCTTAACTGAAATGATTCCTTCGTTTTCTATGTTCATTCTTTTTCAGGATCATATGTCTGGCTCACTGGAGCATAATTTTTGGAGAGGTGATAACTTATAAGATATTTTTTATATATTAGTTTACATTGTGAAGCTGAGCATAGCTTAGTGGTAACCCCGACGGTTGTGTTGTGGGAGGTCTCGAGTTCGAGTCTCCTGGAGTATGATGAATTAGGCTATTGTAGCCACTGTATTGTAATCCGGTCTAAAAGATATGTTAATATCAATCCCTTCAAAAAAAAATTATATATATATATATATTAGGTTACATTTCCCTCGTCCCTATGCAATTCTTTCTGTGATTGCTAACAGTAATTTACATACTGATGGCTCTATTACCTTTTAATACATAATAAATGGCTTGGCAGGTCTGTGCGGTCACCATTGAAGCTCTTAAGTAGATTCCCAGATCATCCAGAAATTGGTACATTGCATGATAACTTTGTGTAAGTGTCCTACTGATGTTCATTGAATCAGTTTGTATGCTTATAAGTTTTGGTTTATTTTGTTGTGATTTTGTTTAGACTTTATATTTATTGAAATGCTCGATGTTAACCTCCAAATACCAGCAAAGGAAAAGATGAGAAGACATCTAAGAAATTTGGATGCTGTTTTCTTGGAAGTGTTGACTAATGATCCGAACAATGTTTTATGTTCAGGCATGCAGTTAACACTTTTCCAGATTACAAGTATTTGGGCACACGAGTTCGAGTAGATGGAACAGTCGGAGAGTAAGTGATCTGTTTTGCAAAAATGTGATATTTTCCTCTATTTAAGTTCCTTTTGTTCAAGTCATTTCATTCTTCATACATAAAGGTACAAGTGGATGACATTTGGAGAAGTGAGTACTGCCAGGAAGGCAATTGGTTCTGCTCTAGTTTATCATGGGATACATTTGGTTAGTTTTTCTGATTGCTGTCATGGCATGCGTTCTGTTTTGTCCTGTCTATAAGTTTTACATTTCTTTAGTTATCTTTTTTCTTTGGTCTTATGGTTTCGTTATGGCAGCCCTAAAGTTGTTTCTTTGTCTTCTTTATTTCTGTAGGGTGCATGTGTTGGATTGTATTTTATAAATAGGCCTGAGTGGGTCATCGTGGATCATGCTTGTGCTGCTTATTCTTTCATTTCTGTTCCTTTGTATGACACTCTTGGTATAATCTCTTTGAGTTCTAATGTTTCATTTGTTTAGCCTTATAAGGTGATGCCTGTTGGGGCTTATATTTGACCCTTGTGCCTGCAGGGCCAGATGCTGTTAGATATGTTGTGAATCATGCTGGTGTACAGGCAATTTTTTGTGTACAAGAAACACTTAACATAGTGAGTTCTGATGCTTCTATCCTGTCATATGGACTAAAAATTTCTGTATTTACTTCTTTATTTCAGTATATCTAGTTAAAATCTTGCTTGGTTGTTACAGTTATTGAGCTTTTTGTCTGAGATCCCGACTGTACGTTTAGTTGTGGTAAGCAAAATGTACTCTTGAGATCATTGTGGTGTTCACCATTGACCTAACGGATTTTGATCCCTTCTTTGGATTTCTACATACATATTAATTTCTACTTTTTTAGGTTGTTGGGGGAATAGATGAAAATATTCCTTCACTTCCATCAAAGACTGGAGTGGAAATAGTATCATATTCAAGATTATTAAACCAGGTATAAGCATTTTTTTCTGCAAATATTGTTGTTTTTATGTGTGGGACAATTTTCAATATTATGTTATGTATCTTGTTATTTGCTTTATGAGCATAAGAAATTTAGGGTGTCATAATGAAGTTTTGTCTTCTGTCACTGATAGAACTATTTGGATTTTAGGGCCGCAATAATGTTCAACAATTCTGCCCGCCTAAACCTGAAGATATTGCAACAATCTGCTATACAAGTGGTACCACTGGCACACCTAAGGTTTTATCATTTATATTTTGCTTATTTTGCCTTCTTTTTTCTTCTTTATTTATCTTCGTCTCTTGGTGAGACAATTTATTTGATACTATTGATTTCATTCTTATGATAAGGGAGCAGTTTTGACCCATCAGAACTTGATTGCTAGCATTGCCGGCGCAACTCTTTCTTCAAAATTCTATCCCTCAGATGTGTGAGTTTCTTTTTTCCTTTTTTTTTTCTTTTTTCTTTCTTCTCTCTCTAAAGTTTAACTTTAATCCAACAATGAATTATTGTAACTGTTTCTTGAAATTCTTCATGGCGGTGAACAGTTATATATCCTACCTTCCTCTGGCACACATATATGAAAGAGCAAACCAAATTGCAATGGTATATTATGGTGTTGCAGTTGGTTTCTTCCAAGGGGTACATAAATTCCTTCGTTGATCTCTTTATTTTTTGCTTCAGTTGATAACTTATTTTGCATAGTAAGACTCCACATGCATTTTTCTATTTATTTATATATTTCTCTCCAGTTATTTTGCAATGGACGATTATACACCTTTTATCGATTTATTTTATGAGAATTTTATATATGCTTTAACATTTTGTGAGAAAGTTGACTGCCTCTGTAAAATTGGAAAATTTTTATTATTCACTGATATTAGATTGAAAAATAAAATTGGCTCTATGGTCTGGAATAACCTCACTTTGTATACTGAAAGTGGCAAACAATTTAGCACCAGTTTGAATAAAATCATAGAAAGCAGTAACCTGTTTTTGGCTTGAACTCACCAAGACTATATGTATTATCTCCCTGAACTTGTCTGTCAGGTCATTAGTACTTAATGACATGGCTATAATTCCCCTTCCATATGAAAATGCGCACAAACTGTCAGCATTTCATAGTGTAGTTTCAGTTACTTTTATAGTGAGAGCTAAAAAATATTTTTAGCTGTAATTTATTATATGCAATAGAAAAAGAGTTGAACTTGTGACCCCTATTCTGGATTTCATGCGGTATTTTTAGCTGTAATTTATTATATGCAATAGAAAAAGAGTTGAACTTGTGACTTCTATTCTGGATTTCATGCGGTCAACATCTCTTTTTGTTCTTCATTAGGTGGCTTCTTCTTGTCTTAGTTTACCATTTTACAGTGATCGCTAAAGCTGTTTTGTTGTAATATGGATCAGGACAATATGAAATTGATGGATGATATGGCAGCTCTTAGACCAACATTATTTTGCAGTGTTCCTAGACTGTACAATAGAATATATGCTGGGTATGGAGGTTTCTTGGATGATTCAGTGATTCTCATTCTGGAATGTTTAGTTAATACTCATGCCTAAAATGTTTTTTGTGCTACAAAAATTATTCCAATAGCATTACAAATGCTGTTAAGACATCTGGAGGCTTAAAAGAGAGGCTCTTTAATGCTGCTTACAATGCCAAGAGGCAAGCAATCCTGAATGGTACAGTGCTCCATCCTATATGCTCTTAGGAATTTGTTGCTCTGTAATTTTTTTTATACGAGGCTCTTCAAGAAATATCATTGTTCTTTGTATTGCCATGATAGGAAATGCTTAATTTCTTACTTTGGTTCAGGAAAAAATCCATCACCTATGTGGGACAGATTGGTGTTCAATAAAATAAAAGATAAGCTGGGAGGTAGAGTTCGTTTTATGGGATCAGGTGCCTCACCTTTGTCACCTGATGTCTTGGATTTTTTGCGCATGTAAGTTGATTGTTTGAAAATCACTTTATACTTGATTGGGGAAGTGCTTCCACATTGTGCTTGGGGGGACACATCTTTTCTTTCCCTTCCTTTCTATTTGCTTTTCTGACCAATGAAGCTAATCAACTTTTGAAGGAAAAAAATCAGTTTCTAGGTGTAGGATGCACTCCTTTCTTCTTATTCTGGGTATATTTATTTCAGATGCTTTGGCGGTCGGATAACTGAAGGTTATGGAATGACTGAAACTTCTTGTGTTATAAGCTCACTGGATGAGGGTGACAACACATCTGGACATGTTGGCTCGCCAAGTGCTGCATGTGGTGAGAAATATGGATTTCAGTTAACCAATATCCACAAATGTTGATTGACAATTTGTGCATCTGAATTCTAAGATATCCATTTTAATTTTTATTGGCGGAATATATTTCTTGCTGCAGAAATAAAGCTTGTGGACGTTCCTGAAATGAACTACACTTCAGATGATCAACCCCATCCCCGTGGAGAAATCTGTGTCAGAGGTCCCATAGTTTTCCAGGGTTACTATAAGGATGAAGTGCAAACGTAATCACCTAACCATATAATACTTATTTGTAGTTTGAAGTTAAAGCAACTACTTAAATCTGGTAATGCTATAAAAACTGGTTGTGGTTAGTGGAGTACTGATTTTACTTCATCAATCTTGTTTTCTACTTATCAATATGCAACCGAATCGAGTTGACAACTCCATAATTTTGTACAGGAGAGAAGTTATTGATGACGATGGTTGGCTGCATACAGGAGATATAGGATTGTGGTTACCTGGAGGGAGGCTGAAAATTATTGATAGGTACAGTGAATTGACTGGTTGAAATGCATTGTTTAAATTCTGTAACTCGAGTTCTAGGGTGTACTTTCACTTTGATCATAAGAACGGAGTCAACTTGGCTAGATTGTGTTAATGCTTATTATGTTGTTGACATCTGGATTGTGTATCTTGTATGGCCAGTTCTGTATTATTACTCGGTTATTATTTTTATTACCTGTTCAGTATAATTACTCGATTATTATTTTTATGGCCAGTTCAGTATTATTACTTGGTTACATTGTTGGCTGGTAGTTGCTTCTGAGAATACGCTTCTTAAAAAAAATGAACAAAAAAAATTTAGCCCGCTAAGAGAGGATTTTCTGGTCTTTATTATTTCTGATAAATTATAAAGGCGATTTTCTCTACTCCTACAGGAAAAAGAACATTTTTAAGTTGGCACAAGGTGAATATATTGCGCCAGAGAAGATTGAGAATGTGTACGCCAAGTGCAAGTTTGTAGCGCAAATTTTTGTATATGGTGAGGGGGCTGTGTCCAAATTCAAAATTTAATGACTTGTGATATTCCATTTGATAATTAATTGACATTTTCTTTTATGGCAGGTGACAGCTTCAACTCGTGTTTAGTAGCAATTGTTTCTGTTGATCCGGATGTTTTAAAAGCTTGGGCTGCATCAGAAGGCATCAAGGTGCAATTGTGCTTTCTGTTTCTGAATTACATTCAACTGTCCAATGTTAATATCAACAAGAAAAAAATTAACTGGAAAGTCCTTTTATTGATTGACCATCTAACATAAGACTAGTAGTGCGAGTGACAAGACCTACTTGCACTTATGGATCTGTACCAATCGGTACATCAGTTACTTGAGTGAGATAAATGTACTATCATTGGGTTCCCAGCTGCGGATTGGTACCTCTTTACGAACAAATAGACCCAACAGACCTTGGTCTTCACTTGGCCCCATGAAATATGAAATTCTAAAAGGTTGTTTCACTGTTTTTCTGTATGCAGTATGACAATTTACAACAACTTTGTAGTAATCCACTAGCAAGGGCAGCTGTCCTGGCGGACATGGATGCTATTGGAAGGGATGCTCAGGTAAATCATCATTATGAGATGTGTTATTCTCGGGGACCATCAAATGCCTGATTTTAGGAGAATTTCTTAAAAGAAGCAAAAGTTACTGATTGTTGTTGTCCTTATTTTTGGCGTGCAGTTAAGAGGTTTCGAATATGTGAAAGCTGTTACGTTAGTCCCAGAGCCTTTCACACTAGAAAATGGGCTAATTACTCCAACAATGAAGGTTAGTTTCTAATCTATGTTCCTGCCCTCAGAAAAAAATAAGAACCAACGTGTAGTATTAACTGCCATTTTTTATGCAGCTCAAGAGGCCGCAGGCAAAGCAATATTTTGCAAAAGCAATTTCAGATATGTATGCCGAGCTTTCTGCCTCTGAATCGTTACCCCAAAAGGTATTGTGAAGCTGGGAATGAAGCCCAACCTAGTGGCAGAGCACTATTTCAGTTTTACAAAATGCACAACCTGATTTGGATCTGTGTAAGAAAGAGCATGGTGGATGAAAGGGACAAAAGGTCTCTTCTCTATTTGAGCAGACAATGCAAAGCCTCCTTTTCTCTCTACTCAACAGAGATACTGGAGTCGGAATCCAATTATTTAACTGGATTGAATAATTCCCCTCAAATAATATCTTTCATGAAGACCTTAATAAATGCGATTCTCTTTGAATACAGAAGCTGTTATTTATTGAATGTTTCGACTGTGACCTACACTCTTTCTATTTTAAAGTAGAGATATGGCAAAAAGGCCATGCTTGATATCCTTTGTGGCGTGCACGCACTCACTGAAAAGGAACCGTTTTGCAGCTGATTTTGAAGATCAAACTTCAGGTCTTCTTTGTCTCTTAGGTGGGATAATAAAGGATATAGGTTCAGATCATCTCAAAAAGTAATATCTATAATTCTTATTAATTTATTACTATTAAAATAAATTTATTACAACTACTACTTTTATTATAATAATAATAATAATAATAGCTCTTATTAATTTATTACTATTATTATTATTATTTTATTACTTGGTCTGTTTCGACATGAACTAAGAAGTTCGATAAAAAAAAAAAAAAAAAAGAAGAACTAAGAAGTAGCCGTAGGAGATCACTTAGTGACACGCCCGGTAAAGAGTTTTTTACCCCGTAATTTCAGGCAGAAACGCTCTTATATTGCTATACTGGTCCATAAATTCTAACCCTTGATTTTACTATATCTCCCGATAAGATGTATCTGCATTTTGATTATTTGAACAAGCTAAAAAACGCGAAAAATTCAACTGGCGAACTTCATCCCAACCGTTCATTTTTCACGCCACCGGTATGGGAAACTCGGTACGTACGGTCGGATGAAATCTCCAAGCCGAACATGAAATTAAGCTGGAAAAATTTCCATCCCGCCTTAATTCGAAAAGTCGCTCGTTTCAAATTACAGTTAGTTTCACTATACTCTGCTTCTACTTCAGCGCGCTCTGTCTGAGACTGTCGCTCCCCTGTCGGGAATATGGAAGCAGATCCAAAGTCTTCCGACGAAAGCATGGCCGCCGAAGCTCTTCTCAGTCTCAGCTGCTTCAGGTGAATTAAAGTTTAATTTCTTTTCTAACCTCGACTACTTCTCGTCGCCATAAGTCGATTAATGTATATGAGCTCCTATTTAGATGCATGCTCGCCCTTTAATTAATATTTCTCTGGATTCCGCGCCGCAGCTCGGCGAAAGGTGAAGCGTCTCTGCGTTTCTCTGATTTCAGTTCTCCTGCATCGTCTTCCTCCGTTGTCACCGTGGACAGTCCCGACGATGGCACAATTCGACGAGATCCGCTGACGCTGCTCGCTATGGCAGCTTACTATGTTCAGAAATATGCCAAGGTATATATTCACCTCAGCTCATGCATACGAGGTAGATTACACATTGATATTCCGAGGACGTCGTGCTATTGAGGTGGACTCGGCTTGACAATTTGAAGATCTCAGCCGGAGATCTGAGCTTCCTCAAGGCTCGTCCAGTGTATATATATACTTCAGCTCTTTCATAGACATTCTAAGGGATAGTCGGAAGATATGATCTCGCCTAATTAAACTGTATATGCTCTAGGAGAGTGTTGTTTTCTCGTAGTTTCATGGTTTGATATACGTTTTGGTAAATTTCTCTTTCATGTCGCAGTTTCGAAATATTTCTCTTAACTTCGTCATCCGGAACGCCAAATTCGTCTGAATCCTATCCTTCTGAGCTCATCCTTCCAAATTCAACTAATTTTTTTTGAATTTCGACTTAATTTTTTAACTTGATTTGGGAGTAGTTTCAATCTGAGTCTGCTCCCTGTAAATTTGTAATCATATGCGTCATTCGAACCGTCAGGTTTTCGTGATACCACTGACAATCGGTACTAGTACTCGTTTAAATGATCTTGTATAACCTGCAGAGGTTCTATCAAGATCGTTTTGCTTCAAGTTTCAATTGTCATTTGTCCGTGAAATTTAGTTTATATGTGTATCCTTTTTAAAAAAACAGATGATAAATTGCTTCTGCAACCAGTAAAACGCATAGTATTAATCAACTCATCGTAGTCTCTTGATCGGCTTCGCATGTCCATACTGTTAATTGTTAAGAGAACAACTATAGAACTTTGCGTCCACTTGTACAAATACATGCAAGTACGTTCCGATTTCTGGCGGCTTTTCAAAACTGACAATAATTTGGAGCTCCAAGACTAGTAGAGTACTGTTTTGTCTGGTCAGATTATTCATTTGATTGAATTGTTTCAATTTTTCTTGTTTTCTTTCAAATTCCACTCAGGCTAAGAAAGGAAGACGTTCCAGAACCTATAAGATCTCCGCGAACCCTGGCACATTATCAGAAGGTGAAGAGGTATCGGCACAATCAACGGCCTCAACCGCGGTACGATCGAGGTCGTTGAATCACCATAAGGTTATTGTCAAGAGTGGATGGACATGGAAGAGACTAATGTTTGATGGATCAAGAAGAAAGATCACTGGCGCGTCCCTGCAGCGCCGAGCCTATGCCATTTTACAGCTTCTTTCAAGTGGCCGTGCTTCAGAGACTAGGATACGTCGGGAGCTCGGTGATAGCCCCGATACCAGCAAGGCGCTGCGCATGTAAGTCACTCTGGCCTCTTCTCTCTCTCTCACTCAATTTCCCACTTTTTATTAAAAGGTTGAAATGTACAACTGTGGCCTCTGGTTCGGTGTCCAGTTTCCGACTTTGATTTGTTACTAGGTTTCATTAATTAAATACTTAGCTAGGAAGTTAGATATTTAGAATTCTCAATAGTCACGAGATATCTACTATATCTGTCACAAAAAAGACGAAGAAAGTTGACCATCTGCTTTAGCCGAGACTATCGATCTGAAAAACCAGTATAGTATCCACATCAGATAGGTCCGTAGTACAGTGGGCTGTCGACCTGAAAACTTAATAGCTAATATATATGGTCCATTATCGTTCACCGCCTTCAGTATGTCTATCATCCTCGAATCTGATTGTGCGGTAATCTCATGAAGAAATGTCTCGATTATATGCTCTTTACTAAAGTTATAATTTATCTTTCCGCAGGCTGCTAAAGTTGGACGAAGTGAAGCGGTCAGGTTCAGGCGGGCGTCGGGATCCTTTTCTATATGAGGTAACACGGTCTCATTTCCCACCACGGAGCTGACTACCTTGTTTCTATTCACATACAATCAATATTTACGCTGTCACACGAGGCTTCCATATTAGTACTTCGGAGCCACATAGAAACTAATATTTACCAAAAAAAATAGATGGGATTAGCTAGATTAATAGCGTAAATAGTCTTGAGCATATAGTTATTCTGGCTAGAAGCATGTCTTTTAACATATTACTAGAGTTACCAAGACGCTAATCTACTAATCTCATTTTGCGAACTTGGATAAATTTCTTTTTCACTCATGTACTTATGTGTGATTATGTAACTGACACAAAGTGGGAAACTCATTCAATTGAACCTAACGCGATTAGTTCACTTCCGTACCATATTTTAATTTTGGCCCATTTAGTTTGTACGTCTTGACTTGCTGCCAGGACGTCATCCGTCCTTAAGTAGAGAAAAGTGAATTTGAATGGCACTTAAGTTGAGTGAAGCACTTTTCGTTTCATAAAAGTTCTTCTCTATTAGATCCTCAGTTTCAATCAATATCCTCGACGCTAAAATCCATGCAAAAGCAGATTCGTAGCATTAAACAATAGTATAATTAGTACTTGCTGACTCTAACAGGTTCTGTTTTTTTTCTTTTTTTTTCTTTTGACAGGTCACCGGAGCAAGAAGCGATGTGGACTCTACCTGACCGATGTTCGTGATTTTCAGTTCATTCGCTGACTAAGAGACCTCAAAGTTACCCCGTCTCAATCCTCGAGATTTAATTTCCTTTAATTTCCGTAAAATGCGTTGTATATAAAACAAGGGAAAAGAAAAGTACCTTCATAGCATAGTAACCTCTTGTCCCAGCACAAAATGAAGAAAAGTCATATATCATTTTCTCTGTTGACTGTAACAGCTTTTAATTAGAACGATAATTTCTTCTTCACAACGAGCACCGGAGATGTCTCGCTTGGGCTGCGCAGAAGTACTTAAAACTTTCGTCATTTGAGCGAGCTTCCCCTACCACCAGCGGCCCCGGAGCGAAGACGGACGGTGCGAGCTCGTCTCACTCAGACAACTCGTCACACGTGTGGTGGATTCAGCACTTTCGCATCTCCTTCCCGGATCACGATAAGATAGTTTTGCTCCCTGTCCGCTTCGCCCAATCAATGAGGCTTTTTGTCTTCTTCTCGGGAGTCATTCAGTATTTTACGTACTCCTGGCCCCTTCTGCTCCCTCCTCCGCGGCTCTCCAGCCCCAGCCCCCCCTTTGTCTGTTTAACATCTTGTCTTAAATAAAAATCTTTAATGCAGGCATATCCAACGAGCCGTCTCGATCTGGATCCAGACCCGAACGGGAGATCTCCGGCCACGAGGCAATTTTTTCCTTCCGGATACTTAAGCTGAGACTCGCACACATGCAGACACTGAATACCAAGGTACTCACTCTCACGGTTGAAACCATGGGCGATGCAGTATTTCGTGCCATCTGCTAAAACCGCCCGAATCAGGTAACTGTTGATCTTCAATACTAGAGAACTTTTTTTTTTTAATCTAATCGTACTAGAGACCTCACGATCATGAAGCTCCCTAATATGCTTAAGAGTAATACCAGAAAATAATACTAGAAAAATAATAGGGCTGATCATGTGATGACCTACTATACAAGATCAGGTCCTAGAACCTCAGCCATGCATGATTATGTGAGCAAGCTCATATATATGCCCCTCCAATTTTAATGTATAAAATTGGGGATTTGTTTAAGGTATATTATATAAAGAACCAGATCATGTCCTTACGCTATAAAAAAATGATGTCAGGAGAATCAAGTAGTATACTAGTTTTTTATCGGTGAACAGTGATTTTTGTTGTGAGAATCCGATGATGTCTTTCGGAGATAATTAGTATATGATGATCAATTTGAGTATTAGTTTCAGCAGGGAGTAATTAATTAAAAACTTTATATATAAAAAAAATGTTTTAGATTAGATCAGAATTGCCATTTTTTTATATAAAAAAAAATCTCCTTTAATTTTCTATAGTCAGATGTACTTTTCTAGAGATGGCGAAATTAACTAGATCCTAAGATAGCAGTCATGTAATCAATTATAACTTAGAGACGCGACAGAGCGCGAGTACAACGAACATGGTATTCATGGGTATGACAGACGGGACCATTTGATCACCCTTAATAAGTGATAACATTTAAGCTTAGAAAGAGTACCACTGTACACTTGAACCATAACTAGAAGGACAAATTTACCAGAAATAAAGACAAGTCATGGGGTATTGGGTAATGGCAAATCCGGTGGTGGCGGTGGACCACACAACTGGGATGTCCATGGAGATCGAGGAGTTTGGTGACAAATGAACTTTCTCCAATACGCCCTATACGCCTATTCAATGAATGTAGGTAAGGAGGTGGTCAAAGAGGCCAGGGCCGGAGAAGAGACCTTCTTCTAGAAAGAGAAAGAGAGGGGTTGGCGCGAGCGCTTGTCCTTCGCTAGAAACAATGTAGGGCCAGCTGTTTTTCTTCTGTTAATATTACGTGTATGGATTCAGGGCCCTTAGGGGGTGATAGAATTGTAGCTTCCTCCCTCTTTCCTTTCTAGTTTCTCCTCCTGTTATTTAATTCCGTTAAAAGAGAGCAGAAAATCACGGGCGGATGCAAGGAACTCAAATAATAATAATAATAAAAAGTTGATTATATGTATTTCTTACCTGTTAACCAGTTTCATATGGGAATTACTTGACCTAACTTGCCGTCCCTGTTGCCCCTCCTAATTATTTCATGTACCTTAACTTTTTCAAACACGATTAAAACCTTCGTATATCACTAAAAGACAATATATAGAGAAAAAGAGAGATCAGGCAGGGGACAGAGATATCAGGGACGGAATTGAGAATCTCAGATGAGATCGGTGACGTGTAAGTGTCTAGTCGTGCAGGCTACGAGACCGAGTAAAACACGTGGCGGCCGTAACTGATCTGGCAAATTGCAGACCACGGTCAAATCAAGGAGTGGAGCCGCGGACTTGGTACGTACACTATACACTCCTACTCGCAACTCACCACCCGGTGCCACATTACTCGTTTCTCACTCGTGACTGTGAGTGAACTCTCACTCACGTACTGTACTCGGAATCTTCACTCACCTACTATACTCAATAACAGTACTCAGTTACTGTACTCACTGTTCACACTGTACTACTCACTGTACTCACTGTCCCTGTCTGTCGCTCCGTTCGTTGAAGCGCGGATATATAGAGACACGAGGATGAAAGCGAAGGGACTGGAGAAGATGTACTGGATCCAAAGAGAGGAAGAGTGAAGACGCTGCGAGGGAGGGAGGAAGGAAGGAAGTAGGAGAGAGCAACCGGCCGATCGGTCGAGCAAAGAAGAAACGGAAAATATCTACGAAGCGTGATTGACAAGACGGAAAGGAGAGGAGGCTCCTCTTCAGGAGATTTTTAATGCCGCTCATCGATAGAGCGTGATTTTTTTTTTTTTCTTTAACGTCGTACACGTCTCCTGGTGGAAAGAAAGCTTCCTCTTTCCCCTCTCGCGGATTACATTACATTCATTACATGTGGATAGTAGCTGCGGAGCCGGTGTTTGGATTCTCTGCTACTACTACTACTACTACGACTCTCTGAGATTTCGCATCGCATAAGGATTTTTTTTAACAAGCTAGCTATAGAGGAGGAGGAGAATGGAGTTGAGCAAGCTGACGCTTGAGATCTTCTCTAGTCTTGAGAAAAAATGGCTTTTTGATTGTCAAAATGGGAATGCGTGGAAGAAAACTCGGATCCTCAGCATCGACGGCGGCGGATCCGTGGCGGCGGACGTCTTGATCCACCTCGAAGACCGAATCAGAGCCAGGACCGGCGATCCGGCGGCCAGGATCGCCGATTTCTTCGATTTGGTGGCTGGCACCGGCATCGGCGGCATCGTGGCGGCAATGCTGACGGCCGACGACGGCAACGGTCGTCCCCTGTACACCGCTTCGGACGCCGTCAAGTTTCTGAGGGAGAGGCGGTGCAAGATGTTCCGACCTGCCGGCATTTTCCACCGCCGGCGGTTTTCCGGCGGGAACCTCGAAAGCGTTTTGAAGGAGGCGTTGGGCGGCGACGGGAGGTTGACGCTCAGGGACACGTGCAAGCCTTTGCTGGTCCCCTGCTACGACCTGAACAGCGGCGCGCCTTTCGTCTTCTCCCAAGCCGACGCTCTGGAGTCGCCGAGCTACGACTTCGAGCTGTGGAAAGTGTGCCGCGCCACGTCGGCGACGCCGAGCCGGTTCAAGCCCTTCGAGCTGGCGTCGGTGGACGGGAAGACGCGGTGCGTCGCCGTGGACGGGGGACTGGTGATGAACAACCCCTCCGCCGCCGCCGTCACGCACGTCTTGCATAACAAGAGGGACTTCCCCGCCGTCAGCGGCGTCGACGACTTGATGGTGCTCTCTTTGGGGAACGGAGCGTGCGGTGAAGCCGCAGCAGCTCCTCTTTTCCGGTCCCGGGGGAAGACGACGACGGACTGCTCGACGCCGGCGCTGGTCGAAATCGTACTGGACGGCGTCTCCGAGACTGTGGATCAGATGCTCGGAAATGCGTTTTGCTGGAACCGCGCGGATTACTTGCGAATTCAGGTAAATTTTGTTTTTTTGTTTTTTGGGGCCAACTTCACCTTATATCGATCGATCAATCAATTCTCTGTTTTTGTTCTTCACGTGTGAATGATTTTGTAAGGAACGAAATACGCGTATATGCCGAAACGTTTTTTTTTTTAAGAAATGAAGCTCCACAGTTCTTTAGCTCAGCGATGCTTCTTGGAGCGGAAGGCTTTGAAGTGAGAGCAACAAAACTTTATTACGAATTTACTACTTTGAAGACGATAGTTGCTTTCGATCCACTGTAGGAGGGACCGCAGAATATTTTAAACAAACTAGGTTTTGTACAGGGGAAACGAGAAGAGAAGTAGAGAGAGTACTGACGTAAGGGGAAACTAGAAATCGATAAATCCGTTTCTTCTTTTTTCTCTTTGTTGTTTGTTTCATATGAAGATTTGATATTTACAGAAATCATGAAATGACATTGTTGTTTGCTGTGCAGTCAAACGGGATGAGAAGGCGGAGAGAGGAGGAGAGGTGGCTGTTACTGGATCAGGGAGTGGGGGCGAAGGTTCTGAACGAGAAGGGAATGGAGTCTTTGCCATTTGGCGGGAAGCGGTTACTGAAGGAAAGTAACGGGGAGAGAATCGAGAAATTCGTGGAGCGGTTGGTGGCGTCTGGGAAGTCTCTCCCGCCGAGCCCTTCCAAGAAACCAACCACCGCCTCTGTCCAGCCCAATGTCTCTTCTACAGTACTAGTCTCCACAAATGCTCCCCCTCATTTCTAACCTCTCCTCTCTTTCTCGCTTCTGTCTGTTCTTTTAACAAAATTAGGGTCTTAGATCTGATCGCCTAACCGTACTTACTCACCAAACCCCCAGTTCCCTCGGTGTAATCCCCACTGTGCTCCACCTTATTTCCCTTTTTTTTAATGGTACCAACCCAGCTCACTGTAGTTTCAGTATGGGTAACAGGTGTAATAATAATGTCTACCTCCTGCATTTGTATTATTATCACTGCCGATCTATGACCCTGGCGTCTTGTGTGTTACGTACGATTGCGACTGCCTGATAGAATTTTAAAGGGCTAATTGACAACATCTCAAATCTCACGGATCTTTGAATCGATATATGTCGTCAATTAAAGTTTCTGCCTGCGTTTAAGATACCGCGTACGCAGCTACTGGCAGCGACAGGGAATGAATGGTACACTCTATTTATCTTTAAATGAACTTCCAGCGGCTTTGCTGAGAGCCTGAGAAGAACAAGGACTCGAAGAAGAAGACCATTCGGCACAGTTGCAACTTCGGGAGCCCGGATTTGCTGGGGTCAGGAAAAGGTTTCGATTTGATGATCACTTCTCCAAAAATGGGTCCTGTGTAATTGCCCCTACAGAGTCGATGTGGTCCAAAGATCTCCCAAAGAGTGTGTAGATCGAGTCTCCGAACATTCACTGAGCGGCGGTACCCAGGTAGGTACTACTACTTACTCTCTATACCTAGTCTAGGGAATAGACTTTGGGAAGGCTGGCATGGGATTATAAATTATTCACGCGGATTGGGGAAAAGTTAAAAAAAAAAAGAAGAAAAACTGTTGAGAGTAAAAAAAAGTGCTAGAGAGTAGAGCAGACAGTAGACAGTCAACCTGCGTTATTTCCTTTTCTCGATAACGCAAAATTCGTCTTGTTCCTTTTATCTTGTGCGTGTGTGTAACTGTAACACTGAAAATAATAAATATACGGAAGGCTCGGCAGGAGACTCATCAGAGTAAGGACTGGAAACAGAACACGGAGAAAGAACAAAAAAAAAAAACGAGATAGAGAGGCAGCAAGAACCAACATGAGAGCCAGAAAATGGTCTTTAATACTGATGGGAAAGTGAGACACGTTTGTAAGATATTCGGAGACGGACGACCCTGGTTCGAAAGATGCCAGTAAGATATAATAAAAGCAGATTAGATCCGTGAGATCAGCAGCAGCAGAGGTTTTAGGATACGGGAAGGAAGGAGGAGCGAAGGAGAAAAGAAATAAGACGACGAAGCAGGACTTAATTCACTCGGCCTCGTGACAGAGAATCCAGGAAGGTGGCGAGTGTGTGTGTTCACTCCTTTTACATGGGGAAGAGGAGCAAGAGTGCATGAGGCACACGTGTGGATAGCTGTCGCTAGCTGCTACGCTCGAGAAAGGGAAGGAAGGGAGGTTGCACGTGATTGGGATTTGGCCACTCCCAAAGATAGCAGTTGGCACCAAACACAAAACACCCTCGGATTCCTGACCCACCCCTCAGACTCTCTTCCATGCGTTTTTAAGGATTCCCAATTGACTCACATGTCCACAAATCTAGGTTGCATCGAGACCCACTTTTTTTTTTTATAAATAAAAAAGAGATTGGGGTTTGACTTATATTTTATGGCAGCAAAATAGATTAGTATGGTTTATTAATGTATTACTAATTTAATTTATGTATAATCAAGAAAAATATCCCAGATTAATGGACCGGCCTGATAACTAGTTCTTTTTTTCTAGAAACGGGTAAGATGGTAAAAAAAAATGTCAATTAAATGTCACCCGTTATCTCACGACAATGTATGGGTTTGAAGGTAGTCAAACTTGGTCAGTGGAGCAGGCTCATATACTTCTCTTTGTAATTTGATCTCGTGTTTATTAGTCAGAGAAGAGAAAATTACTGAGTCATTTTGAGATAGGTTTTGCACTCAACTTCTTATATTTGCACTTTTACACCATTTGATTAATTAGAAATCAGACTTATTAACTAAGTTTTTTATGAGGTCCAACTTCACACTTACATCATTTTGTGAGGCATCATGTTAGGTTACTTAGTTGGGGATGAGGCATAATAATTTAGTAATTTTGGGATAGACATTAGAACCAACTTTGGTATCTTCTGCTCAGTCTTATTGTCTTATAGCCTCTTCACAAAGACAAAAACAAATAGGATACCAAACCTAAACCCGTGTAAGAAAGTATTCACCTAGTTCTCCATTACACGGTTGAGAGATCAAAGAGGGTCAAACGCTATGCTTCTATGGTTATTTCTTTAACACCCCATGACAATCTTCATTTAAAGTTCCCGCGCATCTATACTCTGAATCTCTGACTCACTCTCGCTCTGCGCACAGTGCCTGCATTTATGACCTGCTTTCCAGCCCTTCTTTCAACACAAAATCGTCAATCCGCACGTTCCATCGAATATTTGGTTTGGTTCCTTTTATTTCCTTTATGGAATAGTACACCAAAACAGATTTATTTCTTCAGAGGAATCCGCTTTCTCTCGTGATTTCATCACTCTAGGGAGCTGATTTCTCTGATTTAACTGCATGGCTAGAGCTTCAGTTTCTTGGACTTGTCGTGATTCTATAACTCCTGGGATCTTCAGATGCTCTGGATTTCTGCCATTGGCTTTTACAGGGAGAGAAGTAAACGAGTCCGTGTACGATGAATGAGGTAGGTCTGCTACTTGGAAGAGCCGAATCATATGACATATTAAAAGGATAACGAGAACCATAGATTTCGATATGAATTGTGATCGATTTTTTAAGGCTTCTCAGAGCATTCACAGTTTCCCGAAGAAGAGGGGTACGAGGAACAAGAGAGTCTAAGTATAGTGTTTGCTCATCAGTGTGAACAGCCACAGCTTGCATGGTCTGAGGAAGAGGAAGAACGCTTGTAGCTTCGTTCCCATTCATCTGCTGGCACAGCCTCCGCATGGGGCACGTGGCGAGGATTCTTCTCTCTTTTGTCACCCCGTATCTGTTTCAAAGCGTGCTTAAGGGCAGGCATCAGAGCTTCCATGCATTCTGCAACAGCATTTGGGTTTCCGGGCATGTTGATGATCTGTGTCAGCGACATATAGATGTAAAACGGGCTAAACACAATCTCAATGAAACTATACTCCCCAGGAAAACGCTCAAATGAAAGTGCTTAATGAGAATGTAAGATCAATCTCAAATGAAAATGCTCAAACGAAAGATATGTGCAACATAGTTGAGATATTTTTTTTGGTTTATACCCTTGAAGTGCAGTCCATTTTACAGGCCTGTTGTTTGTATGCCTAAGCCTTGACGGAGAGAAGAGAATTATGTATTAAAAGCCCAATATTATGTGAAATGGTTATTATGTGAAATGGGCAATTGACATTAGCATTCTACTGCCAAATCTACTGCCAATTATATGCTTTTCATTCCTGCCTACGTAAAAAAAAAATCCTCAATTCCTTACCAAAGTTGATCCTCTTATTCCAGCCGCTGCACGAGAGAGCATGGCAAATGGAGTTACCTATACACCAAATGAGATTACTTATGAGAAGATAAAAGAGTTCTCGGCATCAAGAAGATCTTTTTGCTTCAAAGGAGTATGGGACCTGACGTAACCACAAGGTAAAGCAAAGCAGACTGTAAATACCTTGAGACTCTCTTGCATCATTACATACAATAAACCAGGAGCTTCTTTTTCTATCATCTGTTTTGTTGCCTCAGGGGTTACATCTCTGGGAGAGAAGCCAGTACCACCTAGATCAACAAATAGGACAAGAAAAGAAAAGGAACTTGATGAAAAAAGGAGCTATCAATCAGATATCAAACCTGAAATAATTGGAATAGCAGAAAATTGCAGAGGAATCATACTTACCTAATGTTAAGATGAGGTCAACTTTATCAATATCACTCCATGTTCGTATAACTTCTTGAATTTTTCCCACTTCATCTGGGACAACTGCCGTTGCGAACACCCTTGCACCTCCAAGCTTTTCCGAACATGAATTAATGACACGTACAGCTCTTGGGCCACTGAAGGAGTTTTAAACCTTGTCAATCAACTGATGTTTCATAAAATGTTAAACACTGACCATGACAGGATGAATAACATTTAAACAATCAGAAACCTCTTTAATGCTTGTAAGCTCATACTTAAAAACACCAAAACAATATGGTCGACTCATACTAAAAAAAATACACTGGACTTTCACAGTGGCAGATGCGCCAAAATTAGCTACACAAAACAAGACCAAAAATTTTGACAGAAATTTAACAAATAAATTGACACAAATGTCAATCAGTAAGCGAGGGACTACAAAATTGACCACCAAAATAATCATAAAGGAAAACGCTACATTATAGCAAATTCAATATGGAGTTACTCTCATTGAATGACACTAAAGAATGAGGTAATTGAAAAACTACTGTAACCCCTGGTTACATGTGTATGAAAGGCTCTGTTGATGCAGATCAGAAAGGTTCTCCTGAGAAAATCTATGGGTAGCTACTTAACGCTAGTCAAAGGGAGCCTAATTACTTGGTACAATAAAATACAAAAGGTGGTGGTTATATGAAATGCTGAGATAGAATATAGAACCAAGACTAAGGCGGTCTAGAAAATAGTGTGGTTCAAATTTTCAACAAAAATAAAATTTTAAGAATTACATTTTCCACTGGTATGTCCTATCACAGGTTTGTGATAACCGAGTGAATAACCCTATCCACAACAAATGAACTAAGAACATTTAGTATATTTTCACTTCTTTTCTGACAAGGTTCTTATTTTTTACAGGAAGGCAAATTTTATTAGTGCAACAGCAAAATTCTAAAGGAATACAAATTGCAACCACATTTATACTCGAGATGTTATTCGCTGAAGCAACTAGCAAATGTTCTCACCAGAGAATGGCAATCTAGAAAAAGTGTTCTCAATTTGTGACAAGCTGAATGTTTCTGATTTATAAGCCCCAATCTCAAGAGGAGTCCTTAACTGCTTATGTAGAGTCCTAGCTAAATGATGACTTTAGTAAGACAGGCTGGCATAGTTGAGAGACGCTACAATTCTACTTATAGTATGATCCCTTTATGTATGAAGATATGAATAAGCAGTGTTACATCAACAGTTGATAAGCCTCTCCTCTAAAATCTCTCCTTCATTTCTCTTCTCTCAATGTTCTGCCTCTTTGAGTCTATTTTGAGCAATGATTTCTGGAATTCAACAACAATGATAACAAGAAAGCATGACAAAAAAAAAAAATTATCAAGGAATTCTTTCTGAAGCTATCACCAATATTTACTGAAAAAAACATGATAGGAAAAGATTATAAGCTTCAATTTATCAACTCACATGCAATCTATCTAGGAGCAACTTCAATTGTGCAATGGGTTGGGAAATTTCTTAGCAAAGGCAAGATGCGTTCACAACAGGTAATAGAAAAACAGCAATATTGACTCTAGTCTTACATACCCTCTTTGCAACAAAGACCCCAAAAGTATGTTGATGCACGTGTTTTACAGATTGCAGTGCAGGAATGCTAACAAGGTTACCAGACTAAAAGAGACAAAATTGAGATGACATGGAAAGATGAAGGATACCTTTGATCGGGCCCAGCTCCTGATGCAACAGTATCACTTACAGTAAGAATAGCCACGTTGAACTTTGATTCTTGAATCTCGGTGATAGGTTTCATGTCTGTCATACTCGTTCCAATATTTGGTTTTGAATTCACATTTAAAATACCCAAGTCCTCTTCCTTTTTATTCACAGGAAAGCCACTTATTTCTGAAAGGACAATAGCCTGCAAAGATGTGCCAGGTGAAAGAACTTCACCTGTTGCTGGCAACTCCAACAAAGCATTTGCTGACTTCATGCTAAGTAGTCGACTGCTCATTTGATAACCGGTGCTCTCAGCAACAAAACTGTAGTCCAGAATAACGTTAGAGAAAGACTGTAAATAACCATGTTGCATTTAACTGGTTTTAGAAAACAATTGAGCATTTCCTTTTTTAGCTGCCATAGAGTCTCACATGCAATTTCTGCCTCAGGGGTAAATACATAATATAATTATGTGAAAAGAACAAGAATTTAACCTTGCAATGAACTGACTATGACAAAAGTCTGAACCATTACAAACAATAAATCTTTCCTAAAAGACATATAGCCTTTCATGTTGGAAGTGGAAAGAGACTGTAAGCTGGTAATTGGATGGGCAACAAAAGATAACTCTGCCCCTTGGTCCATAAAATGTATTTTTGATGAGGTGGCAGATCTAACAAGGGAATGGAGAATTGTCTGCTTAAATGTGCTCCACTCAGCTAATTCAATTGCAGACAAGTTAGCAAAATTAGGAATCACAAGAACAACATTCACAGCATCTCATTGCATAACTGATCTTGTGTGATAGAATAGTTGCGCATTGCATCCAAAAGAGGCCTTGGCCTTGTACTTAATGTTTGTATCACTAGGATTGTAACATTATTGTATCACTAGTTCTACCAATGATAAAAGTTTCACCATTTAAAAAATATATATATATATATATATATATATATATATATATATAGCCATGCATAACTGCAGATACTTTCGAGCCTTCACACTCCCTGGAAGAACCTTCAGTGGCAAATGGAAGCCATGAGCAATTACGAAGATGAATATTACTCTAGAAGGCGAAAGACAGTTGGAGAAAGAAAAGAAAAAAGAAGAAAAGAAACTCCATTTACCCAGGATTTCCTGAACCATCATCAACTTCCCATCTTATAATGGCCCGATGAAATTTGAGTCGAACTGCATCTGTTTTTATAGATTGTGCAATGCGAACATTCACCCTGTAGGAACAATAGGTTGAGGGCACTTTATAGAAGAACACAACATATGAAGGGGAAAACTGAAGATTACTTTTTATTTTTTTATCTGTAAAGGGCATAGATGAAGACTGAGGTTATTTGGTAATTTAACACATGAGACTGTAGACTAGTGATTTCACGTATTAGAGTGGCCTGTAAGTTATAGATTTTGTTCTGGTCAAATAGGTTTTTTATCTTATGAGCATAATCATGTTATTAGGTTTATGGGGGTTCATTGTCATGTACATGTTAACGGGTTCTTTAGTCGTTCTATTTTTTTTCTTTACTTGAGCTGATTAGTTAAGAGATCAAATGTCATATTCTGACCTCTAATGAGATTGCGAGCTGCCCACTGCAGCTGCATTCTCAGGTCTTTCTCAGATTTTTTGGGTGTGAGCAATCAAACATTTTTCCAGAAATTTCTCTTAATAGGAAGTGAAGGTTGGGCCGATTTTTAGTGCTAGCCCTCCATTCAAACACTCAATCAAGATGGTCGAAGGGGCTTGATCGGCAGCTGGAGCTTTTGGGGCCATCTCTATAGCCTCTGGTTAGCGAATGAAGACCAAAAACTAGCACCTCCAGTCATGCATGGTCCTTTGATTTTGGAAGGATAGGCTTCAATCTCTTCAACACTTTGGAGAGGCTTTCCAAGAGCCAGCATCCCAACCCATTCTTGAAGTTATTTGCTCACTCCACCGTACCAACAGTAGTTTGTCCTCTCTTCTCCATTATTCGGCAGACCAAAGATCTTGTTCTCCAGGTAGGTACCAACCTGAAACTTTTCTCTACATAGAACTTTCATTTTCCTGGGGAGAGTTCGGACTTGGGTTTTCCTCACTCCTTCCACCATTTCTTCCATTTCTTCCATTTCTTCCGTGTAGATTCTAATGTAATATCTTTTTATTTGGACTTTGTTCTGGTTCTGCTCTCATCTCTCCAGTCATCTTGAAGCACTCAATAAAAAAAACATTACTTATCAATAAAAATATAAAACCATTATAAAAATCATAAATAAAATATTTGTTGCCAAATCTTTTCTCAAAGTTTGCCCCCCTCTCCACAACTTCCTTTCTCCATTGCTGCAACAAGCATTGGACATGTAGAAAGCTATTGCTTAGGTGATATATCAATCTACAGATTAGTTATTACTGAACAAAAAATTAAAGCATAATAGCAAAGTCAGCAGCTTTATGCAACCTTTGAAGGTGAGGATTTCTCCAACCGGAAAGCAAACGAATTGCTGGGACAGCAAATAGATAATAACATACTAAGGCGCTCACAGGATTTCCCGGCAAACCAAAAGCAAGGATTTTTTTGTCCTCCTCAGCTGATTTAATATTGATTTCTGCAAATGTTAGAGGCTTTCCAGGCTTCATGTTTACCTTGCAACAGATCAAGAGGTTGTCTCAAAACGTACTCAGCCAACACTCCACAAGATCGGGAATGAAAGAACAGACTGAACCATGAATTAGAAGGAAAATTTGAAACTTCATTCACCACAGTCACAAAATGCTAATCTATACATTTTTTTAATTCAGAGATATGAGGAATTGTAGACTGAAATAACGGGAAGAAAAACAGGATTTGTATAAGATCTAGAAACAAGTAATCTACCTTGCTAAAATGAAGAGCCCCTCTCCTTGCCAATAGGGGTTTGACATAGTCCCTATCCCCCATTGAGACACCACCAGAACTTAGAATTATATCAGCTCCTGAAGAAACAGAAGCATCTAAAATCCTTTCAAGATCTTCTGAGCTATCAGAAGCAACACCAAGATCAATTGTTTCACATTTTTGTTGCAAAACCGCTGCCAATAACATAGGTCGGTTGGAATCCCTGATCTGGGAAACGACAAATATTTTGTGGTAGCATAATGATGATGTAATAAACGAATGAATTATGACATGGATGAAGAAGATACAGAACTTCGAATTTCAAATTCTTAACAGTAATAACCTGTTAGAGAGAAGGATAATCTTGCCATCTTGCCACAAGACTTATGCATTGTGTACTGATTTTATGACATCTACATAGATCTCATACGTAGGAGTTGAATGATAAATTTTTACCTTTTTCAGCCATGTTTTAAGTTTGTTTCCAATTAACCTTTTTATAATGCATATAACTAAACTGATGTGACTAGAGTCTAATGATGAGAGCTCCAGGGTCAACAGGCACCCTGAAAACACAGCACAATCTGTCCATGTTTCTGTGCCATTTCTCTCGTTTCTCCTGTTTCTCCTCTCCTTTCTCCCTAAACCCCCATCATTGTACATGGAACAGGGCAGGAAGTCAAGTCTTGAAGGTCTCAATAGTGTTTTCTGGTGTTTTTAGAAGTCTACTAACTCCCTTGAGGTTCATACTTTCTTCAGGTGCTGATTAAATCCAAATGAAGCCCTTTTTTTCTCTCTTTTACTGTTATTAGCTTGGCTAGGGGGCATCTACTGATCTCTAAAGACATAAACAATTACTGCCTCATTGAGGTTCCCACTCACTTTTTTTTTTTTTTTGGCAAAACGTTTTCCATCCTCTTTAAGTATTTTAGAACCAAGCATCGTCTCCTGGCAAAATGCCAAATGGCCCATTGATAAGACAAAATGACTGTCTGAAGATAACTTAAAAAGAGAGGCCAACAATAGAACATCTTTTTAGAAAAGTATTTATGGGATAGAATAGAAGTATGTCCCCTGCAAGATAATAAGGACAGTTAAAAGTTGTTTGTAGTACTTGTCCACGGCTAAGAGATTTAGCTGTTGGTTCAACAAGCTCATCACCAGTAGAAAACACTGCAACTTTGGGCCTTGGATACACCTACATGCAAAAGACCTTGTAAACAAGGTATCAATGTCAATGTTTTGGAGATAGAGCCTCGACCTGAGAACAAGTAGTACCTTCACCAAGGTAACACCCACAGTTGCAAGTAAGCCAATTTCAGATGGCCCAACATGATCACCAACCTTTAATATTGTAGAACCTCTTTCAATATCGTGCCCCTGTTCAGTATGACAAATAACTGTTCTAATATTCTGATACACAATGAATTGTGAGTAATAGAGGGATGAGGAAGAGACAGGAACTAAAGTTTTAGTAAGCAACTCATCCTCTTCACTTCTTTTAATATTGATGACTATTAAGTGGAATCCAAGTATTTGCAATTGATCAGCTTGTGGCAAAATATGCCCTCTAGAAAACATGAACAGCTCTTTCAAGTATCACTAGAATAGTTTTATATTTTAGTGCAATATAAACTGCAGCTGCGGGGAGAAGATTCATGGACGAAACAAAAATAGAATTGATAGACTAGGCCAGAATATAAAGTACCCATGCTTACCTTCTCAATTCAAAGGGAATCCCTTAATTTCAAGTTCTACAACTTGAAATTTCAAGTATTGTCTTGTAACTCTCAATAGTCAGCATAAATGAAAAATACACCAAAAAATTATATTTGTCAAAAGAAAAAGAAGAACAATGGTGCTCCATCCAAAAGGGAAAAATCTGTATAATTGTTCAAAACATGTAAGACGATTAGCATGCAAACCTTTCTTCTTCTTTTATTCCCCTTAAGATAGAATTTGAAAGGAAGATAGTTTTTGGAAGTTGAATATTATCATCCAACTGGTAATAGTAAAGATACGATGACAAGGTGAATATTTTTTGGGAACTTGCAACAAAAACTCTCTACTCTACCTTTTGCAATATATAGGAGTAACAGCTATGACTGAAGAAATTTACACCAAATTTGACATTTCCTAGTTTTTTATTTCTCATTTCTTAACCATTACTAAATCAAAAAAGCTGATTCCAATCAAACTTATTCAGTTCTACCAAGAAAAAAAGTTGATTTTTTTTAACGAAACTCTAAATAAATTATAAAAAAAAAGTTGATTTAACTGACCACAGGACGAATATCACTGCCTTGAGTAACTTGCACGCATATCTCAACCTTCTTTAGATCATTGGAATGATCTTCTATCTGCTTAGTATTTTCAATTTGCACAACAGCATCAGCACCATCGGGTACTGGACCTGCGAATATGAATGTGCACTTAAACTTAGATACATCGAAGAAATTTTCAATGTAGGTAAAATAACAAAAAGTATTCAAGCAAGTCTTGTTAAGATTAAGAGCAATAGATCAATGACATAAATTATGAATCGCATATGCAGTTACAAGTGAAATCACATGCCTCCAGTTGTAACATAGGCAACAGTTCCTGGTGAAACAACTACCCCCATTCCATCATTTCCAGCTCTTGCTTCAGCAATTACAGGATACACACCGGGTCCATCAGAAGCGACAACAGCATAACCGTCCTGCAAAATAAATTGTAAGACAAGGATGTGCAAGTTTGCAGAGAGTTGCCAGCAAATTAGTATCTTGGATGCCCCTGCTGCACACGGAAATGAATGCACCTTAAATTTGGAAGTCCTGTCGTTGGCTCTAAATTGTACGAAATGAATATCAACATCGTCTATGTCCAAATGACAAGAGCAGCAGCCGTGACTGGTGAAACTGAAATTTGATGTTCGGTCTTTTAACTAAACAAAATTTCGAATTCGGTACTACCATACCAAACACTAATTACCAACTTCTCAATCTCATCGGTCCTTGGTTTTCAGGTGCCGCAGTGGCACCATTAAGCCTCTCTACAACTTTTTTTCCGTAGGCTATCCTCTGATAAACGAACTCGACACTGGAGCTGAATCCATCCAGGTAAAACCAAATAGATATGGATATGTTAAAATATTACCTTAACAGAAGCTCGATAAGGTGGCAAAGGTTCGGCAGCGCGGATGTCCTCGGCCAAAACCATTCCGAGCGCATCGTGCAGAGGAACAGACACAGGCTGCAGACGCCGTGCGACGGAAAGGACAATTTGGAGGGCAGCATCCACCGGGAGCACCGAATTTTCCACCGGACAAGCCATTTTGAGTCAGAGAGCCACACAGTCACGTAGGAAGTAATCAATCGAGACTCCGAGAGACGAATGAGAAGAGAATCGAGCATCAAAATTCAACGCTTGATAACGTTGGTTTACTTTTTCGGGTTATGCGTGTTCGTTCCAGGGAACTCTGCCAACTAGGCTACTACGTGGATACCCATATCACAATGTAAATCTTCGCAGTAAAACATAATAGTACTGATTTATTTTTCCAAAAAGCATATCATGTTATAATATTTTAGAGTGAAAAATTATATCAGTACTGATTTACTTGGAGGCTGCATAATTGGCAGTTAGAGTAAGAGGAAATCCAGGTTTTAGAGTTTATCCATAAAATAGGTAAATAATATTTTATTAAAAAATAGCAAATTTTATACTGACACGTCTACATCAAGATATAAAGTCTTAAAAATAAAAAAACTACAGTACTTATATCACTGCTATTTAGTATCTGCGCACAGTACTCATCCGACGTACCAGCCAATCGAATGGGTACACCATACTGCATGTAGGTGTAATTAGTATTTTTCATGAAATTAATAAGAGCGGTGATAATTGTACTGCCAAATTTTACTATGAGAGTTTACAGCGTGACATGATGTCCTCGTTGACAATCCAAATAAGTGATAAAGTAAGAATTATTTACCTATTCTTTAGGTAAGCCTAAACCCTAGACCTTATCTGAACTACTTACTAGGCTGCTAGTAGGATTGTCACGTTAAGATGTAAAAATTCACAGTACTAAAATCATTTTTCAATTAATAATGCTATAATGTTTTCAACATCTGGCATTTAGTAAAGTTGTACACATATCACCACTCATATTATATAGATGAGTAATGTTATGCGTACCCTCATGAGTGGACATAACATTATTCTTTTATTAGTAATACTACTTGTACTTAGTCCAGAGTACTTATTCATACTAGCCAATCGAAAAACTTTAAAAACTAAAATAATTATTTTTAATTTTATAAAATCTTAAATTCTAAAGGATAAACCCTAGGCAACTGTGTTTTTTATTGGTTGGTACGTGATGCACGTCATCTAGGTATTGTGCATATGTGCAACTAGCATTTTACTTCTTTTATAGATAGAGTAAGAATAATGCTAATTGTACCTTCAAATGATACCCCTCTTACATACAAGCCGACATGGATGCACAACTGGCATCCACAATAGATGCAGATTATTGGTTTTTAGAGTTTAGAATTTTGGAGTTTTAGGGTTTAAAAAAATCTATTCTAAAAAAATGTTGATTAGGATTTTGATGTGGATGACAACAGTGCAATCCTCATCAAGATGTACCTCTAAAGGTATGTAGGTGGGTGCAACTAGCATTACTCATAGAATGATGTTAGCAACACCTTGACTAGGTACCCTATGGTGTACCTCTGATATGGATGCTACAACTGGTTCCCCATCAGAATCCTGGTCAACATATTTCTAAATTTTATTTTAATAATTAAAAAATATTAAACTTTAAACCCTAAAATACTTTCTAAATATCTAAAACCTTTTTTTTATCGTAAATATCTATAACCTTTTTTTTATCGTAAATATCTAAAACCTTTTTTTTATCGTAAATATCTAAAACCTTTTTTTTATCGTAAATATCTAAAACCTTTTTTTTATCGTAAATATCTAAAACCTTAAAACCGTTAAACGTAATAAATTGCACATGACGTGGATGCACAGTTGATACGCCACAATGATACTACAATAGGGCGCCTCGCCCGACGAGGAGCCAAATATCCTAGTGTTGGTGGTCATAACCCACTGCTTAGGTGGGAATTTTCGTGCCACACTAGTAGGCTGAAGGTCTAGTCTCTTAATTCGGCTGGGTCCATAAATCTGGTTTAGTTTCAATCATTGATCCAATTTTTAAACCTCAATTTGTCGATCAACATTTCGATTTTGACCAATCATCACAACTTCAATAAAAATCATTGATTAGCAAAAATGATGTAGACCCTACGTCATCTAATTTCGAATCTTCATGTCTTTATGTGACAACATGTTCTCTAGACAGATCAAAGTGGCTTTAACATTATTAGTAGAGTGGTTAATTCCATGTGGAATTAATACAGTAATACAATTGATTACATCAATTGGTTACTCTATAACATTAATTTGACAAAACTGAGAAACCAAAATGAAGTAGCCCATGAATAATGAAGAAAGAGGAGACAAGATTCCACAACCCCACCATAACATCACCACCAACTCTGCCGTCTTTTTCCATCTAAAAATACAAGTCGCAAAAGCAATTTTCTCTGTGTCCACGAGCGAATGTCGACTTTCCCGTAGCCCATACACAAACATTGCATTATCACTCTCATCTGTCTTAATCGCCGAAACCCCACGCCACGCAATCCCGGCTTCAACCCCGTCGCGGCGGGCCATCCCCTTCTCCACCTCCTTCTCGAATTACGCCACTATTGGCACCAAAAGCAATCGTCGCGACTCGTCAGTGGTGGGAATCTTTGAGGATTTCAGAAAGATAGCACCCAGATTAATAGCATCAACAGTTCTATACACATCTTCTTTTCATCACCTCCACCGGCGCCGGCGCCGGCGTCGTCTCTCCCTTCCTTTCGATGTTGGAGAATGACCCGTGTACCGCGCTTCTGTAGCCGAACGAACGGAGAAGACGGACGGAGGCTCCTATATCGGCGGTCGGCGGCGGAGCCTTGGGGTCGGGACGGCCGCGTCGCGGTCTTCCTTAATGAAATTGAGACGGTCTCGGATGGTGGAGTCGAAGAACCGGCTGCTAGGGTTCTCCGCGTAGCACACGTAGTAGCAGCTCACGCACGCGTGAGGGACTGCCATGCTAATTCGCGTCTGCACCATTAATGCAAGTGTCACGCTAGACATGTTTTACAATAAAATTAAGTGAACGACTTTTAAATCGTAAGAAGCGAATCAGACGACACGTGAATGGATCCGCCGCTGTTGTCTGTGAATCAACCAATCAACGCGCTTCTATTTCAAGGCTCGTGGGAGGAATCTTTCCTCCCACGAGCCTAGTTTAAGGCGGCGGAGTAGTTCGCGACCTGTCTACGTGGATCCCGGCGGCTGTCGCGGGACCCGACGCGTCTGGCTCGCTACTCATCGTCTCCGTGAATTTTCAGAGACGGACGGAGAAAGAAAAACGAAGGGCAGGGTACAGATACTGGGCAGTACTCACAGTGAGGTATCCGAGGAAGAAGGCGAGGAGAGAGACGGTGGCGGTGAAGCTCTTATGCTCGGAAAACGTCCACGCGCCGGCGAAGATGACGCAGGCGGATCCGCTGCTAACTCCGGCGAGGAAGCACAGCGACGTCGTGATGTCGGAGTCGACGATTTGTTCCATTTCGTTTTTCTCGAACAGAGCCCATGTCGTCTGCGATGCCCTCACCAGACCGTGCCCGTACGCCGCCACCTGTGACAGTTCGTCACCCATCAAAATTCTAAGAATTCAGGGATGCGAAACCCAAAAGGGTCTTGTACAGATGAAGGGAAGGGAAAAAGGAATTAGACGGAAATTGGATACAGTACATGGACGAAAGCCCAGCCGTTGCCGTATCTGAAGATACATTCCATGACTCTGAGGCAGCAGTGGGCGCAGGAGAACATGAACTCGTCTTCTCCTTCGATTAAATTCAGGACCCTGGCCACGATTCTCAAGGCTTCGATGGCGGGGATGAAGAGAGACCCCAGGCTGGCGCTGCCCAGATTCCGGGTAAGCGCTCTCTGGAAGCAGATGAAAGTGTCCGATTGCATACCCCGGAGGTAATACAGAGCAACGACGCGGCTCACCGTCAAATTCGCTATATTTCTCATCACTTCCGTCGTCCAAGCCAGACTGAGCACCAGGAGGATTATAATCAATGGGGGGAAGTAGAAATGGAGGGAACCCAGTACGGCTAAAGTCCAGAGAGACATCCACATGAAGCCCACACCCATCATCCAGTAAGTGGGTTCGTTCAAGTCTCCGAATTTGGCGACGGGTTGCAGAGCTATGGTGAGAACTCTGGCCGCGAAACCCAGTCTCTGGGTGACCCAACAGGCGTAGAGGCCGTTCCCGACGGCGAAAGCCAACAGAACGACCCCTAATCCGTCCGTCGCCGGCATGGAAAGGCAGAGGAGGAGAGTTCCGGCGGATAATGAAAGCAGGAAGCTGCTACAGAGAATGAACCGGACCATGAAAGCCGGCCACACCCGCACTGCCTTTTGCCACGCGAAGGCCAGGATTATGCTCAACACGGCTGAACCTTCAATTTGGGGGAGCCAGTATCGCAGCAGCCGTTCCTCTGTTCTTCGGTTCCTGTACTTCAAGAATGCTGCCACCGCCTTGTAAATCAGAAAGGAGACCAAAGCCACAGCAATCGCCAGGTGAAGAAGAAACAGGAAGAGGGAGATCCGGTTGGTAAACTTCGTCGAATTCAGTGAAGCCAACGAGGGTTGCTGCGGTAATTGCAAATGCCCAACAGAATGCCCCAGAAAAGAGCATAACCAAAATTAAATCAGATTCTGCTTCAGACCCAATTTTTTATGCTAAAGAAAAAAGAGAACCCAGAATCGGTTTTGCTTAATCTTACCGGAGTAGTTTGAAGGGGATGAGGGGGGACGACGACCTGAAGCGGAGCTGCTGGACTCGGCGTCTGCAATCTCGACACCGTCACCTCTCTCTGAGACGTTTCGTCTCCTCCTCCTCCTCTTCCTTCCCCTTCTCCCTCGTCCTTCTCCTCCTCCTCCTTCTCCAAGACCACCTCCCTCTTCTCTTCCTCCTCATCCCTCACCACAGCCTCCGCCTCCGCCGTAACGGGCTCCGCAGCTCCCATCGCGAACTGCGCAGCCACAACGTCTCCGGGGTCCGGAAACTGATCCGTTGATCGATAACCAGTCGTTAATGCCGGTTCGCCAAAATTGTGGCCACCATTTTTTACTCGCACGGCATCAGCTTTTTATTCCTTTAACTTATCTGAATTTATACGCACGAGACTGTTCGACATCAATATTTTTCTTCAGATCGAGTCAGCAATGTCGGATCCCTTTCAGCCTCTCCAAATAGACTACGACGGAGGCGGGTCCTACCGTCTCACTTCCCGTTCTGAGTCCTCTGCACAAAACGGAGTTTTAAGTAATTAATCGCCAAACTTACCGTATCCTATATATTTAATTCTTCCAACTGTACAGATTTAATTCATCCTTTGAAGCCTGCGTGCATTATTATCCATACGAATCACACCTCGGTTTGGACGCTCGGGATCTCACTCGCTTGTCTTGAAATATAGGCTTGGGCTGGCGGCTGGCCTCGCTGGAGACAGGAGATTTTAAGCTCAGATTCCTGAGTATAATCAATCCCCGTGATTTAACCAATTTGAACCGCATTGACCCGACTCAAATACCTTTTCCGGGTCAGTGACGGGTCGGGTCTCTATCAGCAGATGCTGGGTTTGATCATTTATGACATTGATTTTAAAGTTATACGATTATTCAATAGAAATGCCAATTTTTATATTAATGCCATTAGTTCATTATATTTGTAACAATGCCTTTTATCTTTATTTTTGTTACAAAAATCAATAAAAGTTAATAACACTAACATGAGCATTTAGGAATGACAAAGAAAATCAAACTAAAATTTAAGTCATTGATCTCAAATTTGACGTGGTAAAGAAAATTGAGTGATGATATGCTTACAATCAGATTTTACACGTCTTCATTGGCAGTCCGAAGATAAAATTGGATCTATCTCCCTATTCTATGTAAAACCTCACAGTAAAGTATGCAGTCTAGATATCATTTTTCAAAACAAAAAAAAGATTAATTCATATTTAAGATTATGTCTTAATTATATTTTATTTAAATTGATAGTTTTGATTAAAATGACTGAATTAGGAAGTTTGTGCCGTCCACGTATGAACTGAACATTTAGTACGAGGATTGAAAACGGAATTGACCTTTTTATCTTTCTGGAAGGTTGAGGCGTTGCCGTGAAGAAATGAAATAAAGTTGTAACTGAGTCCAAGGAGTTACAATTATTCCAACGAATTTTGGTATGTGATAAGACATTGACACTGTGACTGGCATGAGCCCAACCGCTCCATTGTATGTTAATAATAATAATTTGTTTTTTTGTCTGCATTAGTCCACCGCAGTTGCTACAGATCATGAGACAAAATGCTCCAATTCTTATTAATTTATTTCAGACCTTTAGGTAAGTTCACCTTTTTAAAAACGGTGCCAGATGTGGATTGCACGTAATTGAAACGGTCCCATGCCTGCCACGTCTCATATTTTACTTTTTTTTAATCCGCAACAACATATTATGTTTTTACTTAGCCAAAGATGCAAAGTAAGACAGCAACGCTATTTAAGGGAATAACGCTGTTTAAGATAATACAGTTATCCGAAATAAAAGTTTGAGGCCATTAGTTAATTATCATATCATAATCTTAGGTTATACTAGAGACAAAGAATCTTGCCACCTTGAGTGCAATAAGGTCGGCTAAGGACTTACTATCTTTGGTATTCCAATGAAGATGGTTTACTTTATAATGTAGATAGACTAAATATATTTATGAGATAAAAAGCATATTAGGCAATTGAAATTAGTGCTTGTGGATATTTACTTCCAAGACTTTACATCAGGATGTGGAGTCCAGTCCACGTTGCAGTTGAGTAAGAGATAAACTTGGAGATAAAATCTGTAAAATTTTAATTTTTTAATAAAATATTATCAACTTATTCTATGGATAAACTATAAACTCTAGATTTTCTCTTACCTATACCACCAACTATGAAGCCACTTCAAAATTTAAAACCTCAAAGTATTGATATCATTTTTCTTAAAATTATTCTAAGTTAATCGTCTTAATTTACATTACTCACTTTCTACGTCTAAACATATTCAATATGTTTTGGGGTACTTCGTGTACTTTTTTACGTGGATGTCACTAGTTGAAAATTGACTAGCATTTGGAACGGTGGATCCATGTTATGTAAGTAATCAAATCGTATGATGTCACCAATATCGGACATCCCACCAATTGACCGATTCTAAAAACATAGATATTCGGGTATATAAATAAAATTACAATTTACTTCGTATAAGAGAGAATATATGTATACCACTGTACATGTTTAATCGCCAAACATACCGTATCCTTTATATTTAATTCATCTAACTGTACATATTTAATTCATCCTTTGAAGCCTACGTGCATTATTATCCATACGAATCACACCTCGGCTTGGACGCTCGGGATCTCACTCGCTTGTTTTGGAATATACGTTTATGCTCAGATTGCCGAGTATAATCAATCCTATTAAAGTCATCCTCACCTAGATTCAAGTTGGGTTAATCAGTGTAGTTATCTCGGAAAGCTACCAATTATTAATAATCCGGTTTATATTATAGTGTTTACTGTAGATTATTCGAACACAACGAACTCACCCGGGCTAGGCTAGACCGGGTCTACCCTTTTTTGTCTCTACCCAGCCATCTTTTCAGTTTTTGGAAAGAGAATAAGTTAGGAATCTGCTCTTTCTGGTATTCATAGCTCTGTTGATCATAGAAAGGCATCACCCTGATTTAACCGATTTGAACCGCATTAACCCGACTCAAATATTTTTTCGGGTCAGTGCCGGGTCGGGTCTTGTAAAATTGCTAAATTACAATCCCTATATTAATGTTCTCTATCAGATTCGGGTCTCTATCAGCTGATGCTGGGTTTTATCATTTATGACATTGATTTTAAAGTTATACGATTATTCAATAGAAATACCAATTTTTATATTAATGTTATTAGTTCATTATATCTGTAACAATGACTTTTATTTTTATTTTATTATCGAAATCAATAAAAAAATAATATTAAGAAATTTAGTCCCACATTGAAAAGAATTGAAAAAAAATCATGAGCATAAAAGAAATGAACACACATGTCCATTATAGAGGTTTTTTAAAGTAAAACCATGCGGGCTTGGGCCAAAGCGGATAGTATCCATACATTGTGGAGATGAGGGTCATAGGGCCCAACTAGAATTTTGACGAATAACACCAACATGAGCATTTAGGAACGACGATGATAGATAAAATCAAATTAAAATTTAAGTCATTGGCACTAAGAGATAAAGTTGGATCTTATCTCCCTATTCTATGGGCGACCCAAAATCCTAAACCTATATGGACTGCAAAAAAGCTCCCACGCTGATAACCACATGTTTGACGTAAAACTTCAAAGTAAAATATACAGTGTTGATATTATTTTACGAAAAAATTACCCCGATTCATATTTCATAAGATTATGTCTTAATTATATTTTATTTAAATTGATAGTTTGATTAAAATGACTGAATTAAGAAGTTTGTGTCGTCCACGTATGAACTGAACACATTTAGTACGAGGATTGAAAACGTAATTGACCTCTTTATTTTTCTGGAAGGTTGAGGCGAGAAAAAATGAAATAAAGTTGTAACTGAGTCAAGGGGTCACAATTATTCTAACGAATTTTAGTATGTGATAAGACAATGACACTGAGACACAGGTAGGGGCCCAACCGCTCCATTGTATGTTAATAATAATTTTTTTTTGTCTCCATTGCACGTGACAAAATGCTCCAATTCTCATTAATTTATTTCATAATTTAGGTAAGTTTTTCTTTTTCAAAACAGTGCCATATGTGGATGCCACGTAATTTGGGCCCCATGCCTGCCATCTCTCATATTGTACTTTTTTTTTAATCCGCAACAACATATTATATTTTAGTATAATGCTACTCACCTAGCGGATGCACCTACCTGACTATATGTTAATTTTAGCTCTTAAAAAAATAAAAAAATATTTCTTTTATAAAATCTTCATTTTTAGAGGATAAGCGCAATTAGCATTATTCTATTTTACTACTTAGCCGATAGAAAGTAAGTCAGCATCTTATCCGAAATAAAAGTTTAGGGGCATAAGTTATAATATCATAGTCTTAATAAAGTTATACTAAGAGACAAAGAATCTTGCCACCTCGAGTGTTCTAAGGACTCTTAATCTTTGCTATTTCAATGAGTATGGTTCACTTTATAACGTGGATAGACTAAAATATATTTATGAGGTAGAAAGCATAGTAGGCAATTAAAATTATTCAAAGTTACTCATCTTAATTTACATGACAGTGTCTACGTCTGAACATATTCAATATGTTTTTGGGTACTTTTTTAGGGTCTAGAATTCGTGTCTTTTTTATGTGGATGTCACTAGCTGAAAATTGACTAGCATTTGGAGCGGTGGATCCCATGTTATATAAATAATCAAATCGTAAGATGTACCAAAATGGGACATTCCACGGGTTCCCTAACCGGTTCTAAAAACATTGATATTCAGGTATATGAATAAAATTTCAATCTACTTCATATAACGGAGAACTTATATATACGATACGTGTAATGCTATGGGCAGTAAGGTGTGCGTTTAGTCCACTTGCCCCTGATGTGGGTGGACTCACATCAGAATTTGAAGTAAAATAAATAAAACGGGCAGAGAGCGGGAGGTGGACTAAAATTAATATTTTTTGATTTTACTTTGAGGTTTTACATTGTATTATGTGGCTGCATAGTCGGTAGTAGATAAGAGAAAACATAGAGTTTAGGATTTACTCAAAACATAAGTAGATAATATTTTATTAAAAAATTAAAATTTTGTAGATTTTATCTCCTGAGTTTATCTCTTACCTAGAATGTACTCTAGATGTAAAATCTTTGAAGTGAAAATTGGCAGTACTTATATCACGGGAACAATTTAATAAACAAATCAGTTATTTTTCAAGAATTTATTTGAGTTTTTTTATGGAGAAACTACTCATTACAAGTTAGCTGGTCCAGTATTTATAGAACCTGCTTGCCACCGAACGATTTGGTTCTGTTTTAACTTTGACCCTTTCACTCTTTCACATCTCAGTTTCAAAAGATTTTCCCCTTTTCCCTCCCTTTCCGAAACTCATCGGTTACCACTTACCACTTTGGGCCGTCGCCGTCACGTTCCGGTGATTTTGGTCGTCGAGGGGACCGGGAAAAGCCACTGTCAATTCTTTCACTCTCAACAATCCTTCAACCGACGTTTAACTTCTCATGTTCCGCTTGGTTTAAAAAATCATAAAGATCGTCTTTCTTAAATAATAGACTAGATCGATGATCCCGCGCTCTCTGTGTTTCTCAAGGTTACTACCGTCGCTGTCTCTGTTTTCTTGAATATTCGGTAGAGCGATCGTCTTCAGATAGCGGCTGATCACGTAGTGGTCCTGCTTTTTGTAAACCACACAGCGTCAAGATACTGCAGCTGAGTCCGATTAACGATATTTGATAGGCCTAGCAGATGGAGTGTGAGGTCACCCCATTCGGTCTGTTCGACAAGCTAGAATTCTATTATGCAGAATTCAAAACTGTATGGGAACTCTTTGATATTACGAACAAGGTTTCCTCTGCTATTGCTCTGTTTATCATTTCGAACTCTCGGATTTCAGACGGGAAGCTGCAACAGTCGGTCCAGAGAAAGCAAAAGCGCCACCATGCAACCATTGGTTTTTTGGCGAGTGATGACTTGCTAGGAGTGGGGGGCTCGTTTCGGTCCTCTTGAATACCACGCTTGACTGTAATCGTGCCTTCTGGAGCTCTGGTTCCCGCACGATCACAACAAGGAGACGGCCGGACGGACAGAGAGGTGCTCCTCTGAAGCCTACTTTTGAACCAATTTTTTGAATAAAAATGTTTTGATCCAGGGAGTTTCATTTGACCATGTGCTTTCTGTAGAAAACTTCAGCTGATTAAAAGGCTTAAGCTTCAGTTTCTTTTCTTTTCGAAACACTTGATCTCGGAAATTTATGCCGTATAATTCGTTGTCTGTTTCAACAGAGGAAATGCTGGTTTCCGGGCTTGACATTAAGCTCAAAAGCCAGGGAATAGTTTAAACTGAGGAATGTTTATCTAGCATACTGCTTCTACTTCTGCATTTAATTTGTTCTGTCTTCAACAAACCATCTCTCCGGTTATATCTGATATTCTGCTGTTCATTTTAACAGTATCTGCTATCTTCGCATCGTCGGAAACAAACACACACCTGAAGGTCCTCTAATGGTTCAACAGTCTTCAAAGTATCAAATTCGGATTTTGTCATGGCCCTTAACACTCAATCCGCGGGTGACAAAGGAGAAGTTGTTCTAGTTATACAATCAGAAGAAGCCATGAAGAAAGAGTGTTCTGTAGAACAAGGGTCCAGTTCATTCTCCAAGATTTCGGGATCTCCCGGTGATCGTATTACGATGGAGGCAAACAGCTCCACAGCTGATTGTTCACAGTTGAATAGCCTCAAACATGGAAGTAGTCCTTCACCTGAAAATGCCAAAGTCAACCCGACTACCAATAAACCTCCAAAACCTCCATCAGAAACTGCAATTAGACACCGTCCTCTTTCAAGGTCATTCTCGAAACCCAAGTCAAGGTTTGTGGAAGATTCTAGTCCTTCTATGGCTCTAGAGGATAGCAATGATTCAACAGTGAATAATATGCAACCAAGTTCACCTTATAGAGCTCCTACCACCACTCCCAAAGCTGTAGGCACTCCAAGGACGCCATATGCTCCTGCGGAAGACGAGGAAGAAATTTTAAGGAAGTACGTTCCTCCTCACAAAAAGTGGCGTCAGAGGCTAAAATTTTGGGTTTTGTTCGAGTGGGTTGCTTTAATGTCTGCCACTGGGGTGTTAGTTGCTAGCCTAACGGTTCACAGATTACAGAATTTTGTGATATGGGGGTTGAAGGTGTGGGAATGGTGCCTGATGGTGATGGTAATCTTCAGTGGTAGATTAATAACAGAGTGGTTAATCACAATTCTGGTGTTTTTTATTGAACTGAATTTTGTGCTTAGAAAGAAGCTTCTTTATTTCGTTTATGGTTTGAAGAAAAGTGTTGAGGTTTTTTTTTGGTCGGGCGTGATTCTTCTTACGTGGTTGCTTTTGTTTGATAGTAGGGTTGAGCAATCACGAAAGACAAGGAAATTCTTACACTTTGTCTCACGAACGCTTGTTACAGTTTTGATTGGGTCAGTTCTGTGGTTAATGAAGACGTTGCTGATGAAGATAATGGCTTCTTCTTTTAATGTTAATACGTTCTTTGATAGGATTCAGGAATCGTTGTTTCATCAGTATATTCTTCAGACTCTTTCAGGATCTCCTTTGATGGAGAAGGCAGAAAAGATTGGGACTACAGTAAGTACGATAAGTGCTGTACAGTTGAGTTTCATGAGTACAAGGAAGGGGAAGAAAGGAGAAGAACAGGAGACGATTGATATAGCAAAACTTCAAAAGATGCGGCACGAGAAGGTTTCTGCTCTAACCATGAAGAGGTTGGTTAAGATGATCACAAGTTCAGGTCTGTGGACAATATCCAATACTCTTGATGAGAGTGTTTGCGAAGATAGGAATGAACAAATAGAGATGGAGATCAGTAGTGAGTGGGAAGCAAAAGCAGCTGCTTATCAGATATTCAGGAATGTTGCCAAGCCTGGTAGAAAGTAAGAAGATGTCATCTGTTCTTATAATTTATTATGGTCATTTAAATTCTCATTCTTGATAATTATCTTGTTTTTCTTCATGTTCTTCTTCTTTTGTTGAGCTAGTATTTTCATGGCAGTTACAGATACAACCCTATTTGTGTTTCTAATCCTATGTTTGACCACTTAAATGCTATTCAAAATCTCATGTATCCATACACCCTTGCTTATAATGTAACCTTATGAAGGAATAAATTGTAACATTGCTAATGAACCAATTTATAGGGGAAGGGCCACTCTCCTCTTCTGTAGGGACAAATGCAGGCTACTTCCTTGTGTAGGAGAAGCTCGGGGTTAGGAGAAGCCTAGGGATGAAGGAGGAGCATAAATTCTCTTTTACAATGACGTCTAAAATTTGACTAAAACTAAAGGATGGAATACTGATAATACGATTTGTGGCTTCAGTATCTATCTTTTGGTTGGATCAAATTTTGAATGATGGTGTCTACGTGGGCATTAGCGGAATCAAACCATACCTAATTGGTTGTATTTAGGCATTAACCTGTTTTATAATTACTGGCATACTTTTTTATTATGATAATAATACTGATGATAGCATGTTCGTGGTCTTAGCCATGGGCTTCTTGATGTGTCTTATATCTCTCTCACTATCCTTGTATTGAAATTAGGCATATCGATGAGGAGGACCTTCTGCGATTTCTGAGTAAGGAGGAGGAAGAGTGTGTGCTTCCGCAGTTTGAAGGTGCAGTGGAAACCAGAAAGATTACAAAAGAAGTATTGACTAATTGGGTGGTGAGACTTTCTTTTCTCGTTTTGCTGCAAATGTTATTCTCTGTACCTTCTCATAGATTGAGTCTTTCAGACATTAACAAAATCATATTAGCAAGTGCTAGAGCCTTTTTTGGTCTGTGAAAAAGAAAGATTTGAGGTGTGGTCCCAAGATACAGATGGTGGTCAATGCCTATATCTTGTTGTAGGAACATTCTACTCCTCAGAGACCAGTCAGAGGTTCTCTAGCTCGTCCTTTTCTTGTGATCCCTTTTTTAAGTTTGCTATTTCTTGTTTCCATCCCTAAACTTACAACTTGATTTTTCAAAAGAAAACATATGTTTTTAATATTAGTGTTCTAATATACACTTACTCCCTTTCCAACAGTTTACATAAATTGTTCTTTCTCAGCCATAATATTTGATATGTTTCTCTTAGGATGCAATCCTAGAGCTAAAATATGCTTCATGCATACGGCTCACAGATTTTGTTGTGACAGGATATTCTAACTTCTTACAATTGCATAAGTTTGTGATGAAAGCCCTTGTACTGAATAGCTGGTAAAAAGTGTCTGATCAAGAGCAAATCTAGGATTGATGGAAAGTCTTATACTTCTGTATGATCTGACTTGTAGCATGGTCGTTCAGATAGGAACTATCAATCTGTGTGATTTGTGTAAAGGGTGAAAGATGGCTTTCATAAGCTGTTGCTTTTGAGTGGCGATTCTTGTGCTATATCCGTGAGCCTTTGAGAAGTCTCTGTGTTTGGAGGATATTCATTTATCAACAAAGTTTAGAAATCCAGTTAGCAGATTACTGTTCTATCAAGTCTCCCTTGGATCTTTTTACTGCATTCTTCATTCTTTAGCTGCCTCTCAACAACAGCTTCTTGTAAGCATCCCCTTCCCATTTGATTAGTGGTTGTTATAGTTGTTCATTCCTGTTTTCCTGGTTTTCTTTGTGCTATTTCTTCTGGCATTTGTACGGATAACCTCTGTACCTTTTTCTTTTAATGTGCTAAAAGAAGTCTACCAAAATTAAATGATGAAATCCCGTGAATCCGTGAATTGATTATTTTCTAGTTCCTGTCTCTGTTTTTTTTTTTTGTGTGCTCTTGGGCAGCTTCACCAAATTCAATAGCCATGCTTTCTTCTTTTACGCATACAAACTCTACTGCTGCAGATGAAAACTCAGTTACATTATGCATTGTTAAGAGGGATTGACACTTAGTATCTGTTGGGTAATGATTTAGTACTGGTCATGGAGCCTATATTAAATGAATGAAAGGATGAGGACACTTACATTTATCAGTGGAAGTGATTTTTTAGGATCTTGCTCAAATACGTTATCTGCACATCTTCATTCTCTTTACCTATCCCAACCCCAATCATGTGTCTAAGAGTTTTTTTGGTTTCAGGTGAAGGTCTACATGGAGCGCAAATCACTTGCACATTCTTTAGGTGACACCAAAACTGCAGTTAAACAGTTGAATAAACTTGCGTCAGGGATTGTGATGGCTGTTATCATCGTCATTTGGCTACTCTTGATTGGAGTGGCGACAACCAAATTGCTTCTTGTTATATCTTCCCAAATGCTAGTAGTTGTTTTCGTGTTTGGAAACACCTGCAAAACTATATTTGAAGCCATAATATTTGTTTTTGTTATGCACCCTTTCGACGTAGGAGATCGTTGTGTCATTGATGGTATACAGGTAAAACTTCTTACAATTTCTTTTTCTTCTCCATCTTTGTATATCTATAGTTGTGTTGGATGGCTTTCTTCTTCCGCAATTGGTCTGTGTTTAACATCTGAGAGGTGGGTGAGTGATTGGCTGCATGTTTTTGCCCGATATCCTCTATTACTTGCTTGCACAAACCACTGCACCTCCCTTCATGATTTACTGTGGAATTTGGATTCTCCTAAAGATCAAGTAGGCTGGTTGAATTAAGATAGATACTCATATAAACTATTCCATGTTTACTATCTTATGGTTTCAAAATACTAGTGGAATTTATTCTGATGGAAAAAGGGTCAATATTTGTTTTCATGAAATATTAGAGAAGCCTGGATGGAACTATAAAAATAATAAGACAGCAACATACTAAAAGAGAAGGTGCTTAAATTTAACTTTTATCCTTATCCCATGTTTCACAATGGATCTGCTTTGGTACTTCTAAATTAATCTGTATGATGTTAAACAGACACACATACACATACAGATAAACAAAGACATACATACTGGTAGCACGGTCTGTGTGAATCAAGACTAAATCCAAATTGGATGTAAGGCACCTGCTGAATTCTAGAGCAACTAACTCTTCTTGGTCTCCAAACTAAATCCATGTATCATTAATGACCTTCATGATAAACGAGGTGTCTCGTGGAGGAAGCTGGTATTTGGAGTTTGTATGCTATTGTTCCAATGCACCCAGCCATCGTAAACGAACCAAACAATTGGATTGCAAACATCCTGCTATGTTGCTAGCACATTGTCAACTGCCTATATGGTTGGAGCTTCATGTAAACCTTGTCACTGACATAGCAATTGCATTCTTGTCTGTCCTTGTCTGTGTCCTACTCCATATGGTTCTGAGCACTAGACAAGTGACTTTCAAGGTGTAGAGTCCCACCTTTGGACTATTGTTGATGCACGAAGTTAGCAACGTCGGTCGTGCCCTGCTTTTGTGATAAGATTACACTTACCAATCCTACATAACTTTGGAAAAATTGAATAGTGTAACAAGAGTGGTGGTGGGTTGAGGAATAGGAAGAAATCAATGAAGATGATTCAAAGTTTGGCTACTGCAACTTTTGGTACTAGTAGAAAGAAATATTAGTTGAAAAATTATGTGGAGTCTGGTAACAGTATGATTGAGAAATTGAGTCTTTTGACATTTTGCCATGTAGGATGTGTGGACGGAAAGAACTAATTAGTGTGATTGGCTAAAATTTTGGAACTATTTAAAGTTGTATAAACAAGTGGAAGTGGCTGGTGCTACTTTATGTTTTTGTCTCTTTTGAATTTGAATCCCTAAACTGCTGCTTGGTCACCTTAACCTTTTGCAGATGCTTGTTGAGGAGATGAATATCTTGACAACTGTGTTCCTGAGTTTTGACAATGAGAAACTTTATTATCCAAATTCACTGTTGGCCACAAAACCCATCAGCAACTTGTACAGAAGCCCGGATATGAATGATGCTGTAGAGTTCTCTCTTGATGCTTCTACCTCAATGGATAGCATCAAAGCTCTCAGAGAGAGGGTAACGACGTAAGTTATTCAAACCTTCTAGGTCTAAACGATTTCTTAGGAACCCAGATGAAATAGCGTGCTCATTTACAGAAGATTAGTGCATTTATTTAGGAAGGATCTAAATCCACAGTGCAAGACTGTATGACTATGTCACCCTCCCAAGCAGGAGGTCCACTACTGGGATGGAAATAATGTGGGATTGCCACAAGCCAAATATCCGATGTAGATATTCAAGATATTTGAACATGTTCCTTTCTTTTGTTGTTCATGAAACATATTTTAATGTCATAAACATGATCAATTTAGCGTGTACAGCCTTCTGATTATTTTGATGCCTACCAGTTGTGTCATTAGCACTAGGAGACAAGCACCAAAGTCTGGTTGATAAACCAGGACTATGCAATCTGAGCGTGATTGACGGCTCCGATCTCCCCTCCAGGGGCTTGATTGCTGGCTGTGGAGGATCATTCTCAGTTGGCCTGGACGCTGAGATGGTCACACGGTTGTCTGACAGACTCTTAACAACTAACAACTCCCTTCAGAAAAAAGATGCCTACTATGCATACCACAAACATTCTCTCAAAAAAAGAAAAAAGAAAAAAGAAAAAAGGCGTATGGCACATCCTTCTCACTTCTACCATAAGTAGTTATTGTTGCCTGAGTAAATTTTCCAATTTCTCCTTTTCTTGAATATCTTCATTGAAGAAGCTCATGTTGTCACCTCAGGTTCATAGAGAGCAAGCCTGAGCACTGGCGTTGCGACCACTGTTTGGTCGTAACAGAAATTGAAGACATGAACAAGATGAAGATGGCTCTATATGTAATTCATACAATGAACCATCAAAATATGGGGGAGAAGACCATCAGGAGATCCGAGCTCCTCCTTGAACTGAAGAAAATGTTTGAAGACCTGGGCATGAAGTATCATCTGCTGCCTCAAGAAGTCCACCTCTCCATTCCTGCTGGCCTGCAAACAAAGTTGGGCTTGTGATATCTGTTTATTGGAATTGACATTGTCCTGATGTGCATGATTTAGGTCATGTAGTGGAATAGGTTTGCGGTACTCACTTGTAGGGGCACGGGGTTTTATAGATATGGACAAGAAATGTATTGTCAAGGATTGTTCTGTATTTCATCAAAAACGGGTCTGCTTTCAGTTTCTTACTTGATAGAAGGATTATGAACTGTACCTGTTAGATACACATTGAAAACAAAAAAATTTAGAGTAATGCTATGTCCAGGGCGGCCCCTCACAGGGCATTAAAATCGATTTTCGCATTAAAATAATACCTCGTGAGGGGCCATGCACAAAAATTGCACACGGCTGCCGTGGGCATAGTATTGTTCAAAAGTTTACTAGTGTGGTAGTTGTTACTTGTTATAGGCGTTTTGAGGGTTCAAAACTTTCTTTGGATGAGCCTCTTTTTATAAATCTATCTTTCAATTTGAAAGAGCTCCAAAATGCAACTTTTTGAAACAGGACAGGTCCAAAGTATTTTTTGCCTTTATGTCAAATAGGCGAGGGAACTGGAATCCCCTCAGGCAAGCGAGGGAAGGGCCAACCCCCACCTCTGTAGAATCTGTGCGTGGCAGAAAGGAAACTAAAGTAATAATTTGTAAAATGAGCGGACCTGCTGGAGTTCATGTCCGTTGCTAATAATTAAGATCGCAGCAGATTAAATTGAGAAGTGGATGATTGAAAAGAATTTTGGGTATGGATTTTGTAGGTCCATCACATAACAAGGTGAACGACGGTCACTAGTGGGGACGTGGTTGTTTATTTATGCATTGATTTTGTGCTTTGAAAGGAGAGAGAAGGAACGGTTTCCAGTTCAAATGGTGAATCTGTGCCCGGCCGAGATGATGAAGAAAGACCGGAACAGTAGTATTCACGAGCATTGCAAGCTGGAGATAATCATGAAAAAGAAAAAATCTCTTACTCTTAAATGAATACAAAAGAAGAATTGGAATGATCTTCGACATTATGCATCAGCAGGTACTCATACCCTAGTAGTCTTCACTGTTCTGAATTCTGCAGCTGTAACAGGCTTAGGACTCATTGGTTTCCTTAGGCATTCCTCAGGATCCCATTTGGGATCCCCAAAAATCTCCTGTATCAACAAAAGCAACAAGGCAGGCGAGGGCCTGCCTCCTGTCCATGTCATCTCCGTCTTCTTCTATTATACGGCCTTTCCCTCACTGATGTTTAATTCCGTGCCGGTATTCGACGTGTCTCGCTTTCAAAACTCCACCTTAATTCCAGTGTTTCCATGCATGTATTCATTTCCCGTCGCTGTAACTGCCGGAGCTTTGTTTCGATAGTAGGTCTTATGTCGCCGTCCGGCAGCTGCATTTCTTCTTCGAAACCTCTCTTATCTTCTTTCTTCCTCTTCTGATTTTATGTTCTTTGGAAGCTCATTCATCCCCTTGGCCTAGGTCACACGTTGGCATTACTAATCTTCCTCTTCGGCCAAAGGCATAATGCAGTATTGCTTTTATGAGTAGTACATACAATTTCTACTTTGACTGCCAAATACGTTGCCACCTCCCGATGTAAAACCTCAAAGCAAAATGTGATATCATTTTTCAAGGCTCGTCCGTTTACGAATAAATAGCAGTTCTTGGCATAAGAAAGTGAAAAATTTCATGCTTTGCAAGAGACAATAAGTTGGAAGGAATCTGCTCTTTCTGGTATTCATAGCTCTCTTGATCATAGAAAGGCATCACCCTGATTTAACCGATTTGAACCGCATTGATCTGACTCAAATATTTTTTCTGAGTCAGCCCCGGTCTGGTCTTGTAAAATTGCTAAATTACAATCCTTATATTAATGTTCTCTATCAGATTCAGATAAAGCTGTAAATCAAATGTCATCACGCAACTTGATTGTTCAACTAAACCTTTTCCGGGTCAGTGCCGGCTCGGGTGTCTATCAGCTGATGATGGGTATTATCATTTATGACATTGATTGTAAAGTGATACGTTATTCAATAGAAATGCCAATTTTTATATTAATGCCATTAGTTCATTATATCTGTAACAATGCCTTCTATCTTTATTTTATTTTAAAAATCAATAAAAGTTAATAACACCAACATGAACATTTAGGAACGCAATGACAGATAAAATCAAATTAAAAAATTAAGTCATTGATCTCAAATTTGATGCCATAAAAAAAAATTGAGTGGCGATATGCTAGCAACCATATTTTACACTAACGTGGTGTCTTCATTGGTAGTCCAGGCGGAGATAAAGTCGGATCTATCTCCCTATTCATAGGTGACCCAAAATCCTAAACCTTATATGGACTGCCAAAAAGGCTCCCATGAGGACAACCACATCTTTGTTGGAAATATGGTTTCAAATATTTATTTTATAAAATAAAATTACTATGACTTATGTGTGTGGGGCCCACTACTAGATACTTTGTCATTGGACGTTCAGTACAGGGAATAATGGTCAGCACATCCCCTTGTAGAGATAGATTTAATGAGTACATTGACTCTAGGGACGTTTTGGGAATAAAGAGTTGAATCTATCCCAAGGGTCATTAGTCCCACATTGAATATAGTCATTATTGTGATGCCCATTGGAATATATAAATACTCCAAGGTCTTACAAGTGAGGTTACGACTTATGCACACTCAATTTGGTTGAATGGAAGCAAGCTTATCACTTGTATAACGTATATGCAAAAGGGATCCTATTGAAATTATGTCTATTTTCAGGATGTATTAAGTGATTTATTAGATCTAAAGTCTAACAAATACAAGTGATTTTGCCTCTGCTCGTATCATGAAGATAGATTCTTAGTGTTTATAATTTTACAGATTTTTTCAGATTTTTTAGCTATTTATTTGAAGAATAATGCTAGTTGCACTTAGCCCACGTAACTATTCCATGCACTTATTAATCTAAACCATTGATGCCTAGGGTTTATCCTCTAGAAAACAAGATTTTATAAAAAAATATTTTTTTATATTTTTAAGGGCTTAGATTAATATGTACGTAGGATAGGTGCGTCTAGCATTACTCTTATTTGAATATTGCCTTCGTGCGTGCTTGCTTTCATGCGGGCTTTCGGGCGTGAGATATACAAGGCCCGGCTACAATGAGCAGGCTGTTGTGTGCGGGCTGTTGTGTGCGGGTTGCTGTGTGCGGGTTGCATTGTGAGCTGCAGGAGATCATAAGGTTTTGTACGGTTCGAGTTAGTAATGACCCAAAAACATGAACCAGACCAGGTTTTGCATATATATTGGGCTAGAATGAGTTTCTAGTGTTTTTTTATTCCTAATTTTATTTAATTTCTTGTAATGCTTTATTAGTTATTTTATTGCATTACTTTGAGATTATATTTACGTATTTGAATGTGAAAATTATTTTAATTATATGATTTGTAAAATCCCCAAAGAGTCATGCGAATTATATTTATTAAATTAATTTTGTGTATTTATTTGCGAATAATTTTGCTTTGTGTTATAATAATTTTATTATATAATAAGAAAAAGAATAATGCTAGTTATATTTAGCCAACACACCTATCTCACGCACATGTTAATCTAAACCATTGATGCCTAGGGTTTATCCTCAAGAAAAAAGGATTTTATAAAAAAAATAATTTTTTTATATTTTTATGGGTTTAGATTAACATGTACGTCGGATAGGTGCGTTCGCTAGGTGCGTTTAGCATTTCTCTTAGCAAAATCCCCAGAGGGTAATGCAAGTTGTATAATTAAATTAGTATATTGCAAATTAATTTATATGAATCCCCAATGGGTAAGTATAAATTATTTTGTTTTTTTGTTTGTAATGTTATTTTTTGTTCATTATCTGTTGAATGATTTGCCTACTAACTCTTATTAATCCCCAAAGGGTAAGTGAGAGTACTAGATGATTGAGGAGATTGTTTTATTATGTATCTTCTCCTAAATTGTGAAATATTTTCTGGATGACATGAACATCAAGTAGTGGATATTAATTTGCTAAGTACCTAAAGAAAAACGTACTAGGTGAAATATATTATGTGAATTAATCACAACGGGTTGAATTGATGTTACGGTGCTATAAATTTGATAGAATTATCAAGGTGGATACTCTTCCTTAGAGACCTTCCCGAGTGAACTACCCCATCAATACGAAACAGTATAAGAAGGACCTTAGGAAATTCAAACAATGGGATGATGCGAATGAAATTTCTAGGTCATATATTTTTTATTCTCTTAGTGAAAATCTCTTGATGACTTATTTTCATGTAACCACTGTAAAAGAGATTCTTAACCAGTTTGAAGCTAAGTATGGGAAGAAGTCGTCTACTCGCATCAATAATTTATGGATAAAATTTATTCGTGCCAAGTGAGAAGAAAACGCTAATATGAGAAAGTATATAAATGACATGCCTTCAATGACAGATGAGTTGCATTATCATGGTAGACCAATTGATGAAGAAACGAAAGTGGTTACCATCGTGAACTCTTTACCAATCTTTAAAATACATTCAAGATGTTTACTCTCTGTCCAAGACGAAATGGACGATTTCTGAATTGGTGAATAATATTGATAACCAGACTGAGAGACACAATTCGAGTATGATTTTGACAAGTCATCACCTAGTGCTAATATAGTTTTAAAGCCAAAGAAGAAGAATTTTAAGAAGAAGGGAATGAATTTTCAGTTTCAATACTGTAAGGACAAGAAGGCCAATGAACTAAAAATTGAAGCATACGCATTTCAACGTGTATGTTTTTCTGCAATAAGCCAATGCATATTTAGAAATATTGCAGAGTCTGGAAAACGATGTAGGAGGGATAACAAGGGAAAACTAGTAAGTCCTTCCTTATCTCTTAAAACTTGTACTATTTATATACAGTCGTTTAGTTGGTAGGCTGATTCTGGCGCAGCTATTCATGTATCGAATGAGTTGCAGGGTTTCAAGAAGCTAAGAAAGATTGATGAAGATATAAGTTTTATTTACATGGGAAACGATGAAAAAGCCGTTGTGGAAGGCGTAGGAACATATCAACTAAAGCTTGTTGATAATAATTTTTTTGATTTAGAAGATTGTCTTTATGCTCATTCTATGAAGAGAAGTCTATTGTTTGTATCTTGTCTTGAAAAACTTGGATTTACCTTCTATTTTGGAAATGGAAAGTTTTTTATGTTACAAGATGACAGTTTTTTTGAGAGGTTTCCGAAATTCTGATTTATATAAATTGCGACTTAGTGGAAATATGGTGTTTAATTTTTACTTATTCGGATATAAAAGAGAATGAATTATATTTGTGGCATCTACGATTAGGTCACATAAACAACGATAAGATATTTAAACTTGTGACTCAAGGATTATTATAGAAATTGTCGCAGAAAGATTTTCCTACTTGTGAATGTTGTATTTATGGCAAAATGATGAAAATGCCCTTTCCATCCAAAGGTTTAAGGAGTTCTCATATTTTAAAGATTATTCAATCGGATATATGTGGACCTAAGAATGTGAATACTCAAAATGCTCATTAATATTTTATCACATATATTGATGATATTTCAAGATATGGAGTATTTTTACTTCATAGGAAAAATGAAGCATTAGATTATTTTGAGACATTCAAATTGGAAGTGGAAAATGCTACAGGAATAAAAATTAAAACTTTGTACTCCAATAGTGGTGGAGAGTATTGTTCATAGTTATTCTCAGAATTTTACAAATCAAATGGGATTATCCATATGTTTAGAATGCCTTATACACCTGAGCAAAACGGTGTAGCTGAAAGGAGAAATCAAATTTTACCGGAGATGGTTCGATCTATGATGACACTTGCAAATTTGCCAATATTTATTTGGAGTGAAACACTATTAACAACTATGTATGTCTTAAATAGAGTGCCTTCAAAAGTCGGTTGAGACAACACCATATGAGGTATGGTAAAAAAAGTCCCAAATCTTAACCATTTTAAAGAATGAGGATATGTTGGTCATGTTTTGAATATTGATCCTAATGATAAATTGAAGGCTAAGACTAGAAGATGTTTATTTGCTGGGTATTCTGAACATTTAAAAAGATATAGATTATATGATCCCTAGGAGAAAGTGATTATTAAAAATAATCATCTAAAATTCATTGAGGATAGATTTGACTGTGATGAGGATTTGAGTACAAAGTCTCACTTAAAGAAATTGTGGAAATGACCTTTTCTAAATCTTGTACTAATGAAGATGATTCCACTCAAACGGATATTCGAAAAAGTGTTAGAAATAGAAAACCTAGTTAACTTAAATTATTTTTTGATTTTTACACATATGCTCAAGAAACTTATGAAAGAATAAGGTTGGATGAAGATGTTACTGATCCTGCCAGTTGTGAGCAAACACTCATTGATGTGGCCTCTAACAAAGTTAGTTGGCAATGGAAGAAGAGATGGACTCCATGTATAAAAATAAAGTTTGGAAACTTGTTGATCATCCTGCATCGGTTAACCCCAATAAGTGAAAGTGGATGTTTACAAGGAAGAGAAATTCTGAAGGTAAAGTTGAAAGATTTAAGGTTCGTTTTGTTGGCAAGGGTTTTTTACTCAACAGTATGAGATAGATTATGATGAACCATTCTCTCTTGTTGCACGTATACAATGTATACAAACTCTGTTGTCATTGGTTACATATTATGACTACGAGTTGTTCCAGATGGATGTTAAAATTGTTTTCCTTTGTGGACATTTAGACGAGGAAATTTATATAGAACAACCTTGTTGATTTATTAGCACTGGAACTGAATCCAAAGTGTGTAAATTGGAAAAATCAATTTACGGTTTGAAACAAGCCTTAAGACAGTGGAATATTAAGTTCAATGAAGCAGTCAAGGAGTATGGATTTACTCATAATTTAGAAGATCATTGTGTTTATATAAAAATAGTGGGAGATCGCATTGTTTTTCTTACTTTATACTTAGATGATATTTTATTAGCTGAGAATGATATTCAATTACTCCAAGGTATAAAGATATGATTCTTTCAAACAATATTAAAGACTTTGGGGAAGCTTCCTAGATTCTCGGTATTAAAATTTTATGGGATAGGGCTTTGCGAAGATTGAGTTTATCTCAAGAGAAGTATGTAAAGACTCTTATGGATCGGTTTTATATATCCTACTGTATTCAAGATAAAGTACCCTATGATAACACTAAAAGGATGAGTTAGGTGGATTATCCTTCTTGACTCAAAGTTAAGTTGGACGAATCGAAATATTTATATGTTTCTGCTTTGGGGAGTTTTATGAATGCTTTTATGTGTACAAGACCTGATCTTGCTTATGATGTTGGGGTTCTTAGTCGATTCCAGGCTAATCTAGGTTTTACTCATTGGTAAGGAGTTAAATAGGTGATCTGCAATGAACTACGTCATATGCTTTGATGTATTAGGCAGACAAGTTGAAATTTATTGGTTATTATGACTTAGATTATCAATGATTCATTGATACCCGCAAGTCTACATCTGGCTTTATCTTTATGTTTGGCGGAGGTGTCATTTCTTGGAAAAGCAAGATTCAAGATTGTGTAGTGCAATCAACCAAGGAGGCAGAATATGTAGCTATGAACATAGCTACAAAGGGGGTTGCCTATCTTCGCAAATTTTTGCGGAGTTTTCTAGTGGTAGACTGTGTGGAGTGACCTACTCCATCTTTTGTGACAAGCATTTGTTGTTGCTATCACAAAAGATCCAAAGTGTCACTCCAAAACTAAACATATTGAAGGGAAATACCACTATATACGAGACATTCTGACAAAGAAGGAAGTTGTTGTTCTTAAAATAGTCTCTTAGAACAACTTAGCTGATCCACTAAGGGTCTTCTTGTGACCAGTTTCACTGTCCATGTGGGGAACATGAATTTAATTTGTTTGTAATTATAAGCATAAGTGGGAGAATATTGTTTTGTATTAATTATGGTATCGTTGATCTTAATGTCATGACATTGTATTTTATATTCTATGGAATTAAATGATAAATTTGAATGAATGAATATGCTTTTGTGTGATTATATGAGTACTCAAGGTGTGCCTTGAGATTCAGCTTTTCTACTAGGTATAAACTTGAACGTGTATACATGAGGGTCTCAATAAGGAGTGACGGTTTAGTCTCCAAATTGTCCAGGCCAATGGGATTGTGCAGGCACAATTTCCTTTACGACTTATATTAATGCTGGTATAGAGTTTTACCCTAAGCGCCTCAAGTACTGAGTATGCTATGGACGGTGGAATGCCTTGATGTCCAACTTTCCGTTTAGGTATATACTAGTACGTATATACAGAAGGGTCTCAATAGGAAGTTAGAGTTGGATATCTAAATTGATTCAGGCCTATGGTACTACTTAGGGACAGTTACCTTAGTGGCTAATACTCGAACTGGTACAAAACTTTACCCTGAGTTTAGGTCCGAGTATGCTATGAATGGAGATCGCTGAACTTAACAAGTATGGATTGGTTTATTCCCCTGCCTTAGATATCTAAGATGTACATTGTGTAAGCTTGGGTTAACTACAAATGTATGTTAAAGTATTTCAAGTGATGTCTATGGTCATGGTATGGTTTTATATGTCAAAATTGATTTTTCATGGTTTTTTGAAAATCAGAATTTTGTAAAAATGGATTTGACGGAGTTTGTTGGAATTATGGTTTCAAATATTTATTTTATGAAATAAAATTACAATGACTTATGGGCATGGAACCCACTTCTAGATCTTTTATCATTAGACGTTCAGTACAGGGAATAATAGCCAACACATCCCCTTGTAGAGGTAGATTTAATGGGTACATTGATGATGTTTTGGGAATAAAGAGTTGTAACTCTCCCAAGGGTCATTAGTCCCAATAGAGACATTAGTGTCATACCCATTGGAATCTATAAATTGTTAAAGATTTTACAAGTGAAGTTACAACTTATGCACACCTAGTTTAGCTTAAGGGAAGCAAGTTCATCACTTGTAAAATATATTCAAAAAGGTTTTCGTTCTCCTGCTATCTTTCTTATTTTAATTCGATCATATTTGTATACTGTTTATGCAAAAGGAATCTTATAGAAATTATGTCTATTTTTATAATGTATTAAGTGATTTATTAAATCTAAACTCTAGCAATCTTGATGTAAAGCCTCGTGTTGGAATCATTTTTCAAAAAAAAAAAAAAATAGCTTGATTCATTTTTCATAAGATTATGTTTTAATTATATTTTATTTAAATTAATAGTTTCGATTAAAATAACTAAAATAGGAAGTTTGTGTCGTCCGCGTATGAGCTGAACATGTATTACGAGGATTGAAAACGGAATTGACCTCTTTATTTTTATGGAAGGTTGAGGCGTTGCCTTGAAGAAATGAAAACAAGTTGTTCCAAGGAATTACAATTATTCTAACGAATTTTGGTATGAGATAAGACAATGACACTATGATAGGGAGGAGCCAAACCGCTCCATTGTATGTTAATAATAATTTTGTTTTTGTCTGCATTAGTCCACCGCAGTTGCTACTAAACACAAGACAAAATTGCTTCAAATTTCTTATTAATTTATTTCATACCTTTAGGTAGGTTCACCTTTTTAAAAACCATGTGGATTCCACGTAACTTGGGTCGCATTCTTGCCACGTCTCATATTCACTATTTTTTAATCCGCAACAACATTTTTATATTTCATTACTTATCCATCTAAAAAAAGAAAGTAAGTCAGCATCACTCTTTAAGAGAATACAGTTATCCGAAATAAAAGTTTATGGGCATAAGTTACTTATCATATCATGGTCTTAATAAGGTTATAGTAGTGGAGACAAAGAATCTTGCCACCTTGAGCGCAATAAGGTTGGCTAAGGACTTACAATCTTGGCTTTTACTTTATAACGTAGGTAGACTAGAATATATTTATGAGATAGAAAGCATACTAGGCAATTAAAATTATTCAAAGTTACTCATCTTAATTTATATGACACTGTCAATGTCTGAACATATTCAATATGTTTTGGGATATTTTGGGTCTAGAATTCGCGTACTTTTTGACGTGGATGCCACTAGTTGAAAATTGACTAGCATTTGGAACGGTGGATCCAGGTTTCAATTTAATTTGTATAACACAAATCATATATATACCATATGAATAATGCTGTGGGCATGGTCGAGGGTGTACATTTCGTCCATCTCCTCTTTCTAATGTGGGTGGACCCATATCAGAAATAGAATTACCGTAAATGAACAAGGCATATAACGGGAGGAGGACTAAATGCGCACTAGTGCCTATAGTATATAATTACTTATTGACTTTACTTCGAGATTTTATATTGTGGCTACAAAGTGGGTGGTGCAAAATCTAGCATTTAGGATTTACCTAAAAAATAGATAAATAATATTTTATTAAAAAAATAAAATTTTATAGATTTTATCTTTGAGTTTATCTCTTTACTAGGAATGCACCGTAGATGTAATGTCTTCACTCTTCCACATCTCAGTTTGAAAGGATTTTCCTCTTGTCCCTCCCTTTCGGCAATTCATCGGTTACCTCTTTGGGCCGCCGCCGTCACGTTCCGGTGATTTTGGCCGTCGAGTTGACCGGGAAAACCCACTGTCGATTCTTTCACTCTCAACAGCTCCCTCCACCGATGTTTGTAAGTTCTCATGTTCCGCTTGGTTTAAAAAATAATAAAGATCGTCTTTCTTAAATAATACTTTAGATCGATGATCCCGCGCTGTCTCTGTCAGCCGTCGTCGTCTCTGGTTTTCTTGAATATTCGGGAGAGCGATCGGTTCACGTGGTGGTCCTGTGCTTTTCATAAAGCACACAGCGTCAAGATACTGCAGCTGTGTCCGATTAACGATACTTGATAGGCCTAGCAGATGGAGTGTGAGGTCACCCCATTCCGTCTGTTCGACGAGCTAGAATTTTATTGTGCAGAGTTCAGAACTCCATCGGAACTCTTTGATATTACGAACAAGGTTTCCTCTGCTATTGCTCTGTTTATCATTTCGAACTCTCGGATTTCAGACGGGAAGCTGCAACAGTCGGTCCAGAGAAATCAAAAGCGCCACCATGCAACCATTGGTTTTTTGGCGAGTGATGACTTGCTAGGAGTGGGGGACTCGTTTCAGTCCTCGTGAATACCACGCTTGACTGATCGTGCCTTCTGGACCTCTGGTTCCCGCACGATCACAACAAGGAGACGGCCGGACGGACAGAGGTGCTTTCTGTAGAAAACTTCATTTGGCCATGTGCTTCTGTAGAAAACTTCAGCTGATTAAAAGGCTTAAGCTTCAGTTTCTTTTCTTTTCGAAACACTTGATCTCGGAAATTTATGCCGTATAATTCGTAGTCTGTTTAAACAGAGGAAATACTGGTTTCCGGGCTTGACATTAAGCTCAAAAGCCAGGGAATTGTTTAGCCCTTTCCTTTTCCTTTTTCTTCTTTCCTTTTATTTTCTTAAAAGCTTCAAACCTTTCGGAATGTTTATCTAGCATACTGCTTCTACTTCTGCATTTTATTTTTTCTGTCTTCAACAAACCATCTCTCCGGTTATATTTGATATTCTGCTGTTCATTTTAACAGTATCTGCTATCTTCGCATTGTCAGAAACAAACACACACCTGAAGGTCCATTAATGGTTCAACAGTCTTCAAAGTATCGAATTCCGATTTTGTCATGGCCCTTAACACTCAATCCGCGGGTGACAAAGGAGAAGTTGTTCTAGTTATACAATCAGAAGAAGCCATAAAGGAGTGTTCTGTAGAACAAGGGTCCAGTTCATTCTCCAAGATTTCGGGATCTCCTGGTGATCGGATTACGATGGAGGCAAACAGCTCCACAGCTGATTGTTCACAATTGAATAGCCTCAAATCCAATAGACTCGGCTCCAAACATGGAAGTAGTCCTTCACCTGAAAATGCCAAAGTCAACACGACTACCAATAAACCTCCAAAACCTCCATCAGAAACTGCAATTAGACACCGTCCTCTTTCAAGGTCATTCTCGAAACCCAAGTCAAGGTTTGTGGAAGATTCTAGTCCTTCTATGGCTCTAGAGGATAGCAATGATTCAACAGTGAATAATAGGCAACCAAGTTCACCTTATAGAGCTCCTACCACCACTCCCAAAGCTGTAGGCACTCCAAGGACGCCATATGCTCCTGCGGAAGACGAGGAAGAAATTTTAAGGAAGTACGTTCCTCCTCACAAAAAGTGGCGTCAGAGGCTAAAATTTTGGGTTTTGTTCGAGTGGGTTGCTTTAATGTCTGCCACTGGGTTGCTATTTTCTAGCCTAACGGTTCACAGATTACAGAATTTTGTGATATGGGGGTTGAAGGTGTGGAAATGGTGCCTGATGATGATGGTAATCTTCAGTGGTAGATTAGTAACAGAGTGGTTAATCACAGTTCTGGTTTTTTTTATTGAACTGAATTTTGTGCTTAGAAAGAAGGTTCTTTATTTTGTTTATGGTTTGAAGAAAAGTGTTGAGATTTTTTTTTGGTCCGGCGTGATTCTTCTTACGTGGTTGCTTTTGTTTGATAGTGGGGTTGAGCTATCACGAAAGACAAGGAAATTCTTACACTTTGTCTCACGAACTCTTGTTACAGTTTTGATTGGGTCAGTTCTGTGGTTAGTGAAGACGTTGTTGATGAAGATATTGGCTTCTTCTTTTCATGTTAATACGTTCTTTGATAGGATTCAGGAATCGTTGTTTCATCAGTATATTCTTCAGACTCTTTCAGGATCTCCTTTGATGGAGAAGGCAGAAAAGATTGGGACTACAGCAAGTACGATAAGTGCTGTACAGTTGAGTTTCAGGAGTACAAGGAAGGTAAAGAAAGGAGAAGAGCAGGAGACGATTGATATAGCAAAACTTCAAAAGATGCAGCACGAGAAGGTTTCTCCTCTAACCATGAAGAGGTTGGTTAGGATGATCACAAGTTCAGGCCTGTGGACAATATCCAATACTCTTGATGAGAGTGTTTGCGAAGATAGGAATGAACAAACAGAGATGGAGATCACTAGTGAGTGGAAAGCAAAAGCAGCTGCTTATCAGATATTCAGGAATGTTGCCAAGCCTGGTAGAAAGTAAGAAGATGTCATCTGTTCTTATAATTTATTATGGTCATTTAAATTCTCATTCTTGATAATTATCTTGTTTTTCTTCTTGTTCTTCTTCTTTTGTCGAGCTAGTATTTTCATGGCAGTTACAGATACAACCCTATTTGTGTTTCTAATCCTATGTTTGACCACTTAAATGCTATTTTTCTTACTATCTATTCAAAATCTCATGTATCAATACACCCTTGCTTATTATCTACCCTTATGAGGGAAGATTTTGTAACATTGCAAATGAACCAATTTATAGGGGAAGGGCCACTCTCCTCTTCTGTAGGGACAAATGCAGGCTACTTCCTTGTGTAGGAGAAGCTCGGGGTTAGGAGAAGCCAAGGGATGAAGGAGGAGCATAAATTCTCTTTTACAATGACGTCTAAAATTTGACTAAAACTAAAGGATGGAATTCTGATAATACGATTTGTGGCTTCAGTATCTATTTTTTGATTGGATCAAATTTAGAATGATGGTGTCTTATGTGGGCATTAGCGGAATCAAGCCAGACCTAATTGGTTGTATTTAGGCATTAACCTGTTTTATAATTACTGGCATACTTTTTTATTATGATAATAATACTGATGATAACATGTTCGTGGTCTTAGCCATGGGCTTCTTGATGTATCTTATATCTCTCTCACTATCCATGTATTGAAATTAGGCATATCGATGAGGAGGACCTTCTGCGATTTCTGAGTAAGGAGGAGGAGGAGTGTGTGCTTCCGCAGTTTGAAGGTGCAGTGGAAACCCGAAAGATTAAAAAAGAAGTATTGACTAATTGGGTGGTGAGACTCTCTTTTCTTGTTTTGCTGCAAATGTTATTCTCTGTACCTTCTCATAGATTGAGTCTTTCAGACATTAACAAAATCATATTAGCAAGTGCTTGATCCTTTTTTGGTCTGTGAAAAAGAAAGATTTGAGGTGTGGTCACTGTCCCAAGTCAGTAATTTGTTGCTTAATCTCCCTAGATACAGATGGTGGTCAATGTCTATATCTTGTTGTAGGAACATTTAACTCCTCAGAGACCAGTCAGAGGTTCTCTAGCTCGTCCTTTTCTTATGATCCCTTTTTTAAGTTTGCTTTTTCTTATTTCCTTCCCTAAACTTACAACTTGATATTTCAAAAGAAAACATATGTTTTTAATATTAGTGTTCTAATATACACTTACTCCCTCTCCCACAGTTTACATAAATTATTCATTCTCAGCCATAATATTTGATATGTTCCTCTTAGGATGCAATCCTAGAGCTAAAATATGCTTCATGCATACGGCTCACAGATTTTGTTGTGACAGGATATTCTAAGTTCTTACAATTGCATAAGTTTGTGATGAAAGCCCTTGGACTGAATAGCTAGTAAAAAGTGTCTGACCGTGAGCAAATCTAGGATTGATGGAAAGTCTTGTACTTCTCTATAATGTGACTTGTAGCATGGTCGTTCAGATAGGAACTATCAATCTGTGTGATTTGTGTAAAGGGTGAAAGATGGCTTTCATAAGCTGTTGCTTTTGACTGGCGATTCCTGTGCTATATCCGTGAGCCTTTGAGAAGTCTCTGTGCTTGGAGGATATTCATTTATCAACAAAGTTTAGAAATACCAGTTAGCAGATTACTGTTCTATCAAGTCTCCCTTGGATCTTTTAACTGCATTCTTCATTCTTTAGCTGCCTCTCAACAATAGCTTCTCGTAAGCATCCCATTCCCATTTGATTAGTGGTTGTTATAGTTGTTCATTCCTGTTTTCCCGGTTTTCTTTGTGCTATTTCTTCTGGCATTTGTACGGATAACCTCTGTACCTTTTTCTTCTAATGTGGTAAAAAAAGTCTACCAAAAGAAAATGATGAAATCCTGTGAATCCGTGAACTGATTATTTTGCAGTTCCTGTCTCTGTTTTGTTTTTTGTGTGCTCTTTGGCAGCTTCACCAAATTCAATAGCCATGCTTTCTTCTTTTACGCATACAAACTCTACTGCTGCAGATGAAAACTCAGTTACATTATGCATTGTTAAGAGGGATTGACACTTAGTATCTGTTGGGTAATGATTTAGTACTGCTCATGGAGCATATATTAAATGATTGAAAGGATGAGGACACTTACATTTATCGGTGGAAGTGGTTTTTTAGGATTTTGCTCAAATATGTTATCTGCACATCTTTGTTCTCCTTACCTATCCCGACCCCAATCATGTGTCTAAGAGTTTTTTTGGTTTCAGGTGAAGGTCTACATGGAGCGCAAATCACTTGCACATTCTTTAGGTGACACCAAAACTGCAGTAAAACAGTTGAATAAACTTGCATCAGGGATTGTGATGGCTGTTATCATCGTCATTTGGCTACTCTTGATTGGAGTGGCGACAACCAAATTGCTTCTTGTTATATCTTCCCAAATGCTAGTAGTAGTTTTCGTGTTTGGAAACACCTGCAAAACTATATTTGAAGCCATAATATTTGTTTTTGTTATGCACCCTTTCGACGTAGGAGATCGTTGTGTCATTGATGGTATACAGGTAAAACTTCTTACAATTTCTTTTTCTTCTTCGTCTTTGTATATCTATAGTTGTGTTGGATGGCTTTCTTCTTCCGCAAGTGGTCAGTGTTTAACATCTGAGAGGTTGGTGAGTGATTGGCTGCATGTTTGTGCCCGATATCCTCTATTACTTGCTTGCACAAACCACTGCACCTCCCTTCATGATTTACTGTGGAATTTGGATTCTCCTGAAGATCAAGTAGGCTAGTTGAATTAAGATAGGTACTCATATAAACTATTCAAGGTTGACTATCATATGGTTTCAAAATACTAGTGGAATTTATTCTAATGGAAAAAGGGTCAATATTTGTTTTCATGAATGTAAGGCACCTGCTGAATTCTGCTTTGGTACTTCTAAAGTAACATACCAAAAGAGAAGGTGCTTAAATTTAACTTTTATCCTTGTCCCATGTTTCACAATGGATCTGCTTTGGTACTTCTAAAGTAATCTTTATGATGTTAAAGAGACACACATACACATACAGATAAACAAAGACATACACTTTCATACTGGTAGGACACGGTCTGTGTGAATCAAGACTAAATCTAAATTGAATGTAAGGCACCTGCTGAATTCTAGAGCAACTAACTCTTCTTGGTCTCCAAACCACATCCATGTTTCATTAACGACCTTCATGATAAACGAGGTGTCTCGTGGAGGAAGCTGGTATTTGGAGTTTGTATGCTATTGTTCCAATACACCCAGCCATCGTAAATGAACCAAACAATTGGATTGCAAACATCCTGCTATGTTGCTTGCACATTGTCAACTGCCTATGCGGTTGGAGCTTCATGTAAACCTTGTCACTGACATAACAATTGCATTCTTATCTGTCCTTGTCTGTGTCCTACTCCATATGGTTCTGAGCACCAGACAAGTGACTTTCGAGGTGTAGTGTCCCACCTTTGGACTTTTGTTGGTGCACGAAGTTAGCAACGGCAGTCGTGCCCTGCTTATGTGACTAGATTGAGAAGGTGGGCTCATGGACCCGTAGACTGCCTAAAAAGGGGTTATAAATGCTGTGATAAGATTACACTTACCAATTTTACATAACTTCGGAAAAAATGAATAGTGTAACAAGAGTGGTGGTGGGTTGAGGAATAGGATGAAATCAATGAAGATGATTCAAAGTTTGGCTGCTGCAACTTTTGTTACTAGTAGAAAGAAAGATTAGTTGAAAAATTATATGGAGTCTGGTAACAGTATGATTGAGAATGAGTCTTTTGACATTTTGCCATGTAGGATGTGTGGACGGAAAGAACTAATTAGTGTGATTGGCTAAAATTTTGGAACTATTTAAAGTTGTATAAACAAGTGGAAGTGGCTGGTGCTACTTTATGTTTTTGTCTCTTTTGAATTTGAATCCCTAAACTGCTGCTTGGTCACCTTAACCTTTTGCAGATGCTTGTTGAGGAGATGAATATCTTGACAACTGTGTTCCTGAGTTTTGACAATGAGAAACTTTATTATCCAAATTCACTGTTGGCCACAAAACCCATCAGCAACTTGTACAGAAGCCCGGATATGAATGATGCTGTAGAGTTCTCTCTTGATGCTTCTACCTCAATGGATAGCATCAAAGCTCTCAGAGAGAGGGTAACGACGTAAGTTATTCAAACCTTCTAGGTCTAAACGATTTCTTAGGAACCCAGCTGAAATAGCGTGCTCATTTACAGAAGATTAGTGCATTTATTTAGGAAGGATCTAAATCCACAGTGCAAGACTGTATGACTATGTCACCCTCCCAAGCAGGAGGTCCACTACTGGGATGGAAATAATGTGGGATTGCCACAAGCCAAATATCCGATGTAGATATTCAAGATATTTGAACATGTTCCTTTCTTTTGTTGTTCATGAAACATATTTTAATGTCATAAACATGATCAATTTAGCGTGTACAGCCTTCTGATTATTTTGATGCCTACCAGTTGTGTCATTAGCACTAGGAGACAAGCACCAAAGTCTGGTTGATAAACCAGGATTGTGCGATCTGAGCGTGATTGACGGCTGTGATCTCCCCTCCAGGGGATTGATTGCTGGCTGTGGAGGATCGTTCTCAGCCGGCCTGGATGCTGAGATGGTCACACGGTTGTCTGACAGACTCTTAACAACTAACAACCCCCTTCAGGAAAAAGATGCCTACTATGCATACTGCAAATATTCTCTCAAAAAAAGAAAAGAGGCATATGGCATATCCTTCTCACTTCTACCATAAGTAGTTATTGTTGCCTGAGTAAATTTTCCAAATTCTCCTTTTCTTGAATATCTTCATTGAAGAAGCTCATGTTGTCATCTCAGGTTCATAGAGAGCAAGCCTGAGCACTGGCGTTGCGACCACTGTTTGGTCGTAACAGAAATTGAAGACATGAACAAGATGAAGATGGCTCTATATGTAATTCATACAATGAACCATCAAAATATGGGGGAGAAGACCATCAGGAGATCCGAGCTCCTCCTTGAACTGAAGAAAATGTTTGAAGATCTGGGCATGATGTATCATCTGCTGCCTCAAGAAGTCCACCTCATCATTCCTACTGGCCAGCAAACAAACTTGGGCTTGTGATATCTGTTTATTGGAATTGACATTGTCCTGATGTGCATGATTTAGGTCATGTAGTGGAAAAGGGTTGCGCTACTCACTTGTAGGGGCATGGGGTTTTTAGAGATTTGGACAAGAAATGTATTGTCAAGTATTGTTCTGTATTTCATCAAAAACAGGTCTGCTTTCAGTTTCTTACTTGATAGAAGGATTATGAACTGTACCTGTTAGATACACATTGAAAACAAAAAAGTTTAGAGTAATTCTATGTCCAGGGCGGCCCCTCACAGGGCATTATTTTAATGCCCTCTATTTTCGCATTAAAATAATGCCTTGTGAAGGGCCATGCACAAAAATTGCACACGGCTGCCGTGGGCGTAGTATTATTCAAAAGTTTACTAGTGTAGTAGTTGTTACTTGTTATAGGCGTTTTGAGGGTTCAAAACTTTCTTTGGATGAGCCTCTTTTATAAATCTATCTTTCAATTTGAAAGAGCTCCAAAATGGAACTTTTTAAAACAAGACTGGTCCAAAGTACTTTTTGCCATTATGTCAAATAGGTGAGGGAACTGGAATCCGCCTCTCCTTTACCTCAGGCAAGCGAGGGAAGGGCCAACCCCCACCTCTGTGTAGAATCTGTGCGTGGCAGAAGGGAAACTATTGTAATTATTTTTAAAATGTGCGGACCTGCTGGAGTCCATGTACATTGCTAATAATTAAGACCACAGCAGATTAAATTGTGAAGTGGATGATTGAAAAGAATTTTAGGTATAGATTTTGTAGGTCCATCACATAACAAGGTGAATGACTGTCACTAGTGGGGACGTGGTTGTTTATTTATGCATTGATTTTGTGCTTTGTAATGAAAGAGAGGGAACGGTTTCCAGTTCAAATGGTAAATCTGTGCCCGGCCGAGATGATGAAGAAAGACCGGAACAGTAGTACTCATGAGCATTGCAAGCTGGAGATAATCATGAAAAAGAAAAAATCTCTTACTCTTAAATGAATACAAAAGAAGAATTGGAATGATCTTCGACATCATGCATCAGCAGGTACTCATACTCTAGTAGTCTTCACTGTTCTGAATTCAGCATCTGTAACAGGCTTAGGAGGACGCATGCTTCATTGTATACCCCTTTAAATATTGGCCGCCGAAGAGGGTGGTTCAGCTTTGGCAATAGTTACTTACTTTCATAGCTTGTCGTGTGTTTCGGTGGATTTCCCTGTCGTTAAGTAATTACTTGGTGTGGTGGTACTGGGATTCTGGCAACGTAGCACTAATCTGTAAAATAATTCCAAGTGTAGTAGCTTTAATTGGGCAACTAATATATCACCAATACCAACTCCTTGGATATCGCCCCAATAATATTACAAGTCTTAGCGTACGTTCAAAACCCAATAAAATTGCATCACATGAACCATTCATCCCCTTGGCCTAGATCACACGTTGGGATTACTAATCTTCCTCTTCTTCCAAAGGCATAAAGCAGTATTGCTTTTATGAGTAGTATATACTATTAATAATGCCGGGAACCATGTTAGTGCGTGTAATCGAGTACTTCAATGGACTATAGTAGTGTGGGATATTGAGAAAAAAAAAAAGAACATATATTATATATGTATAAGAGGAGAAAGCAACCGTGTTGACGACGCTATTATGTATCACATAAATTTGTAATATTTGATATGATATAATCTCTAGGTGGAGGTAGATTTGAGGCATGAGAAAGATACAAAAAGTATGCACTACTTTAACAAGTAATCGGTAAGCTTCTCTTTTTTCTAGGCATAATTCGTTAGAGTGGTGATATCAGTCCAGGTAAGAAATAAATTGGGAGATTAAATTGGCAATTTCGTCCCATACATCGTTTCCATTAATTAATTATATCTTACGAACTTACCCAGCATTATATTATGAAAACTACTAATCTATACTGTTCTTAATGAAAGTTATACATGTCTTAAGTGGGTTGGGTCTCATTTTTTTATTAATGAACCCGGGAATTGTCTAAGTGATGGTGTAATAAATTAAAAAGAAGTTTAGTAAACAATGTAATTTGGGGAGAAAAAAGCTACATGCAACGGCGTAATCATTGGGCCACGCCTCCTGGCCTGACCCATTTTGTGCGTTCCACCCATTTATGTCTCTCTCTCTCCCTCTCTCTCGGTCCCCCTTTCCCCGTTCTTATCTCTTTTTCTCTCGCCTCTCCCTTTCAGATATTGCGGCTCACACAAGCAACAAGGATGGATGTGATATCTTCCATACATGAAAATTCTTCCATAATTAGTTAATTGATTAATATGCGCCAAAAGCTCGATCGCGGATGATTCTTTCTTTCTTTCTTTCTTCTCCTTCTTTCATCTCTGGGTGCCTTAATAAGTTTCTCGACTGCATTCGTTGTATCTTCAGTTCATCATTATTCGGTGATCGTTACAGTTGTGGAACTTTCGAGTCTGTATTAATCAGTGCAGCGTGGCCATGGAGCCCACGTGACCCAGACGGGTGTCTCATCATCTTCGAAGCAACCGATCCATGGAGTCCCCCCCCAATATCCATCGCCCTCCTCAAAATATTCTCCAGATACAGGCCGAAACTGGTGTGGTGATGAACTGGGCACGGAGGATCAGGAGACGACGAAGCCAATTTATGCCTATCTTCGCTTATGGGTTATTGTTTGTTCTGAGCGAGTGGCCGTTCTGGAGTCTCAAGTAATTACGTCGTTGTAGCTTCTTGGAATATTTGCTCGGCGGGATGTTATATATGAATGCACAGCAGATGTTTGTTTATATGCCTTATCGCCAAAAAAGTCTAGCCTGGATGCTGCTGGCAGGATCTATACAGCAAGCAGTTAAGTACGAGCGAGAGAGCGATGTGGAGATGCCAAATGGTGGGGTACTGCTCCATCCTCACTTGTCACTTGGTGGGAACTGCAAGAAGAGTCATCTTCACTCTTTCTCTGGACTCTGGAACAGGGACCCCCCATGAAGTGAAGCTTAATGCTTGCTTATCTTTTCCTCCTCCAATAACTGAATTCCCACTTTCGTTTGTGCTCCTTTCATTTATCGTTCTCAATATTCATTAATTATTAATAGTGGGGTTTGATTGATTGATACTTATTTATTTGACTAGTGAAGGGATTTATATATTATCCCTCCCTTCCTTCTAAAGAAAGGAACTGAAAGCCACAGGATTTCGTGACATTACCAAAAGACCCTTTTGGTTTTTTTATTTATAATATTATATAATTCTAAAAATAATACCAAAAAAAAAAGAATTTGATTAATAGTAGTAAGTACCAATATTATTTCCAATAAACGAGTCCCACTAATATAATTTTAAGACACGCACGCAGGCCACATCTTCAGATATATATCCACCGTGTCGGAGCGGATAAGTCGCAGAGGAGCGGAGGTCGCTGTCAGTGACGTGGCGGAGGCGGCCGGCTCATTCGCCACGTAGGAGAAAGGCGGTCATGGTACAGGCGACATCCTCTGACACGTGGTTCCCATCCTGTCTGGGGCCCGCCCTGCTACACTCCCCGGGACAACGACCTAACCTCCGCCTCCTTCGTCACATAAAATTAATTTTTAATTAAAAATAAATAAAATATCTTCTACGCCTGGAATATAAAAAATTAGGTACTGTTACGTATTTCATTTGTCTTACACCACACTTGTCCCTTTATGATAAACAGAAATAATAATAATAAAAAAAAAGGCGTCGATGGGGCGTAGGATAACCGGCTGCGCCCCCCCGGCTCTCACCCATAGGATTCGAGATTCGTTTGCGAGCTTGGAAGCGATTCCCGACGCGGTAGTTCACTCGCGTGAGCCAAGGGAGGGCCCACCTCGCTCCCCTCGGAATATTGAACCTCCGCGTTTCGCTAACGGCGTGCGTGGGAGCGAATAAAAAGGCGCCGAAGCGGTTTCGGCGCAAAGAAGAAACCCCTTTAATGTGTCACTTTAACGGCATTCCCCCCTTCCTCCTCCTTCATTAACGGCGTTAAGTTCGCCGTAAAAGACGTGACGGAGGATACGGACTGTCCAAGTCGACAATGACTTGGCGAGGATCTGCGGGGCCCGCCTTCAACGGCTAGTTTGATCTGACGCGCCGCAGATGGGCAGGTGGGGATGGTCAGGTCGCTCGTGCCTGACCATATTTACGATTATGCCACTGACCCGACGACGGGGAGAAAAATAAAATGAATCGCGCAATCGCGCAATCATAAGTGGACCCAGTTAACGGGGTCCACTCTTTTGACTTTTCCTCCATAATTATTACGCGTATTGCTTTATTCACCTTTTATTTCCCGATTGTTAAATATTTTATTATTTTTCCCTCGAAGATCGAATGGGAAAAAAAAAGTTCCCTTTTTACGTAATTTAATAAAGGATATATATGGTTCTCTTTTAGCCCGATGGAAAAAAAAGGAACTTCTACGCGGACGAGTGGACCCGTTTAATCGGCGATTAAATTACCAAGGGTACGGAGGTAATATTGTCGAAGGAGTGGCTTTCAAGGAATAAATTTCGCCACTAACTCCAAAAGGGAGGCGGTCGTTTACTCAGTCCCACTCATGATTTTTATTTTTATTTTTTCTCACTTAATAAAAAATAATGGAAGTATAAACAAAAAAAATGCGTATTTAATAATTTCTTTACTGTACTGTTTTTCTCATACGAAAGCAGTCGCAAAAGTCTACAGACAGAGACTCTCCTGGTTTCGACCAATAAAAAGAAGCCCCCTCCCTTCTCTCCAATACTTTTTCATCTCATATCCCCTTGTTGTTGTTGCTGCTGCTCTCATCTCTGCTGCTACCTCTGGTGTCTGAACTTCGTTTTGAGGTTTCCTCCTCGGGGAGGAACAGGGGAGCTTGAAACGGAGACGGTATCGCGAGAAAACTCGATCAAATGAAGGGTTTTCTATGGAGATTTTTCTGGGTTTTGTTATCTTGCTCGGCGCTGGCCTCCGCCAGCCTCAACAAGAACCTGCCGGTGTCGTCGTTCGACGAGGGGTACACGCAGCTATTCGGGGATGATAATCTCATGGTTCTTCGGGACGGGAAAGCGGTTCACTTGGCCCTTGATGAAAGAACAGGTCTTTAAAATCGGCCCGGTTCTCTCTCTTCTGTTTTTCTTGTTGATGTTAAGGGAATGTTTTCTTTTCTGTGGCGATTCGGTGGTGATGGTTTCGGTGTTACAGGTTCTGGATTTGTTTCCCAAGACCTTTACCTTCATGGGCTCTTCAGCGCGTCTATTAAACTGCCTGCGGACTACACCGCGGGGGTTGTCGTCGCGTTCTATGTAAGTTTTACACAGATTTGCTCTCACTGATTACTTTTTATTTTTGGGTTTCGATGAGTGATGAATGATGGATGATGATCGGCGAGGAAGAAACAAAGAGGATGTTCTCAATAGTTGAAGATTGCTTCCTGTTTTGTGCGGTTTCTATTCGATCCTTTGTTTTGTTTTGATCGATTATCAGAATAAGCCAGATTAGCTGACTGTGATGGCATGTGAAATGCGATTTCTTTTCCACTATTCTCCTTTTAATGCAACTTTTTTGTTCTCCCTCTTTTTTTTTCCTTTCTTGGTACTGTGTTAGAATAAAAGGTTTGACGATAGAACGGAGATATAGGTGCAGTGATTCGCGAATATTGAACAGTTTATTTGCTTCCTTTGTAATCTTTTCTTCTCTTAGCTATCGAGTACTGATGACAAGAAAAATCCCGATTAACATGGTGACTTGTTGCGCAGATGTCGAATGGTGACATATTCGAGAAGAACCACGACGAGATCGATTTTGAGTTTTTGGGGAATATTCGCGGACGGGAATGGCGGATGCAGACCAACATTTACGGCAATGGAAGCACTGGGATCGGAAGGGAAGAAAGATACGGTCTCTGGTTCGATCCTTCAGAGGATTTTCATCAGTACAGTATCTTATGGACCCATGATCAGATAATGTAAGAGCTTGTTTCTGTTTCAAGAAAGCTGAAAATGGTGATTTTGACGCCTGTTGCCTATGTTAATCTATTGAACGGTTTTCTGACTGACAGGGCGTCTTCTTGGAGCTGTAGTTTTTGGTTTTGAGTTTAAACAAGTTTTCTTATCACTGTTAGGTTGTCTGATTGGGGTTTTTGTGGAAGTTTAGGCTATGATTTGGCACCTCCATCGTCATTATATTGGGATTCTTAGCCTCTTTAGTTTCGAATTTTCCTGAACAGAGATAGATAGTTTGAACAGTTTGGGGTTAAATGACTGCTGTTTTTTTCTCTTGCTTATTTAGCTGTAAACTCTTCTAAGAACTATTCCCTAATAGCGATCCCATATGATCCAGTGTAATGTCTTCGTCTGCCTGTCTTTTCTTCCTTTCTGAATAAATCCTGTTAATCGATCGATTTTCACAATCTGTTGTCCCAGATTCTACATCGACGACATACCAATCAGAGAAATAAAGAGGACAGAATCAATGGGAGGCGACTTCCCCGCGAAGCCAATGTCTCTGTACGCCACAATCTGGGACGGCTCCAACTGGGCTACTTTGGGCGGTCGTTACAAGGTTAATTACAAGTACGCGCCATATATATCCGAATTCAGGGACCTGGTTCTCCGCGGCTGCGCCGTCGATCCCCTGGAACAAGTCCCCCGCTGCAACGAAGACGACATCAAGGAAGTCTCGTCCCTCTCCCGGACCCTGTCCGTGTCGCCGGAGCAGAGGACGAAGATGGAGAAGTTCAGGACCAAGTACATGACGTACTCGTACTGCTATGACCGGGAGAGGTACCGCCGGCCACCGTCGGAGTGCGTGATCGACCCCCACGAAGCCCGCCTCTTCCGGGGCTCCACCGGGGAGAAGTTCGGGGGAAGCCACCGGCACCACGGGAAGCGCCACCGCCGGAGTCCGTCAACCCAGGCGGAGGCCAGTCTCTGATTCGTTTCTTCAGCCGCCGTTGTTTATTCTTGATTTTTGTCGAATTTTATTTGTTGGGTGGTGGAGTCTCTTCTCTCTGTGTATAGACTTGGTTGGAGGGCAAAAGAAAATTAGTACTGCTGGTTTATTATTGAGCTATATAGATATAGACGATGTGTCATATTGGGTATTTTTATGTTATATGATTTCATATGCTTTCCTCGTTCCTGTTATTGAATTTTGTACTCTGTCGACGAGCAGATTGATGGACACTTAATAAATGCTACCGAGTTCGTTGAACAGTGAGACAATAAAGGTCGTTCCTTTTTTCTTCTTTTCGTTGTTGTTGTGGGGTTTTCAGGGCGTCCACCATGTGTGAGAGTTTTTCCGGTGAATGGGGGCGGTGGGACATTCCTCTGCCGTTCTTTTTGTTGAGCAGTGGGTATATTGCATTGCCCTTTTGATTAGATTCGTGGAAAGGGACTCATGAATGGGGAAGATGGGGGACAAGGGGTGGTCGACATGGAAGAAAGAAAACCAAAAGTCCTGCAACAGTTGGCATTAATGGCGGACGAAGAAGAAGCCATTAAAGGTCTTGCAAGTAGCAATAGTTGTCAACAACGGCCTGACTCACATTGTACAACTGAGAACTCTTTTGGAAGTTTTTGCCGTGGATGGAAACCGCTGCGCGCAATTGTGGAATTTACCCACAGAAAACGGTCGGCGTCATTGAATGCACGGACAAGGCAGCCGGGATCCGCCGATGCCGTGTGTCTTCGTGTCTGTGACTCTGCGGGGGGAAGGCATTGTAACGCGACGACGCGGCCGCAGCCGCCTAAGATATATGTATGTATATATGGGCCACGCTTGCTCTAGTACTCGACATTGACCGACTCCTGCGGTCACGGTTATTTTGTCAAACACCAGGCGGACAGAGGAAGATCTTCTTCCCATTTCCCAGTTTCCAGTTCCCACTGCCGAGTTCTCTCACCCGTGGCTCTGCTCAGAGGACACATGAACCTTTTGACGAATGCCGTCGCTGCTGCAACAATTTGCCAAATTGGACCGGATTCTCTGGTATCCATGGCGGCGGATGAGCTCGTGACAGCGGAGAAAAAAATATCAAAAAGATTGAAAAGGGAACATGGCCAGAGACATCGGTCCTCGCCGGCAACAGAAGATTCCCCTTCATAAAATAGCGGAAGAATCCGATACAGATAGAGTGGTTGAAGTCAATATGACACAACCAGAGTTACAGAGCTATTATAATCTCTCCAAATCGGGGAGGACGTCAGACGAAGAAAGGGGGGGTGCCAATTCCAACGAAAGCACGAGCGGGGAAGGATATGGAATCAAGAGCCCGTGAGACATTACTTTCGGTAGCTTTTGTCGACTGTGGCGTGGTGCACATAACTCTTTAAGGGTATGCGCCGAGGAGAGGAGAGGAGAGAGGAGGGAGGGGAGAAGGGGAAGATATCCATGGCAGTCTCTGTCACAAAGGAAGGATAATTTGTTTTTATTCCGCAGGAGTTGCTTCCAAACAGAAAAGGCCAGGCTTCATTAAAGATAGGGCCGGGTTTATAGATGGACCACGGAATGGCCGTGCCTGACAGACCAAAAGAAAGGGCGTTTTTTTTTTTTTTTTGTGTGTGGAGGAAAAGAACTTAAGGTTATAGACTTATTTGTGTAAAATAAAAAATAAATTATTATGAAATGGAGAGCCGCAGGCTGTGTTGTCAGTGAAATATTGAGTTGATTAAATTAAGAAAATGGGATTTTTTAAAATTAGTAACTAAATATTACACATTTGCACCCATTGCACAATACCCATTCCCACTTACCAATTAATCTAAACCACTTATGCATATGGTTTATCTTTTGGAATATAGGATTTAATAAAATTAATAAGTTTTTTTTAATATTTTTAAGGGCTTAAATTGGATGTACGTGGGGTATGTATTGTGTATAGTTGCACCTAGCATTACTCTTTAACGATTTAGCCGTTTCTTATGAGTAGCAAGTATCTTAAACATGACTACAACTTTACCCTAAAATATGATCAGGGCTAGTTAAAATGGATGAGATCGGTGTTTGGATGAAAGAGTATTAATTCGCATTTGATATAAATTAATGTACTGATCTATTGTAAATTAAAATTGATCCAACCTAATCCGACCAACAAACTGGGTTATATTGGATCAAAAAAATTAGAATTCTATTCCCATCCATAGATATCTATTCCAATCCAAAACTAATGTATTATCTTATATTTCATGTATGATAATATCGATTATTCTCTAGTTATTCTCTCTCATTTCTTTTTATTCATCCCCTCTCTCTTTTTTGAGTGGGGATATAAGTATTGCAGGTTTTTACTTTCAAGGTTTTACATCCTGACATGTCAAGTTGCAGTCTAGTAAGAGATAAACTTGGAGATAAGATTTGTAAGATTTTAATTTTTTAATAAAAGAAAAATGATATCGATACTTACTAATTTTACTTTGAGGTTTTACATCCTGACGTGGTTGCATGGTGGTGGTCTAGGCAGGAGAAAATCTAAGGTTTAGGGTTTACCCAAAGAGTAGGTTAATAATATTTTATTAAAAAACTAAAATCTTGCAGATTTATCTCCAAGTTTATCTCTTACTAAACTGCAACGTCAACGCCAAGTCAAAATGTAAAGTCTAAAATATTATCAACCTATTCTATGGGTAAACCCTAAACCCTAAATTTTGTCCTACCTAGACCGCCAACTATGCAACCACGTTAGGATGTAAAAAAATCGAGAAGTACTGATATCATTTTTTTTTTCTTCTTCATTGTCCCTACGAGCAACAAGATATCCTCATGCGTTAAATAACGGGTTTGGGTATGGGTCAAACCTAATGGGGTTTAAGTGGATACCCATTAGGGAGAGCCCAATCAAGGGTAGCTCCATACCCGTTAGGGATCAAACCAGGCAATTCGGTCCAAACTCAGTTCGGTTCGTTAATTTAAGAATTTCCAACTGAGTTGAATCCTCGTTAAGAGAAACTCAGGCTCCATCCTTTTTCTCTTTCTAATTTATATACCCTGTCGCTTGAAACATCAAAAACTCGATCTAGAAAGTCGAATGCGGAGGGAGACGACAGTAGAGCAAAGCGGCAGGAATCGGTAGGAAGAAGAAAGGTAGACATCCCCAAATTTCTTTCCGAATGATATCTTTCTGTCTCCGTTTCCGTTCTTCTCTCTCTCTATCTTCATACGGGACTTCGAGACTGACGAGCTCATCTACATCAGTCCTCGATTATTTGCTCAAAAATTCAATTAAATGCAGCTCCAGCTTTCCAATATTTTGATAAAAAAAAAAAGCTAAAGAACTTCTCCAAAGTCATGGCGGCCGAGTCCGTGACATCTACTCGCAAAGGTGCTATCTCACTGCCTCAAGTATTCTTCTTTGCTTTCATTCTAATTCATATGCAAGAGTTTGTGGGGGTTAAGTTATTCCACTGTTTTCCTGATTGTAATTTTATAAATTTGTATTCATGTAGTTGTTGTCCACCTGCGAGCTACAGGTGATGCTCCTATTCTTAAACAAGCCAAATTCAAGGTTAGCCGCTCACTTTTGTTTTTTATGTTTTCTCTCGATGATACTCGTACTATGGACTTCAGAATTTTGATCGATAGAATCTTAGGTTGAGGGAAGCAATTGAATTATCAGGATATGGTATGCCGATATGAAAGTACTTCAATCCCAAACTGATTTATTATGAAAGGGTTAACCCTCTAATCCCTCCGTATTAGGGTCACTCTCATTTATTGTATTACACCCCGTTGCCACAATTCACTAAAAGGATCCTTTATAAAAAAAATGATTTGGGTCTTTTTTATAATTTTGATTATGAAATGGTAAAATGCAATAAGGAAGCTCATAAAACCTATAGAATCAGGGTGAAATACCCACCTTTTATCTTGTCTTTACTGGCTTATTGAACTTTCCGAAGATGAGTTCAGATTCGCTATATTAGTAGAAAAGGGAAGAGTGACCCCTACATGTGGTTCCATATAAGAAAGGGTAATAAAGTTAAGCTATGGGAAGAGTGCAGGGTAGGTAAAGAACTGTTGAGAGCTGCCTTTCCTGGTTGTACCTCCTGGCCAGGAATAAAGAGATCACCATTGCTGCTACAAGAGACCAACAAAGGAGATCTTGAAACCTTAACGTTAGAATAAATCTAAAGGATATTGTATTGGCTAAGTAGCTAGTCTCATTCATCTTCTAGACTTCACACTTATCTCCTTGGCTCCTTGGCTCCTTGGCTCCTTGGAGAGTGAGGGGAGGGGGGATACATCGTCTGGAGTGCAGCTCGGGACTTTTCTTGGTCTCCTCATTCTGCACATTATGCACTAGCAGCCAATTTGGTGTGAAACCTCCCCGCCCAAGCTTTTGCACTTTTCCTGGGCTGCAGTTCACTCGAAGATATTTTGATTTGTCATGAGTCAACCAAAAGAGGGCAGGTTGTCATCAACTCCCTTGGTAAATTATGTAGGGATGTAGAGGCAATTGGGGACCATATTGTGCTGCATTGTAAATTAAGTAGCATCATTTGCAGGGTTTCTTTTTCCTAAGTTTGAGGTGTCCTTTTGCATGCCTAGATCTCTTGATCAACTATATTAGCTATGGTGCTCAACCCCATTTTCCGACTGTGGAAAGATCCTGTAGACAACAATTTAGCTGCTGTACCTTGGCAAATCTGGGTGGAGAGAAACAACAAAACTTTCAATGCGAAGACCTGCACTATCGCTAGTGTGATTGAAAAAGCTACCTTTAGCATATTTTGTGGTCAGCTGTCCTCATAAATATGCCTCCCATCCCCTGGAATGTTATTAGAAGATGATAGAAAAATGATACATTTCAATATCCACAACCCCACGGTACTGAAGAATGGAAACCCCCACCCCAGGCTGAGTCAAGTTTAATTTTGATGAGTCTTACCTTGGAAACCCAGGCCCAGTCAGTATTGGGAATAAGCAGAATCCTGAAACTCTTTGAGTTCATAAATTGACACTTCTCTTAGTCGTGTCTTCAGTTAATTGAGATTTGCTTTGTCTTTTCTCATTTATGTTTTCTTTTATGAAGTTTTCTTCATGTGGAAAAGAAGGACCATCACTTATATGGTGTTATAGATGTTTTGTAGATAGCTGGAACAGACAAATTTGCGAAGGTTATCGACTTTCTTCGCCGGCAGCTTCATAGAGACACATTGGTAATTATTCTTTGAGGTTGTTCACTATGGTTTTGTAACTGCTGAGTTAAGAAATATTAATGAGTTCCCGCATGCAGTTTGTGTATGTCAACAGTGCCTTCTCACCAAATCCTGATGAACTGGTGAATGATCTTTACAATGTAAGTTGTTCAGGCCTTATTTTAAATCCATTCATTTTTTCCTTAGTAACAATAAAATAAGTATCTTTTCTAGTTAGGTATTTGTAAAATGGTTAATTCTAGCATTCATGTATGTTATATGTTTAAGATACTGAGAGGGCAGGGCTTCATGATTTATATTTCTTCTTTGGACCATTCTTTGTATGTAGCAATCTGATGCATAGAGAACTGTTGCATCAGTCTGTGTGTAGTCTTTCTTACAACGTAGGGTTATGGATCCAATTCAAATTTCAAACAACTGACTTCAAATTTTGATGGATTCTTTGCATTCCATTAATATGTTGTTCGTACCTGTGCATGAACTGCAGAATTTTGGGTTTGATGGGAAACTGGTGGTCAATTATGCCTGCTCCATGGCATGGGGTTAGGATCTGTGAGAAGCATCTATTTGCCATCGCAGTTGCATTCCTGACTTAATACCGCCATACATTTGATCATGAGGTTCTGAACCCATAAATTCAATCTGCTTTGCTGCTTTCCCAGAGCCGGGTAAGACTTTTAGACAAGTAACTTCCACAATGTTTAAATAGCACAAGTGTGATTAGTGTGGACCAGTCCATGAGATTTCAGATTCATTTATTTAAACATGTAAATCAGTTTATGACAATTTCAGGGGGCTTCAAGTGTGAAGATACTTCTTGAAGTTGACTGTTGTATAGAATCAGATTGGCATTGTTTATGCATTCTCATTGCAGACAATGGGTATATGTAGTGAATCTGCAAAATAGCTTATAGTATCAAATAAATAATTGGGACCTTTAGGAAACTAATTTTCTTTGGAAGGCACAATGAGCAGCATGAGAGAAACATTGCCAAAATTTAATATTGACTTTTACGTAACATATGTTTAGTTTAAGTGCATCTTTTCAAATAATCCATTGAATACGGTTCTACTATAGGCCGAATTTTGTGATTCGGGGTGGGAACCAGGTCGGGTTTTCCGGGTAACCCAACCCCGGACTCAAATAAAATTTGATGGAAAAAAAACTATCAATTTTAGAAAAACGCGAGCTGCTAAATCTCTAAAATAATAACTTACATCCTTTCCTCTGCTTGTGATTCATGCACGGAGAAATCTTGAATTCCATACGGGTAGGCCAAGGAAAACTGTGATGCCCTCAAGTTTAAACAACGAGGCCAGCAAGTTTAGTCTATGCCTTAAGTCCAGCGTGCTCCAAAACTTTGATAAAACTCGTACGAAAGCTTTCCGTTGAGCTGCCTTTTATGGCTACAATTTGATAGAAATGCGAGCACCTACTTCATAAACCCTTTTGGTAATTACATTACTTCAGTTTGTTCCTTGACAGTAATTACATTACAGAAGCTCTGCTTCTCTCTCATTGAACAGAAAAGGTTCCCTGTTGTAATCTCTCTTCAAATCCACTTACAAGGTGGACTTACACAATGACGTGAAAAGACCGCTACAATGAGAAAGACGGTTTATGAGAATAAAATTACAACTTGGGTTTTTTCTTTCTGTTGCCTTCGTTGTTTGTTCGTATTGGTGAGCTTGACCCGAATCCGTTGCCAGTGCTGTTGGTATCGTCCTGGATGAGACCCATTTTCTTATCAATTTCTTCTTCACTCGAATCTTCCGTTGGCGCAGCTTTTAAAATGAACCCCGGCACAACAAAATTCGCAAGCCAGTACACGAATAGAAGCACACCACTTGCAATATTCAATAAGCACAAGTAAACAGACAGACCAAGATAAGCATGCCACAAAAAGGATTTTCATAGCAGAAGAAACTATGAAAAAAAGAAAACATATCGCAAGCACATTCGTTCAATCTGAAACCCAGTTCGGATTATTTGGGTAAAATACAGAATGTTGAGCTTCTCTCTCTCTAAAGAAAGAGGTCAAAAGTAGTAGTACCTGGTGACTATTAGCACGGCAGGATCCCGAGGAGGAGGAGGAGTGGAGAGAAAAAGAAGCCCGGTTTCGAAAGCTTTGGGTCTAATTGATAGAAGAAGCTCCCTCTGAAATGGCTTCCCGTGGTTTGTGACCCTTCTTCGCAGCGGAACTCTCTGCGGAAATGGGAAACCCCTTGTGATGTTGCAGGTTTGGAAATACACATCAGGGTAAGAGCGGTAGCAGATAAGGCTCATAATATGTAAGGCGGCTTTTCTGCTCTCTTTCTTCAGAAACCTCCTTCCTTATCCGCCCACTGCTGCGGCTAGCTTTTCCAGTTCTTTCGATTACTCTCTTTCTCTCTCTCGTTCTCAAAGATTACTAACCTGGCGCGGGTACACGAACCAACCAATCGAAAATTTTAAAAAAATAAAAAAATTATTTTTTATTTTTATAAAATCTTAAATTGTTAAAAAAAAAACCATGGGCAAGTTACTGTGGCTGGTAGTCGTAATGCGTATACGTGTAGTTAACATTTTCCCTTTTATTAACACCGAGCCACGACCTGGTATATCGATCAAGAAGAAACATTTGATATTTCATTGGATAAACTACAGATTTAACTTAATCACACGGTAGTGTATATGGTAAAGTGGAAATCAAATTTAAATTGAAAATTCACCTAAATGATCTCTCTAGATTTTCCTTTTTTTCCTTAATTTACCTAAGTTTGCATTCCGAATATTGATGTGTCAGTCCCCTCTTTTCTGATGGGTTTCTTATTTTCATGTTTTTTTTTGTTTCCTGTGTTATTTTCGTTTCTTTTTCTGTGTTCTCTTTTACACGTGAAACAGATACAGTTTTGGGTTTAAAAGACGGCCGGGAAACTGCATTGTCTCAACTCCTCACTTACAAATGCAGGGTCCTAAAAATTTGAGTTCTTTGGGTTTTCATTTTAATTTTATCATTTGTTGTGACAAATTGGAATATCTATACAACATGGAGCCAAATACTCTTTTATCTTCATTCCTCCCCTGCAATTGCAGGGCTCAAAAAATTTCTGATGACCTAAGGGAGAACATGTACAGACAATGCTAACGCCCCACTAACGTTGTTATAGTGACATCGTTTATCGAAGCTTGTCCTTCAGAGGAAATTGATTGCGTCCTAGGACTCCTCAGTATGAACGCAGGCTGTTTTGGGGTCGGAGGAATCACGGCAGCAGTACCCAGAAACAATGTAATGGCAGACATCGAAGGCCGGTCTGCTGCAAATTCCTGCACACAGAGGAGGCCGACATGGATGCACCTCAAGACCTCTGTTTGCGAATATGTTGAACCCAGTTTTGTGTCGACCAATTCCAGAGCTTTGCCCTCGTTCCAAAGCTTCCATACCTAGAGACAGCAACAACTCTTCATCTCAAGAATAAATCAATACATTAACAATGAAACGTTTGAGATCAGAAACTGTAAGAGACTGCTACTTACGTTACCCAACAGGTAAAGAGAATCCTCCTGGTTGTAGAAACCCGTGTTCCTCTTCCCACTAACGATCTCTAGAAGCAAGACCCCGAAACTGAAGACGTCAGATTTCTCCGAGAATTGACCTTGCATGGCGTACTCAGGCGACATATACCCACTGTGACCCATTGTTTACAATGATGAGAAGAGTAAGAACAATCGATTTTTGCAAAATGGTAGCAGTCCATAGAAAGTTATAAGAGGTGCTTACTAGGTCCCCACGACCCGTCTAGTCTTGTCTTGAATCTGATTTCCTCCAAATATTCTGGCAAGGCCGAAGTCTGAAATTTTGGGGTTCAAATATCTGTCTAGCAAGACATTGCTGGCTTTCAGATCTCTGTGAACGATCTTCAGTCTTGAGTCTCTGTGCAGATAAAGAAGCCCCCGGGCGATCCCTTCAATAATGTGGAAGCGTTGAGCCCAATCTAGTCTCTGTTGATCATCTGAATCTGGCAAAATACAATACAAATCTTCGGTGACACAAGAAGGCTGAGAGTGCAAGTGAAAAATTTGTCAGCATCTCTCGTTACCAAAGATGAATGAGTCCAAGCTTTTATTTGGCATGTATTCGTAAACCAACATCTTTTCTTCTCCCTGGACGCAGTAACCCAGAAGACGGACAAGATTCTTGTGTTGAACTCTGGAAATCACCACGACCTCGTTTCTGCCCAGAGCTTTTGGAGAGTCTCTTCACTGCTACCTCCTGTCCAGTCGGCAGTCTCCCCTGAGAATTTTACACCCATTTGGTCATTTTCTTCAGTTTTGTTTGTTTAATTTGACACACCTACAAAAGTGCTGCTCTCATGGGATTGAACCTTAAAGCAAGAAATTATTACCTTATAAACAGGACCAAAGCCGCCTCCTCCGAGCATATTTGCAGGGGAGAAGTTCTCCGTAGCAAAGGAGACCACTTTAAAATCGAATATTGGAAGCTCCGGTCCATCGTCCTGATCGAAACCAAGAGGGCCAGAATCGGTTGACGAGCCCACACCCTGCTGATCTTTTATTAGCCTTTCCACTTCTTTCTCCTTTGCTGCATCGGATGGCCCTGGTGCTCAAGTACAATCGATAAGAGAAACTTACTGATACTCTGAAGAAAACAAACAAAAAAAAAACAAAAAGAAAAAAGAACAAACCGATCTTGATTCAAAACTGTAATCTATGAACCGTACCTCTCTGTTTAGCAAGCCATCTCCACATTAAGAAGATGAAAACACACATAACAGAAGTTCCTAACACTACCACCGCAACTATTACCTTCACCGGCTTCTTGTCACCTGCCACAACTTCAATTAATCGGAGGAGTGATCCCAAAAATTTTACTGGAAGAGAGAGAAGCAGAATATTTTGGTTTGGCATTATTTGACCATGTTTTAGGAGATATCAAGGGATTTAAATCTAAATGATAAACAAATAATGAAAATAAATGGTCATTTTGGCATAAAAAGTAGAGCAGAGAAAAGAAAAAGTTCTTGGACCAAACCTAGCTCTGAAGCGGGTAGACGGATATACAGATCAACTCCGTCGACATGGAATTTCTGAATATCTTTCAGTTCTTCCTCCCAAAACATGCAGCCGATCCCGGCATCAAACGCGTAAGCCACACAAGAACACTTCCGCAAACACATTCCCTCGCATTCCTCGGCATTTTCGAGACTCAACCAAGCAATAGAGTCTGGTGGTTTCATGTTCTGCAGCTTCAGAAACCCGTCTTCCTTCTTCTCCGCCGAGCCACTTCCGCTGGCTTCACAGCTCAATGGACTCTTTCTCACACAGCCCCCAGACCAGTCCCCTTTATTCCATTCCTCCCTAAATCTTGGATCGAATCCCCTGATGCAACTACAGATTGGCGATGCCAAGGGATTGCAGACGCCCGAAGGTCCACACTTCCCATAAACACTGCATTTGCTCTCCGGAGCCGTCCAGAAAGTAAACCATGCCTTACTGTCGGCATCCCATCTCTGTTTCTCGATATTTCCCGTCGAATTCAACAAGAACAGAGTTTGGTTGGAGTCGAAATCGACAAAGACATCAACGGATCCTCCATCCTCGGTGAAAGTGACTTTATCGAGGTAACGTAAACTCGTTCCAGGTATTCCCAGAAAGCTTCTACCAGTGAATGGTCCACTGCGCCAATACAGCTCCGAATTGCTCCAGATTACAGCTTCGTAAGGCTTCAGGGGAGAAATCCCAAACGAGAATTTTCCGACCGAAGGATCGGAGACGTCTTTCCAGGAATGCAGGAACCGTGATTGATTTGTCCTTACATCAATTCCAAGTTTCATATTGGGCAGGAGTGCATGGTCGGGATGATTGAAGCTCTCCCATATGGATTCTCCTGTATTGGAATCGAGCAGCACGAGATTACCTGTATCTAAGAGCGTGGCGGTTGAGTTGCGAGAGGCGTTTGAAAGAACAGGGGTCGACCAAAGTGGATTTTTTCTGCCGTCGGTGAGGACGAGGCTTCCATTCTCGTTAATGGAGACGGACCCAGAAAAATTTGTAACAGGGGTTTCTCTGTTTGCGACCCAGACGACGGGAACTGGGTGCTCTGACTCGCTCGTATACCAAATCCCAAGGAAGCGATTACTGGAACGAAGGGGACTGAAGAAGCCGAGAGCGAACCTCCCGCTTCCGGAGACGATGGTTTCGCCGTCTCTGAGCCCTCTGTTTGGAGTAATCGTATCTCTGGCCTCGCAAGATGGGAGACAGAAAACGAAAAAGAGGAACAAGGCAATAAGAGCTGCCATACCAACTCCTCCTCCGTTGCAGAAGATGTTCCCGGCACCATCGTTTAGTATCGTGAAGGGAGACCGGTCAGGGGAGAGGAGTTCAGATTTGAATGAACAACGCGTGACTTCAGAGTCGTATTTAGAAAGTGTACCTTGGTGAAAAGATTAGCGATCAAGGACTAGTTTAAAAATATAAAAATCTCCAGTGCTTTGAATAATTATTATTGTTACTGTTTTAGCAACTTTATAACGAATAATCAACACAAAACATTCAAAACCTTAGATATTGGGAGTCTATGAGAGAGTCAAAAAAATGGTGGACTTCATTGAAAATACCCATTAATTAACAATTTTTTGGTATCTAATTTCCACTTCAACTTGGTGCCAAAATGGTGGACTTTGTTTCGAACTTGGTTACCCTTGGCAGGGGAATTTTCTTTTTAAGCCGATCGAGCCTGGCTTCTACCCGCTGCTACAACTTTTCTGGCTTAGTTCAATCCCTTAACTGACATAAAAATAAGGCATTTTTACTTGGGTCAGACCATATTAGGCCATACGGGTCAAGTGTAAAAATCATTCGGCAAATGGTAATTAAATTCATGTTTTCGTCTAATACATGAGTCTTTCTTTTTTTAGTGTTTGGTTATGGAGAATTGCCTCATCTTCAAAGTCAAAGGTTTGCCTGCAAACTTTTAGAACCCGACTTCTTTATCAAGTAAAGGATCAATCGGAAGATCTAGTCCAAGGAGACTTACCTTATTTTGAAGATCAGATCTAAGGAGTCATACCTTAACTAGACTCCTAGGTGATTTGTATTTATTTAAGTCTTGTGTATATCTTTAGAATTATTCTTTATTTATTTGTTCCACGTGACCTAACTAGGATGTAAGTCCTTGTCTATATATAATCTCATTCACAAGCAATAAAACAATCAGAAATTTGCCACTTTACACAAACATTCAAGAACTTGTTTGAGCTCTATTTTGTACCCACCAGGATTGACCAAATATGCCACCTGAGTTGAACACAACTAAAAGAACAATATGATATTAACTTTCAACTCTCATCATTCTTCTCACATAAGCAAAACAAGTATGAAAATGATGTAAGAAGACATTTAACGGGTAATCATACCACAAAAAATCTCACTCCCAAGAGCACCTAGATGCTATGACAAATGCAAGGCATAAGCAAGTACTAGAAGGCAAAGGTTGAGGCATGAAATGTATTCAGACATGCATGGCTACTTCCTGTTTCTACATAAGCAAAATATCAGTCTTAAAAATTTTCCACGTGGTGTAATGTGCACGACATCCACACTTATGTGCACGACAAACTGAAACAGGAACAGTAACAAAGAAATAAGCATACTTCTCACGAGCTGCAAGAACATCAACAATATGCTTTGAAAGCATCCCGTCCATCCCTCCTGCTCCTCGAACTCCTCCTGAGGCTGTTCTGGTTCTGTAATTTTTTTTATAACTCTCCTCTTCTACTTGTGTTTTTCTAATGGCCCACTTTCTCCTTCTTTCTTTAGCCTCACGAGCAACTCTGCAAAGACAGATGAAGTTAATGGTATAGTCAGCTGCTAAGTATAACATATTCTTTTGATTTTTCTCAAAAGAAAAAAGCATGTTATTAGAATGGTTAATCATTACATATGACTGCCAAAAACTAGCAGCCATGTTTGGCAAACAGTAAATAGTACATCTTATTCTTTTCTCAATAATGATAATCTTATTCATCTAAGAAAAAAGAACATTCTCTTATTCTTTAAGGGGGCAAACCTCCACAAAGCAGTAGTGAGTCTGGTGACACCAGTCACGTTGAGGACGCCCAAAATTTGGTGAAATGTATAACCAGATTGATAAGAAGTAAAAAAGCAGGCAAAGCAAGCTGAGAGTTTATGCTGAGAGTGCATGGATCGCTAATAAAACAACACAGGCAATGAAAGACAAGGAATTTTTAATAAAAAGGAAAAGATGAAGTTTATGCTCCTATAACTCAGATGAGCTCAAGAAATCAAAACGGCAAATAAAACACAGCAGTCTCACACCTGTTTGCAGTACTAGGCTAACCATAATTTCTTAGTCTATCAAGGCCACTCTATCAACCAAGGCCTTATCAAACATTTACTTGTTCGATCTCAAAGTCAATTAGCTGATATTTTAACTAAAGTCTTGCCTGCTCCTTTGCTGGTTTCACTTCTGTCCAAGATGGCTATTCATGATCGACACAGTCCATCTTGAGGGGGCGTCTTAGGACTTTTGCACTTAATTGTAATTCATTGTTAGTAGAAGGGTCTTACTGTATGTAGCTTGTAGTTGAAGGAGCCGGCTGTCAATTTTGCGTATGTATATATGTATTTAATGTGCAGTTGAGAGTAAATGAAAATATCTGAAAACATTTTCCTTCTTCGGCTTCCGTGTAATAACAGGAGGATAGCCACATGAGGATGTAGAGCCACACTAAAATATGGAGATGCTGAAATAATTTTTCTTTTATAAAAGGTTCAGAAAACAGGGTAGAAGAGGAATGACTCGTGATAGATGGCGGAGAGTCGGAGACACCGGGAAGAGAATATGGAAATGTTCAGATCTTCTTCGTCCTCTTCATCATCTTCCGCTTCAGGTCGTTTGCAGGGAACGCAAGACAATGGGGATGAAGAAGTCGGAGGCAAATGTTTTTGCGGAGGAACCATACATTTCTGGGTGAATGCGATTGAGAGAGAATTGCTTCGGTTGCCACGTTCAAGAGTTGCTAGTATGTATTCGTTGTCTTCAATTCTTTTTATATTTTTAGACCCATTTTAAGAAACCGGGACGGAAACGTTTATTGCCTAATGTAAGTGACACCGAGGAGATTGGTTTCAACGTAAGGAAATTCATTTATTGTGGTTCTGATATATCTTTCTTGATTCACATTCTTTAGGTTTGTTTTCTTTTCTGAAAACTGTTTTTGATCTTGTTCAGTTGTCGGATGTTAAACGAAACAGGTTGCTCTGTTTTTTCATCATGCTTCTTTTCCAGTTCGAAATTGTGGGTTTTACTGGTTTTTCAGCGCAAAGTATTTTTATTCCTTTTCTAGAGACAGACGATAATATGTTAAGTGTAAAAGACGTATTACTTTGTTCTCTAATTGTTATTTGTCTCCAGATTATCCTTTTTTTTCCTTCATTCATCTATATTTTAATTTCGAATATTGATTTCTGTGTCCTTAACTTTTTGTAATAATCATAGTTTCTTTTTTCTTTTTTTTCTTCATGTTTTTTTTTTCTGGATTCTCTGTCGGATACAGTTTTTGGGCTTCGCAGACGGCCACAAAACTGCATTGTCTTTATTCCGCACTTTGCAGGGTCCAAAAACATTCAGTTCTTGGGTTTTCGCTTTAATTTTATCTTTTGTTGTGACAAATTGGCAAATCTATACAACATGAACCAAATACTCTTTTATCTTCATTCCCGTGCAATTGCAGGGCTCAAAAAATTTCAGATGACCTAAGGAGAACATGTACAGACAATGCTAACGCCCCACTAACGTTGTTACGGTGACATCGTTTATGGAAGCTTTTCCTTCAAATGAATTGGATTGCGTCCTAGGACTCCTCAGTATGAATGCAGGCTGTTTTGGGGTCGGAGGAATCACAGAAGCAGCACCCAGAAATATTGAAATAGCAGACATCGAAGGCCGGTCTGCTGCAAATTCCTGCACGCAGAGGAGGCCGGCATGGATGCACCTCAAGACCTCCGTTTTCGAATACGTTGAACCCACTTTAGGGTCGATCAATTCCAGCGCTTTCCCCTCGTTCCAAAGCTTCCACACCTGGAGACAGCAACATCTCTTCATCTCAGGAATCAATCAATGCATTGAAGATGAAGCATTTGAGATCAGAAACGGTGAGAGACGGATACGTACGTGACCGAACAGGTAAAGAGAATCCTCCTGGTTATAGAAACCCGTGTTCCTCTTACCACTCACGATCTCTAGAACCAAGACCCCGAAACTGAAGACGTCAGATTTCTCCGAAAATTGACCTTGCATGGCGTACTCAGGAGACATATACCCACTGTGACCCGTTGTTTGAAATGATGAGAACAGAATGAAGAATAGATTTTTGGAAAATGTTAGAAGTCCATAGAAAGTTTTAAGGATGCTTACTAGGTCCCCACGACCCGACTTGTCTTGTCTTGATTCTGATTTCCTCCAAATATTCTGGCAAGGCCAAAGTCTGAAATTTTGGGGTTCAATTCTCGGTCTAGCAAGACATTGCTGGCTTTCAGATCTCTGTGAACGATCTTCAGTCTTGAGTCTCTATGCAAATAAAGAAGCCCCCGGGCGATCCCTTCAATAATGTGGAAGCGTTGAGCCCAATCTAATCTCTGTTGGTCATCTGAATCTGGCAAAATACAATACAAATCCTCGGTGACACAAGAAGGATGAGAATGCAAGTGAAATATTTGTCAGCATCTTTCGTTACCAAAGATGAATGAGTCCAAGCTTTTATTAGGCATGTATTCGTAAACCAACATCTTTTCTTCTCCCTGGATGCAGTAACCCAGAAGACGGACAAGATTCTTGTGTTGAACTCTGGAAATCACCAGGACCTCGTTTCTGAACTCTCGCAAGCCTTGCCCAGAGCTTTTGGAGAGTCTCTTCACCGCTACCTCCTGTCCAGTCGGTAGTCTTCCCTGAGGATTTTACACCCATTTGCTCATTTTCATCAGGTTTGTTGGTTTATCTTGACACTGCTACAAAAGTGCTGCTCCCAAAGCAAGAAATTATTACCTTATAAACAGGACCAAAGCCGCCTCCTCCGAGCATATTTGCAGGGGAGAAGTTCTCCGTAGCAAAGGAGACCATTTTAAAATCGAACATTGGAAGCTCTGGTCCATCGTCCTGATCGAAACCAAGAGGGCCAGAATCGGTTGGCGAGCCCACACCCTGCTGATCTTCTATTAGCCTTTCCACTTCTTTCTCCTTTGCAGCATCGGATGGCCCTGGTTCTCAAGTACAATCGATAAGAGAAACTTACTGATACTTTGAAGAAAACAAACAAAAAAACTAAAAGAGAAAAGAACAAACACATCTTGATTCAAAACTGTAATCTAGGAACCGTACCTCTCTGTTTAGCAAGCCATCTCCACATTAAGAAGATGAAAACACACATAAGAGAAGTTCCTAATACTACCACCGCAACTATTACCTTCACCGGCTTCTTGTCACCTGCCACAACTTTAATTAATCGGAGGGAGTGGCCCCAAAAAGTTTACTGGAAGAGAGATAATGAAGCAGAATAATTTGGTTTGGCATTATTTGACCATTTTAGGGGACTTAATTGTAAATGATAAACAAATAATGAAGAAAAAAAATGGTCATTTTTGCTTAAAACGTAGAGAAGAGGAAAGAAAAAGTTCTTGGGCCAAACCTAGCTCTGAAGCGGGTAGACGGATATAGAGATCAACTCCGTCGACCTGGAATTTCTGAATATCTTTCAGCTCTTCCTCCCAAAACATGCAGCCGATCCCGACATCAAACGCGTAAGCCACACAAGAACACTTCCGCAAACACATTCCCTCGCATCCCTCGGCATTTTCTAAACTCAACCAAGCAATAGAGTCTGGTGGTTTCATGTTCTGCATCTTCAGAAACCCGTCTTCCTTCTTCTCCGAATTAGAGCCACTTCCGCTGGCTTCACAACTCGATGGATTCTTTCTCACACAGCCCCCAGACCAGTTCCCTTTATTCCATTCCTCCCTTAATCTGGGCTCGAATCCCCTGAAGCAACTACATATTGGCGATGCGAAGGATTGCAGACGCCGAAAGGTCCACATTTCCCATAAACATCGCAATCGGTCTTCGGAGCCGTCCAGGTAGTAAACCATGCCTTACTGTCGGGATCCCATTTCAGTTTCTCGAAATTTCCCGTCGAGTTCAACAAGTACAGAGTTTCGTTGGACTCGGGTCCGAAATTGATATCAACGGAATCTCCATGATCTATGAAAGTTATTTGATCGAGGTAAAATAAGCTCACATCGGGTACTCCCAAAACGCTCTACCAGTCCATGGTCCACTGCGCCAGTACAGTTCCGAATTGTTCCAGATTTGAGATTCGTAAGGCTTCAGGAGAGAAAACCCAAGCGAAAATTTTCCGACCGAAGGATCGGAGACGTCTTTCCATGAATGCAGGAATCGTGATTGATTTCTTCTAACTGTCATACTGAGGAGGAGCGCATGGCCGGGATGATCGAAGCTTTCCCAAATTGATTTTCCTGTATTGGTGTCGAGCAGGACGAGATTACCCGTATCTAAAAGTCTGGCGGTTGAGTTTCGGGAGGCGATTGAAGGAGCAGGGTCGACCAAAGTGGATTCTTTCTGCCGTCGGTGAGGACGAGGCTTCCGTTCTTGTTAAAGGAGACGGACCCAGAAGCATCTGTAACAGGGGTTGCTCTGTTTGCGACCCAGACGACGGGAACAGGGTGCTCTGACTCGCTCGTATACCATATCCCAAGGTAGCGATTACTGGAACGAAGGGGACTGAAGAAACCAAGAGCGAACTTTCCCCCTCTGGAGACGATGGTTTCGCCGTCTCTGAGCCCTCTGTTTGGAGTAATCGTATCTCTGGCCTCGCAAGATGAGAGACAGAAAACGAAAAAGAGGAAGAAGGCAATAAGAGCTGCCATACCAACTTCTCCTCCGTTGCAGAAGATGATCCCGGCACCATCGTTTAGTATCGTGAAGGGAGAACGGTCAAGGGAGAGGAGTTCAGAGTTGAATGAACAACGCGTGACTTCAGAGTCATATTTAGAAAGTGTACCTTGGTGAAAAGATTTGCGATCGAGGACTAGTTTAAAAATATAAAAATCACCTGTGCTTTGAATAATTATTATTGTTACTGTTTTAGCTACTTTATAACGAATAATCAACACAAAACATTCAAAACCTTAGATATTGGGAGTCTATGAGAGAGTCAAAAAATGGTGGACTTCATTGAAAATACCCATTAATTAACAATATTTGGTATCTAATTTCCACTTCAACCAGGTGCCAAAATGGTGGACTTTTTTTTGAACTTGGTTACCCTTGGCAGGGGAATTTTCTTTTTAAGCCGAGCCAAGCTTCAACCAGGTGCTACAACTTTTCTGGGCTTGGTTCAATCAATTAAATGGCATAAAATTAAGGCATTTTAACTTGGGTCAGACCATATTAGGTCATACAGGTCAAGTGTAAAAATCATTCGGCAAAGAAATTCATGTTTTCGTCTAATACACGAGTCTTTCTTTTTTTAGTGTTTGGTTCTGGAGAATTGCCTCATCTTCAGAGTCAGAGTGGATGGTTTGCAGGCAAACATTCAAGAACTTGTTTGAGCAATCGTACACTCTTATGGAAGTCTTGAAGATCAATCTCCTGACAAACTGAAACAGGAACAATAACAAAGAAATAAGCATACTTCTCACGGGCTGCAAGAACATCAACAATATGCTTTGGAAGCATCCCACCCATCCCCTCCTGCTCCTCGAACTCCTCCCGAGGCTGTTCTGGTTCTGTTATTTCTTTGACAACTGTCTCCTCTTCTACTTGTGTTTTTCTAATGGCCCACTTTCTCCTTCTTTCTTTAGCCTCACGAGCAACTCTGCAAAGACAGATGAAGTTAATGGTGTAGTCAGCTGCTAAGTATAACATATTCTTTTGATTTTTCTCAAAAAAAGAAAAAAGCATGTTATTAGAATAGTTAATCATTACATATGACTGCCAAAAACTAGCAGCCATGTTTGGAAAACAGTAAACAGTACATATTATTCTTTTCTCAATAATGATAATCTTATTCATCTAAGAAAAAAGAACATTCTCTTATTCTTTAAGGGGGCAAACCTTCACAAAGCAGTAGTGAGTCTGGTGACTCCAGTCACGTGCCCAAACTTTGGTGAAATGTAGAACCAGATTAATAAGAAGTAAAAAAGCAGGCAAAGCAAGCTGAGAGTGCATGGATCGCTAATAAAACAACACAGGCAATGAAAGACAAGGAATTTTTAAGAAAAAGGAAAAGATGAAGTTTATGCTCCTATAACTCAGATGAGCTCAAGAAATCAAAACGGCAAATAAAACACAGCAGTCTCACACCTGTTTGCAGTACTAGGCTAACCATAATTTCTTAGTCTATCAAGGCCACTCTATCAACCAAGGCCTTATCAAACTTTTACTTGTTCGATCTCAAAGTCAATTAGGTGATCTTTTTACTAAAGTCTTGCCTGCTTTGCTGGTTTCACTTATGCCAAGATGGCTATTCATGATCGACACAGTCCATCTTGGGGGGGCGTAATAGGACTTTTGTACTTAATTGTAATTCATTGTTAGTAGATGGGTCTTACTGTATGTAGCTTGTAGTTGAAGGAGCCGGCTGTCAATATTGCGTATGTATATATGCATTTAATGTGCAGTTGAGAGTTAATTAAATATCTGAAAACATTTTCTTTCTTCGGTTTCCGTGTAATAACAGGAGGATAGCCACATGAGGATGTAGAGCCACACTAAAATACGAAGGTGCTGAAATAATTTTTCGTTTATAAAAGGTTCAAAAAACAGGTATACGTGCATATCAATAAAGTAGAATTTCTCTTTGTTACCTAAACATAGTGTATTATTTATACATTTTTATGAAAATGGGCAAAGTTATAAAGAACGGTAGATCGATTCTTTAGAGAAACATTTGATATTTTATTGGATAAACTACAGATTAACTTAATCACACGGTAGTGTATATGGTAAATTGGAAATCAAATTTAAATAGAAAAATTCACATAAATGGTCTCTCTAGATTTTCCTTTTTTTCCTTAATTTACCTAAGTTTGCCGAATATTGATGTCTCTGTCCCCTGTTTTCTGATGGGTTTCTTATTTTCATGTTTTTTTTTCAGGGTTTCCTGTGTTATTTTCGTTTCTTTTTCTGTGTTCTCTTTTCACGTGAAACAGATACAGTTCTGGGTTTTAAAGACGGCCGGGAAACTGCAATGTCTCTACTCCTCACTTACAAATGCAGGGTCCTAAAAATTTGAGTTCTTTGGGTTTTCATTTTAATTTTATCTTTTGTTGTTACAAATTGGAATATCTATACAACATGGAGCCAAATACTCTTTTATCTTCATTCCTCCCCTGCAATTGCAGGGCTCAAAAATTTCTGATGACCTAAGGAGAACATGTACAGACAATGCTAACGCCCGACTAACGTTGTTACAGTGACATCGTTTATGGAAGCTTTTCCTTCAGAGGAAATTGATTGCGTCCTAGGACTCCTCAGTATGAACGCAGGCTGTTTTGGGGTCGGAGGAATCACGGTAGCAGTACCCAGAAACAATGTAATGGCAGACATCGAAGGCCGGTCTGCTGCAAATTCCTGCACACAGAGGAGGCCGACAAGGATGCACCTCAAGACCACTGTTTCCGAATATGTTGAACCCAGTTTTGTGTCGATCAATTCCAGAGCTTTCCCCTCGTTCCAAAGCTTCCATATCTAGAGACAGGAACATCTCTTCATCTCAGGAATCAATCAATACATTAACAATGAAACATTTGAGATCAGAAACTGTAAGAGACTGCTACTTACGTTACCCAACAGGTAAAGAGAATCCTCCTGGTTGTAGAAACCCGTGTTCCTCTTCCCACTAACGATCTCTAGAAGCAAGACCCCAAAACTGAAGACGTCAGATTTCTCCGAGAATTGTCCTTGCATGGCGTACTCAGGAGACATATACCCACTGTGACCCATTGTTCAAAATGATGAGAACAGAATGAACAATAGATTTTTGGAAAGTGGTAGCAGTCCATAAAAAGTTATAAGGGTGCTTACTAGGTCCCCACGACCCGTCTAGTCTTGTCTTGATCCTGATTTCCTCCAAATATTCTGGCAAGGCCGAAGTCAGAAATTTTGGGGTTCAAATCTCTGTCTAGCAAGACATTGCTGACTTTCAGATCTCTGTGAACGATCTTCAGTCTTGAGTCTCTGTGCAGATAAAGAAGCCCACGGGCAATCCCTTCAATAATGTGGAAGCGTTGAGTCCAATCTAGTCTCTGTTGATCATCTGAATCTGGCAAAATACAATACAAATCCTCTGTGACACAAGAAGGATGAGAATGCAAGTGAAAAATTTGTCAACAACTTTAGTTACCAAAGATGAATGAGTCCAAGCTTTTATTGGGCATGTATTCGTAAACCAACATCTTTTCTTCTCCTTGGACGCAGTAACCAAGAAGACGGACAAGATTCTTGTGTTGAACTCTGGAAATCACCAGGACCTCGTTTCTGAACTCTCGCAAGCCTTGCCCAGAGCTTTTGGAGAGTCTCTTCACTGCTACCTCCTGTCCAGTCGGCAGTCTTCCCTGAGGATTTTACACCCATTTCCTCATTTTCATCGGGTTTGTTGGTTTATCTTGACACTGCTACAAAAGTGCTGCTCCCAAAGCAAGAAATAATTACCTTATAAACAGGACCAAAGCCGCCTCCTCCGAGCATATTTGCAGGGAGAAGTTCTCCGTAGCAAAGGAGACCATTTTAAAATCGAACATTGGAAGCTCTGGTCCATCGTCCTGATCGAAACCAAGAGGGCCAGAATCGGTTGGCGAGCCCACACCCTGCTGATCTTCTATTAGCCTTTCCACTTCGTTCTCCTTTGCAGCATCGGATGGCCCTGGTTCTCAAGTACAATCGATAAGAGAAACTTACTGATACTCTGAAGAAAACAGACAAAAAAACTAAAAGTGAAAAGAACAAACACATCTTGATTCAAAACTGTAATCTATGAAGCGTACCTCTCTGTTTAGCAAGCCATCTCCACATTAAGAAGATGAAAACACACATAAGAGAAGTTCCTAATACTACCACCGCAACTATTACCTTCACCTGCTTCTTGTCACCTGCCACAACTTCAGTTAATCAGAGGGAGTGCTCCCAAAAAGTTTACTGGAAGAGAGATAATGAAGCAGAATAATTTGGTTTGGCATTATTTGACCGTGTTAAGGGACTTAATTCTAAATGATAAACAAATAATGAAGAAAAAAATAGAGTAGGAAAGAAAAAGTTCTTGGGCCAAACCTAGCTCTGAAGCGGGTAGACGGATATAGAGATCAACTCCGTCGACCTGGAATTTCTGAATATCTTTCGGCTCTTCCTCCCAAAACATGCAGCCGATCCCGACATCAAACGCGTAAGCCACACAAGAACACTTCCGCAAACACATTCCCTCGCATCCCTCGGCATTTTCTAAACTCAACCAAGCAATAGAGTCTGGTGGTTTCATGTTCTGCATCTTCAGAAACCCGTCTTCCTTCTTCTCTGCCGAGCCACTTCCGCTGGCTTCACAACTCAATGGATTCTTTCTCACACAGCCCCCAGACCAGTTGCCTTCATTCCATTCCTCCCTTAATCTGGGCTCGAATCCCCTGAAGCAACTACATATTGGCGATGCGAAGGGATTGCAGACGCCGAAAGGTCCACATTTCCCATAAACATCGCAATCGGTCTTCGGAGCCGTCCAGGTAGTAAACCATGCCTTACTGTCGGGATCCCATTTCAGTTTCTCGAAATTTCCCGTCGAGTTCAACAAGTACAGAGTTTCGTTGGACTCGGGTCCGAAATTGATATCAACGGAATCTCCATGATCTATGAAAGTTATTTGATCGAGGTAAAATAAGCTCACATCGGGTACTCCCAAAACGCTCTACCAGTCCATGGTCCACTGCGCCAGTACAGTTCCGAATTGTTCCAGATTTGAGATTCGTAAGGCTTCAGGAGAGAAAACCCAAGCGAAAATTTTCCGACCGAAGGATCGGAGACGTCTTTCCATGAATGCAGGAATCGTGATTGATTTCTTCTAACTGTCATACTGAGGAGGAGCGCATGGCCGGGATGATCGAAGCTTTCCCAAATTGATTTTCCTGTATTGGTGTCGAGCAGGACGAGATTACCCGTATCTAAAAGTCTGGCGGTTGAGTTTCGGGAGGCGATTGAAGGAGCAGGGGTCGACCAAAGTGGATTCTTTCTGCCGTCGGTGAGGACGAGGCTTCCGTTCTTGTTAAAGGAGACGGACCCAGAAGCATCTGTAACAGGGGTTGCTCTGTTTGCGACCCAGACGACGGGAACAGGGTGCTCTGACTCGCTCGTATACCATATCCCAAGGTAGCGATTACTGGAACGAAGGGGACTGAAGAAACCAAGAGCGAACTTTCCCCCTCTGGAGACGATGGTTTCGCCGTCTCTGAGCCCTCTGTTTGGAGTAATCGTATCTCTGGCCTCGCAAGATGAGAGACAGAAAACGAAAAAAAAGAGGAAGAAGGCAATAAGAGCTGCCATACCAACTTCTCCTCCGTTGCAGAAGATGATCCCGGCACCATCGTTTAGTATCGTGAAGGGAGAACGGTCAAGGGAGAGGAGTTCAGAGTTGAATGAACAACGCGTGACTTCAGAGTCATATTTAGAAAGTGTACCTTGGTGAAAAGATTTGCGATCGAGGACTAGTTTAAAAATATAAAAATCACCTGTGCTTTGAATAATTATTATTGTTACTGTTTTAGCTACTTTATAACGAATAATCAACACAAAACATTCAAAACCTTAGATATTGGGAGTCTATGAGAGAGTCAAAAAAATGGTGGACTTCATTGAAAATACCCATTAATTAACAATATTTGGTATCTAATTTCCACTTCAACCAGGTGCCAAAATGGTGGACTTTTTTTTGAACTTGGTTACCCTTGGCAGGGGAATTTTCTTTTTTAAGCCGAGCCAAGCTTCAACCAGGTGCTACAACTTTTCTGGGCTTGGTTCAATCAATTAAATGGCATAAAATTAAGGCATTTTAACTTGGGTCAGACCATATTAGGTCATACAGGTCAAGTGTAAAAATCATTCGGCAAAGAAATTCATGTTTTCGTCTAATACACGAGTCTTTCTTTTTTTAGTGTTTGGTTCTGGAGAATTGCCTCATCTTCAGAGTCAGAGTGGATGGTTTGCAGGCAAACATTCAAGAACTTGTTTGAGCAATCGTACACTCTTATGGAAGTCTTGAAGATCAATCTCCTGACAAACTGAAACAGGAACAATAACAAAGAAATAAGCATACTTCTCACGGGCTGCAAGAACATCAACAATATGCTTTGGAAGCATCCCACCCATCCCCTCCTGCTCCTCGAACTCCTCCCGAGGCTGTTCTGGTTCTGTTATTTCTTTGACAACTGTCTCCTCTTCTACTTGTGTTTTTCTAATGGCCCACTTTCTCCTTCTTTCTTTAGCCTCACGAGCAACTCTGCAAAGACAGATGAAGTTAATGGTGTAGTCAGCTGCTAAGTATAACATATTCTTTTGATTTTTCTCAAAAAAAAGAAAAAGCATGTTATTAGAATAGTTAATCATTACATATGACTGCCAAAAACTAGCAGCCATGTTTGGAAAACAGTAAACAGTACATATTATTCTTTTCTCAATAATGATAATCTTATTCATCTAAGAAAAAAGAACATTCTCTTATTCTTTAAGGGGGCAAACCTTCACAAAGCAGTAGTGAGTCTGGTGACTCCAGTCACGTGCCCAAACTTTGGTGAAATGTAGAACCAGATTAATAAGAAGTAAAAAGCAGCAAAGCAAAGCAAGCTGAGAGTGCATGGATCGCTAATAAAACAACACAGGCAATGAAAGACAAGGAATTTTTAAGAAAAAGGAAAAGATGAAGTTTATGCTCCTATAACTCAGATGAGCTCAAGAAATCAAAACGGCAAATAAAACACAGCAGTCTCACACCTGTTTGCAGTACTAGGCTAACCATAATTTCTTAGTCTATCAAGGCCACTCTATCAACCAAGGCCTTATCAAACTTTTACTTGTTCGATCTCAAAGTCAATTAGGTGATCTTTTTACTAAAGTCTTGCCTGCTTTGCTGGTTTCACTTATGCCAAGATGGCTATTCATGATCGACACAGTCCATCTTGGGGGGGCGTAATAGGACTTTTGTACTTAATTGTAATTCATTGTTAGTAGATGGGTCTTACTGTATGTAGCTTGTAGTTGAAGGAGCCGGCTGTCAATATTGCGTATGTATATATGCATTTAATGTGCAGTTGAGAGTTAATTAAATATCTGAAAACATTTTCTTTCTTCGGTTTCCGTGTAATAACAGGAGGATAGCCACATGAGGATGTAGAGCCACACTAAAATACGAAGGTGCTGAAATAATTTTCGTTTATAAAAGGTTCAAAAACAGGTATACGTGCATATCAATAAAGTAGAATTTCTCTTTGTTACCTAAACATAGTGTATTATTTATACATTTTATGAAAATGGGCAAAGTTATAAAGAACGGTAGATCGATTCTTTAGAGAAACATTTGATATTTTATTGGATAAACTACAGATTAACTTAATCACACGGTAGTGTATATGGTAAATGGAAATCAAATTTAAATAGAAAAATTCACATAAATGGTCTCTCTAGATTTTCCTTTTTTCCTTAATTTACCTAAGTTTGCCGAATATTGATGTCTCTGTCCCCTGTTTTCTGATGGGTTTCTTATTTTCATGTTTTTTTTTTCTGGGTTTCCTGTGTTATTTTCGTTTCTTTTTCTGTGTTCTCTTTTACACGTGAAACAGATTCAGTTCTGGGTTTTAAAGACGGCCGGGAAACTGCAATGTCTCTACTCCTCACTTACAAATGCAGGGTCCTAAAAATTTGAGTTCTTTGGGTTTTCATTTTAATTTTATCTTTTGTTGTTACAAATTGGAATATCTATACAACATGGAGCCAAATACTCTTTTATCTTCATTCCTCCCCTGCAATTGCAGGGCTCAAAAATTTCTGATGACCTAAGGAGAACATGTACAGACAATGCTAACGCCCCACTAACGTTGTTACAGTGACATCGTTTATGGAAACTTTTCCTTCAGAGGAAATTGATTGCGTCCTAGGACTCCTCAATATGAATGCAGGCTGTTTTGGGGACGGAGGAATCACGGTAGCAGTACCCAGAAACAATGTAATGGCAGACATCGAAGGCCGGTCTGCTGCAAATTCCTGCACACAGAGGAGGCCGACATGGATGCACCTCAAGACCTCTGTTTTCGAATATGTTGAACCCAGTTTTGTGTCGACCAATTCCAGAGCTTTGCCCTCGTTCCAAAGCTTCCATACCTAGAGACAGCAACAACTCTTCATCTCAAGAATAAATCAATACATTAACGATGAAACATTAGAGATCAGAAACTGTGAGAGACTGCTACTTACGTGACCCAACAGGTAAAAAGAATCCTCCTGGTCGTAGAAACCCGTGTTCCTCTTCCCACTAACGATCTCTAGAAGCAAGACCCCAAAACTGAAGACGTCAGATTTCTCCGAGAATTGACCTTGCATGGCGTACTCAGGAGACATATACCCACTGTGACCCATTGTTTAAAATGATGAGAAGAGTATGAACAATCAATTTTGCAAAATGGTAGCAGTCCATAGAAAGTTATAAAGGTGCTTACTAGGTCCCCACGACCCGTCTAGTCTTGTCTTGATTCTGATTTCCTCCAAATATTCTGGCAAGGCCGAAGTCAGAAATTTTGGGGTTCAAATCTCTGTCTAGCAAGACATTGCTGGCTTTCAGATCTCTGTGAACGATCTTCAGTCTTGAGTCTCTGTGCAGATAAAGAAGCCCACGGGCAATCCCTTCAATAATGTGGAAGCGTTGAGTCCAATCTAGTCTCTGTTGATCATCTGAATCTGGCAAAATACAATACAAATCCTCTGTGACACAAGAAGGATGAGAATGCAAGTGAAAAATTTGTCAACAACTTTAGTTACCAAAGATGAATGAGTCCAAGCTTTTATTGGGCATGTATTCGTAAACCAACATCTTTTCTTCTCCTTGGACGCAGTAACCAAGAAGACGGACAAGATTCTTGTGTTGAACTCTGGAAATCACCAGGACCTCGTTTCTGAACTCTCGCAAGCCTTGCCCAGAGCTTTTGGAGAGTCTCTTCACTGCTACCTCCTGTCCAGTCGGCAGTCTTCCTGAGGATTTTACACCCATTTCCTCATTTTCATCGGGTTTGTTGGTTTATCTTGACACTGCTACAAAAGTGCTGCTCCCAAAGCAAGAAATAATTACCTTATAAACAGGACCAAAGCCGCCTCCTCCGAGCATATTTGCAGGGGAGAAGTTCTCCGTAGCAAAGGAGACCATTTTAAAATCGAACATTGGAAGCTCTGGTCCATCGTCCTGATCGAAACCAAGAGGGCCAGAATCGGTTGGCGAGCCCACACCCTGCTGATCTTCTATTAGCCTTTCCACTTCGTTCTCCTTTGCAGCATCGGATGGCCCTGGTTCTCAAGTACAATCGATAAGAGAAACTTACTGATACTCTGAAGAAAACAGACAAAAAAACTAAAAGTGAAAAGAACAAACACATCTTGATTCAAAACTGTAATCTATGAAGCGTACCTCTCTGTTTAGCAAGCCATCTCCACATTAAGAAGATGAAAACACACATAAGAGAAGTTCCTAATACTACCACCGCAACTATTACCTTCACCTGCTTCTTGTCACCTGCCACAACTTTCAGTTAATCAGAGGAGTGCTCCCAAAAGTTTACTGGAAGAGAGATAATGAAGCAGAATAATTTGGTTTGGCATTATTTGACCGTGTTAGGGACTTAATTCTAAATGATAAACAAATAATGAAGAAAAAAATGGTCAAAAAAATAGAGTAGGAAAGAAAAAGTTCTTGGGCCAAACCTAGCTCTGAAGCGGGTAGACGGATATAGAGATCAACTCCGTCGACCTGGAATTTCTGAATATCTTTCGGCTCTTCCTCCCAAAACATGCAGCCGATCCCGACATCAAACGCGTAAGCCACACAAGAACACTTCCGCAAACACATTCCCTCGCATCCTCGGCATTTTCTAAACTCAACCAAGCAATAGAGTCTGGTGGTTTCATGTTCTGCATCTTCAGAAACCCGTCTTCCTTCTTCTCTGCCGAGCCACTTCCGCTGGCTTCACAACTCAATGGATTCTTTCTCACACAGCCCCCAGACCAGTTGCCTTCATTCCATTCCTCCCTTAATCTGGGCTCGAATCCCCTGAAGCAACTACATATTGGCGATGCGAAGGGATTGCAGACGCCGAAAGGTCCACATTTCCCATAAACATCGCAATCGGTCTTCGGAGCCGTCCAGGTAGTAAACCATGCCTTACTGTCGGGATCCCATTTCAGTTTCTCGAAATTTCCCGTCGAGTTCAACAAGTACAGAGTTTCGTTGGACTCGGGTCCGAAATTGATATCAACGGAATCTCCATGATCTATGAAAGTTATTTGATCGAGGTAAAATAAGCTCACATCGGGTACTCCCAAAAACGCTCTACCAGTCCATGGTCCACTGCGCCAGTACAGTTCCGAATTGTTCCAGATTTGAGATTCGTAAGGCTTCAGGAGAGAAAACCCAAGCGAAAATTTTCCGACCGAAGGATCGGAGACGTCTTTCCATGAATGCAGGAATCGTGATTGATTTCTTCTAACTGTCATACTGAGGAGGAGCGCATGGCCGGGATGATCGAAGCTTTCCCAAATTGATTTTCCTGTATTGGTGTCGAGCAGGACGAGATTACCCGTATCTAAAAGTCTGGCGGTTGAGTTTCGGGAGGCGATTGAAGGAGCAGGGGTCGACCAAAGTGGATTCTTTCTGCCGTCGGTGAGGACGAGGCTTCCGTTCTTGTTAAAGGAGACGGACCCAGAAGCATCTGTAACAGGGGTTGCTCTGTTTGCGACCCAGACGACGGGAACAGGGTGCTCTGACTCGCTCGTATACCATATCCCAAGGTAGCGATTATTACGGAACGAAGGGGACTGAAGAAACCAAGAGCGAACTTTCCCCTCTGGAGACGATGGTTTCGCCGTCTCTGAGCCCTCTGTTTGGAGTAATCGTATCTCTGGCCTCGCAAGATGAGAGACAGAAAACGAAAAAGAGGAAGAAGGCAATAAGAGCTGCCATACCAACTTCTCCTCCGTTGCAGAAGATGATCCCGGCACCATCGTTTAGTATCGTGAAGGGAGAACGGTCAAGGGAGAGGAGTTCAGAGTTGAATGAACAACGCGTGACTTCAGAGTCATATTTAGAAAGTGTACCTTGGTGAAAAGATTTGCGATCGAGGACTAGTTTTAAAATATAAAAATCACCTGTGCTTTGAATAATTATTATTGTTACTGTTTTAGCTACTTTATAACGAATAATCAACACAAAACATTCAAAACCTTAGATATTGGGAGTCTATGAGAGAGTCAAAAAAATGGTGGACTTCATTGAAAATACCCATTAATTAACAATATTTGGTATCTAATTTCCACTTCAACCAGGTGCCAAAATGGTGGACTTTTTTTTGAACTTGGTTACCCTTGGCAGGGGAATTTTCTTTTTAAGCCGAGCCAAGCTTCAACCAGGTGCTACAACTTTTCTGGGCTTGGTTCAATCAATTAAATGGCATAAAATTAAGGCATTTTAACTTGGGTCAGACCATATTAGGTCATACAGGTCAAGTGTAAAAATCATTCGGCAAAGAAATTCATGTTTTCGTCTAATACACGAGTCTTTCTTTTTTTAGTGTTTGGTTCTGGAGAATTGCCTCATCTTCAGAGTCAGAGTGGATGGTTTGCAGGCAAACATTCAAGAACTTGTTTGAGCAATCGTACACTCTTATGGAAGTCTTGAAGATCAATCTCCTGACAAACTGAAACAGGAACAATAACAAAGAAATAAGCATACTTCTCACGGGCTGCAAGAACATCAACAATATGCTTTGGAAGCATCCCACCCATCCCTCCTGCTCCTCGAACTCCTCCCGAGGCTGTTCTGGTTCTGTTATTTCTTTGACAACTGTCTCCTCTTCTACTTGTGTTTTTCTAATGGCCCACTTTCTCCTTCTTTCTTTAGCCTCACGAGCAACTCTGCAAAGACAGATGAAGTTAATGGTGTAGTCAGCTGCTAAGTATAACATATTCTTTTGATTTTTCTCAAAAAAAGAAAAAAGCATGTTATTAGAATAGTTAATCATTACATATGACTGCCAAAAACTAGCAGCCATGTTTGGAAAACAGTAAACAGTACATATTATTCTTTTCTCAATAATGATAATCTTATTCATCTAAGAAAAAAGAACATTCTCTTATTCTTTAAGGGGGCAAACCTTCACAAAGCAGTAGTGAGTCTGGTGACTCCAGTCACGTGCCCAAACTTTGGTGAAATGTAGAACCAGATTAATAAGAAGTAAAAAAGCAGGCAAAGCAAGCTGAGAGTGCATGGATCGCTAATAAAACAACACAGGCAATGAAAGACAAGGAATTTTTAAGAAAAAGGAAAAGATGAAGTTTATGCTCCTATAACTCAGATGAGCTCAAGAAATCAAAACGGCAAATAAAACACAGCAGTCTCACACCTGTTTGCAGTACTAGGCTAACCATAATTTCTTAGTCTATCAAGGCCACTCTATCAACCAAGGCCTTATCAAACTTTTACTTGTTCGATCTCAAAGTCAATTAGGTGATCTTTTACTAAAGTCTTGCCTGCTTTGCTGGTTTCACTTATGCCAAGATGGCTATTCATGATCGACACAGTCCATCTTGGGGGGGCGTAATAGGACTTTTGTACTTAATTGTAATTCATTGTTAGTAGATGGGTCTTACTGTATGTAGCTTGTAGTTGAAGGAGCCGGCTGTCAATATTGCGTATGTATATATGCATTTAATGTGCAGTTGAGAGTTAATTAAATATCTGAAAACATTTTCTTTCTTCGGTTTCCGTGTAATAACAGGAGGATAGCCACATGAGGATGTAGAGCCACACTAAATACGAAGGTGCTGAAATAATTTTCGTTTATAAAAGGTTCAAAAAACAGGTATACGTGCATATCAATAAAGTAGAATTTCTCTTTGTTACCTAAACATAGTGTATTATTTATACATTTTTATGAAAATGGGCAAAGTTATAAAGAACGGTAGATCGATTCTTTAGAGAAACATTTGATATTTTATTGGATAAACTACAGATTAACTTAATCACACGGTAGTGTATATGGTAAATTGGAAATCAAATTTAAATAGAAAAATTCACATAAATGGTCTCTCTAGATTTTCCTTTTTTTCCTTAATTTACCTAAGTTTGCCGAATATTGATGTCTCTGTCCCCTGTTTTCTGATGGGTTTCTTATTTTCATGTTTTTTTTTCAGGGTTTCCTGTGTTATTTTCGTTTCTTTTTCTGTGTTCTCTTTTTCACGTGAAACAGATACAGTTCTGGGTTTTAAAGACGGCCGGGAAACTGCAATGTCTCTACTCCTCACTTACAAATGCAGGGTCCTAAAAATTTGAGTTCTTTGGGTTTTCATTTTAATTTTATCTTTTGTTGTTACAAATTGGAATATCTATACAACATGGAGCCAAATACTCTTTTATCTTCATTCCTCCCCTGCAATTGCAGGGCTCAAAAAATTTCTGATGACCTAAGGGAGAACATGTACAGACAATGCTAACGCCCCACTAACGTTGTTATAGTGACATCGTTTATCGAAGCTTTTCCTTCAGAGGAAATTGATTGCGTCCTAGGACTCCTCAGTATGAACGCAGGCTGTTTTGGGGTCGGAGGAATCACGGCAGCAGTACCCAGAAACAATGTAATGGCAGACATCGAAGGCCGGTCTGCTGCAAATTCCTGCACACAGAGGAGGCCGACATGGATGCACCTCAAGACCTCTGTTTCCGAATATGTTGAACCCAGTTTTGTGTCGACCAATTCCAGAGCTTTGCCCTCGTTCCAAAGCTTCCATACCTAGAGACAGCAACAACTCTTCATCTCAAGAATAAATCAATACATTAACAATGAAACATTTGAGATCAGAAACTGTAAGAGACTGCTACTTACGTTACCCAACAGGTAAAGAGAATCCTCCTGGTTGTAGAAACCCGTGTTCCTCTTCCCACTAACGATCTCTAGAACCAAGACCCCGAAACTGAAGACGTCAGATTTCTCCGAGAATTGACCTTGCATGGCGTACTCAGGAGACATATACCCACTGTGACCCATTGTTTAAAATGATGAGAAGAGTATGAACAATCAATTTTTGCAAAATGGTAGCAGTCCATAGAAAGTTATAAAAGGTGCTTACTAGGTCCCCACGACCCGTCTAGTCTTGTCTTGAATCTGATTTCCTCCAAATATTCTGGCAAGGCCGAAGTCAGAAATTTTGGGGTTCAAATCTCTGTCTAGCAAGACATTGCTGGCTTTCAGATCTCTGTGAACGATCTTCAGTCTTGAGTCTCTGTGCAGATAAAGAAGCCCACGGGCAATCCCTTCAATAATGTGGAAGCGTTGAGTCCAATCTAGTCTCTGTTGATCATCTGAATCTGGCAAAATACAATACAAATCCTCTGTGACACAAGAAGGATGAGAATGCAAGTGAAAAATTTGTCAACAACTTTAGTTACCAAAGATGAATGAGTCCAAGCTTTTATTGGGCATGTATTCGTAAACCAACATCTTTTCTTCTCCTTGGACGCAGTAACCAAGAAGACGGACAAGATTCTTGTGTTGAACTCTGGAAATCACCAGGACCTCGTTTCTGAACTCTCGCAAGCCTTGCCCAGAGCTTTTGGAGAGTCTCTTCACTGCTACCTCCTGTCCAGTCGGCAGTCTTCCCTGAGGATTTTACACCCATTTCCTCATTTTCATCGGGTTTGTTGGTTTATCTTGACACTGCTACAAAAGTGCTGCTCCCAAAGCAAGAAATAATTACCTTATAAACAGGACCAAAGCCGCCTCCTCCGAGCATATTTGCAGGGGAGAAGTTCTCCGTAGCAAAGGAGACCATTTTAAAATCGAACATTGGAAGCTCTGGTCCATCGTCCTGATCGAAACCAAGAGGGCCAGAATCGGTTGGCGAGCCCACACCCTGCTGATCTTCTATTAGCCTTTCCACTTCGTTCTCCTTTGCAGCATCGGATGGCCCTGGTTCTCAAGTACAATCGATAAGAGAAACTTACTGATACTCTGAAGAAAACAGACAAAAAAACTAAAAGTGAAAAGAACAAACACATCTTGATTCAAAACTGTAATCTATGAAGCGTACCTCTCTGTTTAGCAAGCCATCTCCACATTAAGAAGATGAAAACACACATAAGAGAAGTTCCTAATACTACCACCGCAACTATTACCTTCACCTGCTTCTTGTCACCTGCCACAACTTCAGTTAATCAGAGGGAGTGCTCCCAAAAAGTTTACTGGAAGAGAGATAATGAAGCAGAATAATTTGGTTTGGCATTATTTGACCGTGTTAAGGGACTTAATTCTAAATGATAAACAAATAATGAAGAAAAAAATAGAGTAGGAAAGAAAAAGTTCTTGGGCCAAACCTAGCTCTGAAGCGGGTAGACGGATATAGAGATCAACTCCGTCGACCTGGAATTTCTGAATATCTTTCGGCTCTTCCTCCCAAAACATGCAGCCGATCCCGACATCAAACGCGTAAGCCACACAAGAACACTTCCGCAAACACATTCCCTCGCATCCCTCGGCATTTTCTAAACTCAACCAAGCAATAGAGTCTGGTGGTTTCATGTTCTGCATCTTCAGAAACCCGTCTTCCTTCTTCTCTGCCGAGCCACTTCCGCTGGCTTCACAACTCAATGGATTCTTTCTCACACAGCCCCCAGACCAGTTGCCTTCATTCCATTCCTCCCTTAATCTGGGCTCGAATCCCCTGAAGCAACTACATATTGGCGATGCGAAGGGATTGCAGACGCCCCAAGGTCCACACTTTCCATAAACATCGCATTCGCTCACCGGAACCGTCCAGGTAGTAAACCATGCCTTACTGTCGGCATCCCATTTCAGTTTCTCGAAGTTTCCCGTCGAGTTCAACAAGAACAGAGTTTCGTTGGAATCGGTTTCGAAATTGATATCAACGGAATCTCCATGATCTATGAAAGTTATTTGATCGAGGTAAAATAAGCTCACATCGGGTACTCCCAAAAACGCTCTACCAGTCCATGGTCCACTGCGCCAGTACAGTTCCGAATTGTTCCAGATTTGAGATTCGTAAGGCTTCAGGAGAGAAAACCCTAGCGAAAATTTTCCGACCGAAGGATCGGAGACGTCTTTCCATGAATGCAGGAATCGTGATTGATTTCTTCTAACTGTCATACTGAGGAGGAGCGCATGGCCGGGATGATCGAAGCTTTCCCAAATTGATTTTCCTGTATTGGTGTCGAGCAGGACGAGATTGCCCGTATCTAAAAGTCTGGCGGTTGAGTTTCGGGAGGCGATTGAAGGAGCAGAGGTCGACCAAAGTGGATTCTTTCTGCAGTCGGTGAGGACGAGGCTTCCGTTCTCGTTAATGGAGACGGACCCAGAAGCATCTGTAACAGGGGTTTCTCTGTTTGCGACCCAGACGACGGGAACAGGGTGCTCTGACTCGCTCGTATACCATATCCCAAGGTAGCGATTACTGGAACGAAGGGGACAGAAGAATCCGAAAGCGAACTTCCCGCTTGCGGAGACGATGGTTTCGCCGTCTCTGAGCCCTCTGTTTGGAGTAATCGTATCTATGGCCTCGCAGGATGAGAGACGGAGAACAGAGAAGAGGAAGCAAGCAATCAGAGCTGCCATACCGTCTCCCTCTCCGATGCCGAACCAAGTTGTTCAATCGGAGCATCCATTGGAGGGTAGTTGGTAGAACAATGGTCAGAGGAAGTGTTTTGAGTTGAACTGTCAACGTGGACTTTTGAGTTTTATTTTTTTAAAAATATCATGAATCGACGCTTGTTATTCCTCTCAAGTCTGATATTTCATTCGTAGTAAAATTTCCACCTCCGGAGAAGCCGCCACAATTTATAGAACAGTCCTATACAATCTCAAAATCAGTCAAGCAATTCATCACAGTTGGTCCAGTCGACATACAAAGCAGATTTTTCAAGCCAAACAATTCGAAAATGGACTTTTATGCTCTGGGGCGTAGAAAATCTCAAGCAGCACTAGCAATAAAGAAAAGTCAGTTCAACGTCCGAAGCAAAGCACATCTATATTTAGACAAGGTCTGTACATTTGAAGATCTAGGAGAACAGGATCAACGATGAGATAGAATATACAAAATAATGAGAGACGTTAGGAAGAGAGATTAGGAGATACATGGATGATACATGAAGAGAAATCAGATGAACTAATCTGGTGAGACTTTACAGGTAGTTTCACAGGCCCCCACAAACTCAAGTTGGTGTAAGAACTTAAAGAGTTTGGATCGATGAGGTTCAAAACGAGGACGATAAAAAGTTTTGATCAAGATGTCAGCAATCTATCTTGCAAAGACAGGTATTAATGAAGAATGAATACTCCTGCCGCGAGATTTTGAGACAATATGTTGTTTTTGAGACACAAAAGAATTAAGATTGTGAGAAAAATAAACTGCATAACCGTCGAGTAGTAGGGCAGCCTACCCAATTCGCATCACTAAAACCAGTTAAGAAGGCAAAAGAAGTTGGGGATATCTGAAGTCCAAAACCAACGGCACTTGACGAGGAGAATGCATAAATTTGACAGTGGGAGTTTACCGCATATGCTATGTCAGGTCGTGTCTTGGTAGTTTCCAGTAAAGAGCAGGATCAATAAGTAACAATCCATCACCCGGCCCGGAGATAGGAGCCGTCTAGTCATAGGTGTGTGAAATGGTTTTGTAATGTCAAAACCATACTGCTGTTGTAATTCAACTCTGTACGTCTGAGTAAGCAAAAGACACGAGATTTCAATACCGAGAAAATAATGTGAGGGCCTTAGATTTTTCATCTCAAAATGTGTGTGGACTGTGTCAACCACATATATAAAAAGAAGTAAAATAATATGATTGGTACGCTGAAGAAATAATGATGTATCACAGCGTTTTAAAAATCGAACCGACCCAGCCGGTTTGATTGGATTCAACTAGAACGGGGGTTTGGTTTGCTCAAAAGTTCGAAAATAGTCAAAACCCAATTGATCGGCAGGTTTTAGCGGTTCAATCACTGAATCATGAGTCGGACGGGTTGAATCAGTTTTGCTATCTTTTTTAGTATTTTAATAGTTTTGTGTATTTAAATTTATTTTTTGCTTATAGATATTTTATTATAGATTTTTTAAAGAGATACAACTCATACTAGTTGAACCTGGCTGAACCAAAATCAGAAGTTCCACCGGTTTGGTTTTTAAAACGCTGATGTATCATGATATTAATTGTTGAAGCCGACATTAATTAAGAATTGACTGAAGTTTGAGTCTAATGACTTGGGTGTTTGTGTGAGGTCGTAAATCTATTTTGGAAGATGACACACATGTGAAGGAATTGGGAAAACGACATAACCTTGAGGTTGCTCAATATCAATGTTTTAAAAATAGGACTGGCCATCAAATCGGTCATACATCCGGTTTTGGTTGAACCCGCTTGGACCGGTTGAACCATTGGTTCAATCAATATACAATACACGCATATATATTTTTTTTCAATTGTTAATTTTTTCCCCTAAAAAAGAATGCACAAAATAGTTGAGTTGCACCGGGAACGCGTTTGTAATGTAAGACAACAAGTCGGGGGTTCAAATATCGATTCCTTTAGATGACTTTTGCCTATTTATTCATCTTTTCTCTGAACCGACCCCATCAACCATAACGGTTCGTGTATCAACCGTATAAACCCGTCGGGTCGTATGGTTTTGAGGTAAAAACGGTTCCAATCTACCAGAAAAACATCTGGTTCCGATTCAACCGGGTTCAATTTCTGAAACACTGCTCTATAGACCGTCTCACTAAGATCGCAATGAAAGAATACAGTTTTTACATCTAATTGACAGAGAGGCTAGTGTAGGGAGACTACCATAATAGTTCATAATAAACCCATGGTAGCGGCCCAAACCACCTGGCTGAACGTATAATCATAGTCGCGAAGGCCGAGCTTTATAGCGTTCTGATGGACAAGATCCCAAGTCTATTTTTTGGGAAGAGATTGAAATTCCTCGGTCATAGCAGTCCGCCACAGTGGATCTCTGATGGCTTTAGAAAAACAACACTTTTGCTTCAGAAGGTATCTGTGCTATCGTGCTTAATAAACAGATCGACAATGGATATTTATGTGCAGTAAGCGACTTGGCGTCGAGTCTGTCTACTGTCCCAGTTACCATATGATGGGTACGAGTACTCGTTGTAGGTTCTGATATATTTTTCTAGATTCAAATTCTTTAGGTTCGTTTTGTTTTCTGAAAACTGTTTTTGATCTTGTTCCGTTGTCGGATGTTGAAAGAAACGAGTTGCTCTGTTTTTTCATTCTGCTTCTTTTCTAATTCTAATTTCTGGGTTTTACTGTTCTTTCAGCGCGAAGTATTTTTTTCCCTTTTCTAGAGACAGACGACAGTGTGTTTAGCGTAAAAAAGACGTATTACTTTGTTCTCTAATTGTTCTTATTCTCTAGATTATCCTTTTTCCCTTCATTTATCTAAGTTTGCATTTCGAATATTGATTTCTGTTTCCCCTACTTTCTGTAATAATCATGGTTCCTTTTTTCTTTTTTTCATGTTTTTTCTCTGGGTTCTCTGTGCTATTTTTTTTTTTTTTTCTCTATTCTCTTTTTACGTGAAACAGATTCAGTTTTTGGGTTTTCAAGACGGCCGCGAAACTGAACTGCCTTTATTCCTCACTTTGTATCTTTTGTTGTGACTAATTGAAATATCAATACAACATGTAACCAAATACTCTTTATCTTCATTCCTCCCGAGCAATTGCAGGGATCAAAAAAATTCTGAAGACATTAGGAGAACATGCGCACACAATGCTAACGCCCCTCTAATGTTGTAATGGTGACATCGTTTAATGTGGAAGCTGTACCTTTAGAGGAATTGGATTGCGTCCTAGGACTCCTCAGTCTGAATGCAGGCTGTTTTGGGGTTGGAGGAATCACAGCAGCAGTATCCAGAAACAATGTAATGGATGACGTCGAAGGCCGCTCTGCTGCAAATTCCTGCACGCAGAGGAGGCCAACAAGGATGCACCTCAAGACCTCTGTTTCGGAATAATTTGAACCCAGTTTTGGGTCGATCAAATCCAGCGCTTTCCCCTCGTTCCAAAGCTTCCACACCTGGAGACAGCAACATCTCTTCATCTCAGGAATCAATCAATACATTGAAGATGAAGCAGTTGAGATCAGAAACGGTGAGAGACGGATACGTACGTGACCGAACAGGTAAAGAGAATCCTCCTGGTTATAGAAACCCGTGTTCCTCTTTCCACTCACGATCTCTAGAACCAAGACCCCGAAACTGAAGACATCAGATTTCTCCGAGAATTGTCCTTGCATGGCGTACTCAGGAGACATATACCCACTGTGACCCATTGTTTGAAATGAAGAGAACAGTATGAACAATCGATTTTGGGAAAATAATAACTGTCCATAGAAAGTTTTAAGGATGCTTACTAGGTCCCCACGACCCGTCTTGTCTTGTCTTGATTCTGATTTCCTCCAAATATTCTGGCAAGGCCAAAGTCTGAAATTTTGGGGTTCAATTCTCGGTCTAGCAAGACATTGCTGGCTTTCAGATCTCTGTGAACGATCTTCAGTCTTGAGTCTCTATGCAAATAAAGAAGCCCACGGGCGATCCCTTCAATAATGTGGAAGCGTTGAGTCCAATCTAGTCTCTGTTGGTCATCTGAATCTGGCAAAATACAATACAAATCCACAGTGACACAAGAAGGATGAGAATGCAAGTGAAAACTTTGTCAGCATCTTTCGTTACCAAAGATGAATGAGTCCAAGCTTTTATTAGGCATGTATTCGTAAACCAACATCTTTTCTTCTCCCTGGATGCAGTAACCCAGAAGACGGACAAGATTCTTATGTTGAACTCTGGAAATCACCACGACCTCGTTTCTGAACTCCTGAAAACCTTGCCCAGAGCTTTTGGAGAGTCTCTTCACTGCAACCTCTTGTCCAGTCGGCAGTCTCCCCTGAAAATATGACATCCATTTGGCCATTTTCATTAGGTTTGTTGGTTTAACTTGACACTGCTAAAAAAGTGCTGCTCCCAAGGGATTGAAGTTGAAAAGTGACAATTTTTGACCTTATAAACAGGACCAAAGCCGCCGACTCCAAGCATTTTTGCCGGGGAGAAGTTTTCTGTAGCAAAGGAGATCACTTTAAAATCGAATATTGGAAGCTCTGGTCCATCGTCCTGCTTGAAACCAAGAGGCACTGAATCTGTCGGCGAGCCCACACCATGCTGATTTTCCATTAGCCTTTCCACGCCTTTCTCCTTTGCTGCATCGAAGTGCCCTGGTTCTCAATTATAATCGATAAGAGAAACTCTCTGATACACGGAATAAAACAAACCCACCCCCCGCCCCCCTCTCCCAAAAAAAAAAAGAACAAATATATCTTGATTAAAAAATTGTAATCTGTGAACCTTACCTTTCCGTTTAGCAAGCCATCTCCATATTAAGAACATGAAAACACACATCACAGAAGTTCCTACTACTACCACCGTTGCTATTAACTTCACCTGCTTCTTTTCACCTGCCACAACTTCAATTAATTAGAGGGAGTGCTCCCAAAAAGTTTAGTGGAAGAGAGATAAACAGAATATTTTGGTTTTGCATTTGAGGATTTAACTCTAAACGATAAACAAATAATGAAGAAAAAAAATGGTCAGTTTTGCTTAAAAAGAAGAGAATAGGAAAGAAAAAAAATGTGGACCAAACCAAGCTCTGAAGTGGGAAGACGGATATAGAGATCAACTCCGTCGACCGGGAATTTCTGAAGATCTTTCAGCTCTTCCTTCCAAAACATGCAGCCGATCCCGTCATCAAACGCGTAAGCCACACAAGAACAGTTCCGCAAGCACATTCCCTCGCAATCCTCGGCATTTTCCAAACTCAACCCAGCAACAGAGTCTGGTGGTTTCATGTTCTGCAGCTTCAGAAACCCGTCTTCCTTCTTCTCCGAATTAGAGCCACTTCCGCTGGCTTCACAACTCAATGGACTCTTTCTCACACAGCCTCCAGACCAGTTCCCTTTATTCCATTCCTCCCTAAATCTGGGATTGAATCCCCTGAAGCAACTACATATATGCGATGCCATCGGATTGCAGACGCCGAAAGGTCCACACTTCCCATAAACATCGCAATCGCTCTTTGGAGCCGTCCAGATAGTAAACCATGCCTTACTGTCGGCATCCCATCTCAGTTTCTCGATATTTCCCGTCGAATTCATCAAGAACAGAGTTTGGTTGGAGTCGAAATCAACAAAGACATCAACGGATCCTCCATCCTCTTGTGAAAGTGATTTTATCGAGGTAACGTAAACTCGTTCCAGATATTCCCAGAAACCTTCTACCAGAGAATGGTCCACTGCGCCAATACAGCTCCGAATTGCTCGAGATTAGAGCTTCGTAAGGCTTCAGGGGAGAAATCCCAAACGAGAATTTTCCGACCGAAGGATCGGAGACGTCTTTCCAGGAATGCAGGAACCGTGATCGATTTGTACTTAACTCGATTCCGAGTTTCATATTCTGCAGGAGTGCATGGTCGGGATGATCGAAGCTCTCCCATAGGGATGACCCTGTATTGGTGTCGAGCAGGACGAGATTACCCGTATCTAAGAGCGTGGCGGTTGAGTTGCGAGAGGCGATTGAAGGAGCAGGGGTCGACCAAAGTGGATTTTTTCTGCCGTCAGTGAGGACGAGGCTTCCGTTCTCGTTAATGGAGACGGACCCAGAAGAATCTGTAACAGGGGTTTCTCTGTTTGCGACCCAGACGACGGGAACAGGGTGCTCTGACTCGCTCGTAAACCGTATCCCAAGGTAGCGATTACTGGAACGAAGGGGACTGAAGAAGCCGAGGGTGAACTTTCCGCCCGCCGAGATTATGTTCTCGTCGTCTTGGAGCTCTCTGTTGGGAGTAATCGTGTCCCTGGCCTCGCAGCATGAGAGATAGAAAACAGAGAAGACGAGGCAAGCAATAAGAGCTGCCATACGAACTCCTCTGTCGCAGAAGATGTTTACTGCACCATCGTTTAGTAGGGAGAAGGGAGAAAGTCGGTGAGGGGAGGAGTTTAGAGTTGAATGTAGACTCTTTTATCTAATTTTATAACGAATAAACAATACAAAACACCCAATTTTTTTTTTTTTATCTTAGGAGCACTACTATTTCAAAGTCTATGAGGAGCACTACAAATTCAATGTGGCGGCTTTTCTGCTCTCCTTCTTTGGAGGCCACCTTCGTATCTGCTCACTGCTGCTGGCACTTCCAGTTCTTTCGATTACTCTCTCTCTTTCTCTCGTTCGTTCTAATAGATGTCGATTGATGAAGACCCTTTTTATGGATCTGACAAACATGTGCAGAAATTTTTATCGGAGCCACGGACCCTGGTCATTCTTAGAGGGAGGGACTAGACCAGATTAGAGGAAGATGGATGATTACAATGCAAACACTATTTCAATCTAAATCAATAATATTAACGAAATAATATAACAATTATGTTTAATTTAAATAAATTAATCTTTTTACTACACTTCATGGCGGAGACACGTGGAAGATGATATGGAAATGTTCAGATCCCTCTTCAGCCTCTTCATTGTCTTCCGCCTCAAGCCGTCTACCGGGAACGCAAGATTATGAATATGAAAAAGACGTAGGTGAATTTTTTTGCAGAGGGAACCACACATTTCTGGGAAAATTCCATTGTGAGAGTGTTGCTTCTGTTGCCACGTTCAAGAGTTTAGATTCTATACAACATGGAACCAAACACTCTTATATCTTTATTCCTCTTGTGCAATTATTGTAAAAGTAAAATTTTTCTTATTAAAGAATGTTGTAGCTGTACATATTTATACACAAAAGACATGCTAAAGATAAATGGAAGTTACAGTGGAGTAATTATAGGATCTACACAAAGAATAGGTAGAAGAGAGAAAAGTTAAAAAAGGGTTTGAAAAGGGAGCCTAAGACTATGAAGGAGCCTAATGCTTCATAATTGTAGGGCTCAAAAAAGTTGAAACGACATTAGAGAATTTGTGTTAGAGAAAGTGAATCTCTAGAGTCGTCTATACAAAGAGTTTTACCTTCTATGGACTCTATTTAGATAAGGCAAATCGTATAATGATCGAAGGCAATCTGAACAGTTACGTTATTATGTACTGTAAAGCGTTTTTTTTAGTAACTAAGCTTCCGAGTCAGTCTCCCAATATGACTCGGAGTCTCTTAGTCCTGTAACTAAGTCGAAGAGATTAATAAGAAATTACACACATTTCATGGTATCAAGCCGACCCTAGGCACCCGTCTTCCTCCTTTCCGGACGACTCTGATGAAAACATCTTTAGCTTAATGGTTTTTGTGAAACAAGGACGATATTAGTTTCAGTGTGAAGGAAATTCATTTAGCGTAGTTCTGATTTATTTTTCTAATTAGATAAGGTGCGCTTTTCTGGAATAACTGTTCTTGATCTCGTTCCGGGGGTCTGTTCTTTTATTGTGCTTCTTTTCTAGTTCTAGTTTCTAGGTTTTTAATTATGACCTGGGCTCACTCTCATTTTGGGTTCTCATTGAGATGAGAGTCTTTCTTTTTTTCATCTTCAATTATTGTTGTTTTTCAGTGTAAATATCTTTCTCCCCTTGTTAAGAAACAGAAACCAGAATGGTTTTAGCGCGATTATTTTCAAGAAAGTGGGACGAGAATGTATTTAGCGTAAAAGATATCGAATGTTGTCTCTATTTTCCCATTTTTCTAAAATTGATCTAGATTTTCTTTCGGTGTGCAATTGTTAAAGAACTGGTTAATCTGTTTCTTTCACTCAGCTTTTTTTCCCTATTTTTCTTTTTGTGTGTAAGAAATTATAAGACAAATTCTCGGATAATATGCACATACCATCCTAACGCCCTTGTAACGTTGTTACAGTAACATCGATTATGGAACCTTTTCCTTCAGAGCAATTTGATTGCGTTGTCGTACACCTTTGAATGAAGGCAGGCTGTTTTGGGGTAGGAGGAATCACACTATCAGTACCCAGAAACATTGTGATGGCAGATGCCGATGGCCGGTGTGTTGCAAATACTTGCAAGCAGACGTGACCGTCTTGGATGCACCAAAAGACCTCTTTTTCCAGTGCTTTGTCCTCGTTCCAAAGCTTCCAATATGCCTGGAGACAGCAATATCTCTTCATCTGGATCAATCTATGCATTTTAAGACGAAGCATTTGAGATCAGAAATTGTGAGTGAGGGCTACTTACGTGACCCAACAGGTAAAGAGAATCCTCCTGGTGATAGAAACCCATGTTCGTCTTCCCACTCACGATCTCTAGAAGCAAGACCCCGAAACTGAAGACGTCAGATTTCTCCGAGAATTGTCCTTGCATGGCATTCTCCGGAGACATATACCCACTGTAACCCATTACTAGAAATGATGAGAAGAGAACGAACACCGAGTTTTTAAAAAATGGTAGCAGTCCATAGATAGTTATAAGAGTACTTACTAGGTTCCAACAACCCGTGTCTTATCTTGAATCTGATTTCCTCCAAATATTCTAGCTAGGCCGAAGTCCGAAATTTTGGGGTTCAATTCTCTGTCGAGCAAGACATTGCTGGCTTTTAGATCCCTGTGAACGATCTTCAATCTTGAATCTCTGTGCAGATAAATTAGAAGCCCCCGGGCGATCCCTTCAATAATGTGGAAGCGTTGAGTCCAATCTAGTTTCTATTTATCTGGATCTGGCAACATACAATACAAATCCTTTGTGACACCAGAAGGATGATAAAACAGGTGAAAAATGTCAGTATTTTTCGTTACCAAAGATGATTGCATCCGCAAGCTTTTATTGGGCATGTATTCGTAAACCAACATCTTTTCTTCCCCACGGACGCAATAACCCAGAAGACGGACAAGATTCTTGTGTTGAACTCTGGAAATCACCACAACCTCATTTCTGAACTCCTCAAAACCTTGCCCAGAGCTTTTCGAGAGTCTTCTCACTGCTACCTCCTGTCCAGTTGACAGTCTCCCCTGAAGATTTTACACCCATTTGGCCATTTTTCATCAGTTGTGTTTGTCTAACTTGACGCTGTTACAACAGTGCTGGTGCTCTTATGGGATTGAAGCAAAATTATTACCTTATAAACAGGACCCAAGCCGCCTTCTCCGAGCTTATTTGCATGGGAGAAGTTCTCTGAAGCAATGGAGACCAATTTAAAATCGAATATTAGAAGCTCTGGTCCTTCTTCCTGCTTGAAACCAAAGAGCACTGAATCTATTGGTGAGCCCACACCTTGCTGACCTTCTATTAGCCTTCCCACATCTTTGTCCTTTGCTTCATCGGATTGCCCTAGTTCTCAAGTATGAATAAGAGAAACTTATAGAGACTCTGAAAAAAGAAAAAAAGATAAAAGAACAATTACATCTATGATTTAAAAACTGTAATCTATGAACCTTGCCTCTCTGTCTAGCAAGCCATCTCCACATCAAGAACATGAAAGCAAACATCACAGATGTTCCTACTACTACCACCACCGCAACTATTACGTTCACCTGCTTCTTCTCACCTGTCGAAACTTTAATTAATGAAAGGTAGTGTTCCCAAAAAAGTTTACTCGAAGAAAAAGAGAACTAAAATATACGGTAAGTTTTTTAAGAGATACAAATGGGGACTTTATTCTAATTGATAAACCCGTTGCGAAGAAAAAAGAGGGTCACTTTTGCTTAAAACGCAGAGACGAGGAAAGATAACAGTCTAGACCAAAATCGATGTCACAGTGACAACGTTACGAGGGTGTTAGGATTGTCTATACATGGGATAGGTACTGCCCATAGGTTCAACTAGCATTACTCATTAGATAATATGTATAATTTGAGACTTTCCTATCTAAATGAATAATGCTATGAGTACAATACTCATTTCATACATCTATGTACAACTCCTCACTTGCCATTTAATAATGGTGCCTCAATTTTTGCCATTATTAATTGGCATGTGAGGGGTTGAATGCAAATGTATGCAAACAAGTTTGTACCCATAACTTTACTCTATATAAATTGATGGAGCATCGTAGTTTGAATATTACGACCATGGCTAAATGGGAGACAAACAAAGTGTGACGAAGAAATTACTAAAAGAGCCGTGATATATAAGTACTGGGGGTTTTTACTTCCAAGACTTTACATCCCGACATGGCATCCACGTTGCAGTTTAGTAAGAGATAAACTCGGAGATAAAATTAATTTGCAAGATTTTAGTTTTTTAATAAAATATTATCAACCTATTCTATGGATTAACCCTAAACCCTAGATTTTCTCTTACGTAGACCGCCAACTATGCAGCCACGACAAGATGTAAAACCTCGAAGTAAAATCAGAAAGTACTGATATCATTTTTCTTACAAAAAAGGAATAATGACATGAGTTGGAGTTGCTCGGTTGGTTAGTGCATGTGGCTATTAACCACAAGGTCAAGTTTCAAGCCCTTCCTCTAGCGAGTATTTCCTTATGTTTTTAAATTTCTATTATCTTTGACTTCACTGTATGAATTGTATATCATTAAAAAATTCATAATAAGTTTTCTATTACAAAAAACAGGTTTCATAATACAAAAACCAATTAAAACAGAGAAAAAGGGTAACTAAACCAGTTCAACCAGTCTGGTTTGATTTACTGTTCGGTGGTTGAACCGCTAAATCCAGCCACTCAACCAGTTTTTGACAATTTTCGGGTTTTTGAACAAATCGAACCGTTCAAATCTCCGGTTCCGGTTGAGCCTAGTCGAGCCAGCCGGTTTGGTTCGGTTTTTAAAACACCGATTGTTACAGTGACATCGATTATGGAAGTTTTTCCTTCCGAGGAATTGGATTGTGTCGTAGTACTACTACTCAATACGAAAGCAGGTTTTTTTGGGCTCGAAGGAATCACAGTATCGGTACCTAGAAACAAAGTGGTGGCAGACATGGAAGGCCGATCTGCTGCAAATTCCTGCACACAAAGGAGGCCGACGTGGATGCACCTCAAGACCTCTCTTTTAGAATACGTTGAACCCAGTTTTGGGTCGATCAATTCGAGGGTTTTCCCCTCGTTCCAGAGCTTCCACACCTGGAGAGAGCACTTCATCTCAGGAATCAATCAATACATAGAAGATGAAATATTTGAGAACAAAAAATGTGAGAGATTGCTACATACGTGACCCAACATGTAAAGAGAATCCTCCTGGTTATAGAAACTTGTGTTCCTCTTACCACTCACGATCTCTAGAAGCAAGACCCCGAAACTAAAGACGTCAGATTTCTCAGAGAATTGGCCTTGCATGGCGTACTCCGGAGACATGTACCCACTGTAACCCATTGTTTAAAATGATGAGAACAGAAGAGAATGCACAACTGATTTTTTTAAAAGAGTGGCGATATAAGTACTGTAGATTTTTACTTCCAAGATTTTACATCCTAACGTGGTGTCCTCTTTGCAGTTTAGTAAGAGACAAGATTTTAATTTTTTAATAAAATATTATCAACCTATTCTATGGGTAAACCCTAGATTTTCTCTTACTTAGACCGCCAACTAAGCAGCCATGTCAGGATGTAAAATCTCGAAATAATATCAGGGAGTATTGATATCATTTTTCTTTTAAAAATGGTTGCAGTACTAAGAGCGATGTTATTTTGGCTTTTTACTTCCAAAATTTACATCTTGACGTGGCGTCCATGTAAGAGATAAACTCTGAGATAAACTCTGAGATAAAATATGAAAGATTTTATTTTTTTAATAAAATATTATCTACCTATTCTATATTGAAACCTTAACAATAGATTTTTTCTTACCTACACTGCCATACGTACTTTGACTTTTTACTGTGACTTAGTGTGACGTGGCATCCTAGTTAGCAGTCCAAGTAAGAGATAAAATAAGAACTATCTTCCTATTCTACAGGGAAACCTAAACCCTACACCTTATCTGAAATGCCAATGAGGCTGCCAAGACGACAGCCACATCAGGATATAAAACCCAAAGTACTGATATTTTCTAAAAATTTTAAGAGTACTTACTAGGTTCCCACGACCCGTGTAGTCTCATCCTCAATCTGGTTTCCTTCAAATATTCTGGCGAGGCCGAAGTCTGAAATTTTGGGGTTCAAATCTCTGTCTAGCAAGACATTGCTGGCTTTCAGATCTCTGTGAATAATCTTCAGTCTTGAATCTCTGTGCAGATAAAGAAGCCCCCGGGCGATCCCTTCAATAATGTGGAAGCGTTGAGCCCAATCTAGTCTATGTTGATCATCTGAATCTGAAAAATGCAATACAAATCCACAGTGAAACCAGAAGGACGAGAAAACATTGAAATCATTGTCAGCATTTTTGGTTACCAAAGATGAATGCGTCCAAGCTTTTATTAGGCATGTATTCATAAACCAACATCTTTTCTTCTCCCTGGACGCAGTAACCCAAAAGACGGACGAGATTCTTGTGTTGAACTCTGGAAATCACCACAACCTCATTTCTGAACTCCCGCAAGCCTTGCCCGGAGCTTCTCGAGAGTCTCTTCACCGCTATCTCCTGTCCAGTCGGCAGCCTCCCCTGAGGTTTTTACACACATTTGGCAATTTTCATCAGTTTTTATTTGTTTAATTTCAACAATGCTGCTCCCATGGGATTGAACCTGAAAAGCGACAAATTATTACCTTATAAACAGGACCAAAGCCGCCGCTTCCGAGCTTATTTGCAGGGGAGAAGTCCTCTGTAGCTGTGGAGACCACTTTAAAATCGAATATTGGAAGCTCTGGTCCTTCGTCCTGCTTGAAACCAATTGTCACTGAATCTGTTATCGAGCACACACCCTGATCTTCTATTAGCCTTTCCCCGCCTCTTTCCGTTGCTTCATCGGATTGCTCTGCTTCTGTCAGATAAGAGAAACTCACTTATACTCTAAAAAAAGCAGAAATTACTTCTTCGTGTAAGAACTATATTCAATGAACCTTACCTCTCTGTTTAGCAAGCCATCTCCACATTAAGAAGATGAAAACACACATCACTGAAGTTCCTAAAACCACCACCGCAACTATTACCTTAACTTTCTTCCTGTGACCTGCCACAACTTCAATTAATGAGAGGGAGTACTCCCAAAAAGTTTACTCGAAGAAAAAGAAATTAAAGACGAAAATAGAGAGTCTAGACCAAACCTTGCTCTGAAGCGGGTAGACGGATATAGAGATCAACTCCATTTTTAGCGAATTTCTGAATATCTTTCAGCTCTTCCTTCCAAAACATGCACCCGATCCCGGCATCAAACGCGTAAGCCACACAAGAACAGTTCCGCAAACACATTCCCTCGCATCCCTCGGAATTTTGGAAACTCAACCAAGCAATAGAGTCTGGTGGTTTCATGTTCTCCAGCTTCAGAAACCCGTCTTCCTTCTTCTCTGCAGAACGACTTCCGCTGACTTCACATCCCATCGGAGTTCTTCTGACACATCCTCCGGACCAATTCCCTTTACTCCATTCCTCCCTGAATCTGGGCTCGAATCCCCTGAAGCAACTACACCTTGGCGATGCCAATGGATTGCAGACGCCCGAAGGTCCACACTTCCCATAAACATCGCATTCGCTCCCCGGAACAGTCCAGGAAGTAAACCATGCTTTTTTGTTGGCATCCCAACTCAGTCGCTCGTAATTTCCGGTCCAGTTCAACAAGAACCGAGTTTGGCCAGACTCGGAATCGCCAAAGACATCGGTTTTAAAGTCAACGGATCCTCCTTCATCGGTGAAACTGAATCCATCGATATAAAATGAACTCATCATGGGTATTCCCAGAAACGCTCTACCATTCCATGGTCCACTCCGCCAGTACAAGTCCGAGTTCTTCCACATTAGACATTCGTAAGGCTTCATGGGAGAAATCCCAAATGTGAATTTCCCGACTGAAGGATCGGAGACGTCTTTCCACGAATTGAGGAACCGTTTTCGGTGTGTATTCACATCGATACCAAGTTTCATATTGGGCAGGAGCGCGTGGTCAGGATGATCGAAGCTTTCCCATGTGGAAGCCCCTGAGTTCGTAGAGACCAGCACGAGATTACCTGTATCTATGAGGGTGGCGGTCGAGTTGCGAGAGGCGATTGATGGAGCAGGAGTTGACCAAAGTGGATTCTTTCTGCCATCGATGAGGACGAAGCTTCCGTTCTCGTTAATGGAGAGGGACCCAGAAGCATCGGTAAAAGGGGTTTCTCTGTTTGCGACCCAGACGACGAAAACTGGGTGCTCTGACTCGCTCGTATACCATATCCCAAGGTAGCGATTACTGGAACGTGGGGGACTGAAGAAGCCGAGAGCGAACTTCCCGCTTGCGGAGACGATGGTTTCGCCATCTCTGAGCCCTCTGTTTGGAGTAATCGTATCTATGGCTTCGCAGGATGAGAGAGAGAGAACAGAGAAGAGGAAGCAAGCAATTAGAGCTGTCATACCGTCTCCCTCTCCGTTACCGACCGAAGATGATCAACGGAGAATCCATTTGGGAAGAAAGCAGGTAGAACTGTCTGTGGAAGAGAATTAAGAAGAAAAACAAAAAAAAACTATTCGATGCATGGTACGCATTGAGATTTCAACTTTGAAATATATCCAAATAACTCGGAACCACAAATATTATAAATGATTTTGGTGGTGTGAATTAAGGCACCTCTACTGTCAATGGAAGTGGAGACGAGTCAAGCCAGTCCGCCGCCGGGATTGTCCACTTATATCAGCATACTTACATGTGCGAACATTTGTAGATGCTCTTATTAAATTAATAGACGAGTACTTCCCCGTACAAACAAGTGCCACCTCTCCTGGCGATTAATAAAACGTATTTTTCTCTCATGCTCATGAGTACTAACTTAATGGTCAGAGTTAACAATTAATGTCTGCCAATTAATTACCTTTGAAACGCAAAAAGGATTGACCAATTCTACAATGTGAAAGTTCGGAAGAGATATGTGCCTCTATACAACTTGGAACCAAATGGTTATCTTCATTCATCATTTTCGTTTCTTAAACTCCTTTGGCAAGAAAGGCCAATGTCAATTTAAATCATTAATACTTCCATATTTATAGTGTTTATTAAAGTCAATATTCCTCCCTAGTCTTCTCATTTCTAATTTATTAAATTTCAAAATAATGTTTTTATTAATGAATATAAAACACACATTCATCCATAAGAGTACTAAGTATATTACTGCACACAACTTAACAAGTAATACTTGACAGGTAATAAGAACAAAAATAATCATATTACCTTAAAATGTTTATCATTTTATAAATATTAATTCTTTTTACAACCCCATCTACTAATTCATAAACTGCTGCGGCATAAGAGGACATTGTATTGTATATGGTAATCAAATAAGTGGAACATCAATACCTTTAAAAATTTATATTATTTCACTGATTTTAAAAAGCAAAATGATATCGGTATTTTCCGATTTTACTTCAAAGTTTTACATCATGGAGTAACTGCATGGCGGTCTCGGGAAGAGCAAATCTAGGGTTTAAGATTTACCGATAGAATAGGTAGATAATATTTTATTAAAAAATTGCAGTGTCTCATTTCATCATTTTTTTTTTTTTCTGGGTGGGTTCTCTTCGTTATAATCGCTTCTTTTTCTGTTTCTCTTTTCTACTTGAAACTGATTCAATTTTTGTGAGTTAGGATAATATGCATATATCATCCTAACGCCCTTGTAACGCTGTTATAGTGACATCGATTATGGAACCTTTTCCTTCAGAGCAATTTGATTGCGTTGTCGTACACCTTTGAATGAAGGCAGGCTGTTTTGGGGTAGGAGGAATCACACTATCAGTACCCAGAAACAATGTGATGGCAGACGCCGATGGCCGGTCTGTTGCCAATTCTTGCACGCAAAGAAGACCGACGTGGATGCACCTCAAGACCTCTGTTTCCGAATATGTTGAACACAGTCTTGAGTCCATCAATTCCAGTGCTTTTCCCTCGTTCCAAAGCTTCCACGCCTGGAGACAGCAATATCTCTTCATCTGGATCAATCTATGCATTTTAAGACGAAGCATTTGAGATCAGAAATTGTGAGAGATGGCTTCTTACGTGACCCAACAGGTAAAGAGAATCCTCCTGGTTATAGAAATCCGTGTTCATCTTCCCACTCACGATCTCTAGAAGCAAGACCCCGAAACTGAAGACGTCAGATTTCTCCGAGAATTGTCCTTGCATGGCATACTCCGGAGACATATACCCACTGTAACCCATTGCTAGAAATGATGAGAAGAGAACGAACAGAGTGTTTTTAAAAAATGGTAGCAGTCCATAGATAGTTATAAGAGTACTTACTAGGTTCCAACAACCCGTCTAGTCTTATCTTGAATCTGATTTCCTCCAAATATTCTAGCTAGGCCGAAGTCCGAAATTTTGGGGTTCAATTCTCTGTCGAGCAAGACATTGCTGGCTTTTAGATCCCTGTGAACGATCTTCAATCTTGAATCTCTGTGCAGATAAAGAAGCCCCCGGGCGATCCCTTCAATAATGTGAAAGCGTTGAGTCCAGTCTAGTTTCTGATCATCTGGATCTGGCAACATACAATACAAATCCTCTGTGACACCAGAAGAAGGAGAAAAAAGGTGAAATTTGTCAGCATTTTTAGTTACCAAAGATGTACGCGTCCAAGCTTTTATTGGTCATGTATTCGTAAACCAACATCTTTTCTTCCCCACGGACGCAATAACCCAGAAGACGGACAAGATTCTTGTGTTGAACTCTGGAAATCACAATAACCTCATTTCTGAACTCCTGAAAACCTTGGGCAGAGCTTTTCGAGAGTCTCTTCACTGCTACCTCCTGTCCAGTCGGTAGTCGCCCCTGAAGATTTTATACCCATTTGGCCATTTTCATCAGTTTTGTTTGCCTAACTTAACGCTGCTACAACAGTGCTGGTGCTCTGATGGGATTGAATCAAAAGTATTACCTTATAAACAGGACCAAAGCCGCCTTCTCCGAGCTTATTTTCAGGGGAGAAGTTCTCTGTAGCACTAGAGACCACTTTAAAATCGTATATTGAAAGCTCTGGTCCTTCGTCCTGCTTGAAACCTACAGGCACTAAATTTGTTGGCGAGCCCACACCCTGCTGATCTTCTATTAGCCTTTCCACACCTTTGTCCTTTGGTTCATCGGATTGTCCTGGTTCTCAAGTACGAATAAGAGAAACTTACTGATACTGTGAAAAATGAACAAAATAAAAGGACAATTATATCTTTTATTCAAAAACTGAATCTATGAACCTTACCTCTCTGTTTGGTAAGCCATCTGCGCATCAAGAACATGAAAACACAGATCACTGAAGTTCCTAGCACTACCACCGTTACTATTACCTTTACCTGCTTCTTCTCACCTGACACAACTCATTTAATGGTAGGTAGTGTTCCCAAAGAGTTATTCGAAGAAAAAGAGAACTAAAATATTTTGTTTGGCATTTGACGTTTTTAAGAGATATAAATGGGGATTTTATTTTAATTGATAAAGCCGTTATGAAGGAAAAAACTAACGGCCACTCTTGCTTAAAACGCAGAGAAGAGGAAGGAAAAAAGAGTGGAGACCAAACCTAGCTCCGAAGTGGGAAGACGGATATAGAGATCAACTCCATCGACTGGGAATTTCTCAAGATCTATCAGCTCTCCCTCCCAAAACATGCAGCCGATCCCAGCGTCAAACGAGTAAGCCACACAAGAACAGTCCCTCAAGCACATTCCTTTGCATCCCTCGGCATTCCCAAAACTCATCCAAGTGATGGCGTCTGGTGGTTTCATGTTCTTCAGCTTTAGAAAGCCCTCTCTGTTGGCTTCACAACTCAATGGATTCCTCCTCACACAACCCCCAGACCAGTACCCTTTATTCCATTCCTCCATGAATCTGGGCTCGAATCCCTTCAAGCAACTACACCATGGCGACGCCAGAGGATTGCAGACGCCGAAAGGTCCACACTTCCCATAAACGTCGCATTCGCTCGTCGGAGCCGTCCAATAACTAAACCATTCCTTACTCTCGGAATCCCATGCCAGTTGCTCGACATTTCCGGTCGAATTCAACAATAACAGAGTATGGTTGGACACTGATTCGTTAAGAGCATCAACTTTAAGGTCAACGGATCCTCCTCCATCATTGAAACTGATTTCATCCAGGTGAAATAAACTTGACCCGGGTATTCCCAGAAACACTCTGCCAGTCCACGGTCCACTGCGCCATAACAGGTCCGAGTTCCTCCAGATTAGAGCTTGGTAAGGCTTCAGGGGAGAAATCCCAAGCGAGAATTTTCCGACCGAAGGATCGGAGACGTCTTTCCACGAATGCAGGAACCGTGATCGGTTTGTATTTACATCGATTCCTTAAGGGGTTTCATTAAGGGGCATGGCGGGCGCCCGCGCCATGACGTGCGCCGAGCGCCGAACCAGGCGGGCGCCAACCATGGCAGGCGCCCGAACCAGGCGGGCGCCGCATTGCAGGCGCCGAAAGTATGGACACCAACCATGGCGGGCGCCCGAACAAAGCGAGCGCCCGAACATGGCGGGCGCCATTGAAGATGGGCTCCTATAAATAGGTTCCGCAGCTTCTTCTAAAACAACACAACCGAGAGAGAAATATTATGTGTACAAGAGCTTGATCTAGAAGCTAGATAGCGAGGAAGTTGAGTTGAGTGTTTGAAGCCTTTCACGTAGGCACAAAATACTGATGTAGTATTTTGTACTCCTCTTTCTTTGAGATAGTGAAATATTTCTTGGTGTGGGTCCATTTTCATATATTAGAGCTTGGTAAGGCTTCAGGGGAGAAATCCCAAGCGAGAATTTTCCGACCGAAGGATCGGAGACGTCTTTCCACGAATGCAGGAACCGTGATCGGTTTGTATTTACATCGATTCCCATTTTCATATAAGGCAGGAGCGCGTGGTCGGGATGATCGAAGCTTTCCCATTTGGAAGCCCCTGTTTTCGAATCAAGCAGCACGAGGTTGCCTGTATCTAAGAGTCTGGCCGTGTAGTTGCGAGAGGCGATTGAAGAAGCAGGGGTCGACCAAAGTGGATTCTTTCTGCCATCGGTGAGGACGAGGCTTCCGTTCTCGTTAATGGAGACGGACCCTGAAGTGTCTTTAACAGGGGTTGCTCTGTTTGCGACCCAGACGACGGGAACAGGGTGCTCTGACTCGCTCGTGTACCATATCCCAAGATAGCGATTACCGGAATGGAGGGGACTGAAGAAACCGAGCGCGAATTTCCCGCCTCCGGAGACGATGGTCTCGCCGTCTCTGAGCCAGAGGTTTGGAGTAATCGCGTCTCTGGCCTCGCAGAATGAGAGATAGATAACAGAGAAGAGGAAGCAAGCAATCAGAGATGCCATACCAAACTCCTCTTCAGATGCAGAAGATAATCACGGCAGCATCGTTATTCGTTAAGCAGGCTGAAGGGAGAATGATCAGAGGATGAGTTCAGAGTTGAACCGTCAATGCGCGACTTCCAAGTTTTTTTTTTTAATAAAATCAATTGATGCAAGTTACTCCTCACAAATCCCATATTTATTTAATCTACTTAATCTCTTGTTTTTTAAAAAAGCTACACCTGTAGTCCTAATAAACAGAGAAGAAGAAGCAAGCAAGCTTTAAGAACTGCCATACGAACTCCTCCGATTATTAATCTACTTAATCACGGCAGCATCGTTTGGCCGGCAGAAGGGAGAATGGTCAGAGGCTCAGAGTTTTTTTTTTTTTTTTTTTTTTATCTTCATTGATTAGAAAATGTTAGAGTACCGATTATTAGAATACATTCTTCGGTAATGCGCGTTTCTGGGAATCTTGTCCCACAAAGAGTCATAAAAAAAGATATTTTTCGTAAAAGTTTAAAATTTCGTAAAAACTAATTCACAGTTTACTCCTCTCAAATCTCATATTTGTTTAATCTACTTAATCTCTGGGTTCTCTTTGTAATTATCTTTTCTTTTTTAGTGTTCTCTTTTTTACGTGAAACATATTCAGTTCTTGGGTTTTTAAGACGGCCGCGAAACTGCATTGTCTCCATTCCTCACTCGCAATTGCAGGGTTAAAAAAATTTCAGATCTTGGGTTTTCTTTCTAATTTTATATTTTATTGTGACAAATTGGAATATCTATACAACATGGAACCAAATACTCTTTTAACTTAGGAGAACATGCACCAGTATGCTAACGCCCCTCTAATGTTGTTACAGTGACATCGTTTATGGAACCTTTTCCTTTAGAGGAATTGGATTGCGTCCTAGGACTCGGTATGAATGCAGGCTGTTTTGGGGTTGGAGGAATCACAGCAGCAGTACCCAGAAACATTGTAATGGCAGACGTCGAAGGCCGGTCTGCTGCAAATTCCTGCACGGAGAGGAGGCCGACATGGATGCACCTCAAGACCTCTGTTTCCGAATACGTTGAACCCAGTTTTGGGTCCATCAATTCCAGTGCTTTCCCCTCGTTCCAAAACTTCCACACCTGTAGACAGGAACATCTCTTCATCTGAATCAATCAATACGTTGAAGCATTTGAGACCACAAACTTTAAGAAAGCGGCTACTTACGTGGCCCAACAGGTTAAGAGAATCCTCGTGGTTATAGAAACCCGTGTTCCTCTTCCCACTCACGATCTCTAGAAGCAAGACCCCGAAACTGAAGACATCAGATTTCTCCGAGAATTGGCCTTGCATGGCGTACTCCGGAGACATATAACCACTGTGACGCATTGTTTCAAATGATGAGAACTGAACAAAATACACCCCCGATTTTTGGAGAATGGTAGCAGTATTTAGAAAGTTATAAGAGGCTTTACTAGGTTCCCACGACCCGTCTAGTCTCATCTTCAATCTGGTTTCCTTCAAATATTTTGGCGAGGCCGAAGTCTGAAATTTTGGGGTTCAATTGTCTGTCTAGCAAGACATTGCTGGCTTTCAGATCTCGGTGAACGATCTTCAGTCTTGAGTCTCTGTGCAGATAAAGAAGCCCCCGGGCGATCCCTTCAATAATGTGGAAGCGTTGAGCCCAATCTAGTCTCTGTTGATCATCTGAATCTGCAAAATACAATAAAAATCCTCTGTGGCACAAGAAGGATGAGAATGCAAGTGAAAATTTTGTCAGCATCTTTCGTTACCAAAGATGAATGAGTCCAAGCTTTTATTGGGCATGTATTCGTAAACCAACATCTTTTCTTCTCCCTGGACGCAGTAACCAAGAAGACGGACAAGATTCTTGTGTTGAACTCTGGAAACCACCACAACCTCATTTCTGAACTCCCGAAAGCCTTGCGCAGAGCTTTTCGAGAGCCTCTTCACTGCAACCTGCTTTCCAGTCGGCAGTCTCCCCTGAGGATTTTTCACCCATTTGGCCATTTTCATCAGGCTGCTACAAAAGTGCTACAAAAGTGCTACTCCCGTCGGATTGAAGCTGAAAAGCGAGAAATTAATTATTACCTTATAAACTGAACCAAAGCCGCCCCCACCGAGCTTATTTGCAGGGGAGAAGTTATCCGTAGCAATGGAAACCGCTTTAAAATCGAATATTGGAAGCTCTGGTCCATCGTCCTGCTTGAAACCAAGAGGCACAGAATCTGTTGGCGAACCCACTCCCTGCCGATCATCTATAAGCCTTTCCTTTTCTTTCTTCTTTGCTGCATCGGATTGCCCTGATTCTCAAGTACAATCGATAAGAGAAACTTACTGATACTCTGAAGAAAACCGACGAAAAAACCCAAAAAAATAAAAAATTACATCTTGATTTGAAAAGAATAATCTATGAATCTTACCTCTCTTTTTAGCAAGCCATCTCCACAAAAAGAAGATGAAAACACACATAACAGAAGTTCCTAGTACTACCACCGCAACTATTACCTTCACCTTCTTCCTGTCACCTGCCACAACTTCAATTAATGGCTCAATTAATGGCAGGAAATGCTCTCAAAGAGTTTATTCGAAGAAAAAGAAAAGAAGAGTGAAAAAAGGTCTTGGACCAAACCTAGCTCTGAAGCGGGTAGACGGATATAGAGATCAACTCCATCGACAGGGAATTTCTCAATATCTTTCAGCTCTTCCTCCCAAAACATGCAGCCGATCCCGGCATCAAACGCGTAAGCCACACAAGAACACTTCCGCAAACACATTCCCTCGCATCCCTCGGCATTTTCTAAACTCAACCAAGCAATTGAGTCTGGTGGTTTCATGTTCTGCAGCTTCAGAAACCCGTCTTCCTTCTTCTCCGAATTAGAGGCACTTCCGCTGGCTTCACAACTCAATGGATTCTTTCTGACACAACCCTCAGACCAGTTTCCTTTATTCCATTCCTCCCTAGATCTGGGCTCGAATCCCCTCAAGCAACTACATATTGGCCATGCCGATGGATTGCAGACGCCAGAAGGTCCGCACTTTCCATAAACACCGCATTCGCTCCCCGGAACCGTCCAGGAAGTAAACCACGCCTTACTGTCGGCATCCCATTTCAATTTCGCTAAATTTCCCGTGGAATTCAACAAGAACATGGTTTGGTTGGACTGGGGTTGGACAATGATATGAATGGATCCTCCTTCTTCGGTGAAAGTTATTTTTTCGAGGTAACGTAAACTCGTGCCAGGCATCCCCAGAAAGCTTCTACCAGTGAATGGTCCACTGTGCCAATACAGTTCCGAATTGCTCCAAATTAGAGCTTCGTAAGGTTTCAGGGGAGAAATCCCAAACAAGAATTTTCCCACTGAAGGATCGGAAACGTCTTTCCAGGAAAGCAGGAACCTTGATCGGTTTCTATTTACATCGATTCCGAATTTCATGTTCGGCAGGAGCGCGTGGTCGGGATGATCGAAGCTTTCCCATGTGGAATCCCCTGTATTCGTATCGAACAGGACGAGATTACCCGTATCTAAGAGCGTGGCGATTGAATTGCGAGAGGTGATTGAAGGAGCAGGAGTTGACCAAAGTGGATTCTTTCTGCCGTCGGTGAGGACGAGGCTTCCGTTCTCGTTAATGGAGACGGACCCAGAAGCATCTGTAACAGGGGTTGCTCTGTTTGCGACCCAGACGACGGAAACGGGGTGCTCTGACTCGCTCGTATACCATATCCCAAGGTAGCGATTACTGGAACGAAGGGGACTGAAGAAGCCGAGAGCGAACTTCCCGGTTCCGGAGACGATGGTTTCGCCGTCTCTGAGCCCTCTGTTTGGAGTAATCGTATCTATGGCCTCGCAGGATGAGAGACAGAGAACAGACAAGAGGAAGCAAGCAATCAGAGCTGCCATACCATCTCCCTCTCCGTTGCCGACCGAAGATGATCAAAGTTGTAATGTCAACGCATGACTTAAGAGTAAGATGCAAGTTACTCTTATATTTATTATTTATAAATCTGGTATGTATTATTACTAATAAGTACGGTATTTTTATTTACTTGTAACATATTTTAATATTCTTATACTAAAAAGATAGTTACAAATTTGGTTACCGTGACGGAGATCTATGATGGGTTTGTTGAATCCAATATTCAGCATCTGTTGACTTTTCTATTTAATAATCTTCACCTTTAGCAAGAAAACCCATTGTCAATCTAAATCTTTAATACTTTGAAATTCATAATCTTTATTAAAGTTAATGTTCCTCTCTAGTCTTCTCATTTCTAATATATTAGTTTGAGATAATTTTATTAATTCATATTCATCCATAAAACTACTAAGTAAATTAGAGTGTACAACTTAACAAGTAATACTTGACGGTGAATAAGAAAATACGGAATCATATAACTTCTAACTTTATCATTTTATTACATTTATTATGAAGTACCGGCGAGCTTCGTGGCTTAGTGACACTCACTGCATGTTCATCAAAAGTTATATTGTTCCGTAGGACCGGACACGGTTTCAGGGAAAGACGAGGGCGGCAGTTCAAGAAAACAGGCAACAAGAGGCATGGATCATAGTTCATAGCGGGTGACACAGGGTCAAGAATTTGTTCATCTGGTTGTTCTTTTTTCTAGTTTTTTTTCTGTTTTTTCCCCAAATATTTACTATGCATTCCGAAAATTGTTCTAGATCTTGTTTCGTTGTGAAATTGTTAAAGAACTCTGGTCCGTCGGTTTATTTCGGTGCCCCTGTTTTCTGCTGGACGTAGTCATGATCATGTAGATCTCATTGTTCTTATCGTTCCTTTTTCTGTGTTCTCTTTCATTCGTGAAATAGAATTCGATTTGGGTCCCGAAACTTCAGTGTCTCCATTTTTCACTTGCAAGTGCAGGGCAAAAAAAAATTCAGATGAATATAGGAGAATATGCACAAACAATCCTAACGCCTTTCTAACGATGTTACAGTGACATCGTTTAAGGAACCTTTTCCTTCCGAGGAATTGGATTGCGTCCTAGGACTTAGTATGAATGCAGGCTGTTTTGGGGTTGGAGGAATCACAGCAGCAGTACCCAGAAACATTGTATTGGCAGACGTCGAAGGCCGGTCAGCTGCAAATTCCTTCACGGAGAGGAGGCCGACCTGGATGCACCTCAAGACCTCTGTTTCCGAATACGTTGAACCCAGTTTTGGGTCCATCAATTCCAGTGCTTTCCCATCGTTCCAAAGCTTCCAGGTCTGGAGACAGCAACATCTCTTCATCTTAGGAATTAATCTATGCATTTGAAGAAGAAGAGTTTGAGATGATAAACTGTGAGAGACGGCTACTTACGTGGCCCAACAGGTTAAGAGAATCCTCCTGGTTATAGAAATCCGTGTTTCTCTTCCCGCTCACGATCTCTAGAAGCATAACCCCGAAACTGGAGACGTCAGATTTCTCCGAGAATTGTCCTTGCATGGCATACTCCGGAGACATATACCCACTGTAACCCATTGTTTGAAATGATGAGAACAGTATGAACACTTAATTTAGAAAATGGTAGCAGCAAATAGAAAGTCGTAAGAGTTCTTACTAGGTCCCCATTACCCTTCTAGTCTTGGCTTGAATCTGACTTCCTCCAAATATTCTGGCAAGGCCGAAGTCTGAAATTTTGGGGTTCAATTCTCCGTCTAGCAAGAGATTGCTGGCTTTCAAATCTCTGTGAACGATCTTCAGTCTTGAATCTCTGTGCAGATAAAGAAGACCCCGGGCGATCCCTTCAATAATGTGAAAGCGTTGGGCCCAATCTAGTCCCTGTTGGTCATCCGAATCTGGCAAAATACAATACAAATCCTATGTTACACACCTCAAGGATGACAAAACATAAAAAAATGTTAGCATTTTTCCTTACCAAAGATGAATGTGTACAAGCTTTTGTTTGGCATGTATTCGTAAACCAACATCTTTTCTTCTCCGCGGACGCAATAACCAAGCAGACGGACAAGATTCTTGTGTTGAACTCTGGAAATCACCACAACCTCGTTTCTGAACTCTCGCAAGCCTTGCCCGGAACTTTTCGAGAGTCTCTTCACTGCTACCTCCATGCCAGTCGGCAGCCTCCCCTGAGGATTTTGCACACAATATTTGGCAATTTTCATCAGTTTTTGTTTGTTTAATTTCAACAGTGCTGCTCCCATTCGATTGTAGCTAAAAAAAGTGATCGGAGACGTCTTTCCACGAATGCAGGAACCGCGATTGGTTTGTATTTACATCGATTCCCAGTTTCATATTGGGCAGGAGTCGGTCGGGATGATCGAAGCTTTCCCATATCGAATCCCCTGTATTGGAATCGAGCAGGACGAGATTACCCGTATCTAAGAGCGTGGCGGTTGAGTTGCGAGAGGCGATTGAAGGAGCAGGGGTCGACCAGAGTGGATTCTTTCTGCCGTCGGTGAGGACAAGGCTTCCATTCTCGTTAATGGAGACGGACCCAGACGCATCGGTAACAGGGGTTTCTCTGTTTGCCACCCAGACGACGGGAACTGGGTGCCCTGACTCGCTCGTATACCATTTCCCAAGGTAGCGATTATTGGAACGAAGGGGTGTGAAGAAGCCGAGGGCGAACTTTCCGCCCGCCGAGGCAATGTTCTCGCCGTCTTGGAGCTCTCTGTTAGGAGTAATCGTGTCCCTGGCCTCGCAGCATGAGAGACAGAAAATAGAGAAGACGAAGCAAGCAATAAAAGCTGCCATACCAACTCCTCTGTTGCAGTAGATGATCAGTACCGCACTATCGTTTAGTAGCGAAAAGGGTGAACAATCGGGAGGAGTTCAGAGTTGAATGGTCAATGAATGACTTCAGTGTCTTTTTTCAGTCCCGTATCTAGAAATTGTACCTTGAAGAAAAGTTTTGCGATCCACGACCAGTTTAAAAAATAAAAATCAAATCTCCACTAAACATCTTAGCAAGGACCAGTCACCAGTGCGTTGAATAATGAGTGTTGTTAGACTCTTTTATCTACTTTATAATGAATAAACAATGCAAAACATACAAAATCTTTGATATTAGGAGCACTACAAATTCAAAGTCTATGAGAGAGAAAAAAATGGACTTCATTGAAAAAATCCATTAATTCACAGTTTTTAATATTTCCACTTGAGTTAAATAATTTAATTTGACTATTTTAATTATTAATATTTTTATTTGTGACAAGTTGTTACATGTTTGTTTATAACTTCGGAATCCTAATGATTAAATTATGTTTATATTTCGTTTGGAACTTGATTACTCTTTTGAAAATGATTAATGCACCATGGGGCCTCCCCCTTATGTGGTTGCATTTATGGCACGTCAATTTCTAATGTGAAAATATTAAACATTATTTTAGCATTTGGTTCCAAGTTCTAAATCTGTCCCCATTTGTCACAATAAAGATATTAAACTAGTTAAAATACAAGTGGAAATATTAAATTTGTGAATTAGTAGAACTAAATTGTGCAATGTTCACACTCAAGAGTAAATCAACTTAATTACGTTCTACACAAGTCTAAGAGTTAGTTCCAATTTGGGGGTGTAATGTTATGATGTTGTACTGGAATTCAACCATTTTGACCTGAACCGAACTCTTTTCTTGGCCATGGCTATGTGGGGCTCAATCAACCGTATTTCTGGGGCACTGGGGGGCCACTCTTATTTATACTCCATGGTTTATCAATATCTCAGACCTAGTTGCCATACCAAAGATACGTGATATTTCAGTACTTTGAATTCTCCTTAAGGTTGTCTCTGTTTGGAGATCTATTTCCTAGCAAGGGAAGATTCTTACTTGTTTTCACCATATTTTAATTTTATAAATTTAACCCGCTAGAACAGATTAACACTAAAAGGCGCCCCTAAACTTTGCAAGTTTTTTATTCCCAATCCATATTTATCTATTGGATTTGTAGAGATTTGCCAATTTAAAAGGTGCATTTTTTGTTACCTTTGTAAGACCATAAAAAATCCCTAAACATCTGTATCATTTTCTTTGTTACCTTTATAGACAAGTGGAAACGGGTTAACATTGTAGGGGATAGTAAAGTTTTTATGAGAAAAAAGATATCAGTATTTTCTGATTCTACTTCAAGATTTTACATCATGACGTGACATAGTTGCTGGTCTACGCAAGTTTAGGGTTTACCATTACTGTAGGTTATTAATATTTTATTAAAAAACTGAACTCTTGTAGATTTTATCTCTGAGTATATCTCTTACTAAACTGTGACGTAGAAAATAATTGAGCCCTGGTTATCTTTATCAAAATCTAAAGTGACTCCAGTAAAAAAAAAAAAAAAAAAAAAAACAACTGAAGCAACAATTGTTTTCATTTCCTTTTTTTCTAGCTTTAGACCGGTCACATCATCACCCACATTAAGGTTTAAGATTTAATGTGGAATAAAGCTTGCCGAATAATTAATTATTTCTCCGTCAATAGATTACTTTGCAATGTTTCAACTTTGAGGGGGTAAAGTTATAGCAGTATAAATTATAATATTTTATGTCGAGAGTAAAGATGATATGGAATCAACAAGTGCTCACAACTTTGCCTAGACGCCTTTTTTCTACACTTACCAATACTATTCAGATTAATGATATTTATTTTATATATTTTTTAACGATAAAAATGAGACAAAGACGTTGCCATGAACATCATGAAATAGATGACACATTTAAAATAAAGCGTATTTTAATTCGGAAAAATGGGTGCAACGAGGGGTAATATTAGCCAGGTGATTGGTCTATGTATTGTTTGTTCATGCATTCTTTCAGCTTCATCGGCACCGATTGACTGTGGCATATGTGATTGAAATTATGAACGACAGGAGAAAGGTGGGTGCACATGAAAAGATACCTTCGGATTATAGCCGCCTTTATTTCCCTTCAGGCTTTTGTCTTTCTTTCAAGATTTGCTTTCCCCAAACTCCAAAGGGTCGTCCATACTTATCGGTACATCATGAAAATTTCTGGAAATGTAGATGCACCCATAAATGAACACATTAGATGTTTTAATTTATTTTTTAAAATTATATCATTAATATTAAGAGGAGAGGCCTTGATTTTCTTCTCTCCAATTAGTAAGAGGAAATTATTGGTTTAGGATCCGGGTAACAGAAAAAAAATTAATGTCACACTCATCGACAGTGCAACTCTGGAACGCTTCCTCTTACCCTTCTCCATTCCTCTTACCCCATCTCCTTTCCTCTTTACCCATCTCCATTTCTTAGAATAGTTAAGTCGGTTAGAGTTGTAATTAGTTGATGACAGTTGTTAGTATTGTTAAAAGTCTTTTATACCCTTGTAATTATGCCTTTGTAAGTTGTCTATAAATAGTCTTGTAACTCAGAAGTAGACATGAAATGAGAATTACATTTTTCGGTTCATTCGTGCAATATGGTATCAGAGCAGGTGGGTCCCGACCCTTTTCTTCTTCCGTAAGCTTCAAGGGTTTGTTCTTGTTCCCACTTGAGTCTTCCGGTGTGCGTTCTTCATTCAAGCTTGGTGCTCTCAACTGAATTTTTAGAGTGAAGATCAGAGTCGTGCCTTAAAGCTCCAAGTCGTGTTCAATTTCACTCCTTTTCTGTTGATTTTCAAGATACTTTCAATGGTGTCTGGATCCTCTGTTTCATCTCAACATGGCAATTCCGCCATTGAAGATCCTCTCAGTCCTTTCTTTTTGCATCATTCTGATAGTCCAGGGCTGATTCTTGTCTCACAGCATCTAACCGGTGACAATTATGCCTCTTGGAGCAGAGCAATGACGATCGCACTCTCCGTCAAGAACAAACTTGGATTTGTTGATGGATCTATACCTCGACCAGATGGTACAGATTTAACTCTTCTGGTTTCTTGGACTCGTAACAATAACATTGTTATTTCCTGGATTTTGAATACTATCTCGAAAGCAATTTCGGCGAGCATCTTATATTCTGATTCGGCCTTCGAGATATGGAAGGACCTTCAAGACCGATTTCAGCAAAGTAATGGTCCAAGGATTTTCTAGCTGAGGCGTGAACTGATTAATCACACTCAAGATCAAGAATCAGTTGGTATATACTTCACAAAATTGAAAGCATTATGGGAAGAGTTATCCAATTTTAGGCCTGCTTGCACGTGTGGAAAGTGCACTTGTGGTGGAGTTAAAAACTTAGTCGACTATTTCCAGATGGAGTATGTTATGTCATTCTTGATGGGTTTGAATGATTCTTTTGCTCAAACTAAAGGTCAGATCCTTCTCTTAGATCCTCTTCCGTCGATTAATAAAGTGTTTTCACTTGTAACTCAAGAAGAGCGCCAGAGAAGCATTACTTCAGGGGGAGTTGTTGGTCAGAGTATGGCTTTTGCCCTTCGTTCCATTACTTCCAATAAACATGATGTTTCTGGTTCTGGAAATGGAAATGGAAAATCTCAGAGGAAGGACAGACCATTCTGCAAACACTGTAATTTTCATGGTCATACGATTGAGAAGTGTTACAAGCTTCATGGCTATCCACTGGGTTATAAACCAAGATCCAAGACTGTTGTTGTAAATCAAGTTACTTCTGCTGATTCTGATGTTACTGAGAAAGTTCAGTGTGGTATTGATATCGGTGGTTTTGTTCAAACTCTTAATTCCATCCAATATCAACAACTCATGACAATGCTTTCTAATCACCTCAGCTCTTCTGTTAAAACTACTGAGGTTCAGGATTCTCCTTCCACTTCTTACGCAGCAGGTATTTCTTCTTCTATGAATCCAGCTTTATCTGCCACATTCTTTTGGGTAGTTGATTCAGGAGCTTCTAAACATATATGTTCAAATGCCAATCTATTTCGTTCTTTGACGCCTATTCGAAATTCATCTGTTACGCTGCCCAATAAGGTTTCTATTTCCGTTCAACTAGTTGGAGATGTTATGTTAAATTCCTCTTTGGTTCTCAAAGATGTTTTATTCGTTCCTCAATTTCATTTTAATCTCATATCAGTGAGTACACTTACTGCTGATTCTTCTCTCATAATCAGTTTCTTTCCTGGTTACTTTGTAATTCAGGATCTCCAACGGAAGAAAATGATTGGCAAGGGTGATCCAATTGAAGACCTATATGTTTTGGATACCAGAAAGTTGGTAACCGATTGTTTGAAAATTTCATCTCAAGATTGTTTGAAAGTTTCATCTCAAGATTGTTTGACAGTTTTATCTCAATGTTGTAATGTTTCTGGATTAGTCAATAATGTCTCAGCCTCTGTTTGGCATAAGAGACTTGGTCATCTTTCTTCTCATATACTGCATGTCTTAGAACCTCATCTGAATTGTGATTTGTCAAGTCATAATAAAACCACAGATGTTTGTTATGTGTGTCCATTGGCTAAACAAAGGCGTTTGCCCTTTATTTCTCACAACAATTTGTCAACATCACCGTTTGACTTGATCCATTGTGATATATGGGGTCCTTACCATATTCCCGATCGCCTTGGTTATAGATACTTTGTGACCATTGTAGACGATTGCACCAGATTTACATGGATTTACATGCTTAAACAAAAGTCAGATGTTGCTGCAGTTATTCACCGTTTTTTTTCTATGATTGAAACTCAGTTCCATGTCAAAATCAAGAATTTCAGATCAGACAATGCCAAAGAGTTCAATCTTGATTTCTTTTTTGGTAGTAAAGGGGTTTTACTTCAACGTTCTTGTGTTGCAACTCCACAACAAAGTTCAATGGTTGAGAGGAAGCACCAACATTTGTTGAATGTAGCTCGTGCTATGTTTTTTCAATCCCGTGTTCCCATTTCTTTTTGGAGTGATTGTGTTCTTACTGCCACTTATTTGATTAACAGAACTCCCTCCAAACTTCTTGGTCATAAAACTCCTTATGAGCTATTATATCATTCTTCATTTGATTACTCTTACCTTAGAGTTTTTGGTTGCCTTGTGTTTGCCTCTACTTTGTCTGCTCATCGTGCTAAATTTGATCCTCGAGCACGTATTTGTGTTTTTATCAGGTATCCCCCTGGTGTAAAGGGTTACAAGCTATATGATATTCACACCAAACAGGTGTTTGTATCACGAGATGTTGTTTTTCATGAATCTATATTTCCCTTTTATTCTGTGGTTCCAGCTGATCAGTTGATAGATCCTTTTCCTGATTTGGTCATACCTTTGCAACCCTCTGATATATCTCAGCATGTTTCTGATCTTTCTTCACCTACTTCTCACTCATCTCACACCACTTCTCAGCCTTCTGTACCACCTTCTCAATCTATTCAACCAACCTCTCAATCTCATCGACGTTCTTCACGTGTTACTAAAGTCCCTTCCTATCTTCAAGCCTATCATTGTAATCTTCTTACTTCACCATCACCTAATGTCCATTCTCATACTCTATACCCTTTATCCAATCATCTTTCCTATGATTCCATTTCTTTGTCACATAAGGCCTTTGTTTTGGCTGTTTCTTCTCAAGAAGAACCTCGGTTCTTTCATCAGGCTGTTAAACATCCCCATTGGAGAGATGCTAAGCAGCAAGAACTTAATGCTATGGAAGCCAACAACACTTGGTCTATTGTCACTTTACCTCCTGACAAACATTCTATTGGGTGTAAATGGGTGTTTAAGATCAAATATAAGAGTGATGGGTCTATCGAGCGCTATAAAGCACGCTTAGTTGCTAAGGGATATAATCAACAAGAAGGCGTTGATTTCATAGATACTTTTTCACCAATGGCCAAGTTAGTTACTGTCAAGGTTTTATTGGCCTTAGCTTCAAGTCAGCAATGGCATCTCGCTCAATTAGATGTGAACAATGCGTTTTTGAATGGAGATTTATTTGAAGAAGTGTACATGGATCTTCCTTTGGGTTATGCTCAAGAGGGACAGAACCTGGTCTCTCATGGAAAGTTGGTGTGCAAGTTGCATAAATAAATTTATGGCCTGAAACAGGCCTCACGACAGTGGTTTTCAAAGTTTTCCCAAGTTTTGATCCAATATGGTTTTCTTCAATCCAAATCAGACTATTCATTATTCATTAAAGGATCTGGTTCTTCTTTTGTGGCTTTACTTGTTTATGTCGATGACATAGTTATTGCTGGCCCTTCTATTGATGCTATTGCCCAGTTAAAATGCTTCTTACAGGTTCAGTTTAAGTTGAAAGATCTTGGCAGTTTGAAGTTTTTCCTTGGCATTGAGATAGCTCGTTCTTCTCAAGGAATTGTACTTTCTCAACGGCATTATACCTTACAGTTGCTTGAAGACACGGGATTTCTTGCTGCAAAGCCTGCTTCTGTACCCATGGATCCCAAATTGCATCTTAATGCCACTGATGGTGATATTGTTTCTGATGCTACCCAGTATAGACGTTTGATTGGGCGCTTGCTGTACCTTACTTTGACTCGACCAGATATTACATTTGCTGTTCATAAGCTCAGTCAATTCTTAGCTCAGCCTCGCATCCCTCATTTACAAGCTGCTTATCATCTTCTTCGTTATTTGAAGAACAAGCCTGGTCAAGGTTTATTTTTTGCCTCCGATTCTTCCTTACAACTTAAGGCTTTTTCTGATGCAGATTGGGATGCTTGTCCAGATTCAAGGAAATCTGTCACTGGCTTTTGTGTATTTCTTGGTGATTCTTTGATCTCATGGAAAGCTAAAAAGCAATCAACTATTTCTCGTTCTTCTGCTGAAGCAAAATACAGAGCTTTGGCTGCTACCAGTAGTGAGGTGGTCTGGTTACAACAGTTATTGAAGGACTCTGATGTTTGTGCCACTGCTCCAGTACTTTTATTTTGTGATAACCAAGCTGCCATGCACATAGCAACCAATCCTATATTCCATGAACGCACCAAACATATAGAAATAGATTGTCATTTTGTTCGAGACAAAGTTACTGATGGTTCTATTCGCCTTTGGCCAGTTCGGTCTCCACATCAACTTGGCGATCTGTTCACCAAACCTTTGCCAGCAAGTTCCTTATTTTCACTTCTTTCCAAGATGGCTATTAAGGATATCTATAGCCCATCTTGAGGGGAGTCTTAGAATAGTTAAGTTGGTTAGAGTTGTAATTAGTTGATGACAGTTGTTAGTATTGTTAAAAGTCTATTATACCCTTGTAATTATGTCTATAAATAGTCTTGTAACTCAGAAGTAGACATGAAATGAGAATTACATTTTTCGGTTCATTCGTGCAATACCATTCCTCTTACCCCATCTCCATTCCTCTTACCCTTCTCCATGGCAGCTCTTATTGCTTACATCCTCTTCTCTGTTCTCTGTCTTCCATTATGCTGCAATGCCAGAGAGACGATTACCCCTGACGGAGGCCTCCAAGACGGCGACATCATCGTCTCCAAAGGCGGGAAATTTGCGCTCGGTTTCTTCAGTCCACTTCGTTCCAGTAATCGCTACCTTGGGTTATGGTTCACGAGCAAATCAGAGCACCCTGTTCCCGTCGTCTGGGTTGCAAACAGAGCAACCCCAGTTAACGACACTTCAGGGTCAATCTCCATTAACGAGAACGGAAGCCTTGTCCTCACTGATGGCAGAAAGAATCCCCTTTGGTCGACCCCTGCTCCTTCAAACGCCTCTCTAAACTCAGCCGCCAGACTTTTAGATACGGGTAATCTCGTGCTGCTCGATTCGAACACAGGGGATTACATATGGGAAAGCTTCGATGATCCCGACCACGCGCTCGTGCCGAAAATGAAACTCCGAATCGATGTAAATACAAATCGATCGTGCTTCTGCATTCATGGAAAGACGTCTCCGATCCTTCGGTCGGACAGTTCTCACTTGGGATTTCTCCTTTAAAGCCTTACCAAGTTTTAATCTGGAACAACTCGGAGCTGCACTGGCGCAGTGGACCATGGACTGGAAGAGTGTTTCTGGGAATACCCGGAATGAGCTCATTTTACCTCGATGGGTTCAGTTTCACCGTCGGTGAAGGATCCGTTGATTTTAAAGCCAACGTCTTTGACGATACCGACTCCATTAACCGAACCCTATACTTGTTGAACTCGACGGGAAACGTCGAGAAACTGAGATGGGATGCCGACAGTAAGGCATGGTTTACTTCCTGGACGGCTCCGAAGAGGGATTGCGATGTTTATGGGAAGTGTGGACCTTTCGGCGTCTGCAATCCCTTGGCATCGCCAATATGTAGTTGCTTCAGGGGATTCGAGCCCAGATTAAGGGAGGAATGCAATAAAGAGAACTGGTCTGGGGGATGTGAGAGAAAGAATCCATTGAGTTGTGAAGCCAGCAAAAATGGCTCTAACTCGGAGAAGAAGGAAGACGGGTTTCTGAAGCTGGAGAACATGAAACCACCAGACTCTATCGCTTGGTTGAGTTTCGAAAAAAATACCGATGGATGCGAGAGAGCGTGTCTGAGGAACTGTTCTTGTGTGGCTTACGCTTTTGATGCCGGCATCGGTTGCATGTTTTGGGAGGGTGGGCTGAAAGATATTCAGAAATTCCGTGCCGACGGAGTTCAACTCTATATCCGTCTTCCCACATCAGAGCTAGGTTTGGTTCGGACTTTTTTCTTTCCTCTTCTCGACTTTAACGATTGTTTTCTTAATAAGTTTTTCTTCCATTAGAATAAAATTCCTTTTATATGTCTTAGAGCAGGGCAAATGCCAAACCAAAATATTATACTTCAATTCACTAGAGCACTCCCTCGCATTAATCAGAGTTGTGGCAGGTGACAAGAAGCAGGCGAAGGTAAAAGTTACGGTGCTAGTAGTAGGAGGAGCTACTCTGATGTGTCTTCATGATCTTGGTGTGGAGAAGGCATTCTAAACAGAGAGGTAAGGGGCACAGATCATAATTTTTAAATCAAGATGCGATTATGTTACTTCTCTTTTTCAGATATTATCAGTAAGTTTCTCTTATATATACGTTATAATAACCAGGGCAATCCGACGAAGCAAAGGAGAAAGTCGTGGAAAATCTAGATCAGGGTGTGGGCTCGTCAAGAAATCGAGTGCCCATAAATTTCAAGCAGGACGAAGGACCAGAGCTTCCAATATTTGATTTTAAAGTGGTCTCCATTGCTACGGATAACTTCTCCCCTGCAAATAAGCTCGGTAAAGGGGGCTTTGGCCCTGTTTATAAGGTAATAATTTCTCGCTTTTTAGCTTCAATACCTTGGGAGCTGCGCTGTACTGTAGCAGTGCAAGTTAGTCATACAAACAAAACTGAAGAAATGACCAAATGGGTATAAAATCCTCAGGGGATACTGCCGACTGGACAGGAGGTAGCAGTGAAGAGACTCTCCAAAAGCTCTGGGCAAGGCTTGCAAGAGTTCAGAAACGAGGTTGTGGTGATTTCCGGAGTTCAACACAAGAATCTCGTCCGTCTTTTGGGTTACTGCGTCCAAGATGAAGAAAAGATGTTGGTTTACGAATACATGCCCAATAAAAGCTTGGACGCGTACATCTTTGGTAACGAAAATATGCTAAAAAAAATTCACCTGTATTCTCCACCTCCTTGTGTCACAGAGTATTTGTATTGTATTTTCCTAGATTCAGATGATCAACCTGGACTAGATTGGGCTCAACGCTTCCACATTATTGAAGGGATCGCCCGGGGGCTTCTTTATCGGCACAGAGATTCAAGAATGAAGATCGTTCACAGAGATCTGAAAGCCAGCAATATCTTGCTAGACTGAGATTTGAACCCCAAAATTTCGGACTTCGGCCTTGCCAGAATATTTGAAGGAAACCAGATTGAAGATGAGACTAGACGGGTCGTGGGGACCTAGTAAGCACTCTTATAACTTTCTAAATACTACTACCATTTTTAAATAATCGGGTGTGCATTCTTTTCTGTTCTAAATACTACTACCATTTTTAAATAATCGGGTCGCAGTGGGTATATGTCTCCGGAGTACGCCATGCAAGGCCAATTCTCGGAGAAATCTGACGTCTTCAGTTTCGGGGTCTTGCTTCTAGAGATCGTGAGTGGGAAGAGGAACACGGGTTTCTATAACCACGAGGATTCTCTTAACCTGTTGGGCCACGTAAGTAGCCGCTTTCTCACAGTTTCTGATCTCAAATGCTTCGTCTTCAAGTACATTGATTGAATCCTGAGATGAAGAGATATTTGCTCTCTTCAGGTGTGGAAGCTTTGGAACGAGGGGAAAGCACTCGATTTGATTGACCCAAAACTGGGTTCAACATATTTGGAAACGGAGGTCTTGAGGTGCATCCATGTCGGCCTCCTTTGCGTGCAGGAATTTGCAGCAGACCGGCCTTCGACGTCGGCCATAACATTCTTTCTGGGTGCCAATACTGCGCTTTCTTTGGTCCCTAGACAGCCTGCGTTCATACTGATAAGTAGTACGATGCAATCCACTGGCTCTGAAGCAAAAAGTTCCGTAATCGATGTCACTGTGACAGCGTTACAAGGGCGTTAGGAATGTCCATGAATATTCTTGTCATCTGATTTTTTTTTTTTGGAAATAGTGCAGTTTCGAGGCGGTTTTTAAAACCCAAAGAATTGATTTAGTTTCCCGTATGGAAGAAAACAGAAAAGAAAAAAATGATAAGAACGAAGAGAACCCAGATGAAAAACAGGGGACACAATGAATTGAAAGAAAGAAGAATAGAACCCAGAAAAACAAAGAACAATTAGGGGAACAAAAATTCTACGTCTTTTACGTTAAACACATTCTTGTCCCTGTTTCTTGATACAAATCACGCTGAACCGAAAGAGAACCCACATGAAAAAGTGAGCCCAGAACATCACCACGTCCATCAGAAACCCGGAAAACCCATAAACTAGAAGTAGAAAACAAAAGAACAGAATGAGAAAACACTGCAAGACTCGCAGTGGGTCTGAAAACATTTCTTTTAACAATTTAACACCGGAACAAGGTTATAAAATCTGCAAAATTTTCTCTTACCTAGACTGCCCACTAACTCACAATAACACTCCGTTACACTCGGTCAGAACCCTTCCAACTTGGATCAAGTGACTCAGCGAGAAAATTTTTTAAAAATTTCTGAAAATTCCACCCAACGACTCTATTAGATAATCTCTCCAATATTAACTCAGTACATGTAAGAAGCGAAAGAAGTTACTCCTTTATTATTTCACATTAAAACTACGTTGAAAGTTATTATTTTCATCAGTAACTTATTCAGAAAAAGGTTAAAACTGATCATAAAACAAAATCATTAAAAAACATTATAGCCACGTTGAGAATATATATGCACCGACAATAATGCTAACGCGCTTCTAACTTTGTTACAGTGACATCGTTTATGGAAGCTTTTCCTTCAGATGGATTGGATTGCGACGTAGTACACATCTGCATGAAAGCAGGTTGTTTTGGGGTCGAAGGAATCACAGTATCAAGTACTCAGAAACAAAGTGGTTGCAGACGTCGAAGGCCGGTCTGCAGCAGATTCTTGCACGCAAAGGAGGCCGACGTGGATGCACCTCAAGACCTCCATTTCCGAATACGTTGAACCCAGTTTTGGGTCGATCAATTCCAGCGCTTTCCCCTCGTTCCAAAGCTTCCAAGTCTGGAGACAGCAATATCTCTTCATCTCAGGAATCGATCAATACACTAAAGATGAAGCATTTGAGAACAGAAACTGTGAGAGACGGCTACTTACGTGACCCAACAGATAAAGAGAATCCTCCTGGTTATAGAAATCCGTGTTCCTCTTCCCACTCACGATCTCTAGAACCAAGACCCCGAAACTGAAGACGTCAGATTTCTCCGAGAATTGGCCTTGCATGGCGTACTCCGGAGACATATAACCACTGTGACGCATTGTTTCAAATGATGAGAACTGAACAGAATTGAACAATCAATTTTTGAAAAATGGAAGTAGCATTTACAAAGTTATAAGAGTGCTTACTAGGTTCCCACGACCCGTCTAGTCTTATCTTGAATCTGGTTTCCTCCAAATATTCTAGCTAAGCCGAAGTCCGAAATTTTGGGGTTAAAATCTCTGTCTAGCAAGACATTGCTGGCTTTCAGATCTCTGTGAACGATCTTCAGTCTTGAATCTCTGTGCAGATAAAGAATCCCCCGGGCGATCCCTTCAATAATGTGGAAGCGTTGAGCCCAATCTAGTTTTTGTTAATCATTTGAATCTGCCAAAATACAATACAAATCCTCTGTGACCCAATATGGATGAGAATGCTAGTGAAAAATTTGTCAGCATTTTTGGTTACCAAAGATGAATGCGTCCAAGCTTTTATTGGGCATGTATTCGTAAACCAACATCTTTTCTTCTCCCTGGACGCAGTAACCAAGAAGACGTACAAGATTCTTGTGTTGAACTCTGGAAATCACCACAACCTCGTTGCTGAACTCTCGCAAGCCTTGCCCTGAGCTTTTCGAGAGTCTCTTCACTGCTACCTCCTGTCCAGTCGGCAGTATCCCCTGACGATTTTACACACATTTGGTCGTATCTTCAGTTTTTTTTGTTTAATTTCAACTGTGCTGCTCCCTTGGGATTGAAGCGAAAAAGTGAAAAATTATTACCTTATAAACAGGACCAAAGCCACCTCCTCCGAGCTTATTTGCAGGGGAGAAGTTCTCTGTAGCTGTGGAGATCACTTTAAAATCGAATATTTAAAGCTCTGGTCCTTCGTCCACGCCTCTTACCGTTGCTGCATCGGATTGCTCTGGTTCTGATGTACAGATAAGAGAAACTCACTAATACTCTAAAAAAAAACCGAAATTACTTCTTCGTGTAAGTATAATCAATGAACCGTACCTCTCTGTTTAGCAAGCCATCTCCACATTAAGAAGATGCAAACACACATAACAGAAGTTCCCAGTATTACCACCGCAACTATTACCTTCACGGGCTTCTTGTCACCTGCCACAACTTCAATTAATCGGAGGGAGTGCTCCCAAAAAGTTTACCCCAAGAAAAAGCGAATTAGAATAATTTGGTTTGGCATCTAACCATGTTTTAGAGATATTAATGGGAACTTAATTCTTATGAAAAAACATGTTATGAAGAAAAAAAATATAGAGTAGAGAACAGTAACGAAGAACGTCTGGATCAAACCTAATTCTGAAGCGGGAAGACGGATATAGAGATTAACTCCATCTCGATGGAATTTCCGAAGATCCATCAGCCCTCCCTCCCAAAACATGCAACCGATCCCGGCATCAAAAGCGTAAGCCACACAAGAACAGTTCCTCATCGCATCCATGGGTATTATTTTCGAAAATCAACCAACCTATGGAGTATGGTGGTTTCATGTTTTGCAGCTTCAGAAACCCGTCTTCCTTCTTCTCCGAATTTGAGCCACTTCCGCTGGCCTCACAACTCAATGGATTCTTTCTCACACAGCCCCCAGACCAGTTCCCTCTATTCCAATCCTCCCTAAATCTGGGCTCGAAACCCCTGAAGCAACTACACATTGGCGATGCCAACGGATTGCAGACACCCAAAGGTCCACAATTCCCATAAACATCGCTTCGCTCCCCGGAACCGTCCAGGTAGTCAACCATGCTTTTTTGTTGGCATCCCAACCCAGATGCACGAGATTTCCCGTCGAGTTCAACAAGAACAGAGTTTGGCCGGACTCGGAATCGTTAAAGACACGGGTTTTAAAGTCAACGGATCCTCCTTCATCAGTGAAACTGAATCCAGAGATGTAAGATGGACTCATCCCGGGTATTCCTAAGTGTGAATTTCCCGACTGATGGATCGGAGAAATTCAGTATTTACAAATGTAGGAACCGCGATCGATTTGTTTTTACATCGATCGCAAGTTTCATATGTTAGAAATTTTGTATTTTCCATATGGACATCACAGTATTTACAATTGTATTAGCTATTTATACTAATGGGTTTACATTAAGGGATCCAATTTGATAAGCCCGTGGACTTTTAAATCGATATGGGCTTTGTGAGTGGATACCCATATTGGCCCATCAGAGGATAATGGGTACCCTAGTAGACCACTATATAAAGGCTGAAGGTTATGGTTCCTAACACACTGTAATCAATCACGCTCTGCTTTCCCATCTGGACTAGAGAATTTCAGGCCTTTGGGCACTAAAGGATTTGGTTGAGGAAAGCTACAAGTCATTGGTCTATTCTGCTACAGTATCAACTCACGTGCTACTTAGAAGATGAAATCGGGTAAGTCTTCATCTCCTTAGTTTGATAATCTGATGGGACGAATCTTCGTAGAAATCCATCATCATATTCTTCAGGAGCGCGTGGTCGGGATGATCGAAGCTTTCCCATACGGAATCCCCTGTTTTCGTATCGAGCTGGACAAGATTACCCGTATCTAAGAGCGTGGCGGTGGAGTTTCGAGAGGCGATTGAAGGAGTAGGGGTCGACCAAAGTGGATTATTTCTGCCGTTGGTGAGGACGAGGCTTCCCTTCTCGTTAATGGAGACGGACCCGGAAGCATCGGTAACAGGGGTTTCTCTGTTTGCGATTAGTGGAACGTGGGGGACTGAAGAAGCCGAGAGCGAACTTCCCGTCTACGGAAACGATGGTTTCACCGTCTCTGGGCCCTCTGTTTGGAGTAATCGTGTCTCTGGCCTCGCAGGATGAGAGACAGAAAACAGAGAAGAGGAAGGAAGCAATCAGAGCTCTCATAACGTCTGCTTCTCGGATGCAGAACCAAGATGATCAATTGGAGAATCCATTTGGGAAGACAGAAGGATAAGAGGATTGATGCTGCATAACAAAAGTTGAATGGTCGATGCTTGCATGACCTGAGTGTCCTTTTTTAGAGTTAAATTCAACCAAGTTTCTCTTCAGTCAGCCCCATCACTTCATTCTACTTAATTGTCTGGGTTTGAACGGATTGATGAGTACTGTACTCATTTTGTACTTCTTTGTTACGACATTTTCTTTTAAACTTACCTAATCGGTTTGAGCGGAGCACAAGTCAACAATGATTTTTGCTATTTAAAATTTTTACTCATTCCGGTGGAGTTGCTCAGTTGGTTAGAGCGTTGAAAAATGAATTTTGTTAGACACTGTTATCTACTTTATAACGAATAAACAATACAAAACATCCAAAAACTTTGATATTAGGAGCACTACAAATTCTAAGTCTATGAGAGAGAAAAAAATGGTGGACTTCAGTGTAAAAATCTATTAATTACAATTTTTATTATTCCCACTTGTGTTAAATAATTTAATTTGACTATTGTTGTTGCTAATATTTTTTATTTGTGACAAGTTGTTACATGTTTATTTTTAACTTCGGAATCTTAATGCTTAAATAATGTTTATATTTCGTTTGGAAATTGATTACCCTTTAAAAAATGATTAATACTATGGGCACCATTAGCCTCCCATTTATGGCACCTGGATTTCTGATGTGAAAATATTAAACATTATTTTAGTGATGTCCCCATTTGTCACAAATAAAGATGTTAAACAAGTTAAAATACAAGTGGAAATATTAAATTTGTGAATTAGTAGAACTAAATTGTGAAATGTTCACACTCAAGAGTAAATCAAATTAATTACGTTGAACACAAGTCTAAGAGTTAGCTCCAATTTGGGGGTGTAATGTTATGCTGTTGTAATGGCTGGGCTAATCTAATTCAACGATTTTGACCTGACCCGAGCACTTTTCTTGGCCCTGGCTATGTGGGGCTCAGTCAACCGTATTTCTGGGGAAATGAGGGCCACTCTTGTTTATATCTATTTTAGTCAATAGTTTATCTATATCTCAGACTCAGTTGTCATACCGAAGATAAGTGATATTGCCAAGCAAGGGAGGATTCTTGCTTGTTTTTCACTATATTTTAATTTTATAAATGCGCTAGAGCAGAATAACACTAAAAGGCGCCCCTAAACTTTGAAAGTTTTTTATTCCTAATCCACCTTCTCTATTGGATTTTCAGAGATTTGCCATTTTACAAGTGCATTTTTTGTTACCTTTGTAAGACCATAAAAAATACCTAAACATCCGTTCCATTTTCTTTGTCACCTTTAGACAAGTGGAAACAGATAGGACAGTTTTTATTAAAATCTAAAGTGACTCCCGTATAAAAAAAAAATAATACTGTTACTACTATTGTATTCATTTCCTTTTTTTTTTTTCTAGCTTTAGATTGGTCACATCATCACCCACATTAAGGTTTAAGATTTAATGTGGACATTTCTAACGAAGCTCCTTGTAAAGCTTGCCGAATAATTAAATATTTCTCCGTCTAAAGATTACTTTGCGATGTTTCAACTTTGAGGGGGTAAAGTTATAGCAGTATAAATTATAATTTTATGTGGAGAGTAAAGACGATATGGAATCAACAAGTGCTCGCAACTTTGCGTAGACGCCTTTTTTCAGTTCAGATTAACGATATTTACTTTATATTTTTTTTAACGATAAAAATTTGACATAGATGTTGCCATGAACATCATGAATTAGAAGACACATTTAAAATAAAGCGTATTTTTAATTCGGAAAAATGGGTGCAACGAGGGGTAATATTAGCCAGGTGATTGGTCTATGTATTGTTGGTTCAAACATTCTTTCAGCTTCAATCGGCACCAATTGACTGTGGCATATGTGATTGAAATTATGAAGGACAGGAGAATGTGGGTACACATGAAAAGATACCTTCAATCGGATTATAGCCACCTTTATTTCCATTCATGCTTTTGTCTTTCTTTTAATATTTGCTTTCTCCAAACTCTAAAGGGTCGTCCATTCTTATGGGTACATCATTAGTATTAAGAAGAGAGGCCTTGATTTTCTTCTCTCCAATTAGTAAGAGGAAATTATTGGTTTAGAGTCCGCGTAACAGAAAAAAAACTAAAGTCACTCATCGAAAGTTCAACTCTGGAACTCTTCCTCTTACCCTTCTCCATTCCTCTTACCCCATCTCAATTCCTCTTACCCCATCTCCATTCCTCTTACCCCATCTACATTCTGTTGTGAAAATTGGGTTGAATTCTACCGAATGTGAACAATTGTACTAAGAAATTAGACTAAAAAAAATTTCCATGTAGTTGGAGGAGACACGAACGGTCTCGCTTAAAACCCAACTTCCTTAGACTCGAAAGTACTTTTGACAGAATTTTTCCTAAATAATTTAATGGACAATATATCACCTAACAAATATTACCCGACAAAAGAATCGAACAAAGAATACTAAAAAGTATAACAACAAGATTTACGTGGTTCGATAACTTACCTACATCCATGGCAACGGTAAAATATCTCCTCTATCAACCGGTGAAGAATTACAACTTTGGGTACAATCTCTAATGGGAGAAAACTGTCAACCCAAATATCCACAAATAGGAGATATACAAATGTTCCAAATAATGGAACTTATAAAATCTCAAACCCAACTTAGAACCAAAATAGAGAAAGAGATTTCTTTCTCAATCTTTCTCTTACAAATGCTCTCTCTTCAACTGGAATGAGATGTCAAATAAGGATCCGAATGCCTCTATTTAATAAAATATTATTATAGTAATAGTATATTAATAATATATTATTATATTAGTTTTAAAGGGGGTGACGGGGCCGCCTTACTTACTGCCACCATCTCCCTCCCATCATCAATATTATATTGATGAGTGGGGGGAAAAATTGCCACCCCCATTCTCAAATCTCCACCTTGGCGATTTTTTCTCATCCGCATAAAATAAAGAGTGCCAACTAATGCGCTTTGCGACGTCTCCAAATCTGAAGGATATTGATAAAGTCCAAATAGTATTTGAACTTGATCCCTGTTATCACTTTGGTCAAAGCGTTTGCAGGATTGTTATTTGTCTTGATTTTGTGGACTTGAACTCCACCTTCTTCGATGATCTCCCGCACAAAATGATACCGCACATCGATATCTTTGGTCTGGGCATGGTATACTTGGTTCTTTGATAAGTGAATAACACTCTGACTATCACTGAACACTGTCAGATGTTTCTGACCAAATTCCAAGTCTTTAAGTAACCCCTGTAACCAAATAGCTTCTTTTACAACCTCTGTAATGCCGCCATATATTTTGCCTCTGTCGTTGACAAGGCAACTGTGGATTGTAAGGTAGACTTCCAACTAACTGGTCTTTTACAAGAGTGAATACATAACCGGTAGTTGATCTACACTTATCCAGATCACCAACATAATCTGAGTCGCAGTATCCAACTATTTGATGACCAATACTATCATCCTTTTCAAACACCAATTCAACATCTAAGGTCTTAAGAATATATACCTTAGAATCCATTTCACAGCTTGCAAATGTTCCTTCCCTGGATCATGCATATACCTGCTCATAACTCTAACTGCGTGTGAAATGTCTGGTCTTATACACACAATAGTATACATTAAACTACCCACTGCATTTGCATAAGGAATCTTTGACATAAACTCTTGTTCCTTATCTGTCTTAGGATACTGTAAAACACTTAGTTTAAAATGAGGTGCCAATAGGGTAATTACAGGTTTAGGCTTCTCATCTACGCCAAAACGTTGTAGTACCTTCTTCAAATATTGATTTTGTGTTAAACAAAGTGTACCCCTCATTCTATCTTTCATGATCTCCATGCCGAGAATTTTCTTTGCTTCACCTAAATCTTTCATTTCAAACTCCTTACTCAATTGAGTTTTCATTATATCGATCTCCCCTTGATTTTTTGATGTTATCAACATGTCATCGACATACAAGAGAAGATAAATGAAAGATCCATCTTGTAGCTTGCAAAAGTACACACAACACTAGTAGAAAACTAGCTTTTAGGGGTGGTTTAAAAACCGTCCCTGATGAGCCAAAACCCGTCACTATTCTCATTAGAGGCGGTCCAGTAGCCGTCCCTAATAAGAGGGTAGCTAATGCGATTTAGGGACGGCAAAGACCATCACCAGTACAAAAACACCGTCCCTATTACTGGAAAACAATAGGGACGACATTCCACCGTCTCTGATAAAAAAATTTAATAGGGACGGTTTGGTGTCATACCTGATGATGTTTTTAGGGACAGTTTCCAATAGCGTCACTAAAACTTTTTAAGGACTGTTCATTCAACAACCCCTAATTTGGTTTTAGGGACAGCTCTAACAACCATCCCTAAAACTCTTTTTTAAAAAAAAAATATTAATTTTTTTCTTTCCTAATTATACGTGTGTAAATAACATTAAATATAATCTAATGTCTTTCTCTAATATACCATAATCCATTCTCCATTCATTTAAACGACAACAACAAATTGTACAATTGAAAAGAGCCAAGTAAAAAATTACAACGCTACCAACTCATTCAAACAAGAGGAGACAAACCAAATACAATTGCAGCAAAAAAATTGAAACATTTAAGCATGCATCCCATCGACCACATGGAAGGATGCTATAAAAAATTCTCCTTTCTCATTCACTGTTGTTGTAGTCTCCCATATGGAGTGCTATTCACTTCATTAGCTGCTTCTTGTGCCATTGACTTCATTTGACCTCCAGTTTTTTTTTATCATTCATCTCTCTTCTATTATAAAGAGTCTGAAACATAAGAAACTGAGACTAAACAAAATAAAACGAACAAACAGCAATGAAGATTGTCTTGCATTGAATCCTTGAGATCTTCATGATACTATAAATACATAGAGAAACTGCAAAATCAAAATTTCCAACTTGATACTACTAAATCCAATAGAATAGGTACCTTCACAACGCGTAGCAAAATGTTTGAAAGGATAGACAACACTGATAAAAAGAAACACTAAACTCTTCCAAGGAAAATATTGATACATAAAGAGAAGTCAATCAACTATATAGAAAAACATAAATATGAATACAAGAAGCATGAAAGCAAAATCAGAACTTATTTTTTTCTTATTAGAAACATAAAAATTAGCTAAAGAGGTTAATATCATGAATAGAAAACAATCCGAGGGCTTGAGAGAAGGCTTGAGATATAGTTGAAAGAGTCTCTTTCTTCCCTATTTCAGATTTATTGTTAGTTGCATGTTAAGGGAAAAAAAGAAAGAAATAAATAAATAAGCAAATCCACCCATTCTCTCTCTTCTTCCGTTCCTTTGTAAGATTCTATCTCAATTTCCTTTAGGTAGATCATGACGAATGTTGATTTCCTGTTTGGGGGTTCACATGCATCTCTCTTATTGATACAACGATCCTATAAAAGAAACACAATAACACGTTTCACATTTGAAGAGATCTGGTACAAATTTCTGATAAAAAAAATGTCTTAGGAGAGAGAGAGAGAGAGAGAGAGAGAGAGAGAGAGAGAGAGAGAGAGAGAGAGAGAGAGAGAGAGAGAGAGAGAGAAACGTGGAGAGAGTGAGAGAAAGAAAAACGAGGATAGAGAAAAACGAGGAGAGAGAAGAACGAGGAGAGAGAGAAACGAGGAGAGAGAGAAACGAGAAGAGAATGAGAGAGATAGAGAGAGAGAGAAGAAAAAAAAAGAGGGAGGAAGATGAGGATATACCTAGAAATTGCGAGGGGAAGAAGGTTTCCCAGCGGGGAAGAAGGTACCCCAGCCGGATTTAGGTCTCGTCTTTCGTGGGAGAAAGAAAACGGGAGTAAGCCCTAAAAACGGGAGTAAGGCCTAAAAATAAAGCCAAAAAATTAAGGTCTTGGGCAGTAAAGAAAATGGGAGTAAGGCCTAAAAATTAGGGTTTAATTTATGGATGCTTAAGGTAGACCACCCCTAGTAATTTGATTACAGATTGTTCATTAAAAACCCGCCTGTAGTTATATGCATTAGCGATGGTTTGTTATTCGCCCGCCCCTAGTAATATTCATTAGGGATGGTTAATTAGTTGCCCGCCCCTAGTAATATACATTAAGGATGGTTAATTAGTTGCCCACCCCAAGTAATATACATTAGGGATGGTTAATTAGTTGCCCGCCCCAAGTAATATACATTAGGGATGGTTAATTAGTCGCCCACCCCTAGTAGTATATATTAGGGATGGTTAATTAGTCGTTCATCCCTAATAATATGTATTAGGGGCGGTTGGTTAATCTCCGGCTATTTAGAGACGGGTTTGTCCTAGCCCGTCTCTAAAGAACTTTTTATAGGGACCGTTATTAGTGAAACCCGTCCCTAAAAGGCATTTTTCTACTAGTGCAATGGTCAAAACTGCTTCTAGTGTATTGTTGAATAATCATAAATTGATCAAACCGCTTATACCACTGCCTAGGTGATTGTTTTAGGCCATATAGCAATTTGTTCAATTTACAGACCCAATTTTCTTTTCCATGAACTTTAAATCCTTGAGGCTGAGTCATATAGATTTCCTTTTCTAAATTGCCATATAAGAATGCTGTCTTCACATCCATTTGATCTAATTCCAAATCAAATTGTGCTACTAAAGCCAAAAGAATTCTAATAGAGGAATGTTTCACAACTGGAGAAAATAACTCATTATAATCGATTCCTTCCTTCTGTGCATAACCTTTAGTTACGAGCCTTGCTTTATAGCGGACATCAATCTTATTTGGAAATCCTTCTTTTTGAGCTTAAACCCATTTACAACCAATTGACTTCTTTCTCTTCGAGAGCCTTGCTAGCTTCCAAGTGAGATTTTTATCTAGGAACTGCATTTCCTCCTCCACAGCCTTTATCGACTTTTCTTTATCTAAACTATTGTTAGCTTCAGAAAATGTCTAAGGTATCCCTTCAACAATGATTGGAAATGCGTAGGCCACCATATCATCAAAACAAACAGGTTTTCTAATATCCCTTCTTGGCCTACTGCTGACAATAGGTAAATTTTTCTGATGAGGAAGTTGTTGAGTTAAAACCTCTTCTACACCAGTGCCTTCTTCTGTTCCCGGAGTGTCACTCTCCTGCAGCTGATTTTCTATTGCATTGGTTGTTGTTGTTTCAAACTCTACCTGTTGTGGAGTATCCTCCACCTGCTGTGGACTTCTCTCTGAATCATTAGTTACCCTTTTAAACATAGAAGATTCATCAAAGGTAACATCCCAGCTAAAAATTCTCTTCTTTGAAGATAAATACCATAGTCTGTATCCCTTCACACCCGAAGTGAATCCCATAAACAAGGCTTTCCTAGCCCTTGGATCCAATTTAGATTCATTTACGTGATAATAAGCAGTGGAACCAAAAATACATAAAGTATCATAATCATTTGCAGGGTTGCCAAACTATCCCTCTAAAGGTGTTTTGCCTTTTAAGGCAGCTGATGGTAGACGATTAATGAGATGGCATGCATACATGACAGCCTCTGCCCAAAACTGTTTGCCCAAACCAGCATTGGACAACATACACCGAACTTTCTCCAACAAGGTTTGGTTCATCCATTCTGCTACCCATTCTGTTGTAGTGTATATCTAACTGAAAAATGTCGAGTGATACCTTCTATTTTGCAAATATCGAAAAATGGATCACTTCGATATTCGCCTCCATTGTTTGATCGGAGCACCTTAATCTTCCTGCCGGATTTGGTCTCCATCATTTTCTTCCACTCGAGAAATTTTTCCAGCACTTCATCTTTGGATTTCATAATATACACTCATACTTTTTTGGAAAAATCATCAACAAAAGTAACAAAAAAATGTTTACCTCCCAAGGAAGCTGACTTGGTTGGTTCCCATATATCTGTGTGAACGTAATCAATAATTCCTTTTGTTTTGTGGATTGCAGTACCAAATATTTTACTTTTTTTTATTTTCCCAGAACATACTACTCGCTAAAGTCCGGTTTATAGACTTTAACTCCTTTCAATAATCATTGTTTTGTCAAAGTTTGCAAGGATTTTTCTCCAGCATGTCGAAGCCTCTTATGCCATAGCATGGACATCTCAGCTTCTTTGTTTTCCACTAATACTGCTGCTACTGTACCAACTTCTGTGCTGCCTTGATAGAAATATAGGTTATTTCTCCTAACTCCTTTCATTACAACAAGTGCTCCTGAAATAACTTTAAGAATCTCATTTTGTATATTTATGATGAAGCTTTTTGATTCTTTGGCTCCCACCGATATGAGATTCTTAGTTATCTTCGGTATATACCGAACTTTTGTCAACACTTTTGTTGATCCATCATGATTCTTATAATTGATTAAGCCGATCCCTTCTATATTGCATGTTTGATTGTCTGCAAGGTAGACAACTCTGCCATCAATTTATTCAAAGTTGAAAAACCACTCTCTTTTGGAACACATGTGGAATGAATATCCAGAATCAAGTAACTATTCATCTGTGTGAGTCATTTTAGAAAAACAAGCCAAAGAATAATCTGACTCATCTTTTTCTGCTATACACACTCCTGATACGGTTTTTCCTTTTTGTTGTAACTTTGGGTAATCTTTTTTCCAATGCCCTTTTTCACGATAGAAAGCGCATTCATCTTTAGCAAACCTACCCTTAGAGTGAGATTTGCCTTGACTTTTGGGTTTACTATTTTTAGCATGACCCCTTAGAGTGTAGGCTTCTCCTGCTGACGAGCTACCGTGTTCCTTTTGGTCTTTTCTCCGGATCTCTTTATTATATAAAACAGCACATACTTCATCTAATGTAATTTTCTCTTTTCCAAGAAGTATTGTAATAACTAGATGATCATATTCACTAGGAAGGGAAGATATAAGTAATATTGCTTTATCTTCATCTTTGATTGCTTATTCAAGGTTCAACAATTCAGCTACCAGCTTATTGGAATTTGAAATATGGGTATACATTGTCATACCTGACTGATACTGAAAACGAATAATTTCTTCTTCAGATACAACCGATTCTAACAATTTTTCTTCAAAAATTGTTTATCTAACTCCTTCCATAATTTACTTCCAGATGTCTCCTTCATATATTGGAATTTCAATTCCCTTGTCAGAAATGATCGGATTACTACACATGCATTACAATTAATCCGACTCCTTTCTTCATCATCTAGGTATGAAGGCTTAGCCTCATCTAAAGCAATATCAAGCTCTTGTTGATAAAGAACATCCATCATATCCCATTGCCACATACTAAAGTTATTCGTTCCATCAAATTTTTCCACGTCAATCTTAGTCTTTGTCAACACCGTCCGGAAAGACCTTGAAGTCGAAGCGGTGGTTGTTGATGATGCTTCCATAGTTAAATATAACTACGACACGGGCATGGAAATAAACAAACTGCCGAGGTCGTTAACCTTGGCTCAGGTACCAATTGTTTTGGAAATCGGGTTGGTTTCCACCGAATGTGAAAAATTGTACCAAAAAATTAAACTAAGAAAAATTCCTAGGTAGTTGGAAGAGACACGAACAGTCTCACTTAAAAGCCAACTTCCTTAGACTCGTAAGTTATTTTGACATAATTTTTCTTAAATAATTTAATAGACAATATATCACCTAACAAATATTACCCGACAAATGAATCGAACAAAAAATACTAAAAAGTATAACAAGATTTACGTGGTTCAGTAACTTACTTACATCAACGAGCAACGAAAAAATATCTCCACTATTAACTGGTGAAGAATAACAACTTTGGGTACAATCTCTAATGGGAGAAAACTTTGAACCAAAATACCCACAAATATGAGATATATAAATTTCTAAATAATTGAATTTACAAGATCCCAAACCCAAATCGAGAACCAAAATAAATAAAGAGATTTCTCTCTCACCGTTTCTCTCACAAATTATGCTCACTTTTGAAGTAGAATGACATATCAAATTAGTATCCAAATAACTCTATTTAAAGGAAAAAATTTGAATCCTTTTTCAATAAAAATAATATTTTATTAGTAAAATATTATTATTATAATTTTATATTAGTATATTAGTATAAAAAGGGCACCCAATTCTCGGCGCCCACATTAATACACCGGGGCGGGCCACCGTCTCCCTCCCCTCGTCAATATTATATTGATGAGGGGGCGACAAATTGCCACCTCCAGTCACACATTCCCCTTTCCCCATCTCCATTGCTCTTGCCGTTCTCCATGGCAGCTCATATTGCTTACATCCTCTTCTCTGTTCTCTGTCTTCCATTATGCTGCAATGCCAGAGACACGATTACCCCTGACAGAGGCCTCCAAGACGGCGACATCATCGTCTCCAAAGGCGGGAAATTTGCGCTCGGTTTCTTCAGTCCACTTCGTTCCAGTAATCGCTACCTTGGGTTATGGTTCACGAGCAAATCAGAGCACCCTGTTCCCGTCGTCTGGGTTGCAAACAGAGCAACCCCAGTTAACGACACTTCAGGGTCAATCTCCATTAACGAGAACGGAAGCCTTGTCCTCACTGATGGCAGAAAGAATCCCCTTTGGTCGACCCCTGCTCCTTCAAACGCCTCTCTAAACTCAGCCGCCAGACTTTTAGATACGGGTAATCTCGTGCTGCTCGATTCGAACACAGGGGATTACATATGGGAAAGCTTCGATGATCCCGACCACGCGCTCGTGCCGAAAATGAAACTCCGAATCGATGTAAATACAAATCGATCGTGCTTCCTGCATTCATGGAAAGACGTCTCCGATCCTTCGGTCGGACAGTTCTCACTTGGGATTTCTCCTTTAAAGCCTTACCAAGTTTTAATCTGGAACAACTCGGAGCTGCACTGGCGCAGTGGACCATGGACTGGAAGAGCGTTTCTGGGAGTACCCGGAATGAGCTCATTTTACCTCGATGGGTTGAGTTTCACCGTCGATGGAGGATCCGTTGATTTTAAAGCCAACGTCTTTGACGATACCGACTCCATTAACCGAACTCTATACTTGTTGAACTCGATGGGAAACGTCGAGAAACTGAGATGGGATGCCGACAGTAAGGCATGGTTTACTTCCTGGACGGCTCCGAAGAGGGATTGCGATGTTTATGGGAAGTGTGGACCTTTCGGCGTCTGCAATCCCTTGGCATCGCCAATATGTAGTTGCTTCAGGGATTCGAGCCCAGATTAAGGGAGGAATGGAATAAAGGGAACTGGTCTGGGGGGTGTGTGAGAAAGAATCCATTGAGTTGTGAAGCCAGCAAAACTGGCTCTAACTCGGAGAAGAAGGAAGACGGGTTTCTGAAGCTGGAGAACATGAAACCACCAGACTCTATCGCTTGGTTGAGTTTCGAAAAAAATACCGATGGATGCGAGAGAGCGTGTCTGAGGAACTGTTCTTGTGTGGCTTACGCTTTTGATGCCGGCATCGGTTGCATGTTTTGGGAGGGAGGGCTGAAAGATATTCAGAAATTCCGTGCCGACGGAGTTCAACTCTATATCCGTCTTCCCACATCAGAGCTAGGTTTGGTTCGGACTTTTTTCTTTCCTCTTCTCGACTTTAACGATTGTTTTCTTAATAAGTTTTTCTTCCATTAGAATAAAATTCCTTTTATATGTCTTAGAGCAGGGCAAATGCCAAACCAAAATATTATACTTCACTAGTGCACTCCCTTGCATTAATCAAAGTTGTGGCAGGTGACAAGAAGCAGGTGAAGGTAATAGTTACGGTGCTAGTAGTAGGAGGAGCTACTCTGATGTGTGTCTTCATGATCTTGTTGTGGAGATGGCATTCTAAACAGAGAGGTAAGGGGTACAGAACATAATTTTTAAATCAAGATGCGATTATGTTACTTCTATTTTTCAGATATTATCAGTAAGTTTCTCTTATATATACGTTATAATGACCAGGGCAATCCGACGAAGCAAAGGAGAAAGTCGTGGAAAATCTATGTCAGGGTGTAGGCTCGCCAAGAAATCGAGTGCCCATAAATTTCAAGCAGGATGAAGGACCAGAGCTTCCAATATTTGATTTTAAAGTGGTCTCCATTGCTACGGATAACTTCTCCCCTGCAAATAAGCTCGGTAAAGGGGGCTTTGGCCCTGTTTATAAGGTAATAATTTCTCCCTTTTTAGCTCCAATCCCTTGGGAGCTGCGCTGTACTGTAGCAGTGCAAGTTAGTTATACAAACAAAACTGATGAAATGACCAAAAGGGTGTAAAATCCTCAGGGGATACTGCCGACTGGACAGGAGGTAGCAGTGAAGAGACTCTCCAAAAGCTCTGGGCAAGGCTTGCAAGAGTTCAGAAACGAGGTTGTGGTGACTTCCAGAGTTCAACACAAGAATCTCGTCCGTCTTTTGGGTTACTGCGTCCAAGAAGAAGAAAAGATGTTGGTTTACGAATACATGCCCAATAAAAGCTTGGACGCGTACATCTTTGGTAACGATAAAATGCTAAAAAAAATTCACCTGTATTCTCCACCTCCTTGTGTCACAGAGTATTTGTATTGTATTTTGGTAGATTCAGATGATCAACCTGGACTAGATTGGGCACAACGCTTCCACATTATTGAAGGGATCGCCCGGGGGCTTCTTTATCTGCACAGAGATTCAAGAATGAAGATCGTTCACAGAGATCTGAAAGCCAGCAATATCTTGTTAGACAGAGATTTGAACCCCAAAATTTCAGACTTCGGCCTTGCCAGAATATTTGAAGGAAACCAGATTGAAGATGAGACTAGACGGGTCGTGGGGACCTAGTAAGCACTCTTATAACTTTCTAAATACTACTACCATTTTTCCATAATCGGGTGTGCATTCTTTTCTGTTCTAAATACTACTACCATTTTTAAATAATCGGGTCGCAGTGGGTATATGTCTCCGGAGTACGCCATGCAAGGCCAATTCTCGGAGAAATCTGACGTCTTCAGTTTCGGGGTCTTGCTTCTAGAGATCGTGAGTGGGAAGAGGAACACGGGTTTCTATAACCACGAGGATTCTCTTAACCTGTTGGGCCACGTAAGTAGCCGCTTTCTCACAGTTTCTGATCTCAAATGCTTCGTCTTCAAGTACATAGATTGATTCCTGAGATGAAGAGATATTTGCTCTCTTCAGGTGTGGAAGCTTTGGAACGAGGGGAAAGCACTCGATTTGATTGACCCAAAACTGGGTTCAACATATTTGGAAACAGAGGTCTTGAGGTGCATCCATGTCGGCCTCCTTTGCGTGCAGGAATTTGCAGCAGACCGGCCTTCGACGTCGGCCATAATATTCTTTCTGGGTACTAATACTGCGCTTTCTGTGGTCCCTAAACAGCCTGCGTTCATACTGATGAGTAGTACGATGCAATCCACTGGCTCGGAAGCAAAAAGTTCGATGATCGATGTCACTGTGACAGTGTTACAAGGTCGTTAGAATTGTCTATGAATATTCTAGTCATCTGATTTTTTTTTGGAAATAGTGCAGTTTCGAGGCGGTTTTTTAAACCCAAAGAATTGATTTAGTTTCACGTATGGAAGAAAACAGAAAAAAAAATAATAAGAATGAAGAGAACCCAGATGAAAAACTGGGGACACAATGAATTGGAAGCAAGAAGAATAGAACCCAGAAAAACAAAGAACAATTAGGGGAACAAAAATTCTACGTCTTTTACGTTAAACACATTCTTGTCCCTGTTTCTTGATACAAATCACGCTGAACTTGAAGAGAACCCAGATGAAAAAGTGAGCCCAGAACATCACGACGTCCATCAGAAACCAGGAAAACCCATAAACTAGAACTAGAAAAAAGAAGAGCAGAATGAGATAACACTTTAAGACTCGCAGTGGGTCTGAAATCATTTCTTTTAACAATTTAACACCGGAACAAGCTCAAGAACAGTTTTCCGAATAGAAGACATACCTAATCTACGAAAAGTGAGAAGAAAGAAAAAAATCAAAATTACGTTTAAACATTTTCTTCTCGGTTTCTTGAAATGGGTCTGAAAAAATGATAAGAATAGAAGACAAGGAAAAAAGATTCCCAGCTGCGAACTTGGTAACGGAAGCAAGACTCGCAATCGTATTCGCCCAGAAAACTGAGGTTCCCTCCGCAAAAAAACATTCTAATCTGTCCTCTTCATATCTGTCTGCTACAACTTAAAAATTCATTTGCAGCTCCAATTAATTAAGGGAGCGGGGTTCATAATTAATTCCTATGTATACGTTTTATAATTAATTAAAATACAAATAATAATGAAAGAAAGCCGAGGGTGCTGATGAGATGGCTCTGTTGTACCAGACAGCGCGAGATACACGATCCATCCCGCTGAGATTGCACCATCTCAAAGCTTCGCTACAGACGCGGTACTAGTTGCGGCCGGCGCGCGAAACGAGTTCCCGAACAAAGAGGAGGTGCAGCTGGACTGACCATGACTGCATAGCACTTCTTACTGCATGAGTACTACTGCTGAGTCAGTATCGACTAGTGATCAACACTCGCTCCATATTTGCCAGCTACGTCCGCACCAACAGATCGCCGCCCATCCGTCGACCCTCGTGATCTCGATAGAGCTCTCTATCTCGCCGCTACAGGCCAGCTAACACTAGCGAACTGATCAACTACTGGAACTGGACTCAACAAGTACTACTGATGACACACCCATCTGATCTTCTAGCTTTTGCCACCTTATCAGCTCCCTCAATATTTAAACCTCTTTTTACATCTCCATTCATTTCTCCAGTACTACCCGTCCTCGTTAATTTCTTCTCCCCCGGCACCCTACTTTGGATCAAGTCGTCATAATCTGATCATCTTAGCGCTGCAGTACTAGCTAGCTACCATGGTTATTTCTGCAGACGATGCGAGGACGGCTGTTGGCATATTAGGTAGGTGGAAATTCATATATTTATATATTAATCATGACATGTATACAACCTTAATTGTGTTCCAGGTTTTGATTTTTTATTTTTTTATGTTTACAGGCAACATTATATCACTAGCTTTGTTTCTCTGTCCCATGTAAGTATATCTATCAATTTGCCTTTATTTTTTTTTTAAAAACCACCTCAGTGGCATATGTTAGTTTTTTTTAAATATTGATATATATTAAAGAAGGAAGGAATTAATATGATCAATATTTGCAGACCAACTTTCGTACGAATATGGAAGAAAAGATGTGTGGAAGAGTTTTCCCCGCTACCTTACCTGACCACCTTCATCAATTGCTTGCTATGGTGTATCTACGGTCTTCCTATGGTGCACCCACACAGCCTTTTGGTCATCACCATCAATGGCGTCGGCGTCCTCATCGAGCTCGTTTACGTCATCCTCTTCCTTGTATTCTCCACCGGGAAACAGAGGACGGTCACCTTCATCGTCTTCCTCCTCCAACTGCTCTTCGCCGCCGGGGTCGCCATTTATGTCCTCCTCGATTTTCACACCTACCAAAAACGATCTCTGCTCGTCGGATGCACATGCGTCTTCTTCTCCACCATGATCTATGTAGCTCCCCTCTCAGTCATGGTATACTAATCATCCTCAATTAAACTTTTGAGAATTAGAATATTTAATTGGTGTGTATATAATGATCTTAATTTTCTTATCTAATTTTGAACTTATATATATACAGAAAAGGGTGATCGAAACGAAGAGTGTGGAGTACATGCCTTTGTCTCTCTCACTAACTTCCTTCGCCAATGCGGTTTGCTGGACAGTCTACGCGCTCATCCGCTTCGACCTCTTTATCACCGTAAACATTAATTCTTTCTCTGATCTTAATTAATAAATAATTCTTCAACTAACTAATTAGTTAACTTTAGTGTTAAGTATTGATGCTTATTTAATATTGAGATGAGATTTATACTTTGTTCTAACTTTACCAGGTTCCGAACAGCTTGGGGACATTGTTCGCCATGGCGCAATTGATTCTCTATGCAACTTTCTACAAATCGACGCAACGGCAAATCATGGAAAGGAGGAAGACAGCCGCGATGAAGGAGATGGCTTACATTAACGCATAGACCAGCACTATTTTTTTTTTTTTCGTCTTCTCTTTGTACATTTCTTTAATTTGTCAATATATGACTGGAGAGGTAATTCATTAGTTACGGCAGTTTGGAAAAGTAGATAATTAACTGGTCATGAAAATTAGTAATGTTCTTTCAGTAATGGTATCGGGTCATGTACGAATGATGATCTCGTCTCCGGTAGTAGAACGGAGATACATACCATCCCTCTCAGACGAGTAACCTGGAGAAGTGTAACGGCTCCGATCGAGAATAAGGCGAGTAGCTTGGAGAACGCCTTCTCACTGTTCAACGAAGGACGATAAGAATGGTTCACGATTTCGCACGTAAGCCAGCCTTGAGTGAACATACCTGCAAAAACAACACATACCACGAATAGTTTTGACACCCAGGTATCGGCCGGGGGTAGGTAGTGTTCGGCCCCTTCTTATCTTTGCCTGCACCCAGTAACACAGTTAGAAGGCTTGAACTGTAACTAGGAAGGAAAATTCCCCCTACCAGAAAAGTCGGAGAGAAAGACAGTACTGTACGAATGCCAATAGAAAATACGAACAATTACATATAGATGGTAATATAAATATAAATAAACAGGAGCATGTTAACATGCGCTTGAGAAGAGAAATGCAGGGCATACAACCCTTTGCTTAAATGGTCTAGTATTTGTTGCATGAAGCTTGATTTGTTAAGTTGTAGTAAGGCCTTCGGTGAAGAGCTGGTGCTCACAGCTACCCTGACGTCAAGTACACTTCAGCCGAACAACATAAAGCTAAAAGATATCAATAACGCATACTGGCTCAAAACGTAATAGCTAGAGCTCATCCAACGAATTGAGTATAATTGACCTGATCAATGCAAACCATGCAATGAAAATATCCTTTACCTTCTCCACTATTAATAAATGATGTGAGATTCTCATGTTTGATGCAACGGTCTGCCTCTTTGACTGTTCCCATCGTCACAAACCCAAATCCACGAGATTCTCGTCCATGGATCAACTACCAAATGCACATATATCAGTCACCTGCACATGAGAATAAATGATGTGAGAAGGGGAAACACACCTAAAGAAAGCAAATGAAGAACCATATTCGGTCAGTTGTGATGGCCCGCTGCATGCGCACCCTACCCTCTTTGAATTGTTCAGGAACGCGTTTAATTCGCCTGCGTGTATGCTGGGAGTAGTTGAGTCACCACTTTTGATTCTTTCAGCCGTAATTATATCTCAACTACTGCGCGCATACTCTCATCATCTAGAAAACGACGTGAAATCACTTCATGTGCGCGATTTCGATTGTTTAGCTGTAGCTCTCACCTTAATTAAACACGGGAGCGAACAATAAATACAGCAACACACTAGTAAAAAAGTCCATTCCGCCGACGGCCAAAAGGCACCGGCAGAACACGAATACCCGTCGGCGGAAATCTGACGACGGGTAACGTCACGTCGTCGGAACCTCCGTAGGCGGAGGCGTCAGCCGATGAAACAACCCGTCGCGGGACAAAAAAAACCCGTCGTGCGACTGAATAGAGTCGGCCGACGCCGGGACCCGTCGGCGGAGGAAATCGTCCAACGACGGACCTCAACGTGTCGGCGGGAAGGATTCCCCAACGCACCCCTCCGAGTGGTGGTGCGTCGGGGGGCGTCGGCGGAATTCCCCCGATACATCCCTACGCATGGGGTGCGTCGGTAGAATTGATTCCATCGACGGCTGGAGGTGCGTCGGCAGAATGTTTGAAAAAGTAAAAAAAATTTAGTTTACGGAGCTGAGAGAAGAGAGAAGAGAGAGAGCAGAGAGAGAAGAGAGAGAAGAGAGAGAGAGAGAAAGAAGAGAGAGAGAAGAGAGAGAGAAGAGAGAGAGAAGAGAGAGAGAAGAGAGAGAGAAGAGAGAGAGAGAGAGAGAGAGAGAGAGAGAGAGAGAGAAGAGAGAGAGAAGAGAGAGAGAGAGAGAGAGAAGAGAGAGAGAAGAGAGAGAGAAGAGAGAGAGAAGAGAATGAGAGAGGAGAGAGCAGAGAGCAAGAACGAGGAGAGAAGAGAGAAGAGAGAAGAGAGAGATGAGAGAGAGAGAGGAGAGAAAGAGGGAGCCCACCTGTCACCATATCTTCCAAGTGAGAAGAGTAAAACAACTTCGAGAGTGCCATTCCAGCTCCCATTCTTCTAGTAATATCATCAATCATATAAAGTAAATACACCAATAATGTTAGTGGCACCAAAGGATATTATTTATTTAGTTTTCCAGTGACATGATTGAGCCACCCTACACACAATCTCCAGGTCTAGATTTATCAATAATGTCCCTATCTCTCAAGGTAGTAAATACCTTTTACCTTATTCTCGGTCTACTATTCAATTTGATGGTAGGATGACTCACTAGAGATCAAAGAGAAATATGATTGAGCCACCCTACACACAATCACCAGGTCTAGATACACCAATAATGTCCCTATCTCTCAAGGTAGTAAATACCTTTTACCTTATTCTCTATCAACTATTCAATGGTAGGATGACTCACGAGAGATCAAAGAGAAATATGACCGGAAAAGCCCAATGCTAGATGGATAAAAAGAGTTCTAGTTACTAAGTAAAAAACACTACAGAACATACAAAAAATAAATCAACTTTAAGATTCCCAACCTCATGTTGTTACATACGATGAGAAATAGCTTTTCGAGGAGAAAAGCTAGCATAATTAATAATTTGATTCATAGTAAAGTATTCAAAATTGTGTTGAACAACGAGTCATAACCAGCATTTCTAAAAAATCCCCCCCACAACCTTAGGAGGTTACAAATGATATAAAGTATTCAAAATGGAAGCATGAACATGACAACCTAATTAAATAAGTGCCCATAACATCACAATATTAAACAATATTAAAGCTAAGACGAATAATAAACAATGAGGCTACTAGTGTTAGAGAAGATATTTTATCATACAACAAGCACTTGGTGATGGTGAAATCCTCAAAAAGTCTCCACTACCGAAAGGAGAAGAAGAATGTCGGCAGCAAAATCCAGCGGGGAAAGGAGAAGAAGAAGGGCCCAGGGGAGGGAGAGGGAGAAGAAGAAGGTTATGGGGGAGGGGAGGGAGAAGAAGAAGGTTGGGGAGGGGAGGGAGAAGAAGAAGGTTGCGGGGAGGGGAGGGAGAAGAAGAAGGTTATGGGGAGGGAGAAGAAGGGGCGAGGGGGGAAGAAGAAGGTCATGGGGAAGGGAGAAGAATGGCGTGGGGAGGGAGAAGAAGGGGAGGGAGAAGAAGGGCACGGGGAGGAGAAGAAGGCGGGGAGCAGAAGAAAAGGCGGGGAGGGAGAAGAAAGAGAGAAAGGCGGGGAGGGAGAAGAAAAGAGAGAGAGAAGGCGCTGGGGAGGAAAAGAAAGAGAGAGAGAAGGGCTGGGAGGGAGAAGAAAAGAGAGAGAGAAGGGCAGGGGCGAGGGAGAAAAGGGCATTGGCGGAAGTAACATTGTATTCCCCCGACGGGTTTGGTACTCGGGTGCATCGGTGCTTAGTAACAATCCGCCGACGCCAGGAGGGTGCGCCGTTACTATCCGCCGACACTTTTAAGGGTGCGTCGGCGGACAAAATTTGCGAGTTCCCCGACGGGTTCAGATCTTGGGGCGCGTCGGCGCTTCAGTTTTGTGTCCGCCGACACGTGTTCAGGTGCGGCCGGGCGGAAGTCTTTGGGTGTTCCACCGACGGGTGGCAGGATTTAGCAAATTTTCGCCGACGAGACAAAAAGACCGTCGGGGAGAGGTATTCACGACGCAAAAATTACCAACCGTCGGCGGATAACACTTTTCTAGCAGTGATCTTCGCCCAGAACTAGATCAGTCTCTCATGACTAATTGTTGTTATATATATGTATATATCCACTGTAGTTGTTATCTACGTCCTCCTTGATTTTTCTGCAAAACAATTAAGTTTTAATTTGTCTTTCTTGATGAAATTTGTTTGTTTTTGTTACTTCTTTTTATGATTGTCTTACGATTGCTTTAATTTTCGTATATTGATCATATATAACCTTTTGCCAACACAACCCAACCCCCACTCCTTCAAAATATTGCAGGCGAGCTAGCCATATTGGTAGGCACATTGGGTACGTATAGTGTAGATTCCTAATAATTATCACAACCTCAAGTTTTTTTTTTGAATATTGATTTTTTTTATTTCGTTACCTTTTTGAAGGAAATTAATATTCTATTGATCGCATTCACTAGTAAAAATGTGCCATCCGCCGACGGGTGTAACTCAACACGTCGGCGGAGAGACATTCCGCCGACGGGTTTTAAGACACATCGGCGGAACAACACATAAACCATTACACCCGTCGGCGGGATAACTAAACACTTCCGCCGACACCACTTCAGACGCGTCGGCGGACAAAGTGCAGAAGCACCGACGCACCGCAGCTCCAACCCGTCGGCGGAACCAAAGATCGCTTCCGCCGACGCCTGTTAACGCGCGTCGGGCGATACGAACTCAAACGCCGACGCAGAATTGCTCTCACCCGTCGGGGGAACTGCTGGTTTCGTCTGGCGACGCCTGCTTGCACGCGTCGGCGGACTCTGTTGGGAAGCGCCGACGCATCATTTTTCGTCGACCCGTCGGGGGAATCATCATTCTCTTCCGCCGACGGACATTGGCATGCGTCGGCGGTATTTCTCTTGGGTGTTTTGTCTCCGCCGATGGGTTGAAATATTCCGTCCCTGCTTCCCGCCCAGCGTTACGCGCGTAACGGGAAGACAGGGTTACTGAAATTTAAACCCTTTCCTTCGACGGAAGCCGTCGAAACACGTCAACGGAATCGAGCGCGCGAAGCCTTCCCCGGCGTTCCCCGGCGTTCCCCCGGCGTGCCCCCGGCATTCCGCGGGAAATTTCTCATCTTTCTTCGTCTCGGCGTCTCGCGTAGTCCTCCGGCCGAAGGTCCTACTGTGCGTCTTTCTTCAAACCGCGTTCTTTCGAAGCCAAAAACCCTGTTTTGCGGTGGCGCGCGTGCTCGGGGTTCCGGCCAGCCACTGTGCGTCGAACCAAGCTATTAGTTCCTCTCCCGCCGGCAAGAGTTTGTTTTTCTTCGCCGTAGGTAAGTTTATTTTGGTTCCATAAACTTTCATTTGCTTCCCCTTTTCCTTCTTCGACATTATTCTCACTAGTTTCTCTTATTTTGGTTGCATAAATTTTCGCCGTCCTCTAGCCCTCTGTTGACAACCAGCGTGAAACAATCGTCGGGCGAAAATCAGAGACAGAGCACGGTCCCGAAAGCCGCTGCATAACAGTAACGAGTAAGTTTTAAATTGTTGTTAGTGTTGTTTTAATTACTGAGAAGCATGTATTAGAATTAATTCTCTGTTAAGGTTTGTGTCGTGGATTGTATTAAAGATATATTGTTTTTGGAGAATGATTTTTGCATGGTGTTGCAATCATGGGTTGAATGATGACGAGATGTGTTTTTGTGAAAATCAATGGTGGATGTGTGTTTGTCTCTGTTTGGTTGCTCCTTGAATTCCCTCTCTATCTCTCACTCTCTTACTGTTTACCCTCAAAATCTGTTTTAAACTTCTAATTCTCTCTTCTTTTTTTTTCTCTCTCTCTCTCTCTCCCTCAATTCTGTTTTTAATTCTTACATCTCTATTCTATTCTCTCTTAACCTCTCTCTCTTTTTCTCTTTCTGTCTCCCTCTGAATTGAACTTCTGATTTGAACTCTTTAACCTCTCTCTCTTTTTCTCTTACTCTCTCTCTGATTTAGAATTCTGTTTTAAACTCTTCCAATCTCCCTCTTATTTTCTCTCTCTCTCTCTCTATCTCTCTCTCTCTCTCTGATTTAAGATTCTGTTTTAAACTATTACATCTCTCTCTTATTTTCTCCCTCTCTTCCCCTCTGAATGTAAATTCTGTTTTACACTCTTTAAGTCTCTCTCTTTTTTCTCTCTCCCCCTCTCTTGGTCTCTCTCTCCGAGTTACAATTCTGTTTCAAAATGGTAAACTTCTCTCTTTTTTCACTCTCTCTCTCTCTCTCTCTCTCTCTCTCTCTCTGAATTAAAATTCCGTTTTTAAATCTTACATCTCTATCTTATTCTCTCTTTATCTTTCTCTCTCCTCCGAATTGAACTTCTGATTTAAACTCTTTAACCTCTCTCTTTTTCTCTTTTCTCTCTCCCTCTGAATTGAACTTCTGATTTGAACTCTTTAACTCTCTCTCTCTTTTCTCTTACTCTCTCTCTCTGATTTAGAATTCTGTTTTAAACTCTTCCAATCTCCTATTTTTCTCTCTCTCTCTCTCTGATTTAAGATTCTGTTTTAAACTCTTACATCTCTCTCTTTTTTCTCCTCTCTTGCTCTCTGAATGTAAATTCTGTTTTACAATCTTAAAGTCTCTCTCTTTTTCTCTCTCCCCTCTCTTGGTCTCTCTCTCTCCAAGTTACAATTCTGTTTCAAAATGGTAAACTTCTTTCTTTTTTTCACTCTCTCTCTCTCTCTCTCTCTCTCTGAATTAAAATTCCGTTTTTAAAACTTACATCTCTATCTTATTCTCTCTTTATCTCTCTCTCTTTCTCTCTCCCTCTGAATTGAACTTCTGATTTGAACTCTCTTAGCCTCTCTCTCTCTCTCTCTTTCTCAACCACTCTGTTCTCTCTCTTGTCTCAATTGTCTCTCAAATTCCGTTCCACTATTTAATTCTCTCCCTTCCTCTATCTCTCCAATGGAGAATCCATGATAAGGCTACAGGTTTAGGTGTTGTTCACCATGTCTGATTTTTGGTATCTCAAGGCCAAGAGCTCCAATCTTTCAAGGCTACGGTTGTCGTCCGTTTCGTGCACTACCATCACCACCGTATTTGATTTTTTCGTTCGAATAAGGGTTGTGGGTAGTCATGGCCTTGAAGATTTTTAGCATGGTGAGTTACCCAATTGAGTGTTAAACACCCAATCTTTTTCTTTTATGTAGATTATCTTCCAGAATTACCATGGATACGGACTATTTGAATGACAAGAGATGGATGTATGCGATACAAGACAAAGCCGGCCCGGTGTCATCCAAGATTTGTTGCAGGTGTAAATTTTTTATAGATTATGCAAGAGAAAGGTTGGGAGTGCAAGGCAACGGTCTTGTGCATTGTCCATGTCGGAAGTGTGAAAATGGACAGAACCATGACTGTGAGACCATCAAGACCCATATAGTCCTACTGGGTTTTTTCCGTTATACGAAACCTGGTCATACCATGGAGAGAGACCACAAAATCAGTCTGACATTAATGTGTCGAGTGGCCATGGTGAGGAGATGGGAAGGATGTTGGGTGATGCTTTCATGCACAATATGGAACATGACTGCACGAATGATCCCGATGATGCAGAAGTACAGAAATTTCACAAGCTCTTTGGAAGAGGCGAAGAAGCCGCTATATGGAGGATGTCAGAAATACTCAAAACTGAGTTTCATGGTGCACTTATTCCAAATAAAGTGTTTGAACAGATGGAGCAACAAATCGTTCTCAGATGTTGTCTCCCTTCTTAAAGACGCCCTTCCCCCAGATAATGTGCTGCCACGAAGTTGGTATGAGTCAAAGAAAACGATGGCAGACTTGGGATTGAGTTACGAGAAGATCCATGCATGTCCGAACGACTGTATATTATACAGGAATGATTTCAAAGAACTCGATAAGTGTCCAAGATGTGGATCCTCAAGATGGGCAGTCAAGAAAAAGGGGAGAGTGCAGACCGCTTCAAGACCTGCAAAGGTCCTTAGACATTTTCCCTTGTTGCCGAGGTTGCAACGGTTGTTTATGTCCAACATAACATCTGAGTTTATGACATGACATGGTTCAGCACCTGCAACTGAAGCGGGAAAGATGATTCACCCTAGAGATTCGGCAGCATGGAAACACTTTGACAAATTGTATCCATCCTTCAGTTCCGATCACCGAAACATTCAATTGGGTCTTGCAAGTGACGGTTTCAGCCCATTTAGGTTTGGGACAGGGTCGAGCCATAGTACATGGCCAGTGACCATTACTGTCTACAATCTTCCTCCTTGGTTGGCAATGAAACAACCATATTTTATGATGACCCTTCTTATTGATGGACCAAAGTCCTCAGGAAACGACATTGACGTCTACCTGCAACCGCTGATTGATGAGCTAAAAATGTTATGGAGTCTGGAGTGAGAACTTGTCCCATACCTGGTATGAGGCAAGAGGACTGGGTTCTCCTCGTGAAGTATTGGGACAATGTCAGGAGTAAGGGTATCGATGAGCAGAACACTCGTAATCGACAGAAGCTGAAGACAACGCATACCCTTGGCTCAAAGTCTCTTCCCCGATTCTTAAAGGAACAGGTATTTATATGATTACCTTCTGGGAACTCTTCTTATTTTTCCTTTCTCTCTCTTTTGCTTCTTTGCTTAAATTAATTACAGCGACGTCTGACCACGAGGGCTACACTTTCCTGATGGCATACCTCAAAGCTCATCAAAGGAAGGATGGGACGTATCCAGATGAAATAACTACTGAACACTGTGTAAGTTATATATTTTTGCTTTATGATCTGTGTTGAATACAACTTTTAGACCTATTTAATTCATTAATTTCACTCTGCAAGAAGCGGTGCGCCGTGCAGCCTTTGAAAGTAACGTTGCTCACTCCACGGATCCCAGAGAGGTGACACCGGTAATAGATACAGTGTTTGGGGGCCACAAAGGTGGCTACGAGAGAGGGGTTGGTACAGGCGCTCGACTGCGTAGAGGTGCCTCTTCCAGCTCTCGTAGTTATGTGGCATTGGCTGAACAATTGGAGAGGGAGAGACGGGATAAGGAGGCATTGTCCCAGCAGGTACAAGCCATGAGCGCACGCATGGAGAGGCTAGAAATGTTACTTCTTGCACACTCACAGCAAGGTAAGAATTGTCTTCAGTATTCTACATTATTTTAAATTGATGAACATAAATATACATCTCTAATTTTCTACGTGTTAAGCTTCTGCAGGGTCTTCTGGCCATGGAGAGTCCCACCCGCCGCAACATTGACGATCGTATTATTTTGGAGGTCAGTAATACCATCTTCAGACTCTTGCTGTTCAGTTTGTGCTAAGATATCTTATTTTGGCTGATAAGCAACATTGGAGTTCAAAATGGCAAGTTTAGATGTTGGTGGGAGAAGTAATATACTTCTATTTTGGTTCTCAGGTTGTTGTGGGAGCTGACCTCAGATTTGTGGAAGAAGCCACCGTTGCCAAATTTTGTAATGGATGGAAGCAGTAGCGTCGAGATCACTTCCTCTTTGTTTTAGTAAACTTTGTAAATTTACACATTCTTGATCTTTTCATCGGATCCATGGTGTAGACACTGTAGTTCTTTATATATATAGAACTTTTTTTTTGCATACGTGTGCTTCTGTTTATGTTTTTCTTTTCATTATTGTAAAATTGTGTGTAGTGATGAAGAAAACAGGTCAAATGAAAAAAAGAAAAACATAAAAACAAAAACCTTCCGCCGACGGGTTCACACGCGTCGTATGACCCATTCCACCGACGCAAGAAGCACGCGTCGGCTGACCACCGGCAACGCGTCGTGACGCGTCGGGTGAACTCCGACGATGCTCGGTAACGCGTCGGTAATAAGGCTTCGCCAACGCGTGGGAAGCATCATCCAAGGGTGTTCCACCGATGCTTCGTCGTGCGCCGGTAGACTATTTCCACCGACGTACTCTCTACCCGTCGTGGGAATCATTTCGCCGACGCGTTCACATCCGTCGCGGTAATCTTTCATCCGACGCGCCTTTGTCCGTCGTCGGATGATTTCCTTCGCCGACGGCTTCACGCATCGGCGCACAATATTCTGTTGCACGACGGGTGTTTTGGTTACGCGACGGGTAGATGCTTCGAGTGACGCATCCGGCGACGAATGTTACGACGAGGTGACGTGACCCGTCGTCAGATTTCCGCCGACGGGCTTTCGGGTTCTGCCGGTGCGTTGTGGCCCGTCTGCAGATGTGTCATTTTTGCTAGTGATTATTTCTCTCCCCTAAGTAAGTATTACAGTAATTTTGTATTTAACACCCTTTTTTTATTTTTGTCTTTTCTTAATGAACACTGAATTAGGAGAGCACAAATAAAGCTTCCAACAGAATGCAGACCTTGGATATGGATTCAGTTAAGCTTAATTTGTGCTCTCTTACTTCAGTATTAATTAAGAAAAGACACATAAAAAATGGGTGTGAAATACAAAATTACTGCAATCCTTAGAGGGAGAGAAATAATGAGATGAAAAGAACATTTAAAAAATCAGAGGTTGTAATAATTAATTAATGTCACTAACGTACATGCAGAAAAGGGTGATCCAAACCAAGTGTGTCTAGTACATTATATGTAGTTGTAAGTAAATTTTTCTCTTTGTTATGAGAGTCATTCTTTAATTAATTAACTATGTTCCCAAGTTTTACCTTTTCAGAATCGGAGCGGTTTGCGGATTTCCTCGCCATCGCCCTGTTGATTTTGTACGCAGCTAATTTTTTACAAATCAACATGTACGTACAGCGGCAAATCAGAGAGAGGAGGCAGCGGCAACTCATAATAGAGACGAGAAGCAAGCTGTCCACTGATAAACCCAAAAGATATGGCTTCCATTAATACTCGCTTGTCATGTATCTAGATTGAGATGAATAAACTTTCATTGAATAGTAGTACTGAACATAATTAATTTGCCAGGTCCAGTTCAGATTATCAATCCTTCCAGAAATTACGTACGTACCATATTTAACATTCAACCATATTAAAATGCGGATATCCTATGGACATGAATTGAAAAAAATTGCAAAGTTTAATTGTTCAGGAAAATTAATGGTTCCCAAAATTAAGAAAAGGGCTACTAATTACAAAGAGGGGAAAATAGTTAAGAGGAGCAAATTAATACCCTGAAAATAATGACTCCCTGCAGCACCAATATTATTGGACGAATTACAAGCAGCATAATTAAGCCTACAACTGCTTGAATTAATCCAAAACGTACAGATAGCTAGATAGTCACGACCCTCAAGTAGTGAATTAATAAAACTACCAATTAACAGTACGATTTTATATTGTTTCCTTTTAAAGACGTACTGGGCCGGGGTATTCGATCCGTATAAGTACTAGTACTTGAGAAGATAAATAAACTATTTGCTTCCCGCTTCTTGACTCTACTACATACATATCTGCATATATCATCAATTTCAAAAGGTAATTCAGATATAATTAGATAAAAATTACGTGTTGATGGATATTCTTTGAATATCGCGTGGATATATAATTAACAAACATCCTTTAATTAATGTTTGACGGCAATTCTATAGAGACGAAGAGCTCGTGTTTTCTTTTTCATGTCTAAATTAGCAATATTCTTGTAATTAAGACCCACCCAAACAAGGTCGTCTGATCGGATCAGCTGAAATAATATGTATGAGAAGAAAAAAATTCATTTGCAGCGACGACGAAGATCGAGGGAGTGCAGAGTGTGTTTGGAGTGCATCGAACAGTGAGGGGTAGAGGACGCGGCGTCACCTCGCTACATCTCCAAGTTCAGCTCGATTCATTTGTTAATCGTCATTAATTAATGCCGCTCGGACTCCCCAATTGTCGTGTTCGTCGACATTAATGGATCGCGACCTCAGTACATCATGAACTAATTACACTAATTTTCTTTCATTATCTCTGTCTATCGTTAATTTCATTGTTAAGTACTAATTTCTCAGTTTAACTACGTACTTGTGTGACTGAAATATGTATAGTTCCCATGTATACATAGTTAAAGCTTTTGCACTCATTTTTCTCCTCCAGCTAAGAGATTATTATTATTATAAGACTGGCCCGAAAGCCAGGATCGATGATGTGCTGGATAATTAAAAAAGATTATTATTATAAGACCTGTTGGTTTCAATGTATAGGTCTTGAATTGGCGTGAAAGGAAGAGTGAAGGGATGGTTGAATTAATCCAGATTTTTTTTTGCTTGTGAGAGCTTCTAGCTATGTGATCAGTATAAGTCGCTGGAATAGTACTTTAGTTCAACAACTATTCCTTGGTTGACTGAAAGCATTCCGTAGATGTGAAAGAACTGGTAGATGCATGTGTCACATCACAATTATATACAAAGGCAGACGTAACGCCCGATCCATAATATTAGTACACGAGAAGAAAAATAAACCATTTTGCTTTCCGCTTCTTGACTCTACTACATACATACCGCGCAAGACCGATATGAATGTATATGCAGAACCAATGCTAACGCCCTTGTAACTTTGTTACAGTGACATCGTTTATGGAAGCTTTTCCTTCAGATGAACTGGATTGCGTCGTTATACTCCTCACTACGAACGCAGGCTGTTTTGGGGTCGAAGGAATCACAGTATCAGCACTCAGAAACAAAGTTGTAGCAGGCGTCGAAGGCCGGTCTGCTGCAAATTCCTGCACGCAAAGGAGGCCGACATGGATGCACCTCAAGACCTCTGTTTCAGAATACGATGAACCCAGTTTTGAGTCAATCAAATCGAGTGCTTTCCCCTCGTTCCAAAGCTTCCACACCTGAAGAGAGCAATATTATCTCTTCATCTCAGGAATAAATCAATGTACTTGAAGACGAAGCTTTTAAGATCAGAAACTGTGAGAACGCGGCTACTTACGTGGCCCAACAGGTTAAGAGAATCCTCGTGGTTATAGAAACCCGTGTTCCTCTTCCCACTCACGATCTCTAGAAGCAAGACCCCGAAACTGAAGACGTCAGATTTCTCCGAGAATTGACCTTGCATGGCGTACTCAGGAGACATATACCCACTGTGATCCATTGTTTAAAATGATGATAACAGAAAAGAAAGCACACCCGATTTTTTAAAAATGGTACTATTTAGAAAGTTATAAGAGTGCTTACTAGGTCCCCACGATCCGTCGAGTCTCATCTTCAATCTGATTTCCTTCAAATATTCTGGCAAGGCCGAAGTCTGAAATTTTGGGGTTCAAATCTCTGTCTAGCAAGATATTGCTGGCTTTCAGATCTCTGTGAACGATCTTCATTCTTGAATCTCTGTGCAGATAAAGAAGCCCCCGGGCGATCCCTTCAATAATGTGGAAGCGTTGAGCCCAATCTAGTCCAGGTTGATCATCTGAATCTGAAAAAATGCAATACAAATCCTCAGTGACACCACAAGGACCAGAAAACATTGAAAAATTGTCAGCGTCTTTCGTTACCAAAGATGAATGCGTCTAAGCTTTTATTAGGCATGTATTCGTAAACCAACATTTTTTCTTCTCCCTGGACGCAGTAACCCAGAAGACGAACAAGATTCTTGTGTTGAACTCTGGAAATCACCACAACCTCGTTTCTGAACTCTCGCAAGCCTTGCCGAGAATTTTTTGAGAGTCTCTTCACTGCTACCTCCTGTCCAGTCGGCAGCCTCCCCTGAGTATTTTACACCCATTTGGCGATTTTCATTAGTTTTTGTTTGTTTAATTTCAACAGTGCTGCTCCCATGGGATTGAAGCTCAAAAGCGAGAAATTATTACCTTATAAACAGGACCAAAGCCGCCTCCTCCGAGCTTATTTGCAGGGGAGAAGTTCTCTGTAGCTGTGGAGACCACTTTAAAATTGAATATTTGAAGCTCAGATCCGTCCTGCTTCAAACCAGCAGGCACTGAATCTATCGGTGAGCTCACACCCTGCTGATCTTCTATTAGCCTTTCCACTCCTCTTTCCGTTGCTTCATTGGATTGCTCTTGTTCTGAAGTACAGATAAGAGAAACTTACTTTACCCTAAAAAAACAGAAATTACTTCTACGTGTAAGAACTATAATCAATGAACCTTACCTTTCTTTTTAGCAAGGCATCTCCACATTAAGAAGACGAAAACACACATAACAGAAGTTCCCAGTACTACCACCGCAACTATTACCTTCACCAGCTTCTTGTCACCTGCCACAATCTAATTAAGTAATGGTAGGGAGAGAAAAAAGTTTACTCCAAGAAAAACAAAATTAGAATAATTTTGTTTGGCATTTGACCATGTTTTAGAGATATTAATGAGAGTATTTTAATTCTTAAGGAAAAACATGTTATGAAGAAAAAAATAAAGAGTAGAGAACAGTAAAGAAGAACATCTGGATCAAACCTAACTCTGAAGGGGGAAGACGGATATAGAGATCAACTCCATCGAGATGGAATTTTTGAAGATCCATCAGCTCTCCCTCCCAAAACATGCAGCCGATCCCGGCATCAAACGCGTAAGCCACACAAGAACAGTTCCGCAAACACATTCCCTCGCATTCCTCGGCATTCTCGAAACTCAATGAAGCAATAAAGTCTGGTGGTTTCATGTTTTGCAGCTTCAGAAACCCGTCTTCCTTCTTCTCCGCAGAACGACTTCCACTGACTTCACATCCCATCGGAGTTCTTCTGACACAGCCTCCGGACCAATTCCCTTTATTCCATTCCTCCCTAAATCTGGGCTCGAATCCCCTCATGCAACTACACCATGGCGATGCCAAGGGATTGCAGAGGCCCGAAGGTCCACACTTCCCGTAAACATCGCATTCGCTCACCGGAATCGTCCAGGAAGTAAACCATGCATTTTTGTTGGCATTCCAATTCAGTTGCTCGAGATTTCCCGTCGAGTTCAACAAGAACAGAGTTTGGTCGGACTCGGAGTCGTCAAAGACATCGGTTTTAAAGTCAACGGATCCTCCTTCATCGGTGAAACTGAATCCATCGATGTAAAATGAAGTCATCCCGGGTATTCCCAGAAATGCTCTACTATTCCATGGTCCACTCCGCCAGTACAGCTCCGCGTTCTTCCACATTAGACCTTCGTAAGGTTTCAGGGGAGAAATCCCAAGTGTGTATTTCCCGACTGACGGATCGGAGACGTCTTTCCACGAATGCAGGAACCGTTTTCGGTTTGTATTTACTTCCATTCCGACTCTCATATGAGGCAGGAGTGCGTGGTCGGGATGATCGAAGCTTTCCCATATCGAAGCCCCTGTTTTCGTATCGAGCAGCACGAGATTACCTGTATCTAAGAGTCTGGCGGATGAGTTGCCAGAGGCGAATGAAGGAGCAGGAGTTGACCAATGGGGATTCTTTCTACCATCGATGAGGACGATGCTTCCGTTCTCGTTAATGGAGACGGACCCAGACGCATCTGTAACAGGGGTTTCTCTGTTTGCGACCCAGACGACGGGAACAGGGTGCTCTGACTCGCTCATATACCATATCCCAAGGTAGCGATTACTGGAACGAAGGGGACTGAAGAAGCCGAGAGCGAACTTCCCGCTTCCGGAGACGATGGTTTCGCCGTCTCTGAGCCCTCTGTTTGGAGTAATCGTATCTATGGCCTCGCAGGATGAGAGACAGAGAACAGAGAAGAGGAAGCAAGCAATCAGAGCTGTCATACCGTCTCCCTCTCCGTTGCCGACCGAAGATGATCAACGGAGAATCCATTTGGGAAGGGAGAAGGGTAAGAGGATTGATGCTGCATAACAAGAGTTGAATGGTCGATTCTTGCATGACCTCCAGTGTTCTTATTTTTTAGAGTGAAATTCGTCCAAGTTTCTCTTCAATTAGCCCCATCGCTTGATGAGTAATGTATTCATTTGGTAGCAAGTAAACTCAGATGTCCACCCTGACAATGACCGATCCATTGAATCTCTGACTATTAAAAGCTTAACATTCGCAGAGGCTTTTTCCTAGCAATGATTTCCAGTATTAAAGAATATAAATGAGCTTACCTAAACGATTTGAACGGAGCACAAGTCAAAAATAATGAATTTTGTTAGACTCTTTTATCTCTTTATAACGACTAAACAAAACAAAACATCCAAAAACTTTCATTTTAGGAGCATTAGAAATTCTAAGTCTATGAGAGAGAAAAAAAAATGGTGGACTTCATTGAAAAAATTCATTAATTCACAATTTTTAGTATTCCCACTTGTGTTAAATATTTTAATTGTTAATATTTTTTATTTGTGACAAGTTGTTACGTGTTTATTTTTAACTTCGGAATCCTAATGCTTAAATAATGTTTATAATTCTTTTGGAAATTGATTACCCTTTCAAAAATGAATAATGCTATGCACACCATCAAGGGTGCGTTCCACCCTCCTCCCCCTTATGTGGGTGCAGGTATGGCACCTCGATTTCAATTGTGGAAATATTAAATATTATTTTAGCATTTGGTTCCAAGTTGTAAATATGTCCCCATGTGTCATAAATAAAAATATTAAACTAGTTAAACTAACAAGTGAGAATATTAAATTTGTGAATTAGTAGAATTAAATTGAGCAATGTTCACACTCAAGTGTAAATCAATTTAATTACGTTCAACACAAGTCTAAGAGTTAGCTCCAATTTGGGGGAGTAACTGTTGTACCTGCTTGTCTAATATAATTGAACCGTTTTGACCTGGAACACTTCATGGTCAATGGCTAGGTGGGGTCTTATGACACTAGTTAACCCATATCAATCCAAGTTTGACAAACCTGTCATTCATATTTTCTTTAGTACAAGAATATTAACATATGTTACTAGTAAATAAAAAGAATAGTAAAAATGAATATCAGTTTTATGAATAACATATATGTGTTCTATATTTCATATGATGTACTTAGCTTAACTTGAAAATTTTCATCTGGCTACTTGTACTAATTTCTATTTAATCTACTTAATCTACGTAATATGAACAATAAAGCTTAAACCCTAGGCAGTTGCACATCCACGAAAGGAGAGGAAAGGTGCAAGGAGGCATACAATTCTGCTGTAAAATTTATTTTGAACACTTTATGTTATATTCGTAAACATAAACTAATATTTGAGACATTTTAGTAATTATTTTTCAAAGTGTAATTTTTTTTTGGAAATAGTGCTGTTTCGAGGCGGTCTTCAAATCCCAAAGAATTGATTTAGTTTCACGTATGGAAGAAAACAGAAAAAAAAATTGATAAGAACGAAGAGAACCCAGATGAAAAACAGGGGACAAAATGAATTGGAAGAAAGAAGAAGAGAACCCAGAAAAACAAAGAACAATTAGGGGAACAAAAATTTTATGTCTTTTACGTTAAACACAATCTTGTCCCAGTTTCTTCATACAAATCACGCTGAACTGAATGAGAACCCAGATGAAAAAGTGAGCCCAGAACATTACCGCGTCCATCAGAAACCAGGAAAACCCATAAACTAGAACTAGAAAAAAGAAGAGCAGAATGAGAAAACACTTTAAGACTCGCAGTGGGTCTGAAAACATTTCTTTTAACAATTTAACACCGGAACAAGCTCAAGAACAGTTTTCCGAATAGAAGACATACCTAATCTACGAAAAGTGAGAAGAAAGAAAAAAAATCAGAATTACGTTTAAACATTTTCTTCTCGGTTTCTTGGAAATGGAACTGAAAAAATGATAAGAATAGAAGACAAGGAACAAAGATTCCCAGCTGCGAACTTTGTAACCGAAGCAAGACACGCAATCATATTCGACCAGATAAGTGTGGTTCCCTAAGCGAAAAAACATTTGTCTCCGTCTTCTTCATCCTCATCGTCTTTCGTTCCCCGCAAACGGCTGAGGGTAAAGACGACGAAGAAGAGGAAGAGGGACCTGAACATTTATTCTCTTTATTTCCTGTGTCTCCGCCATGAATCATGAACCATGCCTCTATGTTCCCTGTTTCAGCTTGAAGAGATTACTTCCTCTCCCCTGAAACAAACATGCAGGAAGTGGGAGAGTCACTAACTAAGCGACGGGAGTACGTACTTGTTAATAAACTAAAGGAAGAGTACCTATTCCACCTACACGTTAATCTAAACTATTCATGCTATATCTTTTAGAAAATTAGAAAATAGGATTTTATAAAAAAATATATTTTTATATTTTTAAGAGATTAGATTAACATATATACTATGCATAGGTGCAACTAACATTACTCAAATAAAAATATTTCAAAATTTGTAAAATAACTAAAATTCTCTTATTTTTTAATGTAAAGTTTGATGATTACCATTCATAAATTGAAGATATCTTGTTAAGAGTCTATAATATTACAGTCATCCAAGAAACTTAACTGTTGGAGGACCCTACTTAATTTGCTATCATCTATTAGAGTGTATTCCAAAAAAAGAGTTATATTCCTCGAATCTTGGATACGTGATTCTCTTGACTCAGCTACGAATGAACCTTCCTTGGCCAATCTGTCCGCTACCGAGTTGGTCTCCCTAAAAGTATGCTGCAGGAGATAAGATGGCTGCCTCACGAGGATGTCCTTGTAAGACTCGATCCGTGGCATTAATGGCCATGTCGTTTGCTGATTGGTAGCCTGAGTAGCTAACATGGAATCCCCCTCTAGAATAACATGAGAATCATGGTAAAAATGATTGAGTAATGAAAGCGTAAGCAACAAGGCCTGTAGTTCAACTTGATTACTTCTATTAATTACCTCCCCACCTGCTGTATTTTCATCCAAGAAACAAGACCCATCGAAATTTGCTTTAATAATATTTGGTGGAGGTGAGTTCAAATGTTGTTTTGGTCTAGATTTTTTTGTTTTGGTTTTCTCCGGTATATTCCTCTGCTTTGCAATATCTCGAACAGTGAGGCAGATCTTTCTTTTAATTTGCTCAATGCTCTGCTTTAAATTCTGAAATCTTCAGTTGTTTCGTTCACACCAAATCTCCCATAGAGTGACTGACCATGACTAGCAGTTTTTCTTGGGGCTTGTCTTTCCATTCTGTTTGAATGAAAATCAGATTTATGAATTGATGGTCAAGTTGGGTGTAAACTTCCTTAGCATACGGGAATACCAGGAATGTGTGGGCCACTGTTTTTGTCTCTTGATGACATAGAGGACAGTCGATAGCAGCTTGAATGCCACGGTTGGCTAACATGTCTGATGTAGGCAAAAAATCATGAAGTAGCTTCCATATGCGGATAAACATAGCCAAAATTTTAATCCATTAATTATCCATTGGCCCATGTTTGACATCTGTTTTTTATATTTTGCCATCAAAATAAATTTTATGATATGTATTCTTGATTGCAAAGAACCCATCAGATGTTAATGACCAGATTGATTGGTCATTTTTAATTCAGTTAGCGAAGGTTTCCAGACTTTGATTTGCAACGTTTGCAAGCCAAAGTCTATGAACGTGAGATTCAATGTTTCTCGTTCCCTTTGCTAGTATCCAACTGATTTTTCCTAAAGGATGGAAAAACCCACTTATCATTTTAGGACAGTTTACTAAGGGGAGATTTGAGTTTGGTAGTCAATGATCATACCAAATAGAGATATCCTTACCCGTTCCTAATTGATATCTCAGGAATTTGGTGAAAGTTTCCAGTATGGTCTAGCTTGTTTCCAAAGCAAGGATTCTGAGTGTCCATATTAATCTCTCATGACCTGTGTCCAGAGAGATTTATGTTCTACGAATGTAGACCATAAAACTTTCATTCTGAAAGCTGTACTAAGGGATCTAACCCAGTTCCCCGTGAGATACAGGTGAGCAAACTTCATCCCAATTTATATAATGATTTTGGTGAAAGACCATCCGCTTCTAAATCAAACCAGCCATGTGTATAAAAAAAAAAGTTTAAATCTTTATTGGACTTATATATGACCAGTGTTTTAAAAACCGAACCGAACCGGCCGGTTCGATCGGGTTCAACCGAAATCGGGACTTTGAACGGTTCGGTTCGCTCAAAGACCCAGAAATGGTAAAAAACCGGTTGACAAGCTGGTTTTGAGCGGTTCAACCACTGAACCGGAAATTGGACCGAACCGGTTGAACCGGTTTACTTACCTTTTTAGTATTTTAATAGTTTTTTGTATTTTTAATCTTATTTTTTGTATATAGAAATCTTATTTTTTTTATCCGGTTGAACTAGTTCGGTTTTTAAAACATTGTATATGACTGATTTAGATGCTTTTTCAGTAGCATTAATTGTTGCACTTGCAGTAGTGGAGGACCCCACAAATTGGTGAATGAAATTTTAGCCTTCTTTCCCTTGAAGGTTGTTTGGAGGTAAATAGATGAATCCAAATAATATTGTCCCTTTTTGAGTATTTATTGTAGTGAATATACCAAATTGGTTTGCAAATGTGACAGTAAGCTACACGGAGTCTTTGCAAAGGAGGCACAATCCTTCACTAAGTCCATTTGAGAGTATTGAGTATATGTGTGTGTGTATGTCTGGGACACCCATTTGATCAACTTCGTATCAATTGGATTTACTGATTTTGTTTCACTCAAGAAAATAACATGGGGCTTATGTTCTATTACTAAATGTTTTTGTGCAGTTAGAGCTGAGGCATTTATGATGCCTCGGATATTCCAAAGAAAGCAACTATCCATTAATGAGACAAATTTTGAGGTTAGGTAGCTTACCCGTGAATTGACGAGTTGTGTCCTTCAACATCTCTTCTTGGCGCCTTATGTGCGGCCTCAATTGGGTAAATATTTCTTATAACTTCACGCTTTCTACCATATCTTTGATTTACTCCTTCAAGAGTATGAATGCCGCCATAACTACATTGTTTCCTGATGAAACTTTATATTCATGCTCTAATCAGATCCATCGTTGTGTACGGTGTCATATGTGGCTGATCAATATTTGCAATCATTTGAAGTTCTGAATTGTCTGTCTGAACATGTTATCCGGCTGGACTAGCTCAGAGAATGTGTTGGTTTTTTGAGGTATTCTGATTGACTTGGAAACTCTCGGTTTCTGTCGCATCGAGTGCGGATACTCCTCGATCAACCGATGTAGCAGAGACTGTGATGGGTCTGTGAGGCGGAGTTAGGGAGAGTTGGACCGGCGGATACTCCTCACCTAGCTGCAGATACTCTAACGTTTTTAACGAAGTCTGTTTAGTACTCAATAACTATGTTGATTTTTTGTTTAGACTATGGACCGGCAGATTTATAATGCTTCATTGGACGGTTAGATTTATCCTTTGATGATGATGATACCGGACGGGGAGGGGTCAAATGTCCTTTTTTGTGGACCCTATTCCAGTATGAAGATGGGTCCTCAGCTTCATCATGACTTAGCGGGTGGAGCAGAGTCCTTTGACTCTTCAGTCGGGATCTTTCCCCGACATTCTGTTGTTGGGTGTCCCCATCTTTTACAATATGTGCTGTCCCGAGGTCGGCTTTCGACATGTAGAGGAACTTCACATATGTTATCTGAAGTATCCAGTTGGATTTTATTTCTCTTTACTTAAAACATTGATTTCCACTTTGACTCAAGCATGTAGCTTCGATCCCTCTCGTCTTTGGGAAGAGTCATCCATCATCAAATATTTCCCAATCGGCTTCACAATCTCTTTGAGTGCATCATCGTGCCAGTGCATTACTGGCAGCTTGAGAAACTTCACCCATACTGATGTAAAGTGAAAGAGGTATGATTCTATGTGGAAGCCACACGGCCTGCGAAAAAGGTGGAGCATTGATCTTGCTATGGCAATCGGAGAGAGTTCTCGCAGCATTGGACAATGCTTTAGGCTTTAGGGCATTTCTATAGAGAAATACCCTCTAGGCATTTTAAGAACTGATACTGCTGGGTCAGGGAGCCTCGCTAGCAACGCTTGTGGTAAAGAGTTTGCAATAAAGTTCGGGGTACCAGGTATTCAACCGACAAAAATACCTGTAAGGGAGGAGGCTACCTGTGATAATCCTTTTTTAATGCACTCCTTATATAAAGTGACGCAGTGAAGTTGTTCCTAGTGGCCGAAGACAACACTTTTTGAATTTTCCGGTTGTACCTTAAGGCTCTGTGTGGCTTAAAAATCAGATGAGACTAATAGAGGATGTTTCATCAGTCTCACTGGGAGGATGGTGTGAGTTGTCGCATTCTATCAGCATAGCAGAGCATTGTTTTTCCATATCTGGTAAGGAAAGAGTTTCCAAAGAAGGAAGAAGGCGATATCGGAATAAATGAAGTGAGTTGTTGGAGAGGGGTAGTAATAAAGGATTATGTCTATTAATGGAATTAATACAATAGGTGAGTGAGCTATTATTATCCAAGCAGCCCTTATGGGAGGAAAGGAGTTAAGGCGATCTTCACAATATGGGAGCTAGAGAACAGGATTTGCTTACGATCTTGGTTTTGATTCCATACGTTATTAGATATGTATGAGGACTAGGTTTAAGAGAATGTTTTTTTGTATCGTAGGTGCGGTGCAAAAAGAGGGATGACATTTAAGTAGTTTTCCTCTTTATATAGTGGGTGGGCCGTATGGTAATAAGTGGGTTTCCAAAAAAATAAGACTTAAGTTAAACTTCACCAGAACCCTACCAATTGGATTGATCATGTGACTCGGTCAAACAAACTCAAGGGGGACTCGGCAAGAAAAAATTTCCAAAAATTTCTGAAAATTCAACCGAACGACTCTATTAGATAATATGTCAAATTTGAGACTTTGATATCTAAAAAACTATATATATGCAAGTTGAATAGAAAATCTCTCTTTTTTTTTACCTCCGGTCCTATATATAGATCAGTATAGCGTATATTGAAAATAATTAACAAAGTCAATTACCGCTTAAGCATTCATTTCTATAATGGCAGGCCATCAACGTCAACTGAATCGAAATTGACGGAGCTCCGGAATTTGAATAGGACGACCGTGTTCTGAAAGGGAGATGAACAGACACAAGAAGCTGGGAGAAGGTTAAAAATCATGAAATCAATTAAAAAGGAATAGTGTCGTGAGCTGGAGTAGCTCTGTTGGTTAGAGCGTGTGGCTGTTTAACCACAATATCGAAGGTTCAAGCCATTCCTTTAGCGAGAGGATCATAATTTATTTTAATTTTTTCTACTTTCATTGACTTCTAATGACTCAAATTCAAAATTAAGTAACTCCTTTATCATTTCACATTAAAACTACGATTGAAAGTTATTCTTTATAGCAACGTTTATTTATTCAGAAAAAGCTTCAAACTGATCATAAAACAAAATCATTAGAAAACATTACAGCCATGCACCTTGAGAATATATATATATATATATATATATATGCACAGACAATATTGCTAACGCCCTTCTAACTTTGTTAGAGTGTTATCGTATATGGAAGATTTTCCTTCAGATGATTTAGATTGCACCGTAGTAGACGTCAGTGTGTATGCAGGTTGTTTTGGGGTCGAAGTAATCGGAGTATCAGTACTCAGAAACAAAGTTGCGGTCGACGTCGACGGCCGGTCTGCTGCAAATTCCTGTACGCAGAGGAGGCCGACGTGGATGCACCTCAAGACCTCTGTTTGCGAATACGTGGAACCCAGATTTGTGTCGATCAATTCGAGGGATTTCCCCTCGTTCCAAAGCTTCCACACCTGCAGAGAGCAATATCTATTCATCTCAGGAATCAATCAATACATTGAAGATGAAGCATTTGAGATCTAAAACTGTGAGAAACGACTACTTACGTGACCCAACAGGTTAAGAGAATCCTCGTGGTTATTGAAACCCGTGTTCTTCTTCCCACTCACGATCTCTAGAAGCAAGACCCCGAAACTGAAGACGTCAGATTTCTCAGAGAACTCGCCTTGCATGGCGTACTCCGGAGACATATACCCACTGTAACCCATAGTTTCAAATAATGAGAACAGAACAGAATTGAACAATCAATTTTTGGAAAATGGTAGCAGTATTTAGAAAGTTATGAGAGTGCTTACTAGGTTCCCACGACCCGTCTAGTCTTATCTTGAATCTGGTTTCCTCCAAATATTCTAGCTAAGCCAAAGTCTGAAATTTTGGGGTTCAAATCTGTGTCTAGTAAGACATTGCTGGCTTTCAGATCTCTGTGAACGATCTTCAGTCTTGAATCTCTGTGCAGATAAAGAAGCCCCCGGGCGATCCCTTCAATAATGTGGAAGCGTTGAGCCCAATCTAGTCTTTCTTGATCATTTGAATCTGGCAAAATACAATACATATTCTCTGTGACCCAATAAGGATGAGAAAGCAAGTGAAAAATTTGTCAGCATTTTTGGTTACCAAAGATGAATGCGTCCAAGCTTTTATTGGGCATGTATTCGTAGACCAACATCTTTTCTTCTCCCTGGAGGCTGTAACCAAGAAGACGGACAAGATTCTTGTGTTGAACTCTGGAAATCACCACAACCTCGTTGGTGAACTCTCGCAACCCTTGCCCAGAGCTTTTCGAGAGTCTCTTCACTGCTACCTCCTTTCCAGTCGGCAGTATCCCCTGACGATTTTACACACATTTGGTCGTATCTTCAGTTTTGTTTGTTTAACTTGACACTGCGCTCCCATGGGATTGAAGGTAAAAAGTGAAAACTTATTACCTTATAAACAGGACCAAAGCCGCCTTCTCCGAGCTTATTTGCAGGGGAGAAGTTCTCTGTAGCTGTGGAGACCACTTTAAAATCGAATATTTGAAGCTCTGGTCCTTCATCCACTCCTCTTACCGTTGCTTCATCGGGTTGCTCTGGTTCTGATGTACAGGTAGGAGAAAATCACTTATACTCTGAAACAAACATATAATTACTTCTTCGTGTAAGAACTATAATCAATGAACCTTACCTCTCTGTTTAGCTATCCATCTCCACATTAAGAAGATGAAAACAAACATAACAGCAATTCCCAGTACTACCACCGCAACTATTACCTTCACCTGCTTCTTGTCACCTGCCACAATCTAATTAAGTAATGGTAGGGAGAGATGCTAAAAATTTAGTCCAAGAAAAACAGAATTAGAATAATTTGGTTTGGCATTTGACAATGTTTTAGAGATATTAATGAGAATTTAATTCTTATGGACAAACATGTTATGAAGAAAAAAAATAAAGAGTAGAGAACAGTGAAGAAGAACGTCTGGATCAAACCTAATTCTGAAGCGGGAAGACGGATATAGAGATCAACTCCATCTACATGGAATTTCCGAAGATCCATCAGCCCTCCCTCCCAAAGCAGGCAACCGATCCCGGCATCAAATGCGTAAGCCACACAAGAACAGTTCCTCAGACACGCTCTCTCGCATCCATCGGTATTTTTTTCGAAAAACAACCAAGCAATGGAGTCTGGTGGTTTCGTGTTCTGCAGCTTCAGAAACCCGTCTTCCTTCTTCTCCTCCGAGCCATTTTTGCTGGCTTCACAACCCAATGGATTCTTTCTCACACATCCCCGAGACCAGTTCCCTTTATTCCATTCCTCCTTAAACCTGGGATCGAATCCCCTGAAGCAACTACACATTGGCGATGCCAACGGATTGCAGACTCCCGAAGGTCCACACTTCCCATAAACATCGCATTCGCTCCCCGGAACCGTCCAGGAAGTATACCATGATTTTTTGTTGGCATCCCAATCCAGATGCACGAGATTTCCCGTCGAGTTCAGCAATAATAGAGTTTGACCAAACTTGGAATCGTTAAAGACAAGGGTTTTAAAGTCAACGGATCCTCCTTCATCGGTGAAACTGTATCCATCGATGTAAGATGAAGTCATCCCGGGTAGTCCCAGAAAAGCTGTACCATTCCATGGTCCACTCCGCCAGTACAACTCCGAATTGTTCCAGATTAGACCTTCGTAAGGCCTCAGGGGAGAAATCCCAAGTGTGAATTTCCCGACTGACGGATCGGAGACGTCTTTCCACGAATGCACGAAATGCGATCGATTTGTATTTACATCGATCCCGAGTTTCATATTCGGGAGGAGCGCGTGGTCGGGATGATCGAAGCTTTCCCATATGGAATCCCCTGTATTCGAATCGAGCAGGACGAGGTTACCCGAATCTAAGAGCGTGGCGGTGGAGTTTCGAGAGGCGATTGAAGAAGTAGGGGTCGACCAAAGTGGATTATTTCTGCCGTCGGTGAGGACGAGGCTTCCGTTCTCGTTAATGGAGACGGACCCGGAAGCATCGGTAACAGGGGTTTCTCTGTTTGCGACCCAGACGACGGGAACTGGGTGATCTGACTCGGTCGTAGACCATATCCCAAAGTAGCGATTACTAGAACGCGGGGGACTGAAGAAGCCGAGAGCGAACTTCCCGTCTACGGAAACGATGGTTTCACCGTCTCTGGGCCCTCTGTTTGGAGTAATCGTGTCTCTGGCCTCGCAGGATGAGAGACAGAAAACAGAGAAGAGGAAGGAAGCAACCAGAGCTCTCATACTGTCTCCTTCTCGGATGCCGAGCCAAGATGATTAATCGGAGAATCTATTTGGGAAGAGAGAAGGCTAAGAGGATTAATGCTGCATAGCAAGAGTTGAATGGTCGACTCATTGTTCTTATTTTTTAGAGTGAAATTCGTCCAACTTTCTCTTCGTTCCGCCCCTTCGTTCTACTTAGAGCGGTGATGCAAGATTTAATTTTTTTAATAAAATATTATCTACTTATTTAGACCGCCAAACTATGCAGCCACGTCATGATGTAAAATCTCGAAGTAAAATTAGAAAGTACTGATATCATTTTTCTTAAACAATATAAATGAGCTTACATAATCGGTTTGAACAGATTGATGAGTAATATACTTATTTTGTATTTCTTTGTTACGAAATTTTCTTTTACATAATCAGGAATCTAGGACCTAGAAAACTCAAATGTTCACCCTAACAATGACTGATCCATTGAATCACACACTATTAAAAGCTTAACATTCATAGAAGCTTTTTCCTATGATGATTTTGATGATTAAAAAATCACTTGTGATGGCTTTTTACTTCCAAGACTTTACATCTATCCTGACGTGACGTCCACGTTGCATAAGCGATAAACTCAGAGATAAAATCTGCAAGATTTTATTTTTCAAATAAAATACTAACTGTCTATTCTATAGGTAAACTCTAAACACTAGATTTTTTCTTTCCTAGACCGCAAACTATACAGCCACGTCACGATATAAACCCTCAAAGTAAAATCAAAAAGTAATAATATCATTTTTCTTAAAGAACATAAATGAGCTTACCAAATCGATTTGAACAGCACAAGTCAACAATGATTTTTGCTATTTAAAATATTTACTCAGTCTTCAAGAGTAGCTCAGTTGTTTTATGAATTTTGTTACTATTTTATCTACTTTATAACGAATAAACAATACAAAACATCCAAAAACTTTGATATTAGGACCACTACAAATTCAAAGTTTATGAGAGAGAAAAAAATGGTGGACTTCATTGAAAAAACCCATTAATTCACAATTTTTAGTATTTCCACTTGCATTTAATAATTTAATTTGACTATTTTAATTATTAGTGTTTTTTATTTGTGACAATTTGTTACATGTTTGTTCATAACTTGGGAATCCTAATGCTTAAATAATGTTTATAATTCGTTTGGAACTTAATTACCCATTCAAAAATGAATAATACTATGCACACCATCGAGGGTGCACATTTCGTCCCTCCTCCCCCTTATGTGTGTGCATTTGGTTCCATGTTATAAATATGTCTGTATTTGTTACAAATAAAAATATTAAACTAATTAAAATACAAGTGGAAATATTGAATTTGTTAATTAGTAGAACTAAATTGATCAATGTTCACCCTCAAGTGTAAATCAACTTAATTAGGTTCAACACAAGTCTAAGAGTTAGCTCCAATTTGGGGCCCTACTGTTCTGCAGTTGTAGGGGCTGGTCTAATCTAATTGAACCGTTTTGACCTGATCTGAACACTTCCTGGTCAATGGCTAGGTGGGGTCTTATAACACTATTTAACCCATATCAATCCAAGTTTGACAAACCTGTCGGAGGTAACCCTATTGTTCATTCATATTTTCTTTAGTATAAGAATATTAACATATGTTACTAGTAAATAAAAAGGCTTGTACTTTTGTAAAAATGAATATCAGTTTTATGAATAAAATATGTTCCTTAATTCATATGATGTACTGAGCTTAACTTGAAAATTTTCATCTGGCTACTTGTACTTTCTATTTTATCTACTTAATTTACTTAATATGAACAATAAATCTTAAACCCAAGGCAGTTGCGCATCCACGAAAGGAGGGGAAAGGTGCAAGGAGGCATACAATTCGGCTGTTAAATTTATTTAGAACACTTTATGTTATATTCGTAAACATAAACTAATATTTGAGACATTTTAGTAATAATTTTTCAAAATTCAATGCGTCAAATTTGTTGGGTCTTTAACCAAATACATAATCAAACTGGGCTGAATTATGTTTTGTTCTAAAAAAGTCTACCAAAATAAATTCATTGTAAGCTGAGCCCAGCTTCGACCAGGTGCAACTAGTGTTCTAGGCTTGGTTCAATTCCTTATATGGCATCAAAATGATACAATTTTACATGGTCAAGACCATATTAGGTCATATGGGCCAAGCTGTAATATCATTCGGCAAATGGTAAATAAATCATTTTTTTGTCTAATACATGATCAATCTAGCTGTGTGCAAATATCTCCTGTCGTTTTCTAAATTGAGTTCTACAATGACATCAAAATTCTTACTACGAGACCGACCTCTTCAATGTAACAACTGCAAGGTTCAAATTGTGTAGTACCGCCTTAATTTGATACAATGTAGCGCATGCGTCATATAGTTAGGTTGTCAATTCATTATTAATAATTTGTACAATGATAGGGAGTCGTTACGTATTGGCACTGTTGCCACTTGATGAGTATTGAAGATTGGGACACTTTGAATATGACTAATGCATTCGAATCCGTGGAGGCATCGAATTTGTAAACCTACCTCTTGTTTATCAAAAACAAAGAGAACTCGGAATTGTTTTATTATCTAGATACAATACAATACACATTAAGATGTTTATATAGTTAGGGTAAACAAAATAAATAAAAGTAAAAGATTAATCTACCCTTAAAGACTAATAATTATTACAATAATAATATATGCTGATATCCCCCACAAACTCATGATGCTATATCTATAAACATCGAGAGTTTGACAGACAAAAAACAGAAACGTCAAGTAGAGTGTGCAAATCAGCAACCTGCATAGAAGAGGGAACAAAAGGCAATGTGATGGTGCCAAGCTGTAGATGATGGCGAACAACATGACAATCAATCTCAATATGCTTAATTCGCTCATGAAAAACTGAATTACGCACAATTTGATAGACACTCTGATTATCACAATATAACGGAGTAGGATGACAAAGAGAAATACCCATATCTGCAAGCAACCAACGTAACCAAACAATTTCACAAGTAGTCGAGGCTATGGCACGATACTCAGCTTCTGTAGAAGACAGAGAATAAAATCTTGTTTCTTACTCTTCCAATCAGCATCAGAGTAAGCACGCAGCTCTAAAGATGACGTAGAAGGAAACAATAGACTTTGAAACTGAGTGCCTCAAAGATACTTTACAATACGTAGAACAGCAGCCCAATGAACCGTAGTAGGAGTAGTGACAAATTGACTAACCACATAAACAACATGCACAATATCTGGGCGAGTCACGTGAGATAAACCAAGCTGCCAACAATAGTACGATATAGACTGGAATCTGACAAAGGAAGGCTATCCGACAGAGAGTGTCGAGCATTGGTCTCAAGGGGAGTATCAACAATCCTGTTGTCAGTGAGACGTGCACTCTCAAACAGATCAGCTATATATTTTGACCGAGATAAGAGGTAGCCTTTTGGGGAATAAACGACCTCAATGCTCAGAAGGTAACGTAGCATACCCAAGTCTTTCATAGCAAAACAACTAACTAACTTAGACTTTATATATTCAATTCCATCACAATCATCACCAGTAATGATCATGTCGTTAGCATACAAGGATAATAGAATGCAACTTGCACTCGTACGCTTGACAAACAATGCTGAATCATTATGACTAGGAATAAGACCAAGCGAAGAGATCACTGTGGAGAACTTCTCAAACCATGCACGAGGTGGTTGTTTGAGACCGTAAAGTGCTTTACGAAGCCTACGAACTTCACCAGCCTGGTGAACGACACTGTGAGGAAGCATCATATAAACTTCTTCATTAAGATCACCATTCAAGAAGGCATTCTTGACATCAATCTGAGATATTCTCCATCGGCAAACAGAAGCAACTGCAATCATAGTTCGAACAATTGTCATTTTTGCAACAGGGGCAAATGTTTCTTCATAATCCATTCCATACTCCTAGGAGTAGCCTTTAGCAACAAGTCTCTATATCGTTCAATGGACCCATTTGATTTTGTTTTAATCTCGTAGACCCAATGAGAACCGATGGCACGTTTTTCGAAAGACAACAGTACCAGATCCCATGTATGAGTCTTATGTATAGCACAAGTTCCTCAACCATAGCATCCTGCCGAAGGGGATCACGAACAACCTCTCTATAGGAGAAGGGCTCAAAAAGACGATGAATAGAAGCAACAAAACAAGCAAAAGAAGTAGAACAAGAAGAGTAAGCAAAGTCGGATAGTTTAGTGGACTTACGAACATGAGTAGACTGACAGAGTGGAGGATCATCCGCAATCTCAAGAGACTATTGAGTAGTCATAGGAGGTGGAGTATGAGAGGTAGATGTCTCGAGAAGCAAAGTATCAAATGTTGTTGAGCTATCAGTAGGGGCAGTTGAAACTGTGGGTGGAGCGTCCCCAATATCAATATCGAAAGGATCAATATTAATGAGATTGGACAGTGTCATATGATGTGAACTAACAGGAATAGAGAAAAATGGAATATGCTCTAAAAACAAAACATGACAAAAGATATATAATTTTTGGCTAATCAAATCAAAACAGCGACATTCTTTTTGACTAACACCACAACCCAAACAGACATAAGGCGGAACGAGGGGACAATTTATTACGCTCAACATGTAGTCGGAGGACAAAACAAGTACAACCAAAGACACGCAAAGAGGAATAATCAGGCGCATGCCCATACAATTTTTCAAAAGGAGACAAACCTGAATTATGAGAGGTTGGAATTTTATTAATCACATGAGCACACCAGTAAAAATAAGTTTTTTAACGGGGGTCGTAAAACCGTCGACAAAGGTTTACTAGGGGGTTTTAGTGTCATCTGGACTAACTGTGTTGGCAGAACTACCGCCGACACTTTTCCCGGCGGTTTTAACCCCCGAGATAATAGAATGATGTACCGGCAAAAATAAAACACCCGGTAAATGTTTTTTATATAAAAAATTTCTATTTTTTTATTCCTATTTTAACTCATTAAACCTATTATAACTAAAAATAATAACGACTTTTAATCAAAACTGAATCCACAATTACATTAGATATGTACAAAAAGACACAATTACTCATATAAACTGAATAAAAAATAAATAACTCATATATATAATCAATAAAGTGGGGCAAAATTATTGTTTTACAAAAATACAAAAAATACATAGTGACAATAAGAACCACTTGCGTCTTTAGTAGATTATCTACTGCAAACTTGAAGTATGAGCTGGAGAGTCGTTGTCATCTACATCTTGTGTCTATTCTACAAAAAGTAAACAAAATAACAAATACGTTTAAACAAAAAGTCATGTTATTCCAATCAACTCACATAAGAACAAGCAAATTCACCACTTTAACAGCAATCATCCAAAGCTTAAATCCTTCTCTTCACCTGCAATTCACATTTTTAATAGAACAAATGCTCTAAAGCATGGAACAAACTAAGCTTCATCGAACACTGAACAAATGAGTGGTGTATAGCAGTATAAGAGAATCTGAAAAATTCGATATACAGAGAACTTGGAATGAACGATAAGTATAGTAGAGTGCTAGCATTGAATCTGGCACTGCAGCTATGCCTTCTTGCAAGTTCAACAAAACAAGTTCAACAGAAGAATAAAAAACATTTTTGAGGTCATGCAAGCATCGACCATTCAAGTCTTGTTATGCAGCATCAATCCTCTTACCCTTCTCCCTTCCCAAATGGATTCTCCGTTGATTATCTTCGGTCGGCAACGGAGAGGGAGACGGTATGACAGCTCTGATTGCTTGCTTCCTCTTCTCTGTTCTTTTTCTCTCATCCTGCGAGGCCATCGATACGATTACTCCAAACAGAGGGCTCGGAGACGGCGAAACCATCGTCTCCAGAAACGGGAAGTTCGCTCTCGGCTTCTTCAGTCCACTTCGTTCCAGTAATCGATACCTTGGGATATGGTATACGAGCGAGTCAGAGCACCATGTTCCCGTCGTCTGGGTCGCAAACAGAGCAACCCCTCTTACAGATGCTTCGGGTCCGTCTCCATTAACGAGAACGGAAGCTTCGTCCTCATCGATGGCAGAAAGAATCAACTTTGGTCAACTCCTGCTCCTTCAATCGCCTCTCGCAACTCATCCGCCAGACTCTTAGATACAGGTAATCTCGTCCTGCTCGATACGAATACCGGGGATTCCACATGGGAAAGCATCGATCATCCCGACCACGCGCTCCTGCCCAATATGAAACTCGGAATCGATGTAAATACAAACCCAAAACGGTTCCTGCATTCGTGGAAAGACGTCTTCGATCCGTCGGTCGGAAAATTCACACTTGGGATTTCTCCCCTGAAACCTTACGAAGGTCTAATGTGGAAGAACACGGAGCTGTACTGGCGGAGTGGACCATGGAGTAGTAGAGCATTTCTGGAATACCCGGGATGACTTCATTTTACATCGATGGATTCAGTTTCACCGATGAAGGAGGATCCGTTGACTTTAAAACTGTTAAGTCCTACATTGAAATGAAGTGAAAAGAAACATGGGCATAAAAAGAAGAAACCCATGTTTCCATTGTAATGAGGCCTTTTGGGGTAAAACCCATTAGCAAAACCGTGCGGGCTTCGGCCCAACGCGGACAGTATCATTACAATGTGGAGATGTGGGCCTGTTGGGCCCATCCAGAATTCTAACATGGTATCAGAGCCATTTTCCGTGCGTGGGCATGCTCTCCAATTTCCCTTCTGTATTCTGTCTATGGGCTGGTAGCCCAACTTGTCTTCTGTCTTCTGTCTGTGGGCTTGTAGCCCAATTTGTCACGTCTCAGGCTGAAACCAGGCCTGGACGTGAGGGGGAGTGTTAAGTCCTACATTGAAATGAAGTGAAAAGAAACATGGGCATAAAAAGAAACAACCCATGTCTCCATTGTAATGAGGCCTTTTGGGGTAAAACCCATTAGTAAAACCGTGCGGGCTTCGGCCCAACGCGGATAGTATCATTACAATGTGGAGATGTGGGCCTGTTGGGCCCATCCAGAATTCTTACAAAAACCAATGTCTATAACAATTCCGAGTCCGACCAAACTCTGTTCTTGTTGAACTCGACGGGAAATTTCGAGCAACTGAATTGGGATGCCAACAAAAATGCATGGTTTACTTCCTGGACGATTCCGGCGAGCGAATGCGATGTTTATGGGAAGTGTGGAGCTTTGGGCGTCTGCAATCCCTTGGCATCGCCAATATGTAGTTGCTTCAGGGGCTTCGATCCCAGATTCAGGGAGGAATGGAATAAAGGGAATTGGTCCGGAGGCTGTGTCAGAAGAACTCCAATGGGATGTGAAATCAGCGGAAGCCGTTCTGCAGAGAAGAAGGAAGACGGGTTTCTGAAGCTGCAGAACATGAAACCACCAGACTCTATTGCTACGCTGAGTTTCGAAAATGCCGAGGAATGCGAGGGAATGTGTTTGCGGAACTGTTCTTGTGTGGCTTACGCGTTTGATGCCGGGATCGGCTGCATGTTTTGGGTGGGAGAGCTGATGGATCTTCAAAAATTCCATCTCGATGGAGTTGATCTCTATATTCGTCTTCCCGCTTCAGAGTTAGGTTTGATCCAGATGTTCTTCTTTACTGTTCTCTACTCTTTATTTTTTTCTCCATAACATGATTTTCCATAACAATTAAATTCTCATTAATCTCTCTAAAACATGGTCAAATGCCAAACCAAATTATTCTAATTCTCTTTTTCTTGGTGTAAACATTTTGGCATGTCTCCCTACCATTACTTAATTAGATTGTGGCAGGTGACAAGAAGCCGGTGAAGGTAATAGTTGCGGTGATCGTACTGGGAACTTCTGTTATGTGTGTTTTCGTCTTCTTAATGTGGAGATGGCTTGCTAAACCGAAAGGTAAGCTTCATTGATTATAGTTCTTACACGAAGAAATAATTTCTGTTTATTTTAGAGTGTAAGTGAGTTTCTCTTATCTGTACTTCAGAACCTGAGCAATCCGATGAAGCAACGGAAAGAAGCGTGGAAAGGCTAATAGAAGATCAGCAGGTTGTGGGCTCGCCGACAGATTCAGTGCCTGCTGGTTTCAAACAGGACGAAGGACCTGAGCTTCAAATATTCGATTTTAAAGTGGTCTCCACTGCTACAGAGAACTTCTCCCCTGCAAATAAGCTCGGAGGAGGCGGCTTTGGTCCTGTTTATAAGGTAATAATTTCTCGCTTTTCAGCTTCAATCCCATTGGAGAAGCACTGTTCAAATTAAACAAACACAAACTGATGAAAATGGCCAAATGGGTGTAAAATACTCAGGGGAGGCTGCCGACTGGACAGGAGGTAGCAGTGAAGAGACTCTCAAAAAACTCTGGGCAAGGCTTGCGAGAGTTCAGAAAAGAGGTTGTGGTGATTTCCAGAGTTCAACACAAGAATCTTGTCCGTCTTCTGGGTTACTGCGTCCAGGGAGAAGAAAAGATGTTGGTTTACGAATACATGCCTAATAAAAGCTTGGACGCATTCATCTTTGGTAACGAAAAATGCTGACAATGATTTCAATGTTTTCTCGTCCTTCTGGTTTTACTGTGGACTTGTATTGCATTTTTTCAGATTCAAATGATCAACGTAGTCTAGATTGGGCTCAACCCTTCCACATTGTTGAAGGGATCGCCCGTGGGCTTCTTTACCTGCACAGAGATCTGAAAGCCAGCAATGTTTTGCTAGACAGAGATTTGAACCCCAAAATTTCAGACTTCGGCCTCGCCAGAATATTTGAAGGAAACCAGATTGAAGATGAGACTAGACGGGTCGTGGGGACCTAGTAAGCACTCTTATAACTTTCCAAATACTACTACCATTTTTAAAAAGTCGGGTGTGCATTCTTTTCTGTTCTCATCATTTCTAACAATGGGTCACAGTCGGGTGTGCAAGGCCAATTCTCGGAGAAATCTGACTTCTTCAGTTTCGGGGTCTTGCTTCTAGAGATCGTGAGTGGGAAGAGGAACACGGGTTTCTATAACCACGAGGATTCTCTTAACCTGTTGGGCCACGTAAGTAGCCGCGTTCTCACAGTTTCTGATCTTAAAAGCTTCGTCTTCAAGTACATTGATTTATTCCTGAGATGAAGAGATAATATTGCTCTCTTCAGGTGTGGAAGCTTTGGAACGAGGGGAAAGCCCTCGAATTGATCGACTCAAAACTGGGATCATCGTATTCTGAAACAGAGGTCTTGAGGTGCATCCATGTCGGCCTCCTTTGCGTGCAGGAATTTGCAGCAGACCGGCCTTCGACGCCTGCTACAACTTTGTTTCTGAGTGCTGATACTGTGATTCATTCGACCCCAAAACAGCCTGCGTTCGTAGTGAGGAGTATAACGACGCAATCCAGTTCATCTGAAGGAAAAGCTTCCATAAACGATGTCACTGTAACAAAGTTACAAGGTCGTTAGCATTGGTTGTGCATATACAGTCATATCGGTCTTGCGCTGTTTGTATGTAGTAGAGTCAAGAAGCGGAATGCAAAATGGTTAATTTTTCTCCTCATGTACTAATGTTACGGATCGAATACCCCCAGTACGTCTTCAAAATGAAACAATATCAAATTGTACTGTTAATTATATTAGAAAAAAATCGAAAATAAATGAATATTGCAGATCAGAGAGGGAAAAGTAATTAGTCTCAATATCACGAGTACTAGAACTATTTGCGTTTTGGGGAACAAATATTTAAGGTGTCCATATTCTAATCTGTCGGTACTACAATTAATTAATTCCGGTACTGCACATAATATTAATTTCACTACATATATGAATAACAGATGATGAAATGAAAACTATCATGTATCATAAGCTCGCTCCAACATTAGATCACAACAGCAAGTCTGGTCAACAGTACTGGAATCATGACTAGGATTAAGCTCATGTACTTGATAGAAATTAACTCTTAAAGCAGCAACATTAATCGACACATATATATATCATCTTCATTTGTTTGATACAAGCGAACGCTGGGTAAACATATTGTGGCCTCCTGCACTTGATCATGAGATTCAATAATTAGCTAGCCAGATGTAAGTATAATTCAAGACGATGATATATGTATGTATGTATGAATCTGATCATATAATTAATTGTGCGAGATTAATTAAATATCAGCTGATGAGAGCACCACCTGGGTAGGAACTGGATATTTATAAATTTGCAATAATAAGCTTACACTCTGAAACGACGGTACTGCAGAAGACGACTAGATAGCTCGAAGAGATCATACTTTTGTTACGTTATGAGAAAACGGTACTAGTCAAGATGCCTGCTGGTAAGTAGTGCTTAAACGAGTAATTAAGAAGAGGGAGAAGAGATTAATTAACTTTTTAATTATGTGGACGACCAATTCAAACAAATTTATATAAATACACAGTACTATATCCGGTCTTCCACGCAAGGTCGGGCATTACATCTGCCTTTGTATATAGCTGTAATGTGACACATGATCTACCAGTTCTTTCACATCTACGGAATACTTTCAGTCAACCAAAGAATAGTTGTTGAACTAAAGTACTATTCCAGCGACTTATACTGATCACATAGCTAGAAACTCTGACAAAGTAAATATTATCCAGTTAATAATAAGTGATCATCCTAATTGAAAAGAAAAAAAAATCTGGATTAATTCAACCATCCCTTCACTCTTCCTTTCACGCCAATTCAAGACCTATACATTGAAACCACAGGTCTTACAAGAATATTGGTAATTTAGACATGAAAAAGAAAATGGGAGCTCTTGGTCTCTATAGAATTGCCGTCAAACTTTAATTAAAGGATGTTTGTTAATTATATATCCACGCGATATTCAAAGAAAATCCATCAACATGTAATTTTTATCTAATTATATTTGAATTAACTTTTGAAATTGATGATATATGCAGATATGTATGTAATAGAGTCAAGAACCGGGAAGCAAATAGTTTATTTATCTTCTCATACAAGTACGAGTACTAATACTGATCAAATACCCCCAGTACGTCTTTAAAATGAAACAATATAAAATCGAACTGTTAATTATATTAGGAAAAAAACGAAAAGATTGATTCAATATCGAGAAATGAATGAATGTTCATCACCCTGGTACGTACGTAATTTCTGGAAGGATTGATAATCTGAACTGGACATGGGAAATTAATTATGTTCAGTACTACTGTTCAATGAAAGTTTATTCATCTCAATCTAGATACATGACCAGCGAGTATTAATGGAAGCCATATCCATTAATTACAAGTCATCGCAGCCGTCTCCTCTCTATGATTTGATTTTTGCTCTCTAATTTGTTGGTCAATTCTTATAGAATTGCGAAGAAACTAAATAATTAACTGAATTACAATCGTTGCTCAAATCTTTTGGTTTTATCAGTGGCTGGCTTGCTTCTCGTCTCTATAATGAGTTGCCGCTAGCTCCTCTCTCTGATTTGCCGCTGTACATGTTGATTTGTAGAAATTAGCTACGTACAAAATCAACAGGGCGATGGCGAGTAGAATCCCCAAGCCGCTCCGATTCTGAAAAGGTAAAACTTGTGGACATAGTTAATTAATTAAAGAATGACTCTCATAATAAAGAAAAAAATTTACTTACAACTATATATATGTACTCCACACTCTTGGTTTGGATCACCCTTTTCTGCATACGTTAGTGAGATTAATTATTACAACCTCGGGTTTTTTCTTTGAATATCAATTTTTTTTTTCGTTACCTTTTTGCAGGAAATGTTCCTTTGATCGCATTACTACTCTCCCCTGTGTAAGGATTGCGGTAAATTTGTATTTCACACCCTTTTTTTTTATTTGTCTTTTCTTAATTAATACTGAATTAGGAGAGCACGAATTAAGCTTCCAACTGAATGCAGACCCACATTCCGCCGGATATGGAAAAATCGGAGCATTGAAGAGTTTTCTGTGTTGCCGAACTAAGCACTGTTATTGAACGGTCTCTTCCGGAATATCTACAGCCTTCCAGTCGTCCTGCCAAATTCATTACCGGTGCTTCAGAGCCAGTGGATTGCATCGTACTACTCATCAGTATGAACGCAGGCTGTTTAGGGACCAAAGAAAGCGCAGTATTAGTACCCAGAAAGAATGTTATGGCCGACGTCGAAGGCCGGTCTGCTGCAAATTCCTGCACGCAAAGGAGGCCGACATGGATGCACCTCAAGACCTCTGTTTCCAAATATGTAGAACCCAGTTTTGGGTCAATCAAATCGAGTGCTTTCCCCTCGTTCCAAAGCTTCCACACCTGAAGAGAGCAAATATCTCTTCATCTCAGGATTCAATCAATGTACTTGAAGACGAAGCATTTGAGATCAGAAACGGTGAGAAAGCGGCTACTTACCTGGCCCAACAGGTTAAGAAAATCCTCGTGGTTATAGAAACCCGTGTTCCTCTTCCCACTCACGATCTCTAGAAGCAAGACCCCGAAACTGAAGACGTCAGATTTCTCCGAGAATTGGCCTTGCATGGCGTACTCCGGAGACATATACCCACTGTGACCCATTGTTACAAAAGATGAGAACAGAAAAGAATGCACACCCGATTATTGAAAAATGGTAGTAGTATTTAGAAAGTTATAAGAGTGCATACTACGTCCCCACGACCCCACTAGTCTCATCTTCAATCTGGTTTCCTTCAAATATTCTGGCGAGGCCGAAGTCTGAAATTTTGAGGTTCAAATCTCTGTCTAGCAAGATATTGTTGGCTTTCAGATCTCTGTGAACGATCTTCATTCTTGAATCTCTGTGCAGATAAAGAAGCCCCCGGGCGATCCCTTCAATAATGTGGAAGCGTTGTGCCCAATCTAGTCCAGGTTGATCATCTGAATCTAGGAAAATACAATACAAATACTCTGTGACACAAGGAGGTGGAGAATACAGGTGAATTTTTTTTAGCATTTTATCGTTACCAAAGATGTACGCTTCCAAGCTTTTATTGGGCATGTATTCGTAAACCAACATCTTTTCTTCTTCTTGGACGCAGTAACCCAAATGACGGACGAGATTCTTGTGTTGAACTCTGGAAGTCACCACAACCTCGTTTCTGAACTCTTGCAAGCCTTGCCCAGAGCTTTTGGAGAGTCTCTTCACTGCTACCTCCTGTCCAGTCGGCAGTATCCCCTGAGGATTTTACACCCATTTGGTCATTTCTTCCGTTTTGTTTGTATAACTAACTTGCACCGCTACAGTACAGCGCAGCTCCCAAGGGATTGAAGCTAAAAAGCGAGAAAGTATTACCTTATAAACAGGGCCAAAGCCCCCTTCACCGAGCTTATTTGCAGGGGAGAAGTTATCCGTAGCAATTGAGACCACCTTAAAATCGAATATTGGAAGCTCTGGTCCTTCGTCCTGCTTGCAATATATGGGCACTCGATAAAGCCAAACGATGCAAGTAACTCTTGTAATCAGCCGTAGAGAAGGTATGTGTTCCACGACTAGTTAAAAGTTAAATCTCTACCCGTTACACTCATATTGAAACAAGAGGTAGGTTTACAAATTCAATGCCACCACGGATTCGAATGCAGTGGTCATATTCAAAGTGTTCCAATCTACAATACTCATCAAGTGGCAACGGTGCCAATACGTAACTACTCCCTATCATTGTACAAATTATTATTAATGAATTGGCAACCTAACTATATGACACATGCGCTTAATTGTATCAAATTAAGGCGGTGCTGTATACTACACAATTTGAACCTTGCACTTGTTACGTTGAAGAGGTCAGTCTTGTAGTAAGAATTTTGATGTCATTGTAGAACTCAATTTAGAAAACGACAGGAGGTATTTGCACACAGTTAGATTTATCATGTATTAGACAAAAAATGATTTTATTTATCATGTATTGCCGAATGATTTTGAAGCTTGGCCTGTATGACCTAATTAATATGGTCTGGACCATGTAAAACTGTCTCATTTTTATGCCATTTAAGGGATTGAACCAAGCCCAGAACACTAGTTGCACCAGGGCTCAGCTTACAATGAAATTATTTCGGTAGACTTTCAAGTTTGACGCATTACATTTTGAAAAAAAATTACTAAAATGTCGCATATATTAGTTTAAGTTTACAAATATAACATAAAGTGTTCAAAATAAATTTAACAGCAGAATTGTATGCCTCCTTGCACCTTTCCTCTCCTTTCGTGGATGTGCAACTGCCTAGGGTTTAAGCTTTATTGTTCATATTACGTAGATTAATTAGATTAAATTGAAAGTACAAGTAGCCAGATGAAAATTTTCAACTTAAGTACATCATATGACATAAAGAACATATGTTATTCATTAAACTGATATTCATCATTTTTACTAAAAGTACTATCCTTTTTATTTACTAGTAACATATGTTAATATTCTTATACTAAAGAAAATATGAATGAACAATAGGGTTACCTCGAAGGGGATGCAAGCACAGGTTTGTCAAACTTGGATTGATATGGGTTAACTAGTGTAATAGGACTCCACATAGCCATTGACCATGAAGTGTTCCGGTCAGGTCAAAACGGTTCAATTATATTAGACCAGCCGGTACAACAGTTACTCCCCCAAATTGAAGCTAACTCTTAGACTTGTGTTGAACGTAATTAAATTGATTTACACTTGAGTGTGAACATTGCTCAATTTAATTCTACTAATTCACAAATTTAATATTCCCACTTGTATTTTAACTAGTTTAAAATTTTTATTTGTGACAAATGGGGACATATTTATAACTTGGAACCAAATGCTAAAATAATATTTAATATTTATATAATTGAAATCGAGGTGCATAGCATTATTCATTTTTGAAAGGGTAATCAATTTCCAAACAAATATAAACATAATTTAAGCATTAGGATTCCGAAGTTAAAAACAAACACATAACAACTTGTCACAAATAAAAATTATTAACAATTAAAATAGTCAAATTAAATTATTTAACACAAGTGGGAATACTAAAAATTGTGAATTAATGGATTATTTCAATGAAGTCCACCACTTTTTTCTCTCACATAGACTTTGAATTTGTAGTGCTCTTAATATCAAAGTTTTTGGGTGTTTTGTATTGTTTATTCGTTATTAAGTAGATAAAAGAGTCTAACAAAATTCATTATTCAACACTCTAACCAACAGAGCTACTCCAGCAGACTGGTTAAAAATTTTAAATAGCTAAAATCATTGTTGAATTGTGCTCCGTTCAAACCGATTAGGGAAGCTCATTTATATTCTTAAATACTCGAAATCATTGCTTGGACGAATTTCACCCTAAAAAATAAGAACACTTGAGGTCATGCAACAATCGACCATTCAACTCTTGTTATGCAGCATCAATCCTCTTACCCTTCTCCCTTCCCAAATGGATTCTCCGTTGATCATCTTCGGTCGGCAACGGAGAGGGAGACGGTATGACAGCTCTGATTGCTTGCTTCCTCTTCTCTGTTCTCTGTCTCTCATCCTGCGAGGCCATAGATACGATTACTCCAAACAGAGGGATCAGAGACGGCGAAACCATCGTCTCCGGAAGCGGGAAGTTCGCTCTCGGCTTCTTCAGTCCCCTTCGTTCCAGTAATCGCTACCTTGCGATATGGTATACGAGCGAGTCAGAGCACCCTGTTCCCGTCGTCTGGGTCGCAAACAGAGAAACCCCTGTTACAGATGCTTCTGGGTCCGTCTCCATTAACGAGAACGGAAGCCTTGTCCTCATCGATGGCAGAAATAATCCACTTTGGTCAACTCCTGCTCCTTCAATCGCCTCTCGCAACTCATCCGCCAGACTCTTAGATACAGGTAATCTCGTGCTGCTCGATACGAAAGCAGGGGCTTCGATATGGGAAAGCTTCGATCATCCCGACCACGCGCTCCTGCCTCATATGAGAGTCGGAATGGATGTAAATACAAACCGAAAACGGTTCCTGCATTCGTGGAAAGACGTCTCCGATCCTTCAGTCGGGAAATTCACTCTTGGGCTTTCTCCCCTGAAGCCTTACGAAGGTCTAATGTGGAAGAACTCGGAGACGTACTGGCGGAGTGGACCATGGAATGGCAGAGTTTTTCTGGGAACACCCGGGATGTCTACATTTTACATCGCTGGATTCAGTATCACCGATGAAGGAGGATCCGTTGAATTTAACACCGATGCCTATAACCTTACCGAGTCCGGCCAATATGTGTTCTTGTTGAACTCGACGGGAAATTTCGAGCAACTGAATTGGGATGCCAACAAAAAAATATGGTTTACTTATTGGACTCTTCAGGTGAGCGAATGCGATTTTTATGGGAAGTGTGGAGCTTCGGGCGTCTGCAATCGGTTGGCATCGCCAATATGCAGTTGTATAAGGGGATACGAGCCTAGATTCAGGGAGGAATGGAATAAAGGGAATTGGTCCGGAGGCTGTGTCAGAAGAACTCCGATGGGATGTCAAGTCAGCGGAAGTCGTTCTGCAGAGAAGAAGGAAGACGGGTTTCTGAAGCTGCAGAACATGAAACCACCAGATTCTATTGCTTGGTTGAGTTTCCAAAATTCCGAGGGATGCGAGGGAATGTGTTTGCGGAACTGTTCTTGTGTGGCTTACGCGTTTGATGCCGGGATCGGCTGCATGTTTTGGAAGGAAGAGCTGAAAGATATTCAGAAATTCCCTAAAAATGGAGTTGATCTCTATATTCGTCTACCCGCTTCAGAGCAAGGTTTGGTCTAGACTCTCTTTTTTCGTCTTTAATTTCTTTTTCTTCGAGTAAACTTTTTGGGAGTACTCCCTGTCATTAATTGAAGTTGTGGCAGGTCACAGGAAGAAAGTTAAGGTAATAGTTGCGGTGGTGGTATTAGGAACTTCTTTGATGTGTGTTTTCATCTTCTTAATGTGGAGATGGCTTGCTAAACAGAGAGGTAAGGTTCATTGAATATAGTTCTTACACGAAGAAGTAATTTCTGTTTTTTTTAGAGTATAAATGTGTTTCTCTGTACTTCAGAACCTGAGCAATCCGATGAAGCAACGGAAAGAAGCGTGGAAAGGCTAGAAGATTCAGTGCCTGTTGGTTTCAAGCAGGACGAAGGACCTGAGCTTCAAATATTCGATTTTGAAGTGGTCTCCACAGCTACAGAGAGCTTCTCCCCTGCAAATATGCTCGGAGGAGGCGGCTTTGGTCCTGTTTATAAGGTAATAATTTCTCGCTTTTCTGCTTCAATCCCATGGGAGCAGCACAGTTGAAATTAAACAACCAAAAGCTGATGAAAATGGCCAAATGGATGTAAAATACTCAGGGGAGGCTGCCGACTGGACAGGAGGTAGCAGTGAAGAGACTCTCAAAAAACTCTGGGCAAGGCTTGCGAGAGTTCAGAAACGAGGTTGTGGTGATTTCCAGAGTTCAACACAAGAATCTTGTCCGTCTTTTGGGTTACTGCGTCCAGGGAGAAGAAATGATGTTGGTTTACGAATACATGCCCAATAAAAGCTTGGACGCATTCATCTTTGGTAACTAAAAATGCTGATACATTTTTCACTTGCATTCTCATCCTTATTGGGTCACAGAGGATTTGTATTGTATTTTGCCAGATTCAAATGATCAAGAAAGACTAGATTGGGCTCAACGCTTCCACATTATTGAAGGGATCGCCCGGGGGCTTCTTTATCTGCACAGAGATTCAAGACTGAAGATCGTTCACAGAGATCTGAAAGCCAGCAATGTCTTGCTAGACAGAGATTTGAACCCCAAAATTTCAGACTTCGGCTTAGCTAGAATATTTGGAGGAAACCAGATTCAAGATATGACTAGACGGGTCGTGGGAACCTAGTAAGCACTCTTATAACTTTCTAAATACTGCTACCATATTCCAAAAATTGATTGTTCAATTCTGTTCTGTTCTCATCATTTCAAATAATGCGTCACAGTGGGTATATGTCTCCGGAGTACGCCATGCAAGGCCAATTCTCGGAGAAATCTGACGTCTTCAGTTTCGGGGTCTTGGTTCTAGAGATCGTGAGTGGGAAGAAGAACACGGATTTCTATAACCAGCAGGATTCTCTTTACCTGTTGGGTCACGTAAGTAGCCGTCTCTCACAGAGTCTGTTCTCAAATGCTTCATCTTTAGTGTATTGATTGATTCCTGAGATGAAGAGATGTTGCTGTCTCCAGGTGTGGAAGCTTTGGAACGAGGGGAAAGCGCTGGAATTGATCGACCCAAAACTGGGTTCAACGTATTCGGAGACGGAGGTCTTGAGGTGCATCCACGTCGGCCTCCTCTGCGTACAGGAATTTGCAGCAGACCGGCCGTCGACGTCGACCGCAACTTCGTTTCTGAGTACTGATATTCCGATTACTTCGACCCCAAAACAACCTGCATACATACTGACGTCTACTACGGCGCAATCTAAATCATCTGAAGGAAAAGCTTCCATAAACGATGTCACTGTAACAAAGTTAGAAGCGCGTTAGCATTATTGTCGGTGCATATATATTCTCAAGGTGGCTGTAATGTTTTTTAATGATTTTGTTTTATGATCAGTTTTAAGCTTTTTCTGAATAAATGAACGATGAAAAGAATAACTTTCAACGTAGTTTTAATGTGAAATAATAAAGCTTGGAGTAACTTCTTTCGCTTCTTCCCTGTACTGAGTTTTATGCTTCTTCCATGATGGACTCGCGTAGTTTTCGAGACTTGGACGCGTATGAGTGCTCGTGGTCACTTAATTTTAACCTTTTCCCAGCTTCTTGTGTCTGTTCATGTCCCTTTTAGGACCCGGTCGTCTTATTCAAATTCCGGAGCTCTCCGTCAATTTCGATTGATGTTGACGTTGATGGCCTGCCATTCATCTCGGTCTGCGATCTTTATATAAGGCTCAATTAATCAACTTAGATATGGACCTATTTTATAGAAATTAATGAATGCATAATCGGTAATTGACTTTGTTAATTATTTTCAATATACGCTTACCGATCTATAGGACCGAAGGTAAAAAAGAGAGATTTTCTATTACTTGCATGTATTATAGCATTTTAGATATCAAAGCAATGTTTTAAAAACCGGACCAACCTGGCTGGTTCGATCCGGTCCAATCTTTTTGTGGTTCGATTTGCTCAAACCAGGTTGAAAACCGGATGACCCGGCCGGTTTTATTGGTTCGACCGGTGAACTAGTGAACAGTTGGAACCGGTTAAACCAGTCGAGTTACTGTTGACCCAAACCATTTAAAATAAAACTCTAACCAAGAAACCAAATTGATTATTTTGATATTTGTAGTTATTATGGATGAAAATAAGGATAAAAATATTGTTAATATACGTGAAGTTGTGGAAAAAGATTTAGCTGGATTCTCAAGAAAATAATTTTTTTTAGAATAATTTTGTATTTTGGAAGGGTATTTTATATCTATAATTTAATTATATTTGAATTTAAAGTTAAAAAAACTAAATTTTATAATTTTAAAATTTTTAATGGTTTTTGTATGTTTAAACTTACTTTTTGAATATAGGTAATAGGCTTATAGGTAATAGGAGTTATGTTATGAATTTTTTTAATGAGTTAGAACACTCACCCAGTTCAACCACCGGTTCAACCTGGTTAAACCGAGGAAGCAGGTTGAACCAGAATCGGATGTTCAACCCGTTCGAGATCACCGCTTTTTAAAACATTGTATCAAAGTCTCAAATTTGGCATATTATCTGATAGAGTCGTTTGGTATAATGTTTAGAAATTTTTGGGATTTATTTTTTTGGAATTCCGAATCAGGTCCCGATTCTGAGTTATAAAAACACAAGGAGCGATTCTTAGCAATGGAATGACACCAGCGACGTCAGCCATCTCACTATACCACAGTTCAAAGGAGCTTTATCTCTTTATAAGGAGACGATTTTCACCAAATCTGATCAACACAACAACCTCATCCACAAATTTTCAGAAGAGTTTCAACAAATTAATATGGAGCTAGCATCTACAAGCACGCGATAGGAAAAACAAGAAGGAAACACACTTTCTCACAAAAAATTCACAGAGCAATACAAACGAGACATAAAATAATCATTGAAGAGTTTGAAATGCCAAAGATAGCTAAATCCATCCTTACAAATGAAATCAGAAAGCGAGTACAAACAAACAAAAGCCACTGCATCCAAGAAGAAAACGGGAAAAAAAAAAAGAAGTTGAAGCCGCCCTGGCACAGAATCCAACTACCAGAGAGGGTTGCCTGAAAACATGCGGGAGAAGATGATCTTACGTGGACCACCTGGCTGGATTCAGTATTAGACGATTAATGGTAAGTTGCAAGTGCAGGCCTTAGTACTAGTCGGCGTCCCCCTATTTGGGGTCTAAGATGGTTAAATGTCATCCCTCGTTTTCCACCCCAACTACGATACAAAAAAACAAAATCTCTGAAACCTAGTCCTCATACATAATTAATAACGTATGGAATCAAAACCAAGATCGTAAGCAAATCCTGTTCTCTAGCTCCCATATTGTGAAGATCGCCTTAACTCCTTTCCTCCCATAAGGGCTGCTTGGATAATAATAGCTCACTCACCTATTGTATTAATTCCATTAATAGACATAATCCTTTATTACTACCCCTCTCCAACAACTCACTTCATCTTCTCCCATATCGCCTTCCTTCTTTGGAAACTCTTTCCTTATCAAACATGGAAAAACAATGCTCTGCTACGCCAATCGAATGTGACAGCTCACACCATCCTCCCAGCGAGACGACCGTTGAAATATCCTCAGTAGTAGCCAAGCCGAACCACGGAAAGGTTCCTCTATTAGCCTCATCCGATTCTGAAGCCACACAGAGCCTTAACGTACAACCAGAAAATTCAAAAAATGTTGTCTTCGGCCTCTCGGAACAAATTCACCGCGTCACTTTATATAAGGGGAGAGCATTAAAAAAGGATTATCCCAGGTAGCCTCCTCCCTTATAGGTATTTTTTTCGGTTGAATATTTGGTACCCTGATCTTTATTGCAAACTCTTTACCACAAGCCTTGCATGTAGCGAGGCTCCCTGATCCAGAGTTCTTAAAATGCCTAGAAAGTATTTCTCTATAAAAATGCCCTCAACATAGCAGTGTCAAAAGTTACGAGAACTCTCTCCAATTGCCATAGCATATTCAATGCTCTACCTTTTTCGCTGGCAGTGTGGCTTCCACGTAGAATCATACCTCTTTCGTTTTAAAGTAGTATGGGTGAAGCTTCTCAAGCTGCCAGTAATGCACTGGCACGAAGATGCACTCAAAGAGATTGTGAACCCGATTGAGAAATATTTGATGATGGATCGAAGCTACAAGCTCTGGGTCAAAGTGGAAATTGATGTTTTAAGCCAAGATATAAATAAAATCCAACTGGATACTTGAGATAACATATTTGAAGTTCCTCTACATGTCGAAAGACGCCTTGGGCCTCCAAATATTGTAAAAGATGGGGACACTCAATAGAAGAATGTCGGGGAAAGATCTCGACTGAAGAGTCAAATGACTCTGCTCCACCCGCCGAGTCACGACGAAGCTAAGGACCAGCATCTTCATACCGGAAAATGGTCCACAAAAAAGGACATTCGATCCCTCCCTGTCTGGCATGATCATCATCAAAGGATAAATCTAACCGTCCAATGGAGCATTATAAATCTGCCGGCCCACAGTCAAAACTAAAAATCGACATTGTTATTGAGTACTGAACAGATTTCGTTGAAAACGTTTCAGTATCTGCAGCCAAGTGAGGAGGTTAAATGCAACCTCCAACTCTCCCTTGCTCCGCCTCACAGACCCATCACAGTCTCTGCTACATCGGTTGATCGAGGAGTATCCGCACCCGATGCGACAGAAAACGAGAGTTTCCAAGTCAATCAGAATAGCTGAAAAACCAACACATTCTCTGAGCTAGTCCAGCCGGATAACATGTTCAGACAGACAATTCACAACTTCAAATGATTGCAAATATTGATCAGCCACATATGACACCGTACACAATGATGGATCTGATTAGAGCATGTGTATAAGTTTAATCAGGAAACAATGTAGTTATGGCAGCATCCATACTTTTGAAGAAGAAATCAACGACACGGTAGAAAGCGAGAAGTTATAAGAAATATTCACCCAACTGAAGCCGCACTTAAGGTGCCAAGAAGAGATGTTGAAGGGCACACAACTCGTCAATTCACGGGTAAGCTACCTAACCTTAAAATTTATTTTATTAATGGATAGTTGCATTGTTTGGAATATCCGAGGCATCATAAATGCCTTAGCTCTAACTGCTAAAAAACATTTAGTAATAAAACATAAGCCCGATATTATTTTCTTGAGTGAAACAAAATCAGTAAATCCAATTGATACGAAGTTGATCAAATGGGTGTCCCAGACATAAACACACATATACTCAGTACCGTCAATTGGACTTAATGGAGGATTGTGCCTCCTTTGCAAAGACTCAATGTCGCTTACTCTCACACTTGCAAACCAATTTGGTATATTCACTAGAATAAATACTCAAAAAGGGACAATATAATTTGGATTCATCTATTTACCTCCAAACAACCTTCGATGGAAAGAAAGCTTAAATTTCATTCACCAATTTGGGGGTCCTCCACTACTACAAGTGTAATAGCAGGTGACTTCAATACAACAATTAACGCTACTGAAGAAAAATCTAAATAAGTCATATATAAGCCCAATAAAGATTTATTTTTTTTTTTTGATATACATGGTTGGTTTGATTTAGGAGCGGATGGTCCGTGGTTTACATGGAGTAACACAAGAAAGGACTCTGATAGAGTATCCACCCGACTCGATAGAGTCATATGCAACACATCATGGAACACTTCTTTTCCCCACACAAAAGTAATTATTCTCCCTAGAGTGAGATCTACCATTCCCCATTATTAATCAGACTCAAACCACAAACGAAAACAAATAGAATTTTCAGATATCAGGCAATGTGGGCTGAGGAAGATGATTATAATCAAGTGGTTGAACAAGGTTGGGCCTCGGTCACCCACCCCCACAAGGCTACTGTATCACCCGATCTTCTAGCAATCAAATTTCAAAAATTAGTTGAAGATCTAAAAATTTGGAACACTTCAAACTTTGCTAATTTTCACTAGAAAATTATGCAGATTGTAGGTCAACTAAAAAAACTGCAGAGTAAAATACAATCCTCTCCCTATGATAAAACTTTGATAGAGGTTGAAATCATATGCAACAAGAGTATATGAGGCTACTGAGAATTCAACACACTCACAAATTCCAGAAAGCGAGGCAATACTTCATCCAACATGGTGATGAAAACACAAAATGTTTCAATACATTTGCCAAAGTTAGGAAAGAAACAAATCAAATAAAAAAAAATTGGATGGTCACCTCCTAGAATCTAATGACGAAATCAGAAAGGAAGCTTGGGACCACTTCAAATCTCATACAAAAACACAAATGACTAAGTTGACTCTGCAAATTTCTCACCGAAAAAGACCATAACCACACAACAGAGTGCTAAGTTATGTAAACCAATTACACAAAAAGAAGTCAGGAACCCCCTCATCACAATGGAACCCTTTAAAGCCCCGACCCACATTGTTATCAACCCGTATACTTTAGAAAACACCGGAACCTAATTAAGGAATATATAACACATAGCTTATCTTCTTTATTCATGACCAATTTTCCCAACACTAGTCGGACCCTCCCAGATAGCCTTCATAAAGGGTCGGCAAATTTGCCCAATTTGGGTATCTAGGTGCTGCAAATGAGTGACAGTTTTCTTTTGATATTGAACACTTTGAAAATGTACCTAACTAATTTGAGTTGTGAATTGTTTAACCAAATCCTCCAAGGATGAGTTTGAGGTTTGAGTTTGATGTGCATTGGCTAAATATGGTTGCCTCTGGTTACCTTGACCATATCTTAAATTGGGATGGTTACTCCAACCCTCATTATAAGTGCTGGAAAAAGGATCATATCTCTTTTGGATTGACCTTGGAATCCTCTTATAGCATTGACATCTTCAACCTGTAAAGTGGGACACAAATTAGTAGAATGAGATAAGTCTGTACATATTCTACTAGCACGTGGTTGCTGATTTCCATTCATAACTAACTTTGACATAAGTGTAGTTAAATTAGCAATTTGTTGTACATTCTCTTTCAATATTTCTTGAACAATACTAGCATTAATTTCATTCACCTTCCTAACTTGTCCTACATCGTTTCTCGTTCCAAATTATTGAGTGTTTTGAGCCATGTTAAATATCAATTGCCTAGCTTGTGTGGGTGTTTTATCCTCTAAATCACCTCTACTAGCAGCATCTATCATTCCCCTATCATGTGGTAAAAGACCTTCATAAAAATACTGAAATAACAATTGCTCACTGATTTGGTGTTGGGGACAACTAGCACACAATCTTTTAAACATTTTCCAATACTCATATAAGGATTCATTAGGATTTTGCTTAATTCCACAAATTTCCTTCCTTATGGATCCTATTCTACTAACAGGAAAAAACTTCTCAAGAAAAACCTTTTGCAAATCAGTCCAAGTAGTAATAGATCCAGGAGCAAGATAATAAAGCCAATCCTTTGCTAAATCCTTCAACAAAAAAGGAAAAACACGTAATTTCACTTGTTCTTCTCCAATTCCTTCAGGTCGCACGGTGGAACATACAACTACAAATTCTTTTAAATATCTATGGGGATCCTCACCTGCACGTCCATAGAATTTAGGAAGCAAGTTAAAAAAACCTGAATTAAGCTTGAGTGGACGTTCTAATTCAGGAAGAACTATGCTCAGAAGTTGATCATCTAGATTGGGCTGAGAAAGTTGCTTAAGAATTTGATCAGCCATGACTTGGTCAACCACGAATTCTCTTTGATCTTGTTGTGGCTCCTCTTCCTGTTCAAAAAGTTCTTTTATACCTCGGAAGCCTTCAACTTCAAATACTTCACCAACTTCCCTCCCACTTCACAGTCTCATTCATTGTACAAGAGAAGAAAATATTTTAATCAAACAACAAAAAATATTTTTACTACTAAAACATGTATTCTTAAAGTTAAGCAAACAATTCTCCCCGGCAACGACGCCAAAATTTTGATGACATGTCGTTGCTGCCACAAAATTAAATCAATTCTTAACCCCAAAAATAATTCACAACAAAGTATAGGTAAGAAAGGTTTGATCCCATGAGGAGTTTTGTGCATAACATTTAAGATTTATTTTAGTAGGAATACATAAATCTTACATGGTTTATGGGGGATTGGTAAAAAAAACTTGAAAAGTAAAACAAAGAACTATTTATCTACTATATACAATTTACTTGCCGTTTTTCACTCTTAATCCCTTGGCTAAAAATGTAAAACTAAAATTTAGATCTAGTTTTATACTTTTGATAGGTTGACAAAGAAAAGGCCATTAGCTGGACTCCCCCTTAAATTCATATAACTAAAACCAATTGAGCAAAGGTTTTAGTTAATTCATATTTTAAGCACGAATTTAATCGACCCAAACTAAACTAAACATACCAGCATGTTCAAAATAGTTTGTTTAAATCATTCTTTAGTTGAAATTAATATAGGTGTGACCTCTCCAAACCCAACTATTTGCTTCTTTTAACCGTTTTATTTACCTTGTGCATAACAAAACGAAAAACTGTAAATTTAATCAACACATGAAATGATCAATTTCATGCAGATGAAATTTTTATGAACTACAAGTCAGTGTGATTTAAATATCAAAAGTACCAACACTAAATTTAATGAACTCCAAACAATCTAAATAATTGCCAAACCATTACAAAAACCAAGGTACGAGATTTTCGAAAGACAAATAAAAAACAAAGTTGGAACAAAGCATAAGAAGTTGGAAATTAAATTAAGATCAGGAACTTTCCCCTTTTGAGAGCTTGCTGTGACACATCCCCCAAAGAGAATCGTTTCTTCTCCATGGACAACAAACCAAATTGCTTCCAATGGGTTCTTCCACTTCTATAGCATATGCCAACCTTGTCTCTATTGTCTTTCTCACTCTCTTGCTAGAGAGTGATGAGGGCAAGATAAATCTCTCTCTTTCTCTACTTTCCAAAGAAAATTTCGTGCTCCAAGTCTTTGCTTTAAGAAGATCACAAAACCCCTATTTATAGGTGATTTTCGGACTGTTTTTCTTTTCCTTCTTCAATACAACAGTTACTGAATTAATCAGTCACCTCTTTGTTTTAATCTCCTAGTTAATGGTCCAAAAAGTGCCCTCTTTTTATCCTCTACATGATCTCCAAGTGCCTTTCAAATTTCCCCTATATTGTTTGCAATTGATCACTTCTTTTTCCTCTTTCCTAGTTGAATTGAATAAGGGTAGTTGAATGAAAATACGATTTAAGGTAGGGGGCATTTTTGTCATTTGATTTTATGCCCTTGTTTCTACTTGATTGTGGCTAACTTTCTGGGATTAATTCGCCCTGGTAGTTTTTTCAACTTGGTGATTATTAGGCTGCACTTTCTTGGGTGTGGGCTTCTTAACGTTTCATGTTTTCTTCTTTGATCTTTCACTTAAACAATCAGGAACTTTAAGATCAATTTCGACCACAAAAAGACAAATGTAGTAGGTTTCTTTGTTAGTTTTCCAATGCATCTTAAATCTTTAGAATCTGATCACATACTTAGATGTTATGATAAAAATACGAAAGATAGGTAAATCCATGAAAAACAACTAATTCCACACCTTTATCAATTAAAAATAGAATTTACCCATTTAAAATTCAAAATTGATAAATTTTTGCAAATAAACTTAAATAATGCCCAAAATGTAACCAACGTAATTAAGTTGAAGTGATCAAAATCTATAAAAATATGTACTTATCACTCCCAGATAGCTTTCATAAAGGGTCGGCAAATAACAGATAACACACTATAAGTACATGAAATCATAAATTAGGTTCCAAGCTATTAGTACATTATTAGAAGTAATCAAGTTGAACTACCGGCCTTGTTGCTTACCCTTTCATTACTCGATCATTTTTACCATGATTCTCGTGTTATTCTCAAGGGGGATTTGAGACCAGAAACTCTAAGAAAGCGGCTTCTTACGTGGCCCAACAGGTTAAGAGAATGCTCGTGGTTATAGAAACCCGTGTCCTCTTCCCACTCACGATCTCTAGAAGCAAGACCCCGGAGACATATACCCAGTGTGACCCATTGTTTCAAATGATGAGAACAGAACAGAATGCACCCCCGATTTTTGGAAAATGGCAGCAGTATTTAGAAAGTTATAAGATGTTTACTAGATTCCCACGACCCGTCTAGTCCCATCTTCAATCTGGTTTCCTTCAAATATCTTGGCGAGGCCGAAGTCTGAAATTTTGGGGTTCAAATCTCTGTCTCACAATACATTGCTAGCTTTCAGATCTCTGTGAACGATCTTTATTCTTGAATCTCTATGCAGATAAAGAAGCCCTCGGGCGATCCCTTCAATAATGGGGAAGCGTTGAGCCCAATCTAGTCTGCGATGATCATATGAATCTAGCAAAACACAATACAAATACTCTGTGACACAAGAAGGATGAGAATAAAGGTGAAATTTGTTTAGCATTTTTGGTTACCAAAGATGAACGCGTCCAAGCTTTTATTGGGTGAGATTCTTCTCCCTGGACGCAGTAACCCAAAAGACGGACGAGATTCTTGTGTTGGACTCTGGAATGACCACAACCTTATTTCTGAACACCCGCAAGCCTTGCCGAGAACTTTTCGAGAGTCTCTTCACTGCTACCTCCTGTCGAGTCGGCAGTATCCCCTGAGGATTTTACACCCATTTGGTCATTTCTTCAGATTTGTTTATATAACTAACTTGACAATGCTATTTGCAGGTGATTGAACCTTAAAAGCGAGAAATTAATACCTTATAAACAGGGCCAAAACCCCCTCCACCGAGCTTATTTGCAGGGGAGAAGTTATCCGTGGCAATGGAGACCACTTTAAAATCAAATATTGGAAGCTCTGGTCCTTCGTCCTGCTTGAAATTTATGGGCACTGGATTTCTTGGCGAGCCCACACCCTGATCTGGATTTTCCACGATTTTCTCCTTTGCTTCGTCGGATTGCCCTAATTATTATAATGTATATATAAGAGAAACTTACTGATAATATCTGAAAAAGAGTAGTAACATAATCGCATCTTGATTCAAAATTATGATCTGTGCCCCTTACCTCTCTGTTTAGAATGCCATGTCCACATCAAGATCATGAAGACACACATCAGAGAAGCTCATACTACTACTAGCACCGAACTATTACCTGCACCTGCTTCTTGTCACCTGCCACAACTTTGATTAATGCAAGGGAGTGCTCATAGTGAAGTAGAACATTTTGGTTTCGCATTTGCCCTGCTCTAAGAGATATAAAAGGAATTTTATTCTAATGGAAGAAAAACTTATTAAGAAAAAATCGTCAAAGAAGAGAAGAGGAAAGAAAAAAGTCCGGACCAAACCTAGCTCGGACGTGGGAAGACGGATATAGAGTTGAACTCCGTCGACATTGAATTTCCGAAGATCCATCAGCCCTCCCTCCCAAAGCATGCAACCGATCCCGGCATCAAAAGCGTAAGCCACACCAGAACAGTTCCTCAGTCACGCTCTCTCGCATCCATCGGTATTTTTTTGGGAAACTCAACCAAGCAATAGAGTCTGGTGGTTTCATATTCTCCAGCTTCAGAAACCCGTCTTCCTTCTTCTCCGCCGAGCCATTTTTGCTGGCTTCACAACCCAATGTATTCTTTCTCACACATCCCCCAGATCTGTCCCCTTTATTACATTCCTCCATTAATCTGGGCTCGAATCCCCTCATGCAACTACAGATTGGCGATGCCAACGGATCGCAATCGCCCGAAGGTCCACCATTTTTTGTTGGCATCCCATCTCAGTTTCTCGACGTTTCCCGTCGAGTTCAACAAGTATAGAGTTCGGTTCGTGGACTGATCGGTATCGTCAAAGACTGGCTATGGATCCTCCACCGACGGTGAAACTGAACCCATCGTGGTAAAATGAGTTAATTCCGGGTATTCCCGGAAACACTCTACCATTCCATGGTCCACTGCGCCAGTGCAGCTCCGAGTTGTTCCAGATGAAAACTTGGTAAGGCTTTAAAGGATAAATCCCAAGTGAGAACTGTCCGACCGAAGGATCGGAGACGTCTTTCCATGAATGCAGGAACCGTGTTCGGTTTGTATTCACATCGATTCCGAGAGTCATATTCGGCACGAGCACGGCGTGGTCAGGATCATCGAATCTTTTCCATATGGAATCCCGTGGGTTCGTAACGAACAGCACGAGATTACCCGTATCTAAAAGTCTGGCGGTTGAGTTTCGGGAGGCGATTGAAGGAGCAGGGGTCGACCAAAGTGGATTCTTTCTGCCGTGGGTGAGGACGAGGCTTCCGTTCTCGTTAATGGTGACGGGCCCAGATCAAGCATCGGTAACAGGGGTTTCTCTATTTGCGACCTAGACGACGGGATCTGGGTGCTCTGATTCGCTTTTGTACCATAACCCAAGGTAGCGATTACTGGAACGAAGGGGACTGAAGAAACCGAGCACAAAACTCCCACCTTCGGAGACGATGATTTCGCCGTCTTGGAGGCCTCTGTCGGGATTAATCGTGTCTCTGGCATTGCAGCAAAATGGGAGACAGAGAACAGAGAAGAACAAGCAATAAGAGCTGCCATACCAACTCCTGCTCCGATTCAGAAGATAATCACGGCTGCTTTCGTTAGTCAGGGAGCTGAATGGAGAAGGTTAAGAGGAAGAGTTCAGAATTGAACTGTCGAGATTCAGAACGGGGCGAGACGGGCGGCCGCCAGAAGGGGCAGAGTCGGGCGGCCGCCGGAAGGGGCGAGACGGGTGGAGCGAGATGGGTGCCGACCCGATTTTGAGGAAGCAACGCACGAAAGGAGAGGGAGAGTAGAGGCAACTCGAAAGGAAAGGGAGGGTCGGGTTGTGCGAGGAAAGAGAGGGAGGGTTGGGCCGTGCGAGGAAGGAGAGGGCGGGTCGGGTCGATGGTTTTTTTTTTTTTTTTGACGACTAGGGTATAACGTGGATGGCCACCTAAGCCATCCACGTGGAGCCGTGCATAAATACTAGCGCGGCTCCCGTGCCCATAGAACGACTCTTTTTTATTTGAGGATTCCGTCTTGTTTTTGGTTTATTTGACTCTAATACCCTTAGTTCATTGAGATATCTATGTTTGGTGATTTTAGCTTAGAGTCGTCCCTGCGGCTTTCCCTTCTTCCCGCGGCCTTCCCTTCTACCCGTGGCCCGCGTTCCCTTTCTTCGTTACATTCAGCAGCAAGAAAGAGGCGATTATAGGTTAAGTTAATGTATAAGAGATTTAAAGATCTCTGCTTTTCATGAATCTTTGAAACTTTTTATGTTTTAAGTCAGATATGGGAAGGTGTTAAAACCCCACCTACTGGGCACACCCATCCTCATCTCCACGGACGCTGAGGCAAACAATGAGATCCTGCAAGATACTGGAAGCACCTTTGTGCGTTTCTACCCGAAATCAATCAGTTTACTTCTGGGCGAGAACTCCAAATTGAGAATAAGCAGTAATCTGCACAAAAGGTTCCATGCCCTCATTGGACGCTTCTTGAAGTCTCCTAGCACGAAAGCTCAAGTCACCGGAGAGGTCAAAAACTTGCTGCAGCTTCATGAAAGAATGGAAGGAAGGTCAGATTTTTTGTATCCAAGATGAAGCCAAAAATGGCTGCCTTTTTTCTGCTTGATTATTGTTTACAAAAGAAAATATGAGTAGATTAGTTTATAAATAAAAATCAATTTGTTTTACGTTAGTAATCAATAATTAATTATCAGTTGCAACAAATTTGTAAAGAACGTTTTGTGCTGACTTCGTTAAGTTTTGTTAAAATTTTTATCTAGTTCGGATTAATTGATTACAGATAGGTTTTCAAGTCTTGGTTGGGGTGTTAATGGGAGTCGGGCCAGATGGAGCAGTAATTTAGGGAATTCCAGATATTCGTTAATTCCATATGTTCAAGGTTCCAGATATTCTCGTTAATGTCTCGATTATTGTCGGGTTTTGGTAACGAGCCCAAAATGAATACGTGTGGAAATATTGTCAGACAAAAATTATATAAAGTACCTACTAAGTACTGTTTGTTCAAATGCTTGACAGAAAAAAGAAACCAAGATGTATTCCAACAACTTCACATCCTTCGGCAGTGGTCATAGGCTCTGCCCTGGTCTTGAGCTTTCAAGGTTGGAAACCTCTATATTTTCAAGTTCATTTCATACTACATACAATTTTCATTTTTAGAGTTATCATAAATTCTCTGCAGGGAAATAATAAGTGAATCTACTTGATAATTAGAAAAATGATACAATTGGCATTAGATTTTATTCTATTTTTATGTTTGCTTGTTGAGGTGTTGCAAGAAGGCATAGCTGCATTTTTTGATGAATCCATTCTGTACTAAGGGAGCATCTTTCCATGTCTACTTAATTGTTTAGTTTTGAACGGATGTCCACCCTGACAATGACCGATCCGTTGAATCTCTGACTATTAAAAGCTTAACATTGGCAGAGGCTTTTTCCTCTCAATGATTTCGAGTATTAAAGAATATAAATGAGCTTACCTGATGGGTTTGAACGGAGCGCAAGTTAACAATGATTTTTGCTATTTAAAATTTTTACTCAGTCTGCTGGAGTAGCTCTGTCGGTTAGAGCGTTGAATAATGAATTTTTTTAGACTCTTTTATTTCTTTATAACGAATAAACAATACAAAATATCCAAAAACTTCGATATTAGGAGCACTACAAATTTAAAGTCTATGAGAAAGAAAAAAAAATGGTGGACTTCATTGAAAAAATCCATTAATTCAAAATTTTTAGTATTTCCACTTTGTTAAATAATTTAATTTTATTATTTTAATTGTTCATATATTTTTTTGTGACAAGTTGTTACGTGTTTACTTTTAACTTTGGAATCCTAATGCTTAAATAATGTTTATTATTCATATGGAAATTGATTACCCTTTCAAAAATGAATAATGTTATGCACACCATCAAGGGTGTGTTGGTCCCTCCTCCTTACGTGGGTGCAGTTATGACACCTCGATTTCAATTGTAGAAATATTTAATATTATTTTGGCATTCGGTTCCAAGTTATAAATATGTCCCTATTTGTCACAAATAAAAAAATTAAACTAGTTAAAATACAAGTGGGAATATTATTAAATTTGTGAATTAGTGGAATTAAATTGAGCAATGTTCAAACTCATGTGTAAATCAATTTAATTACGTTCAACTGAAGTCTAAGAGTTAGCTCCAATTTGGGGTGGTAGCTGTTGTACCGGCTGGTCTAATATAATTGAGCCGTTTTGACCTGACCGGAACACTTCATGGTCAATGGTTGGGTGGGTCTTATAACACTAGTTAACCCATATCGATCCAAGTTTGACAAGCCTGTCATGCATGATGCATCCCCTTCGAAGTAACCCTATTGTTCATTCATATTTTCTTTCGAATAAGAATATTAACATATGTTACTAGTAGATATAAAGGATAGTACTATTAGTAAAAATGAATATGTTTTATGAATAACATATGTTCTTTATTTCATATGATGTACTAAGCTTTACTTGAAAACAGAAAAAAAAATGATTTAGTTTCGAGGCGGTCTTCAAAACCCAAAGAATTGATTTAGTTTCACCTATGGAGGAAAACAGAAAAAAAATGATAAAAACGAAGAGAACCCAGATGAAAAACAGGAGACGCAATGAATTGGAAGAAAGAAGAATAGAACCCAGAAAAACAAAGAACAATTAGGGGAACAAAAATTCTTCGTCTTTTACATTAAACACATTCTTGTCCCAGTTTCTTGATACAAATCACGCTGAACTGAAAGAGAACCCAGCTGATGAAAAAGTGAGCCCAGAACATCACCACGTCCATCAGAAACCAGTAAAACCCATAAACTAGAACTAGAAAAAAGAAGAGCAGAATGAGAAAACACTATAAGACTCGCAGTGGGTCTGAAAACATTTCTTTTAACAATTTAACAGAGGAACAAGCTCAAGAACAGTTTTCCGAATAGAAGGCATACCTAATCTACGAAAAGTGAGAAGAAAGAAAAAAATCAGAATTACGTTTAAACATTTTCTTCTCGGTTTCTTGGAAATGGGTCTGAAAAAATGATAAGAATAGAAGATTCCCAGCTGCGAACTTGGTAGCCGAAGCAAGACTCGCAATCATATATATTCGCCCAGATAAGTGTGGTTCCCTAAGCAAAAAAACATTCGTCTCCGTCTTCTTCATCCTCATCGTCTTTTGTTCCCCGCAAACGGCTGAGGGTAAAGACGACGAAGAAGAGGAAGAGGGATCTGAACATTTATTCTCTTTATTTCCTTAGTCTCCGCCGTGAATCATGAACCATGCCTCTTTGTTCGAATAGTACGTATCCCACTTACATGTTAATCTAAACCATGCTTAGGGGTTTATCCTTCAGAATATAGAATTTTTTAAAAAAAGTATTTTTATATTTTTGAGGGCTTAAATTAACAACATTTATATACTAGGCATACGTGCAACTAGCATTACTCTAAATAAACATAATTCAAAATTAGTAAAATAAGAAAAATTCTCTTATTTTTTATGTGAAGTTTGATGATTGCCATTCATAAATTGAAGATGTCTTGTTCAGAGTCTATAATATTATAGTCATTCAAGAAACTTAACTGTGGGAGGACTCCACTTAATATGCTATCATCTATTAGAGTGTCTTCAAAAAAAGGAGTTATATTCCTCCGTACTTGGATACGTGATTCTCCTCACTCAGCCGTCAATGAACCTTCGTTGGCCAATCTGTCCACTACCGAGTTGGTCTCCCTATAAGTATGCTACCGGAGATAATTAGATGGGTACCTCACGAGGATGTCCTTGCAAGACTCGATTAGTGGGATTAATCGCCTATGCCGTTTGCTGATTGGTAGCCTGACTAGCTAACATGGAATCCCCCTCGAGAATAACATGAGAATCATGGTATAAATGATCGAGTAACGAAAGGATAAGCAACAAGGCCAGTAGTTCAACTTGATTTCTTCTAATAATAGCCGCCCCACCTGCTGTATTTTTATCCAAGAAACAAGACCCATCGAAATTTGCATTGATAATATTTGGTGGAGGTGAGTTCCAAGGTTGTTTTGGTCTAGATTTTTTTGTTTTGGTTTTCTCTGGTATCTTCCTCTATTTTACAATATCTCGAACAATGCGGCGAATCTTTCTTTTAATCTGCTCAATGCTATGCTCTAAATTCTGAAATCTTCTGTTATTTCGTTCACACCAAATCTCTTATAGAGTGACGATGACTAGCAGTTTTTCTTGGGGCTAGTCTTAACATTCTGTTCGAATGACAATCAGATTTATGAATTGATGGTCAAGTTGGGTGTAAACTTCTTTAGCATTTGGGCATAACAGGAATGTGTGGGTCACTGTTTCCATCTCTTGACGACATAGAGGACAGTCAGTAGCAGCTTGAATGCCATGGTTGGCTAACATGTCTGACGTAGGGAAGCAATCATGAAGTAGCTTCCATAAGAATAGCTTATGTGGATAAACATAGCCAAAATTTTAAACCATAAATTATCCATTGGCCCATGTTTGACATCTGTTTTTTCTATTTTGCCATCAAAATAAATTTTATGATATGTATTCTTGATTGCAATTAAAGAATCCATCAGATGTTAATGACCAGATTAGTTGGTCATTTTTAATTCTATTAGCGAAGGCTTCTAGAATTTGGTTTGCAACGTTTGCAAGCCAAAGTCTATGAACGTGAGATTCAATGTTTCATCCAACTGATTTTTCCTAAAGGATGGACTGACCCACTTATCATTCTAGGACAGTTTACAAAGGGGAGATTTGAGTTTGGTAGCCAAAGATCATATCACATAGAGATATCCTTACCCGTTCCTAATTGGTACCTGAGGAATTTGGTGAAATTTTCCTGTAATGGTCTAGCTTGTTTCCAGAGCAAGGATTCCCGGTTTTTTTTTTTGTGTGATGTCATAGACCGACTGTCCATATTTATCTCTCATGAACTGTGCCTAGAGAGATTTCTGTTCTATGAATACATGCCATAAAATTTTCATTCTGAAAGCTGTACTAAGGGATCTTAAATTTATCAAACCCAGACCCCCTTGAGATACTGTGAACAAACTTCATCCCAATTTATAAGATGATTTTGTGTTGACCTTTATAGTCCCATAAAAATTCTCGAGAGGACATGGATTGGGAGATCAAAGCAAGACATAAGGTGAGTTGGAAGATTGGAAAGCACTTATCAGTATTAATCTCCCACTTTGGGAAAGTGTTTTTTTCATCCATCCTTGGAGTTTGGTTGAGATGGAATCCATCAAGGGGTCATATGTAGTTTGTGTGATCTTTGAGGACGGAAGGGTAATTCCTAAGTGTTTTCATATAGAGTGTGTTATAGGAAAAGGGAGTATGGTACTAATTTCGTGTCTTAATGAATCAGGTGTTCCCTTCGAAAAAAAAAAAGAGAAGTTTTGTGTGTGTTTATTTTTTGCCCAACTGTCCTCTCGTAATCTGTATCTCCTTGAGTGTTTGAGCTAAACCTATTTCTGTTTTTGCAAAGAAGACTGTTTCGTTGCAAAGTGTAAATTGCAGACTTTGGGATTTCTTGGGGAATGGGCCCAGGAAATGATCTTATTCATTTCGATCTCAGATTGGATTCTAGATGAGAGTAATTCTTCACAAAGAATAAATATAAAAGGAGAGACAAGGTCTCCGTGTCTGATTCCTCTTTGAGACCAAAATGGATTGGTGGTTGATCCATTTATAAGCACAAGGTACGAAGTAGCTGTTATACAGGATAACAACGGATGCTGCCACTTTGGTGGGAAGTTAAAACACTAAAGGGTATGCTTGATGAACATGCACGATAGGGAGTCAAAACCTTTTTGTAAATCAAGCATTACTCCAAAGTATGCATTTTTCTTACTTTGAGAGTCAAAAGAATTTATGATTTCATGTACTAATAGTATGTCCGAATAGTGTTGGGAAAATTTGTTTAAGCCTATGTTTTTAATATTTTAGAGAAAATACGATATACGACATTGCAAAGGCAATAGGTCTAATGTTTGAGAATTTTTCTGGGGATTTGATTTTTGAATTAATGTGATGAATGTTTGATTTAAACTGGGATCCATAGAACCGGTCATGAATAAAGAAGATAAGGTATGTGTTATATCTTCCATAATTAGGTTCCAATGTTTTCTACAGTATACGGGTTGAAAGCAATGTGGGTCTGGGCTTTTAAAGGGTTATATTGTGAAGAGGGCATTTCTAACTTCTTTTTGTGTAATTGGTTTACATAACTCAGCACTCTGTTGTGTGGTTATGGTGTTTTCGGTGAGAAATTCGTAGGGTCAGCATAGTCATTTGTCTTTTTGTATGCTGATTTGAAGTGGACTCATGCTTCCTTTCTGATTTCGTCATTAGATTCGAGGCGACCATTCAATGCTTTAATTATTTTTATTTGATTTGTTTCTTTCATAACTTTGGCAAATGTATGAAAAAATTTTGTGCTTTCATCACCATGTTGGATGAAGTATTGCCTCGCTTTCTGGAATTTGTGAGTGTGCTGAATTCTCAGTAGCTTCATATACTCATATTGTATATGACTTTCATCCTCTATCAAATTTTTATCATAGTGAGAGGATTGTATTTTACTATGTAGTTTTTTCTGTTGACCTACAATCAGCATAATTTTCTTGTGAAAATTACCTAAGTTTGAAGTGTTCCAAATTTTTAGATCTTCAGCTAATTTTTGAAATTTTATTGCTAGAAGATCGGGTGATATAGTAGCCTTGTGGGGGTGGGTGACCAAGGCCCAACCTTGTTCAACCACTTGATAATAATCATCTTCCTCAGCCCACATTGCCTGATATCTGAAAATTCTATTCATTTTCATTTGTTGTTCGAGTCTAATTAATAATGGGGAATGGTCAGATCTCACTCTATGGAGAACAATTACTTTTGTGTGGGGATAAGAAGTGTTCCACGAGGTGTTGCAAATGACTCTATCCTGTCGGGTGGATACTCTATCAGAGTCCTTTCTTGCGTTACTCCATGTAAACCACGGACCATCCGCTCCTAAATCAAACCAGCCATGCGTATCAAAAAAAAATTTAAAATCTTTATTGGGCTTATATATGACTGATTTAAATGCTTTTTCAGTAGGATTAATTGTTGCATTGAAGTCATTCGCTATTGCACTTGCAGTAGTGGAGGACCCCGCAAATTGGTGAATGAAATTTAAGCCTTCTTTCCATCGAAGGTTGTTTGGAGGTAAATAGATGAATCCAAATGATATTGTCCCTTTTTGAGCATATATTCTGGTAAATATACCAAATTGGTTTGCAAATGTGACAGTAAGCGACACAGAGTCTTTGCAAAGGAGGCACAATCTTCCACTAAGTCCATTTGACAATACTGAGTATATGTGTGTATATGTCTGGGACACCCATTTGATCAACTTCGTATCAATTGGAGATACTGATTTTGTTTCACTCAAGAAAATAACATTGGGCTTATGTTCTGTTACTAAATGTTTTTGTGCAGTTAGAGCTGAGGCATTTATGATGCCTCGGATATTCCAAACAATGCAACTATCCATTAATAGGACAAATTTTAAGGTTAGATAACTTACTCGTGAATAGACAAGTTGTGTCACTAGTAGAAATGCGGCATATACCAGAGGTCATTTATAAATAACCGCCGGTAACCCAACCCAAACTTTACCGGCGGTTCTTTGTAAACAACTGCCGATAAAGGACGCTAAATTTCGTAGGGATTTTTACCACCGGTAAGTAAAACGTACCGGCGATAAAAATTTAGCGGCTGTTTTAAACCGCCGGTAAGCATGTAAAAATTTATGCTTCCCGACCCTAAGTTACCCTGGTTCACCCCTTTCTCGCCCGACCTCTGCGCTTCGAAAGTTCGTCCCTTTCTTCTTCCTTCCCTCTCTTCACGAATGACACGTGCACGGCCAGATTTCCGGCAACAATCGAACGCACAACCGTTTTCGGCGAGGGGGCGCGTCAGCGCCACTTTAGAAGTTCCTCCCCTTTCTGCAAAATTAGGTATTTCGGGTTAGGGCGAGTTTTTATTTTTCTCTGTACTTATATTGAAGTCTTTGGTTTTTTCATTTAGTTTCTTCCGTTTTTGAAACACTATTCTCTTCCGTATACGGTTTATCAGTTCTTTGTGATTCTTTTTGGCTTTTCACATATAGGTCGTGAAGACATGTTTGCGAGATTCTTCGGGTTCATGGTTTTTCTGGTTTTGATGTGTTCATGAATTTTATACTCTAACTAGTAATTACTAGTAAGTAAGGGACTTTTTACGCAAAGTATTTGTTTTTTTTTCTTTGAAGTCGAAGTGTTTATATGCTCAGTTTTCTTCTCGGTTTTGTTTATAACACATTCGTCATGTTCTGAAAATATCTCTAGAGGTGAGAATCTTAACTTTTTGAGTGGCTTTCTGGTTTCACTTCACTAGCATGGTGGTTCGGAAAGATCACACTTCTCATGGAAAGGTTTGTAATAATTTGTATCATGTATATTATATGTTTGACATATTGAACTACATGAATCACACTAAGTTGTTTATTAGTTTCTGATATTTTAACTAATCATGATTACTTAATAAGGGATCAGTTGAAGAGGTTGACACCCGATATTTGTCGTGAAATTTATTGGCTAGGTTGTTGACAATATTAAGCAACATCAAGGACATGAGTAGGCGATTGATCGCATGTCAAATCTTCCTGTTGTTTAAAGGTACTGATTAATTCATTTGGATGTTATAGAATCTTAATTACTAGTTGATTACCTCTATCTTTCCATTAATGTTGTTGATGTCAACACAACAAAGTTGGTTATATTTAAACCTCAAGATCCTAGCTATCTGGAAATTACTTAGACCTCTTATCTTTTATCAAAAAGTAAATATAGCTTCTCTTGGATTCAACAAACTGGTTTCCATTAAAATTTTTATAGTCCATAGTTCATTGTTTTAATGTCTTTGATTTCTTTAGTGTTCTCTAACACTAATGAATCCTGTAGGAGGAGGAAGAGGATGAAGAGGAAGAACAAGCTCGAATTAAGGAAGCCAAAGTTGTTGAAGATGATATAGCCTTGAAAGAGATGATTGTTCCTACTGCAAGAGAAGCTCAAGAGATGGCCAAAGCAAAGATGATGGAGAAACAAGAGCAACTCTGTGACTTAAGTCGTGCATTAGCTGTACTTGCTTCAGCATCGGTGAGAACTTAAATATATATTAAATCTCGTTTTCTGTCCAAGAAACTCTTATGAATCTTTTTAACTGATGTATGCAGTCAGTCAGTAGGGAGTGAGAAGAGTTCTTGAGTCTGGTCAATAAGGAGGTACGTGTTTCTTCATTTCTTTCCCATAAATGCTAAATTGTGTGGACCAAATGAAAAAAAGAAGAATCGGCAGTCTTTTCATTTCCTTGTGATAAGTTGTCCGGCTTGCTAGAATTCTTATTGCATGTGCAATTCTGTTCTCATTTTAGCTTTATTCCATTTGATTTTTTTTGTTATAACTGTATTACATCCTTTTTCTACAGATCGAGCTTTATAATAGTATGGTGAACAAAGAGGGAACATAAGGGGAAGCAGAGGCCAAAAAGGCATATAGAGCTGCTTTGGAGGAGGCTGATCAGGTAGCCGAAAATGCTGTTGGCAGCAAAGTTTCTTCTGCTCTTATAAATAGGGTACGCTGGTTACTAGACTCTGTTTTTTTATGTTAAATATGACCTCTATTAATGTACATGTTACTTTTGGTATCAACAATTTCCTATCAAGTTCCTTTGCTGCAACAAAGCAACCTATTTCGTTAACTTGATTCTTTAACTTATTATTTGAATTTATGTTTGGTTAGATCATCTTATCAATTCTTGGTAGGGCTGATGGATAGTTTTTTAGATTACGTTTTTCTCATCTTTTTATGTTTCTCTTTTTCTTTTTTTTTTTTCTGGTTATTTATGAAAATAGTTTTGTTGCACACTTGAGCAACAGTACACTAGCGTTTTATGTGTCCATTACAACATCTGAACTTTGATTTTTGCTTTCATTTTTCCCTTTGGGTTGATACCTTACTCCAGAAACTTGAAAAAGAAATTGATGACGTTGATGCTAAGATTGGTGATCGGTGGCGCCTACTTGATAGGTATGGAGTTATTCTCTTTTTTCCTATGGTAACATGTATAGTGATCTTTTCTATTCCACAGCACTTATGCTGAGTTTATGAATCTATCCAATTCTGGCTGCTATATAGTTTTACAACCTCCATTTGGGAAATTGAACGTGACCCATTTATAGGTTTGACATTATTAATTGGGAAATTGAACGTGACCCATTTATAGGTTTGACATCATTAATCAAACATTTTTAGGCAATTTCATCAATTCCTGCCTTCATAGATTCAGCTTCCTTAGTGTCACTATGCCTGGTATTACTCTTTTCTTGTGTTGACACGATTAACTAGTGTCTCAACTGTGGACAACTGCATTCATCTATTCCTGCCTACTTTTTTGCACGCATAGTTTCTGTTTTGGCTACTTTTGCTTTTTTTGTTTTTGTTGATTTTATATGATGTGCTGGGATTACGATGGTAAGGTAACACCAGAGGAAGTTGCAGGTGCAGCAATGTACCTCAAAGACACGCTGGGGAAGGAGGGAGTTCAAGAGCTTATTAGCAGCCTTTCCAAAGATAAAGGCAGAAAATTAACTCTAACATCTTTTATGTTCTTTAAGGTTTCAGCAGAAATTCTATATATTTGCTAGTTTCATATGTATGTGTTTCTCTATCTGTTTTTCATGTATTTTAATTTTTTTTTTCATGCATTTGGTTTTAGCTATTTATTTTGTTAAAAATAAATTCGCCACCAGGGGTTGTCAACCCCTGGTGAATTTTTTAAATAAATTAGCTTCACCGGTGGTTGACCAGGTTAACCGCCGGTATATTTGCAAACAAATCTCCACCGACGGGTGACCCAATTGTATTTACACATATTTTATACAAGTGTTATATACATCGCCGGTAATTACCGAACGAATTTTAGCGCTGGTAAATTACCGGTGCAAAATATCATCGCTCTGTTTAGTGGTTAAATATTTTCCGCCGGTGGCCGTGTGTGCCCTTTAACATCTGGGCGCCTGAAGTGAGGCTTGAGTTGGGTGAATATTTCTTATAACTTTACGCTTTCTACCACGTCCTTGACTTACTCCTACAAGAGTATAGATGCCGCCATAACTACATTGTTTCCTAATGAAACTTTAGACTACTCATGCTCTAATCAGATCCATCATTGTGTACGGAGTCAAATGTGGCTGATCAATATTTGCAATCATTTAAAGTTCTGAATTGTCTGAACATGTTATCCGTCTTTGACTAGCTCAGAGATTGTGTTGGTTTTTTGAGGTATTCTGATTGACTTGGAAACTCTCGGTTTCTGTCGCATTGGGTGCAAATACTCCTCGATCAACTGATGTAGCAGAGAGACTATGATGGATCTGTGAGGCGGAGCTAGGGAGAGTTGGAGGTCGCATTTAACCTCCTCACCTGGCTGCAGATACTGAAACGTTTTAAACGAAATCTGTTTAGTAACTATGTCGAATTTTTGTTTTGACTGTGGGCCGACAGATTTATAATCAATTGGACGGTTTAGATTTATCCTTTGATGATGATGATGCCGGACGGGGAGGGCTCGAATGTCCTTTTTTGTGGACCATATATAAAGTGACGCGGTGAAGTTGTTCCGAGAGGCCGAAGACAACACTTCTTGAATTTTCCGGTGGTACGTTAAGACTGTGTCGGAATCGGATGAGACTAATAGAGGAACCTTTCCTTGGTTCGGCTTGGCTACTAATGAGGATATTTCATCAACCGTCTCACTGGGAGGATGGTGTGAGCTCTCGCATTCTATCGGCGTAGCAGAGCATTGTTTTTCGAAATCTGGTAAGGAAAGAGTTTCCAAAGATAGACGGAAGGCGATATCGGAGAAGATAAAGTGAGTTGTTGGAGAGGGATAGTAATATTAATGGAATTAATACAGTGGGTGAGTGAGTTATTATTATCCACGCAACGTTATTAAATATGTATGAGGACTAGGTTTCAGAGAATGTTTTTTTGTGTCGTAGGTGGGGTGGAAAAAGAGGGATGACATTTAACCATCTTACACGCCAAATAGGGGGACGCAGACTAGCATTAAGGCCTGCACCTGCAACTTACCATTAATCGGATGAATCCAGCCAGGTGGTTCAGGTAAGATCATCTTCTCCTGCAAGTTTTCAGGCAACCCTCTGTGGTAGTTGTTCGTACTCGCTTTCTGATTTCATTTGTAAGTATGAATTTCGCTATCTTTGGCATTTCAAACTCTTCAATGATTATTGTCTGTCTGGTTTGTGTTGCTATGTGAGTGTTTTGTGAGAAAGTGTATATCCTTCTTGTCTTTCCCATCGTGTGCTTGTAGATGCTCTATATTTGCTGAAACTCTTCTGAAAATTTGTGGATGAGATTATTGTGTTGATCGGATTTGGTGGAAATTAATTGTCTCCTTTGTAGAGATAAAGCTCCTGAGTGTTGTGTTGATGATATCTGGCCCGGAATTGAGATTGTGCTGGTTCGTGTGGATTTCAACTGTGGTATACAGAGATGGCTGATGTCGCTGGTGTCAATCCTTGTGCCTTTCATTCTCCAATTCTCTTATAACTCAGAATCGGGACCCGATTCGGAATTCCAAAAAAAATAAGACTTGCCCTACCAATTGGATCGATCATGTGACTCGGTCAAACAAACACAAGGGGAACTCGGCTTGAAAAAATTCCCAAAAATTTCTGAAAATTCAACCAAACGACTCTATTAGATAATATGTCAAATTTGAAACTTTGATATCTAAAATGCTATAATATATGCAAGTTGAATAGAAAATCTCTCTTTTTTACCTCCCGTCCTATAGATCAGAATAGCGTATATGAAAATAATGAACAAAGTCAATTACCGCTTATGCATTCATTTCTATAAAATAGGTCCATGTCTAAGTTGATTAATTGAGCCTTATATAAAGATCGCAGACCGAGATGAATGGCAGGCCATCAACGTCAACAGATCAATCGAAATTGACGGAGAGCTCCGGAATTTGAATAGGACGACCGTGTTAGAAAAGGGAGATGAACAGACACAAGAAGCTGGGAGAAGTTTAAAATTAAGTGACCACGACCACTAATACGCGTCCAAGCCCCGAAAACTACGCGAGTCCATCATTCCCAGGACCTGATCGGTATCGATCCGGAAGCACTCCAATATTAACTCAGTGCATGGAAGAAGCTAAAGAAGTTACACCTTTATCATTTCACATTAAAACTACGTACATTGAAATTAGTTATTCTTTTCATCGTTTATTTACACAGAAAAGGCTTAAAACAGATCATTAAAAAACATTATAGCCACCTTGAGAATATATATGCACCGACAATAATGCTAACGCGCTTCTAACTTTGTTACAGTGACATCGTTTATGGAAGCATTTCCTTCAGATGATTTAGATTGCGCCGTAGTAGACGTCAGTAAGTATGCAGGTTGTTTTGGGGTCGAAGTAATCGGAGTATCAGTACTCAGAAACAAAGTTGCGGTCGACGTCGACGGCCGGTCTTCTGCTAATTCCTGTACGCAGAGGAGGCCGACGTGGATGCACCTCAAGACCTCCATTGCTGAATACGTTGAACCCAGTTTTGGGTCGATCAATTCCAGCGCTTTCCCCTCGTTCCAAAGCTTCCACACCTGGAGACAGCTACATCTCTTCATCTCAGGAATCAATCAATACACTAAAGATGAAGCATTTGAGAACAGAAACTGTGAGAGATGGCTACTTACGTGACCCAACAGGTAAAGAGAATCCTCCTGGTTATAGAAATCCGTGTTCTTCTTCCCACTCACGATCTCTAGAACCAAGACCCCGAAACTGAAGACGTCAGATTTCTCCGAGAATTGGCCTTGCATGGCGTACTCCGGAGACATATACCCACTGTGACCCATTATTAGAAATGATGAGAACAGAAAAGAATGCACGCCCGATTATTTAAAAATGGTAGTAGTATTTAGAAAGTTATAAGAGTGCTTACTAGGTTCCCACGACCCGTCTAGTCTTATCTTGAATCTGGTTTCCTCCAAATATTCTAGCTAAGCCGAAGTCTGAAATTTTGGGGTTCAAATCTCTGTTTAGTAAGACATTGCTGGCTTTCAGATCTCTGTGAACGATCTTCAGTCTAGAATCTCTGTGCAGATAAAGAAGCCCTCGGGCGATCCCTTCAATAATGTGGAAGCGTTGAGCCCAATCTAGTCTTTCTTGATCATTTGAATCTGGCAAAATACAATACAAATCCTCTGTGACCCAATAAGGATGAGAATGCAAGTGAAAAATTTGTCAGCATTTTTGGTTACCAAAGATGAATGTGTCCAAGCTTTTATTGGGCATGTATTCGTAAACCAACATCATTTCTTCTCCCTGGACGCAGTAACCCAAAAGACGGACAAGATTCTTGTGTTGAACTCTGGAAATCACTACAACCTCGTTTCTGAACTCTCGCAAGCCTTGCCCAGAGTTTTTTGAGAGTCTCTTCACTGCTACCTCCTGTCCAGTCGGCAGCGTCCCCTGAGTATTTTACACCCATTTGGCCATTTTCATCAGTTTGTGTTTGTTTAATTTCAGCAGTGCCGCTCCAATGGGATTGAAGCTGAAAAGCGAAAAATTATTACCTGATAAACAGGACCAAAGCCGCCTCCTCCGAGCTTATTTGCAGGGGAGAAGTTCTCTGTAGCAGTGGAGACCACTTTAAAATCGAATATTTGAAGCTCAGGTCCTTCGTCCTGCTTCAAAACAGTAGGCACTGAATCTGTTAGCCTTTCCACGCTTCTTTCCGTTGCTTCATCGGATTGCTCAGGTTCTGAAGTACAGATAAGAGAAACTCACTTACACTCTAAAATAAACAGAAATTACTTCTTCGTGTAAGAACTATAATCAATGAAGCTTACCTTTCGGTTTAGCAAGCCATCTCCACATTAAGAAGACGAAAACACACATAACAGAAGTTCCCAGTACGATCACCGCAACTATTACCTTCACCGGCTTCTTGTCACCTGCCACAATCTAATTAAGTAATGGTAGGGAGACATGCCAAAAAGTTTACACCAAGAAAAAGAGAATTAGAATAATTTGGTTTGGCATTTGACCATGTCTTAGAGATATTAATGAGAATTTAATTCTTATGGAAAATCATGTTATGAAGAAAAAAATAAAGAGTTGAGAACAGTAAAGAAGAACATCTGGATCAAACCTAACTCTGAAGCGGGAAGACGAATATAGAGATCAACTCCATCGAGATGGAATTTTTGAAGATCCATCAGCTCTCCCACCCAAAACATGCAGCCGATCCCGGCATCAAACGCGTATGCCACACAAGAACAGTTCCGCAAACACATTCCCTCGCATTCCTCGGCATTTTCGAATCTCAACGAAGCAATAGAGTCTGGTGGTTTCATGTTCTGCAGCTTCAGAAACCCGTCTTCCTTCTTCTCTGCAGAACGACTTCCGCTGACTTCACATCCCATCGGAGTTCTTCTGACACAGCCTCCGGACCAATTCCCTTTATTCCATTCCTCCCAGAATCTGGGCTCGAAGCCCCTGAAGCAACTACATATTGGCGATGCCAAGGGATTGCAGACGCCCGAAGCTCCACACTTCCCATAAACATCGCATTCGCTCTCCAGAAGCGACTTAGAAGGAAACCATATTTTTTTGTTGGCATCCCAATTCAGTTGCTCGAAATTTCCTGTCGAGTTCAACAAGAACACAGATTGGCTGGACTCGGAAAGGTTATAGGAATCAGTTTTAAAGTCAACGGATCCTCCTTCATCGGTGAAACTGAATCCAGCGATGTAAAATGTAGACATCCCGGGTGTTCCCAGAAAGACTCTGCCATTCCATGGTCCACTCCGCCAGTACAGCTCCGAGTACTTCCACATTAAACCTTCATAAGGCTTCAGAGGAGAAATGCCAAGTGTGAATTTCCCGACTGAAGGATCGGAGACGTCTTTCCACGAATGCAGGAACCGTGTTCGGTTTGTATTGACATCCATGCCGACTCTCATATGAAGCAGGAGCACGTGGTCGGGATGATCGAAGCTTTCCCATATCGAAGCCCCTGTTTTCGTATCGAGCAGGACCAGATTACCGGTATCTAAAATTCTGGCTGTTGAGTTGCGAGAGGCGATTGAAGGAGCAGGAGTTGACCAAAGGGGATTCTTTCTGCCATCGATGAGGGCGAAGCTTCCGTTCTCGTTAATAGAGACGGACCCAGACGCATCTGTAACAGGGGTTTCTCTGTTTGCGACCCAGACGACTAGAACTGGGTTCTCTGACTCGCTCGTATACCATATCCCAAGGTAGCGATTACTGGAATGTCGGGGACTGAAGAAGCCGAGAGCGAACTTCCCGCCTGCGGAAACGATGGTTTCACCGTCTCTGAGCCCTCTGTTTGGAGTAATCGTATCTATGGCCTCGCAGGATGAGAGACAGAAAACAGAGAAGAGGAAGGAAACAATCAGAGCTCTCATACCGTCTCCCTCTCCGTTGCCGACCGAAGATGATCAACGGAGAATCCATTTGGGAAGGGAGAAGGATAAGAAGATTGATGCTGCATAACAAGAGTTGAATGGTCGATGCTTGCATGACCTCAAAGAGTTCTTATTTTTTAGAGTGAAATTCGTCCAAGTTTCTCTTCAACTAGCCCCATCACTTCATTCTACTTAATTGTCTGGGTTTGAACGGATGTCCACCCTGACAATGACCGATCCGTTGAATCTCTAACTCTTAAAAGCTTAACATTCGCAATGATTTCGAGTTTTAAAGAATATAAATGAGCTTACCAAATCGGTTTGAACGGCGCGCAAGTCAACAATGATTTTTACTATTTAAAATTTTTACTCAGTCTGCTGGAGTAGCTTTGTCGGTTAGACCGTTGAATAATGAATTTTGTTAGACTTTTTATCTCTTTATAACGAATAAACAATGCAAAACATCCAAAAATTTTGACATTCGGAGCAGTACAAATTCAAAGTCTATGAGAGAGAAAAAAAAAATGGTGGACTTCATTGAAAAAATCCATTAATTCACAATTTTTAGTATTCCCACTTGTGTTAAATAATTTAATTTGATTATTTTAATTGTTCATATTTTTTATTTGTGACAAGTTCTTACGTGTTTATTTTTAACTACGGAATCCTAGTGCTTAAATAATATTTATAATTCGTTTGGAAATTGTTTACCCTTTCAAAAATGAATAATGCACCTCGATTTCAATTGTAAAAATATTAAATATTATTTTAGCATTTGGTTCCAAGTTATAAATTTGTCCCCATTTGTCACAAATAAAAATATTAAACAAGAAAATACAAGTGGGAAAATTAAATTTCTGAATTAGTAGAATTAAATTGAGCAATGTTCAAACTGAAGTGTAAATCAATTTAATTACGTTCAGCACACCACCGGTGTAGGCCGTTTTACCGCCGGTGAATGTTTCACCAACGGAAAAGTAACTACCGGCGATAGCTGCGTCAGTAGAAATTGCACAGGCACCAGTGTAGAAAAATCTTCACCGACAGAATAGACGCATGATCACCCGAAAAGAAGCTTAAAAAGGTTTTAACCCACGGCTAAATAACCGCCGATTAAAATATTAGTTAATCGGCGATTTCCAAACCGCAGGTGGAAAATTGATTAAAACGTTCATCCGGCGATTTAATAATCGCCGGTGGGAAGAATTAATATGTTTTAACCGCTGGTAGAATTTATTTTTTAAAAAAAAAACTAATTCGTTTTAGTTTACATGATTTAACACATATATAATACCGTATCTTCAACCTCATAAAACAACCAAATGTAAAAATGAAAATTCATTATATTTTCAATTGTTGTTTACACAAAAAAAGTTGTAAATACATGTATTCAAAATGACTGTAAAAAAATTGTTAACCTAAACTAACTGTACAAAAAATGGTTAATCTGAACTAACTGTAAAAAAAATGGTTAATCTAAACTGATTGTACAAAAAATGGTTAATCTAAACTATCTGCACAAAATACATTCTCCCAGTTCTGTCTTCCCCATCAGTATGGTCTCGGCCACTCTTTTTACGCCTATTAACACAATTCAATAAAACAGTTAGCTCTCCATGCATAAATTGTTACCCTCATTTTAAAACCTAATTAAAGCGTAGAATTTCTAATATTAAGTCATATATAACATACCAGGAAGCATATTAAATATGATTTAGGAAAACACTGTAACAAAAAAATAGTATATAGCCTATCTATTTGAGAAAGGAATGTGATAGCCTTCTAACACATAGTTCACAAATTACTAAATAAAACAGTAGCTAATCAAAGTAAACACTGTAATTAAATCTTTTTTTAACGAAACAAAGAAGTATAATGATAAAAGAGAAAAGAATAGAATTTCAAGATGTTATTACGTTTTATAAGGCTGAAAATAAACTCCTAAGCGGCAACTGCTAGTCCAGTAGCCAATGCAGCTCCAAAGGCAGTATGCAACTAGACGCAGTAATACTTGGCCATGAAAATCCTGCCTTTATCGTGCACAAGCAACCCAAGTTTAAAACCGGCATTGATTTCCTGAAATATAGCATAAGGTTTTCCTACTTACTAGATGGTGTTCACAAACTAAAAACACAAATATGGATTCCCCAGCTTTTCATGACAATACCTTCCCTACAGAGGCAAACAGATTTTGTAAGTTCGACAGACATTGTTAGTAGAAATGTGAAAGGGATTTTCCAAAGAGAACAAGAACATGAATAAAGAAGAGGTACCAACTCAAGGTTGAAAATGTCACGTATACTTAGTGGAGATCAGGAGGTAAAACTTTCAAGAGCGGTCCAAAAAAGTATATTAATGAGATACCACCGAAGTCTTGCTAACCCTTTTTTCTGTTTCATATTGAGAGCACCTTATTGACCGACTACAAGAACCATGAGGTGTATCAGTGGTAAAAATCATCATGCATCCCCAAGCACAACAATGTGCCAGTTCACTCTTAACTTTAGCATTAAAAAAACAAAATAAATCAATAAATTATTTGCAATAGTGTCAGTTTTGAATCACGAACGGAATTCCCCTTCCACTAATACTAAAAAAGTACTTACTAATTCCAAACATGGATTCAACTGTGCCCACATAATCTAGTTACCAATACTATAAATGAGACGTTTTGGAGAACAAGAGAATCAAGTTACCAACAATGTCTAAACTAAGAAACTTGAGAATCATGAGATCATAAAGTAGAGTTCATCTAATAGCTTTTTAAGTGTAACGTAGCAGGCCTCCAATTGGAGGTAATTGAACATGCATGTCATCAACCAACACAAAAAGAGACAAGCACGTACACTACCAAAAGAGCAAACACATCTATGTACCAACCCAGGAATGAAGCCAAACCATACCAGAGCTGAAGAACAGAAAGATTACCCATTCCATCATATAGTATATATACTTTATGTTATATTCGTAAACATAAACTAATATTTGAGACATTTTAGTAATTATTTTTCAAAATGTATTTCACGTATGGAAGAAAACAGAAAAAAAATGATAAGAACGAAGAGAACCCAGATGAAAAACAGGGGACACAATGAATTGGTAGAAAGAAGAAGAGAGCCCAGAAAAACAAAGAACAATTAGGGGAACAAAAATTCTTCGTCTTTTACATTAAACACATTCTTGTCCCAGTTTCTTGATACAAATCACGCTGAACTGAAAGAGAACCCAGCTGATGAAAAAGTGAGCCCAGAACATCACCACGTCCATCAGAAACCAGTAAAACCCATAAACTAGAACTAGAAAAAAGAAGAGCAGAATGAGAAAACACTTTAACTCGCTGTGGGTCTGAAAACATTTCTTTTAACAATTAAACACCGGAACAAGCTCAAGAACAGTTTTCCGAATAGAAGGCATACCTAATCTACGAAAAGTGAGAAGAAAGAAAAAAATCAGAATTACGTTTAAACATTTTCTTCTGGGTTTCTTGGAAATGGGTCTGGAAAAATTATAAGAATAGAAGATTCCCAGCTGCGAACTTGGTAACCGAAGCAAGACTCGCAATCATATATATTCGCCCAGATAAGTGTGGTTCCCCAAGCAAAAAAAACATTCGTCTTCGTCTTCTTCATCCTCATCGTCTTTCGTTCCCCGCAAACGGCTGAGGGTAAAGACGACGAAGAAGCGGAAGAGGGACCTGAACATTTATTCTCTTTATTTCCTTTGTCTCCGCCATGAATCATGAACCATGCCACTTTGTTCCCTGTTTCAGCTTGAAGAGATTACTTCCTCTGCCCTGAAACAAACATGCATGCAGGAAGTGGGAGAGTCACTAATTAAGCGATGCGAGTACGTACTTGTTAATAATCTAAAGGAAGAGTACGTATCCCACCTACATGTTAGTCTAAACCATTCATGCTTAGGGTTCATCCTTCAGAATAAAGAATTTTATAAAAAATATATTTTTTTATATTTTTAACTGCTTAGATTAGCATATATATATTATGCATAAATGCAACTAGCATTACTCTAAATAAAATATTTTAAAATTAGTAAAACAAGAAAAATGCTCTTATTTTTTTTATGTAAAGTTAGATGATTGCCATTCATATATTGAAGATGTCTTGTTCATAGTCTAAAATATTACAGTTATCCAAGAAAAAATTAACTGTGGGAGGACCCACTTAATTTGCTATCATCTATTAGAGTGTCTTCCAAAAAAAGAGTTATATTCCTCCATACTTGGATACGTACGTGATTCTCCTGACTCAGCCGCCAATGAACCTTCTTTCGCCAAACATATTGGATCGATCATGTGAGTCGGTCAATCATATCAAACACAAGAGGGGACTCGGGCTCGAAAAAATTTCTCAAAATTCAACCAAACGACTCTATTAGATAATATGTCAAATTTGAGACGTTGAATAGAAAATCTCTCTTTTTTACCTCCGGTCCTATAGATCAGTATAGCGTATATATAATTAACAGAGTCAATTACCGCAGGCTTAAGATCGCAGACCGAGATGAATGGCAGGCCATCAACGTCAAGAGAATCGAAATTGACGGAGAGCTCCGGAATTTGAATAGGACGACCGTGTTCTAAAAGGGAGAAGAACAGACACAAGAAGCTGGGAGAAGGTTAAAAATCATAATTTATTTGAATTTTTTCTACTTTGATTGACTTCTAATGACTCAAATTCAAAATTAAGTGGCCACGAGCACTCATACGCGTCCAGTCTCGAAAATTACGCGAGTCCATCATGGAAGAAGCATAAAACTCAGTACATGGAACAAGCGAAAGAAGTTACTCCTTTATCACTTCACATTAAAACTACGTTGAAAGTTATTCTTTTCATCGCTTACTTATTCAGAAAAATTTTAAAACTGATCGTAAAATAAAATCATTAAAAAACATTATAGCCACCTTGAGAATATATACGCACCGACAATAATGCTAACGCACTTCTAACTTTGTTACAGTGACATCGTTTATGGAAGCATTTCCTTCAGATGATTTAGATTGCGCCGTAGTAGACGTCAGTAAGTATGCAGGTTGTTTTGGGGTCGAAGTAATCGGAGTATCAGTACTCAGAAACAAAGTTGTGGTCGACGTCGACGGCCGGTCTGCTGCTAATTCCTGTACGCAGAGGAGGCCGACGTGGATGCACCTCAAGACCTCCGTTTCCGAATACGTTGAACCCAGTTTTGGGTCGATCAATTCCAGCGCTTTCCCCTCGTTCCAAAGCTTCCACACCTGGAGACAGCTACATCTCTTCATCTCAGGAATCAATCAATACACTAAAGATGAAGCATTTGAGAACAGAAACTGTGAGAGACGGCTACTTACGTGACCCAACAGGTAAAGAGAATCCTCCTGGTTATAGAAATCCGTGTTCTTCTTCCCACTCACGATCTCCAGAAGCAAGACCCCGAAACTGAAGACGTCAGATTTCTCCGAGAATTGGCCTTGCATGGCGTACTCCGGAGACATATACCCACTGTGACCCATTATTAGAAATGATGAGAACAGAAAAGAATGCACGCCCGATTATTTAAAAATGGTAGTAGTATTTAGAAAGTTATAAGAGTGCTTACTAGGTTCCCACGACTCGTCTAGTCATATCTTGAATCTGGTTTCCTCCAAATATTCTAGCTAAGCCGAAGTCTGAAATTTTGGGGTTCAAATCTCTGTCTAGCAAGACATTGCTGGCTTTCAAATCTCTGTGAATAATCTTCAGTCTTGAATCTCTGTGCAGATAAAGAAGCCCCCGGGCGATCCCTTCAATAATGTGGAAGCGTTGAGCCCAATCTAGTCTCTGTTGATCATCTGAATCTGCAAAATACAATAAAAATCCTCTGTGGCACAAGAAGGATGATAATGCAAGTGAAAAATGTATCAGCATTTTTGGTTACCAAAGATGAATGAGTCCAAGCTTTTATTGGGCATGTATTCGTAAACCAACATCATTTCTTCTCCCTGGACGCAGTAACCCAAAAGACGGACAAGATTCTTGTGTTGAACTCTGGAAATCACTACAACCTCGTTTCTGAACTCTAGCAAGCCTTGCCCAGAGTTTTTTGAGAGTCTCTTCACTGCTATCTCCTGTCCAGTCGGCAGCCTCCCCTGAGTATTTTACACCCATTTGGTCATTTTCATCAGTTTATGTTTGTTTAATTTCAACAGTGCTGCTCCCATGGGATTGAAACTGAAAAGAGAGAAATTATTACCTTATAAACAGGACCAAAGCCGCCTCCTCCGAGCTTATTTGCAGGGGAGAAGTTCTCTGTAGCAGTGGAGACCACTTTAAAATCGAATATTTGAAGCTCAGGTCCTTTGTCCTGCTTCAAACCAACAGGCACTGAATCTACTAGCCTTTCCACGCTTCTTTCCGTTGCTTCAGGTTCTGAAGTACAGATAAGAGAAACTCACTTATACTCTAAAAAAACAGAAATTACTCCTTCGTGTAAGAACTATAATCAATGAACCTTACCTTTCTTTTTAGCAAGCCATCTCCACATTAAGAAGACGAAAACACACATAACAGAAGTTCCCAGTACGATCACCGCAACTATTACCTTCACCGGCTTCTTGTCACCTGCCACAATCTAATTAAGTAATGGTAGGGAGACATGCCAAAAAGTTTACTCCAAGAAAAAGAGAATTAGAATAATTTGGTTTGGCATTTGACCATGTTTTAGAGATATTAATAGGAATTTAATTCTTATGGAAAAACATTTTAATTATGAAGAAAAAAAAAGAGTAGAGAACAGTAACGAAGAACGACTGGATCAAACCTAACTCCGAAGCAGGAAGACGGATATAGAGATCAACTCCATCGAGATGGAATTTCTGAAGATCCATCAGCTCTTCCTCCCAATACATGCAACCGATCCCGGCATCATACGCGTATGCCACACAAGAGCAGTTCCTCAAGCACGCTCCCTCGCATCCCTTTGCATATTGATATCCGAAACTCAACCGAGCAATGGAGTCTGGTGGTTTCATGTTCTGCAGCTTCAGAAATCCGTCTTCCTTCATCTCTGCAGAACGACGTTCGCTGACTTCACAGCCCATCGGAGTTCTTCTGACACAGCCTCCTGACCAATTCCCTTTATTCCATTCCTCCCTGAATCTAGGCTCGTATCCCCTCATGCAACTGCATATTGGCGATGCCAACCGATTGCAGACGCCCGAAGCTCCACACTTCCCATAAAAATCGCATTCGCTCACCAGAAGCGTCCAATAAGTAAACCATATTTTTTTTTTGGCGTCCCAATTCAGTTGCACGAAATTTCCCGTCGAGTTCAACAAGAACACATATTGGCCGGAGTCGGAAAGGTTATAGGCATCGGTGTTAAAGTCAACGGATCCTCCTCCATCGGTGATACTGAATCCAGCGATGTAAAATGTAGACATCCCGGGTATTCCCAGAAAGGCTCTACCATTCCATGGTCCACTCCGCCAGTACAGCTCCGAGTTCTTCCACATTAGACCTTCGTAAGGCTTCAGGGGATTTAACCCAAGTGTGAATTTCCCGACTGAAGGATCGGAGACGTCTTTCCACGAATGCATGAACCGTTTTCGGTTTGTATTTACATCCACTCCGACTCTCATATAAGGCAGGAGCGCGTGGTCGGGTTGATCGAAGCTTTCCCATATCGAATCCCCTGTTTTCGCATCGAGCAGCACGAGATTACCCGTATCTAAAATTCTGGCTGTTGAGTTGCGAGAGGCGTTTGAAGGAGCGGGAGTTGACCAAAGGGGATTCTTTCTGCCATCGATGAGGACGAAGCTTCCGTTCTCGTTAATGGAGACGGACCCAGAAGCATCTGTAACAGGGGTTTCTCTGTTTGCGACCCAGATGACGGGAACTGGGTTCTCTGACTCGCTCGTAAACCATATCCCAAAGTAGCGATTACTGGAACGTGGGGGACTGAAGAAGCCGAGAGCGAACTTCCCGCCTACGGAAACGATGGTTTCACCGTCTCTGAGCCCTCTGTATGGAGTAATCGTGTCTCTGGCCTCGCAGGATGAGTGACAGAATACAGAGAAGAGGAAGGAAGCAATCAGAGCTCTCATACCGTCTCCTTCTCGGATGCCGAACCAAGATGATGGCAAGACTTGAATGGTCGATGCTTGCATGACCTCGGTGTTCTTATTTTTTAGAGTGAAATTCGGTCCAAGTTTCTCTTTGTTACGATATTTACTTTTACATATTCAAGAGTCCAGGACCAAGTAATAGTGAAATGTTCACCCTGAAAATGACCGATTCATGCACAGCAGAATGATTGAAAGAAAAACTGGTTTCAGATAAGAAAAAAAAATGACCGATTAGTTGAATCTCTGACTATTTAAATCAAAACATTTGCAGACGCTTTTTCTTAGCAATCTTCATTGTCGTGGTCCATTTCAAGATTGATAAAACTATTTAAAATTTTGACGTCGTGAGCTGGAGTAGCTCAGTTGGTTAGAGCGTGTCGCTGTTAACCACAAGGTCGAAGGTTCAAGCCCTTGATATGCTAATTTAAGATCTTAAAAATATTAATAAAATTCTATTTTCTAGAGGATAAAACTTAGGCATCAATGGTTTAGATTAACAAGTGTGTGCAACTAACATTATTCATTACAAAATTGAATCCTAACCAGTCCCATACCTCTTCATGAAATTGAATTTGAGAATATATCTATTAATTTAGCCAATAAGTAACCATTAGCAATGACTAAAAAAAAACTCCTTTATCTTTAGAGTCAGTAGTTACTTGATTCAATGTAACTAATAGTGTAAAGAGTACATCAATCATCACATTTATGACTTCATCTCCTTTCTGATCTTCTGTTTTTCTTCTCACTTTGCTGATGAACTTTTCCATTCATCTCTCCAAGGGTGTTCTTTCATTCTTTTTGGCCCCCATTGCTCCCAAATTCTTTACAAAACCCCATGCAAGCCTCGAACATGACTCTCAAACCAACTGAGCTAATTAATAGGCCACTAACAAAATTAAATGTTAATATCAAATAGAAGAATGTTTTAACGAAGAAACTTCATTTCAGATAGAAAACTAAAACAACGTGGTGAACGGAACACATAGAGAGTATGCATATTAAATTTGTTTGAAAGCAAATTAATTTTTTATGGGTATTTAGGTGATATGTGTATCTTAGAGGAAATTGAAGAGTTTGCTCGATTTATCTTCCTGCTTAGACGGCTAACAATGCAACATCTTCTTGAAAATGAAACTAGAGAAAGAAGACGATGAACTTTTGAGATCTTTAGAGATTATGCATATATTGGGAAATGTACGAGAGGATGAGGCTGAGGCTGAGTGAGGATATTTTGCATCCTTATACATATGAGGAAGCGGCAGTAGACATTCATACAAATCAATGGCTAAAGGCAATCAAAGAAGAAAATCCATTGAGGACTATTTTGCACCCAGACTGATCCTTAAATTGAGCACAATGACTAGTGTGAGAGACTGTGTCGGCGATCGAGTCAAAGTAGATACTTTGTGCTGGATTGGGTTAGGAGTGGTCTCATTCGAATGTATCTATATCGAGGTGATAATCTCTGGTTTGCCTTGGTATCTTTGTGTTACTAATTGTTGAATTATGCCTTGGTATCTTTGTGTTACTAATCGTCGTTGCTCTTATCTTTCTGGTTTTGTGTGGACTTGTGATTTTTATATGCCTCCTGGAATGAGACTATTCTGCCATCTCTTTTTAGGTGCCCCATTAATTTTCACTGCACAATGACTGAGCCCAGGTTTCCATTCCATTCTTCTCCCCTCCATCTCTTATGCCATGATAGAAGTCCGATATCACTTGTTCGATAAAGTTCAAAATGCGGTCTGATACCTTTTGCCCAGTACTTGCACTGAGTCCATATTCACTGATTGCAAAACTCGCCCTCATTCATTACCCAGTATCTTCGTTTACCAGACTTCGGATCAATAAAAAGCGAAATCTTAAATAGGGAAGGTACCTGGTTGTTTCAAATTAAATAATGGAAACAGAGGATCATCGAAATGACAAAGCTTTCAGCCCACCGCCACCACGTGATCCGAGATTTATGATCCGAGTTGTAGATGGAAAACTCTGCTTCTCCCCAGCTTTTCCTGTCTGAAACAAGGAGACCCTTCAAATGGTTGGCTTCAACATGATTGACCTCTGAATTCTGTTTCTTTCCTTTTGTCATTAAAAAACGCTCAAGTTTCAAGTTGAGACTCTCTCAACCCACCATAATGTTGATTGAACTTTGAATAATATAATTATACCATTAGGTGGATGAGTTAGTACCACCAGACATTGACAACTATAGACATCATAATTTAGATGGGTTAATGTTATCTAAATCGGGCTATCAGGGGATGAACCTTGAATAAGAAGAAACGCTACTGAAATTAAAGAGAAGAAGATTGATAAGCAGGAAACGAGGTCGAATTGAGTGTAGTTTACCTGTCTTCCCCAGATGAGATTAGGATTTCTTTAACACTCCGTGGGTCACAGATAGCCACAACAATGGCGATTAAATGAAAGAGCAAAAATCCAGAAATCCAGAAAAGCAGCTTTCTGTGGCAGTGGAGCGTGTGGGTCTTTCTCCGAGTATGAGAATATCAAGCTGGGATTCTATAAGTAAAAAAAAATAAAAAATAAAAAGAAAAACAAAGAGAGAGAGAGAGAGAGAGAGAGAGAGAGAGAGAGAGAGAGAGAGAGAGAGAGAGAGAGAGAGAGAGAGAGAGAGAGAGAGAGAGAGAGAGAGAGAGAGAGAGAGAGAGAGAGAGAGAGAGAGAGAGAGAGAGAGAGAGAGAGAGAGAGAGAGAGAGAGAGAGAGAGAGAGAGAGAGAGAGAGAGAGAGAGAGAGAGAGAGAGAGAGAGAGGAGAGGGGGTCCGCCAGAAAGGCTCTTCTCCATTAATTGTGCTAAAAAGGTAGAGGAATCGTGGACAGTAGTAGTAGTTCGAAAAGGTTATATAATTCTGAGAATTGAATAAAGGAAAGGGAAAGGGAAAGGAGGACCAGATAACATAAGTAGTAGGACAAGCTCTGATGTCGTCCTCCCTCCCTTCTCTCCTCCTCTCCCCTTCTTCAGAGGAGCTCCTGCACTCGTTTGTCCTCTTCTCCTATGTCACTGTTCCGTGGATACCTGTCTCTCTCTCTCCCAAACTGTACTGCTCTGTTCCAGTCTTTTCGATTACCTAAGCTACCACTACTCTCTTCCGTTTATTAAAATCTACCATCTGGGACCATGGGGGAACCAGATCGCCAGAACAAAAGGCCGGTCAAAAAGCTCATCATCTCTTATCTGAGATTCTGCTCTTGTGGTGTGTGATAGGGAAGGGTACCACTAACTAAAACCCATCTGGGTTGCTTTCATGTGTATGTCCGAGAAAGCATCTCAGAAAACTAGACATATTCCCACAAATGGGTTATTTTTTTTTTATATTCACATTTTTGTTCGTGAGAGAGGAGAAGAAAGGAGGAGATCCAAAGAGGATGAAGTACTTGCCAGATTCGAAAATTTTCTTGAAACAAAAAAGAGTAAAGAGTACCTCCTCTAGAAGGTGGATCAGAATTTGCAGAACAGTTTTGGAGTAATAGGAGAGGTGTTGAAAAAAGCATAGCTGTTAGTGAGAGGCCGGTTTCCTCCCTCATACGAAAATGATGCTAATAATAACTCTATAGATCAAGTATCAGGAGACCCCACACTCGGATTTGGCCTTTTGTACAGAATATAGGTTGGGGACAGCTCCATTATCTGATCAATAATGGCTTCTGTTCTACAGTGAGGAGAGCCACTGTAAACTTTACATGAAAATTTAGCCATCGTAATCGGAATACTTTGAGCAGTAATCCCACTATTTGTTTGGGAAAAAAAAAAGAAAAAAGAAAAGAAGGGGCCCTTCCTGCCGTCCACTTTCTGCAATCTATCTCTTGGATTTCTTCATGTTGAGACAAACGACACTAGATTTGTAGAAATCTGTTTAAGTCAAAGAGAGGAAGAAGCTTCATTTGAATGATATGGAGGAAGTTATACATAGAATTACAATGCAGAAATCAACTATTATTTTCACATGCTAATGAAACATCAGAATTGAAACCCACAAAGTTGTACTAGTACAGAGTTACATAATCTAGTCGATCCCGATTCCTAACAACCTCAACTATTACAATGAATCGAAGCAGTTTCACCCCTACGCAGGCCTAATTCTCTTTTGGCCGGCCTTTCCATCCGACTTCAAAGTCCCAGCGGAGTCCCCCTCTGAAGAGACATCCATCGACTTCGTAAATGAAGTTGAGAGATCAGCATAGAGGTCAACAACTCTCCGGATGTTGTTGTTGAGTTCTCGGATCAGACCCACATTCCGGCTGAGACTGTCGGGCATTTTCGATTCATGGTTCTGGTTAATCTCATTAATCAGTAATCTGTTCTGGTCTAAGATGTTCTGAACTTGGACGAAGCTCTTATGGAAGGTTTGCAAGACCTTGTTATCCACTTGGGTACCATTGCCAAGGCCTGAAAATGCATCGCCCTCCATTACAACGAGAAGCTCAATCCAATCAAAACTGGCCCTGAGATTGCATAAAGAAAAGAAGCAGAAAAAGAAAAAGAAAAAGAAGGCAGATCGTAAGCAAAAGAGAGAATGAGGAAAAAAGGAAAAAGAAAATCTTTACCAGAGCACCTTTTAGGCTTTTCTTAATCATGCCATGATCAATGAACTTACAATGATATTAAATCAAGAGCAGAAGAAAAAGTACCAAACCAAACAGAGATGCATCAGCCACGAACGAACACAACTTATAGAAGAAAAAACTTGGGGAAAAAAATGGCAGAAGATAGCTCAAAAGATGTAATTTTCGGATGAAATTAAGGTATAATCCACATCCCTCCTTCACAAACACAAAAAATGATGACGAACAACAGAGCCCAGAAGGAACCATCACGGTTTTCAGAGAAATTTATAGGTACCAGCTGGATATATACTCAACAAAATTTCTGGGATCGCGAATTGAACCTTTAAATTCTCCATGAATGTTCAAAGTGGAGGAGAAGAGGACATCGACACTGAACGCTCTCGCTTAGACCACCCAGTTTGAGGCGAAATCGGATCGCTACACAAACTAGAGAGAAAAGGAAGAAGCTCCAACCGAGAGAAACATAAGTCTCTCCAAAATCAGAGATTACGAAGGGGGCATTACTGTCAGCTACGGAAAGAGCAAAAAGAAATATGGAGAAAGAGCCCGTGGATGTATTCTAGAATTCGGGCGTGAAGAACTCGGTATGAAGGGGAACCATGGTTTCCGCGGTTTGCAACGACGATTAGGTCAAAAAACGAAGGCTATTTTTTCATGATAAGACAGACATAAAAGCAGATCCATTACCATAAAAAGGAATTTTCTTTTGGGTTAAAAGAAAATCAACTCCGAAGCACTCTTCTATTCAAAGAAGCATCCGACCTCTCAAGCGGAAGTGAGAAACCAGTCAATGCAGCAGAGGGGAACAAAGAGCAGTACTACTGCCAAAGAAGGGCAAAGAAGGGGAAATCCATAAAAAGGAGCTACCGAAAAGAAAAATAAAATAATCGAAAGAGGACCTTTCGATTCTGCAGGAGCTGAAAAAAAGGACAAAATTGGTAGCCCAATGTTCGACCGTACATGGAAAAACGCTGCAGAAAAATTCCCTCAATTTAGCGACAAAACAGAAAATAAAAAAGGCCCAGAAATGAAAGCAGAGAAAAGTGGGGAAGGAGACGAGCGAGCGACAAATTCAAGAAATGAAAACACAGAAGATCTCCAGATCAAAAAAAAAAAAAAAAAAAGTTTTTCCGCGTCAATTCGCTCGACCCAGAAAAACCCCAGATTCCAAAATGCAAAAACATCACCAACGGAAAAGAACAGCAGAGAACCACGCCGAGAGTCCACAAGCAGGAACGAAAAAAGAAGGAAAGAGAACAAACAGATATTATTTCGATTCCGTAAATCGCCGATTTCGGAGAAAACATGGCACAAACTCGAAGACCCCGAAAGCCGGTTCAACGAGTTAGACAAATTCCGAAGACAGAGAAAATGGAGAAGAAAAAGGAAAGCGAAAGCGAACTGCCTGAACAGTGAAGGGAAAGTGTAGAGAAGACGCCGTCACACAAATTCTAATTAAAATCCCAGGCTGCATAACATTTATAATTAAAAAGTACATACTACATACCATGAGCCAATGGATCATTGCCCTCAATAGTCCCGAGGCCCGAAAGAGACGACGCAAATCGGAAGGAACAAAGAATCGATCGGTTTAAAGAAATCCCCCCGCGAAAGAGGTGTAGAGAAGCCCTGAAAATCAGAAAGACGAAAGAGAGGGAGAGAGACAGAGAAGATATGAGAGAATAAGAAGATTTGACAGTCACGCTCCGCCTCCTCCCGACTCTTTTCTAGATTACATTTTTTTTTTCACTTATTAATATCTTGTAGAAAAATTGACTTTTTGGGTTTTACTTTTCGGAATCTTAATAAAAAGTTTTGAAAAATTAAAATCAGCAAATAAAAAAAGAAATTGAATTTCATATCTGGACTGAAAAAGTTGATGCAATGACTCCATTGCCCCCGTCGCGATATTTTCGATAGAGAGAAACTCTGGCTAACTGCATTTCTGAAACAGGCCGGGTAAGAAATGAGAGAAAAGTGTAGGGGCTATTTTGTAACTACACATTGATTATTTTACGATTTCTTATTTCTTAATGTCGCTTTAATTCTAGAGCAGTCGGCGGTCCCCACCGGGGGGATCTCGACGTTCGGCTCGGGAAGAAGGCTTACCGGAACACTTTTCCTTAAAACGGGTTTTTCATCTCCAATAGCGATGTAACACGTGGTAAGTACCTGGGGCAGAACCGGAGGCTCGATGCCGAGGCTGCAGATTCCGAAGCCTCCGAAAGAGCCGCAGCTTTTGTTACCGTGGTGTGGGCCCCGGGGTTCGGCAATCGGCGTGCCCGGTTCCGGACAATCTTGTCGAGTCTATGTTGTATGGTCCTCCTCCTATTTAGTGTAATAGGACTATATATTCGAGTGTCTCATCCTCCTCACAAATGGAAACGGGGTGATAAATTGAAAAATTGTGGTTTTCAATTCCACTAGAGGAAACTAACATATATATAACTTGCATCACCACATCGAACACACTATCAAACAGTTATGGCAAACACCTATTCAAAATATCCTTTTGATATATTTTCAGAGATTTCAATGTTGGAATTTGCATTTGGGTCAAGGGGTACAAAAAAATACGAATAAAAAACATAAATAACTTAAAAATGAAAAAATAACAAAATGGCACAGAAGTGAAGGGCACATACCATGCCCAGTATTTTTTTTTTTTTTTCTTCAGATTTCTTCTTCATATCTCTAAGCCAGGTGCTTTCTGAGAATCGTAGGCAGTGGGGAGGGATCATCTCCTCCTCCCATATGTCAAAACAATCACGAAGTTATGTACGTTATCAGGGTTTGGTGGCTCTAGCTTAGGGTTTGTTCGTGACCCTTTTCCTTTGCCTTTCTTCACCATATGCTGAACCCAAATATCACCAACACTGCTCAGGGGCGCAGTTGGCACCAATGACTGGCCACAACATGTGACCACGACCTGAAAAAAACGACCGCTGCTTAAATAGAAAATGTCCATAAATATAATCAAATAACAGCAATCTTAAGCCAAATATGGAACATATTTATTTACTTCTTTATGAGAAGAGAATGCTACTTCTAATTTCGGAATCATATAAAGTCTTTTCCGTAGCTATTGTTCTTGACGAGGATCTCAAATTGATTCAACAGGGAGAGGACGGAAAGCTGAGGAACAAATAATTCACATTGGCTACCAGAGTAAAAGATATAAATAAATACCTCCGACTCACTAAGATTGAGCTTGTGTGCAAGGTACTTATTAATGTACGATAAAGGCATCGTTCCATCCCTGCATATCAATGGGCAAATGAAGGCTGTAAGAAATGATTGACAACTTAGAGAAAAGATGTGTTTATAACAGATATATACAGGAAAATTCAGGCAATAAAAATTAGTGAAACTGAAGTGCCTGCCGCAGCTGAAGCTCACAATCAGCAGGCAGGAAAAGGCATATACCAAGAGCACAGATAACAGACAATGAATCGCGCGGTCCAATTCCTGACTAGATGACTGGCTACTAGGAATACAGATCCTTATCCAATTCAGTGGAAAGATTTATACATGATGCTGCTATAAGAGCATGGCCCTCCCGCGCCGTCCTACTCTTCTATATTCAAAGACAGTTGAATATAAAGACAAATCAGTTACTACTGCAGATGCAGAAAGACATACCCAAAAAAATTCAAGAAAACATCTCATGTTGACTCTAAACAACTATTGTCAACAAATTGATGAGTCAAGATCCCATGATGTAATTAATATTTATTGAAAACCACTGTAAAACTATGAAAGAGAACCTAATTCTAGATTAAAAATAACTGATGAAGCTAAAAATATCTAACATAAAAGGCCATAAGAAAAGAGTGATTCTTAAAGATGATTCCACTCGAAAGGAGCAGCTAAAGTGAAGAGGCCTCTTCCTAATAAATTTTTGCAGAACAGGGGATTTTGGTCATTTTAACAGTACAGGTTACTCTGTTGATTTCTTCCTGGTTTAGCTAGATAATATTTCTAGGATCACAACTGTGTATTTTTTCTTTATTTCTGAGTGGACTTTATTTGCCATTCACCCCCATTATTCTTTATGACTTAATTTAATAAAATCTTGGTAGGGTATAAGTTTCATGATTCAACAGTGATTTCATTGATACGAGTGTAAATACATATACATAGAGTCTTATATAGGAAAGTTGCCAAACTTACAAAGTTTGCATACGACAAGAACACATTCATTGCGAATCCAAGATCTGCTACTGATCAACTCCTTGATTGTTGGCCTGGAGAAGGTAGTCTTGGTGAAGACTTTTCTTCACCATCAGGGTTGAACTTGACCGCACTGACCAAGCTACCTCCTCAACACCCTCCCTCGCTCTCAATCAATTCTCCATCATTCACCCCAAAAATATCTTCATTTTACATAATATATGAGATAATAATTGTGTTCTAAAGGGTTGTATAGCATTTCTTTTCCTCTCTAAAGCCTATGGACACTCTGAAAGAGACGTCTTCTTCAATGGTCAACTTCTAAAGATCCAGTTTCTCTCTATATTCTACTGCTATTACCTTTAGATGTATGATTCCCACTTGTCCATGGGCCTCTACGATATACTACTGTCCATTTCAGACTATTCATTTCAGACTATTATCTACCAATTCTGGACTGAAACAGTTCAAAGGGTCCACAGGGACTGGCCTTTTTAATCAGATAGTCTTGTTCGAATAACATCTTACTAAGCTTGATCATGGTTTGCACACCTTGTGTATTCGAAGCTAAGTTCCTCCTCTCACATCTCCAAGCCTCATATACCCTTGTTAATGTTGTCATCTCCTTTGCTGATGTCAGCATCAAAATGCTGAACTCTGCTTTTGGATTATATTATGGGAGATTTCAGCAATGGCTATGTTTGTTGCTTTGAGGGGCCTGTGTACTCCTTGATAGCCTATTTGGTGTATCTGCACACTCTTCCATCCACAATGTCCTAGAAGTATCTCAAAGGACCAAGATCTTTGGTAAGAAAATGCTTAGAGAGGTGTCATTTGACTATAGTGCTAACCAAAGCCAATGACAATGGCACTAAAGCTTTCATTTCTTCATTCGTCACCTTGCACTTTTAAACAAATACACCAGCCTTCAAGTACCTAGAACAACTAAAGCTTTCATATTCATCGCCTTTTCCTTAACTTACGACTTAAACCCAAGACCTAATAGCTAAGTAACACAAAGTTCACATAATCTCCTTGTGCCCTGTGAAGACTTAAACCCAAGACCGACCTCCATTAAATCCCTCATATGACCAGTAAAATACTACTCAAGTTCACTATCGGATTTCAGAACTGAAGTTATAATTTTGAGAATATATTCATAATATAAATATGAGCAAAAGGTTGAAAACCCTATTCTCCTCCATTCTTGTTTTCTCAGAAATTTTAACAATTTATCATCTCAAAGTAGCATAATAACAAAGTCTAAGATAGTTGTTGATGGTTGAATATTATTTAACACAAAGAATACATGACCAACTTTAGGAACACAATATACTTGTATCGATGTTTTGAAATTTGAATAATGCCACATCTGAAAATTACTCAAAAGGAGAAAACTTCATATTGCTAAATCACAATAGCAAATATCCACTTACTTGACTCTTATATGTGAATTTGGTATTTGTGGTAAAGAATCTCCATTTCTGCACGAGGATAAAAAAGAAGAACATAATTTTGTTCAAATACCATGAAGAAGAAAACCCCAAAAAAATTAATTCAAATCTGGCATCCTTACTGATCTTTTGAAGCAAGGAGGGTGAACCAAACTGGAGACAACTTTCTTAAAGTAATTTCTGAAATGCTATCTCCAGACTTCAACGGAAGGCTCTGTTGCCTTGAGCTTTCACCCTCAACACCACCATTTGTGTGAGGTCTAAGACTTTCTCCACCAGAATTAAGCCGCTCAATTTTCACCTTTGGTTCGGGAGAGAAGGATTCGCGAGCTCTCCTCCTAAATCTCCTTCTATTCTTGACAGTTAATTTTTCATATTCTTCCTTCTTTACAGCAGGGAGGCCCAATAAAGCAGACTTAGAATCAACTGTCTTGTCTGCAGCCTCGGCCAGAAATGCTAACCTATCCCAACTGGAACCCCTCTCAGTGTCCTTACTAGAAGCATCCTGCTTAGGAGAAGAAACTTGACAAGGTTCTTTCTCAGCCACAACTCTCTAAAACATGAAAGTAGAAGGAGATCAGTAAATAAAACTAAGACTTACTTTAGTAGTGTAAAGAAGAATGTTTTGGTATTTGAAGAAAAACCTGTTTCTTGGTACCAATGGAAAAGGCATTCGGGTGTTCTGGTGACTGTCTTTGACCTAAGTGGCTACTACCATCACCCGTGTCCCCATCAGAATAAAGCTTGTTAGCCCGAGGCATGGTCGTCTTCCTGGTTGAGCTTCTTGTTCTGCCCAAACACCGTTTTTTGGGAATGGGACTCGTACTTGTAACAAGAGATGACAGTGATCTTTCCTTTCTTCTGGTGGTGGTTGTAACAGTTGTTGGAGTTTCAGGTTCCTTCTTCTTATTTAATGGAAATATCTTCATTCTTAGTTCTTGCAAATTATTATCTGGTCTGCAGACAAAAAAAATGAACCATCACGGCAGTTAGGTGCAGTTTAAAAACTCGGGAAGCATAAAGGCAAACAAGCTAACGTAAACAATTTAGGAAGCCAAAAGATTCTTTACCATCTTGACAACATTTCCAGATATTGAATAGGCATGTTAGAAATACTTTTTTTGAAATGTCGAAACCCCTTACCATGTTGAGATTTGGACCCAACCCATTATGATTATAAAGTCGCCCATGTGGCCATTGAGCCAAAAACCCATTCCACACCTTTTAATTGTAATAACACCCACATTCAAGCGATTGGAATCCACAAAAAGGATTTCCAACTACAAATAAATAGCAAAAAACTAGGATCAGAAAATTCAGACATAAATGGCTGCATTTACTTCTCTTAAAGTTGTTGCTGGATAAAAGGGGTATTCTGATCGCCTTACACTTGTTCCTGATGGTCTTATATGCCAATAATAATGTCACTTAGTAGAAATTCTTACTAGGATCCATTGATTTAAATTTTATGGGTTTTTGTTCTGTTATAATCATTCTAGCAGTTTACCTTCATATTGGGGTATTTGTACAATTATTCTTTTACTTAGTTAATAAAAGGAGTTAAAGGTCAGATTCGACCCTAAACAGTTATGCCTTTCCTCTGGTTATTCTTTCACTCTCTCTCTCATTTCTCTTATCTCTCTTCTGAGACGACAAATTTTTACAGTTGTCATATAGAGGGAATGGTGGACAATGATATGCAATATTCAAGTGACCTTAGACCACAAATTAGTACTGGAAACATAAACACTTGCATAAGGTAAAGACAACAAACATAATCCATGAACAAGCTGCAGTACTGCTCTTCATCTCTCCCTCAAAAGAAAGCAGAAACCTAATGAATAATCATATGAACAGCAATGTACTGATGGACTCAGGAATTGTCAACAGTAATGGCTCTTGACCAACAAGAATTGCAGGTCCATAGTGCCACATCACTGTGGTGAACCAAGTAGATATATTCAGTAGAAAAGCAATATATTCTTAGGCGAGTATAATCCTCCTAAACCAAGAAAACAAGTGCAAACTCAAATCATTTATTCCCAAACCCCCCCTTCGAAGTCTCATATACATATCCTTCAAAACAAAGTCTCATATACATATATCATGATGTTTGAACAGTCATTTGTAATTTGAAGCTCTAATGGTCATAGAAGTTGCACATGTTTCAAATAGTTGCAAGTGGCCCAGACTCTTCAAGAAAGTGTTTAGATTCAAAGGTGAATTAAATGGTTTAAATTATGGTAACTCCACGCATTTGATGTTGCAAAAGTGAAGTCCATGAGTAACATTCTTTCCCGGGTTGAACATAGCACCAGCAACATTTATTTGGGACAAAGGTGTCTCTATCCTACAAAAAAGAATGTGCAGCACTAATATCTTGAGGCTTCTTTCAGAGGTTTAATATGTAAGAAAAAATCGTGTTTTGGGGAAAAAGGATGTGCAGAGCTGAAAACTATGAAGCAAGTTTACACCAAGCCCATATATGAAACAGTCAAAAAATGAAAGCATAAATTAAAGTTACTCAAAGCAAAAACTTTGTGAGGCCCAAGCAACTAAGGAAAATAAAGTATGAGCCGCACAATCATTCCACAGCAACATGTAATAGTCTGGTTTATCAAATAAATCAAATGAATATACATGTACACATTGATACAGTACATATATTCCTGTTGTATACAATCCTAAGAACGATAAGCAAGGGCACAATATAAGGAATAAGAAACCACCTTAATTTATCGCAGGGTGAGCATCCCAAGTAGACATTGCAAATTGGGCAGGTACATGTTTCATCCTCTTCAAGCTTTTGGTATATACAGTCTTTGCAAACTGAAACATAAAAACAAATACATAGTTAGAATAACAAAAAGTTTCTATCAAGTCCATCTCAATGATAATGTGTTTCCAACAGATCCATCTCAATGAGAAAGCTCACTCAACACAAATACGTTTGTAAGCAATTAAAATGTGAGAGACTGAAAATTTACCTCAGTAATTAAACAGTTAACAATCCCTTCAGTAAACAATAGCTCAAATCAGGGAGATAAAACAGTAAGTAGGTTAAGTTTCACAGACGTTTTAATATGACAGACACTTCGAAATAGTTGCACTCTTCAGTAAGCTATTATATAGCTCAAAGAAAAAGAAAAATTGTTTGCTTCATTCTCCAGTTGAACAGACAAGAAAGGGTCATGATTTTCCCATATTAACGAGAAACAGCTGAATAGATCCATAGCACTTGCTGTTATCACATTTGTCTTAATGATACTTTGACGGAAACTCCTAGATACAACATAATTACATAATAATATTATGACAGGGGAAGTGTGCTAGTTCTCTGAGACCTCTTATGTTTTAGTTTTTTAATTGATGCCGTTTCTCATGAAGAGTCTGTAAAACCAGGCTCTTTGTTACAAGATCTGAAATTGAACACATAAGAGATGTGTAACAAGGCTATATTAAATTGTTACTATCATCTCTGAAAAGAACATGTCAGACTAGCCAAAGACCAAAATAGGTGCATGCAAGGAAGCTTCAGCAAATATTTAAATGAGCAGGTGGTCAGGATCAGGCCCAATCTCCAATCTTAACCAGGAACCAGTTAACACTGAGCATATGAAAAGAAAACAAGGGTAATTCCATCTTGTAAAAAGCATAAAATATAAGAAGAATGGGAAAAGATAATAAAAGGAAATTCATTTACAGATTCTTACATGTATGGAGGCAGACAGTAATTGTGGTTGCATCTCTAAGGAGATTCAAACAGAGTGTGCAGGTTAGGCAATTTAAAAGTGGCCCCTTCTTCACTTTTCCAAACTGATTTGCCATTTTAGAGATCATCACTTGCACCATGTCAAAGAACTTTGCACCTTAGTCTTTTCGTCCAGAGATAATGTCACCTTAAGTGCCTGAGTTCTTTATGCAGTGTGAGAAAAGTTTTGAGTACGGTAATGGACCTCAGAGTGCACGGAACTTCAGATGTTCTGGTTCATCAGCGGCAAACAAATCCTGAAAGGTAACGCATTAGATCCTGTTACAATGTGCACGTGCATGAAATCATGTAAGAAAGATAATGTCGAGACAATTTATTGCCAAACAGTGTAAGAAATATCATAATTAGAAAAATAAGAGAAAATGGGGGCTTCAGTTCACTGCAACGGCTTCACAAGTGGAAACTCTTTTTCTTTGGCCTCTTCTATATCCCTTGGTGCAAGCAAAGAAACTTTCAGCTCCTTTTTCAATTAGCATACACAATTTAACTCCTACTCTAAATGCAAGTACGCCCCCCAAAGGGGAAATTTGCCCTCGCGCCAGTTCGTTTTAAGAGATGACAGAAGTTTCCCTAACATTGGAGGCAGTTCAATCGCATACGCTAATAAATGGATAAAGTACGGTATCGCGGAAAACATAATTGTCATCGGCACAACGACTCGCGAGGAGAACACGAAATAAACTTTTGCTTCAGCAGCATCAAAAGTATCGGAAGTATTTTCAAAGCTGATACTTTCAACCGGCGGAGAAAATGTAGGTTATTCGAATCAAAATCACCGTTAGAAGCTGAAGGAGCTCCGCTGATCCCAGGTGAGCGAGTTGAAGAGCCTCACGGAAACCAGAAAGGGCAAACTATTTACAAGTGTTCTCCTCAACGAAAAGAAAGAGTTGAGTTGAATTCAGAGTGACGCTGACTGAAGAGGAGACCCCAATGGGTGCAAAATAGCGGCACGATTTCCACCCAAAAAAAAATCGAAAATTTACTGATTTTAATGCTGCAGAAATCCATGCACCCGCACGAAACGCGAAAATCCGAACAGAGGGGCAGCTTCGGCTCGGAAGTTGGAACAAGGAGCAGAGAGAAAGAGCCAGAGAATCGAGATCAAGCATCGTCGAGCCAAAAAACAAAAAATCGACAAGCGTCAAAAAATAGATCTAATTCTCGGAGATGGAAGAGGACGACGACGACTTTCAATCCGGCAAGTCGAACGTGGTATTGGAAGTATAATAATCCGAGAAGAAAGAACACAGACGTGCACCAAAAAGAAGGCAAAGAAACGCATTCGAAAGTAGGAATACCGTGGTCCGCTGGAGGAGCAGAACGTCGATCGGGGTGAGCTTCATGTCCATGCAAGAGACGCGGAGACAATGAAACGAGATGGCTGAAATGGAACAGAGGAGGCTCTGTCTGCATGGAGAGAGAAGCGAGGGTTTCGTACCTGCTCTCCTTTTATCGATCAGGTACAGTGAATTCCCGGGATGAGCAGTGTGACTCGTCGTGAGCGAGTGATGAAATCAGAATAAGAAGGGAAACACGACGGTCGATGAAGGAACAACTACAGGCCTTCCCTCTCTCTCTCTCTCTCATCACACACGATACGAGAATCCATGCGGCCAACGCAAGAGGCGGCGACGAGAAAGAAAAGTTGTTGTCCATTTTTTTTTTACTTTTTGCTTATTTTTAATTTTCTCCTAATTCATTGTTTAGATAATAGACTTGTGTTTTGATTCATCAGATGAGCAGGATATATTCGTTTAATTATCGGTTCTAGTGAGGGGGGGCCCACGAACGGTCGGGCCCGCGACATTTGTCGTGCGTTTTGAGTGTTTGGTAGAACCGAAATGTGGCTCGACAACGTTGAGAGCGAGAAAAAAATGGAAAACGATGCGATCCATTATTTGACCGGATTCATGTTATGGGGTTCGTATCATTCGTTCGCGTGGCCGTAAGTTCGTCATGGACGGCGAAGACGCTAAATGGCTGACCAAATAATTTACCACGCTTCCACAATTGCCCACTCTATTACTGTTTTCTCTGTAGACTAGGTAGTCTTTACGCTCTTATGACGGCTCTCACTTGGACCATAAATCGACAAAACCCGGGTCGATAAGTGAACCGGGAACCGTTAATGCAAGACGTGAGACGTCTCCAACTTGCAGTTTCCGAGCGGGCCCCGGCTGAATGACAGTAGGGCCCAGGGATGATGAAGGCGAAGTTTCCAAGAAAAATCAATAAAAAAAATCGGAACGTCTTTTTCGGAGTTAGAATTTCCGTAATAAAAATAACGACAAAACGTACCGCCTCTAGGTATGTGGATAGGGACGCAGGCCGGTCCGCCGGTCCAATAGTCGGCTGCCCGGTCCGCACGGAAGAGCTTCACACTGCATTTACTCTTATGGTATCAAGGCTGTCAGCATTATTGAAACGGATTCGATAACTAATCGTGATTGAGATAGAATTAATCACCTCGTTTCAGGAAGTTTGACCACCGGGTGATAATACCCTACTTTGAGAAATAAAAATAACTAGTTGGAATGTGATGGAAGTGATTTGGCCGAGTTGACTCGGACTTTGAGTTTTCCAGCTCGAGTAGAAGTTGAACGAGTGTCATCCGACTTGGACGGAGTCGGACCAATTACACACTGGTTCGTCCAAATTGACTCATCAGTTGATGCTAGCTGCACGCCTATCTCATGTACATGTTAATCTAAGCCATTGAAGCCTAGGGTTTATCTTCTAGAAAATAGGATTTTATTAAAATAATATTTTTTTATATTTTCAAGAACTTAAATTAACGTGTACGTCTGTTAGGTGCGTCTAGCATTACTCTTATTGTTAAGGGTTTTAATCAAGTAGGTCCAGAAGTTGAAATAGATAAGAAAGTGCTGCAAATTGGCCCATTTGAACATATAGCAGCTGTTTAAGATAGATATAGATATAATACAAGAATATTACTGAAGATCATCACAGTATATATGTCTCATCTTTTTAAATTGCCGGTGGATGATGCGTCTCTTCACTCGGATCTAATCATGAAGAGCGTAATTGGGCGATCGAGTAGATTTTATGTCTTAATAAGCAAGGATCTTCCTGCACTTTCTTCGGATCTTGTACCCAAAATTTGCCACGGCCAGCTCGTGATCATTTAGATTTTGCAATATTTCTGGTGTCTTAAGCTAATATTTTGACAACTTGAGGTCATTTAACTATGTATATATCAACAAAAGTGAGATTGAATGTTAATTAATGGATCCTCTCATGCCTACTTGCCCCTTTGATTAAAGAAAATAAAGAAGGTTTACAGCTTAAACGCATTAATTGATTGAATTACTTCCCTAAGTTTGAGGATATGCATGATTTTGGCTTTCATTTATTTGCTTTTCTATTTATCTATATAATCACGCGCGTGCCCTGATTGATTTGTTTTCCTTTTATAAATCTATTAATTGATTGAATTAACAAGCAATATTAATCGTCGCTCTTTCAATATATTGCTACGAAAGTACACAGATTAACAATATCCCCCGTGTGATAATATTTTAGCTTAATTGAATGCTTAAAATTATCCTAACTAAGTTGACCCAAAAACCATGGGTATTTGCCACCCTTAGAAATTCTAAATTCAGTAAGGTAGAGGAAGCCTCGGATTCTCGGTAACTGCAAGAACACGTGGTAACAGACGAAGTGACACGAGGGATCCAATGGGATGTATGATGTATCTCGGGAACGAAATGGAAAGTGTATATTAACGTGAGTTAATACGAAATTAATTAATAAATATTTAAATTAAGAACAGTGATATAAATACTACAGGAGACTTTACATGGAGCGGTCTATATTGCTGGGCAGCTTAGTAAGAGATAAAGCGGTCTATATTGCTGGGCAGCTTAGTAAGAGATAAACTTAAAGATAAATCGGTAAGATTTTAATTTTTTAATAAAATATTATTAACCTATTCTTTTAATAAACCTTAAACTCTATATTTTTTCTTACCTAGACGGTTAATTATGCTACTTAAGTAAAATTAGAAAGTACTGTTATCAATTTTTTAAAATTAATTAATCTTAAAAATAAAACTGAGAACAAAAAAATAATAAAAATAAAAATAAAAGTGGAGAAGAAGGTATGGTTGGATGACAGCACAACAGACGCCATTATTCTCACATATCGCGATCCTTTTTATCCTCTACAGCTTGTGCCATCGAAAGCCTCCTGGGTCTTCTTTTTCCGTAATATCGCTTTTAAGTACGTGAAAATTATAAATAAGAGGGAAGTGGCAGACAGAGGACACGAAAGGGATTAGAGGCCGCAACACTGCAACAGCAACTTCACTCAGTTTTCTTTTTGTTTCTTTTCTGTTTTTTTTTTTTTTTTTTTTTTGTCTTTTCAAATGGACTACTCTTCGAACGACAGCGGATCACATCCCACGAAGAGGTGACGTAGACCCAAATCCTTTTCTTTCTTTTATTTTTTCCGTCTTTATAATCGTCTTAATTAGTGTATTAATATGAGTTGTTACGTCCGTGTTATTGATTACGATGCCTTGTTCCTTTCTCTCTCTCTCGCGTCTCTTCAAGCTAAAAGTACAAATGTACCAGTACACTCCAATATTGCTTATTCTCTCTTTCCGTTTCGTTTTGTGCTGCTGAGCTCAGCTATATAACCGAAGGTCCGCCGCCGCCCACCGCCACCACACAGGCAGCAATAACCAGTACCAGTAGAACCACCACCACCACCGTTGAGACCCCGAATTCCGGCACCATGATCGCCTACCTGGAGCGTTTCGTCCGCGACGACTCCTCCGACTCCTCGGAGCCGCGGTCCTCGTCCGACGACGTCGCCCTCTGCAAGTCCGTCGACTTCCAGGGGAGTAGTACGACGATCGAGTACTTCCCCCGGGCCCGAGTCCCGTCCGACTTCGGCGGCATTCACGAGTCCTCCGCGCCGCCGCTCGCAGTCCTCCGACCCGGGTCCGCGGAGGACATCGCGCGGCTCCTCCGTGCGGCGGCGCGGTCCCCACGGCTGACGGTCGCCGCCAGGGGGAACGGTCACTCCATCAACGGCCAGGCGTCGGCGCCGCTCGGGGTCGTGGTCGAGATGGGCGCGCTGGTCGAGGACGAGGGGGGGATCGCGGTACGCGGCGGCGGGGAGTACGCGGACTTGGCGGGTGGGGCGCTGTGGGAGGACGTGCTGGCGGCGTGCGTCCGGTTCGGGGTGGCGCCGAGGTCGTGGACGGACTATTTGGGCTTGACCGTCGGCGGGACGCTTTCGAACGCCGGGATCAGCGGGCAGGCGTTCAGGTACAGTCCACAGACGGAGAACGTGGTGGAGATGCAGGTCGTCACCGGAAAAGGCGAACTCCTCTCCTGCTCCGCCTCCCACAATTCCGACCTCTTCTTCGCCGTCCTCGGCGGTCTCGGCCAGTTCGGCATCATCACCCGCGCCAGGGTTCGCCTCCAACAAATCCCACACAAGGTCCGAAATACCTTCCTCCCTTTTAGCTTCTCATCCGCTTCTCACACTTAGCAGCTACTTTTGTTTTGTGCTTCCATCTGTTCGCTCTGCATCACACAGAACAAAAAGGATGGGGGGTCCCCGAGATTATTTTAAGCCACTAGATCGCTCCCCGGTGGGACCCTTTTTTTTTCTAATTAAAACAATAATAAAATTAAAAAAAAATTAAAACTCGTCGTCAATCATGCCGACGTTTACTCGTCGTCCTTGTCTCTCCGCGCGGCTCCTCACGTGCCGCCGTTACGGTGTCGTTGCAGGTGAGGTGGCTCCGTCTGGTGTACGCTGATTTCGATGACTTCACGGCGGACGCCGAGTCCCTGGTCACCCGTCCACCCTCCGACGCCCTGGATTACGTCGAAGGCTTCGCTTTCGTCAACAGCGACGACCCCGTCAACGGGTGGGACACCGTCCCACTGGCCCCACACCAGAGGTTCGACCCCACCTCCATCCCCCAGGGCGCCGGTCCCACCCTCTACTGCCTCGAGCTCGCTCTGCACCTCCATCGTCGTCCCTCCACCTCCTGCGACGGCCCCACCCAGCTGGATAAGGTACGTACTACCTAGAGTGACCAAAATACCCCCCCCCCCCCCCCCCTCCTCCGGGGTGGGTTGTTGGCAAGCAATCATTCTAGAAGTAGTAATTAAGTGTAGGTTGGGTTTCGGCGCGTGGGAGATGACGTTACTACCCTTCTTTTTTTTGTTTTTTGTCCGGTGGCGTCGCGCAGGTGGTCAACGAGACGGTAGGGCCGCTGAGATACATCCGACGGCTGAGATTCTCCGTGGACCTGGAGTACGTGGACTTCCTGCTGCGGGTGAAACGGGTGGAGATGGCGGCGAAGGCGAGCGGCATCTGGGACGCGCCCCACCCCTGGCTCAACCTCCTCGTCTCCAAGCGCGACATCAAGGAGTTCGATCGGACGGTCTTCAAGAGGATCCTCAGGAACGGCGTCGGTGGGCCCATGCTCGTCTACCCTCTCCTCCGAAGCAGGTGAGTCAGCGCGACAATATGGCGTGGGCGGGGGTGTTTTGGTCATAATGATGTATCGGGCTTCCACTTGTGTGACAACAAAAGAGATATTCTCTACCTAGCTGCTCCTTCCTCGGGGTTGCCGTTTATGTGAAGACAAAAGTGCTTCGACGGCGTCCCTGTTTTTCATATCACCAAAATACTCTCTCTTGTGTCTGAACTAGTTTGAAGTTTCACGGACAGGGTGTGTTGACATATATACAGTACACTCCTAATGTAGGACTTTGTTTACTTATCTCAGAAATGTCATGCGTGTATTGATATATAGCAGACAACTTGTAGCCAATGTATGGCTTTGTTTACTTATCCGTGGATGTTTTAATATTCACAGGTGGGACAGTCGGACGTCGGTGGTGGTACCTGAATCGGATACGATTTTCTACTTGGTGGCGCTGCTACGGTTCACGCGGCCGGAGGGCGGTCCTCCGGCGGAGGAGCTGGTGGGGCAGAACCGGGAGATCGTGGAGTGGTGCAGCGCGCAGGGGTTGGACTTCAAGCTCTACTTGCCTCACTACCGGTCGGAGGAGCAGTGGAAGAGGCACTACGGGAGGCACTGGCAGAGGTTTGTGGATAGAAAGACTCGGTACGATCCCTTGGCCATCCTCGCTCCCGGACAAGGCATCTTCTCCAGGACCCACTACTCGCCCTAACTGTAGTGGATCCAATAAGACGACGAACGTACGCACGTACTTACGACTGAAACATCTGGGAGGGCCTCGAAAGTCGGAATTGGAATGATCACAAATGATTTCGATGTTGTTGAGACGATGTACATGAGGAATTTTGATCTAATTGTTAATGGAAATGAATAGTTTGTTAGTTTTTTTTTAATTGATTTCTCCCAGAGATCATCGTACGATAAAAATATATCTTTTTGTTCTGGAACTGATCATGTTCTGAATGCATTCTGAATCTAATTAACTCAGATCTGGAAATTTTGTCAAGAATATTGTTTTTTTTATACTAGATAGTGCGTTAGGTGAGACGTCAGCTGCCAGTGTTCTTTTGATTTCTTTCTACAAGGAATTTGAAAGAGCTAGCTTTTCATATTTGAGCTGAAAGAGATCACAAACCCATGAGCCTCTTTTTTAAGTTCTCCAGCGATCAAGTCTATACATTTACATCTATATCTAGATTTCTGCAATATTAAATTATCACAGAGAGAGAGAGAGCAAATGAGAGAGAGAGAGAGAGAGAGAGAGAGAGAGAGAGAGAGAGAGAGAGAGAGAGAGAGAGAGAGAGAGCAAATGAGAGAGAGAGAGAGTGCCCATTTTCTGAGTATTTTTTCATAGAACTTTAGAAGAACAAGCTGCTAAGAATTAAAGCACGCCCTGATTGTCCCTGGGAGCTTTTTCATCAAGTCAAAATCGTAATTGACTGTGAAAATCTACAAATCTTCCTTTTAAGCTGCCTTTTTTCGTGCTCCTAATAAAAGCGTTTTATTTCTTTCACGTCGAGAGCATCAGATTCCTCATGCATATCTCCGTGGCCGGATTTATATACTTCCCTTTTCCGTGAACGCTTTTTCCTCTTTTACTTATCTCAAAAGTAGGAAACTCCATGCAAATTATAGGAACATGATTTCTTGAGCACTACGACGATTTTCCCTTTTAACCAACGACGTATATATAGTAATATAAAGTTTACGTAGACGATCTCCGCTTACAGATTTTCATGCATTCCGATGCCATGCACACAACATGCGTACTTTACATGCATCGGCCTTCGCGCGCTTCCGGGAAAACGATTTCTTTCTTAAACTGATCCCTTCGTCTTCCGCACGCCGCGCGCTTCTTCGAAGAAGGTCTCCTCCTTTTCCCTTTTACGTCGCTTTAAATCTTACAAGCAATTTCTTGGATTCGACCTACACGAATATAATAATTACTGGGGAAAAAAAATTCCAGAGAAATATTAATTTAACCGGACTTTCCTCACGTGCATGCGCGCTGTGCTGTAATGTGATTGATTTGGGGGTTACGATAGATCTCAAAGAATTCCTTCAAAGATTTGTCACTGCTAAAGAATCTTTAAAGACTAGAATCAATTCTGAGTTACTGCGTTTATCTTTCGTAAACTAAACAAGAAAGAATCTTTCTAATTACCAGCCTCATATGCTTAATTCCCCGGTTATTTTTAGTACTCTAATTGGGTTTGGCAAAGTTTTTCTAAATTAGTACTGGTTTTAAATATTTTTTATAATTGTCTTTCAATTCTGATTATAGAGCATGTGTTAAAAAATAGTTCAATTACTTTTTCAATTTTCAAAAAACATATATAAATGAACAATATTGAATTTACATCTATGTGATGAACTCTTTGATAACATGTACCGAATGCATAAAAATGAACATAAACTGTCATTGGAATGGATCTTGTAAGTCAAAACTAAAACTAAATTAAAAAAAATAACTTAGTAAAAAATTTTATACATTTTCTGCAAAAAAAATGCTGAGATTGTTTAAGCTTTATGATAAGAAGAGGACAAATTATTTGAAACATCCAATATGGTCAAAGGTTAGAATTTACATTCCTGATTTTAACTTACACTGGGATCCCCACCCCACGTCCTAGTTCCTGTGAACGGATCTTTGTAGAATGTCTTGCTTTACAAATAAAACAGAGGTAGGATACATGCACCATAATTGATCTGATGCCATCAAGAAGAAAAAAGCTCTTTTTGCCTTTAATTTCTTGATATGATTTCTGGTAACGCGCTCAACAAAAGCTTATTTGAAGACGACGGGAAGTTAAAAATCAGAATGATAGATACAAACTAAACTTGAGTGGTGTTACTGGAGCGCGACAGAGAGGGCATTCCGGTTTTTCATTGCACCACTCCATAATGCAGTTCCTACAAACACCAAAAGAACAGACAGAAAACAGGTGTAATCTTAAATGATTAAAAAACCTAAACGACTGTCAACAAAAAGTGAGGCAGTACCAGCAGAAGACATGACCACAGGGCGTAGCAGTTGGATGTTGGCGAACACTAAGGCAAAGTGTACATTTACTAGTAACGCTTCCTGCTTGGGTCTGCATGAAAATTGCCTTTTTTTCTCAAATGGAAAAAGTTTATCCTACTCATGAAAAGAAAACAGACCAAAGAGAACCTACTCAAGAAACCCTAAAGGATAGCAACAGCTTCACTAGGGATTCAGTTAGCATTATGGTTGATCTCAATCCAGTTTTTAGGTTCCAAGTGCATATTGGCTGATCAATCTCTTCAAAAAAAAAAAAAAAGTGCAGATAGGCTCGTATGCTAACGATCCCCAATTGGTCAATCACCAGCATCAAATCTTGGGGTTTGTCGCCACCCGATTGGTCATTATAAAGCTCGTGTTAGATATTTTACTCTAGATTAAATTGCTGCGCTATAAGTATAAGCTTATCGCTATCAGCACTGAAAACATGTCATTATGGAGAACAACATACACAGAGACGGAGAGGTAGCAGTATGTTAAAGTCACAAGATTGAGGGATACTCCGTTTATACTCTTTTCAGAAGCAGCACCACCAATCAAAACCTCATACTCATGCCACCAGGGAATTGATAGGCTGCTTCTTGCCAATTTCGGTCTCATGAAGGGTACCTACTAGAACCTTACTCTCTAATTTTCAGGTAATAGATAGACCAGCTCTGTTTCAAGTTGAACTGGGACTACAAACATGTGGTAGTCATGAGAAGTCAACAATTCAGAGTAATACTGAATTCCATGAACAAAGGGTAGTTTCAGCGTCCAAAGGCATTGCACCAGTGCCATCAAGAAAGAAAATCAAGCACAACCAATTTACAAAACTAACATAACAGAAGGAACAAAAAGTGGTAGATCGACCATCAGGCCAAAAAACATACCTCTGCAACAGCAGTAGAATCAGAAGTCCAGCTTCCTTTTCCAAGATTTGAAGCAGATGTATTATTTCCATCTTCATTTAATACTGGCAAACCTTGCCCTGAGATGAAAGTTGGAAAAGATAACAAGTTGAATTATTCCAATGATCATTCAATGGCAAGTGCCCATTGTAGAACAGTAAAATTCCTTTTCCACATAGAAATTGATTTCCAACACGCTTTAGTACGAAGACTTCTTCAGAAAACAGACCAGTTTTCAATAATTGGTTTCCACATTGGAGAGCCGGAAAAAACCTAAAAAGTATATTAAAATTTGCGGAACTTCCCCACCCTAGCCCACCAGTTGATATGGTCATGGGAAATATAACAGATAAATTTATATTATACTACAATACAAATTGTATGTGCTTTTTTATTTATTCAAATTTTATATTATTTGATTATACTGTATGTGGAAAACATTTTTAGGATTATTTATTACGTATTAATTTTTCTTAGTACTTAGAAAAGGATGCCCCCCATGTAGGAGCTTGAATGTAGCCTTAGGAGGATGAAACAGAGAAGAGTTCAGATGAACAAGGGTTCCAGACTATCTCATCAACAGCACTGGCAGGTATATAGGATGATTCTAGTAGAGTAGGGAGTGAGCCTTGGTTGCCCCTTCATCATTTAAGTTTCTTCCTAGATCTAAGTTCCATGAGGGCCAAGGGGCAGCCTTAGCTTCGGCCGCCATTATGACTTTAATTCTGCCCGGCAAGTAGATACTTGGGAAGATTGAGTTTGATGGGGAGTCTCCGAGCCATCTAACATTCTAGAATTTGACTTCAGTACCTTTTCTAGCATGGAGTCTACCCCATCCTCTTACCTTCTTTTTTTTCCTACTAAGATAGGTCTCCACAAAGAGGAGCATGTGCTCCTTGGGAAGTCAATGCAGGGAGCTGACTCCATATTTGGCAGCTATAAGCCTTCTCCATAGGGCAGCTGGCAACTTCATGTTTACCTCAATCGAAATTTAGACTTGGCTGTAAAATTGTGTAATTTGCTGGTCTCATCTCTCGAGATCAGCTAAATCCTCAGCTGACTTTCAAGCTAAGGGCCGTCTTTTGAGATCTGCTTGTGATCAGGATTAATTCAAAACGAATAATATATTTAAAAAGAAGTTGATGAAGAAAGACCTGTTGATGTCCATTGTGGCCCCATTGATGTCTGATGGACTGAACTTGCAATAGAAGATAAGTTGCTTCTTCGAAGACCTTCGGCGCCAAGAATACACAACTGAATTAAAAGAAAAACACCAAGAATTTGATACCTGGGATTAAAGACACATCAGGAATAGCCTCAAAATATTCACTCATATCAAGTATTATTGAAAAAGTAAGAAGCTGTCAAAGCCCGTTACAAAGTGTTTGTGAAAAAGCTCTGAGGCCGTTAAAATCCAGGATCACAAGATAAGGCTCACTGTATGTGTTAGAGCATTGCCGAAGAAACAAATTCAATTGCAAATTCAATAAGTAAGCATTAACCAGTTGAACTAATTTCTTTCAAGTCAAACCCCTGAGCAAGTAGTCTTTAACAAAAGAGAAGAGGAAAATGTTATAATTCAACTGCAAATCTAACTAAAGAGCTTAATACCTTGGTCTTTGGTTCAATGGCTTGCCAATGAAAACATACTGAACGCCGGCAGCTCGCTTTGAAATGTGATAGTACAAACCTGCAAATTACCTCAAATATTAGGTACCACCAAATAGCCATCAGTACGAGAAGAGGACCCAAAAAATGAAAATTAAAAAAAAAAAGATAAAAAAATTATCATGATATTGCAGTTTTGATCTCCTCTACACTCACCCAATATTCTTAAGAAAAAAAAAAGAAATTACTGATGAAATCCAACAAGAGACAAAATGAAATCACCTTCAAAATAGAAGAACATGAGATTAGTACGAACAGCAATTTGCAGAATTTCCCGAACAAAGGGAAGCATCTGTGAAGGTCCAGTCGCATAGAGAAGTAAGCTATCACTGAGAAGTAATAAATTGGCTAACTATTCTAGACATTATGGAAACATCAAATAAAACAAATTGTATCATAAGCGGATCTGTATGAGCAAACAACAAAAAAATGTAAAAGCAATAGGGTGTTCATTTTCCACAAGAAAAACAGAAAATCATGGCAATACATGAAGCAGGAATACTATACCAAAGGCCATCTTTGAACTCCAGACATCCATATCCTATAAATTTTCTCCTTCAATCTAGACAATACTGATACAGAAATCCTTCTTTCGGAGATCTCAGAAGGGAGAGATGATTCATGTCGGTTCCTCCCTTGAGTATTACTGCCAATCAGCTCCTCGAATTGTGGATCAGCAAGCATGATTCCACGTGCTGCCATTCTAGAACTGTCCAATGGCAAATGTTTCAGTCGTTCTTGAACAAGCACAAGTCAAAAGAAACGAAAGTACTTGAAAGAGATTACTGTCATAGATTTTGACCACATCAATTATTTACCTCTTATCCTTCCAACAATGAAGACAGCTTTATTACAAAGTTAAATTCATTTACACCGCAAAAATTGCAGAAACTGCTGGGATTTGATCCCACTCCTTAAAATTTTGTTTGATGTTAACAACCATTTTTTGCTGATGTGATTGATTGATTGTTTTGGAAAAGTGAAGAATGAAGGCTGAAGAAAGTTATCTAGAGGTCTAGGCAAGAAACTAGTCCCAATGACCAAGTATTAGACTATTAAGTAATTATAACTTAGTAGCAGCTCAGGTTCTTTTCTGAATGTTTTTCTTTTTAATGACTTTTGACTAATTTTGGTAAGAATAACTTAATAAAGTTGATTTTTAAGAATTAACGATGTTTTTTTTTTATAATCAGTGTACTCAGGCCAGCTTGCATTCACCTCAACTAATCCCTGGGGAAGACTAACAACAGTGAACCCCACAGCTGTGACCCCCACATGCTTCTTGAATGTTAGGAGCAGAAATCAAACCCCTGAACATGTGCCTAACGACAAAGTCACAAGTATGCCCTCATCGCTTGTACTACCCCCAGGGTTGGTCAATTGCTTTTCAGTGTAGTGAGTTAAATCGTATTAGGGATTCTAATCATAGCAAAGTAATACCAAAATATTGCAGCCTACTTTGGTAGGATATGGTAGTTAAAGTATATAGCAAGATGATATACTGCAATATTACCAAGTTTTGATTAATAATACAGGTTTCTGTTTTGGCAATTGTTCAGCCCTTCCATTGCTAAGCATAATTTCTTAGTTTCTCTCTTATGCAGTGCTAGCCACAAAAAAATGCAACTGAATATTCAACTTCTTCCCTTGGAACTTGGAAAGTCAGGTATCTCTCAATTTTCAAAAATAGTGGCTAGCAATCTTATATTCCTGCATTATCTGTATATTGGGCACATTACCTTCTCAAGAAGGCTTCCAAAGAAGAGAGAAGCCGAAATCAGTTATGAATGAATTTAAAGAAGCACCAAAAGTGTTGATGGTCTATGAAGAAGTAAATTGATTACCAACCTAATTCTTTCAGCAAGATAAGGGACTGCTGTCTGATACACAATGAAAAGAGCTCGCCTTGCTGGTGTTGGAGGAAGTCCATAAGACCCCTCAACCTACAAAATCAGATATGAAATTTTGGACATCTAAATACAAGTTAAATTATTAAAGTAGATTCTTTAAGCTATAGGTTTGACTTAATTTGAAAATCTTTTCTTTTCTGAAAGAACCATTAACATCCCAAGTTCCACATGTTGTTTGCCTACTGTCTTTAAGACAACCTGAATACAACAAATCCAAGTTTGAAGCTAATCATAACGAAGGAGTTCTCAAAGGATCTGAAGAAGAATATTACAAAATCAGAATAGATACAGTTGGTCTTTTTCTTTCTTATTGTTCATTTCTACACGGCTGCTATAAGCTGATACATTGCAAATGAAGAGGAACTTCATATTTGCAGCTTATACTCTTTTCTTTTATCATCCTTAGGCAAACTGAGAGGTTTTATCAGACCACTACTAGAAACAAACCATTCTTTGGCATATTCATAAATCCATATTAATTAACAGCTTCCAGAAATAAACCTGTGTTATATCACAATATTCTTCTCCCAAAGTCTGCTGACCTGATCCAGTTGTAAGTATATAATAAAGCATCTGACCTAACAACTTCGCCTGAAAAGACAAACAGAATGTTCAAAGCACATGTCAAAACTCAAATGCATTAGAAATATGACAAATCAAGACATGGCAATGGTACTAAGTTTAAACAAACATCACTGGAGAAAAAGATCCTCTGTGATAAATGACTTGAGTGTTCTCCAGAAATTTCATTTTAAACATGATTTACCATAGGAAACCAGAAACACTAGACTAAACATCCAAGTTTTCAACTCGTATATCCATAAACCAGTTAGATTCACAAATATAGCATGGATGACCAGAAAAAAATTAACTCACAAAAATAGAGAATGAGAATGCCATGAAAGAGACGTCAATTCTGCTGGGAGGTTGCAGCTGGCTTGGATCAGTGATTACCTTTAAATATCCATTCTACCAAAGCTTCCCACCAAATAATTATCGAAACTATATGTTCATGCTAGACGGCCTAAATTTAACTAATTGTGAAGTCCACAAATCTCAAGGGGCCAGAAACAGGAACTGTGCCACTGCGACCACAAAATACCCCATCAAAACCAGCTGGATTTAGGTTAGCTATAGTGCACTGGTAAAAGTTAAGTTCACTCTGCAGTTTCCACTCTGCAAGGGGCGGACACTCGGGAAACTAGTCTCTAGTTGTCTCTAAGAAAATCACCTTGGAGGCTTTTGAACTTAAGCCACAGGCTGATACAAGCCAGAATGGATCTGAATATGTTTTCAATGATGACATCCACCAGGTCAGAATCACGTGCCATTACTCTCCAAACTGAGTTGTCATATGAACCAACAAATTTGGCACAAAAATTGTAACCAGGAATAAATCTTGAACCAAATAAAATATTTTGACGAACAACCTCAAACTTCCAAGGTGTGAATGAGCACTATGGAAGTCCAGAACTTCATAATCTAAGTCATCATTTCACCAGTCAAAAGGAAAATGTCTTGATTTTGAATGATGACATGATAGTGTGAGAAAAATGAAAGAATGAAATAAAAGGAAGAACTATAGAGAAACGATTGTGTCAAATTATCAAACAAGTCTATATTGGGAAATCTGTATCCACCTTTCTTACGGTCTTAAGCTTTCCATACAGATTTAAAATGTAGAACACATGAAAATAAGCCTGTAATTGTGATCTTTAGGGACAAAATGGAAAGCTCTAACAGATTATATCAGCAAAATAATGGCTATTTTTCAAAAGAAAACATGAGTACAAGCTCTGGGAAGAATGAACAGAAAAAAGAAGAAAGAAGAAAGAGGATGACATAGGAACTTCTCCAGAAGGAAAAGATAGCACCAGTCGCCCACCTCATTCTGATAAGCTACTGCAACTCTTGTACCTACATAAAAGGGCTCCTTGATGAAATAAACCGAAAAAATGATGTACTCTTAATGACCAGAAAACCACGAGCAAAGCAGAAACAAATACAGAATATATAATTTGTGATGAGGCAAAGTTGCCAGCTGCTTTGAACAGAATGAAAACAGCTAACACCCAAGCATATCTCTTCTGATTCTTACTATTAAGAAACGTGTACTCACCAAGCAGGTAAATGAATCAACTAAAGTAATCCAAATTTGAAATGATTAACGACAACAAAAAGCCACAATCCCAATTAGCAAAGCGGACTTCACTTCCAAAACAAGTAAAAACGAAGTGCCCGCACCTGAAGTGGACTTCCAACACAGGGGAAAGACTCAAACACGATATATAGTTAGAAGAATGATATTGGGTTATAATCACGTCACACGGCTTCGAAGTTGTCCAAAAGCATCATACAGAAGCAACAAATCCTCAGACCCCGTGTCAATAAAAAATAAGGCAGAAAATATCAATGCCGTGTCCAATTGTATGAATAAGTAAAGAATTCAACAACGAGAACTAAGCAGGAAAGTTAGAAAACAAACAATTCGGCGATCGAAATACCAAAACAAAAAAATTGTTTTGATTCGGTACCTTTTTATAAGTAATGAAAGACAGTTTCCGAATTTCCTTAACAAGACTATAACATAACCGAAATTAAGAAACAGACTTACCAAAAAGATGGCGAAAAGCATCACGGCAAGCCTCGTAGACGTAGGAAGCGTACTGGTCATCCTTTTCAGCTGCTCTCATAATTTCCGTCTGCGCAGCAGGTGGAAATCGTCGGAGGCCCATCGGTGAACTGGACGACGAAGCCCCGTTATCATGTCGGTCTCCAGCTGAGTGGGAAGCCTCTGATATCATGCTGAAGACTGAATTCGCGGCGTTGAGTATTGGTATCACCTTAGTGCAGGGAAGATCGCTGAAGAACTTGAGTATCCTACTCTTAACCGTTTGGGCAAGAACCGCAGAGCACTGGCTTTTGTTTCCGGATATCATAAAAAATTGAACCGGTCGGTTCAACTACCACCTTAAACCGCCCCGGTCTGTTCAGTCTGGTTAAATTGGGTTATATGGAAAACTCAAAAAAAAATGTTTAACCGTGGTCTATTTAGTTTAACCAGGTTTAACCAAAATCTCTGTTGCTACTGGTTCAATTCTCAAGTCACTGATTAGACTAACATTTTTTCTTTTGGAGCAAATATAATTTTAGAGTAATGAAGCAGTCATCTAGCAAGTCAATGACAAAAAATTTATGAAAGTGTTTAAAATCTTCTTATATTAGTTTTATCCAATAAAAAAATTTATTTAGTAACTTAATTTTAAAATATAATACATAATAATTTCTTAATTATGCACACTAACATGATTTCTAATTTTATTAACCTTCCATATCTCATAATTTATTACTATTAATTTTTTAATATTTAACACTAAATAAGATGGTAGTTAGAGACTAAGCAATAAAAAGGTAGATAAAAGTAATTAACTCTTCTAAATATATGGTACTTTAATTTTAGTCAATCCATCTTTATATAAAAAATACAGTAGATAATTTCTTTAAAAAATATAGTTATTTACAAATATGAGAAAAGAAGATAAAACATTGCAAATTTGGCATGTCTAGGTTTTTTTCCAAATAAAAGAAAAGAAAAAAATGAGATACACACTCTAATCAACAAATTTTTATTAACATAAAAAATTATGTTTATCAAATAAACTCACCGAGTACATCAATCCAACTAAACCACATAAAGGTCATACTTATTTCAAATATCATTGAAAATAAATATTATATAATATATACATTTCAAATTTTTGCATTAATGTTGCAGGTTGTGATCTTGATTTCCTTAATTGCTGCAATGTAGAGCTCCCTTTGGAGATGCTTGTGACTTAATATTTATTAAAAACCTTTACTTTGGTTGTCTTCATTCTCTCCGTAATTTGTATTACTATAAAATGATCTTGTTGACATAATAAGCTATATTTCTTCTATTTTTATCACACACCTTTTGCAATGTAGGTGCAAGAAATTTGTCTGTTACCATTTCTTACATGAATAAGTCATAATCCTTCAAAAACTACTTTGGGTTCTAAATTTTTTATTTCCTCAAAATAATTTTTAAAAATAATGCAAAATTCTTTGTGAATGATTTTGAAAAGCATAAATGATCTAAGCTTCAAAAGTGCACAATTAAGCAATTAAAAGAGATGAAACTACTCTTAAATGACTCAAGTTATTGAATTTCTAGACCTTTAGACTTGGACTCTACTCTAGGGGCTAGCTCCATTTCTAGTGAATTTTTCTCCTTAACTTTTTATACATGTGTTTGAACTAAGGTTTTCAGTGGACACTTATATGACTTTTTCTAAATTAGCTTCAAGCTTGTTACTGACCTCATTGACACCTTTATTGACCTCATATGGTGGTTTTCGAAAAGAATTTCAGCTCTTCTTGGTTAGAAAAACAGTTTTCATATATTAACTCAAGATCTTAAGATTTATTATTTTTAAAACAACCAAATATATTTGTCATGGTTTGAAGAACCTAAGTCAACAACTTGGTCTCTTCTCTTTTAAATCTTAAATTCCTTTATGTTCTTATTCTGCCTTTCTACTTTTATTGTGCCTATTAATTCAACAAAATACCTTCTAAGCATAGTAAACCCAAGGTCTAATAGTAAGAGAGTTATAATTTATAAATCATATATAGTTATTTAAAAATCTAATTAATTGATATTTATTTATAGTAAATTTAAATGTAAGATAACATGATATCCAATTTATTAACTTATTCATCTCACATAAATGATTACACAAGGGTACTTATAAGTACTATACTTGTAAGTATTATGTTTATTTTCTTAAAGCTGGTTATTAAGTAAATCACAAATTTCAAAAAAAAAGAAAGAAAGATGGTTATTAAGTTATTTTTGCATGATGGATATGGTAAAGAAGAAGAATTATCGTCCCATCCTTCCACATCACGTGGCAGCACGAAGAAGCTAATTCATGATACGTAGTAGATAGATAACGTTATCGTCTATTCCCAAACGGAGAGGCAGCCACCTCGGATACGCGATCTGACCTGGCAGCTTCCCTCTTCTTCCCTACCTCTCATCTCCCTCACACGCCACTCTATCTAATCTTCTCTCGTTTCCATTCGTTTCCACACCCCAGAAGAAAAGAAAGAAAGAAAGCGTCCGTCCTCACTCCTCACTCCACATTTAGTCGTTCTAGAATCCTTCTTCCATCACAGATCAAGCCAGAGGAAGTGATGGCGTCGACATCGGCCGTTACCATGGCCTTGCCGGTGACCACTGCCGGCCAAAGGAAGGCCGTGAGCCACGATGCCTTCTTCAACCCCATGAAAATGCCCTTCAAGGCCGCGAAGCCTTCGCTAAAAGGGGGAAACGGCAGAGTAGTGATCTCCGCGTCCTTCAAGGAAAAGGCGGTCACTGGTTTGACGGCTGCCGCTCTCACCGCGGCGATGGTACTCCCGACGTCGCCGAGGCCGCTCAGCCGGGGGTCTCGCCTTCGCTGAAGAACTTCTTGCTTAGCATTCTCGCAGGTGGGGTTGTGCTCGGCGTCATCGTTGGGGCCGTCATTGGCGTTGCCAACTTCGATCCCGTCAAGCGAAGCTGATTCGGTTAATGTACACCCCCCCCTTTTTTTGGTGATATCCAGTTATATCTGTATCTTAATGGCTTATGTTTCCGGATTTGTAAGTCTGTAAGATCTTCTATCAGTTTCTCTGTATCTTCTTCTCAACAGATCATTTCTCTCTCTCTCTCTCTTTCTCGTTGATGATTGTTGATGTTCCGATGATTTTCGCCTTTCTTGCTCCTGCCCACTTCACGAAGTAGGGTACCTGAATCCTGATTATAGCTGGAGCAATTTTTAAGTTCGTTTCTGGAAACTGAGGGCGAACACTCGGCGTCCATCGTCTCTTCCAATTATTCTCTTTCTAGTAAAGCTCTTACCAATCAAATTTTACAGATCAAGTTTCATAACGCGTCTTTGCAGATGTGACGGTGATTAGTACTGAGAAGACAACAGCATTAAAAGAAGAATTGAACTGAATATAATAGCCAAAGTTGTCAGATATTACGAGCTGATCAACTTGCAGATTGCACATGAAAATGCTTCTGCATTAGGAATTAGCTACCTCTAATTCACGAAGGTTCAATTTTGTGCGAGAAGATTCTTTAACTTATAAATTTGTAAAAACGAAAAGCTTCGATAGAAACAGAGGATAGCTGTTGCAGCCAGCTTAAAAACAAACCTGCTCATAGTTTTCATGATTTGATAGCTGATCACCAAGGAAAAGAAGTCAAAAAGGATTTTCTTATTATTTGAATTGCACAACGAATTTTCTCTAATTCCATTGGAATTCTTCAGCTACAGACCCGTTTTATTTCTGAGGTCCAGAGATCTTCAAGAACGATTCAGAATCCAGACAAATTATACAATTGAATGCTATTGAAGCTAATAAAAGTTAACATCTGAAACTTATTTTTCTTCTTCTTCAATTTAAAAAAAAAAACCCATCTGAAACACATTCTACTGTTAGTTTTTCTGTTCAGAGGTGTTTCCTGCTCGTCCACATACCTTCAAAAACTATTCAGACTCCAGCCAAATCATACAATTGAATGAACCATGAAAAATAATATCTGGGAAAATTATGTCACCATATAATCATCACATCCTTGTTCCATAGACCCAATTATATTTATGACCAGAAGAATCAATTCGTTGGCAACGATGAATCATTTGCATTTGTTGCCTATTTCAACGTCATTTTTAGTCTTCTCCACTCCTTACTGGTTTATTAGCTGTATTAATAGAAGCTCACTATCTGGTACACAATTTGGTTTTTGGAGCACGAATTGAAACCACAAAGATATCTCCAAATATCTCTGTGCGTTTCTTCAGAATCTTTCAAGGCTTATCTTTCCCTGTCTTACAACAAAATCCATCTGCCCCTATCAAGATTCCAGTGCAGTGAACCATCAAAACTGACCGTGAATTCATGTCTTTGAGATGAGATTGAGAAGATGTGCACTTTCGGCTGAAAAATCCACTACCTCAGCCTTGACAACACTGATTTTCACCCTTTGCTCATCTCCGTAAATCTCCTCCTTAATTTTCAGCCTGAACAAGTACTGCTTGAAGAGACTATTACGAATAATATCCCCAAACCTAGTATCATCTTGTTCATCATGTTTTAACCTATACAACTCCTTGGCTGAGCAACCCAAGAGCTCTTCCCCTGCTTCCTGGAAAGCTGTAACCCAAGACAGTCCAGTGTGGTCCTGCACTTGTGCTTGTAGAAGATACCTGTAATCACATTCCTCAAACTCCTTGTCGCACCTTTCACATCTCCATTGCAGCTTTCCCATTCTTGACACCTTACGACTACACTGTCTATCACCAACCATCAAAGGACAAGCTGTGTAACAGAAACTATCTGCCTTAATAAAAGTAATTGTAGCCTTTATGGTTACCCAGTCTGGCCTTTCCGACCTACCAAGGCCATCCTCTTTAATTTGTGACACTGTTTTGCGGATCTCATTCCACGAGCCTTGTGGGAAAACGTCCCTAGAGATAGACTGAGAAATGATATGTTTTCCCCCTCCATCAAACCACTCTCTTAGCGTGTGAGCCTCAGGAAAATCTGGGTTAATGAAAAGCTGAGTGTAAGAAATAGTTCCTACTGATTTGCCACTGAAGTCATTTACCTTCCCAGCCTTAACAGCTACAACTGGGGAAAGTCCTAAATCAAGCATCTCTTGCAGCTCTCGCCCTTCCTTGTTGCAAAATTCCCCCCATAGAGTTAACTCAACAATCCGGCCAGAAGTATCCTTCAGATTGAGGATTCTTCTCTGAGTTTCCATACCATTTTTTCTTAATATAGGCACTGAAGGATTAATTGATATCACAATACCAATAACATCCACAATAGCATTGTTCTGTATATTTTCAATCTCACTTATAGTTTTGAAAAAGAACTGTTGTCTAGGTATTGTGTTGTCTTCATCTGGAAAGAGCTCAATAGTCGAGGTAGAATCCAAAAGTATTTCCCACTCATGATTAAGATGGTTGAAGTTCTTTTGTGCTGGTTTCAAACTTCCTTTTGATATTATATAGACTTTACCAACCTCAACAAAACTGTGGAAGCGGTCCACAACAGAATTGAAGCAAGTTACCCGAATTTCTCCTCCATCAGAATCAAGGAGATCAAATGAGAACACCTTGCCATCACCTTTGGCATTGTTATAACGTCGAAGATCACCTTTTGCTGTGATTCTTGCTTTAATTGCCCAACGCCCCTGGTAAGGATTCAAGGCTGCTATAGGGACTATTCGAGCTGGTGCTTCGTTCTTAGCAATTGCGCCGCGATTTTTATAACTTGGAGGAGGTACATATGATGGTTGAACAGTTGATTGGAAGCTTGTTGTCATGTTATTGGGAACTTTTGTTACACTGTTATTGATTCGAACAGAAGGATCATGATGACTCGTGCCACCAAAAGATTCTCCATTCTTTCGTACAGAGATGTTGTCAGATGAAATCCTTGCAGATACTGACTCTGATTGTGCAACCCATTTGGGATGCCCAATAATCTCACAGTAATCAATAATAGTTTCCATATTCAAAACCACAATAATCCTGCAAAATGTGGAGAGAAAACTTCAATTTACACCCACCAGAACAACATAAGTAATAGCCACATGATTTTATGGTAAGAACTTCACAGTATGACCTCAACCCTCAACCACTTCAAAAAGGAATTTTATGTGGGGCTACTGAAACCAGACCATTTGTCAACAGCTTCACAAAAATGTGGATTTGAGGCAGGCTATAAAATGTCAGAGATAAGTGTAATTTCTGAATGACTTAAAAAACGAAGGAATTCTAAAAGTAGGGAAAAACTACCTAAACTGAAAAGAAAGAAGCCAGACCTCCTAATTGTGACTTCAAAGTAGTGGAGAGAGAGTATTATCCTTAGTGCCCAAACAGAATAGAGCCATAAAGTAAACACAGCACTTCCATTAACTGCACTCAATATAGTGTACAAACAGAAAATCCAGGAGCGAGAACCAATTTCAGACCAAATCAGTAGCTGATCAAGATATTAACATGACAAAAGTTTCTGAATAGAAGATCTCCGAGTATATAAATTATATAGATCATTTTCTCTCTTCAAGGAATAAGCAATGTATATTTTAGTCTGAGATAAACAGATCAAAGCTGACTTCATTACACAGAAATAAAAAATCCTAGGCGTTTCCCACTTTCCTTTTTACAACTAGGATCAACACTAACTTGGTCTAGTTACAGTTTTTTTCCCATTGCAGTAGGTACACGCATTCAAGTAGGTTCTTTCAAGAATTTTCAGTTAACTTTACTGATGCTGAAGTTCTAAATTCCATTCTTTTTAGGTGATATATGAACTTGGTTTACTCAAAATGGAAAAAGCAACTGAAGCTTAATGAACGATTGACAATTGAAATCAACAAACAATATGCTGAAGTTCCTGATACCCCAAGGTAAAAACCAAACTTAAAATAGCTGAACCTACCAAACCACCGACTCATATTTTTATATGATATCACCTGATTAGATGCTCGTAGACAATCTCCTGCATATCTAATTATTATGAACCCAACACATATACGAACCCAAAAACTTACACGCACAATGAAATTCACTAAAGGCTTCTACCCACTGTAAGGCAATATAGACTAAAACTTACTTGCTATTTTGGATAGTGCTGCAGATATAATCAATCAGTTGAACTACCGATCCATTTTGCACTTTCCTGCTTTTCACACGGTCGTTCAGCTGAGTGGCAAGCATTGCCTGCTCCGTGGATTCACCATCAGAAAGGATAACTTTATACCTATCCTGAGGAGCTCGGACCAGCTTTACCTCCAAAACCTGAAGTAGAGGCTTTAAATTGACGTCTCCGTTCAAGACAGCTGGGATCGCATTAGAAGTAAGGTTTACGGGCATTTTGAAGGTACAGAAAAACTCGCCAGTTTTGCTCCGAAGTTGTCTATAAGATAAGGACGATGAAAAATATAAACACTAATAGTTACAAAGAGAAAGGATTTAATGGAGGAAAATGCTACAAATGTGGAATTAGGACAAAAAAATATAATCACGAGTCAAGCGTGATCAAAACTAAAATAATAATCTGCGAGAACGATTTTAGAACAATAAGCTGGTACCAACCAGAGTGTTGGTTGTAGAAGAACAAGATAAAAGACTCGACAAAAGAACAATATTAAGTCCCCTCTGGAGATTTAAAACCGACAATAACGATCACAGAGAGGGACATGGAGGCGGAACTACACGACTTAGTTGCCGGTAGAAGAACAAGGCAAAGGTCTTAACAAAAAAAGATAAAATTCAATTGCGCGCAGAAAAAGAAATCACGAAGGAGCCAAATGAATCAAAGAAAAAAAGGCGCCTGGTTTCTCAAAAATATTATCTTCAAGGTCCGTAGAAGCTTGCGAATAAGACGAAAGGTCCTCGAAATCGAGCATACGGAGAAAATTCAGCGGTAATTGAAATTCCCAAAAGAAATGAGATCCATATGAGGAGGGGTGGTGAGCTAGAAGGTCGTAAAGATTGGAAAACAAGGGCTCAATACTTATTGCAGAATAATTTGCAATATAGCAGGCGGTCTCTTCTAAATTACAAGCGTAAGACGATCTAGAAAACGCGGGCAGAGGATAACCGACTTACCTTTCGTTAAGAGTCCCGCAGACAACTTGGGGTCAAACAACGAAAGGTCAACAAATATAAGATAGCCGGCTCTAAAACTCGCCACAGCGTGATATCATACCCGTGCTTTCTCAAGCCAACGGTCAAATCCGTAGAATGTGTCGGATCAAGACTGACCCGTATAACATAACCGGCTCCTCAGATCAATCGAGGTAGCTGATGGCCCCCAGACCAACTCGCCTAAGCCTAGTCCACTCAACTCGTTTACCCCATTAGACATCTAAACCAAGGTTAGGGGACTACCTCAAACCCAATTTGGAGTCCCATAATCCTAGTCAGAGCAGATGAACTCGGCAAATCCGACCGGTTTGGGACTCGAGGATAAAATGACCCAATCACTTTGTAATGTGCAGCTTGAAAAATCCTCCAAAAATTCTGAAAAGAGTAATAATCGATGTATATATTAATTTAAGCCCTTAAAAATATAAAAAAATATTTTTTATGTAAAATTTTATTTTCTAGAGGATAAACCCTGTTAAGTGTTATAAGTGCATCCACTAAGTGCAAGAAAATTGACCAGACTATTTTCAGAATTATTAACGAATCATATAAAGTAAATAAAAACCCCATTTACAATACTTAAATATAGTAGATTACACGCGAGTCATATCTGTCAATCTAAAATATAAACTAATGAATATTATATGTTACACCAATTACAATTTACATGTCTCCTCGCATAGTAATGCTATGCGTACCTGTTCATTCACATTTGTACTCATGTGAACGAACAGGTGGATATGCAAGAGGCTACTACGCAAAGTCAACTAACTATAATCGTAAATTTGACACCAAAAATGCGAATACTCCAAATCCTTAACACAAGGGCTTATTGATTCACCTCCGACATTACTTCCAGTATGAGTTTCATTACTGATATGCACAAAGCAAAACCTAACCACATTAAGACAAACCCCCACTCCGTTTAGAAATATTCATACTACAAAAGGAAATTATATTAAATAACATGCACCCCCATAAAATACAACACTGAATCCAAATACTATCATGAGAGAGGCCCAATCATCATATACCAATTTAAAACCAACTAAAACATGTCTGTCTTGAAACAAGAAAAAATCCATAAAGAAAACTCTCCCAATGCAACGGTGTCGAGTATTAATATAATCTTGCTACAACCCAAATGGAATCTGTCTGCTAAAACCCACAGTTTTCCACAGGTTCATCGTCGCCTCGCTGCGTCTGATTACTCTTGGGTCACGCTTACGCTAGGCTCAATGAACACTCCCAATCTTTCTGTTACTGTCCCTCTCCTGACTCACGTTTGGAAGAATCTTTCATTGAATCCTCAGGATCCTCCTACATCAGATGATAAACCGAACTCATAAGACGCCTGCTAGGGCACTCCGTAATAAGTAAGAATAGGACTGATACATACCTGGATGTCCGATGTCCACAAGGTCAAGTTATCTCGAAGAAGCTGCATGATTAATGTACTGTCCTTGTACGATTCCTCACCTAAAGTGTCCAGCTCTGAGATAGCCTCATCAAAGGCCTGCAAGAACACAAAACAAGTAACAAACGCACAACAAAAAGAAGATTAGATCCATGTCGGAAAAATACTAAGTACACAATGAATATGCTTTATAAATCTTAAAAAGCATTATCATCAAGAAAAGCACAACATTTAAAAAAAAACAACTAACTCTATTAGATATTGAAGGTCACTCCAATAAATCTGGATACAAATATTTAGTACTACATCGGAACTGATAAAATAAATCCAGCTGATCACATAAAAGAATCACCTAATCATATCGTTTTCATTGGTCGCATGACAATAAAGCACTACAAGTTATTTAAGTATGACCTATTATTGTTATGCATAAGCCTGGTAAGGGAGGTCCCATAAGTATCTTAACAAAACAAACAGCATACTGCCGTCCTTTTGCTAGAGGTTTCATGGCTTTTTTAGATAAAAAAGTGACAAGTCCTCGAAAAACAAAAGTAGTGTACTTCCAACAAACTAGAAAAGTTGCACCACACTAGTCATAAAATTCACACCGTTTTTCCTACTGGATCTGCCACCAAAACAAACTATATATTTCAGTTCTTTCAGTCATTTAATCACATGACAGCTAAGTCTCTTCTACATACCAATACTAATTTCTAAACTCATAGTTGTCAAGGTGTTAAATTGTCAAACTATTTTGGGATAATCAAAAATTTGTCCTAATTATGTCATTCTGAAATATAGCAGCCGATCCATTTCTAAATAATAAGAATTGTTGCAACCATCACTTTTGGAACCAGGTCATGTTTACTCTTTGCACAAGATGCCAGAATCGATATAATGCACCCTTTCAGTTTTGTTTCCAACACTACAAAAATAATTTCATTGATTTCTCATTCAGAAAATGTTTTGAACAACGTCGAAATTTAAAGGAACAGTTAAATTCGAGTAATTATTCCATAAATTAAAAAGTATAAATACTAATCCTGTCTTTCACTCTCCCAAGAATAAGAGCAGGAGTAAACAGAACAATTGCACACGTTAAAAAAAATCAACTGCAGAGTAAATAAGAAATTGAACCTGCTTGGCAAGGTTGCAAGCACGATCTGGGGAATTAAGAATTTCATAATAGAAGACAGAGAAGTTAAGTGCAAGTCCCAGTCTAATAGGGTGAGTTGGAGTAAGTTCCGCCAACGCAATATCCTACAAAAGAACAACAGGGAAAGTGTTAATATTAACAAGATAATACATAAATATATATATATTGTTTTACATTTAATAGCTACATAAATTGGTTTGAAGAAGATAAGAGTTGTATAATAAATAATTTCTTATTTGAAAAATATTTATTTCTAAAGAGAATTATCAATGTGATTAATAGTAACCAACACCTAACACCTACTAAAATGGTTAAAAATAACCCACCTGCGCAGACTTGTAAGCCAACAAAGTGTTCTCAGCAGCCTCCTTTCTCTCAGCTCCAGTCTTAAACTCTGCAAGGTAGCGATGATAGTCGCCCTTCATCTTGAGGTAAAACACCTTGGACTCAGCAGCTGTAGATGAAGGGATGAGGTGCGTTTCCAACAACTTCAAAATACCATCACAAATTTTGCTAAGCTCTGCTTCAATCTTGCCCCTGTACTCCTTGATAGCAGTCACATGGTCCTCATTGCCACGACTCTCCTCCTTCTGCTCGATGGAAGAGATGATCCTCCATGAAGCTCTCCTAGCACCAATCACATTCTTATAAGCCACAGAAAGAAGATTTCTTTCTTCCACAGTAAGTTCCTCAACATCTACAGTCTTAGCAACATTTTCCATAAACTCCACCATCTCTTCATAACGTTCAGCTTGTTCAGCCAACTTGGCCATGTATACATTTTCCTCTCTAGACGATTCTGCTGGAGACATAGCTTCCTAACACACGGTTCTGCATAAACGTGCCAAAAAAGACAAAAGACAATTGGCAGGTGACACAAATCAATCTCAACCAATAAACTAATGCCATCCAGGTGACACAAAAGTTTTTTAATTAAAGATGTTTTAAACAGCCAAATAATAAGGCCGCAATACAGAACCAGCACAAGCTATATATACGAACATATAGAGAAGAGCAAAAAAAAAACAATCTTACACAACAAGCAACATAATGGAGCCAGTCAACAATATAAATGCTACCACAAATACTAACCAGCACCAATCTAATAGAAACAAACAAGTGCCATCCACTAAACAAAAAAAGATATAGATATCAAAGCACAGAAAACCGACACTTCATAAAACTGAAAAAAAATCAGATCGCAGAGCAGATCTAACAGAGGAGAAAAGTGGCACCTACAATAACAAAAATCCAATCCACAGCTCGATCATTCGGAATAAACAAGAGAAACAAAGAGGTCAGAGAAATCTTAAACTACAATAACAATAATCATATCCACAGCTTGATCATTGAAATTATCAGACGAAAAAAGAACAGACGCACTTGTACAGAGGAGAAAAGTATTAAACTTCAGAAGCAATACTCATAATCCACAGCCTAATCATTGAAATCATGTAAGTAGTAAAGCAGAGAAACACTTGTTCAAAGTACTCAAGATAGGCCAGAAATAAAAACGCAAACAAACACCAATCCGCTTTACTACACGGGAAATATCTAACACAAGAGAAACCATACTTGGATCTAAATCCAATAAAGGCAAAAAACGGGTGACAAACGACACAAACCATAAAATAGCCAGAGAGACGGGAAGGAAACGAAGGCGCGCACCTCTGAGATTCTGGAAAGGAAAATAAAAAAGCAGAGAGGAGAAGCACCACTGCGAAACCCTCCTCCTTCCTCGGTTTCTCCCGCAAAGAACTGAGAAAGGGACGGTCTCGAGGAGCCGAGCCCTTGAAATACTCGCCTACCTTCAGTCTAAGGTCCAATGAAGTGGCCACACGTGTACGGCGATGAGAGCAACTTTGATACTCCATCGGGTGAGACCGCCACGTAGGCGCTGACCGTCAAACTGACGCCGTAAGCAGCAGAGCTCTTCGGCGCTTATTTGCTGGGCACCAGCCAGACCGGCGAATTTCTCGAGGAGATGTTATTTTATTAAAAAAAAACGTTTGAAACCATTCAACATTTTGGCGGAAATAATAAGAGTTTACGGGGAACTTTCATGTCATTTTCTAATCAGCGATCTCATCTGATAATTATCATTAATCATTATTCATTTATGTTATTTAACAATAATGCATTAGAATTTCTTCTTCGATGATCCAAAAGAGTAAGTCGTGCCTTAGATGAGGGTTTTTTTTTTTTTGCTTTTCTCCGGGATTAGCCGAGGTTGACGCAAGTTCGCTTTGATACCCCGATTATAAAGAAAAATAATATCACACTAGTTTCTAACGTAAGTGCTTACAGGAGCATCGAATATGGCAAAATACAGTAGGAAACAGCCCAAGTGTGTTTTTTAGCTACGTCATAAGTGTTTAGATTGGTACAATTACTGTTTACTCATTTATTATTGAATAATACTGTCCATTATTTTAATGGCCTTGATTTTTGCATTTAAATAATGCCTGTGAGGGGCTACATAGCATTATTCTTTATTATTTTACCGTTTAAAAATAGAAAAGAAATAGAAATGACTCTTCGGATCCTTAGTTATCCAATTACCATTTAATTAAGATTAATATGATAATTTTCATTTAATAACTCTAATTTAGCTACCTCCCATGATATTTCTATTTGACTATTATAAGTTTAGCGGATATTGTATTTGACTTTTATATTGTTTTGAAAAGCAAGTATAACAAGGTTGAATTTTTAATAATGTTTTTAAAAAGAAAAAATTTCTAATTTTTTTGGGTTTTCAAAACTTCTTGACTAGTTTTATTTTTTCATTTATTTACTATTTTGTGTACAATAATTTAACTTAAATTTTTTTTTTTAAAAAAAGATTGAGTAAAATTTATTTAACGTATACCTTATGATTATGATATAAACAAGTATAATTTCCCAAAATTTTATCAAAATCACACTGACTGTTCGAGTTATATTATATACAAAATCAAATTGGACACATTTATAAACCTCTACTTCCTTCTCCAATAGGCGATGCACAATGCACCGTACTTGACACCTTCAACTAATTGAATTTGAAATTTATAAAACATAAACGTTATAAATATACAAACAATTTGGTTCTTTTGGGTTTTACCTAGAAAACCTCATACCAAGTAGATGTTGTCCTCTCTTATAAACTAATGATCTCTACACTTCTAACTAATTTAGTATTTTGTTTGTACACTCGACAATCTTCCCCTCAAGAAAAGTACTACCAATCATCTCCTCAAGCAATCATCCATTTGTCCACTCCACCGAATACAACCCGACAGAGATCTTCTACGATTCTATCCAAGCCCAACTCCTCTTCACTAGAGCACACCGTTTGTCCATAAGCCCAACTCTTTTTTCACTAGATCACACCACTTTTCCATAAGCCCAACTCTTCTTCGCTAGATCACACCGCTTGTCCACAAGCCTAGACTACCATCTCCTCTATTTAAGCCAAACTTCTCTTCACCGAAGTGCACCATTTGTGTACAAGCCCAACTCCTATTCACTTGAGGTGCTACCTGTCCAACAGAGAGTAACTACGGATCCTTTCGCCTTAACACTAACATACACGGAGGAGAAAGAGATTCTCCTTCCAGACCATTTCTCAGTTGTGTAAATGTTAATCGAAGTATAACAACTTTGTCTTGACTTTTGACATATCAGAAGGGCCTAAACGTTATCTCTAAGGGAGCTAAGAAGACATAAAATCACTTTAGTCATCCAGTTAAACCCAAACCGGTTGTATTTGTCTTGACTGCCATTTTTACAAAATATTTATGCTAATCCAAGAGAGTCCCCATTTGGACTCACAACAATATTAATATTAACATAAAAAAATATATTATCTAGTTTATACAAGAAACTCATAGCTCTTAAATTAATCTCGAACAAACTAATCAGGCAAGGTATGAATTAGGCGTGCGATTTATTCATCCTCCACGAGTTAAAAAGCTATCTTCAGATCATTAAGCTTAGTTCCGTGCTTTAGTAATATTATCGCATTAAAAACATGAAAGTGAAATATTATTTGGGTCGTGGAAGGAGACTTTGATGGAATTAGTCATCTTTACCTGGGATTACCACTTTTGTTTGACATTTGAAAGATTGTCTTCACATGGCTAAGTTTGGGCAATGACTCTCATACCACATGTTGGGATTTTAAAAAATATAATAACCTTCTCGATGACTCTCCCTTTTTACTTAATTGTAGACCCAAATAGGAAGATGTCTGACCCTTTACCTAGTTCATCACTTCATTTAATTTCTTTCATTACTCATTGTCAAATTGTTTCAAAACAAATTGTGAAAGAATTTCAACTTAAGAAACTCTAAATAATTGTTATAAAAACTCTAAATTCACAAATTCTCAACATATATTAAACAATTCTATCCTTATTCTAAGAGATAAATCTCATCATCAACGACATGTTCGCTTATTGTTGAGGGAAATGATACATCAACTTCCTTTAAAAGAAGGTTGTGGACAACAATCATTTTTTGGGTACATTAGAGGAATGGCTAAGCTAGTCAAAAGTAATGCAACATGGCTCCCCCAATAGAAATGATCATTTATACGCCATTTGCATATATTTTTCACCAAAGCTAAGGTGTATAAAAGGAGAAACTCAATTGCCTCAGGAAGTAGTGGTCTAGAGGATGAGACAGTTGCACAATATTTTGCAATAGAGTAATGCTAGACATACCTAGCGGACGCACCAATCGGACGTACATGTTAATCTAAGCCCTTAAAAATATATAAAAAAATATTTTTTTATAAAATCCTACTTTCTAGAGGATAAACCCTAGGCATTAATGGCTTAGATTAATATGTACGTCAGATAGGTGCGTCCATTAGGTGCAGCTAGCATTATTCTTTGCAATAAAGATGCAAAATATTAATATAGGGTTCATCACTCATTCTTTTATTTGTCGCAATGGAATGGTTAGAATAAAATTTGAAAGATGCGCAGTATTTTAATGTGACACCATAGAGTCAATGTATCATTCAATGTCAGGAATTGGCTCGATATTTGTAGCATGAACTTGCGGTGATGGTTGTGAGGACTGGTATACCTAATTAAATCAATTTCGACACTAAAAGGCACTATATTTGTGCTTTGTAATGATCTGACATGTAAGTTTATTAAAGTTTTCCTAGTGTGGTTGACTATGTTGGGGACCACCCCCTAAGTTATGGCCTCCCCAAGAACTGCAACCTCGTCCTCTACGATGATTGTATGACTTCTTTTATTGTTGAGGGGCAGAAGTGCAACTAACAACTTTGGTTGTGTGAGTACCAGAAAGATTCAATTGTGCCAAGTGCACTTGCTTTTCTTGATGGTGTTCTTGTGTTAGTAATAAATTATGCAAGTCATTGAACGTTATGTATCAAGACTTGCCGTTACTGTTGCGTGAATGACTGAAATGCGGAGCCTAGTCCCCCAGCCATGTAGTGTAGGAGCATTGAGTCATCAACTAGGACGCTAACATACTCCAACTCGTCTGCTAATAACATTGACAAGTAGGTTGCAATAGAAGATTCACCATGCCGAATGCTATGTAGGGTGAATAGATGATGATTGATGCGTTGTCTGGGAGTGGATCGCTTGAATTGTTGTTGTTGTTTGCCCCATATAGCCACGACCATAGTAATACCTCAAACTCTACTTAAGGCATTTTGGATAGTGTCACCAGGACCCAACTTTGAATACTCTCGTCCACCTAGAACCACTATTCATAGGTCGGATTGGGAAGACAAGTCCAGACCTGAAATAAACTGTGACGGAGGAAAGATTGATCTGTCGATGCAACCCATGATATTCAGGCTTTTCAGCACAAAAAGAAGTTATTGCTGCTAGAATAATTATGTGTCCCAATCGAGCTTGATCGGGATGTAATGTGTGGTATTGGTCATGGTGAGAAAAAGTTGACCTATGGAGACGTCGAGTTTCTGCCATCTCAGAGTCTTGAGATGTACATGCTCTAATACCATGTGTGAAGTTGGGTTTGACGTTTATCCACAATGATGAACAAGATTTAAGAAATATGTTTTCATTATTTATTAGGATCTATACTATTCGAATTTGTATGTGGAACTAATCTCTGACACTACTCCTCACGTGTAGGCCTTTTTAAGGCTCATGTACATGGACAATATGGGTGGAGACCAATGTACGAGTTTGACTTTAATATCACGTAAAGTTGGGCCTGAAGTCTCCCAAAGTGACTAGGTAAAGTTTAAAAGTTTATTTCCTATTTTTTGTTTTTGAAAATTGTGTTCTATTTCATTAATGTGGTAATATACAAGAGTACCCCTTTGAGGGACAAAAATACAATCATTTCAGCTCAAGGTGCCCAGACCACAAAGTGTTGTTGGTGCACCGCTTGCTTTGCAAGCTCATCAGCTCTACTATTAGTACTAAAAACATGAGACCAAGTGGTAACAATGTGAGATAAATCTAAAATTTCATTACAAATTGTTTTGTTTTATAGGAGGTTTAGATTTCCCTTTGCACAATAATATAATAACGTTAGAGTCTCTCTGGACATACAAGTGTCCCCCAAGCTGCATGTTGCCGAAACATTTCAACCCTTGATATAGACTTGGGGCTTCAATAGTAGTCGAGTTATTAATTCCAATTGGAACAACATTTGTTAGGACAATGGATCCACTCAAGTCTCTAATGATACCTCCAATTCCTGCAGGCCCCGTGTGAAGATCTTTCAAAATTCAGTTTGCAAGCATGAATTAGAGGGGAATCCATGATTGATTTTTTGCTTTTTCTCCAAAGGCTTATCCAGCATTGTCAAACCATGAACTCCATATGGCCCATATTTCTTGTTAGAGTGGTGATAATTGTAATGCCAAATTTTACTGTGAGGTTTACAGCATGGCATGGCATCCTTATTTGGCAGGTCCGGATAAGAGATAAAGTAGGTATTATCTATTTTTAAGTAAGCCTAAACCCTAGACCTTATCTGGACTACCAATTAGGCTGCTAACAGGACAGCCATGTCAAGATATAAAAACTCACAGTATTGAAATCATTTTTCTTCCTTTTAATAAGCCATAAACTATTCTATTTGTATTTGTATGTGGAGTTAATCTCTAACAATGTTGCTTAATTGTTCTTTTAAAATGTAACACAAAATGAGATAATGTAACCATTTGATTCACATACTTATCCAATAAAGAGCTTTTTTCTTCACTTTATTGAGTAATCAACATAATTTGATCCTATGGTGCACTAGACTAAATTACTCTCGGCTCATCTCCATCATAATTACTTTGACTGTGTTCTCTATAACAAATTTGAAGATCCTCAACGATTTCAATGGGTTTTCATCCAATTGAATTGAAAATGAATGGAACAAGATGACATTAAAGCCACGTTTGCACAGTTATCCAGTTTTTATTATACAGAGGATGATAGACTATTGGACTCTTCAAACTATGTCATATTATAAAATGGTATTTTGTGGCTATAGCTGGCTTTCATCTTTCAAACAGCTTGACCCAGCCACAAACAAAAGAGTAATTTGGGACGTAAAAAAGATGAGAAAGGTTTTACAGTTACATTTTTGAGTAATCCTTTCGTTATATCTCAAACCTACTGGTTGAGGGTTTATTTGATGTTTTTGTACGTGTGGTGTTCCAATTGGAACTTGCTTGCCAAAGGGTTGGGAAAAAGTTGTAAATCCATGAAAATGGTACTTCTCCAAAAACATTCTCATGTTTTATTCGCTAAAGTCAGTCAATTTTTTTCCCAGAAATAAATTCGATGACCTTAAACACTTTTTTTTCTTGTTCTTTTATTCATGCAGTTGATTCGAAAGAGTAATCAAATGGTTGAGAGGAGAAGCAGGCCAAAGGGCAATGAGTCTGATAAAGCAACAAAAGGTGCTTTTCCTAAACATTATGGTCACTTGTTTTGTATTAATGTCACTATTTCTCTCACTGCAGATAGCACTACTTTTTTTTTTTTTTCCTCCAAAACCTGCTTTGTATTAGACGTCGGTGCTCCGTTGCCCTTTTATCTTATAAGTTAGGCCCGGGTAAAAAATAGGGACATTAAACCAACCGGCGTAGAGACTTACGTCCCGTCCACTTCTCCCGTGTCTGTACACCACCGACCAACCGAGGCAGCAATGTGACTAATGAGAGCGTCCACCGAGAGAGAGAGAGAGAGAAGCCACTAGCAGTCAATGTTAAGGCGCGGGTGGTGACGGCAGCGCACTGCGTCCGTGCGCGGGAGAGTGGGTGGCAGCACCACGTGCCCGGGTCCACTCCCGCAATTGGCTTCATACTAACGCTAAAGGCCAACAAATTAAACCATCACGAGAAAAAGCGACCCGGACCCACACGTCCTCGACCCTCCCGTATTCGGATCTTTCGGTCCCCGGTAACCGAACGCAGACCGTCCAATAACCGAACGGTCCGAGCGGAGTACGATCGAGGTGGGACCGTTCGAAAAAAGGCCGGTAGGCCCCACTTTTTCTTTCTTTTTTTTCAACTTTCCACGTGTGTGTTGGTCATTCCACCATTCCTTCCCTCTCCTTAGCTTAAAGACGCACATAGAAGATAATATTTGCAGGAGATGATGATCAGAAAGAGAGAGATGGAGATGGATCCGTGTGGACACATGATGAAGAGGCGACCAGCACCTTTGCTGCCCACTAACGCAATGGCGTTCGATTCAAATCAATTCAATTCATCCCAGTAGTGCTTTTTTTTTTTCTTCTGGGTCGTGCTTGTTTTGATCATCATCATCATCATCGTCCACAACAACAACAACAACAACAACAACAACCAGTACTCTGGAAGAATAGATGAGAATTCCGCCTTGATTGTAAGTATATGGGGGCGGAGGAGGAGAAGCAATTAATGGAGGCAGACCGGCGGTCCGATCGTTCTAATTGCAAGGAGGAGGAAGATCAGTACGTGACGATCTACAGCTGCAGCAATAATAATAATAATAGTAGTAACAACAACAATTTGCAGCGGTTGAAGAGGGACGAATGGAGCGAAGGGGCTGTGTGGAGCTTGCTGGACGCGTACGAGTCGAAGTGGGCGCTGAGGAACCGGGCGAAGCTCAAGGGTCAGGACTGGGAGGAGGTGGCTCGACACGTCTCGGCCAGGGCAAACTCTTCTACAAAGGCCTCCAAGACCTCCACTCAGTGCAAGAACAAGATCGAGTCCATGAAGAAGAGGTACAGGTCTGAGGTCGCAAGCCCTGACCCCTCTTCCACCTGGCCTCTCTTCCCTCGTCTCCATTCCATGCTCAGAGGCGGAACCGGAGCTGCTGCCGCCGCCGCCGCCGGCTCTTCCGGTGCTGCGAACCCATCGGCTCAGAAGTCCCAGCCACTTATCCTACTCGACAGTACCCCTCAGCCTCAGCAGGATCACATGCACGAAGCTGATCATGTTAATGGCACTACAAGTACTGGAGCAGTACCACTGGCCCAGGTAATTAATTAATTTGTTGTCAAAATCTTAATTAATTTCATGGAGCAAAAAAAAAAAAAAAATTGTCACCTGCAGGACGTTGTTATTAGAGAACAGTTTCACATACAATTAAATGCGAGTAGGAAAGATCTTTTTATAAGCTAACACTCTCGTCAGACTTTTTTGCATTGTCACGAAAATTTCATAACAATAAGAAGTTGTTACTGTCATGACTTATAAAATAATGAGGGTTGTAGTTAATTAATTACTGATCCTCAACCTTTTTGAAACAGAAAAGTACTTCATCTATATATTTTATAAAATCTTAATTGTATGCTAGCTTCTTTAATTTTTATTCTAATTTTTCATTTGATCAGGAGGAAGCAGATGATCATATTGAAACCCTCAACTTGGTCAAAGACAAATTAGATCAGGAGGAGATGAAGGTGCCACTGGAAACAGAAAGTAGCACCCCAGAGTTATACGATGGCCGCCACAGAGAAACGTCAAATTTCACGAGGGACATGAAAACGAAGAAGAAGAAGAAGCAGAAGATTAATACTACTACTACTACTACTAGTAGTAGTAAAAAGAAACAGGCCGTGGAGGAGTTGGAGGTGGCGGAGAGTGTGAGGTGGTTGGCTGAAGTCATGCTTCGGTCCGAACAGGCACGAATGGAGACCATGAAAGAGTTGGAGAGGATAAGAGCAGAGACCGAAACCCAAAAGGCAAAGATGGATTTAAAGCGTACAGAGATCATGGCCAACACGCAGCTCCAGATCGCCCGAATCCTTGCAGGTTATAAAGAAGAAGCCATCGACTCTTCCTTGAGAATCGGGAGGAGTTAATTAAGCGAGACGGTATAAGGTATCAAGTAATTAAGGGCTTACATGAAATCCTCAAAGCTCATTCTCACCATCTGAAGATATGATTCGAAACCTATCTTTTACTTGCAGCAGGGAAATTATATATTATATTTTCCAGTACTAATTTGCGGGAAGAGCTTAGGACTGAAGATTTTGATGGTCATGCATGAAAGCCGCAGTACCATTGAAGATGACCCTTCATTAAGGTCATTTTATATACATTATTATTACGAATCTAAGACCTTTGGATTTATATATGTCAAAAACAAAAGATTAGCTGATCCCACTATTAATGGGGGTAGGAAATCCGGCCTGTTGTGATTCGTGAAAGGTTGGAAACCGAAAATTAAGGCAACTAATTGTACTTGTATAAATACAGAGAAGTGAATAAGAAAGTTATTTCTTGTGTATATCATATGAAGATATGAAATTCAATTTTGACCACCAGAAGTGACCCATAGGCCAGTCAACGGTCAAAATCGAGAATATGATTAAAGATCGAAACCAATCTCACCGTCAAGATCAAATGGACGCACGAGATTGAAATAGCCGTGGTCGAGCTAAGTAGATAACAACTTGGCTGACGCTAGGATGACATGTGGGCTATAACAAGAAAGCAACAAGATGGACAGGCAGACACCTTAGCACCACATAGGCAACACATGATCCAATGAGAAATCTCCAACTATGAGGGATGGCCTTCCTGCCCCACACACACACCCCAAAAAGTTTCTTCCTAATATTATCATCCTAATAAATATTTATTATTTTTATTTTAAACATTTGATTATTTTTCCCAATTAAGAAAGGTAAAACAACTTTAAAAAATCCTGCTTCCATTACCTTTACAAGCAAGAAAATCAATAAACAAACTGGAAAATGCTGTTTTGACCCCAAAGCCAGAATTCTTAGTTAAAGAATCTCCACATGCAAAATACGCTTTAGTTAGTTACTCGACGTGGTTCTTCATTGTTTAGGGCAATTTAGTCCTTAGAAAAGAATTCTAACACCTTTTCTCACTAAGATCGTTTATCTATTAGTGGCATGTTTTTCCTATTTGGGTTTCGCGGTTTCAACTTTAAAGCAACAAATGAAACAGAAAACAAGCAACGCCGCGGTCTCATATCTCGAAGGTTTTAAAACAGACAGCAAGAAGGTGTTAGCATTATGATGGCATCACATTTTCAAGTAACGTCTGTATTTTATGGTATCGAAAACTAGTTTAAGGAATGAGGCAGTCATCAGCAATAGCAGAAGCCTGTTTAGGCCTTCCAATCTATATGCCATTATTAAGAAAACCTTGTACATTAAAATATCAATGAGGTCATCTTCCGCAGCAAGCACTTTCACGAACGCATGCTATCCAACTTGCTAGCCTTGTGAAGACTGTAGTCTGTAGCTTCCTTTCTTAGGGAACATGGCATCCTCCATCGGTGCACACCCTTTCCAATAATATGCCCTGGACTGCGGTCAAGTGACCACTCCCAGGTTCCACTGTAAAGATTTATCCCATCCTGGAGTAAGGTCCCAAGCTATCTACAACTACCAAGGACCTCATAGTGAAATGTTTGAATATTTACCGAAGATCCAACCCGAATTCTCTTTTCGGTTGAAGAAGAAATGCTTCACTTTCTAGTGCCACCTAGGCAGATTGCAGCGTAATCTCTCCTGCTGCTTCTTTCCCATACTCTGAACATGCCTCTGGTGTGTCTTCTTCACTAGGTGGTACTAATTGCCAAAACAATGCAAGATATTTATCCCATTCATGCAAAATTGCAGATCCCTTGCTGCTCCCAGTTTTCTCCTGCAAAAGACGAAATTACAATTTTTGAGTTCTAACTTTCAATTCTCTTCATGTTGCTACCGTAAAAGCAATAGTTTATCTCAAATCTTACCACATGTGCTTCTATGAGACTCTTGAGCTGCATTTGGCCCACAGGTGCAACCACTCTCTGAATCTTGACAATCTCCTTATTAACCTACAACATTCACAAGGAGGATGAAACCACGATCATGACTTAAAAGTGATTGTAAGACAGAGCAAAATGCAATAGACCAGCATGGGAACCACAGTTAGAACACGGTTGAATTGAACTTCTTTTAATTTTCTTCTAGTTTGTTTCATCCTATATCTAAGTGATTTCCTTTTTCTCGTTTTAAGTGTTGATGACATATGCGCACACCATCCTCTTTTCCTGATGAGTGTCAAACACAGGAATACAGACAAGAAACCTCCCAGGTGACCTTGACTCAAATCATCTGACTTCCTTTTAATTAGTACAAAATTCAATCTTCATGCAAATGTGACAATTCAATTTGCCATTTGAACACGCCAGATCTCTTGTTATTAACATACCATAGACAACTGCTAGATTATCTTTGAACTTCTAACCTGCGACACAATGGATAAATTGATGTGAAGATTTGTGCAGAAAGGGATGATGATAGCTTCAAGCTCCACTTGTAAGTGGTAAGACGTTTGCAAGCCCAGGGAAATGGAGGATGCTTACAATACTAGGGAAAGCTGGAATGTTTAGCATAAAGCGCATTGGGATGGTAACCAAGGCTAATGAAGTGACATTGGAAGACTACCATTGATCCATTAATTTCCTTCTGTCACCTCGTTCTGGGAAAGTTGAGTGCATGCCTAAGACATTGGATTTAGAGCGAGGACTCCTTGCAATTCCACTCTTCTATGGAATGACTTCTACAAGATCTTGGGGATAGTTTCTCAACATATCCATTTTTTGTCAGACACCTGTATTGGTGACCTCCCCTCCGGACCCATCCTTACCTCCAGAGCTGCCTAGGCATCTGAATGCCACCTTGGTCAATATTTTGGTATCCAGAGCATCTGGTTGCTGACTGGAATGGGGTATTCAGGAGGCAATTTTATGATCATGAGAGAGAAGAGTGCATGGGAGAGAACTGGTTAGGGGAATTTCAGTAATTTGGTAGTTTAGAGCTCTCATTCATGCTCACCATGAGGGGAAAGAAAAACCAATATGTTACTTGTAGAGCAGCAATTCCTCTCTAAAAATAAACTTCCTAACTTCAAAAAGATAATACCAAGTAATAAGTTTTTTCTTTTTTTTTGTTTTGTTTTGAGGGAAGGTGAATTTCAGCAAATTCAATTTTTTCATTCTATGCCAATTGTAAATTTTTATCATTAATACTAATAGAAATAATAAAAAAATATTAACAATTTAACAAAGAAGGGAGGCACATGAAATTAGAAGTGTTTCAAAGATTCATTGCGACATACCTTAGGTATAAGAGTATCATCCTCATCAAGAATATAAGCCAGCCCCCCTGTCATGCCTGCAGCAACATTTCTTCCCACCCTGCCGTAGCCAGAATTCCAGCCATTTATCCAAATCAGTCATATTCTTCATAAAACAGTGACAAAAAGTACAGATGGTTTTATTCAAATGAACAAACATCCGTACAGCATAATGAGCACTTAGAGAAATGTATCCTTACTTCCCAAGCACCACAACACAACCACCAGTCATGTACTCGCAACAGTGATCTCCAGTTCCCTCAACCACAGCTTCGGCAAGAGAATTTCTGACAGCAAAACGCTCCCCTGCTTTTCCTCTAACAAAGAGTTGACCACCTGTTGCTCCATACAGGCATGTATTACCCACTATAGTTGCATCCTCTGGTATAAACCCAGTATTCTCCACAGGTGTTACAACCAATTCACCACCTGCCATACCCTAAAACAACATATCGTACATTAAATTTTTTGCATATGGTTAAAGATAAAATAAAATCCACCATAGATCATCAATAATACCTTGCCGACATAGTCATTAGCTTCACCGACAAGTCTTACATTCATTCCAGGCATCAAGAAACAACCAAATGATTGGCCAGCACTTCCCATAAATCTGGAAGACCAGAAAATGAAAGACATTATCTGCTTTGCTAAAACAAAAGAACCACTTAAAGTTGACAGGTAGGAGCAGATTCAGAGATATACCACAAACATGCACCATTCATAAATGTTTAGTAGTATTTTTTTAAATAAATTGAAGGCCTACAATTTTTATGTTAATAAAAAAAAGTTGGACAAATCTAGAAAATTCATGTGATGAAAATTTATTCACGAGGAGCCTCCAGAAAAGCAGGTCAAAGGCATGCAATCCTGGAAACTTTATGGTCGAGTCATGGATAATGACCAATACAGAGAATTGAATGATCCCAGTGACAATACACTGACACAACATATGACATGTGAAATGTTCTGAAGCGTAGTTACAGGACAAAAATCATCCAAGGACTTATGACCGGCACACAAATTGTTTTTATAGAATCCTTAGTAGAATTTGGAGGTGAATTTAAGGCAGCCTGAAAAGAGAGAAATAAATCACGTTCTTGTACCAATGACGAAAAAGTTCCAACACAATGAAGTCATATTGAAAGCAGCTAGATATCTTTTTTTTTTTTTTTTAAGGATTGATTCCATTACATGTGGGATTAATACAATGGCTACAAGAGCCTAATACTTCGTAGTCTGGGAGGCTTGAACTCGAGACCTCCCGCAACACACCCCTCGGTGTTACCACTGAGCTATGCTCAGCTTCACAAAGCAGCTAGATATCTTCATGCACTTAGTCCTTATATGAGGCTCTTTGGGCTCAAACACTAGCTCGACCAGATGCGCCCTCATTTTCATTAGTGTTCAACGACCTTTTAAGAGTAGAGCTTGTGATTGGGAGTGGAGAAGTTAATACTGAGAGTTCAGTACTTGTAGCTGAGAGTGTGACTCAAGTCTGTGGAGGCCATTCAGACGGTTCGCAACCAAGGGAGAGCCATAGGCTAATGAAGGGGATATTATGTGTGTTGTCCCCATTCTGGCATAACTAATTACTGGCTCCAGCAGTATTAGATGTCTATAAAGGTTATAAGGGTATTAGTGTGGCACAGCTCGGTAGAATACTCTTCAACTTGTCTTCTCGGAATACTCTATGTATCATAAGGATATAGTTGATCACCCATTCTTAGATGGTTTATGCTATTTATGTCATATTCTTTGATAATGTCTCATAGTTTTCTCTTGTAGTTTTGACTTCTTCACAAGGAGCCAAACAAGAACGTGAAGCACAAGGTGGATGTTGCTACTTCTACTACTTTGCCATTGCTTTCCACACTGAGGTTGATCTCTTCTTCTCCTACACGTGATTTTGTTGATTTACATCTCCCCGATAGTTGTCCTCAAAAGAGTTTGGTCTTTAATTGATTATGTTTCTGTGTGCCATTTATCTCTATCTTATCAGTCTTTTGTGTCTACTTTTGAGTTCTTCTCCAAAGACTATTTCAAAGGCTGTCTCAACCTATCCAGAGGGAGCTATGTTAGAGGAGATGAAGGCACTTGAGCAACAGCAAACTCAGGTGCAACGTGATGCAACTGTGTGTGCTACTGTTGTAGATTGCCATTGGGTATTTACATTACAGAGTATGACATGGCAGCGATAGTTTCTCGGTTAAGGCTTGGCTTCTAGTGAAGAAATAGGAACATACCTTGGATAAGATTAGTGGAAACCTCCCAAGTAGCTCGATTGAAGTCTGTTCAGACTTTACTATCTGGTCTGTGAATAGAGGCTGGTTTTTAGATCAACTTGACATTACGAATGCATACTGGTAAGTTGACCTTCTTGAGGATGTTTATACAGAGCAACCTCCTAGGTTAAGTTACTTAGGGAGAAGATATCAAAGTATGGAAGTCATTAAAATTGTCAAATGTTCTCAAGCAGAGCCCTAGTGCGTGATTTGAGAAGTTCAGCCAAGTTTTCTTAGATTTCAGAGAAGTGGTTGTGATCCATCAGTCTTCATCTGGAAGCACCAAACTGGGTATGTTATTCTTATTGTAAGTGGATGACATAAATATTTCAGATGATGATGCTGGGAGGATTACTCTAGTGAAGAATTATCTGGTTACTCAATTGCAGACTAAGGACTTGGGAGCTCTAACGTATATTTTGCGTATAGAGGTTGCGCGAAATAAAAGTACACCTTGTCAAAAATAAAACAAGTGTTGCTAACAGTGTCATGAACCACTACTAGCTACTTCATTCAAAGTACAGATCATCTAGAAGAACAATAAATTGAAAGCAATAAAAACATGAATACTGATCCAGCAATGCATCTCAATTCTTCATCTCCATGGGCCAGCTGTGAACTTCTTTTATTAGTTACATTCACGTGCAGAGGTTTGTCTCAATCCTGATCATTTATTTATTTATTTATTTATTTTTTTTTTGGGGGATTAACTGTGGCTAGTTTATGGTCAGTTTTATGACTTAGTTTTTCATCGGTTTTCTTAGTCAAATAATCTAAAGAATTATTATCTTTTTATAATAACATGTCTTATGACGCATTAGTCTCATTTGTTACACTTTCATTTTTTCCCTTAGTATCAAACTGTCACACCACAACCTCTTCTTAAAGTTTTTTTTTTTTTGCCGGTTTTCTCATCACCTCAGCACCCAAATGGTGCAATTGTTGTCGTAGGTGCTAAACTTCCCACAAGTACTCTTCTCAATTTGGCTGCAACAGTGAGCAACAGCTCATTTTAAACAATGGTGTTTCAGGTTGCTGATCCGTACGCAAAAGAAGGGGTTTCTCTTCAATAGCTTTTTGACCCTCATGTCTTCAATGAAATTATGCTTTAGAAAAGAAAATAAAGAACAGATTTACCTCAAGTTCAATTGTCCCGCAAAACCTGTGTCGCCATATTTCTTAGCAACCACACCAGCTATGCGGCCACAAACAGCTCGGTCAACATTGTAAATATTTATGGTTTTGTTCACCACTTTCTCCTGCTCAATAGCTTCAGAAATCTGTAGGGTTTTTAAAAGTAGCACCCAAACATTAGAGTCAATCTTGCTAGTGTTCTCAAACCTATCTCTCTACTTATTGTGAAAATGATAAATTCCCATACAAGAAATGCTGCAATAATTAAAGATATAACTTATTTTAACGTTCTTTAGTACAAATTCAGAAAAAAGTAGTCCTTGAAACAAGTCCACCATATGCAATATTAATGGAGAGAGGGCATATAATAATTGGAACATACATTTTCAGCAAAATCTTGGGTACAGATAACTAAAAATTTATCTTTGATGAAGCCCCATAAAATGCAACATAATTACTTGCAGAGAAGGGTATTTTAGTTACTTCAAATAAATTGTACCCTTGCCCAGGTGTCTGCTGTCTTATCCTTTGTTACTCAATAATCCCCAAAGTAGTTGGAAAAGGCATTTATACATATAGTTGACTAAATGAAAAGCAGTATTATCTTTTGCAAGAGTGTTTGCAGGCTTTAGTGATCTGCCCTCCAACACTTTCCCTCATTCTTCTTTCATTATTTTAAATGAATTGCCATTTCCTTCTAAAAACCATATTCACACGGAAATAGACCTGGTTCACCCAAGATTAAACTTCTGAAATCAATACCAAAGATCAATAGCAGACAATCTGGATTTGTACTAAATTAACCCTCTCATCTTGCCTATGCATGCAGCAACCTTGAAACGGTGTATGTGTAGTTTGAAGTTTATAAACAACCACTGTTGATGTTGCAATTCTTCACAAGAACACTAGTGGTAGAAATTGATAATCTAGAGAAACTATGTTGACTATTTTGTCGTCTAGTGCAGGTACAATGTGTTTATTACTTCCAATATTTTTTCTTTTTTCATGGAATTTATTATTTCCAATTTGAAAGAAACTATTTGTGTTATTATCTCCATGAAACAGTGAAAGGAAACCTTTGCACTGAGGAATTTTAAAAAACTTAATAGCCAGAACCGAGTACAAAAACGACAAAAAAAGCCATTTTTTTTTTAAAGAAGTTGATCTTATTTCATTGATGCAAAATGCTTGTTACACTTCTCTTAATCCAAGTTCTATGGAGGATCCTTTACTTCCAGGTGTGAAAGTGTTACTCCTCTAGCTAGTGAGTCTGCAACAGCGTTTGCACCTCTGAGGATATGTACCCATGTACATGATGTAGATTGTCCTATGGACCAGATTTCCCTAAAGTAGACCAGAAGCCTCCAAGGGGGCTGGGAGGCTGTTAAGAGTTAGAGGCAGTTTAGTAATTTTATTAACATTTAGTTAGTTATTATTTATTTATTTTTTATTTTACTTGCTCTTCAAGCCATGAATGACATCATTGTAATTTTGTATTTCGGATTCTATTAATACATGTTTTAGGGTTGTAGGTAAAAAAGACCTTACAACCTCTTTCTCTTCTTCTCTCTTCCCCTTCTTCCTATTTCTTCACTTTTCTCTCATCTTCTATCTTCCTTTACTAAATCTAACAGAGGCTTTGTTGCACCACCGTATTATGTTTAGGCAATCTCCTTCCACTATCAAAACACCATTTAACATTTCCTGAAAAATTTTCAAGCCCTGTAACATTGCAACCGTTTTGGCTACCGAATTAGTATTTGGTAGGGGACCCGTATAGGTTAAAATGGTGTGTCCATTGTGGTCCTTGAAGACTCCAGCGAAGCCTGCTGGAGCAGGGTTACCCCTGGATGACCCATCCACATTTAATTTTAAGTGTCCAGGGGTCCAATGGACTACACGAGTTTCAGCTTGGGGAGATGGGAGCTTTGCAATGCTGTCCCATGAACCTCTAAGACTAGTACCATTCAAGTCCTGGAATTCCTTAAGAGAGCTGAGCCTGTAAAGGATCCTCCTAAAAAAGAGCTCCCTAAGCTGGTTGCCCTCAGTTTCTTTAGAGTTGAACACCCTGTTGTTCCTCTCTTCCCATATGCACCAAGGAATGAATTCTATGCAGGCCCCTAGCATGACCCTTCCTTTCTTTGTTAGGTTGAGATTTCTCCAATGCTCTATGATGTCCGGAAGGTTATGAAAGGTGATGGAGGTATTTTCAAACCTAAACATAGTCCAGAAATGTAGCCATATTTGTTGAGTGAAGGGGCACTGCACAAGGACATGGTCATAGGATTCCAAGGCCTGATTACAAAAAATACAAGCTGTTGAAGGGAGGTTCATTCCTCTTCTAGTCAGGCCTTCTCATGTCAATAGTTTCTGGTGCAGCTTTATCCATATAAAAAATTTTGCTTTTGGAGGGTAGGAGAGCCTGCATGCCCATCTAGCTAGGTGGGTATTTCTTTGCTCCACTCTCTCTAGTGCCATGTAAGTGGTCTTGACCGTGAAGTTCCCATCCGGGCTATGCTTCCATACTAATCTATCCTCGCTCAGATTGTCATAAAAATATTTAGTAAGAATATGGTCCAGCTGGGATAACTCAATGACTTCATTGTCCCTCAATTCTCTCCTAAACTGATTGCTCCAATCGAAGCAATTGCCACTTCTTTTGTGCAGGAGGATGCTAAGATTGTAGTCTGGGTTTGAGGCAACTCTATATAAGTTAGGGAATGATTGACGAATAGGGTTATCTTCTAGCCATGTATCATTCCAGAATTCTGTTTTGTCCCCTTTCCCAGGAAGAAACCTTACCATCTTCCTGAATATCTCCCATTGCTTATGGATTTGTTTCCAAATTGGGGACAGTGCAAAGCACGGGTGCCACCCCATTATCCACTCGGAGAGAGATATAGCTAGCTTTGTTCGTAGGAGGGTGGCCCACAGTGGTGGGTTGAGTCGATATAGTCTCCAGCACCATTTCAATAGGAGAGCTTGGTTAAAAGATTTTATTTTTCTTATGCCCAATCCTCCCGGGTGCTTCGGTGTGCACACTTCATTCCAATTTACTTGATGGATTTTAAAATCGTTGTTTGAATTCCTCCATAGAAATTGCCGCATGATTTTTTCTATTCCATTAGTACCTCCTTGGGGGAACGGGATGAAGGAGAGCATGTAGGAGGGTATGCCCACTAGGCAAGACTGCAACAGGGTTAAGCGACCTACTTTGGAAAGGTGTCTGCCCTTCCATGAAGTAAGTCTACTTCTCATCCTTTCAATTGTGGGATCCCAAATTCTCTTGTGAATTCTACCTTGTATCACTGGGAGGCCGAGGTGTGTGAGAGGGAATTTTCCTGTGCTGCATCCCAATTCCCTTGCAGCCTCATCCAGGATGTTCTGGGGGGCATTTACGCTTGTCAGAGAAGACTTTCTCCAATTAATCTTTTGTCCCGTTATCATTTCCATTAAGGCTAGACCCGCTTTTAATCTCTTAATTTGCTGGATGTTTCCCCCATAGAAGATCATCATATCATCTGCAAATTGAACGATGGGTGGGCTCCCATTCTGAAAAGGGTTTACTAGCCATCCCGATGCCACTAGTTGTCTAAAAAAAGCGGTCATTACTTCTCCCACTAGGTTGAACAAGAGTGGGGATAATGGGTCCCCTTGTCTGATGCCTCTTGAACTCTTAAAATATCCAAAAAGACCACCATTTACTGATAAAAGAATCTGGCCGAGGAGATGCAAGAGTAAATCCATCTTCTCCATCTGAGCCCAAAGCCAGTTGCCTTCATTACGAGATCTAGGAGCCTCCAATTGACTTGTAAAGTTGGGCCAAGGCTTATCCCAAAATGACTAGTCGAAGTTAGGAAGCCTCTTTCCAACTAATAAGCCAGAATCTTTTTTTTACTCGTTTATCCATGTGGGACTAAACTCTAACACTCCCCCGCACGTGTAGGCCTTCCTTTGGGCTCCTACACGTGCACAACATGGGTGGAGGCCCACATACGAGTACCCACTCTGATACCATGTAAAGTTGGGCCAAGGCTTATCCCAAAATAACTAGTCGAAGTTAGGAAGCCTCTTTCCAACTAATAAGCCAGAATCTTTTTTTTACTCGTTTATCCATGTGGGACTAAACTCTAACATGACTCTATCGAAAGCTTTCTCCAAGTCCAGCTTTAGGAGGAAAATTGAATTTTTTTTCCTTGTGAACAAATCCACAACTTCATGAACAAACATAGCCGAGTCAAGGATTTGTCTTGATTGAATAAATGCACTCTGTTCCTGGCTGATTACTTGGCCGATGACTCTTTTTAATCTCATAGCTAAGACCCTGGAGATAATTTTGTAAACTCCTGTAAGCAAACTAATCGGCCTCGTCTTTGACCTGATCTGTGTCTTCTTTTTGGGGGATTAGTGCTATGATAGAGGCTCCGATTGATTGGTGAGTGATGCCATTATTGAAAAAGTCTTCGAACAGCTCAATGATATCATTTTCCATAAATTCCCAGGAATCTCTGAAAAATTCACCATTGAAACCATCTGGCTCAGGAGCTTTATTCTTGGGCATGGAGATGACTGCTTGTCTGATTTCATCTATGGAAAAAGGCTTCTTCAATATTCGCACTTTGTTCTAGAGTCAGCATTTGGAAGCTTAAGCCTTCAATACATAGTTTGCAGCCCTCATCCTTACAAAGCTCAGTAAAGTACGCGAGGATGTTTTCAATAATTCCCTCTTTATCTAAAATGATTTCCCCGTAGATTTTCATTGAGCTTATTCTATTTATTTTTCTTCTATGTGAGGCAACCGTTGATTTTCATGATACAGCCAAAATTACACACCAGTATATCCAATCATGACTTAATTCAAAATGTATGCATAGCAAGGTTCTTTACCAGCAAAGAATAAATCAAAGATAATACAAACTAATGTTTTGTCATAAACCAGTAAAGGATATCTTCATTACCACAGGATCCGAAAGCAAGACATCATCTAGAACAGCACCATTAGCATGAACCTGCTGATTCCTGATCTGTGTGCTACTCCACTTTGGCAATCCAACACTCTGGAAATCCATGCAACCAAAAAAATAAACATCAGACAATTGCAAATGCATTTGAATAAATGTAATTAAGAGAAGAGGCTTCAAAACCCCTTACAGATAGTATGTAGCTGAGGTCAACATGTAGAGTCTTCACTAAGGAGATGTTTCTTGGTCGGAGTAAATCTGTTCGTCCAATAACGTCATCTAACTTCTCATAGCCTAATTGAGCTAGCATACCTCGTACCTGAATGTGATCAAGTTCATAATACATGTTAAAGATTAAAACAGTGTCAAAAAATGAAGAAGGAATCAAAAAAGACAGAGAGAGAAAAGAAGAGCAGAGATAGAGAGAGAGAGAGAGAGAGAGAGAGAGAGAGAGAGAGCAAATACGAGAGAGAGAGAGAGCAAATAAAAAGAGAGCAAATAAGAGAGAGAGAGAGCAAATAGAGAGAGAGAGAGAGAGAGAGAGAGAGAGTAAATAAGAGAGAGAGAGAGAGAGAGCAAAAATAAGAGAGAGCAAATAAGAGAGAGAGAGAGAGAGAGATCAAGAACGAGAGCACAGATAGATAGACCAAGAACGAGAGGTGAGATAGACTCGGTGGTCCTCCGCATTTTGTATTTTTTTGGCTTCTTCAAAAGGGTACTTACATTATATGTATTAGCACGTCATAAGTTAATAAAATAGCTTTTCAAAAAAAATAAGTTAAGAAAATAGCTCTAAGGGACTGATTCTAATCCTAACAAGCTAAATTTCTCCTCTCTTATGTCTTCTCTTTCTATCTTTCTCTTCTTCTCTGCCTATCTTAAATTGTAATTTTTTGTGGTCAAAACTGGGCAAACTTTGGCCTACACGCTACTATCCACAAAATCTTTGCTATAAAAGATTAGTCTCAAACACATCCGCCGCATTTCGTACCTCTTCGGCCACATACAAAAAGTAGTTGACCAGATCACCAGGAACACCAGGAAAACGGGCACGGAGCTCTTCTCTCTAAAACACAAGAAGATACATTTGAGTACAAAAACCAGAATAGTGTTATGTGCAGATTCCAGATGAAAGAAAACTCACAAAATAAAGATCCCAGGTACCTGACTAGCAACGCCGACTGGGCAGTTATTTGTGTGACAAATTCTTGCCATAACACATCCAGTGGCAATCATAGCTACAGAACCAAAGCCATACTCGTCAGCCCCATTACTGCAGCCATGAGGACATCAACCCCACTCTTGAATCCACCATCAACCCTGAGAATAACCCTTTCTCTAAGGCCGTTCTCAGTAAGTGTCTGCAACAGCAACATGCAATAATAAAGAAAAATCACAAAATAGTGCATATGGTTAATAAACTACAAGGATTTAATATTAACCTGATGAGTTTCAGTCAATCCAAGCTCCCAAGGACCTCCAGCATGCTTAATGGAACTTATAGGGCTCGCTCCAGTTCCACCATCATGCCCTGATATCTGAAATGAATGAAGTAAAGTTTAAACTGTGCTATTTGAAGGTGCAGAAATTACCGCTAGTCACACGGTCTCATTTTGTTGTGAAGACAGACCTCTTGCAACAAGGAACATGCATATTTACGGACTACATAACTTGGCTGAAATGTTAGACGTGGTAAGGTACCTTATATTTGTGCTATTAGTCTGCACATTTGATGGTATCATTAAGGATTTTTACCAAAAAATAAAAGTGAAGGATTGACAGTATACATTTTCCTTCAAATCCACCAAACAGAGCAAAAAGAGTACCTAATATAGAAGCCTATCGTATCCATGGCTTAAGAGGATTGTTATACTTAGAGAACAGCGTGACTGTCATAGTAAATCACAAGCAGATCGTTGTTAGGAGATACCTGTATTATATCCGCATTGGCTTTTGCAACACCAGAAGCAACAGTACCAATACCGGCCTCTGCCACAAGCTTCACAGATACCTTGGCTTTAGGATTGACCTGTCGAAGCTTAAGTCAGTAACGGTGCTATCCAGCCTATACTGATGTATTGAAAAGATAAACATTACACATTATTTCACCAAAATCAAGAGCTAATTAGCACTTTTCTAAATCTGACAGCACTAAATCTGAAGACATATAAGGTTGAGACAAGAAGGAAACTCAACCTGGTGAAGGTCAAATATTAATTGGGCAAGATCCTCAATAGAATAAATATCATGGTGGGGAGGTGGGGATATAAGGGGAACTCCAGGCTTTGAATTTCTTAGTCGTGCTATGTAAGCACTAACTTTCTTTCCAGGCAGCTGCCCGCCTTCCCCTGGTTTCGCACCTTGAGCTATTTTGATTTCTAACTGATCGGCATTAACCAAGAAAGTTGGTGTCACACCGAAGCGTCCAGAAGCAACCTACAAAAGATACAGAATGAAGCTTAAATGAGGAAGGCAAAAGGCACAAATAGCATCTCTCATGAAGAAATTTTATAAACTTTGTGTTTAAACTTTTCATGTCCGCTTCAAATAGTTATTGGTATTTCTTACTTTATTGTTCCATGCCAGCCTGAGCAGCTAAAGAGATAGAATGACAGCGGACAACTTTAAAATTCAGGAAACAATGGAAATGGTTGCAAATCAAAACCTGCTTGATAGCACTAGTTGCAGTATCACCATTCTGAAGACCTTTCAGGTGAGGAAGGGTTGGAGAGTACCCATCAACAACATCTGCAAGTGGACTCCACCTAATAGGATCCTGGTCAAAAAGAAGTTTTGTTACTGGACTTTCTCTTTCTTTGAGATTATGCTCAAGCCACTGCAATTGCAAGCTAAGATAGTTATAAGAAAATGCAACTTATGTTGTACCACTATGTACACTTTGATTGATTGATTAATCAATAAAAGTTAATGCAAAAAAAAAAAAAAAAAGATTATGCTCAAGTGTTGCAAATTACCACATGAAGAGAAATAACAAGATGCACTAATTAAGGTTTCAAGCAGATAGAGACAGCAAACTACCTCACCACCTTCACCAGAGTTTGATTTTCCACCTAATCTATTCATTGCAATTGCAATTGCTTCGTGCGTCTCTCTGGATATTGCGCCAAGTGACATTCCACCAGTGCAAAATCGTTGAACAATAGTAACTGCAGATTCCACCTTTCCGACTGGTATAGGAGTGCGATCACTTTTAAATTCAAGAAGATCTCGAAGCACCTGCTTGATATTGTATATATGAAATTCTTCTAATAAAAATGACAATAACAAAAATACTGTATAAATAAAACCTCCCTCTATCCTTCAGCCCTCCCCACCTCTGTTCTGGTTCTTTATCTCCTCTCACATACGCTCATTCTCTCATGTCCTCAAAACTTATGTTCCCATAACAACACAATATACAGATATTGATGAGTGCATGGAATCAATTACAGAGAAAAAACTCACATTGACGGGCCGGTTAGCAATGTGTTGCTGATAAATTGAATATACATTTTCATTCTTCTCTCGAACTGCTTTATGAAGTAGTTTTGACATCTCGGGATTATTTCCATGATATTCACCTTCATTCATACCAAAAGATAAAATCACAAAAAAAGACCTTCAGTAGTTAGCCAAAAAGTTATAATGTTTTGAAGTATGAAAAAGATCAGCTGTTACAGGGTCGAAGTCCATAGTTCAAGCAATCAATATTTTAAGTTTACTCTGACAAAACAATTGACAAAAATTGGATAAATCTAACTTGTGTGACTCAAATGTATCTGGTCAATCAGAAAACACATGCAGCTTTCTTCGGAAAAAACCAAAAAATATTCTGGTCCCTTGCAGAGTATAATATCCTTATAGACTTCAACTATTTGAAAGAGGGAGGAGTTGGGTCCATGGTGAAATCCTCAAGGTAGCCTCTCTCTTGTTCTTTAAACACAGTATAAGAAGATTACTTTAAAGCACAGGCCTCTCTAAATGGTATGGTTTGACAACCTTCATGAGTAGATGCGTGATGGCTAGGTCATCAGATAAACATTTTCAGAAGTCAAATATGTTGTAAGTTCACAATATTAAGTTGAGTGGAGAAAGTCCTACATTGAAAAATGTTTAGTATAGTGACAGGTTTATGAAGTTGAACAAGGGGTCTCCCAAGTGGATAGTCAGTTGGGGATGAAACAGGGCTCAAACAAAACATGGTACCAAAGTAGGGTTTGTATGTGGGCCACAACCTAGTTGTACTTTCCAGGTTACTCGTGTTGTGAACTCTCATAGATGTGAACCTAACTTGTTCACATGTCATATGCACCGTAGGAGGTCTGTGCCACATCTTAGGCATTCATGTGTGAGCCTAGACGTGAAGAGTACTAAGTCACAAAAAAGATTTTTACATTTTTTTTTGAAATACGTCAAGAACAGTGACTGAGACATAAGATTGAAAATAGAGCCCATAAGTGGTTAGTCATTTTTGGATGGAACTAGGATCGATCATGACAAATAACTTGACAGCATTTGCAACTAAAGACAAATAGAAACCAGATGCGGAATATCTCCATTAGTATGAATGAAATTGAGCTGTGAAAATAAAGCCTGATTGTAAACAACTATGAGAACCCTAAAACCAAACATATTCGTGATGAAAGTGTGCTACCTCCGGGTCTCATTTGAATGAAACCAAAGTTTTCTAGTCTCTTTGCTGTGTCCTCTGAGAAAGCCTTGACCCAAAAGGACAAGGTTTCTCTAGCCAACTGCAAGAAAGAAAATGGTTAGTTCATGTAGATGTGGATACTGAATAAATAACATTGACGATAACAAGATTAATGTAAAGGTTATATAATTCTATATAAATCTTTGATAATGATCATCTATAAGTTTTTGCAAAAAATATAACAATTCAGATTTGTCTCTTGAATCATGCACTTAACTATCAGTCAGAACTACAAAACCAGGTAAATCATTAGAAGAATACGGGTAACAAAATTATTTCATCACTTTAGCTAGGCCGTGTGGAGTAGGCCAAGACAAATGACCAAAGTTCAATTAATTTTCTAAATGATTATTCAGCCCTATTGCATTTATAGTTTTCTCATAGACAACACATCACATGATATAAAACTCAGAATATGGCCATAAAACAGAGGCACATATTGCCACGGCAAGATTCACATTGAGTGAACCCAAATTTTCAGAACAACAGATATAATCTACAAAACCTACCCAACCAGTAAGCACTGAAACTACTATCTAAATAGGTCATCCAAAGTCGAAAAAATAAAAGAATATATCTTGGATAATGACTGCAACGATTGACTGGAACTGCAGTTATTACCTCATCAAGAGTTAGCCCACCAATCTTTGATACACTACCACAAAATGCAATGTCAATGACGTCCTTCCCTAAGCCATAAACTTCAAATATCTGTGCACCGCAGTAACTGACAAAACGAAAGCAGCCACAACTCAGCTATCATAAAAAATATAAGCATGGTATAATACTGAAAAAACCTTTAACAAAACTCAGAAAGAAACCATCTTTACCAACCTAGAAAGCAAAGATATTCCCATCTTAGATAAGATTTTGAGAAGACCAGATTTTACTGCCTGGACAATCATTAGATGATCAGCATAACATAAACAGATGAAGCATGTCCTTTTTCGTAGAAAAACAAAGATTATAATTGATACATATCCAATTGTATAATTCTTGAAAAGCAATAACAGGACATTTTCACTGGATCAAAAAAAAGTCATGTTTACTCAAGTATAATAAATATTAGCAGGTCAATTTCTCCCCTTCTTCTAAACATTCTAAGCACACATTACCATTGAGGGTACCATTGATGGTACCGGAAACTGCATTCAACCTTATTGTTGAGTGTGAAAAAAGTCCGACATTGGTTTAGAGTTTAGGGTTTAGGGTTCAGGCCTTTTGGGATGGAACCGGGCTCAATCTTTAACATGGTATTAAACCAAGCCGTGTGCATGGGCCAGGCTCAATTCTCTTCCTTGTCTGTGTGTGGGCTCCATAAGGTGAGACCCAATTTGTTTGTGGGCTCCATGAAGTGAGACCCAATTATTGGCTGCTTCATTAAGAATATGTGTTCACATCTTAAGCCTGTTATGTGTAAGCCTGGACGTGAAGGGGAGTGTTGAATGTGAAAAAATCCCACATTGTAAAAATTTAAGCAATGATAGCGAGTTTTAAGGTTGGGAAATAGGCCTCTTAAGTTGGCTAGTTATTTTGGGATGAAACCGGGCTCAATCTTTAACACTTAACAACGTATGATCAATGGTACCCATTGTACCATCAATGGACACAATATACAACCTTTTTGTTTTTTTTGAAAGTTGGTCCTTCAATTCCATAATGCCTAATCAGGCAAAAAATTACAATAGCAGGGACCAAAGGCCATTACATAGCAATAGAAGTTAAGAATTCAATGCAATAAGATGTTGTTCCCTAACCCCTTTTTTGCTAACACATCTACCCTCCCATTTGCAGTCCTAAGTACATGTGACCAGGTCGTAACTATTGTTGCAAAATTATACATTCCATTCATAACCGATCTGAGTCTCCAAGGTGGTTTGAGGTCCATTTTGCACCATTGAATAATAAGTGTGGAATCACCATCAACATGTAATGTCCCCGCAAACTGAGCATTCAGAAAGCATTTCAGATCCTGTAAACGGTTCATTGCCTCAGCTGTGGAGACAGCAATACCAATAGGCCCTGCATATGATAATATGATATCATCATGATGGTTCCTAATGAGGCCTCCCACACCAGCAGGTCATGGAATTCCAAATAATGAGCCATCAAAATTTAATTTATATGAAAAATCTGGTGGTGGTACCCATAATTGAATTTTTATTCCCCTACCCTCTCGAATTGAGCAGCCCACGAGGTCCATAAAGTGTTGCAATCCACCCCTTTAAAAATCTTCTACAATTTGAGCCAGCCAATAACTTGGTATGAAATGACATTGCAGCTGTCTTCCCATCCCTTAACCTTATTTGTGAAGACTTTTTTTTTTTTGAAAGTTGGTATTTTATTTCATTCCTGGATGCCCAATTGGGCACCAAAATCAGAAACATGGCCGTAGGCCTTCCAATATGAAATCAAGTAAACAATACAATAAGATACTGTTCCGTGACTCCTTGTTTTGCTAATATATCAGCCCTCCCATTTGCAGTCCTAAACACATGTGACCAGGATGTAACAATTGTGGCAAGGTCATGAATTTCATTCATGACAGATCTTAATCTCCAAGGCGGCTTGAGATCCTTCTTACACCATTGGATAATAAGTATGGAATCACCTCCAACATGCAAGGGTCCAGTAAGTTGGGCATTTATGAAACATCTTAAACCTTGTAAGAGGATCATTGCCTCAGCTGTGTTGGAATCTGCAATACCAATAGGTGCAGCATATGATAGAATGGTTTCGCCATGGAGGTTTTTAATGAGACCACCCACACTTACCGGTCCCGGGTTACCAAAAGAGGAGCCATCGAAATTCAGTTTATATGAAGAAATCAATGGCGGCAACCATAATTGCATTTTGGTCATTTTTCCACTACCATCCCGAGAATGGTCAGCCCATGAGTTCCATATGGTATTGCAGTCCAAACCTTTGAAAGGTTTCTGTAATTTGAGCCATCCAATAACATGATAAATAATTACATTGCAAATATCCCTCCATCCCTTAAAGACTTATTTGAGAAGATACGGCTATTCCTTTCCTTCCATATCACCCAAGGAATAAAGCCAAAGCAGGTCTTTAGCATCAATATCCCTTTCTTTGATAGGCCAAATGAATGAGTCATATCAACGAGGCCACGGAAACTTTGAGGCATAATCATATCGATGTCAAATTTAGTAAGAAAGAAGAGCCAAATATTCCAGCTATAGTGACAATGGATGAGCAAATGCCTTGCAACTTCCTCTTCGGTATTACACAAGGGACACAAATTAGAAGTGAGCTGCATTCCCCTTCTACATAACAAGGCACGTGTAGGCAACCTACCCATAAAAACACCAAGCGAAAAACAATTGCTTCCTTGGGCAAGAGAGTTTCCAAGCATCACATGAATGATGAGGACGATTCCCTTGACCCGTGAGACATGAATAGCCAGAGCTAGTAGTATATTCCCCAATAGGATGGGGTTTCCATATCAATTCACCGTTCTGGTCCCTTCTTAAGTATAACTTGCACAACTCTTCTTGTAAGGCAACAATCTCAATGGCCTCAACATCAGTTAAGTTTCTGCGCAGGTTGTGAGTCCAATTGATATCCTTCAGTTGACCCCTAGGAACCAAATCAGAAATAACTCAATTTTGATCCCTGGCCAAAAGATAAATTCTAGAGTATCTTTCAGCTAGAGGCGCATCCCCCAACCAATAGTCAGTCCAGAAAGAAGTCTTGTCCCCTTTTCCAGGTTGGACAATAATATTCTGACGAAAGAAGGGGAGGAGCTTGATTATTCTCCTCCAAATGGGGGAGAGTCTTTGGGTTCTCCTGGCCTCAAGCCACCAACACCTATTCCTGTTGCCCAGAGCTAGGGTTACAAGACTCTTCCAAGCTAAAGTATCAGCTTCATTCAGTTTCCAAATCCATTTAATCAACGCCTCATTCATCTCTTTGATTCTTCTAATGCCCAGCCCTCCATCAGCTTTAGATTGGCTAATGTCATCCCAGTTTAGGAGATGTATTTTTTATCTTTCAGATGATCCTGACCACAAGAAATTCCTCATAATCCTTTCCATACGCTTTGCTACAGAGAGAGGGCAATGCATAAATGAGAGGAAGTAGGTTGGAATACCCAATAAGCACGATTTTATCAATGTGAGTCTGCCAGCTTTAGTGAGGAATTTTCCTTGCCATGTACTCAATCTGTTATTAAGCTTCTCAATGACTGAGTCCCATAGATTCTTTGGGGCCTTTTTTTATAAATAAGGGAAGCCTGAGGTAAGTGGTTGGAAGTGCTCCAACTTGACAACCAAGAGTGCTGGCCAATTCATTTATTTTGTTGCCATCCATTGCAAAGCCAAAGATTGCAGACTTACTCCAGTTTATTCTCAAACCTTAGGCCAATTCAAATATTGTCAACAACCATTTGATAATCCTTATTTGTTTCTTGGTGCCTTTGCAAAATAGAATTGTGTCATCCGCAAACTGAACAAGGGGTGCACGAAGATGTTCCCTGTCAATGATAGGTTCAAGCCATCCTTCATCCATAGCCCAATGTAGTAGGCTTCACAACCCTTCTCCAGCAATATTAAAAAACATTGGTAACAACGGGTCCCCCTGTCTAAGACCTCTAGAAGGCTTAATAAAGCCATGGACCCCACCGTTTATCATGATAGAATACCGAGCAGATGATATACAAGACATAATCCATTTTACCCATCTACGTCCAAAACCGAACTGCACCATCATGAACTTCAGATAACTCCAAGAGACTATCAAATGCTTTTTCAAAATCAAGCTTTAGTACAACTCTTGGTTCAGTGGCTTGCTGGCATAGGTGAATGACTTCGTGAGTGTTCATGGCTGCATCCAGAATAACTCTACCTTTTATAAAAGCATGTTGTTCAGGGCTAATAACTGTCCCCATTGCTGTTTGCAACCGTGCTGCCAGAATTCTAGCAATTTTATAAGAACCACTAGCTAGGCTTATAGGCCGAAAGTCTTTAACATGCTCAACACATTGTCGCTTAGGGATCAAGGAAATAAAAGTAGCACCAAGGGCAGAACAGGTCAGACCATGCTGATAAAAATGAGTAGGAAGGCTTATTTGTGAAGACTTTATTATTCCTCTCCTTCCAAATCATCCAAGGAACAAAACACTAGACAACAATTAAGCATCAGCCTCCCTTTTTCAGATAAACCAAGAAAAGCAGCCATATCTATAATCCCTTTTTTCAGATAAACCCATGGGAAAAAGAAGATTTGGGTTTTTTTCTAGTAAGCCGGGGCATTTCTTGATGTAGATGAGTTAGAAAATATGTACGAAAGATATTTTGGTCATTTTCTTATCTGGTCTAAAACAACTAAAAATATGACAGAGGGAGGGAAGTAATAGATCTGCTATGGTTCAAGTTTGGTAGAATTCTGACACATTAATTGAAGGTGTATGAGGGCAGTTCTGTCCATTCATATAAGTTTTTACTTAAGGTAATAAAGAGATTAAAAGTCAAAACTCTCCCATTAATGAAAAAGGGACTGTACAGCACTTGTTCTTTACCACAAAGCTCTCTTTCAAATGATCTTCCTCCTCTCAATTCTCTTTCTCAAACTCTTTCCAAACAAAGCTTTCGATTCTAAATGAATTTAATGTCCTCATCTTTTGTAAAAAATTACAGAAATGTAATGGCATCAGGAACAAAACCTTCTGGTTAAAACTATTTAACAAAAATAATAAATGCATGCTTCCAAGATGCATGGAAGGCAACTTTAAGATATAAACAAAGATGCACGGATGGCTACCAAAACAGTAAGTTTAAATCTTGTCTTCTTATAAGCCATAAAGAGTATAGCACAATAATGGAGCAGTTTTAGAAGCAGGCTTATTATAATTGAAGGGGACTCCACCCTAACAATTAATTGTGCCAAACATTCCTTTAATGTTCCATGGAAGCTCAAGTACATTTTTTATGAAATAGCAAAAATGAGCAAGGGTTGGGAGCAAGGGTTGGGAGCAAGGGTTGGGAGCAAGGGTTGGGATATCACTTGGAACATCATACCGAGGTCAGTGAACACAACAGCAGATCACTTAGCAAAAGAAGGTGTATCTAGACCAGCACTAGCAAAAGGCACTGCTATCCCATTGTAGTAGTGTAACAATTTTTTATTTTATAACAGAATTGACAGCATCATTGTATTCTCAGATTTGTACCATCAAAGTCTACGTTGTATGATTTTTTTTTTTGAAAATTGCGAAAACTTTTATTGATTCTCAGAAGATGTTACATAAGGTACATGGTGTACATGAGTTACAGATGACATGTTTCCTGTTATGGATCCAAGCAATGATTGTGGGTCCATTTACATATTCCTTTTGTAGTTAAGGAAGTGGGAGTGTTGTTCCTGTTATAATGCTTGCTCTGGTTGTTCCTTGTTTGGCTAGCTGGTCAGTAATGGAATTTGCTGATCTCAGCACTAAAAGAGCAAAGACTCGCTGTTCTAAAAGAAAAAATAATGGAGCAGTTTTACAGACCTTGCAGTAGTTTTTCTGAGCTTGCTCAATAGTAACGGTTGGCATCTTTCCATTGCGCATTAAGTTCACTGTTTTCTTGCTCAAACGCCATTGTCGACAAGTTTCCAATGCCAAATATGGACACACAGCACTGAGGATATGAAAAAAATTGCAGTCAGTCCATTCGATTAGCATGTGAAAAATATAGTTGAAATATCATTATTTTTCTGTCTTTGAGCATGATGAAGTATTTGGTTTGCAGATTAACTTTATGTGTACAAGCTTCGCCTTTTTTTGGAAAAGCCCTCTATATTAAATTATAGAAGATGTTCACTGGGGTCAGACACTCGGTAATAGGAACTTAAAAATGGCTACGGGTTGGTATTGGCACACTCAAAAAGCCACCAGCTTACACTTAAAAAAAAAAAAAAATACACCAGCTTTCCTAAAAAAAAGGGGAGATCCACTGCTTACTGTTCACGGAAATAAATTGACCTAGACTACATTCAAGTCGCTTTGGAAACGCTGCTGGCTCAAAGCAGGATCAGGAAATCCTTTAGACTTTGGAGGTAGGGATTGTATCGTGTACTTTCCTTCCAGTTGCAGAGTGCTTCACCCAAGGGAAGCATGAGTTAACAATCTGTGCCAGACATGGGGCTTGGGCTACACTCTCTATCTTCTTCATCTAATTCACTTCCGGCTTTTCATTTACTAATGTAGTTTGTTCGTGCTCAAGGGCAGCAAGTTCCCTTGGGGTACTATATGCCTAAGTGCACAAGAATTTACCCCTATAAAAATAATAAAGCCCTTACCAAGTGGTGTCAAGTTCTAGTCAAAGCTCGATCCCTCGTCATTATTTGACAAGGTCAAAAGTCCTCCATGATGCAGTTGTGTCAGGTCTTTGAGTTCAGGGGTGTAAACACCTATTCCTCTGCAAAAGCTACCCCAACTACCAGATCCAATACATAAAACTTAAGGCTAAGGAGCAGTTTTATCCAGCTCAAAATGTATGGCCAACAGATTTTTTGATCCATATTGATGCAATGCAGCCAGATACCACCAATGATCATACTGCGATCCATCACAGAAGAATCAACTGAAACTTGCTCACTTCTTGGAGTGCCAGTAACTGAAGTTTTGACCCCATCCATCCACAAATCTAGACATTGAAAAAGATCTAACACTTGAGCAAGTTAGGGGTCCGTGTTGGATCTTTTGACTTAAATTCTGAAATTATTGAAGTGCCTGCCCTCTATAATACACCATTGTATTGAAGGACCAGTCCTCTTGGGAAAAAGGGGAAAAACAAGCTAATGCACGTAGACATGACCAAGGTAGGGATCATAGATAAAATCAAATGGTGTATTAATTGTTGAAGGTCCAACCATGTTTCTAGATGGTGTTAAGACAAATTTGAAACCCCAGCATGGGCTAATGCAACCGATAAGCAAGAACAAAATAATGGATGTTCTGACCATCTACCCATTATTCAAGACACTTAGCAGAAACAGTGAGGTTACTAGAGCAACTCTCATTAGTGTCTACATCCTCAAACAATGTTCCGCACCAGACAATGAAGGCAATAGCCTCAACCTTCATTTGCAAAAAATAGCATCTTTCCCATTAACATACCTCACCCTCCCCATGTTACATGGAAGAATGAAGACCTTGCTTTGGGACCTAATGGTAGAGAGGCTTAAAAATTGGCTATCAACATTGAAAGGAAGATTAATCTCAAAAGGGAGGCGCCTGGTTCTCCTCCAAGGGATTCCAGCTTTCTTAATTTCCTTCATACACTGCCTGCCGAAGTCTTTTTTTTTTTTTGAAAGTTTTTTTTCATTGACATTTTGAAAGAATTACAAATTATGAGCCCAATCCAGGCAGATACATAAGAAGCTTAGGGTGACACAACAAGAGTTTGCTGATGCACCCCTTGCTTAGCAAGAGAATCAGCACGACCATTCACACTTCTTAATACATGAGACCACGAAATTACAAAGCTCGTGTAAGCACAAAGTTCATTAAAAAGGAAGCGAAATCGCCATGGAGGTTTTGACTCGCCGGAACCCCAAGAGAGTACCACCTTGGAATCCCCCTCCACATTGAGACCGCATCCTAATCCCAAGCCGGCAAAGCACTTAAGACCTTGCAAGAGACTAAGTGCTTTAGCGGTATTTGAATCATTGACTCCAATTGGCCCAGAATAAGTTAGAATAACTTCACCCGAAGAATCTCTGATTATTCCCCCAATGCCAGCAGGGCCCGGATTGCCGAGTGAGGATCCATCAAAATTGAGCTTGTAAGTGGAGTAAGGAGGAGGCTTCCAAACTTGATTTGCTGGTCGATTAGAAGTGCCAAGACATGCATGCTCGGCCCATGACTTCCAAATGGTACTAGCATCAACCCCCTAAAAACAGCTTTGGAGCTTGAGCCATCCCACAATAGAGTGTAGAGTAGAATAGGCCACATGTCTCCAATGTTGTTCTTGCCCATGAAAAATCCTCCTATTCCTTTCTTTCCAAAGGAACCAAGGAATAAAGCCTACACAACACTTGAACATGAGCCTTCCTTTATTCTTCAATCCCAATGAGCTTGTCATTGATGCAATTCTAATCAAACCATGTGTTACAACAATTTCAGACCCAAATAAGCTGAGAATCAACATCCAAACCTTCCAGCTATATGAGCAGTGGATCAGAACATGGTCCACCGTCTCAGGTACAACTTGGCACAAAGGACAAAGACCTGAAGTAATGTGTATTCCTCTCCTCTGAAGTAGATCTCTGGTGGGCAATCTTCCCCTCATGACACACCAACAGAAAAAATATTGTTTTTTTGGGCAAGATAGAGACCAAACAATGGCCGCCGGATGATTGCTCGAATTGCCATTGGCAAAAGTAAGATAAGCAGATCTTACTGTGTAGATACCCTTCGGCTCAGGTCTCCACAATAACTTGTCCTCATCCTCCCTATTAAGGCAAACACTATTGAGCTCCCCCAGTAGATGCGAGATGTCAATAGCTTCAGGAATCAAGGCGAAATTTCCCATGGAAAGGACCGTCAAACGACATCAGGAATCATCTCATTTGAAGGGATAGAGTATGCCAGCCAAAGAGCCATGGAGGATTGGGAATCTGAAAAACTAGTGATTTCAACAAAGCATTGTTCTTCAAATGGTGCTGGACAGTTAATATAGATATATATTGTCCTTGGGTACAAATAGTCTAAATGAAGATGGGTGCTTCGGCCACTGATGGAAACTTGGTTAACAACATGCAAACCACCTTTTTGTCATTAGGTGGAAATTATATAAATTGTTCCAGGCGTTTGGACAGCAGGTTCAATTCATGGTAGGTAATGGTGACTCAACTGAATTAGAATGGCCTTTGGCTCAACAATATCTACTAAGAGAATCCTTCCCTCGGTATTTGCAACTGTTTGGAGACTATGACAAACCATCGCGTAAGTGCTGTAAGGAAATACCACAAGCATCTATTGATTGGAATCATATTTTTCGAAGTTGCGAGACCTAGAAGCAACAATCCCGAGAGGCATGGAGGATAAAGTGTAAGCTTTTGAGGATAGAATAAGCTGGTATGCTCATAAAACAAGACTGCAAAAAATTTAGGTTCCTCACTTTTGAAATGAGACGAACTTTCAAACTGATAATCTGCTTTTTCCACAATGGGATCTTACAATAGTTTTCTCACTTGATTGAGAAACAAATACCTTGCCAGGTCAATGGAAAGAACCACACACATCTTAGTCTACTTGATACGTCAGAAAGTACCTGCTGCAGGAAATTAAGGCCAAATATGGAAGATTTCAGCCGATTCACTTTATGGCTGGATGTCACCTCAAACAACCCAATCACACTTCTAAATACCTTTAGCTAGTCATAAGTTCAACAAATTACAGAAATACCCTAATAATTTAAACCTTAAATGAAGAGGTCAAAAACTTGACCACATAAACAAAAACATTACACCTATGGACTCCTTGCAGCATAGAAACTTCCAATAACATTTCCAGCATCTTATTACACTAAAAGTGGTAAAAGACTAAAGAGCAATGATATAAGTACTGCGGCTTTTTACTTCCAAGATTTTACATCCTTACGTGGCGTCGATAAACTTGGAGATAAAATCTGCAAGATTTTATTTTTATAATAAAATATTATCTATTTATTCTATGGGTAAACCCTAAACCCTAGATTTTCTCTTATCTAGACCGCCAACTATGCAGCCATGTCACGATGTAAAACCTCGAAGTAAAATCAGGAAGTACTGATATCATTTTTCAAGACTAAAACATCCCTAAGAATGATTTAGTAACGGGCTTACATGAGAGGCTTCAGTTGCAGCAGTCACATTACCTTTTTGTACATCTTTTTCTTACTAGTATTTTGCTGGTTGACCCATTTGTAACACGTGCTCATTCTTTTTTTTTCATTCAATGAAATTTTCGCCTTGTTTTTTTAAAAAAGGAACCATAAAAAACAATGTAAACACATAAGAACGCATAAAAGAGCAATCTACATGCTTTGCACATAATTGAACTAAAATATATTTCGGAAATAATCTTTGTTCATATAAAGAAAAAGGAGAAGAACCTGGCACCATATCCAATCAAACAAGCAAAATGATGAGTGCTGAAGCACTGAGCAGTATCAGCAACAATTGAGGCTGACATACGTAAACCATTCTGAATGAGATGTTGGTGAACGGCACCAACAGCAAGAAGTATTGGGATAGCAGGACGAGTTGGTTCCTACACAATTATACAAAGAATCTAAATATTAGTTGATTCATTGTCAAAGCAATGATCCAAACATCCACAAGTTGTAAGCTATGAAACTGAAGCATGTTAAAGCCACAAAATACGTGAATAAAATTGATGAACAAGGTTAGAATGTGAACAACCCGGCCAGTAAAGCCTCTACTCAAGAATTCCTGGGTTTCAAGTTTAAAATTTGAAGTTACATGTAGCAGAAAAGAAAACATTGTCAATGACAAAGAGAAAAGGCAACAAAGTCGCATGAACAGCTGAAGGTCAGATTTTCAATAATTATGGAGTATATAATTCCAAAGTTGGGTCAGGTCCCCCAATGTTTTACAGTTTCTTGACAGAATTATATCACCCTAGGCCTAAATTTTATGGTTCCATCTGAATGTAGCATTTTTCATTTCGACATAATGCTATACTAAAAAATCAAATGAATACAGAATCAATAAGGAACTCAGCAAGCAACTCAGAATAATCATAGGTGGGAGCAGATCAAGATTGAGAAGGAGATCTATGCCATTACGCTAACAAATAATGTGCCCCTTCTGCCAGAGATATAAATCTCTGATCAAGATAAAGTGAGTTTGGAGAGTTCATCTACTGTCTCGCTTGACTTGGTTGACTCAACAGACTCAGTGACTCAGCAAGCAACTCCACAAGCTACCTAGCAAGTGATTTAGTGAGCCACTTAGCAAGCAACTAAGCGAGCGACTTAGTGAGTGACTCCGCGTGCAACACAGCAAGCAACTCAGCAAGCAACTTTGTGAGTAACACAGCATGCAACACAGCAAGCGACGCAGCCAGTGACTCAGTAAGCGACTCAGTGAGTGAAGCAGCAAGGATGTAGCATGAACACAGTAAACAACTGCGCATCCACTTTAGATCTATCATTGTGCAATTTATTCACTATTAGTATGGTAACTCCCATCAACTTTTCATATTTTCAGACTGCAGTGTTAAATGCTGCACTGGTAGGAGAGGGAAATCAAGAACTAATAAGGCCCAGTCCTTGGAATGTTGACTAAGATAAGTGAGGGGAATGCTGAGGCTGAAATTAATGGAGGTGGATGGGAGCTAATGTTGCCAGCTGGGGTAGGGCACCTTTTCCACTCCCTCTTTAAATACTACAAATTTAAGTAAACTTCCTTTCACAAGGTGTAAAATTGGGTCCTAGGTCTATCCCAAAATGACTAGCCGAAGTTAGGAAGTATGTTTCCCATTAATAAGGCAAAAACTTTTCTACTCGTATTTGTATGTGGAACTAATCTCAAACACAAGATCTTTAGTAAATTTGTGAAGCAAACAGGTAAGTTGTAAGTCTTATTTCCTAGAATATATTTAAATAAACTTACTCCTCTTTCACAACGTTTCTTAACATTAACAGCTCAAGAGTGCTACTAAAATATTCGTCACAGGAGAATTATAGCTAATGCTTTCAACTAAGCAAGTTCATTTTCAAAAAAAAAAAGAAAAAGAAAAAGAAAAAAACAAACAACTCCTCACTAAAACATGCAGGAAATTATAACAGTCACCACATTGAATCATACAGTTACAGAACAGAACTACTAGCACGTCAAAAAAATTAGACACATCCTTACCGGCTCTTCTGAACGGTCCGAAAGTACAAGCAGCTGTGAACCATTACGAACAGCTTCATCAGCTTCTTCACAAATCATCTGTAGTGTCTTCTCTAATGAACACTCGAGACCTTTGCGGATATCAAAAAATGTACGCAATATTTGAGGCTTAAGATAAGGATCCTTCATTAAGCTCTCAAGTTCCCCTTCGTTTAGCACTGGACTTGAGAGAATAACCTTGTTGAGCAAAAGAGAAAAATGATTAATTACTTGAAATAAAAGAAAGAGAACATAAGGATCATGGAACAATTTTTACCTGAGAGGCATTTTCTGGTCCAACCTCTAATATGTTCCTACGCTTTCCAATATTAACTTCAAGGGACATAACCAAACCTTCTCTAAGAGGATCAATAGCTGGATTTGTGACCTAAGTAAAAAAATAAATATTACAAATCGTTGGTTTCCTAATTAATTGGAAAAATGTAAATCACAAATAAAATAAGGTAAAACTTGGATATAAAAAAAAAATAACTCCATGTCCAATCTTACATGGCAGGTATAGATGTGAGAAACAAATACAATGTCTAAAGATGAACATTAACCAAATTTTATTCAGGGAAAGAGAGCCATCAAGATAAATAAGTGTTAACAGCACCCTTATATGTTGAAAACCTCCCTTAAGAAAACGTACAAAAGAGTTATTTTTCTTTTGAAAATTAATATACTTCAAAATCTACTTATCAACCAATGACTGAATGATATAAAAGGTCCACATCAACAAAACACACTAGGAAACTTTCAAAGGCGTCTTGAAGTTTCACTTAACGAAAAACCGTAGGCAGGCATAAGCATAAATGGACTTCATTAGAGACAGGTATAATTTGGTCATTCTACCTACCTATGTGCTGAGTCTTCCTAGTTAGATCAATCTGAAGACTGTGTCCAGAAGTATAGTCGTATGTTTTCATTATTGTTGACATAAAGGAAGGACATATGCATAAGGGCATTTTGTTCTTTTCTAATTTCTAGTCAAGAACTGTTTCAAAAAAAAAAAAATTCTAGTCAAGAAGTCCAACAAAATTTTGGGAGTCGAGCTTCCACCTAGAGAGAATTATTACATTCTTCTTTGCCATCATGACTCCTCTCTCTGTCTTCAACCTAAATTCTCTCATTTACTTTAAATCTTTTCCATTCTACTTAATTTCCTTGATATAAGAACCCACTGATGCATTTAAAGTTCTTTAGCTATTTTCCTTCTTCTCTGAAGCCACAATTGCCCCCCAACAAGATCCAGTACACCATGGTTTTTCTGAGGCAGTATAAATATGAGATTTTCTGTCCCATTAAGCGTGAGATTTTTCTTTCACATTAAGTTTTGAGATTTTCCTTTGACATCAACCTTCATCAGGACCTACACTCTAATACCATGAAAAGTTTGCTAAAAAGTTATCAGCCAACGAGGAAAGAGAATATTAGAGAAAAGTGAAGCACTAGCACCTTAGGGCTCACAAACAAGCTCTAGCGATTATACATCAAATTCACTTAACTGAAACATGATGGATTAGAGGGAGCTCTAAGCCTCTGTTGTGTGAAAAAAGAACAACAAATAACCGGAAACAAAAGACACTACAGACGCCCTCATACAACCAAACCCCACCTGCATAGAAAGGCCTCACATAAGTAGAAAGACCAAAATACACTTGGGACTCCAACAGTTAGTTTAGCCTTTGTCTAATTCTCTCTTACTCATATGGGCATCTATCAACTGGCCCTGGTCAGTTCATCAAGTTGGCTTTTTTCATGTTGACATGAATCCTCCATATCAGGAGAAAAAAAAATATATTAAGCTTCTTATATAGAGAAATTTGCCATTCAAATGAAGAAAACAATCTTCAGAATTAGTAACCAATAGCAATAGAAAGTAAGAGAAAGCAAGAAAGAGAGAGAGAGACAGACAGACAGACAGAGACAACGACAGGAACAGAGACAGAGACAGATAGAGGGAATCAAACCTGAGCAAACCGCTGCTTGAAATAATCGTATATCATATGTGGTCTTTGAGAGAGTACAGCCAGCGGAATGTCATCTCCCATGCAGAAAGTTGGCTCCTTTCCTTGCGCAGCCATACTTTCTATGACCATCTGAACATCCTCACTTGAGTAGCCAAATGCTCTTTTAAAATCAAAGCAAAGAAAGAAACCAATAAGTACTCTGTAAAGAGAGAGAGACCCACATGACTTAAGGAAATTTTTGGAGCTTCTTGGGCTTTTTTAGTTATATGTGAAGTTACACTTATCCCTTTTTCAGTAATTATATGTCCTATGGTTTCTCAAAATCAAGGAACTTGTCCAAAATATAGTGATAATAGGAAGGATGCCAAAAAAACTTTAATTATAGAAATCAAATAGCAGAAATAAATCATCATTAACAAGGAAGATCCACTTACTCACAAAAACCGTTACATTCCGAAGATATAAAGGCTACTTAAAATAGATATAAAGGAACTGTTAGAGGTGTTAGTTATGCTGTTGTATCATTGAGTTGTAATACTAGTCATGGTATGCAATGTAACATTTGAGACCACTTATTAGTGGCAATATTGTAATTTGTACCTCTATACATTAATGCAAGAAGAGTGTGACTCCTTGATAGAGCACACACACAAATTGGGAGATTGCTTTTCTCTCAGACTGTGTTGGATACCTGTGGTCTTCTTGTTTCTTCTTGACTGTTGACCCTACTACATTCTCATGCGATCAAAGCCAGGAGAATATTCATGAGGCAAAGGCAAAATCGGGACAGTTCTTACGAAGGAGAATTAGGGTTTGCGCAAGTGAAGGTAGGTAACTTACTTTTTTTTTTTTTTGCATGGTTCACTTATGGAAGGCAGCTGTCATTGTTTGTCTTTGCTTGTGGGAAGAAGAATTCGAATTGAAGTTTTTCTAGTAAGTTTCAGTTGCTCTCAGTCAGGTTGTATAGGGTGTTTTTTACCTAACGCTGACAAAGTTGGTATTTTGAATTTGCAAAGGCACTTTGGGGAGGATTTCCGATCCAGGATACAACATGCCCTTTATGTAACTCTAAGAGTGAATCTCTTAATCACCTTTTATTGCATTGCACATATAGCTGGAAGGTATGGACTTTTTTCATAAACAAATTCGGACTCAATTTCCCTATTCCTCGAGATCTTAGCAGCATTATTGCTCTTATCGAATCTCTTGGCCTTGGAGGCAAAGGAAAGTTGATGATTAGATTCTGCTTGGGCTACATTCCCTAGTTGCTCTGGAAAGAAAGGAACAACAGAATTTTTTAGAACAAAAGAACTTCTTGGCCTGATCTATACCAACGCATTACTCACCAAATTGTATGTTGGTTAAAAGTGCAGAAAAATTTCAAGAACATAGAGGGAGGTGCAATCTGGAATTCTTGGTCCTCATATGCTTTTGAAAAGGGGGGGAAGGTCCCCAAAATCATTGCTTGGGTCCCTCCACCAAGGTATGCTTATAAACTGAATTTTGATGGGTCGTCATTTGGAAACCCAGGGATGGCTGGTGTGGGTGGACTAATCCGAAACTCTTCTGGGGACACTTTGCTCACCTATTCATGCCCAATTGGCACCACTGATTCCACAATTGCTGAAACAAAAAGTTTGCTCCATGACCTCAAATACTTCCTCAAGTTCCATTTCGTTAGGCCATTACATGTAGAGGGTGACTCGAGTTCTAATTCAATGGTGCAAGAAGGACCTCAAGCCTCCATGGAAGTTTCTTCCCATCATTGATGAAATTAGAGAATTTACATCTATTGTCACTAGTTGAAGTCATGTACTACGTAGTGCAAATGGTAAAGCGGATGAATTAGCTAAAAAAGGGGCTCATGAGCAACATGCTATTGTGTGGACCCCTTACTAGCTGTAATCCTGTTACGTACTTCTTTTGCCCAACTGGGCTTGTTAGATTTAGTGAAGGAAGAAAGAAGATGAGAGAAAAGTGAAGAGATAGGAAGAAGGGGAAAAAAGAAAGAGAGAAAGAGGTCGTAAGGTCATAATGACCTATAAGCCTAAAACATGTATTAATAGAATCCGAAAAATACAAAATTACAATGGTGCTATTCAACGCTTGAGGAGCAAGTAAACTTAACAATACACAAATAACAACTAACAACTAATTAAAGTTTAGTAAAATTACTAAACTACACCTGACTCTTAACACTCCCCCTCAAGCTGGAGCATAGATATCATGAAGGCCCAGCTTGGAGAGAAGATACTCAAATTTCTTCCATCCAAGACCTTTAGTGAGTAGATCAGCCAGTTGGCCTTTAATGTTAACTTGTCGAATGTTCAGGAATCCCGAGGCAGCAGCAGTAGCAGCAACATAAAGAGGGTTTTATGAACCCAACAACAGCAAAATAACACCTTCTCAGAGCAGCACCAAACATGTTGCACACTTAAACATCAGTACTAATTATCACCTTTGCATTTGTAACAACTTGGCATCCAAATCTTTCCCCAAAGTATGAAATTCAGAACAAAAAATTTGCTGACATCAGAAATTTTGGGTCTATATAAGGGGGAACAATGTAAAGCACCGACTGATTGATCACAATATTCGACAAAGGAGTTAGACAAGGGATCAGCCAGGAAGCCTATCACCCTGAGGGGTTAGCGATGCAGCTTTTTTTATCTCGTTCGTATTTAATGACAAGGTCACCCTTTTCCCTACTTTGGCTAGATTATCTTTTGGAGTTCTTTATCTCTTTCTCCCTCTCGCTATAGACTCTATCACTTTTGTTCGAGCTGGGTAGAGGGGGATTACAATTGTTCTCACATATACACTGTGCATCTAAGGTTTTTCTTTGTTTGTTGAAAGACAAGATTTTTTTTATTAATTTTTTTTTGTTCATGAGTACATTGAATTGTATGGCCAGAACTGTACTAAACCTGGTCCCAAAGAATGAAAAGGATGAGTCGTCGTATGGAATTTTGGGTGTCAAGTTAGATGGCACTAATTATCTCTCATGGTTAAGAGCTGTAGACATATGAATTAATACAACTGATAGTACAAATAAAATACACTAAAAGTACAAATAAGGCCTAGGCCTCCTTTTGGGTGCTTCCAATAAGAGGTTACACAAAGTGGACCACTTTACTCCATAATATTCTAATGAATGGGATAGGAAAAGGTGGTAGTCCATGAAGACTATGAGCCCAAGTTAGTCTGCTGAGAATTGCCAATTCTATGACCTTGCTAATTGATGTAACCTTGTTGTTGAAGACTGTGGTTCCTTTTTATCCATATGCTCCATAAAACTGCTGGTATACTAGAGCTCTCCACATACATATTAGGGCTAGAGAAAAGGAGAAGTTCATTTATGATGAGCCACTAGACAATAGGTTTGAGGCATGGATAGCTAGGATAATGGGATACTTGTGAGTGTAAAGCAACGTATCACCCCTATCATAATCTAGTGTGAGACGGCATATGATATGTGGCGGGTGTTCAGAAACAAATAATCTTAAGATAAAAATTTGTCAAATGTTTATAACCTGCAAAGTTTTCTCCATCAAACATGAGTGTCTTCTGTTGAGTTTAGAGGAGAATTTAAGAGTCCGGCAAGAGTTACTAGAAAAAGCAGTTGATAACACTTGACAAGACAATGTTGGTGCAGTAGAGGGAAGCATTAAAAGTCACCACGTTTATACATGCACTAGGCCCAGAGTCTGAGGGACTTCTTGCTCAAACTCTGGCCAGAACTGATAGTCTTTCCTTTAAGGATGCTTTCAGCAGCCTCATGTGGGCTGAGCCAGCTGTTTTAGCGACTAAGGGTACTTCAGAGAGCAAGGAAGTCAAAGTCTTGTCTCCAGCTATGGTGGCTTAAGGAGGCAAAAGAGGTTCTAGTAAGAGGGCGGGAGGCTGAAACCAAGATGGAAGAGGTACAGGTCGTGGAAATAGGTAGCCATGTTCTCGATGTGGTAAGACCAGTGTTTTAAAACCGAACCGGTGATCGAACCGGTGGAACATCCGATTCCGGTTCAACCGTGTTGAACCAGTGGTTCAACCGGGTCTGAGTTGTAAGTCATTAAAAAAAAGAGTAATGCTAGACGTACCTAGCGGAAGCACCTATCGGACGTACATGTTAATCTAAGCCCTTAAAAATATTTTTTTATTATAAAATCCTATTTTCTAGAGCATAAACCCTAGGCATCAATGGTTTAGATTAACAAGTGTGTGGGATAGGTGTGTGGGCTAAGTGCAACTAGCATTATTCTAAAAAAATGATAACATAACTCCTATTACCTAAGCCTATTACCTATATTCACAAAATAAGTTTAAAAATACAGAAACCATTAAAAATTCTAAAATCATCAAAAAAACGTTTTTTTAAACTTTAAAATCAAAAGTAATTAAATTATAGAAATAAAATATCTTTCCAAAATAAAAAATTAATCTAAAAAAATTTATTTTCTTGAGAATCTTACTACATATTTTTCCTGATCTTCACCTATATTAGCAATCTTTTTATCCTTCTTTTCATCCATAATAACTGCAAATATAAAAATAATCAATTTGTTTTCATGGTTAGTTTTATTTTAAATGGTTTGGGTCAACGGTAACTAGCTAGACCGGTTCAACCGGTTTCGGTGGTTCAGCGGTTCACCGGTCGAACCAGCAAAAATGGCCGGGTCATCCGGTTTGAGAGCAAACCGAACCGCAAGAAACACCGATTCCGGTTGAACCCGGTCGAACCGGCCGGGTCGGTCCGGTTTTTGAAACATTGGGTAAGACTACTCGCATGCAGGAGAAGTGCCGGCAAAAATATGGGAAGCCAGCTTAGGCAAACCACGCCATAGATGACCAAGAGCATTGAACAGATATTTTAAGTATTCATGATGAATTATAAAGTCTCCTTCAGCATGTCTTGCAGCAACCAGGTGCTGCCCCATCTTCAGATTCAACACCCTCAACATCACTGGCTCAAACAGGTAATCCAATGCTTCATGTTCGTGGCTCCACACCCACTTGGGTAATTGATTCCAGAGCTAATGTTCACATGTTAGGTAACCCATCTATCTTTTCTTCGGTTCATCATTCGCTTGAGTTGGGATCCGTCGCCTTGGCTTATGGGTTTATGACAATTGTTCTCAAAGAACTGATAAAGACTAAAAAATATATTCCTTCCATTAAATCCAAGGGAACATTATTTATAACAATCCTAGGGAACATTGTTTATGACAATTCCATGGGAATGTTTTTTAGGAAAATCCCATGAGAAAATTGTTTATGGCAATCACAAAGGGTCCTGATCAAGAGAAGATTGAGACCACTCTCAAAATTCTATGAATTTACCATCCAATGTGTAAAGTAGGGCCAAGGCTTATCCCAAAATGACTAGCCGAAGTTAGGAAGCCTCTTTTCAACTAATAAGCCAGAATCTTTTTTACTCGTTTATCTATGTGGGACTAAACTCTAACACTCCCCCGCACGTGTAGGCCTTCCTTTGGGCTCCTACACGTTCACAACATGGGTAGAGGCCCACGTACGAGTACCCACTCTGATACCATGCAAAGTTGGGCTGAGGTTTATCCCAAAATGACTAGCCGAAGTTAGGAAGCCTCTTTCCAACTAATGAGCCAGGATTTATTCTACTCGTTTATCAATGTGGGACTAAACTTTAACACAATGCCTCCATGAATTCCAAATCCTTATGCTTTCCTTCACCTCCTGCATCATAAAATGCAAGGGCATAATAGAGTTTCAGCACACTTAGGATTTGCAAAGAACTAACGAGGTAGCCATCTTAGGAAATGCTATTGTATAGAAATATCCAATAAGTCAGCCTCCTTGCACAATCATATTATAGAATTATCCTCCTCCATCGGGATGGCTGAAACTAAACTTTGACGGATCTTCCAGAGGGAACCCGGGGCCAGCAGGTTTTGAAGGAGTCATAAGGGGAAGTGATGGACAGATTCTAAATGCCTATTCAGGTCCACATGGGATAGCAACTTCTAATGAGGCGAAAGCCGCTGGTTTGCTTGAAGGGATTAGAATTCTGGTAACGCTAGACCGCACCCCTATCATCATCGAAGGGGATTCAACCTTCACCATTGGTTGGGCAAAGCAATCAATTAACATCCCGTGGAAACTAAAACATATCTTTGATGAAGTTTCGGAAATCACCAAAGGATGGAACATCATATGGAAAGTTGTACCGCGAACAGCAAATTCTCTTACTAATCAATTGGCAAAAGAAAGCACAAATAGACCTATACTTGTATCCAGCAGCAACCTCCCTTTAATCTAAGTGTACTCTTGTTTCTTCTATCCAGCTATGGTGGGTCCAGCTTTGAAAGCTTTGTAATCCAGATGTAATTCATTCTTTTAAATTTTAAAAGCAATAAAAGATCATTATCAATGTTACAAAAAAAAAAATATATATATATATATATATATTATAGAATTATCTGAGCAACAGAAAGAGCCCCAGTCTACGTAAATGGAGAGTAAAATAAGGTCCTTACTGCTGGTGTCTTAAGATCACATCATCATCCAACACTGTTGTAGAAAAAAAATTCACTGGTTTCAAACTTCTCATCTTCTCGTTCAACCACTTTCCGTAAGGGTTTAAAGCTGCTATTTGCTTTTTAACTTCTGTATTTTCATAAACCTGCAGAAAAGAAATATCTGGCATGATAACCAAAAGATGATAAAAGAAACTATATATTTAAATAATAGACCTCAATCTAAAGATTATAGGTCACGAAAACAACCGGAGATAAAAATACTAAGTATAAAACAAGCACCCCAACCCACTCAACCAAAATGAAAGTGAGCAGAAGGTATACAATATAAAAAAAAAAAAAAAAAAAAAGGAGAGCATGTGAATGTGTGTGTGTGCGCATGTGTGAGCGCGTGTGAGTGTGTGTGTGCGCATGTGTGTGTGTGTGTGTGTGTGTGTGTGCGCGTGTGTGTGTGTGAGAGAGAGAGAGAGAGAAAAAAGAGGGAAAGAAAGACAGAATGAGAGAGAGAGAGAGAGAGCGAGAAAGAGAGTCGAACACTACCTGACCATTCTGCAGATCAACGGCAATCATCATTCCTGGACCAAGACGACCTTTCATGACAACTTTTGATTCGTCCATAGGTACCACACCAACCTGCAAAAGAAAAGGCTAAAGCTCAATGCAGTCACGTGACCTTGTATCTCAACATAAACAACCCCCAGAGGACAACTTACGCAACCAAGTGAAACTTTTAGCAGTCACAGAGACATATTGGAAAGTGGAGCAACAGCGAAATAAAACATTTAATGTGATAAGCACAAATCAAGGTAAGCAGTGAAAAGCAAGAAACAGAGATCATTTGAACAACTATATTAAACACCTACATAATTGGCAGAAAGACTATAAAGCTCCATTTTTTTTCCAACCATTTAGAGTAATTTGCAATGACAAAAGCATCACCAAGCTAAAAAGAATTTATTGATAGCTCAATAAGGGAAGCTGCAGGTATAGTAGCAATCTCAAACGATAGAAAGAGTTCATCGGCATAGAAACCAAAAGATATAGTAAAAGGAACAGTAAGAAAGTGTCACATTATAGCATGTACTTTTAAGATGATCGAAACGAACCTCAGAAGCAACATAGACAACATTGTCTTTTGTACGCCAATACCGAGCAGGGCGAAGACCATTTCGATCAAGACAAGCACCAACAGTTTTTCCATCACTACATCAAGCAGGTGACACAAAATTAAAACCTAGTGAGAAACCAAAAATTTTGAGGTAATAGACTATTTTCTACCTCCCATGCAGTAAAATATTTTTGAATTATACTTCAAATGAGCCAAGACTGGTTTGAAGATTACATATACCATTCTTAAAAGTCGGGGGAAAGTCCATAACAGAGCCAAAGAAAATGGTAGAGATCTTTGAAAGTTATTACAAAGAGTTGTTAAAGATGAGGGGTCACATCCGCCCCTTTCTTGAAGCTCTACAATTTAATTCCATTACATATGATGCAAATCAGAAGTTAGTGCTGCCATTCTCCGAGGAGGAAGTTAGAGATGCTATATTTTCTCTCCCAAATGAAAAAGCGCCAGGCCCTAACAGATTCATTACAGAATTCTATAAGGATGGGATTTTTTTTTTTTTTTGAAAGTTGTGATTTTATTGATTGTAGCCCAATGGGCTAAAAGATACAACAATTACAAGATACATGGATAGCTAGATGGTCCGAACAACAAAATGCTGCTCATGGGCCCCATGCTTAGCCAATTCATCGGCCCTACCATTGGCACTCCTTAATACATGAGTCCAACTAGTAACAAAATGAGCCAAGTCCCTTATCTCATCAATAATATTTCGAAGCCTCCAAGGAGGTTTTAAATCCTTCTTGCACCATTGAATTAGCACTTGGGAATCCCCCTCAACATGTAGTGGTCCAATGAAGTGGAAGTTAAGGAAATACTTCAGCCCATGAAGGAGACTCATGGCTTCGGCGATTGTGGATTCAGTGATACCAATAGGCCCAGAATATGTAAGCATGATATCACCATAGGAGTTCCTTATGAGGCCCCCTACACCCATGAGACCCGGATTGCCAAAGGAGGATCCATCAAAATTTAATTTATAAGAGTTCAAAGGAGGAGGTGACCAAGCGATGATTCTAGGATGTTTCCCATCCCCCTCTCTGGCAATAGCACTCCAGTTACTCCAAATTACACCGCAATCAATATTTCTAAACAACTTTTGAGCTTTCAGCCAGTAGACAATCTGATGAGTGATACGGCTGCATACATCCTTCAAGTAGAGGCTTGGTTTGAGAAAATTCTGTTATTCCTTTCCTTCCATATTAGCCATGGAATATAATCCCAAGCAAGAGGCGAACATAAATCTTCCCTTGGCACCGAGTCCCAAGGAGGCAGCAAGTGCAATAATACTACTACACGCAAGTCATGAGGAATGGGAGAATGAGTCCAAACCTTTCCATAAAAAGGTCCAAACTTTTCAAGCTGAAGGGGCAATGTAGTAGTAGATGGTTGATTGATTCGGTCTCGAGATTCCATAGTGGACAAGTAATATCTTGAAGCTGAATTCCCTTCTCAACAAATGATCCCTTGTGGGCAACCTCTTTCTTAGGCAACACCACCCAAAGAATAAGCGCTTCTTTGGGCAAGATAGGGACCAAGCCACAGCCGGCGTGATGAGGTTGCTGACCTCGATTTGCTAGACAAGAGTAAGCCGAGCTAAGCGAGTAACAACCTTGTGGATGCGGCTTCCAAATTAATTCATCTCGCCTGATCTCTTCGTAGATAAGATTTGTTCAACTCCTCTAGTAATGTAGCTGCCTCCACGGCCTCATCATCATTGAGATGTCTTCTAAGTAGGGGTGTCCAATCTACCTCCTTCAACTGTCCACTTGGAGCCACATCACTAATAAGACATTCTTGATTTCTAGCCAAGAGAAAAATCTTGTTGAATTTTTCAGCAAATGTAATATCTCGGTCCACTTATCGGTCCAAAATAAGTTTTGTTTCCACGGCCTGGCTGCACAAAAATATGTTGGACAAAGAAAGGAACAACTTGATAATTTTCTTCCAAATAGAAGAAAATCTCCTTTGTCTAGGGGCCTTTGAACCACCACCGTCATGGGCCTGCTGTCCAAAGCTCTTGTGATCAAACTCCTCCAAGTAGTTCTTTCGTTCATATTTAGTTTCCAGAGCCATTTTGTTAGGAGGGCCTCATTCATGAGTTTTATTTTCCGAATACCCAATCCACCATCATTCTTAGTCTGACATACATCATCCCAATTTATAAGATGAAGCTTGGACCTCTCTGAAGTATCGGACCATAAGAAATTTCTCATAATCTTTTCAATTGTGTTCACCACTGAAAGAGGGCAATGAAGAAAGGAGAGGTAATAGGTAGGGATACCGAGATAGACATGCTTTAATCGAGTGAGTCTTTACGCTTTGGTGAGTAACTTTCCTTGCCATGTACTTAACACGAGAGATTTAACTTCTCGGTGATAGGGTCCCATAGATTTTTATTTGCTCTACCAAAAAGAGGGCAACCCAAGATAAGTGGAAGGGAGAGATCCAATTTTACATCCAAGCATATCTGCCATTTCTGTCATCACTACATTCTCAAGAGCAAACCCATAAATTGCAGATTTGGACCTATTAATTTTCAATCCAGATGTTAACTCAAACAGCATTAAAATACATTTAATGAGTCTAAGTTGATCAACAGAGCCCTTGCGAAGAGAATTGTATCATCGCAAACTGTACAAGTGGAGCTTGGAAGCGGTCTCTATCAATAATAGGTTCTAGCCATCCTTCCTCCAAAGTGCCATATGCAACATATGTCTCAATCCTCGCCCGCAATGTTAAATAGCATAGGGGATAGAGGGTCACCTTGTCCGAGGCCTCTTGTAGGTTTTATGAACCCGTGAGCTCCTCCATTGATGAGGATGGAATCATCGTGCGAGAAGATACACATGACATAATCCATTTCCTCCATCGCCAACCAAAGCCCAACTGTTCCATAATTGAATTCAAGTAGTTCCAAGAGACTTTATCGAAAGCCTTCTCAAAATCCAACTTCAAGACATCTCTTGGCTCCACCGACTGTTGACAATTATGTAAAATTTCATGCACATTCATTGCAGCATCCATGATTGTCCTCCCTTTAATAAAAGCATGCTGCTCTGGACTGATAATATGATTCATCACCTTTTGAAGTCTACCAGCCAGTAACCTAGCAATAATCTTATAGGTGCTGCATGCAAGACTGATAGGCCTAAAATCAGATATCTGCACATGACATCATGAAGTTGTTCGATGAATTCCATGCAAAAGGTATCACTGCCGACAGCATGGGCTTCTCCTAAATTGCCTTAATCCCAAAGAAAGAAGGTGTTGCCCACCCTAGGGACTTCAGGCCAATCAGCTTGATTTCAAGTCATTATAAAATAATCTCAAAGGTGCTGGCCAATAGGCTAAGAATGATACTCCCCCAAGTTATAAACAGTCAACAATCTGCATTCATTAAGGGAAGACAAATTGTGGACTCAGCACTTGTGGCTCATGAGCTAATTCAAACACGATTTTGAGAAAGCCTTTGACAAGGTGAATTGGAGTTTTCTGGATAACAGGTTGATGAAAATGGGATTTTCCTAAAAATGGAGAATGTGGATGAGCAGTTGTATATCCTCTGCCCGTTTTTCCCTGATCCTTAATGGCACCGTGAAGAGCTACTATAAAAGCTCAAGAGGGTTGAGGCAAGGAGATCCTTTCTCCCCAAAGATCTTCAACATTGTTAGTGAAGGATTAAATGCTATGTTCTTGGAAGGACAGGAGACGATGGATATCAGGGTAGTCAGTAGGAGAATTACATATACTAGTTTTGCAATTTGCGGACGACAAAATGATTCTTTGTCAAGTGAAAAGTGAACAAATTTTGAATGCATTTGCAGTCCTGAATCTATACCAATTGGCATCGGTACAATCTATAAATTGGGGTTAAGTCCGGCCTTTTGAGCTTAAATCTTGAGAGGGGAATGGAACAGCAAATCAGAAGTATCCTTAGATGCTCCACATTTGAGTTATCCAGCAAATACCTTAGATTACCGCTTTTTCATGGGAGAGGCCACAAGCTACTATGGAACCCAGTTATAGAAAGATGCGAGAAGAGACTTGATAGTTGGAAGGGGAAATTTCTGAGCCAAGCTGGAAGAGCAACCTTAATCAAAGCCACCCTGAGCGGGATACCAAACTATTTCTTATCTGTAATGGAATGCCCAGCAAGCGTAGCTGCTAATTTAAAGGCATTAACAGAGGAAATATTTGTGGTGTGGCACCACAAATCAGTTCAAATATCCTTTGGTGAAATGGGAAAATGTCTGTAGGCCAAAAGATCAAGGGGGGATTGGCATAAGGCATATTAAAGAGGTTAATTCAGCCTTCTTGGCTAAATGGATCTGGAGATATGCTATAGAAGACGGTGCTTTATGGAGGAGAGTTATAGAGGAAAAATACGGTAAATCAGAGCATGCTTCGCTGCCAAAAAAGTGCTCGGCAAAACAAGCTTCCTGCTTGTGGAGAGGAATTATGAAGAAAGAGCCAGAGATGAGGGAATTTATATGATTCCATGCTAAACAAGGCACAAAAATCAGATTCTGAGACGACCTATGGATTGGGAAACAGGCCCTCTCAGTAGTTTTCCCCAAACTCTATCAGCTGGTTCCAAATCAAAATACAACAGTGGCGCAGGTCTAAGGGAACTCTTTGAGTGATAGCAGAAACTTTGGTTTCAGGAGGAATTTACAGGATGAGGAAGTAAATGAAATCGCAGCATTTCTGAAACTCATTGACAAAAGTTACAGGTCAAGGACAGGAAAAGATGAATTAATTTGGACACTTGAGACTGATGGGATTTTCTCGATGGCTTCTTTTTATATGTTCTCCCAAGTAAGAAGCTGCCCATTTGTACTGGTGTCAAAATGGCTTGGAAGCACTGACTAAGGTGAAACAGTTTGTGTGAACAGCATCACAAGAAAAAATTCTCACAAGTGAAGAACTATCTAAAAGAGGGTGTCCAATAGTGAATTCATTGTGCAGGCTATGTAATGAGGAGGAGGAAACAAGTAATCACTTGTTATTGCATTGTAAGTTCAGTGCACAGGTTTGGGCAGGTTTTCAGATGAAATTTAATATGAATCTTTGCATGTTGCTAATGTGTGGACCCCTTAATTAGATGTACTTGCTTTTCCTGTTTGTTGTACTCTTTAGCCCAATTGGGCTACAATAAATAAATCACAACTTTCAAAAAAAAATCTTTGCATGCCAAAAAAGCTTAGTCACTTTCTAGAGCAATGGGTTCACTGTCCTTTACCATATTGGGTAAAAGTACTGTGGAAAGCTAGCATCATCCCAGCAATTCTATGGAGCTTATGGCTCAAGAGAAACAACAGAATTTTTACAGCCAAGATTGCCTCGGTTAGAAAAGCCATTGAGGTAGCAATCTGTAGTACACTTGCATGGATTCATAGCATTCATGGACTCCCGCCTCTTCCAGTCCCAATAATACGAAAATTCTGGAGTAAAGTGATTCTTCTTACAAATGCAAAAGTACCTAAGATGGTGGAATGGTCAGCTCCCTACCCCCCTAATGTAAAGCTTAATTTTGATGGCTCATCGAAGGGCAACCCCGGACCAGCAGGTGTAGGAGGAATGATAAGGAATTTCAGAGGGGAAATACTCATTGCATATTCGGGGCCAGCAGTGGTTTGCGGATCAAATGAGGCAGAAGTAAGAGCTTTGTTAGACAGTGTTAAGCTTGCTAAGCAGTATTTTAATGACTCCATAGAGATTGAATGAGACTCCCAATTGGTTATTAGATGAGATGGAGGACCTTACTAGAGTGTAGAGAATTGTTTGTACAGTTGTACCAAGAATGAGTCATTAAAATGGGCTATGCCCATGACTGTACTATTACTGTAACACTATTTGTACCATCAGATTTCTATTAATAAAAGTTTCACCTTTTCCGAAAAAAAGATTACATATACCATAAAGTTGAATAATTGGTGAAGTGAAGAGAATAGAGAGGAATAGAGGAAGGATAATCTACAAGTATAGCAGCTTCCACTGGGATTGAACTCAACCCCTCTTAGGGTCTTTATTAATTACTTATGTGATAATTAAATTAATATTTTTTTCAAAAAAGAATTACATCAATCACCTGACACTCTTCTGTCCTATTACACAGTAAGCCTTTGTCAAATAAATGGATTTGACTAGGAGTCATTCCATGATTTTTTTCAAAAAGGAATAAAACCAACAAACGCTAAAAAACGAGTAAAGTTGAGATTTCGAAACCATAAACAAAGTTCACCAGTACCTGAAAAGAAGTAGAGCAGGTCCATCCCAGGCCTCCATCTGTCCCTTATAGTAGTCATAAAAATCCACGGCCTATCAACACGAAACAATCAAGCAACACATGCTTCAGCTTACAGGTATGTAGTTCAAAAACTTAAATAAATAAATAAACATAAACATGCAAATTACCAAGTTCTAACCTCAAAAAAATCAGATTACCAAGAAAAGAAACAATAGCAGGTCATTACTGATGAATATCTCTAAATAGCTTACTAAGAATTATATAAGTCAATCACCTCAGGATATTTAATCATCAAAGTTGGATGATTTTTATAAGCCTCTGGGACAAGAATCATAAGAGCTTCCTCAGGGCTTCGTCCACTTCTTATCAACAGCTGAACAAAACAAGAAGGAAGTGAGCTCCAAAACAAAAAAGTAAAAGAAAATTAATCAACATAGACAAATAAAATTTTAACTATAGAGCAAGAGTTCCTAATTATAATTGAATTGTAACTTAATGAATTGACAAAACATGCAGAAAAAAAGAATTTCTTGAGTTAAATATAATAGAAATTACCTTTATCACTTTCCTAAATTGATCAAAACTGACTAAATTGGCACACTAGGCATCTCGGACACTAGGGGGTACTACTCAGTCTCAAGGTTTCTGGACAAAGTTGGCAGGTCCATAGGAAGTGGAAGGTGATCTCAACACTATAGTAGGATGGTGCAAGTGTACCTCGGCTCCACCATGTCAATTCCAGCATCTTTTCTAGAAGATTTTTTTTTTGGCTAGTTCTATTAGTTGTCATAGGACCTGTATTCCTAGCGTAGCCAATTTGTTGGCTGATGCTTTAGCCATAGAGGGGGTCTCCATTCAATTCCTTGACTATGGTATATGATCAATTTCAGATATGGTTTGCAGTGGTTGAGAGAGTTAAAGAGGTGTTATGTTTCAAGTTTGATTAAATTCTGATGTATAGGAGATAAGTTATGAGTTTCTATACAGAGGGGAATGTCTTTTACTGTAAGTTCACTTGAGTTAAATAAAATTGGGGTTAGGGATCATTCTATTCCTAAAGTGAGATGACTTGAGGCCTCCCTCTAGCCTGTCAGCACCCTCTTTTCTCACTCTCTTTACTCCTCTAAATTTCTCTCTCCCAAACTCTTCCTTTGTACTTTTGCACAAAAACATTTTACCTGATTAAGTCTCCTATTTGGCACTCAGTGATTGACTCGGAAAGTTATTGGGACTGATTAACACGCTAAGCTACTAAATAGATAAATAAATTTAAAAAAATAGAAAAACTTCTCCAAAACAGGAGTATCTGTATTTATTTGTCCTATTCTCTTTCTTCTTTTATATATCTTCATTTTCCTGGATGCTCTTCTCCAAGTGAGCCACCTACTACATCAGTTAGGAACCATGAAGAAGATTTAGGCTCAATTCACTGAAATCTCTTTGGACAAAGAAAGACACAATTAGGACTTCCAAACCACTTTAATTATTTTAATAGCCCAAAACTTACTGAGCAGAGCATGCAAGGAAGTGGAGGCAGGTTGCAAGAAATCACACCTCAGCTGCACTATCAAGATTTGCAGAATCCGATGCCTTTGGATTCCCATATGGGCGAATTTCATTTTCACGGCCACGCCAAACAGGAGACTTGAGGGATGTCTCTCGGGATTGCATCCAGTTCAAGTTTCCCTAAAGAAACCTCACAGCATAAAAATTTAAGAAATCAGGAAAGTAAAAGGGAACTAACATAGGCATCATGAGAGATGCAAAATAAAAGATCTTGAACCTGTATTGTATTGATTTCACCATTATGACCCAAAAACCTCATTGGTTGAGCAAGAGGCCATCTTGGACTGGTATTTGTACTGTATCTCCGATGATAAATGGCAAAAGAAGATTTGTAAAGGTCACTCTGAAGATCAATATAAAACTGCCCCAGAACTTCTGATCGAAGCATACCCTTGTAAACAATTGTCTGATTAGATAAAGAACAAAAGTATAGCTCATTCCCCCACTCTTCCTGTTGTACTGCTTTCTCAATTAATTTCCGGCAAATGTACAATTCTCGTTCAATATCATCCTTATTGTTCTCTTTCAAAACTCTAACAAACACTTGCTGGATGTTAGGTATGGTTTTGTTGGCATAATAACCAACTACTGACATATTTACAGGAACTGGTCTCCACCCAAGAACTTCCAGACCCTCTTGTTTAAAAATATTTACAATAACTGCAAAAGTGGAAAGTGCAAGTCTCATAAAAGTGAGATACAGGTGGAATAGTCGTTAAATTGTTATACACTCGTTCCTTTTATAAAATTAATATGATCTGTTCAGATGACATGATTTTCTGAGATGGAATATACAGGATTCACCAGAAAAGGCAGTAAAAAGAGTTCATAAAAAGGATCACCTGTTTTGGCTTCTTTGATATAATTCTCATCATTTGGAAGGAAAAGCATTCCAACACCAGTGTTCAGTTTATCCAAATAAGCAAGTCCTTGTTTATTGGTCCAATTGTTAAATAAATCCCATGGTATAGCAGTCATCACTCCAGATCCATCACCAGAGTCATTATCTGCACCACAACCACCACGATGCTCCATGCAGCCCAGAGCTGTAAGAGCATCTTTCACAATACCATGGGATGCTTCATTATTCAGATTTGCAATGAAACCAACCCCACAAGCTCCTCTTTCAGATATAATATCCTCCAAGTTCACAACCTAGAGATCAGCCATCCATGGTAATTAGTCAGATTACCATAAAGCACAACAAATAGGACTCATCACCATGAAACTCAGGAAAATGAACGACAAACACAGAAGTTGAAAAATAAAAGGGAGTACACTTTGCATAAAAGAAGTAATGATAACAAAAACTGAGTGAGGTTTGCATGAAACAAAAAAAAAATTAAAAACATAGAGGCTGTTCAGCATCTATCAATGAGCTGCAGCAAATATCTGGATGAGGACTTGTCCACCTTTTCTAATATTACGTGGCAGAACCAAAAGTTGAATATTACAGTACACTCATGTTCTACTAAGCTTACACCATTTCATTATTACTCCCAGTGCTTGATTTTTTTCTTTTTTTTTGAGAAGCAGCAGAAGCTTTTCAGATCTTATTCCTCACTAATAAAATAAAATACTTGGTATGCTAATAAATGGTACAATAATTGAAAGTGGACTGACAATACAATGCTTTTCAATGCAATTGTGACAGTCTTTCCAGGGAGAGGTATATGTGCCCCTACAATGAAAGTATTTCTATGGATCCCCTCCTTGGACAATTACCAATTGGGAGTCTCCTTCTATCTCCATCAGGTCATTGAAAAACTGCTTAAGACGCTGAAGCATGTTCTTGATCATTTTGCTGGAACCAACCTACCAGGCTAACCATGGAAAGGATAAAATAATTTGGATCCCAAGTACATCGGTGCTCTTTCCTTCTCGCTTCTTATAAGTTATGCTCAGCCCCCAAATCCATGGATACTCCTTCCTTGGCAAGCTCAGAATGCCCAGCCCACCTGAAGGTGCAACAACTTACATGAACAGCATCCCTAGAAAAGGCACCAACTAGTGATCAGCTTAGAAAAAGAGGCCAGGCTACCAAAATCTCCCCATGCAAGCAATGTCATGCAGCCAACAAAAATCGCAGCCATCTCCTGCTGCACAATTCAGCAAAGAAGTTTGGTATGAAATATAAACATATTTGGCCTCCAATTGTGCATGTTGAGCTCCCTAAACAACCATATCCAACAGTAGTAGCCGTGTCCCCCTCCCCTCCTGTTGGCAGATTTTAAGGAGAACAACCTTAGCAGCAATCCCAGGGCAATTATTGATGTAAAGAATTGCCAGGACATTTGAAACAAAAGAACTTCAATAGGTGGAGGGATAAAGAAGCATATACACAACATTCTCTTCCGGGTAAATACCACCCAAAAATGTCCTGTTTCCCTAGTTCTGTCATGAAAAAACATTAGATAAAGTTACCCATTTTCACTCAAGCAAACCCCACAGAGATGAGCCCCTAAACTTTGATGAAGAATGGAACAAAGCTTTGAGGATCGTCAACATTTTGATGACTTGTGCACCCAATGAAACCAGGGAATCCAAGAGCAGTACTCTCAGGAATTTGAGGCCAGCACTAGTGGAAGGTGCTAATAATAAATTGCTGCTCACCCATCACTTAAATTTCCTAGTAGCTCAGTCCAATAGGTGGAGGGATGCATATCTGCTCTTCGGTAAATCTGTCCTGTTTCTAGCTGTCATGAAAAAACATTAGATAAAGTTACCCATTTTCACTCAAGCAAACCCCACAGAGATGAGCCCCCAAGAATGGACAAAGCTAAACTTTGATGACTTGTCCCCAGGGAATCCAAGAGCAGCAGGAATTTGAGGGATCGTCATGGACATTGTTCAGTCCATGTCTGCTTTCTCTGCTCTAGCTGGCTCATGCACCTCCAATGAAACAAGACAAAGCTCTATTAGCAGGAATCAAGCTCCTCACACAGCACTCAAGTAGGACGGTACTCTCAAGCAGATCGGTACTCAAGCAGGCCAGCACTAGTGGAAGGTGACTCTGCTCTAGGTCAACCTATCACAAAAATAATAATATTAAATAAATAAATAATAAATTGCTGCTCACCCATCACTTAAATTTCCTAGTAGCTTAGTTAGGGTGCTCAAGGCATTACTGTGTTGCTCGAGTTACAGGTGCTGCAAAGATAGGCTGCTCAAAAGATATGTTCAAATAGAAGTTTGGAGCTTATCGGCGCCTTTAAGGATGAAGTTCTTCACTTGGAGAACCTTGCATAAGAAGATTCTCACCAGAAACTTGCTCAGCAGAGGCATCACAGTACCAAGGAGCAACTGCGTCCATAGTGATGGGGAAAATTAGATTGTTGACCACCTGATGCTGCATTTTAGATTCCCTTGGAGATTCATGTTGGTTCTTCAACCTCTTAGGATCTCAGTATTGCTCCTCAAGCTCGCTTGTCAGCCTCATATCATTGTTGATTTTTTTCTAGAGGGTGTCTTATCATTTATGCATGCCTACTTAGTAGATCAGGTCTAAAAATAACTCGGTTATGCTATCTCTCGAAATTTCTTGAGATTAATAGAGGCTTTTGCAATCCACTTGGAAAGAAGTTGCTGGCCTCGGCATTATGAAGCCTCCTAAGCCCTCTAGCGAAGTGAACCTCCAAACCAAATATTCTCGATTAGAACTTTGATGGATCAGCAATTGGTAACCAAAGGCCAGCAGGTTTTGGTGAAATATGTAGGGACTTTTGCGGCTCCAGTATCAACTCCTACATTGGGCCCTTGGGAACTTCAGAATCCACCTAAGATAGAGCTCCATGGCATGTTGAAGAGGCTCCATTTCCATCAGAAGCTATGAAGCCCCCTCCATGTGGAAGGAGATTCCAGCACTGTCATCGGTTGGTGCTATAGCATTTGGGATTCCGAGACATCACTGGCAATCTTTCAGGAAATTCCAAATTTGCCTTCCGGTTTTTTTGTAACTTGGACTACTACTCACAAGATCAGCCAATTCAGGTTTTAATCCAATCTAATCTACAGTTTCCCATCTAGATAATGTAGATTCTGATCAAAATGAACCTCCATAGAGGTTTTGAAGCAAAGCATGCTCCCTGCCTTTCTATTGGTCGCACCACAGGAACTCGACATGACCATACACTTAGTTTGGTGAGTATTTCCATAAATACATACCTAGTTAAGTGTCATTTTTCTCAATAATTAATAAATTGATGCTCCTTTCACTTAATAAACAGTTAGGTAGATTTCTTTACAAAAACTGATTTAGATGCTTAATTTGTTCACATAGGCGATTTTCGGAAATCTCTAAACCAAAATTCGCTGACATGATCTAGTGAACGATTTCAATCAACAAATTCAACCACAAATCTACTCTTGACAAGAAACAAGCAACAATAACTAATGTCTTTATTCCGTGGGAAAAAACATGTAGTTTCTTCCTCCCGTGAGCGCATAACCTCTGCATTGTAATTCTTCCGTGACAAGAGGTTTTTCACCTTACTTCAGAAAATAAATGAGAGAAAAAAAAAATTGTGATGATCCATCGCGGTCGTAATGGAAATGAAACATCAGTGGAGCAACTTGTTCGAAGAAAACACGTCATTTGAATTTGAGATCCTTAACTGAATTTCAATAACTATGAGAGAATGAGCATGTTTAATATTTAAAAAATAAAAAAATAATAATAGGAGATGGCAACGCAATAATGTACCACGCCCTCACAGCATAAATAAATGAATAAATGATGAAATAAAGAGAATAAAAATAAAAATGAAAACAAGTTAATTTACAAAAGGGCGGGCAAAAGTAATGAAGCACCTTCCTTTCATCGACTCCCGAAGTATCATCCGACCCTTTCGACGTCGTGTGGACCTTATCCAATTCAAGGACCGATTTCACCACAGACCAACGTTTAGAAAGTTCTCGACCTCTTCTAGCAGAGGTGGTCCGATGCCTCCGCCGCTTGGATTTAGAGCACAACGCCGGGAGGTCTCCGATAAACAACGAACAGTTAGACGCCAAAACGGTGTTGGCGGTTCGAGACGCAGTACTGCTGTGGAGGAACTGCGGCAGTGGGAACGGCGACCGAACAGCCGCCATTGTTACTTCCAGCTTGAAGAAGCGAGAGCACGTCCGGCGCCGTATTCGTCCCAATTAGCGCGACGAGAGCCAAAGCTTAGTAGACGATGACGAAGAAGACGATGATGAAACACCCGTCGACAGTCCAGCCAGCTGAGGGAGTGGAAGGGAGAGAAAGCAGTAATTAGTACACTAAACCACAAATGTCATTGGTGAGGTGGTCCAACCTAACCGGCTATCGCCGGTTTATCCAGCGAACTGATAGACAACTGCCACCTGGAACTGGCTATCTCTTGGTTGATCCTCTGGCGAGAATCCTGGACCTGTGAAATCTGACCCTCGGAAATGTGGCCGAGGAGGATTTCCAAGTCGCAAGGGCGGCGAAAGCCAGCCGTTTTTTCTTAGACCACCGTCAGATTGATAGATAAATCCCACAGAGAAAAGCCGACAAATGTGTAAAGGGCAAAGCGAAGCAGAATTATTAACAGGACCTTTCGAGATTCGCAGGGACACACTCGACAGGCCGGGGAAAGTCAAACTCAGAGGAGGTCGTCTGATACTGCTGCTTTGAGGACGGAAAGGAGCAGAGGAAGGAGAGCCATGGGAGGAGAAGTATCTTTTTGTTGCTGATGTCAAAGTGGGCCTTAGCCTTTCGCACGCTCGCTGCTCACCGCCATTCGACCTCCATCCACTGACACTTACGTGGCGACAAATATCAAACAGGAAGATTCCGGCGGCTGATAATTTATTCATCGTGGAGGAGGTTCAACGGCAGCCTTATCAGGACGAAGTTCGTCTGGACTTGCCAATTATACGATCGGGTTTATCTTCGTGTGCTTACGATATACGCGACGTTTCGCCTCGTCAAAAATACGCTATACCAACGTTTACGATTTTGGAATTGTCAAAAAAAGAGAAAAAAAAAAAAAAGAGTGCCGAACCGTCCAAGTTACGCCCTTATATAGGTCATAATGAGCGGGTATTTCACAGGTAAATCAGCTCATTTAGCCCAGGTTAAACGAAGTTTTTCATTATTTTTAATTAAATAATGATATAAATATTTCATGATTTTACTTCAAGGTTTTATATATTGACATGGCTTCATAATTAACTAGGTAGGAGAAAACTTAGAGTTGATAATATTTTATTAAAAACTAAAATCTTGAATAATAATATAATCTTTTTGAAGTTCCAATCAACCTGTAATTTAATAAATAAAATAAATAAAAACAAGGAAAAAAGAGAAAATGGCAATTTTCTTATCAAATAGAGCTAGCTCAAGTTCTACTCGTTAAAGACAACAAGGTTAAATACTATGATTGAACTTGAACTCAACCTAATTCAAGGTTTTAACTTAAACTCAACCATGAAAAAGAGCAAATAGAACCAAGCCAAAAGCTCAAGTGAAGCAGCAGAAAGATCCCGCAAATTCTTGTACAGACCATGAAGAATCTCTAAGCTTCTCATTAAGCTTTTTTTATGAACAAAGTTACAAAGCGATGAATGTTTTAGACATAGGAAGGATAGTATATAAAAGTCACCATGTACAAGTACTTCTACAATTATACTCATCCAAGAACAAATTTAACCTAACTGACCCTTAATGAAAAAGCAATAAGGAAATGTGAAAGATAACCAAAATCTGCCTGGAAGAAAGTTATGTTTGCTGCCTTCAGAACCAACTGATGGTTCGAAGAGTCTTCTCCAAGTTAGAATTCTCACCAGTCTAAGGTGATATCCCTAGAGACATAAAGCTTGTCGATGTATCTGATAATTGGGCCAGATGCAGCTATATACCTCTCCATTTGTCTTTGTACTGTGTCATCTACAACAACAGCAAGATCTATGAGAGTGCAAAGAAGTAAAAAATTAATTTAACTTTATAGAATAGGTCAAAGTACTAATGGAAATTCTAATGACAATGTGTGCATAGGGTGGCAAAGTAGGAGTCGACCAACCTATTTTTTTTTATCAATGGACTCAAACTCAGCCCAAATTATAATCAGTTTATTCACTAGATCCAGTTAAAAAACATATCGGGTTAAATTCAACACCGCAAGTCTACACATCAAAAGAGCAAAAGATTGGCCAAAATAATCATATAAATAAATTTATTGTAGACTAGCATTGTTATTTTGAAATAACTTCTTTACTGATAAAATTATTTCAAAACTTTATTATACCCTTCATATAAAATAAGTAGATTCTTTTGAAATTTATTATATATCTTATAGTTTTAATATTTGTAAAGGATCAAGTTTGGTTCCATTGAAATGATTGATCACTAGTGACACTAATACTTAAATCCATTGTATTTTCTTAACCTTGTCTATTGAAGGATGATTTTTCCACTCAACACTCCCTTCATGTCCAAGTTTACACATAACTAGCATAGACAAGCACTAACTACTAATGGAGCACATAAAATGGGTCTCACACCATGGAGCCCACAAAAATGAATGATCACACCTAATGTAGCCTATAGATAAATTGTGTCTAACCCAAGAATCTACCCAAGTTTAGTAGCAAATTGGTTCAACTGTTATTAAACTCGGCCGGGTCAAGCACTTTTTTCTCTCCCTTCGTGTCTCGTGTCTAACTCAAGAACCTCCCTGAGTCCAGGTTTATAACTCGAAAATACTACTTTGAGGTAAAAGCTAGCATAGTCAAAACATTTTTTTCTTTAAAAGCGCAGTTTTCTGTTACATGCTCTCTCTGGTTGAGACTGTCCAACAAAAGAAACCTTTCCTGTGACCACCAAATCATGATAACCAGCTTTTATGATAATTACTGCAACACTTTCTGAAGTAATTCATCAAAGAGGTGATGTGTGCAAGAGACCAAATATATACAATTATAAAACAAGAGCTACAAACTTACCATTTTCGTTTAACTTCACCAGTAGTTGTTCTCTTGTTGGAAGGGCATACATGCCAGCGCCTACAGCCGTTCTAATAGCCCACGTGTGGTATGGTGCACAGACTTCTGCATAAGCTGTTGTAGCTGCTTCCCTTAGAGACAATGCACTGCCAAGTAATTCATGGGTGACCTTACATGAACCAATATAAGCCAATCGTATTGGGAAAAAACTAATAAATAAACAAATAAGATACAATAAAACAAGAATATTGCAGAAGTTAGTGCCAGTTACCTCCTTCAATTCCATATAAAACAGTTTCTTTAATCACGTTATTGAGTTTTACAGTTGGTTCGATGGTCAAAGTATAGTTCTTTCCAACTACAGTTCTTTCCTTTTTGACATAAACGTTTTTGGTGAAAGTTTCCATGTTAAGTGGAGAAGAAATAACTACTAGAAATTAACCCTGTACGGTTGAACTGGAAATGGTCCCTCCGCCGGTCAAAATTTTGCAAGACATAGAACTAGGCCAAAACTCAGTTAACTAGCCAAGTTTCCAGGTTCAACAAGTGAACAAGTCCATTTTCTCAAGTCAACCAGATAATAACTGCATGGAGAAATAAAGGGGAGGAGAGGGCAGCCTATGTATGAAAAGAGGGATTTATCTGGCAACCTATTAAACTCTTTGAGTTTACATAAGGTGAGGGGTTCATTCCCAAGTCTTCCCTCTTTCATTTTTTTTTTTTTTTTTTTTTTTGAAGAGGTTGTTTGATTTCATTGATCATAATTCAAGTAATACAGATTACATTTGTGTGGCAGGAGCTTCTCTCACCACGAGGTGGATGAAAAGAACCCCTTCCCTCTTTCTTTTTTCAATAAAAGGAAAGGAACCCCACGTGCAAAGAGGAGTTGGGGAGGAACATAGTCCTACTCCTCGCCGTACTAGCTAGTAGGAGAGTAGCCCATACCTCCTCTCTGCCATGTGGAATCTTCCATGTGGTGGAAGGAAGCTGTCAACCTAGTGTTATACAGTTAGAAAGTGTTATTCCAGCACCACTGGAGTAGTCTTCAATAGGGCCTTCAATTTTTGGGCTTCCAACAAAGGTAAGTTTCAAACTTATAAGTAAAAAATTAATCCAAGATAAATTTAAATTATCCACTGAAAAGAAAGAATATTCTGCTTGGGCACAAGGATAGTAGAGCTAGATAGACTATGAGATATTAACGGGTAGATTTCAAGCGCTACAAATAAGTGCAATGTCATTATTTATCTTCCAGGGGGCTCGAATTAACAGATTTTTCTGTCTCAATGAAAAAAATGGAACAAAAGTTGAGCATTTGCATCAAATAACATGAACATGCATCTAAAATTTATCCTGAAAGCGCTCATACAAAAGTAGGACAGAGACTGCAGGTGCAACAAACACATGTTACATAAGGCAGATATGGAGGAGAATTACTTTGATGAAAGAAACTGCTCAAATAAAGCTCTGATGAGGTCAAGACCCTGCCTAACTCTTCTCAGATTGCGAGAAAGGCTCCCTGGTTGTTTTACTGTATTGCGTCCCACATCGTAATCAATCACACAACTTAAGGTGTCATACCTTTTTGATGCTTCTGATAATTCTCGTACCTAAATAAATTTATCACAGAATTATATCACCAGGTAACGAAGTTCAAAACAATGAAAATTTGGAACAAAAAATCCTAGAAAAAATTCAAAGTGTTGAAGAGCAACCAAAGTAATAGATATAGCATTGGTTATTCAAACAGTTTTCATCTTCATGCGGTAATACAAATAAGGGTAGAAAGATATCCTTGTAATACATTTTCGCACTCTGCGTATTCAAAATGTTCAGATAGCAGAAGCAGTCAAAGCCGATTTTGTACCGCCGTAGGAACAAGACGGGGAAAAGAAATGGGCAAGTTATGCTTGATTCATACGACAAATTCCACCATTCCCAACAGACAAAGGGGGGAAAAGCAAAGAGTATCGGTAGATGACCTTGTGGACGTATTCAATCTCTGCAAATTTAAAAGCAAGGCCGAGGCAGCTAAAGAGAACAGATACGAGCGAACAGGCTTTGCAGAAATCAAACAGGCGGAGGTCCCCGGAGATTGAATCCAGTGACCGGGCCAGCTCCTCAAAGGCATCCGCTATCGCCGAAAGCGGAGTCCCGGCGTCCTCGAAAGGATCTTCTTCCTCGTCCATTGTCTCTGCGATGATATCCCATCACATTCGGTTGGTACCCTTGTCTGGAGAAGAAAGCATCGGAGAGGTAAAAAGAAAGACGAAATGGCGTTGCCTTCCGAGGGACGCTGAGACGGGGTCATCGCGTATTCCCATTATGGGTCACCGGGAAGGCGGGAAGTCTTAATGCGGGTTTCTCGCGGTGTTCCTACGAACGCGTTGTGCCTCTGTTTTGGAAATGGGAAGGGCGGAAAGGCGCGCGCGCACAAACGATTCAACACGCAAACGGTTGGTATCCTCGCATTAATGCCTACCGGTAAAATAAAACACGCAATCACTCCATAGAAATGACAGAAAAGGAGAACTCTAATGCAACTCTCTTTCTTCCTTCTCTTCGATCGTCTTTGAATTCTGGCGGGGGAAAGGAGGCCATCAAACCGTCGATTCTATTATTAAGCTCTAAAGTGAATATTATCAAACTCTCTTTTATCGACAGTGTCATGAGACCCTATACGAATACAGACGAAAATGTGCTAACTCTGAGTAATTTCCTTTGTTCTCGTGACCTCCTCTATCTGAATGGCTCCCTAATCTGCTTGAAGGATAAGAAAATCGAACCATAAACTGAAAATCTGTTTGAATGTATCAGCTAAGAAAATATGGAAAATCAGTAGTCTAGGTAGTTCGGCTATTACTGTATGAACAAAGCACAGAAACACAAAAACTCAAGCCGGGCAGTGCTTCACGTTTCACCCGTCGTTTTAATATATACAAATAAATGGACTCAACGCGGTTATTTTTTCCAGCAGAGCTGTAAGCCTGTAACGGCTACACGAAGCACTGACTGAAAGATAATTTGGAGCAGAGCGGAAGAACTCTGTATGGAAGCGAGAGCAGTGATGCGGTTGTTAGTGGGAATATAGAATAGAAAAAATGTCATCTTCATGCATCACCGTCAGTCTACCAGTAACCTATCCGAGTGGTCTCCAGACTCTCCACTAACACGAAATGATAAGGAGAAGCTGCTTGCTCGCTACTGCGTAAAGTAGGATTCTGCCCATCATCTACAGAAATTCACTTCAGAGTTCAGATTGAATTATTGAGAAGCCCAGACCATTGAAAAGGACCCTCAGCAAGTGATCGTTATCAATGTGAAACGAAGAAAGCATGAAACGATATCTGTTTAGTTGCCAAACGGGCACAACACAAAGACACTAACAGATTGCGTGACAACCACTTTCCGCCATTATATTCCGTATCATGTCACCGAATAATAATTCTGGGGCCAGCAGCTAACTCGTCTTGGTTATGTATCTTCTTATTAAAAAAACGAAGAGATATCTAAAAGTCTTCGACTCCTTCCCTCGTTTAGTTCTCCTGAGCCGTTGCAGTTTTCAGTGCACCCTGAGGATATTAAACATGGGGGTACATGCACGATCTATAAAACAGGGAAATATTAACAAACAATATTATTTATTGTCTTTGTCATTTTGTCTACTAAATTGTCCTTTCCCGTCATTAATGTCTCTGAGCTGGGGTGCTCCATCCTTCTGTTTCGTTCAAGCTCTCACTGTTGATAAAACCTTGCACGGCAGGGAGGTTTAGGAGTTAGTAGTTTGGACGGTGACATAATGATACTTATATAAAAAGGGGAGTCACGGGTCGGCCATCCCTGGTGCAGAGTACAGATCACTGCAGATTTGCAGATTTGTGGAGTCTTCTACTGGCTTTATCAGTTAGTAAAGGTTCACCTCCTAAGCTTCCTCCGCCGGACTGCCGTACATATTCGCCATGTCGCCGGGGAAGAAGGCGAACGGCAATGTGAAACTGCGGCGCCGGCCGTCGAGGTCTGTAATTTTGTTGTTGACGATAATATTGAGCTTGGCGCTTTTTGTGGGGTTGGGCAACGGTGCCTCGACGGGAAAGATCAAGACGGTGGTGGTGCTGGTGATGGAGAACAGATCGTTCGATCACATGCTGGGGTGGATGAAGCGACTCAACCCCGAAATCGACGGCGTCACAGGGTCGGAATCCAATCCCCTCTCCACCAAGGACCCGAAATCGCCCCGCTTCTACTTCGGGAACCAGTCCGTGTTCGTCGACCCCGACCCGGGTCACTCATTCCAGGCCATCCGCGAGCAGATCTTCGGCTCCGACGACGCCTCGGCGGCCGCGGCGCCGATGAACGGCTTCGCCCAACAGGCGTTCTCGATGACCAACTCCACCGCGATGCCGCGCGAGGTGATGAACGGGTTCGACCCGGAGATGGTCCCCGTGTACCGCGCCCTCGTGTCCGAGTTCGCGGTCGTGGACCGGTGGTTCGCGTCCGTGCCGTCGTCTACCCAGCCGAACCGGCTCTTCGTCCACTCCGGCACCTCCCACGGCGCCACGAGCAACGTCGCGAAGCTGCTCGCGGAAGGGTACCCGCAACGCACCATCTTCGAGAACGTCCACGACGAAGGGCTCGAGTTCGGGATCTATTACCAGAACATCCCCGCGACGCTTTTCTACAGAAACCTTCGGAAGGTCAAGTACTTGGTCAAGTTCCACCCGTACGGGTCGTCCTTCGTGGAGGACGCGAAGAAGGGGAAGCTGCCGAACTACGCGGTGGTGGAGCAGCGGTACATGGACTCGAAGGTGGCGCCGGCAAACGACGACCACCCGTCTCACGACGTGTACCGGGGGCAGATGCTCGTGAAGGAGGTGTACGAGACGCTGAGGGGGAGTCCGCAGTGGAACGAGACGCTGCTGGTGATCACCTACGACGAGCACGGCGGGTTCTACGACCACGTGCCGACGCCGGTCGCCGGCGTCCCCAGCCCCGACGGGATCGTCGGCCCCGAGCCTTTTAACTTCCGGTTCGACCGGTTGGGCGTCCGGGTCCCGACCATCCTCGTCTCGCCCTGGATTCAGAAAGGCACCGGTACGTGCGTGCACATTCAATCTCTCTCCCCTCTTTTGACTGATTACTTCTTATTCTTAAAAACTACGGTTACATAGGACTTAAAGGAGGAAAAGTGAGATTTGTAATTATAAGGTGTGACCTTTGAATTTATGCAGTTATTCATGGCCCAAATGGTTCGCCGTATCCTACCTCTCAGTTTGAGCACTCATCCATCCCAGCTACAGTGAAGAAGCTTTTCAATCTTTCTTCTCCTTTCCTCACCAAGAGGGATGCTTGGGCTGGCACTTTCGAAGGCATCCTGCAGATGAGGACTCAACCAAGGACTGACTGCCCAGGTCTCTCTCTCTCTCTCTCTCTCTCTCTCTCTCTCTCTCTCTCTCTCTCTTTCATTATTAATCCGGGAATAGTAACCAGTCGAGGCTCTCTCATTAATAATTAAGGAGGATCTCCCTTTTTATCATCGTCTGAGAAAGGCCATCTAAACAACGACCCTGTTTTTTTATCATCCACAGAAAAACTTCCAACCCCGGTTAAAATCCGGCAGGGAGAAGCGAACGAGGATGCGAAACTGAGCGAGTTCCAGCAGGAGCTGGTTCAGCTTGCAGCGGTCCTGAACGGGGACCATCTCTTGACGAGTTTCCCGGAGAAGATCGGGAAAGATATGACGGTAAGAGAGGGACAGGCATACATGGAGACCGCACTCACCCGCTTCCTCGAGGCGGGTCGTTCTGCTAAAAGAATGGGCGTGGACGAAGATCAGATTGTTCAGATGAAATCTTCCCTCAGCACCAGAACTTCTTCCTCCCACCCTTGATCAAACATATATATATTTCCTTCTCAAAATACCAGGTTCAGGCTTCAGATCAACCTTTGAATGTGCAAGCCCTTCGTTGGTGCCAACTTTCTGATCTTGTTGATGAAAAAGTATATATAGTTATTGGTTTAGTGCTTTGATGAGGACCAATATTTGTTAAAGAAGCGAAATAAGCATATTTTAACTATCTGAAGCTAGAAAGCTTATAAAACAGATGCACGAGCTGTTTTCATGCTATATATTCACATTATTTGGCGCCCATGGTTTTTCAATATGGTCAACCTAGTTAGCTAAAGTCCAATATTTCCAAATAATCAACTACCTCGAGTTACATTTGTAATTATAAACTAAAAAAAAAAAAAAATAATAATAATGGAAGAATTGCAAGCAACCACAATAGTAATAATTAAAATCAAATATTATAACACAAGTAAATAACAATGAAGTGTTTCACGAACATGATTTGTAGTATTATTACGAAACAGCCCATAGATATATATGTTTCTCTAGTTAAGGAAACTAAAAACACAGGGAGTTTCTCCTTATCCTTAGGTATCCTTCTTACGTTTGTTGTTGTGTTTTATTGCCTTTTAAGTTTACATTATAGAAATTAATTAAAAATTATTACATTATTAAATCGATACTCGTTATTATTAATTATTTTTCTTTGATCTTCAAAAAATACAAATAAATTCGTTTAGGCCATTCCTCGGACGGGCCACGTTACCTAGTTACTTCAGTTTAAGTACTAGGCACATTGAAGATATTGGACGTTTAGGACATTTGGCCACCTTCATTTGGTGGTTCGGCCCTGTGTCCGTAGTGAGACTCGAGAAAGGAATCGTTGACGTCAATGGCGACATGGACGGTAGCTGAGAGCTTCTCGTTGTGATTGAGCCGTTGAGTCATTGCCGTCAGGCGGAGTGGTTGAAAGGAGTAGCTATCACGGAAGCCGCGGAGGCTGATTCCACGATTTCGCATTTCGGACTCCTGCAGAAAAGCAGCTGCGAACCAGTGGCTCCCGCTGAATTTTTTACTTCGCTTCTTGGCGCAGCGTAGTCAGTGTGAGTCGAGGAGAAGTTAGGTGAGGGTGTGAGGACTTAACCGTATTGAGCTATTTAATTTGTTATTGTTTGAATTCGAGGCTTCTGAAAGCAGAGGAATGATTGTCTGTTTTGTTATTATTGCCGATGGTTTCGTATAGAGCGACAGAGTGGGAATGGGAGAAGTCGGAGGAGGGAAAGATAAGGGAATAGCAAACAGGGACAGCTACCTGTATCGGGATGTTTCGAGCTTCAATACTTACAACTATGGAGACGCACATTATTGGGACTCTCGCTACATTCACGAGGCCGGTTCATTTGACTGGTACCAGCGGTACCCCGCCCTTCGACCCTTTATCCGAACGTATTTCCCCATTTGTGGTCGTGTTCTCATGGTCGGATGTGGCAACGCGGGTATGGTTTTAACCTGCATAGCGAATTTTGTCTTTAATTGTTTTCGGTTCTAGTTTGTGCCCACATGTTTTTGTCATATTACGGGAAACAAACAAAGATGAAGATGAATTCGGTCGGCAGGATAAAAGAACAGTCTTCATTGGTGCTGTATGTTCTACAGCTTGCCTACTGCTCCATAATTGTTCTTTTTTTCCACTCTTTTCTTCTAGGAGTCTGACAGCGCGGCTGATTGTTTTGTTATTACAATATTTTAGTATGTAGATTATGAAGGACACGCTTACATCTGGTGTATAATCCTAGAGAAATGGCATGATTGTTTGCAAAGTCCCTGTATTCATTTTTCATTAGCCTTTATTAATGCAGTATTCTATTCTTTCTGATGCAATTTGACCCACTCTGGCTGGGAATAATGAAATGGGTTAAACAGAGGAAGTTGATGAAGCCATGTTGACATGCAAATGAAAAAGTGCTAGAACCCAGTCATGTCGGCAATTCCCTTCTTATAGATTTGATTAGGCACTAATTGATTGTATACTTTTCACCACAATAAAGTACTTCACCTTTTTATATATAGATGATCATGGAAGTCATAATCTAGTTTCTCCATCAACAGTTCACCTACCTTGTCCATATGGGTAGTGGTTAGAGACACATTTTTAAGACTGATGGTAAAGTCATGAGGTTGTGGCTTATCGGCATTCAAGGCCAAAGATTTGTAATTATTCGAGGGTAGAATAGGATTTTATTTTAGTATACTTTTCTATAGAGTAATGCTAGCTGCACCCAAGTCGCAGTACCTATCCGACATACCTGCCAATCGAAAAACTTAAAAGAAAAAAAAATTATGCTATAAAATCCTAAATTCTAAAGGATAAACTCTAGGCAGTTGTGTTTCGGATTGGCTGGTACATCAGATAGGTACTGCGCATAGGTGCAAGCTAGCATTTCTCTTTTCCGTATAGATGATTATGGAAGTCATAATTTAGTTTCTTCATTAACAGTTCACCTACCTTGCCATATGGGTAGTGGTTAGAGATACATTTTTTAAGACTGATGGTAAAGTCATGAGGTTGTGGCTTATCGGCATTCAAGGCCAAAGATTTGTAATTATTTGAGGGTAGAATAGTATTTATTTTAGAATATTTTCTTTGAAAGTTAATTCTTGTATATTTTATAGATTACAAGCTTAGGGTGGTTCCGTTCAGAAAGATTTTGTAAGCAGACCCCCTCCTTAGCAAGATCTTTGTAAGTGGTTCCCTTAAAGCAAGATTTTGTAAGAAAGGTGGCTGATAGCAGACATTTGCATGTTGGGAGTGTAAGCATACAATGAATAAGGATCTTGTCATGCAAAGAACGGCTTTAGGACTTCAGAAGGTTACCAGATTTGAAAATGTCAATGATTTTATTAATGAAAAATTCTGCTGGTACAACATAACATACAATCTTCAGAGAAAAACTTGGAAAGCTTAAATGGGCATCATAATCCTCATTACAAAATTTTGCCTTGGAACTCCCTTTTGCTTGCTTATCTGCCATGAGTTGGTGAATCTAGGAACCTTTGACTAGGCTATCCTGCATTTGGTAAGGATATCTTAAAGCTCATCAAAGTGTTTAAGATGCCAAAGGAGACTGATAGAGGGTGCTGGCCCAAATGACAAAATGGATGTCGACAATTTTAGTGAAGAGCAGCCAGCAAATCCAGTCGTTAGGGAGTTACCAAGTCGAAGAGTTCCGCGACCTCTTTTTTGGCTGAATATGGCAACGATGGAGGAGCAACTTAATGACATTTGAGCAAAAATGGTGGATTTTGTCGAAAAATTTTAATTTTGCTCTCAAACAAGAGAACCCCCAAAGAGTTAACAAGAACAGAGGTGATCAATGATAACTATCTCCAGGAACATCTGAGTTAATGTGCCAAAAAGTCCTCAATCAAGGAGTTCATCTGAACTAAGAAGGCTGAAATGATTGTTCTTTAGGAGGCCAAGCAGGCCAAGATCACATAGTTTGAAACCATTTTCCCTTCGAAAAGGGGGCTGCAGGTATCGTGGGGGTGTCTTCTTTATTGCTTGGGATAAGGCAAAAAGATGTTATAGACAACGAAATTGGGAATTTCTTCATTAGAATAATGTAGCGGGAGGCGGGCACTCAATGGTGTCGTGTGGGTGTGGAGTATATGGTCCATGCACCTACCATCTTGTAAGGGAAGTTTGGATGGAACTCATGGAGTTCATGAATAATTGGTCCTGCCCCTGAATTATAGTCAGTGAGCCATTCGCTTTTGTTGTAATAAGTCTACTCTAATGCCTAGAATTACTTGCACTATGAGGGGATTTACTAATTTCATCAATAGGTTTGGTTAGAGGAGATTCCTCTCTCTGGGAATTCCTACACTTCGAGCGACAGACATTCTGTCCAAACTAGATTGAAAAAGCATAGGATCTTGGTTGCAAGTATATCTTGGTGCCTTTGGTGCAGTGTTGGGCAAGGTCATTTCTGACCATTGGCCTATACCTTTGGAGCGAATGGGGTTGGCCACCAATTCTTTTGGAGAACATCTAGATCTCTAACATAAACTTATTGAAAACTGGTGGAAGGAGCTGGCTGCTATTGGTACCGGGGGAGGTATCACCACCATGCAATCAATGCTGCTGAAGTCCAAGCTGCAAGCCTGGTCCAAAGTCGAACAGGTCGCCTCTTCCTTGCATGTCTGATCTCCTAGTGCAAGTTTCAGAATGTTATTAACTTCAACTGACTAAAATGGAAGCAACAAGCATACTTCAGAGGGTTGGAAGAGGGTGATGCTAACACCTTCTTCTTTCATGCTATTGTCTCTGCCATCCGAGGGCTCTTTGTTGGGGACAATTTGACTTCCGACAGATCTCAAATCACCGACAAAATTGTCATTTTCTCTCAGGTCTTTTTCAGTTGGAGTGTACTGATCAACCCTGCCTTCTTCATCTTCCCATCATATGCAGCTGTCCAAGAAGCCAGCATTGAAGAGCTTGAGGTTGCTGCTGGTCAGATGCTGGGTGATAATGCACCCAACGAAGATGGATTCAAAGGTGGACTCTTCCATGTTGGAGATTATTGGGTTTTCAGGTTCTTGATTTGAAGTTGTGTGTCCTCAACCAATTTATTCTGCTTGGGTCAATAGCTCGATTTGTGGATATTCTGTGGCTCAAGGGACTTAGACAGGAGACCGCCTTTCCCTTATTTTCATATCATTGTTAAAGGGCTTAATGAAATTTAAAGAGCGGCTCAAGTCATAAACGGCTTCTTGCCACTGCTAGTCACTCTCTGCTTGAAGTTCCTTTGGCCCAATTCACAAATGTTACTGTAATCTTTGGTGATAGTTTCATGGAGGGAATTCTAAAAATCAAAGTTTTGCTTGGAATCTACGAAAGTTCCTCGGTCAAACCATTAATTAGAACAAATCAAGCTTATTCGGCTTCAATGTGGACTTAAAGATCCTTGACTTATCTGCCAACTCAAACTTAAAGAACAAAATCAAAGCTCAGCCAGTTGGTGACGAAAGTGGTTGATGCCAAACCATTAATTAGATAAAATTCAGATAATTTTATGAGCTTAATCTGCATAATCAGCAATAATGTATTGTATAAACTTGATAATTCTTTAAATTTTTTTAGTTATTTTTAAAAAAAAATTCAATTTTTTTCAGCCAGTCGCACCATTTCTTAGACCCGGCCCATCTTGACCCGAATCAAGGTGCTACTCGGCTGGTTCAGTTGACCCAAATCTGATTTTGGGCACCCTGAGTCAGATCCAAGTTCAAGTTGTTGAACCTTGATCTAAACCACCATACTTCCTCAAGAAGTCATCAATATCTCATGCGGTCAAATTAAGTGCATAAATGTCTTCTTGAAAAAAAAAATTAGATATGGTTGGGTGTTTGTTTATGAGATCTGTTAGAGTTTAGTCCCACATTGATAAACGAGTAAAATAAATCCTGGCTTATTAGTTGGAAAAAGGCTTCCTAATTTCAGCTAGTCATTTAGGGTGCTTGTTTATGAGATCAAACAGGATTTTTAAATGTAAAATCCCATCTTGCTTATCAAATCTCAGACGTAATTATTTTACTAATTGTTTATTTCCTGTTGAAAGTAAATTATGAAACATAGTGAATTATATTGTTGTGATATGTCGATAAAAGAAAATAAATTTTCAGTTCCTCAAAATAAAGAAAAAATCTTCAGTCAATCGGCCTTCCCTAAAGTTCTTATCGTTTCCACTATAATTCCACATCACGTTATATTCTTGTCTGCAGTTATTTCAGAGGACATGGTGAAGGATGGCTATGAAGAGATTGTTAATATTGATATCTCAACTGTTGTAATTGAGATGATGAAGAAGAAATATGAAATTCATCCGCAGCTTAAATGTATCCTTTGTGTGAGAACTATTCCAGTTTCTCTTCTACGGTTGTTTTTTGACATGTCAAAGAAAGACCTTTTCTCCTTGAGTTATCCTTGATACAATATCCAGACTTGCAAATGGATGTAAGGAACATGAACTGCTTTCCTGATGAGTCTTTTGATTGTGTTCTTGATAAAGGTATTGATACTTTCAGCATTGACATCTGTTCTGTTCTAGAACAATCCTTGCATTTATTTCTTGATGGCTAATATTCTTGGACTTGGTCGATGTTTATTCTTGATGCAGGAACTCTTGATTCTCTGATGGTAAGATCCTTATATGGACTAGGTCACCACTTCTTGATGCTCTTTTGCAAATGCTCATTTCTTACTTTCATTGTTCTTTTGATGCTAGTGTGGAACAAATGCACCAACTAGTGCTTCTCAAATGCTTGAGGAAGTGAGCAGGTTTTGGTTTCATGAACTCTAGAGCTGAATATGAACTATAATTTACTTATTCATGAACCTAGCATGTCTATTTAACTAGACTACACTATTTCAAAATCTCATTTTAGGTATTGTGATCTTATAATTTCTTTACTGATATTATTTTATGCTTATGTGTAGGCTTCTTAAACCTGGAGGGACCTATATGTTGGTAGACTTTGAGTATATAACTCCTTCATTCTTGTTATATTTATTTCACATTTGCTAGTTGGCCTGAGATTTACAAATTCTTTTTGCAGATAACATATGGCGATCCATCAGTGAGAATGCCCCACTTGAAGAAGCCTGGATATGATTGGAACATTATTTTGTACATTATACGTGAGTCTACGGACATTTTCCATTCCATTTTAGAAATCTTGATCTGTTTTTGGCAATAATTTAGCTTGTAGCTTCTTTTATCATTTAGTTTTTCTATATTTGTAACTATTCAAGTAAATAATATTTTTGTCTATTTGGACTTGAATCTCAAGATCTGTGAATTCTGTAGAGGACTTGTTAGCTAAAGAGGGAGTTTACCTCCAATCTTTTGTTATAAGGGACCCTCTCTAAAATGATGTATTTGTTTCTCCATGCCTATTGGAATCACACTTTCTTAGAAAAATTGTTCTCTCTTAATTTTTTCTCTTTTCTAATTTAGTGATGATACTGTTGTTGTTTTTGGCAGTTAGTGTTCTCTCAATTTTTTTTCACTTACAATTTATGGATAATATTGTTGTTGTGATTTTGCAGCCAGACCAGGATTTGAAAAGCCAGGAAAGTCTACTTCACCTCCAAGGCCATACTTGGAACCTGTACCACTGACTGAAGATGGTACACTTCCAGCAAGTTTTACACTGGAAGATCCAGATTCCCACTACATTTATGTCTGCAGAAAGGTGGATAATCCTACTGGGGTAACTGTGGATCACTTGCAGTGAGTGATGCATTCAGTTTGTGAGATGCTCCAGTGGTGGCGCCTTACTCTCAGCAGTGACTTTACCTGGTGGATTGCTAGTCAAAGCATTTGTTCCTGGAAAGTGCAAGAAGTTTTACTTTCACATTTGTTGTATCAATTGCATGTTTGGTATTATGAGAGTGGACTGGAAGCTAGAAGCAGACATTGGCTTTTAGTCAGAATGGTGGTTTCGGGATGTGAGCAATGAAGGAAAATCTCCTTAGACGAGAAAGGTGTCGTGTACTTTGATAGTTCCTATCTTTATTCATTGGACATTATAATAGAATAGTAAGTTTCTGTGTAGAAAATGGACTTGGTTGCTCTAAAAGCCATTGTGTTGCTATTATTTAAATACTATTGACATGATTATGATGTTAGCAAGGTGCAACAGGGGGGGCTAACCGGATCGAACCATTTTAGCTCAATTGTTTGGGGATCATGTAATATAGTTATTTGATATGTACATATTATTTAACATTCAAAAATATGTATTAATATATACTTTAAATATCTCAATTGCACAATCAGCACTTTAGCATATGCCAGATGGGGGTTGGACTAAAACGAGTCACACTTAAAACTCAGATCGTGTTGACTTGATTCAAAGAGTGCATGTTACATATTAATTTAAACGATGATGTTTAGGGTTTATTCTCTAGAAAATAGAATTTTATAAAAATTTTATTTTTATATTTTTAAAAGTTTAAATTAACATGTAGGTAGGATAGATACTGTTAATAAGTGCAGCTAGTATTACTCTTTTAATATATTAAAGATGTTGATGAAATATGAGGAAATCTTAATTAGTAGGGGAGATTGAGTAAAGGACATGAGAAAGAAGGTTCATTAACAAATTGGAGTGAGAGAGAGACGTTGGACCGCAAAAGTTTACAGATTACGGGGACATTAATGGCCGTTATATATAATAATAATAATAATAACAATAATAACAATAGTAACAATAACAATAATAATAATAATAATAATAATAATAATAATAATAATAATAATAATAATAATAATAATAATAATAATAATAATAATAATAATAATAATAATAATAATAATAATAATATATCCGTTGTTTACTTGATCCTGGTCGGTACCAGTCAATAAATGCAGCGTGGAGGTGGCAGAGGATTGTCAGAAACGAACCCCATATAATTTTAAGAAACAAAAAACCGGAATAGGCAGTAGGTCCACCTGTCTAGCGTCATTCAGTGGGGGAGATCAGATTTAGTGGAGCAGCAGTCACGTGATTTCAGGTTTTAACGTTATTTAATCTAATCGGCTTTCATCATTTTACCAAGCATGACACTGGGTACCCACACAGCCATCGAATCCTGTGCCAATATCACACTGCCAATCTCCTTTTTCCTTGTTAAAGGCCATGATTTTAGTAAAATAAAAGGGAAAGACATCGGTCTGTATCTGAGAGAGGAAAAAAGGCGAGGAAAGAGCCAAGAAAACGGCCGAAAACTAAGAGAGAGAAACTGAGAAAAGTCCCACTAAGCCGTGTTTGGTAGTGACAACTGAGAAGACCTGTTCTGGACTTCTGGCAGACATGACGAGGACGTACCAGGGGAGCAAGAGCACGAGAGCCGCGTTCTGGTACCAGAACGGGTAAGTTGGGTTCGTGGTGATCGGGGGAACAGTATGGTCGTGATTTCTACGACTTCGGCCTTCTCTATCAATTGTTTATGGGATCAAAATATTCATTCAATTGATAGAAACAGTTCTCCGATGACAAAATCTAAAGATAAGATTTCAGATTTTCTGCTTCATCAATTAACCTACCTTCCTTTATGTAATCTCTTACATGTGCAAAGAAAGCAGCGGGAAGCCGCTATTAAATACACGCTTCACCTTTTCTACTTTTGTGGCTTCGATGCCTTGATTAGCGCCTTTGAATTACTTTTCTGCTCCCGAAAACCGAAGCGCATGGAATACCTTTTGTTTTAATATATTCAATTGTACAGAAAGCATTCCTGTTTCATTCTCCGCCACGGCCAGCCGTTGGCTTCGCCGGACACGCATTTGACCAGCTAGGAGTTTTCTTCTCTCTGCACGCTATCCACCTGGAGGCAGAAAGCCTGAAATGGGAAAGAGAAATACCCCAGAAATCCTCGTTAGCCCATCGTTGTTGACTCTCTCTTCCTCCAGCACCTTGGTTATCCCTGTACAGGGTACGATTTTATTCATCTCAATATTAGTATACCCATCATCTTCGAGCTTCTTTTTTGTGTGTAGGATCGAAGGTTCTCTCTGGTAAGTTATAGGAGCCCGTTTACTGTGAGCAGGGGTTCCTGTGTATGGTTGTTTCTATCGCTGGAGAAGCAAAGGAATGGTACATCATTACCGTGTAAACCAGCTTCGGAAGGGCGATGTTGAAGAAACACGAGATTCAGAGGCTCAAACGCTTCTCACTGAATGCGGCAAAAAAGCAAGACTCAGGCTTCTTCGCGTGCTACTGCTTTTCTCCCTCATCTCCTGCGCCATCGTCTTCTCTTCTTCCCTCTTCAATCTTCCCTTCTCCTGTAAGTAGCCTTTTATTCCTCCGATTACCGCCGCACTTTACGATTTTAACTCTAGATGGGTTCTGCTTCTCTGTCTCGTGCGCATTTAATGAGTGGGGATTTTCTTTCTTTCTTCTCTGCAGATTTCGATCGCGACGGCCCGTTACTCCCCGATGCTCGAAACCCTCTACCCTGTTTAAGCTCCGATGCCACAGATTGTATCTACTGCGACAGAACAGGGTACCGCTCGGATATCTGTTACCTGAGAGGCGATCTAAGGACTCAATCCTCTTCTGGGTCCGTCTTCATCCACTCTCCAAACAAGACCGCCGAGTCCCCAGTCGAGAAAATCAAGCCTTACACCAGAAAATGGGAGACGAGTGTCATGGACACCATAGACGAACTCAGTCTCGTGAGAAAGAGCTCCATCGGAGAAAATACTCAAGACTATTCCATCTGCGGAACCAATCACACCGTCCCTGCAATCTTCTTCTCCACGGGGGGTTACACCGGCAACGTGTACCACGAATTCAACGACGGCATCATTCCCCTGTACATCACTTCGAAGAGATTCAACAAAAAGGTGGTGTTCGTCATACTAGAGTACCATAACTGGTGGATCACCAAGTACGGTGACATCCTCTCCCGTCTCTCCGACTACCCGCCGATCGATTTCTCCGGGGACAAGTCCATCCACTGCTTCCGAGAAGCCATCGTGGGTCTCCAAATCCACGACGAGCTCTCCATCGACCCCACTTTAATACCGGGCAATCCCGCCAACATCCAGGATTTCCGTCGACTGCTCGACAAAGCATACTGGCCAAGAATCAAATCCTTGATCCAATCTGAACAGCAGCAACAGCAACAACAACATCAAGAATTGCATCCCGTGGTTGTAAAACCCCCCCATGTTAGGAAACCGAAGCTGGTTATTCTGTCCCGGAACGGTTCCCGCGCCATTACAAACGAAGGCGAAGTGGTGAAGCTTGCAGAGGAGGTGGGTTTCGATGTCCAGGTCCTGCGGCCGGACCGAACGACGGAACTGGCCAAGATTTACAGAGTACTGAACGCAAGTCAGGTGATGATAGGAGTGCACGGCGCCGCCATGACCCATTTCCTCTTCATGCGGCCCAAGTCGGTGTTCATCCAGGTGGTGCCGCTGGGGACGGAGTGGGCGGCGGAGGCCTACTACGGGGAGCCCGCCGTTAAAATGGGGCTCAAATACATGAGCTACAAGATATGGCCCAGAGAGAGCTCCCTGTACAAACGCTACCGCCATGACGACCCGGTCTTGACGGAGCCCCAAAAAATGACTAAGAAAGGTTGGGAAGTGACCAAGAGCCTTTACTTGGATGGCCAGACCGTCACCCTGGATCTTCCAAGGTTTAAGAAAAGGCTGCTACGGGTTTATTACTACTGTTCCATAGTGGGCTTGTGAATTCTCTTCTCTTCTACCTGTGATATAATTAGTTATTTATTTACATATTGTGAATTCTTTACATGAAAGCTGGGTGTCAACAGTATACACAATAAGTACTAGTTATTTTAATATATGAGAACTACTGCAAGCGTATGCCAAATTGTTGAGAACTACTCAACATCTTCCTCTTTGGAAAGTGACGCCATGTTGACCTTGGTGGCTTTTGGAAAGGGGATGAATGAATGAGTTAGAAAAATTCTTCTCAAATTTTATTTTGCTTTCTTGGATGGTTTTCTATTTTTTGTTGTTGAGAAATTCAGAAGCATTTATGCAATAGAATTGGTGCCCTAAAACAATCTTACATGGGTGGCGCTTATTAAAGAAAATTAATTCTCCTTTTATTATGTTGCATCATTTATGATCTCGATTCTTTTGTTGTTCATATATTTTATACGAAAAATGATATTAGTACTTCCCATTTTACTTCAAAGTTTTACATTGTGTCGTGGCTTTATAGTTAGCAATAAGAGAGAATTTAGGGTTTAGTGTTTACCCACAAAATATGTAAATAATATTTGTTTAAAAAAATAAAATTTTACAGATTTTATCTTGGAGTTTCTCTTAGTTAGACTGTAACATGGATACCACGTCACGGTGTAAAGTCTTGAAAGCCATGGTACTTATATCAACACTCATTTTATAATAGAGTGTTTTTACTTCAAAGACTTCATATTTTGGCGTTGCACCTCAGTCAGAGATAAACTTGGGGATAAAATCTGAAAGATTTTAGTTTTTAAATAAAATATTATCAACCTATTGTATGGGTAAACCCTAAACCCTAGATTTTCTCTTGCCTAGACCGCCAACTATGCAGCCATAAAATTGCAGCTAACTTATTGGAAATCTTTGTGATGATAGCCATATTGACACTAAAACAACAAATCTTTCTCGTAGCAATTATCCATTGACACTAAAACAACAAATCTTTCTCGGAGCAATTATCCGGTTTGTAGAAACAATTGGCATTCCACACCATAAACAAATAGCAACAACAACTCCAAGAACAAAGTTCAATGTCAATGCTATGATTAATTTGGTCGCACACCAATTGTTTGTTGTTCCATGACTCATATTACTTTTAAGAGTAATGCTATGGGTACGGAGACTGTACTCGGCTCGAGTACGGTCTCCGACGTGGATGGCTTACGTGGCCATCCACGTCATGTGCTGAGTCAGAATTTAGAAAACCGGCAGCAACCAGGGTTCGGGAAATTTTTTCCCAAACCTCCCGCCCGCTTCGTCTTTCCCTCCCTCCCGCCCGCTTAGTCTTTCCCTCCCTCCTGCCCGCTTCGTCTTTCCCTCCCTCCCGCTTCCTCCCTCCCGCTCCCTCCCTCCCTCCTCCCTCCCTTCCTCTCCTTCGCTTCCTCCCTCCTTCCTCCCTCCCTCCCGCCGTCTTTCCCTCCCTCCTGCCCGTCTTTCCCTCCCTCCGCTTCCTCCTCCTCCCTCCCGCAAATCCGACCTCTCGCAGCGTGGTGGAAGGAGACAGCGGGACGATGAATGCGGGCGCCGCGGTGGGGAGGCCGCCGTCGGGAAGCCGCCGTCCGGACGCCACGGGAGGGACGCCGCAGGAGAGACGTTGTGGGAAGTGGCGATGCCGCGGGAAGTGGCGATGTCGCGGGAAGTGGCGATGCGCGGGAAGTGGCGATGCGCGGCAGGCCGGCGGCGGGAGGGACGCCGGGAGGGAGGAGGGATGCCGCCGGAGGGACCGGAGCCGGGAGGAGGGAGGGAGGAGGGAGGAGGAGGAGGGAGGGAGGAGGGAGGGAGGGAGGAGGGAGGGAGGAGGAGGGAGCGGAGGAGGGAGGAGGAGGAGGGAGGGAGGAAGCGGGAGGGAGGGAAAGTGGAAGTGGGCGGGAGGAAGGGAAAAAATTTCCCGAACCCTCTCGCTGCTGCCGGTTTTCCAAATTCTGACTCAGCATATGACGTGGGTGGCCACGTAAGCCATCCACGTCAGAGACTGTACTCGAGCCGAGTACAATCTCCGTACCCATAGCATTATTCTACTTTTAAACCCCAAGTCAGTTTTGCTTCATGACAAAACACAAGTCCCGTACCTAGGTCATGGTTACAAAATTATCTCATCACACCACATCTAACACTCAAAATCTACAATCCATGGTTACAAAATTATCTCATCACACCACATCTAACACTCAAAATCTACAATCATTCTCCGAATGTATCGGTGATATTATTGTCGGTAATGGTAACTGCATAAAGATTACCCACATAGGAGAAAATACTCCTAACTTTCCTTTCTCATCGATTAGTTTTTAAAAGGTCTAATACTAGGTGCACCTCAACAATGTACCCTATGGCATACTTCTTTACGTGTATGCCACAACTAGCATACGTGTCAAAATCCTAGTTAGCATATTTCTACAATAATTTTCTTTAAACCCAAAAACTCTAAAATTTGAAACCCCAAACCCTAAAATCTTTTTAAGACTAACCCTAAAATCCTAAACCATAAACCAAAAATCCTAAACTCTAAAACCCAATAATCTGCACTTAACGTGGATGCCAGTTGTCCGTCCATGTCAGTTGGTACGTCAAAGGGGCACTGCACGAAGGTGCAACTAACATTATTCTTTTAAAAAATGTATTGTGTGCGCTTTCTATTCACAAGAATTTAATTTCTACTCCTTATTTGTGTTCTCAAAACAAAATCTCTGTTGGATTCTTTTCTTACTTTTTTTGTTGAAGGACTTGAGAACGCAAGAGTCTCTGATTCAAATCCCAAATAAGTGTAGACTTTACAAATGGATCGAACAAGAACCACCACCAACTGTTCATCTCATGCAATTATGAAGTGCCCATCACTATCTTTTTGGCTTCATTTTCTTGAACATCCACATTTTAGGACATTACAAATGCTTTGTGTGTTATTTCATTAAGTACCACTATTGTAAATGCTTTAATCCTACCACTACCATGTCCCCCTTTTTGGCCATGACATATTTCTTGAAAAAATATAACTGTTTGAGACAGGTTCTCCTACCCTTCCACAATTAAAGGGTGTCGGTTTTTCAATTAGATTGATCCAATATCCACTTATGAATAACCAACACCATAACTCATACATGTCATTTCTCCTGGCATAGATGGTGTCTTACTAGTTTTGCCACCACGATCACTCATTTGTTCCTCAATGTCCATGCCCATGTCTAGGACTTAAACATCCCCAACCCATCAATACACTTATCTATGTCATCATTCGACTCGCCTTCACCACCCTTGCTCTATACTAGATCTGGTTCACTTGGAAGTTTCATTGCCGACAACACTGAGTAACAATGCTCATGATTCTCCATGAGAAGAGGTAAGTGTTTTAAACCTTCACACCCTCCACCAACATGTATCACCACATGAAGTCCACAAATTTTTGGATTCTAGTTGTCTAAAAAACCACGTAACCCCTTGGACTTATACTCAAGCTGCAAACACTTTAAATCGGGGGGATGTTACGAGAGCAAAATTTGATGCTATGAAGACCAATAAAACCTAGTAGTTAGTATCACCACCTCCTTCTCAAAATATTTTCAGATGAAAATGGGTATTTGGCGTCAAATACAAATCGGATAATAGTCTTGATTGTTTCAAATCCCGACTTATGGCTAAATACTTTAATCAATGACCGTGTATCAACTTTCAAGAAACATTTTAGTCATATTGTAAAGCGACCGATAACCCATCTCTTGCTCACATCTGCCACTTTTTACAATTAGCTATTTTACCATCTAGATGTCAATGATGCATTTTTACAGGGAATTTTCAACGATGAAGTCTAGAAGAGCCAACTGACTAAATTTGTGGACAATAGGTATCCTACCTATGTTTGCAAACTTAACAAAACGATCCATGGCCTCCATTAAATGCTACATGAATGGTACAATAAAATTTGGTCCTCATTGCTAATTATCCTTCTAGGAGATAAATTTTTGATGTGCTTATTAATATACATTGATGATACCATCTTTATTGGCTTGTCCAAGAGAAAAAATTTTAAGACTTAGGGGCACTCTATTTTCCCAGTAGTTTTTTTAAGAATTTATCACCTTAACTTATTTTTTGGGTGTTGAAGTTTAATAGACTCCTGTTGGAACTATTTTTCCTTGAAAAAATATACGATTGATCTTTTTTAAAGAATTCATTACTATACACTCCAAGAATGTTCACATGTGAGGCTTTCCTATAGCAATTCTAAACCTTAATGATAGAGTGTATTGATAAAAAAAGTAGCCTAACTTGTGCATGCCTTACAATATCTTCTTTTTTCTAGACCAGATCTTGTTTTTATTGTGAACCATCTCTCACAATTGATGCACACACCCTTCTTGCTTCAATACAAGAGTCGAGTTGTGTCTAAAAGAAAGTTATCACTTTGAGCTTAAACTTAATCCCATATCTCCTCTATATCTTGTTGCTTACTTGGATTTTGATTGGATGGTAATCCGGACGATTGAACTTCTACTAGTGTTGTGGTTTACTCCTTAGAAGACAACCATTAGCTGGTCTTCTAAACAAGCAACGAAAAGTGGTCTGCTCATCAAAGGAAGTTGGAAATACAAAGCCATTGCTAATGGTATCCTACAGCCCAATTGGGTAGTGTACCTTAGTCGTGAGTTTCTTTTAACCATTCCTATCTTCCAACTATTTATTTTAACAATTTGGGAGCTACATACCCTTGTCAAAATATCGGTTTTCATAGGTGCATGAAACATGTTGCCATTGATTATCACTTTTGTTCGCCAACAAGTTCATGACAAAACCCTTGTTGTTAGTCATGTTCATGTTGTCAACCGACTTCTTGATACACTTATCAAAGTTGTTCTAGCTGTACTATCTCAAACTCATCGATCCAAGATCAGTGCCATTGATATTATGCCTATCTTGCGGGGGCTTATTAAACAAAAATGATTCTCTTTTGATCACGTTGCTTGAATCATGATCTCGACTCTTTCATTGTCCTTATATTATATAAGAATAACACTTGTTGCATCTTCGTGCACTACCCCTCTAGCATACCAACCGACGTGGATGCCACAACTGGCATCCACGTAGGTGTGGATTATTAGGTTTTAGGTTTTAGGGGTTGGGGGTTTTGGAAAAGGTCTTAAAGTTTGTGGTTTTAAGATTTCAGAAAAAAAAACTGCTCCAAAGAGATGACCAGGATTTTGAGGTGGATGCTAGCTATGCATCCACGTCGGCCGGTCCACCATTGAGGTTCGCGGGGGGACACAGATTGTAGCCTTTTGTATTTTTGGCATTGTTGCTCCTTGTACTCTATAAATAGATGATCAATAAAATACACAGATTGTAGCCTTTTTTACAATCTCTTAAAGTTTCTTTGCTGCCAGCTACCCTCCTTATATGGAGTAGTATCTTTTCATTTTATATTCATAAACGTTTTTACAATGACTTTTTAAGATAAATGAAAGTTTAGTGTAATCATCCATTGGAACGATATGATCTTTGTTGCTATTGTAATATTATGGTAAAAATATTTTTTGTTATTATTAAAGTATACATAAAATATGGAAATTCAAGGAGAAATACTATAATATAAGGAGTAAATTAAAAACATGATCTTAGTAGAAAATCATGTTGCACATATTGTAGGTGATCCAAATCAAATATATAAGATAAAAAAAAACTCAAGGTCTTTTTATTTCTCTCTTCTGTAATATACAACTCCAATATTTATGGCTGCATAACACATATATTTAGAAAAAGTGAATCAAATGAAAGAGAGCCTTAACAACTACAGTGGTGGACCTTTCCTTCCGTGTTTCAATTTGTCTTAAATCAATAAGATTTGCTAGTTCTGGTTCATTTCTCGTTTTAAGATAAAGGAAAACGCGTTGCATAGTGCAAGACTAAACTGCTAAAGAAATATTTTGATCTGAGTAACCCTCAAGGTAACCGTTGGTTAAAGACTATTAGCTTGATTAAGAAAACGGGATGAGGTTGGTGGGAGAACCCTTTGGTAAGACTATCTAGTTGTTTAATAGTTGGAACATAGCAAACTTGAAGGCACCCATTGATAGTAATCTAGGTTTATGTGTTTGGCTTGCTTACGAAACACTAGGCTGGCTACTATGCATGGCAAAAAGGTGATCACACCTAATAACTGGTATATGCGAATAATCTTCACTCCACTTCTTTGAGTAATTGAAGTAGCCATGAAATTTCAACAATAGTAGATGCCAAAGCTTCTTTAGGGATTGAACTTGAGAATGTTGGTTGCTTCTTCAAGCACCATGATAACAGACGATCACCAAGAAAATCACAAAAACCAGTAGTAGAGCATCGATCATTTGAATTTCATGCCTAATCGGCATTAGAAAATGCATGTAGATGAAAGGATTCTATGGAACTTAAGAGTGAAGAGACTTAATAATCAAAAGAATAATGCTAGTTGCAGCTAGCCCACATACCTATCCCACATAGATGTTGATCTAAACCATTGATGCCTAGAGTTTATCCTTTAAAATATAGGATTTTATAAAATAATTTTTTTACATTTTTAAGGGCTTAGATTAACATGTACGTTAGACATATACGTGGGCTAGGTGTACCTAGCATTACTCTAACCAAAATAGTTGTAGAGTTGTTGTTTGATAAGAGGATGGTATCGTAGACGTACACCAAGAGGAATACAACCACAATGCCATTGAATATATAAAAGAGTGAAGTGTTGGCTCATTATCATATGAAACCGAGTTAGATCAGCTTGGATTGGAAGCGATCGCACCAAACTGTCGGAGATCGCTTCCACCATAGAGGATTTGTGGAGACGACAGACAAAATTTGGATACAATTGGTTCGACAAAACCAAACAGTTGATTCATGTAGACTTCTTCCTTCAATTCTCCATGGATGAAGACATTCTGAATGTCAAGTTGCCGAATCTGCTACTTGTAGTGAATGCTAAACTAAATATGAGGTTGATAGTAACTGGTTTCACTACTGGATTGAAAGTGTCTGGAAGCGAAGACTTTCTCTTTAGGGAAGTCCCTTCGCTACCAGTCGAGCTTTGAAACGTCGGAATGAGCTTGGATTGAACTCCAACCTCTTAAAAAAAGAAAAAGGTCGGATCCAACTAGTTGATCCGAAAAATCAACTTGCACCCAATTGGGTGATTGTGAGAAAACTTGAGAAGAACTGCTAAGTTCGATTGGCAAGGAAAGTATTAATCGGCATTAGAGTGCCGTTTTTCATGAGAGGAAAATATTTACAGGAGTCATCTAAGTTGGGGAGGGGCGAAGGTGGGAGAAGGTGGGCAATATGGGCGCTAATGACGGCATCTTGTTTCTTTCCACATTAGCGAGCTGCGGCTGCTTTTACTAGTTAGTGTCCTTCTCTTCGTGAATTTGGACATGATGATCCAATGTACTGCCGAATCCAGCCAGGAGAGCAAATCAAGAACGAAAATATCGCTGCCGTTGATATTTATTACTCAGGCGGATTACAGATAGATCGCTTTCATCTCATAAAATAGCGTATGTAGGAGGGAAGTAGGATATGCGTAAGCTCGTAAATATACAGATGCATAAAAAAATGTAGTAATAAAAAATAATATTAATTATAAGCGGCGTAAGAAAGAAATGGGGGGTGGGCGGAAGAGGAAAAAAGGGCAAAAGGAACAACGAAAAAGAGCAGCTGCTGCTGCTGCTGCTGTGCTCTCTCTGCTATCTGCTCTCCTTCTCGTCTTCATTTCTTTGCCCCTCTTTCCCTATTTTTCTATCGTGCGGCTTTCTCCTCGTCTCTAACCTTATTAGCTTCTGATTTGGTAATTGGAGACATACGTAATCCATCTCGAATGATGGATCTCCCACTTCCCCTTCGACCCTAATTGTCTGCTATTTTTTTTTTCCTCTCTCTCTCGACCCTCTAGAGTGAAACAGTGTCGATTAGTCTGGGAGGAGAGAGGGGGAGAAACTGAGAGGCTAAGATGAAGGTTCCCTGTTGCTCTGTCTGCCAGATGAGGTATGATGAGGAGGAGAGGGTTCCGCTTCTCCTTCAATGCGGTCATGGCTTCTGCAGGGATTGCTTGTCCAGAATGTTCTCCGCTTCCACAGACACTTCCTTGTCTTGTCCCAGATGCCGCCACATCTCCACCGTCGGAAACAGCGTCCACGCCCTCCGCAAGAACTTCGCCGTCCTGGCACTTCTCAACTCCTCCTCCCCTTCTTCTTTCGACTGTGACTTCACCGATGAAGACAAAGAAGACGCTGCCACCGACGACGACGACGACGAGGACGATGAATTCTACGCCGGAGGCCGCTCGCGCCACCGTTGTTCTCTTGCCTCTAGCTCTGGCTCTATCATCGACCTGGCCTCTCATCATGACCTTCGCCTCCTGCGGCTCCTAGGTGAGGGGCCTAGAGCCGCCCAGGATGTATGGGCTGGTCTATTGTCGGGCGACCCCGTGAGCTCCTCCACCGGCTCCTCCCGCTGCCGTCATCGGGTTGCTGTTAAGCGGATCGCGGTTTCGGAAGATACGGATTTAGTTTTGGCTCAAACCCGGCTGGAGAGCTTGCGTCGCGCCTCCATGTGGTGTAGGAACGTCTGTGCGTTCCATGGCGCTACTCGAATGGAGGGGCGCCTCTGTCTGGTTATGGATCGCTACCATGGGTCTGTTCAGTCTGAGATGCAGCGGAACGAAGGTCGTCTTACTTTGGAGCAAATACTGAGGTTCTCCTTTCTAACCAATTTTCATCTTTTGATCTACTTTTGATTACACCACAAAAGTGTGGCGCTTGTTGTATCCCATTTTGATGCAGTCTCTTTTCCTTTTCCATTTCCGGGAGAAATAAAGCTTTAGTTAAAGAAGTTGACACTTTTTTAACGATTTAACATCCACAATAAGGTGAACTATGAAAAAGGAGATCTCTTTCTGATGATCTTAGCCATTTAGTTCTAAGCATTCAGGGATTCAAGGGTTTTTTTTCACGTTATGTTGCCTTTCTTGCTCTAATCGATTTGATTTGCCTATATTTTAATGACAACGAACAATTTGTACTTCTTTTCTCATTTTTCGACTTTTCTCCATTATCAGTGGTCCTTGTAACAGTGTGGCTGTGATGTTATAGTGATATTTTGAAGTAGAGAGGATCAGATTTTGTTTGACTCAAAATGAATAAGAAACAGAGAGAAGTATATAGCTACAGACTTTTTTACTTTTGGTGAAAGCCGATACTTTCATTAGTTCCAGTTTGGCCTGAGTTTATGGCGTGTGTGGACTATATCATTATCTGCTTTTTGAGCATAATCACTATATATGTATTACCTTGATGAAGTTGTTATGTTGTCTGGATGGTATTTGATCCTCCAACTGCATATGTTCATCTAACTGGGAAGTTGATCTTTGGTGATCCAATGAGGAACTCCTCAATTGCAAGACTAGGTAAAAGGCTAAGAGGACGTGATGTCGATGTTAATTTATTAATGCAAACAGTTCAGAGTACTCGTGTCTAATGAGAGGGATGGGAAGGTAATTATTTACTTATCTGAAAGAGTGGTCTAAGTTCAAGGGAAGGATTACAGTCCCAGTTCAACTTTAGAGGAATATAAAGAGTGCTATAATGTGGTCCAACCTCTTTACTGGCGATAAATAATGATTTTACCTGGTGGTGCATTTTGAGCTCCACTTTAAATCTAAACCTTCAGATTTACTAAACGCTGAGTTTAGTCTCTGTAATATAGAGATTTCAAGAAAAAGAACTATGCATCTAACTTTGTTTCCTGTTCTTCCTAGGGGAATCTTCTCTTCTTCTCTCAATTATATCTTTGGCTGCTTCCCTGCTGAATGAATATTATTTAGTAGCCAGTGGCTCGATCCATATTATTTGGTACTTAGCATTTCAAGGTAATCAAGTGTGGCTTCTAAGAACCAGGTGGATATGAGAGCAGTTTATCTGCATTTTGTGTAAATCCAGCTTGCATAAACTATAAAAGTAGAAAAAGGTCTTCCTATTGAAGAGGTTATATATATATATATTTTTTTTTTTTTTTTGAAAGTTGTGACTTTTTCCCATACCCCTAAGGAGACTTGAACCCAAGACCTCCCACTAGAAAACCCCCCGAGTGACCACTGAGCTATGCTCTAGTTTTTGAAGAGGTTATATAAATGGTGTTCCTATAGTTTTACTTAAGACTTAGTAGTAGATTCAAATGTCATGGGCACCTAGGGGCTTGTTTATTTATGTTGTTTTTAGGATATATACCATTACCGACTCAAAATTGCGCTGGTGCCTATGAGCTTGACCAAACGTTGGTGTGTCAATATTCACTAAGTTTGGTACCTTTGCTCAGTTTTCTATCACGTGCTCATTTATTTTTCTGTTTCCTAGATTTATTGCACATTGCTTTTCATTATTCTTGTCTTTGTTATTTCCTACATAACAGTCTGTTTGAGGTAAACATTGATCACCATTTGCACTGGAGTCATTTAATTTCTAATCTGAATTTTTTTATTCTGCACTCATATTCTTACTTTCTTTATGGCATCTGTATGTAGATCAGAGGCCACTAGAGGACAAAAATCGTGAAATAAATCTTTTGTAAATTTTTAGTTTATAAATCTGTGTGAAGCCACTATAGAGATTTGAAGCTGTTTTATTGAGGCTATAAAGACAATGTACGGTTCTGACTATAGAGATTTGAAGCTGCTTTGTTGAGGCTATAAAGACAATGTGCTGTTCTGACTATAGAGATTGAAGCTACTTTATTGGCAATACACCTCTTCATAAGAACCAAATAATTTGTTCTGTGACCTGCTTATTTCTCATTATCTATGGAAACCAATTTGATCCTGCTTTAAATTTTTGGTGTACTTTTAATTTTTTTTATCACATTGTATATATGTACTCTCTTGATATTCGTTTTGTAAAAATAATTGGATACTTAGAAGAGCAAGAGGTGCTCCCCTGCTTACAGTTATTTTTGACTTGTTTTAATTGATGGAATGAAAATATTCTTGATATATGTATTTCTTTCTTCACTTCTATCCTAGTGAATTATATTACAAAAATAAATGGAGATAGTTGGTTCTATCTGTGTAACCTACTTTTTTTTTGTTTATATATCAGATATGGGGCAGATGTTGCTCGAGGAGTTGCAGAACTCCATGCTGCAGGTGTAATTTGTATGAACTTAAAGCCATCCAATCTTCTGTTGGATAGGAGAGGTCGTGCAGTTGTCTCAGATTATGGGCTTCTTAAGATCCTCAAGAAACCTTCATGCCGAAATGCACGACCTGGCACAGACGATGATTCTTTGAAGATGCATTCTTGCATGGACTGCACTATGTTGAGTCCCCACTACACAGCTCCCGAAGCATGGGAACCTTTTAAGAAATCACTGAACTTTCTTTGGGATGAGGGAAGCGGTATATCTACAGAGTCTGATGCCTGGAGTTTCGGCTGTACACTTGTTGAGATGTGCACTGGTTCCATTCCGTACGTTTAGTGTTTGCTTATTTACTATGATTAGTACAAATCACTTTCATTTTTAATTTTCTAGTTATCACAATGTTTACTATGATGGTGGTGATGGTGATGGCAATGATGAAGATTAGGTGATGATGATGATGACGGAGATGATGAAGATGGGGATGTTGATGATTGTTACGATAATTTCTCATTTATCTCATATTATCCTAATGATTTGGCTATTTATGAACTACTTTATTCCATATGTTATATAAAAAAATGTCGAAAAAGGATTTTGTTGGGAAGTAAGAGATGTCTCTAAAGCTGTTATCTGAATCTTTATTCTTTCTTTTTGTTTTCTTCAATCATGGCAGTAATTTCTTCCATTCTTATGCACAACTAATGGAAGAAAATCTGAGTGTTTTTTTTTGGGAAAAAAATCTGAGTGTTACCTTTTGGTTTTTTCATAGTAATAGGGAGTCTCATCCATGCAGGTGGGCTGGATTAAGTTCTGATGAAATTTATAAGGCTGTAGTGAAGGCTAGACGGTTGCCACCTCAATATGCTAGTGTAGTTGGTGTTGGAATACCAAGGGAATTGTGGAAGATGATTGGTGAATGCCTACAGTTTAAGCCGTCCAGAAGACCAACTTTCCATTCCATGCTGGCTACATTTCTTCGCCACTTGCAAGAGGTTCCACGTAGTCCACCCGCTAGTCCTGAGAAGTGAGAAATGCACCTTGCTGCAATTCTTTGTTTAATTTTGATATTCATATATTTGGGATATCTCAACTGTATGTATTATTGTTTTGTTTGTTAAACACAGTGATTTCTCTAGAGTGCCTGTAACAAATGCTATTGAGCCATCTCCAACGTCTGTCTTAGAGGTTTTCCAAGGGAATCCTACAATATTGCATAGACTTGTTTCTGAAGGAGATATTGAAGGTGTGAGGTGGGTACCAGGTGTTCATAGAATCTGGTTTCTTGGGAGGTTTTGAACATTCATTCTGAATTCTCTATATGATTTTGGATGTAGACATTTGCTTGCTGAAGCTGCTTTGGAAAATAATGGTGGCTCAGTTGGATCTCTTTTAGAAGCGCAGAATTCTGATGGCCAGACTGCTTTGCATTTGGCCTGCAGACGTGGTTCTCCAGAGCTAGTTGATGCTATTTTGCAGTACAGAGAGGCTGACCCTGATGTCCTTGACAAAGATGGAGACCCTCCGATTGTTTATGCTCTAGCTGCTGGATCTCCTGAGTGCGTTCGTGCTCTCACTACAAGATCAGCTGATGTCAGCTCAAGACTAAGAAAAGGTTTTGGTCCATCTGTTGCTCATGTTTGTGCCTTCCATGGCCAGCCAGATTGCATGCGTGTAAGTTCTCATCTTGTTAAAAGTTGTACGGTGGATAATATGATTGAAAGCAACATCTTTTTCATCAGAAATGCTGTCTGTGGACTTCAATATAAGGCTGATAATAAGATTAGTGTGTGCCACTTCACACCCAAACTATGACATGCATCAGCACTAATTAATAAACACATACCTTTTGAAATGTTAAATAATATGTAGTGGTCTTGTGCTCTAGTGTACTGGAAAATAATAAATTCTCCTCAGCTGAAAAAGAAAGGAATTTCTCTAATGGTAATTTGTTCTAAATAAGAGGTATGTGGACCAGAAGCAGTGGCTTGTTATTTGCTTTTGTGGACACTTTTGCATGTACATGATGTCTATTGCATAGTGGTCTTGCTCAAAAGTAATGAAATCTCAAATGGAAGTTGGTCCTGTCTAAAAATAAGTAGTTGATTATGGAGTTTTTGCTGTCAATGTTAAACCAAATGTGTTGGTAATTTTAAGCATTTAATGAAATAGAGGTGTTGGACAACAATTTTATCATTGTCGCTTCTTGTGAGGCTTGTGATTACCTGGATTAGGCTGTCTTCCCTACGTGCAATTGCCATTTTAATGGAGACCATAGCAAATGTTTGATGAACCTGCAAACTGAAGCCCTGTGACATGACCCAGTATTAGTCGTCTCTGTTGGTAAATGATTTCTATGGAGCTTGTTTCCTACCTGAAGACTTTTTTATGAAAGAATTTTTACGCTCTCTTCTAATAAGCTTCTTGACCTTTTTAAGAGTCTTTCTATTATCTGCTCATATCTTTTCTTGTCGGAAGATATTCAATATTCAGGAAAGGAAGTATCATTAACCCATGAAAACAGTGCATACCCTGGCATTCTGGTTATGTAAAATTACAGGAATCCTATGCAATTTTCTCTCTCAAGATGCAAGTCTCATTTCCAATCATTTTTCTCTCCTTTTCAAACAAAAAAAAGAAAAATGTCTTTCTGATGGGTGTTCTATCTCAACAGGAGTTATTACAGGCTGGGGCAGACCCTAATGCTGTAGATGATGAAGGTGAATCTGTGCTGCACAGAGCCATTTCCAAGAAATATACAGAATGTGCAATTGTGATATTGGAAAATGGAGGCTGCAGATCGATGGGCTTACTCAATTCGAAAGGATTGACGTGAGAATATTCCCCTGCTCTGTAGATTTAAATATATAATATCTTTAAAAAGAAAAGGAAAGCTTGTTTAGGGCCAATCTATATGTTTTGTCTGGAGTTATGCTCATCTCCTTTGCTTATAGATTGTTTTACTTTAAACATTCTTATATTTCCTTATTTGATTGTATTGCCCCAGTCCATTGCATTTGTGTATCTCAACTTGGAATGTGGCAGTTGTGAGAAGGTGGGTAGAGGTAGCATCTCGAGATGAAATTGAAGCTGTAATTGATATACCGAGTCCGGCTGGGACTGCACTCTGTATGGCTGCTGCACTGAAGAAAGACCATGAGACTGGTATATAGGTTCTTCTAATTTATAGCTGTTTAATACAAAAAAAAAACACTTTTGGAGCTAAAAGTTTGCCTTAATCTAATTTTATCTGATATTTGATGGGCTACATTGCAGAGGGTAGGGAATTGGTGAGAATCTTACTTGCAGCTGGAGCTGATCCTACAACCCAAGAAACACAGCATGGACGAACAGCTCTGCACACTGCTGCTATGGCAAATGATGTTGAGCTGGTCAAGGTAAACCATTGGTTCATATTCCAAAGAAAGAGTACAATCACCCTCTGCCATCTTCAGCGTCCTATTTCTCAACATCATTTCCCGATGATTTTTTTTTACTAGATTATTCTGGATGCTGGAGTAAACGTAAACATTACAAATGTGCACAATACCATACCTCTACATGTTGCTTTGGCTAGAGGGGCAAAACTATGCGTTGGATTGCTTTTATCTGCTGGTGCAGACTGCAATTTTCAGGTAAATTTCTTTTCCAGAATGTTTCTGATTTCATTGCTGGTGCAATTCTATATATATTTTCTGATCGTTCCATCTGATGAAAAAGATAATCGAGTACAGTGTGCATACCTATGTGAAATTGATTTGTATTGATCTGAGTTGCTTACCTTTACAAGTGGTCTGTATTCAAATGGTTGTGTGCACAACTATTTCTCCTTTTCTGAAGGTTTTCAAACTTCTGGTCAGCTTTTGAATCAGCCAGACACGTCAGGAATATATTGGCATAAGTGCATATGATCAATTGATTTGCATCCATATCGGCCTTGTGATATTGATAGATACTGATGCACCAAAACCTCAGCGATTGGAGATCTCATTGGTGAAGATCTTGAATTGGCTGGTGAATAGTTACTCCAATGGTTAAAAAAAAAAAATCTCTGTTGTGTTATCAGATAGGGGAAATGACATTGGTGCTGCTGGACATTGATCCCCATCTGGCATTGGATAAACCAAACCAACTGGAGAGTGTTGAATTTCTCTAGAAGAATGGCAATATCTTAGATGCTAATTGGAACCCTTACCATGGCAATTGAAATTCCATCGTCAATGAAAGATAAAATATTATTCCATTGTACCAGCCTCATTTGTCTTGTCTCCGTGAAATTGGTGGCCAATCTAAATTTTTTTCACCATTTGGTAGGTTTCAAATATTCCTCAGAGAAATATGGTCACCAGGAAATACTATCAATTGTACATGGAACCACATTCCAAGGTCAGCAAATACCCTTGCTGACAGCCTTGCCAGGGAAGTTGTGTCCCTATCTCAACTTGAGGTTAGAGACACGCCCTAATTCATGTAAATGCCAAATTTGGCTTTTAGTGGAATGGAAACCACCTCTTCAGAAAAAAAAAATTATCTGGTAGGCTTCCTTTGACAAAATGTTCGTTGTGTCACTAGAAACATTTGTTTTATAAGTCCTCTAGTGTGGTATGCAGAAACCATGTACTGGTTTAACCTTGTCTTCTTATTAGCTAGGTAAAAGAATTAAGCTTCTCACAGCTCTTTGAGCAAATGTGAACTTTTGCCTGATATCTGCAAGTTCCAGTAAAAGATATTGGAGGCTTTCATCTACAAGATTTCTTCTTAAAGAACTGTGCTTTGATGATACCTCTATAAATGACTCACCTATTTTTTGTAAGCATTATATGCTATATTTGGGGTAGAAGCTCTTTGATGGAGCGCCCATATATACTGACATGACGTAGTCGTTGTACTTTTCTACCTCTAAAATGCTATGCTAAGGAAGTTTAGTGTACCAACTTGCTTCCCAGAAAGTGTAAGTCAGCTAATACAACAAGGAAAGTCCTGGCCCTTACCAGCAGTGGGAAAGTCTTTGTGGGTTGCAACCTTTGCTGCAACTCTATGGCAACTCTGGTTGGAAAGAAACAATAGGACCTTCAGAAACAGTAATACTTCTCTTGTGGGTATAATTGGGAAAGTTACTCAGAATATTCTATATTGGGCTATAAATTATAGGAAACTTCCTCCTCTGCCCCAGGTAATTTTGCGAAGTAACTGGTCCAAAATCATTCACTTTAGCAACCCCAGGTAATCTTGTGCCCACTCTATGGTCTATGAATGTCATCCCAACCAACTAGACGATACTGGAAGTCCTTCCAGGAGCCTTTAATGACACATGAGCTCCTCTATCGATCTAGCAGTGATTTGGAGATGTAATTATAAGTTGTGAAATTTTGCGAGCACATTTGGTTTTTAGCTGAAAATGGGTGCTGTATTGAGCTTGGGAATGACAGATGGTTGCTTGATTTGCAAAGACAAATGGTTGCTTGTGGAAGTGGTCCCTCATAGTTCATGTTTCTTTTGCTTGCGCTACTGAAATTTGTCCTGAAAAAGGCCTCATATTTCTTTTATTTGGGACCTGGCCATTGAGATCTTCTTTACCTTCTTGGATGTCGTACTTGGTAGCATGCGGTGATTATCCAACAGGAGTCTCTTTGTTCTTTTCCTTGAAAACCGAATCTCTGCGCATCTTTTGTGCTACTTTACTATCTATATGAAATCCTCCATTTTAAAATTTTATTAGAAGTTCCGCCTTGATAATCTATGACAGTAGTTATAAAATTTTTGTTGTTGTAATTACCTTGCACTCCCTAAAGGAAATGAGCTTTAGAAAGACTCACTATCCATACAAAAAATTTGCAGCATGAATGTCTATATATAACTGTTATTCGTGATCACTTATTCCTATAACTTATAATACTTATTCCATGTTTTTATTAGGATGATGAAGGTGACAATGCTTTCCATATAGCAGCTGATGCTGCAAAAATGATTCGTGAAAATCTTCAATGGATTGTTTACATGCTCAAATATCCTGGTGCTGCAATTGAAGTTCGAAACCACAGGCAAGTATAATAAAAAGATGAACATCACCTTTCCACCGACTCTTAACCTGCAGTGCATAGTCAATATGTGGGTGATGAGGTTTTGGTCAAGATTGTTCCTTATCTATTGTGGTTGTTCATGGCATTCTCTAAGCTACAAGCCTCCATTGGATACTCAGGCTTTTGGGTGTGGTACTAGATGACAATATTTACGTACCCTAGTATACTGCCTCAAGATAAAAATGCACTCTGACTTAAATTGGATATTAAAGTAATATGAAATGTGTAATGAAACTTTTAAACCAAAACTCTAAGGACAAGGCTTGATTCATTATCATCGTGATCATAGAGTTTACATAAGTTAATATTGATCTTCACAATTTGTGTATGATCTATTTGTATAATATATTGTGTTTGGTCTATTTGTATGATATATCACTTCTGAAAGATTTTTCTTTTGAAATTTTCTAAAAGATAATGTGTAGATCTGTTTTTTTCAAAATAAAGAAGACCCTTGAGTATTCTACCTATTCTGTGGTAGATTTAGGGACGTACATGTTGGTATTCTTCATTGTTCAGATAATTATATATCCCATGTATACAAAAACTTTATTTTTGGGTGACGTTCTATTGAATGGAAGGATGAACAAGAAGCAGGTGGTAATGGAAAGATGTGTTATATATTATTTTTTATGAAGGAATGCACTGACATTACTGATTTGGACTAATTTTGTGGCTTGAATGGAACAGCGGCAAGACTTTGCGTGATTTTTTAGAAGCATTGCCTCGAGAATGGATCTCAGAGGATCTGATGGAAGCACTTGCAAGCAAAGGGATTCATCTCTCTCCTACAGTGTATGTATGCAGTAGCTGTGATTCTGTCTTTGTATTTTCCTTTGAAGTATTGTATATGGTCTTCTAAGGGCGGCTTTTGCTTTAATTTGTTTTTCTTGTTTATGGTTTAGATACAATGTTGGAGACTGGGTGAAATTCAGAAGAAGTGTGAAGACTCCTACTTATGGGTGGCAAGGTGCGAAGCACAAGAGTGTAGGTTTTGTTCAAACTGTCCAGGATAGGGATAACCTTATAGTATCATTTTGTACTGGGGAGGCCCATGTTTTGGCAAATGAAGTCATAAAAGTGATTCCTTTGGACAGAGGACAACATGTTCAACTGAAAGCAGAAGTTAAAGAGCCAAGGTAGGAAAAACCTTCCTAATCTTTCTGCTCTATTTAAGAACTTGGCAAGTTTATTTACCACTAGGTGCTGCAATACCAATGAATATTGTCCCTTAGACATGGCCATTATAAATTGCAGTATCAATTGTGCAGATCAGATTAGTTGTACGGGTTGGTGTGGCTCTTCACATAGGTTCACCTGTCAGTATATATTGGATTGTGGTCGTCAGTACTGATATGGCAAACTATAGCTGCTGTTGTTTAATTCTCGGTGCATAAGATACTCAATATTTACTGCAGTTCTCTGAGATATGTTGAGTATGAAAATAAAACTAAATAGTGGTAACTTCTAACATAAAGAAATTATGTGAGGTAGTGGCCACTTTTCTAACATAAAGAAAGTTTGTGGGATAGAGAAACTTGTTCTTTTGTCATATAATGGCAATGTTTGGTGCTACTTGTGACAGATTCAATGTAAAAAGCCTTGCTGGAATTGGTGGTGGAACTAGATGTTGATGTTGGAAGGATCGTCTGAGCCACTGGATGAGTTTGTTTGGGTTATGGCTGGGTGGCTGAGATTTTTGAAGGTGGAGTTTCGGCTAAGATAGAGCTGTTGATCCGAGCATTGATTTAGGAAAGAGTGCAAGGTGGAAATTGATTTGAATCTCCTAGGCAAAACCAAAGTATAATCAGGACTTTGGTAGTTTTTTTTTTTTTTTTTTTTTTTTTTGAGGAAACTTTGGTAGCCATTATAGTGAATGGCTGAAAAAATAAATTTGTTCTACCACATATTGGTTTTCAGATTCAGCCAGTTGAGTGCAGGTGAGTGGTCTAGATCATTGCCCTGGTACAAATTGATACAAATAAAATGTTCCATCCAGATAACTTTCGCCACTTTGAGAGTGGTGTTTCTTCTTCACCAATATGAGAGAAGAGTCCCTCCGTTGCCGATCTGAGAGCGGTTTCCTTCACAATTTGAAAACAAGACTTTTCAGAGAGAAATGTATTCTACCCTAACAGGGCCAAACATTATCTTTTTATTATTAGAGATACAAAATGGTTCATACTTTACTGATAATTACCAAATAATCCTCAATTGTGTAAAATGTAATTAACTTGAAACAAAGTTACTAATGCCAGGAATAAACTATTGAGCAATTAGAGCAAACTAAATTACTTCAGACTTGTAAAACTTGTCACTGTTCTGATTTTGTATGGTATTGATACTTCCCTTGCTTCTATTTACAGAGAAAAATGGTGACTGTCATCATTTTTAATCAAAATCTTTGTGATTTGCTTGGATATCTTCGTTCAGTGGTTCATAATGTGAAACTTATGTGAATTTTTTATCAGGTATGGATGGCGTGGCCAGTCCCGTGACAGCATTGGAACCGTTCTCTGTGTTGATGATGATGGAATTCTACGTGTAGGATTTCCTGGAGCATCTCGAGGATGGAAAGCTGATCCTTCAGAAATGGAGAGAGTCGAAGAGTTCAAGGTTGGTGATTGGGTCCGGATACGCCCATCTCTGACCACTGCAAAACATGGTTTTGGAGCTGTAACTCCTGGGAGTATTGGTATAGTATACTGTATCAGACCAGACAATAGCCTGTTATTAGAGCTAAGTTACCTTCCGAGTCCATGGCAATGTGAACCAGAAGAAGTTGAACCTGTGGAGCCATTCAGGGTAGGCATGGGATGAGATTCATGACTCATTTTTTTGTTAATGATGGTTTTTCCTTAGTTGGATTTTAAGGTTTGTGCTCTGTGTTACCAGATAGGTGATCAAGTCTGCGTGAAGAGATCCGTTGCGGAACCAAGATACGCTTGGGGTGGTGAAACTCATCATAGTGTAGGAAGAATAAGTGAGATTGAATCTGATGGTTTACTAATAATTGAAATTCCGAAAAGGCCAATTCCTTGGCAAGCTGACCCATCTGATATGGAAAAGGTGGAAAATTTCAAGGTACGATAGTAGTAGACTCAAATAGTTTTTCCATAACTGGCATTAGCCACTGATTCATTTTTGACTTTGAGTAGGTTGGTGATTGGGTGAGAGTGAAAGCTTCTGTGTCTTCTCCAAAATATGGGTGGGAGGATGTTACTCGAAATACTATTGGGGTAATTCATAGTCTGGAGGAGGATGGGGACATGGGTGTTGCTTTTTGCTTCAGGAGCAAGCCTTTTTGTTGCTCAGTGACAGATATGGAGAAGGTAGCACGTTTTGAAGTTGGAGAAGAGATTCATGTGATGCCATCAATTGCTCAGCCTCGACTAGGATGGTCAAATGAAACTGCAGCAACCATTGGAAGAATTTCTAGGATAGACATGGATGGTACCCTCAATGTGAGTTTTACGCTCTCTTCAATTTAATTATGCGTGACATAGAGCTGGTTCCATACAAAATCATTTTTTGGAGTGTTGTGACAGGATGATACAGGATGTGAGCAATTTTCGTGCAAAAGCTCATTAATTGGAGTGCTAATTTTGAAATATGACATTGAAAGTTTTATTAAAAATTATACATGTCTTGGCCTCATAGTAGAATATGATGTGGAAACAAGCAATAAGGTTGGAATTATAATTGAAAATTTGTGATCATGTGGCTGTTCTTGACCTTCAGTGACTGCTCCCTCTTCCAACTTCCCCCCAACGCGCACACGCACACACACACACACAAAAATGAAGATAACATGTAATTGGTGAGATCATTGCATTTCATATCTAATTTCAGGTGAATGTTCAGATCCATGAATTTAATGTTTCAGGTAAACTCTCTTGGGTCCCTTCTATGATTTTCTATAACTATTTTAAAGTCTGTTTATTTCATAATATAGTTGTTTTATCGTGTATTTACATTACTAAATGTAAAATAGAGTGCTGCTATGAGAACAGCATGAGTCATTGTGATCTGGAAGGGTTTTTCTTCCATAAGATGGTTTTACAACTTGGTAGAATTTTTAATGCCACAATGTCGTTTAAAACATCTTGTGTTCCATTTTCTAGAACAAAGAAATTTGCTACTCATTGAAAAATTATAATGCAAATGAAAAAGACAGGCGAACTTTGGGAATTATTGGTGTAATTGTAGTCCAATAATGCCAAATTGGTGTAGGTTAGTTGGTTTCATCTCTAGTTTTAGGTGAATGTTTTAGATCACATGAGCTTCATGTGCCCCACAAAATATATTGATGCAACAAAATGATTCTTTTTGACCTATATATCTAGATAGACAGCCTGCAAATTCTTAGGTTCTGAAAGGGTGAATAAGATCCTTAAATAGCGTGATTTTCCGGTAAAGTGATCCTTCACTAGCCCATGTTTGGAGTGTTATATGAGAGAAATTATAAAACTATCTTGTTTGGAAACAAGATGGACTAAAGTGAACTGGGAGGGAATTGCTTCACAGGATAGGCTGCACCTTTGGATTTCCCTTTTGGATGCATGGATGGGGTTTAAAGCTTTACCATGGGTTGGTAATGCTCTTACAACTCCTTCGTCCAAAGTCAATGTATTAGATGTTTGAAACAATGGATGTTTACTTGGTCTTCATTTATTTGTTTAGCCCTTTGTTGGTTATCATATTTATAGTAATGTTTCCTGCATTGGTATCCGTGATCCATCTGCATATCTTTTATCAAGGATCTGTCTTAAATATGTTGATGATTAAATTAGTGTCTGATTGTTGTTTTAGGTGAAGGTGGCTAGGAGAAGTACCTTGTGGAAAGTTGCCCCTGGTGATGCAGAAAGGCTACCAGGATTTGAAGTTGGCGATTGGGTACGCCTAAAACCAACTCTCGGAACCAGACCCTGCTATGATTGGAATGGTATCAGCAAAGAAAGTATAGCAGTTGTCTTTAGTGTTCAAGAAAGTGGTTACTTAGAACTGGCAGGATGCTTCCGCAAAGGAAGGTGGATGATTCATTACACTGATGTTGAAAAGGTTCCCCCTATGAAGATCGGTCAATATGTTCGTTTCCGGACTGGGTTGGCTGAGCCACGGTGGGGGTGGAGGGAGGCCCACCCTGAATCTCGAGGAATAATTACTGGTGTTCATGCTGATGCTGAAGTGAGAGTATCATTCTTTGGGATGTCAGGGCTGTGGAGAGGTGACCCTACAGATCTTGAGAAGGAGGAAATGTTTGAAGTGGGTGAGTGGGTCCAACTGAAAGATGACTCAAATGTTTGGAAATCAGTGAAGCCAGGCAGTGTAGGAATTGTGCATGGACTTGGTTATACAGAAGACAACATCTGGGATGGGAATGTTCTCGTTGGGTTTTGTGGGGAGCAGGACAAATGGGCGGGGTCTGCTTCCAGTTTAGAAAAAAAGGGTGCTCTGATGATTGGACAGCGGGTGAGAGTGAAGAAATCTGTGAAGCAGCCAAGATTTGGGTGGTCAGGTCACAGCCACATCAGTGTAGGAACCATTTCGGCGATAGATGCAGATGGTAAGCTGAGAATATATACACCAGCAGGGTCAAAGGCATGGATGCTAGACCCTGCAGAGGTAGAGAAAGTAGAAGAGGAGGAAATGCACATAGGTGATTGGGTTAGAGTCAAAGCTTCGGTAGGGACTCCAACACATCAGTGGGGAGAAGTAAGCCCTTCAAGTATAGGAGTAGTACATCGGATGGAAGAAGGAGAGCTATGGGTAGCTTTCTGCTTTATGGAGAGACTTTGGGTTTGTAAGGCATGGGAGATGGAGAAAGTCAGGCCATTTGGGGTAGGTGACAAGGTGAGGATTAAGACAGGATTGGCTACACCAAGGTGGGGGTGGGGTATGGAGACTTATGCCAGTAAAGGCGAAATTGTAGGGGTAGATGCAAATGGAAAACTCAGGATCAGATTTAAATGGAGAGAAGGGAGGTTGTGGGTCGGGGACCCAGCAGATATCGTTCTCGACGACTGACAAAGAAGCCTGATATAAATGGAAAGGTGTCGTTAGGTTTATAATCATTTGTTGGTGCACAGTTTCTCCTGGACCATATTCTTTTCTCATGAGTGCATTGGACGAAGAGATGAATTGCTTGGGTCATTTTTCTCATATCACTTTCATTTTCTTGTACAAAGGAGGGTTCTGACAAGAGAGATAGTCAGACAATCATAGATGTTGCACAAGAATTCGTTGCGATGAAGCTGGAAACAGAGGATGTCAAATTTATTGCCAGCGGTTATGTATTCATATAAATTTTAAAATAGTGTATTTAGTTAGTGTCACATGATTATGTATTACTTATCAAAGCTTTGTACAGATGGAGGAAAACAAGCTTCTTTATAAAGCATATTAGTGTTTTTTATTTTTGGCGCTGGATTCAGATATTTGGTCTTTTACGTTTAGTCATATCTGGAAATCAGCATTAAAGTTCAGAATGGCATTAAGGGAAGTGCTAGATTCACCCCTTCGTGGCAATCTGTCGCGCAAGCCTGAGGAGTGGGGAGGGGATAGGGGCTCTGAGCAGTTCTTGCACATGAATCAACGGAGATTTATTCATTTTCTTCTCCTCCTTTTTACCCAAATTTGTGTTTTGCTTTTGACCTGCTTAATAGCCTCTTAAAAGGGTGTCCTGGTTTTCCCTCAATTCCCAAATTTTCTTCCCTTAGGAGTGGGGTGAGGGGATAGGGAGTAGTAACGATTTATAAGTTTCCGCCTGTGTTTTCTTTATAGTATATCTTACATAGATTGTAGGGAGATTTAGATTCTTAGAAACCAGATCATTCGTTGTCTCTCCGCTCTCTTTGCTTTTCGTGCATTTTTCTTTTTCCTTCTCTACAATAAACTACCGTTTCTTTTGACAAATACTATTTGCTTTTTATCCTTCCTGAGAATGAAGATGGAGCACAACAAATCTCAAACTCCTGAATATGTGGACTTTTACACTACTGATGTCGAAAATAAGGAATAACACCTGTTCTACATGGAGTACTATTAGGATCCTTTCCAATCACACGAGGAAGGAGTATGGGTCTCACTAACATTAGAAGAAAATTGACAGAATTGACAGATTAGATGTCTCATTCATCCTCGAACGACCGAGATTGGCGTAATTTCAGAGAACTTCGAGTTTAGTACAGTTCAAACATTGGCCTACAAAATTTTAGAGAACTTCGGCCAATCTGTATCTTTTATAATGTTCGACATTAAACTGCAGAATATAGATAGATTAGGAGTGTGATTGAACTAAGCAAGAAAACAGGTCTTTGTTCAAACTTTGGCCATTGAGAATAATAAACCCATTTGAATGATTTTCTTTTCAAACGAACACAATTTGATCTTCCTTAATCAAAGAGGAAACGTCTCTGATTGCCTCTGCCTAATTGCCTAATCTCTTTTAAGCAAAGAAGATAGAGGTGATGGCTTAATAATTTCTCTTAAGATTTGCAATTTTCAATTTTTCAGTTATGAATGATGACTTGAAAGATAGCAGGCCTCAAGCTCTTGTGCCCTGGAGACCGACATCCATCTTTACCCATTTTCCAGAGTCACGCCTAATTGCCACTTACAGCACACATCAACAGCACTGTTTTTATACAAATGGTGCATCCATATCCCTGCAAATTTTTTTTCACATAGAAGCAAATTTGCTTGTAGTCTCTAAGTAAAAACCACGAATAAAAGACTGCTTGGGGTGGTTTTGACGAGACCCTAGAAAAGCAAGCATCCCTCTAAACATTTAGTACTTCCGACCAAAAAATTGCCTACCAAAAGATGATAAACCGTCTTTGAGCTTTAGTAGAGATCTCATGTTTCAATCTGGGGAAGAATTATACTCTTGAGTTACCAATCAAGTGTTCAGCATGCCACTTGGCAAACCCTTCCTCAAGTGTGTCTTTCATCCAAGGATGCCGGCAGCGCTCAACTGCTTCAGGAATGGTCAGCCATCTTCTTTGCCGTGTGTCCTGCTCTGGCCATGAATCAAGCTCTTCCTTGACTAGCAAAGCAAACATGGCAGCTTTACATGATCCATCTGGGCTGAACTCATCTTGGTGTGTTTTACTCTTGAACTTGTAGTGCCCCAGAAAACCCTGGTCAAAAAGGACAAGCATGAATTCTAATATGACAAAAAACTAGCTTACAAGTAAAGCAATCCTACCAAAGCAATTTGCCATGGTAAACGACCAATATCCTTGGCAGAACACTACTGACCATAAATCAACTAGATTGAGCGATAACAAAGGTGGGTGAACTCTTCCAACTTCACTTGTTAATAGAACACGTGGTAAGATCATAATAGTTGATCCATCACACGACTACCGAGAATCCAATAAATGAAAAACAGGGAACCTATCTAGGGACTAAGCCTTAGAAAAAAAAAACCATTCTCCTTAATATCTGATAAAGAGTATCTAATATAATTTGTATCATGACCACAGATTTCCAACTAGGACTCAGGAACTGAATTGGTCATTGAAAATCTGGGTCAGACCGATCATAGTTGGATTGGGTTGCCTAATCCAAGCAAGATTTGGGTGACTGATGGCCCGTTTGGTAGCTTCCGGTGGCAAGTCAACTCATTGCATAAGAAATTCTGATCATACCATGTAAGTTATGAAACATCGCAATGCTACAGGAAAACATTTTGCAAGTGCAATAAAAATAGTTACAAATACTATTTTCTTGATTTCAGTATAGGCTTTGCAGTGTAAAAAAAAAATCAATATCCCAATTAGCTCAAGTGGGCTTCATGATTTCTCAGCAGCTTTGACAAACTGCAAGCAAAATATGTTTAAGCAAGCAAATCAATGAAATATCTCTGCGCCTATTAGGATAAATGTAAGGGGAAGAAGGAATACTACTTTTGAAATGGAAAATAGTCTAGGTTAATTATGAGTTTGATTCAGATCTCTGAGGAAGCACATCCAGTAGTATTTTAAGTAATATAAAGACATCAAAATACCATTATATACCATAAGAAAGATAAAAGAAAGCATAACACTAAGACAGAAAGTTCCCAAAACATGTTTTAGAGGCAGCATGGATTCATATAGCATTTAGAGGCAACAAGGCATGATATTAGCATATTCTAGAGGCAGCATGGAATCACAAACAAAATTTGCATCAGCTACCACAGCACTATAAAATATCTTAGATACCCCATAGATTTCATTGATACAAAATTAAATTGTGAAAATCTTTGACCATTATATCTCCTCGAACTCCGGCTTCTTCTAAAGCTTCTCGCACAGCAGCCTCTCTATCTGTTTCATCATTTTCCCATCCACCCTGATAAACATGTAGGTTTTTCAGTACAGAGTCCAGAATAACTGGTAAGCACTTTAGTACCCTCATAATCCATTCAGCACTGAATGGTTCAGAATCCTACTGCAGTAATCAGTAGCTACAAATTCAAAGACAAATGCATACCCATGTCAAAGATCAACTATGCCATACCTTTGGAAACAGAAGTCCTGGTCCACTTTGCGAGTTGATCATAAGTACTTCAACAGTCTTCTCGGATTCTGAACCAGAACCATCATCTTTATATCTAAATGGGATGCACCTATTGTAAATCAAAAATGTCAAAACATGTTCACTGAACTTGATGAGAATGGGTTCCCTCACAGCAAAAGAGCAACAAAACATATTATCACTTCTATATCCTGTGACTGATCCCTTGTAAAGAAAACAGCAGAGGAGAATAATGATATCCAGAACAAATGAAGAAACAGTCAATTATGACAATTCAAACACAACTGCTGGGTCATAACATACACCATATCTTTGGACCCCTTAGATTTTCTTGTAACCTTTGGAGTTGTAATTCCTTCTTGATTGAAATGAAATGAAAACCCCAATATTCAAAAAATAAAATAAAATAAAATAATATCCACCATGTTGATTACATGAGTTTAACAAATTGAATGACTGTTTAAAAATGTCAGCAGTTCTACGAGTTTTGTCACATGGACCATACAAACTAAAACAATCAATGGAACTAGTCACAATAATATGCCTACATACATCTTAAAATTAATTACACCCTCCAACAAACTCTATAGGCCACTAAATCATTAAAATCCTGACAGAACTCCAATCTCGTCTCAAGCATGTGAAAGAAATTACAGGAAAGTAGGGTGTATTGTGAAAGCTCTTGAGCTACATAATATGCAGTAAATGAGATGACCACAAGTAAATAGCTTTACATATATAGTATGGAACATGTTGGAAACCATTTCTAGGCAACAATATATGCTGCAGTTTGAATAATTCTTCTCACCATAAATCCAAGAAAAATATGGAAATGGGGACTTAGGTTTAGGGTTTAGGGATTATTAAAATATGAATGGGGGACACAGGTTTACCTGAATAATGTGGACTGGATCTAGGTTACTTTAGAAAGAGGTACAGAAAAAAACAGTGGTATCATGAAACCAATATAATTGGAAACACTTAAGAGATAGTTTCTCAACTCAAAGCAAGATCAAAAGTGACTCAAAGACTCATCATTGAGAATGTTGCAGTGCAACTTGCACTGGGATACTCTACCGTGCACCCAATAATATCCGCGTGCCACATCCTTGCCCAAATTTGTAAAGAGGCCAGAAGTTTTTCATTCAGCACCACCATTACTGGTTCGAGAGCCTTCTAACTCCAGGCAACTATAGTAAAAAGAACTACGACACTTAACTATTCAAACTCCCATCAGCCAAATCTCAATCAAAACTCACCATTACAACTAGCAGACCCGACTTCCTCAAAAATGCTCATTCTCATAAATCCCAACACAGAGAAATAGATGTTAGCAATTTATGACATAACAATCTAACTGAAGTTTCTCTGGAATAGTTAATTTTCCTTTTTACCGTCTTCTGAATAACAGACAATATAAATAACTTTATTTTTTATAGAAGACCCATACGAACACTTCCAACACAAAATTTTCCCGTAAATCTCTTAATAGCTCCAAATTCTCTTAAACGTAACAATATGCTGCCACTCATTCATTTGGACATGTAATTATCTAAAAATGCAACCACATTCACCTCTCAAGTTTTCCACTCAGTTTTAGATCTAAATGACAGCTGTTCATCAAGTAACACTCCCCAGACATCTAGAAGCAGCAGAAGTAACAAAGAACAAGCAAAAAAAGTTACCATGATATCTTGATAAAGTTTTTTTCACAGATTAAACGGTGTCGGAGAACGCAAGTTTACATAAACCACATAAATATCATACTGAACATCCACATTTTTGCAGTCCACAAGCAAAGCTAATATATAACTTATAAAATGCCTCAGCATTTCCTTGAGGATTTCCTTTCCTTCTGTTATTTTCTACTAGAAAGGGCAAGAGTGGAGAGTCGTTCTCGCAGATGCGTTGTTAAGTAAAGAGAGGGAGACGAAGAGAGAAGGAGAGATAGAGAGATAGAAAGGGATAGAGAGAGAAAGAGGGATCAAAGTAGTACGGACCCAGCAACAAGGCGACAACCGGCTTCGTACCGCTGCTGATGCCGACCCGTTCGGGCCACCAAATCAGTCATGCTATTCTGCGAATGTCCGATGTGAATGTCATTTTATCTCGAGAATGCGGTTTGAAGGTAATGCGAAAAGAAAACTCGGTTCCTCCATCGCCATCATCGCCGCGTCGGTAGCAGGTTCATTCTGCACTAAGACAATGCCATGAGCAATCCAACGGGACAAAGAGCGAGGAAGAAAACGACGTTTTCCTTTTTCTTTTCTCACAATTTTCCCTCTCTCGTTGGTGTCTGTCGCTGTTATTGTTTCCTCGGTGCGGTCGAGAGGAGGGGAGAGATGGGGAGCCCGGAGGAAGATTTGATGGACAGAGAGAGAAACCAGAGGAGGGGGTGAGAGAGACAGACAGACAGCGCAATAACCCTAAAGCGCCAGCGCGCGAATCGTTGGATTGTTTCGGTCAAGCCCACCAGCCCCACCGCAAAAAAGCATCAGATTCATTTAGTAGTCGTCCGCGTGGAAGAAGTCTGGGGGCAGGCCGTTTTGGAGTTTTACTTTTTCCAAATTCCAAGAGCTAGCCTAGATTAGAACGTAAGTTTCGAATTTAATCTGATCTGTTTTTCACAGATAATTGACATTTTTTCAATTAATCACGACCTCTTCTAAATTGGGTAACCATCACGGATAATTGACATTTTTTCAATTAATCACAACCTTTTCTAAATTGGATAACCATCACATTCACAAGTTGCTGACAGACCTGTAATTCCCGTGAGTCCAGTGTCTTTACTCCTGTTCTGTCATTCGCATTCATGACATGAAGGCTTGAAGTTGAAGCAGTCAACATTTGCCGGCCTTTGAACAATCTAATTTTTGACCTCCAAAAGTCTCGTCTTATCATCTCGTCCAAGCCGAAACCGAAAGCCTCCCTTCCCCCAATCAAAATTCAAATCGACGAATGCGTTCGCTTCTGGTGCAAGTGTTTAATAGAAACTGTTAATCATAGGTTAAAAAGATATCCTTTTGTTTTTAATGTTTTTTTTAAATGAAATTAGTCAACGGGGTTTTTAGATACAAAACCATATGGAGGAGTATTTTATATTAAAATATAAAAAACACTCCATATTGTTTTGCATCTAAATTAATTTTCATTTCAAAAAATAGCATTAAACAGAAAAAACATCTTTTTAATTTTAACCTATGATTAAGGGTTTCCACTAACCTTATGTTAAAAAATATAGTATTCTAAAAGGAAAATGCTAGTGGTACTTATCCCAGGTACATATTAATGTAAATTATTAATGCCGAGGGTTTATCCTTTAAATATAAAATTTTATAAAATAAAAAATATTTTTTATATTTTTAAGAGCTTAGATTACTGCACATAAATTCAACTAGCATTACTCACTCTAAAAATACAAGTATACCTTATTCGAAATATGCCTTTATCTACCTTTTTGTTTTGATTTTTCAAAAAATATAATATAAAATTATTTATAAAATCATGAACTTTGACATCTACATTCTGTAATTCTGTATTTCATACTTTAATACTACTAATTTAAGCAAATTTCGTACACTTCCATAAAAAAACATTTTCATTTGTACTTACTGCAAGACAACTTTATCAGATCCCAAGTGACATGGGTATGCAGGGCAGCAGGGGGTATTAGTAACCCAGACGAGATAAGATCGAGGAATCCGGTTCAACCAGGTACTCTGGTCCAGAGGTAAACCGCGTGTTATCAGGATACTAGAGGAATTTCGCTCATCAAGTCATTATAAAAATAATTAAGCGCATACTCACTCATTTTTTGTTCCTTTCTGCGAAATACAATTCATGGAAAACAGTCCTCGAATTCTTTCTGAACATGGATATCTCCCTCGAATACAAGTGGACGAAGACCAGTTCCTCAGCCCTTTCTCCAATCACACAAACACGACTCTAGTCAAACCAATAAAACAGAATTCTAAATACAAATAAATGAATGACCTACGGTCTCTTCACAAGAACACTCTAGATTGGGCAGGGCAGGGTAAGGCAGGTAAAAGAGCAAACTTGAGCAACTGCAAGCAAGATTCACCTCATTCCCCCCGACAAAATACCTGTCGGAAGGAATATCAAACAAGACCTACTACCATATTCAATAACTCATGCTCAGAAGAGGTCAACTTTCTTTTTCTGCAAATCTTGCTTCCATTTGGGCTGCTGGTAAAACGCTTCTTTTGTCATGCCCAGTACAGATTCGAATTCGTCTGCAGATAGATATGCCTAAGACAAAAACAGATTGGTAAGTTAGTTTCACCATTACCAAATGAATATACATACTCTGGTCAGAACACAGCAAGAAGTAAGAAATACTTAGAACAGACCTCTCTCCGTTTGTAATCAATTCCACTAGCTGGGTTGGTTGACTTAGCTTTCAATTGCTCATAGCTGAATGTTGTTGGCTCGCCATTTTCATCCACTGGTGGATCCAGCTTCAATGGTGAGCCATGGTCATTGTTTTCTGATGTGAGTTCACCTCCTTCATCTTCCTTTTCTTGGGGAGACTGGGGCTCAGAATGAGGACTTCCATTTTTCTTGCCTTCAGCAATTAATCATTTAAAAAGATTCATTCAGTTAGATGGACCATCAATGCCAAACAAAATCTTTTGCCCTTAATATCGAACAGAAGATATAAACACCTAACAAAGGAAAAGCTCATATATTCCATACCTGCAGAGGTTGGACTGCTCCGACTTAAGCGAACAGGAGTCCCCTCAGATGCCCTCTTCTGTTCAGCAGTAAGAACGCCAGACAAAGCAGCTACTGCAGCTGCTCTTTGTGACCCTTGACCTGCACTAACGGCCTTTGGTGCTGATGTTTTACTTCCAGAAGATGGTTTAAATGCATTGTTCAAAGCAGCCAGAGCGGATGCCCTTTGAGTGGGTCCACTTTGACCTGAACCATTAGATTTTTCATGGCTCTGCAGTATAGAGTTAATAGCAAATATAAGAAATTGACCATTTCGTAACCAAACCTCGTACACAGGCCAAGCAAAAACAAGGGATGAACCTTCATGAATAGTAGTAAACAAACAACCATTGATAAATAATTAGCATTTATATTTATATTTAACTTCATGAAATTATCGAGCAGCAAAATAGATTTTCTGTTCATGCCACTTTGCAATGTGATGTATCCATAACCTTAATACCAATTATACGAAAAATCTACCTCTGATCCATGAATAGATGCTCCAAAGAGCCATGAAAGCTTCTTTTGAAATGAGTTTCCTTGGGCCTGTATATTCAAGGAGCATATATGCAACTATTAGTTGAGAAAAAATAATTAAATAAAGGAACAAAGATAGACCCAAAATAGAATAAAAACACGTCTAAGTATGTGCCAATAGGGATTGTGCATGACATATCAACAAGAAGAAAGAGAAACATAGAAAGATGTGGAGGAAGATTGCAGAACGTACAGCTGCTTTATAAGATTCCCATGAGAAGTATGTAGTAAAGAAACAAGGCTCATTTCCTTCCGTGATCTTGTATAATGGCACATCAGGAGAAAGACCTTCCAGAGATGCAGCCAGCGCTACATAGTTCTACAGAAAAGACAGAATACATGATTAGACTCCAAAAAGGAAAATTAAAAGGCTAGAAGAAACTTAGCAAATAAAAGAAACAGTATTCCTTGATAACACCTGGCCAATCTCAAAAGCATGTTGTTTTTCTTTGGAGTCAGCAGACTGACCAACCCACACAAAAACTTCAGCATGGGTGTCAAGTATCAGGACATCCTCAGTCAATAGATCATCTTGTGAGAAATTGAAGACTTCAGAGACCTGTCACAAATGGTTCAGTCATAAGTTACTTTTGAAAAACAAGGAAAACTCTGAAACTACACAGCAGAGGGAAAAAAAGAACAGGAACATAAAGATTAAGAGTGGAGCTCACCTTAAACTTCCCTGGGTCCGTTGAAAAATTCAAAACCAAAAGAAAGATCAGGAAATTTAACCAATTACTAATAGGAATCGTATAAGCTAAAAAAAAGAAAAGAAAAGTAAGACCAATATATTCAGCAAGTGATTTGAGAAGTAGGAAGTAGGACTAACCATTTTGGAGTGAAAAGGTATACAAGTGGGGATCTCTAGCAGGCTCCTGTGGGGGCTTTTTACTTGTGTAACTTTGTTTTCCCCCAAGGGCAAACCAGAAAGCAGAACTCTCGGTTCCTTCCTTGGCATGTTTCAATGCAGCTCCAGGCTGCATCCATAAGCAGTTCCAGTCAAAGAAAATCCTTACAAAAAAAGTTGAGAAGCATCAATCTTAAGCATCAGAATTATAAATCTTGAAAGGATAGTCTATAAATTGACTTCTTAGGACTGTAAGAACCACCACAACCCAGAAGTTATGTGGTTGCCTTCTAGTATGATTTGCTAAAGTACAATGAATGCTCAATAAAATTAAATATAATCAAGTCGGATAAATAGTCTACACTGCAGACCACTTTGTATAGGAATTACCTTGAGAAACTCTGCAGTTTTTGCAGCCAACTGTTGCTGTTCAAACGTACTGGCATTTCCGTGCCAAGTGAAAATAGAGGACCCCGATTGCAGGAGGAAGCATTCAGTAGAACTTAAAGACGTCGCTACCTGAATGGTAATATTGAATCCCAATAAAACAAATTTACAAGCAGCTGTATACATTTTTTTTCCTTAAATGCAAATGGACTTAAAGTCACTGAAATATGCACAAGGTTACATGAATAAATGATCTTAAACAAACTTTCAAAACCAAATTTTATGTAACAAAAAGTTGAACTAATCCAACTAGGAGGGCAGACCCAGCACAAATAATCAGACTCCATTGGTCCAAGAGAACTATCTCTCTGTGAACTGGTGTTGGTCTATAAAAAAATATCCAGAAAATGTGACGAAATGTCCTCTCTAACATGAGAACAGATAAATGGCAGACATTATTTTTGGTAGACCAATATTTCATCCACACTCATGCTGATTAGAAGATGTATAAATAACATTTACAGTTTAAATTTATGATAGATTGCCTACTGATCCAGAATGAGCTCCATTTGCCCACCCTCTTATATGCTTCGATTACATAAAGATTCAAGAAGAACTTATTTCCTACATATTGTATCACATGACTAGCACAAGGTCAAAGGAAGGGGGGCGAGAGAGGGAGAGGGAGAGAGAGAGGGGGAGAGAGAATAAAATTATAAGAATGCCAGGCCCCTTGGGTGAAATCAAAAGATGAAGAAGGGCTATGAAAAGAAAGAAAAGATCATAAGGAACAACGTTAATGTGATAACTCACAAACTCTACTTAGTTTCATTCTTTTTTTGATCTTATAAAGAGAAAGGCAGAATTGTGAACATACAGCATCAACTTGAACTGCTTTACTGTTGTGCACAGATGCACCAGATATTCTGATTAAAGCAACACTATCAGCAGTATAAGTCTCATCGGTTAGACCTCTCTCTTCTATAGACTTTTTGCAACCACAGCTCAGTCCACCCTGCACAGAAATAGAAAAATTCAGAAAAATACCATGTTTAACAATATAAAACACAAAATCAGAGGGTCAACAAGAAGTCACCTTCAAAACAACCATGGGATTAAAGATTGCAATAAATTGTGGTGGTTCCTTTCCTTGAGTGATTCGACCCTACATCAAAGTTAACTAAATGACAAAAATGAAAGGAAAATATCGCAAAAATGAGTTGTTTAAAGAGTGCATGAGGAAATACCTGAACTGGCCTCCCTTTCAAGGAGTTGTGCATTGTAGTAGCTAATTTAGTAGCCGTCATTTGGTCTTCCTAAAAATAGTAAGGCTAAATGTTAGATACGCTCATGACTGCATCAAAATACATGAACTTCTTGCTCCAGAAGCAAAATACCCATTAAAAAGTGCCTCCAGATGATACAAACCGAAAGTAAACAAGAGATAAACAGGAAGGACATAATTTTTTACTGAAATTCTCAAAGAAAGATACATCACATCCTGGACAGGTGGTAAGTGAAATCAACATGACAAAGAGATCTTGCGAGTACAAAAACATAGCATTTGGCAGCAAGTGCAAACTTTAGAGACCAAAAAAAAAAAGCAAATAACAACCTGAATACTTTCTTTTCCCATCCAGCAGCATAAGAGATAGTCTTCTTTTTTGTCACCAGAATGGTATGTGTAAAGAACAATATAACAATCTCCACTATAAAATTTACCGATCTCCTCTTTGGGAATTGGAGTCTTAGCACTGCCATTGATGCGCCAGACCTGAAACATAAGTAGAAATTTCCTCTATATAAATATATCTTGTTTTTCCAGGCTTATCCATTATTATATAATATAAATTAAACTTAAGAGAAAGAAACAGATATTTTAGACAATTTTAAAATCACCACATGTGATATTAGGAAATGAAAAACAAAAGGCAAGAGCCAGAGAAGTGAATAGCTTCACACCTCAACTTTTCCACCCATTTCCAGCAATGGCGGAACATCTTCAATGATAGGACCACCTTTTACCATTCCCTTAACATCCACACCTTGCTGCTTTAGCAGAGCTGATAGAAACCCAAGCAAGTTCTCAAAAGGCTTCTCAAATAAGTTTGATGTGCTAAATACAACAGAATAGTTAATTACTACCTGCTACTTTTCCCCGTCCTTCTTCTGTACCAGAAGTACCAGAACCCACTGGCCAAGACTCAAAGTTAGACTTGAATGCATGAGTCTCAAAACCTTGTATCAATCGAGTTATTCTTGTCGACTTCGGTCTATTTTGGTCGGCAATAAATTCCTACAATGTTCATGAAATATAAGATTAAAGTGCAATGGATTGCCTGAACATCAAGAAAAAAGAAACGCAAACTCTACCTCTGCAGCTTGGCAAGCAGCTTTCCTGTCTTCCACCTGGGTTACTCGACCAACCCAAACAAAAACCTCTGCTCCACAATCCAATAAATAGCATTTGTTGTTTTCCAGCAAAACTTTAGAGAGTGAATCTTCAGCTACCAACTTTGCTTGTCCATCAATTATACTGCAGTAGAGGAAAATCTAACTTAAATGGCTCAATTTTTTTTTTTGAAGGATAACTTAAACAACTTAATTTTTTTTGTGCCATCAATCTTGTCAAAGATTTGGAGAAATGATACGGCAGAGGATCTTTCAAAATCAGTGAGATATTTGCTTACTATATCTATCTTTGCAGGATGATATTATGTTTCTTCCATTCTTGGTTGTGAAGTTATTGAACTTGTGAGATCTATTAAAACTGGCCATAGTGAACCTGAGCATAGCTCAGTGGTAACACAGAGGGTTGTGTAATGGGAGGTCTTGCGTTCGAGTCTCCTGGAGTATGAAAAATTGGAGTTTGTAGAAGTTAAATTGAAAAAATCACTCTCCTCAAAAAAAAAAAATTAAAATTGGCCGTATAGTAGAAAGGTGTCCATAATTTTTTTTCTTTTTTGAAAAATAAAAAATTGAAGTCCTCAATGAGAAAGCTCAAACTAGCCTTCACTCTCTCAAAATATTTATAGAACAAAGAGTCATGGAGCGGCAGAAATACCTATAGAGTTTCCCAGATGTGGATTCCAGAGAAACCTCATCCTCACTGACGTTTTTTTTTCCAATTGGTGCAAAACCACCAAAAAGAACCCAAAATTCACCAGAATCTGATTCCGCCTGGAGCTTTCCATCATCTGGTGCAAAAAGAACCATTAGATTGAACTTTTTTCAGACAGTGAAAACTTCAAAACGGAAAAATATCACGACAATTGTAAAGATCTATCCTCACCAACAATTGCAACATCACACTTTCCTTCATGGTATGAGTCCTTAAGAAATTGGATGACTTCTAAAGCTTTTGCTCTCTCTTGAATGTTGGAGTTTGCACCATTGAACTGATAGATCTTCTTCTCACTATCAAGGATAAAAACATCATCGTGATTCAGGGAAGAGCGAGCAAACGGAACCTGCATGACCAGAAATACAATCTCCAATAATTAACCCTTCTTGATCTTTCATGAGTTGGCAAAACTCAGAATGATAGTTCTCTACCTGCTTCAATTTAACAACTCTTTTTCCTCGACAAACATAGAGTCTTGTTTCAAATTTTTCCTCTTCATATTTCTTAAATCCGGAAGCAACACCCCCTTCCAGCGGCATTATGCAAGGTTTGAAATATGAAAGGAACTTATCCGATTCGTGGCCTTGAAGTTCTCTGTACTGAACTGCACGGCCTCCAAGAGCCGCATCAAGTTCTATGGTCTTGATTGCAGCTGTTCCAGCTTCGTCCTATCAAATACAGAAGTTAAATCGACAAAATAGCATAGCTTGTTGCACAATAGGCTTTTTCTCCAAACTGACAAATATTAGAGAATCACCTGACTGGTGTCCTTCCCAAGCCAGAAGTGAATATCATAGAGATACGAACCACCTTTGCCAGAACTAGTCTGCAAATATTTATTAACACTCAGCCAACAACTTGAAGTATTCCAAGTCATGACAGAAACAGAAATATACCACATAAAGGAAGGAAAACACTGAAGTAAATAAATAAATATAAAAGACTCACCTGTAAAATGATGTAAGAATCACCAGAATAGAATTTACCATGGTCAGACTTGGGCAAGGGCACTGGTTGGAAATTCTCTATGCGCCATATTTCAGTGCCTCTGTGACAAGTTAAGTACAAAGAAAGAAGACAAGCATCGCAAGAAAAGAAATGTTTGTAGGAAACAAAGACAAGTTAGGTAATCACTAAATTCCGTAACTGCTCATTTGAAGCACTAAAACTTGTACAGAAGGATACACTCTCTGTCCTGCTCCTTGGAAAGAAGGATCTACAGATTTGCTTGCAGTGGCCATTGAGTAGCACCTCCCTCAGAGATATCCTTGGTTAATATCTAAACTGAAGGTACGGCCCCTATATTTCTTGTTTCTGTTACATGTAAGGCATAAATCTTATTATTGCTCGTATAGATTGAGAGAAGAAAAAAATAAAAAAGAAAAAAAGCCAAATACTATAATGGACTAACAAATCAAACGTAAATTTGACAGCAAGTGTTGATCTGGAGTATCATGCTAGGTTTTGATAAGTCTGATACTCATTAGCTAACTTTCATACTCAGAATTTTGCTCTTATAAACTAGTACGAGAGATCCTTGTCATACAACATAATTCTACTATCAGCCTTCAAAATTTCTACCCATTGCAACAGATTTTTCATTTGAATGGCACATTCAAACAGATATTCCCTGATTAAATATTGCCTTCACACTAAAATTTATAAAACACTGCGAGGAATAAAATTTCATAAGTCAAAGGAGCATCCTCCCAGCACATTCAACACTTCCAATGAGCCTGCTTCAAACAAGATAAAGAGATTAAATGATAGAGAGCTAAATTATTGGAAGCAACACAGGATAAAGTGCTTAGTAGGTGAAATGCATGTCAACCTAGAAACTTGCACAAGTGTAGCAGCCACTGCCACATTAAAAACTTCACGTGATTTCAAATGTTTTAGGTCTGAAAGCATTCCATTCCAAATTTAATAGATATGCACTAGCTAAGGCCAACTATAAATTATGCTGCTCATGCTAAGCCTTAGCGTGAAGAATAAAAGTCATGATGCCCAAACACAATGAGCATTGATGGAAAAGCAAACTAAATGCAAAATACATTTGAATAAATGTCAGATTATTGATGCAGATTCGCCAAGAATAACAAGCCAAGAGAGAATATAATAAGAAAACTTAAAACCTTCAACTGACTGCCTCTTTTTTAGAATTGGTACTCATTTCCCCCTTAAAGTAGAACAAAGCGGACCTTTGGTGCTAATTGGTCTCATGTACTTAGGAGTGCCAATGGCAAAGTAGATATACTTGCTAAGCAAGGGGTAAACGAGTAACATTTGGTTGTTTGGGTGCCCTAAGTCTTTCAGTATTGCTCCTGTAATCTTAACCCTTTGTGGGTTCCTGCATTGTTTCATAATGAAATAAAATCACAACTTTCAAAAAAAAAAAAAAAAAAAGTGGACCTTTGGTGCATTTGATATTAAAAAAAACCGTCTAGTGAAAACATAGCCAACTCCAGAGAAATGCTCATTTGAAATGCAAAAATTTATACAATGCTGGGCCAGTAACTTGAAATTGGAATGTTCTAGCAAGCTTCCAAAAGATAATAAAGAATTTTGAACTTATCAGGCACCTCTTGCACTCAATATGAATTTGAGACCTGAGCTCTACCACAAGTTTGGCTCATGTTAGCAATCAAACAAGCAAAATACACGTTTACTTAGGTTCTTAACAACTATGACCAGCTTTTCTTCAAGAAATCCATGAAGAAATATAGTGACAAATGGCTCGTATTTTCAGGAGTTGGGATCAGCTTTGCCACATCCTTTTAGATATTTGTATAGCATATTGTCATGAGTTGTCAAAAGAACAGTAAATATATCAGATTAATTCACATTATCTTTATCAAACAAAGGGGAAAAATATTAATATTCCAAAGTATGTCCATCTCATATTGGAAAAGAGTACAATTGTCTCACGAGACCACGGTTTTTTCCTCAGTCACTACGTATTGGAGTTCTGTTTGTGTTTATAATCAATTAAAGAACCAATCCATTGCAGACTGTCATAAAATGCAAGCGATAGAATATGGCCTGTGCTCTTCTTCCATAGAATACCAGTTCAACAAAACGCATTTGTATATGTCTAGCTCAAGGAAGACTCACAGGCTGATCTGGTTAGAGACTCGAGAAAGCAATGTTCCTGTTCAGGATCGGGGAATATAACCGTCTACACTGCAATCGTCGCTCACAAATGAACCGGCGGTACTTAAGAGATATTTAAAACAATAGCAACTAATAACAAAAGTTGAAAATCCGCAATGTACTGAAAGTCGTGCATAATTCAGATCAATCTTTACAAAATTTCAAGTCAGCTAAACCATCTAGAAAACCATCGAATTATTCAAAAGAAAAGAATCCGGCATAACAGGAGAGTTGAAGCTCCAGAAGGAAAGATATCAAGCTGCCGATCACGAGGCTGATCATGAAGATCAAACATGAAAAATTCAGAGTTAGCAAACGGACCTGCAGTGGATCGATCGGAACAAATTGATCTGGTGAAGCGGAGAAAGGGAATTGAGAGTCCGCGAGAACGAGAGAAAGGAAAAATAGAATACGATTACTTAAAGGAAACTGATGATTGCCCTCTTTCTCCCTCTGGCAGTCTGGACACTTTCTCGATAAACTTTTCTTTTTTTTTTTTCTCGGGAGATTGTGGAGAAAAAAAGGTGAACGAGGGAGGAATGAAAGACCATATTGCAGTTCGCAGGGTGGAAGGCAGAAGATACTGTGAGATCAGCTTATAATGAGAGTGTAATCAGACTCTATGTGGAGTCACTAATTAAGAAGGCTTCGACGTGTGAGCCACGACCCTGGCGGTCGGACTGGAAATACATTAATGATTTCGGAAACCGCGGGTTTGCTTAAAAGACCAAAAAGTAAAAAGTCCCCGTGAAGCGGAAACCTTTCGGCTGTAGCCCGTAGGGCTACGAGGAAGCTTCTCTCGTGCTTCTCACATTAGATGTTGGGAAACGGTAGATTTCGTCTTAATAATAGAAACAATATGCTTCGAAGTAGGGAGCTTCAGAAATGGAAGGCAAAGATCCGGTCAGCGACGCACCGGCCAAACGGGGACAGCCAACAGGGAAGCGGGCCCACTGCTCAAAGTGTAGGCCTTAATGTACGCTTCCCGTGCCATTTTTTCAGAAATAAAAGTAAAGCAAAACGAAATGAATTTCAACGACGCGAGAGCTACCCTGCTATCATGTCATCGGATCTCGCTTTTATTTACGCGAAAGATGAAAAAGAAAAGATGTTCGGCCCGCATTCTTTTGTAGAAATGGTGACCCACAAACTTTTAGGCGCGGCCCACCACAGCGCAGCTCGGGTGGTCAGAGGTCACCCCCAGAATCCAACTCAGAAACTCGTTCGGTGAGTGGCGGCGTGTTTTCACCGTCCCGCCTTCCAATAGAGAGGGACGAAAACACCGACGTGTCACGTGTTGAGTGTCCACCACAACATTCCATTGGCGGTGTCATTCCGTTGCCGCCACGCCGCCCTGTGACGCTGACACTGAAACATGACACTTCAACACTTCAGACATGCCTAATAGGGAGACTCCCAATACCGTCAGACCCGAGTCGAGGGGTTTTCCTGAGTTGATTCGACTTCACTCGGCCGAAGTCTTTCTCCTGCTCGACTCAAGATGACTCCAGTTTCCCAAAAACTACTTATTGTGCAATTTGAACCAGTGTTTTAAAAACCAAACCAACCCGGATAGTTCAACTGGAACCGGGACTCTAAACGGTTTGATTTGCTTAAAGACCCAGAAATAATAAAAAACCGAGTTGACAGGCCGGTTTTGAGCGGTTCAACCGCTGAATTGGGAGTCGGACCGGACTGGTTGAACCGATCTACTTACCTTTTTAGTATTTTAATAGTTTTTTTTATTTTTAATCTTATTTTTTATATATAGAAATCTTATTATGTATTTTTTAATGAGAAACAACTCATAACGGTTAAACTACCCGTTGAACCCGATTGATCCGGTTGAACCAGAATTCAAAGCTCCACCAGTTCGGTTTAAAAAACATTGATCCGAACAATAAGTTGAACCTGAGTCGACTCAGCAATTTTCCTGAAAACCCGAGTTGATCGACTTCACTCAACCGATTCACCCTGAGTTGTCAATCTGAACAACCCGCCATATTTAAGTCAGCCTCGCAAGTTGAACCTGAGTCGACTCAGCTATTCCCGTCGTGCCATACTAGTCAAAGAAAACAAAACCATAATATTAAGCCTGCAAATTGCAAACAAAGTACTCATTCAGGTATGTAGCTACACCCGACTCAGCTTTTCAAGATGGTGGCAGTCTGCATCGGAGTGGATCCGCCGCGGCTGGACCAAGAAGATGACCGTCCGTGGTGACACTTTTGCAGCCTTCCCACGAGGTCTGGTTGCCAAATACTCGACAGCATATCCCGACTCCATCGCACACACAAAAAAAGCACACGCAAAAAGCTACAGGTAGATTATAGTATCACAAGACATACTGACCATAAGTAGTGAAGAATATTGAAATCGTCCACCATCGATAAATAGGGTTTCCTCTTTTGGACCACGTGACCATACATACCATTACATTTTTTTTTTTCACAACATGAACGTAACAAAATTGGTGAAATCTACTTCGCATGTGATTGGTATATGAATAGTGATACAAGATAACCAGCTTCTTGTGTAATTGACAAAAATATTTTTTTTTCTTTAAGTGAAGGATAACACAAGTTAAAGTGCATTTACTTTAAATAATTAGTTTGTTTAAGTGTATATACTATTAATTATGAATATTTTACTAGTCCTTTTTCATTACACAATTAATCGTCTATAAGTAATAAGTGGCAAGCAAAATAATTTATGTTTGTTCGAGACACAAGAGAATAAGTAATATCAAGTAATTAAAAGGGTGATAGAACAAAAGTTCTACCTATGGTTCTTACCAGTTTTCCAAATTTATTGTTTAACTAATATTAGAGAAATGCTAACTGTACTTATGCGTAGTATCTATTCTACATACATGTTAATCTAAGCCCTTAAAAATATAAAAATATACTTTTTTTTTATAAAATCCTATATTCTAAAAGATAAATCCTACGCATTAATGGTTTAAACACGGGATAGGTACTGTGCATGAGTGCAACTAGCATTTTCCCTAATATCATATATATATATATATATATATATATATATATATATATATATATATACACATTTATTTCGGGATTTTTAGCCATGGACTATAAGCAGCAGCCAAGAAAATAGAAAACTAAGATTAAAGAAAGCTGTGTAACAATTTGAATCATGAACTAATTGTAAATGACCCTTTCTGTTCTTGGAAGTATTTGGATTTTTATACCATCTCTGTTGTATTTAATACACTTTACATTTTCAAATTTACATCCATATTCTCTCGGTACTCAGCTCATTTAGTAGCAATTTTTTTTTACCAAAAAATACATAAATGAATGAGAGGTGTTGATATTAATGGTTTAGACATGGGATAAGTACTGTGCATGAGTGCAACTAGCATTTTCCCTAATATCATATATATATATATATACATTTATTTCGGGATTTTTAGCCATGGACTATAAGCAGCAGCCAAGAAAATAGAAAACTAAGATTAAAGAAAGCTTTGTAACAATTTGAATCATGATTCAAATTTACATCCATATTCTCTAGGTACTCAGCTCATTTAGTAGCATTTTTTTTTTACCAAAAAATACATAAATGAATGAGAGGTGTTGATATTTGTTAGAGTAATTAATTGAATCATTAACAATGATGCACCTAGGACATTGCGGGTTATTTGCCATATGAGTTATACTGCTCATTTAAGCCGAGTTATATTGCTTAATTATGTAAACTACATTGTTAAGACAGACAAATGTTAGCTTTTCTTAAAGCAACACTAAATGACATGCGCAACTTATGCATAGTTATAAAATAAAGCTTTTATGATCTCGGCTGGCATTTATGTTTGTGTGTTGGTTTCGGTTTTTATCTAGGTCATTCTGCTTGCTGCATAGTTGTACCCATTTTCCATTATTATATTCTTAATCGATTTTAATATGGATTGAATATACTTATATTGCTCTATACTTGATAAGTATGATATATGTTATTTTCATGTCACTTAAAGATCTATTACTAGTTTTTTTTTTTAAAGAATAACATCAAGACTCAAGATAGTAATTTTAGTGTAAATGCAAATAAGGGTATAAACTATCTTTGGAAGAAGTGGAATAAGCTATTGAATTATCATTCTATTGCCATTTGTTTTATTGATATCAGTATAAATTGTACAATGAGTAAGTCAATTTACCATTCAATCATTTATTTATCAGTTATTGAACAAGTCAGGTAATTAACATAATAATAAGAAATAACATATAAACTTATAAAAACAAAGAAAATAACTATGTTATTTATACATTAAAACTCAAAATCAACCATAGAACAAAAATCATTAATAGAATATCATATGATTCTTTGTAGATATATAAACTTAGAATAATGCTATGTCCAAAGGCGGCCATGCTCAGTTTTTGCACATGTCCCCTTACATGACATTATTTTGAATGTCCTTAATTTTTGCATGAAAATAATTCCTTGTGAAGAGCAGTGCTCAAAAATTGTGCATGTCCACTGCCGTGGGCATAATATTATTCACAAACTAAGGACAAAATACATCTTTAACTTATCTAGTAAACAAGTAACATGCGGCTTATAGTTAAAATAAATTGAGAACGACCCAATTTTTACTCTCTTTACATAAAGCCTATTAGAGTCAAAGTAATAGTCGTTCCACCTCTATGCATTACCCACCCCATGGACCAACCACACACTAAAAAACATAAAAATACTTTTTATTTTATAAAATCTTAAATCCTAAAGGATAAACTTTATACATCGGTTAAAGATTACATCAACCTGCTTTACACTGAGTGCTTGCACAAGTTGATATTCATTTAGTTACTATTTAATTACTAACACTTTTTTATTCTTCTTCTCACCTGTAATATTCATGATTCTCTTTTCTCGCTTCAATCTAGGGTTCTGCACGTGAACATCATCTGGAAAGGCCATCACAAGAATGGCAGGTATTTTGCACTTAGACAAAGTTATGCCATCTTATGATTCTTATCTTTCTCTTGACAAGAACTGAAGAATTTAGAAACAGCGAAGAAAGCGATAATACATGCTCTCCGGAATGCGAATCATCCAACTTAAGAGAGCAATCCGAGCATTGAACAAGAGTTGGTGAAATTGAACGAAGTCTGAGTTTCTTTAGAGTACGGAAGCCGCAATTGAAGACGTCCGAGTCGAAGAAGCGGAATCTGTGTCAGTGTAACATTCGGTCCAAAAGAGACAATCGAAAGAATTTAACAATTCCGCTGCTCCACGCAAGACATGGAACTTTAGATCAGCTTCTCAATTTACCTACGAGGAAGAATGAGATTGGTTAGACGGCTCCCCTGACTTTAGTGTCTTGTACAACACTTTCTCTCCGTATTACCCCCATTAGAGTCCAAGTTACATTTCCACTTCCTTGAATAAACAGGGAGTTAGATAGGGACGTTGACATAACAAACGAATATGCTACTAGGCGGCTATTAGCACTGTAGATTTTAAGATGCTGGCTACGCGGGATGGACGGCCCCACAAAGTGCGTCAAGATGGCTCGTGTGGGCCCCCCTATTCTGGTCCTTTAAGCGAAGGATTTTGATCTTTCTATCCTTATCATAACGAGGTCGACTACCGATCTCCTCTAATGGCCCACAAGACTGAGGATTTGTATTGGGTTAGGCAGGTTAGTACAATCTTGTGCGTCAGCTCGGAGTGGGCCCGTTGCCCTATCATCATCCTTAGTGGTTGTTTGTTTCGTTTTATTTTTATTTTTTTTATTTTATTTTGTTTTCCGAACGGTTTGTTTTTCATAGGGGCGGCGCCGGTTCCTACGCTTTTCCGCCAAAACATTTACGTTCCCCACCTTGTTCCGCTTCTTCGGAGACTCGTGTCTTCGGACCGGAAATTTCCGAAAATGGGAACTCTCCGGCGGCAACTCAGAGCTATGCTTCGCAAGAACTGGCTCCTTAAAATTCGCCATCCTTTTTCCACTACAGCCGAGGTCAACTTACTTCTCTGCGTAGTCATCGAATTCTCCGAATTCTGAACTTCTGCCCGATCTTTTCTCGTTACTTGCTTTTAACACTGCACAATTGAAATTGTTTTACAGATTTTGCTTCCGACCGTGGTCATGCTTTTGCTCATCGGAGTGAGGACGAAAGTTGATACGCAATTGCACCCGGCGCAGCCTTATATTAAGAAGGGACTCTTTGTTGACGTTGGCAAAAGCGACATTTCTCCGAGTTTTGACACAATTCTTCAAACCTTGGTTACTACAGGCGAGCATTTGGCTTTCGCGCCTGATACGGAGGAGACTAGGCGGATGCTCAATATTTTGAGCTTTCGGTTCCCTCTGCTTAAGGTACATTTTTCGCAGTGCATTATTTTAGTACCTTTTTTTTTACATTTCAGAATGTATCTTTTTCGAAACGAAACCGCCATGCTGGGAAACCTCTTTCACAACACGCTACTCAGTTTTTGAACTCGGGCCTTGTTCTGTAAAAATGACATGGGACGTTTTAGAGTAAATAGTAGAGAAAACTGAATTCTACTGGTCATATGGTCATTCCAGTTAATGTGCAGTAAGGAAATCCTCCCTGTCTATCTGTTGGCTAGAAAATAATCCCTTCTCTTTATGTTCCTTGCTGAATTTGAGAAGAAATGGGCTTTTATAATTTTTTTGTCTATTTCAGTATCCATAGATTCTTGTATTAATGTAGAAATATGCAATCTTAAAAATAAGTGTAGAATAATGGAAAGAGGGAAACTTCTACTTATCTGGGGGCATCCTTTTGCTCATAAGTTACTTTTAAGTCAATAATGAAGCAGTCTTCTTTTGCACCTCTATAAATGTTACTCACTTAATTGTGCAATGTTTTAGTTGTAAAAGTCCATTGAGCTGTTTAATTTTGTGAAAGTGGAGGAGAAAGAGGTAGAGAGAGATTGAGAGGAGAAGCTAGAGACAGATGTGCGACAGTCTTGTGAGGCTCGTTAGAGTGTCAAAGCTATCCCGCACATCCTTTATCTATTAAATTAGTAAACTTAGCAATGGAACTATTAAAATACTGCTTTATGTTATAATCCCGTGAATCTCTAGAATAATATCGAAGTTACAAATGCAACTCTTTAAATAAAGACTAATCAAAATAGAATATAATCTAGGTATTCCAGTCTACTCTACTATATGGAATTACTAAAATACCCTTGATCTAAACATTCCTCAAGCTGGAATGTAGATGTGAAACCCTTTTAGGATCCCAAGTAGATGAATATATGCTTGCCAAAGGCCTTTGTAAAAATTTCAGCATCTGCTTAATGGAAACATGTGGCTGATGTGCGCCGTGACTATGATTTTGTTGCATTTTTAGCTGTTCCTCTCGGGACGAGGATGTCGAAATTGTAGCCTATCAATTTCATGAGCCACCTCTACCACAAGGGTGTCAAAAATCTGTTGGTTGCTTAAGAATTTGAGTGAAGTATGATCAGTCAAAATATGGAACGTGCAACCCAGTAAATATGACTGCAAGTGTTGCATTGCCTTGACCCTAACCAAGAAGTCATTTTGCTTGTGGCATACGAAGTTTTGGTCTTCTTCAAGGCCTTACTATAAAAGCCATAAAAGGCAATAGGGTGATAGTTTGAGATAAAATTGCTTTGACAACCAATCTTGAAGCATCAAACTAGACTATAAAATCTTGACTAAAATTGGATAGTTTGCATGAATAGGTCTTGATGTCAAAGTTGTAAAGTTGGGTCCGAGGTCTATCCCAAAATGACTAGCCAAAGTTAGGAAGCCTACTTCCCACTTATAAGTCAGGATCTATTCTACTTGTATTTGTATGTGGGACTAAAAAACCTTTTTTTGGGCTCCAACACGTGGAAAATTTGGGTGGAGGCCCATGTACAAGCACTTGCTCTGATACCATCTAAAGTTGGGCTCGAAGTTTGCTCCAAAATGACTAGCCGAAGTTAGGAAGCTTGTTTCCCATAAATAAGTTAGGATCTTTTCTACTCGTATATATATGTGGGACTAATTTCTAACAGATCTTTCTTGTCTGTTTCTCCAAGTGAAAATTTTTCTAGATGAATGTAGTGCTTCTAGTACATTAGCTCCCATAAAATCATAAAGCCTCTTCATTGTGGTGGCGAGGTAATTTTTCTGGCCTGAAACAGATGGCATTAAAATCCCCATCCAAGAGCCGAGGCATATGCCACTGACACATTAAATCCCCCAAATTAGTCCTAAAAGCCTCCCAATCATTGTACCCTCAAGGGCCATAGACAATGCTAGGCCCCTCTGTGTTCCATTTTCCACATCTCTAAGTAACAACACATTGCAATTTTGCCTCCTTCCACCTCCATCTTGATCACAATTGGGTTCTGCATATATGAATTCCCCTTGTTGAGCCGGAGTGGTTAAGGTTATACACCCCGAGCAACTAAAAGGGGCAATTTCTCTTACTTCCAAATTTTGAAATCATCATTTTTGTTTCTTGGAAGATAGCTAACTTCGTTTTCTATTCTACTAAACAACTCCTTATACTGGCCCTCTTGTTTGGAGTACTAACTCTTTTTTTTTTTTTTGAAAGTTAGAGTACTAACTCTTATGTTCCATGAAACCACAGTCATCCCCTTGAGTCTTGAACTCCCTGCTACCTGCTGAGGCATTTTTATCCATCCTTGGAGCTAATGCTTGCTTTTGAGATCAATGTTTCCTCATCATATATGTGGTGCTGGCTTTCTAACATCTCAAACCAAGATCCCGTAATTCTTTTGTGCAAACTTGTGTAGTGACCACCTTATCTTTGTTTCTTGGGGAGGGGGAGGGGGTCCTTTTCTTCCTAACTCCCAAATGGATTCAAAGACTTCTTCACTTAGTGATGCTAAGTGATCTGGTGGGGAGAGAGCTGTGGGTGTTGTGAACTAGCCTCTCCTGCTTCTGAGTTCTGCTGAGAGCATGAGCCTGAGACTCTCCTCCTGGCGCTAATGGTTCCCCGACATTAAGCTTGAGTGGATTGGGGTGTGAGAGGGCTGGTTGACTTCACCGGTGTTTTGATGTTCTTCCTTCTGGCATAGGTGTGTTGGAGGTTAATAGAGGGAGAAGGGTGCTGTTTTCGGCATGGTGTTGGTGGGGTTAAATTAGCACTAACTCCTGGGCAGAACTTGAAGGGGTGAGAGACTTGGGATTTGATATCTGTGGCCGGGAGGGGAGTTGTGTACTGCTTAGGTGTCGCTTTGCCTAGCTGTTGGGAAAGAGTTGTGGAGTGTTTTCTGGCCTCAAGTTAGATACAGAAACTTCATCTTGGCTGTCAAAAGCTTTTGAACTGATTTAAGCCAATTTATATAATTAGTCCCATCAAGTTCCCTCTCCGTAGTCTGAATATTCTAGTCGTATTTTCAGCGTTAGGTTCATCCATGGCAGGAGTAACAACCTCCTGGTTGTATGTCTAGTCAACCGGCAACAGCCAACTCAGTCATTTGATGACAAGATTGTTATGAGGCAGGGGTAGTTTAGTAATTTTACTAAACTGTAGTTAGTTATTATTTGTTTATTGTGTTTAAGTACCTTACTTGCTCCTCAAGCCATGAATGACATTATTGTTATTTTGTATTTTCGGATTCTATTAATACATGGTTTAGGGTTGTAGGTCATTAAGACCTTACAACCTCTTTCTCTTCTTCTCTCTTCCCTTTTCTTCCTATCACTTCACTTTTCTCTCATCTTCTATCTTCCTTCACTAAATCTAAAGATAAACAACAAAATACCTATTAAGTACAATACACAGGTCTTTGAGCACATTGTAAAACAATACCAAAAATCTGGTTAAAAACCTCTGATCAGTATAATTTCAGTACCAGCTCTTACGAAGATGAAGAAAGATTTTCAGTTGGTAGACATGATGGTGAAGTCAGAAATTCAAAGGGTGATGCAGGTGTTGAACTTACCCTGGATGTCCAGATTTTAGTAAACATCCCTTCCTTTCACCTCCTAGAAGATAATATACTGCCTATAGTGCACTATAAACCCTAATATCGTGGCAGTAGAGAAGAGAAAACATCTCGCCCTTTAAGTTGACCAGCAGCAGATGTATTTCCAGTCAGGGAAACTTACAGAAAGAGGTTGTAGGCTCCAAAGAGGGCAGAAAAAACGTATTCAAATTCTCAAAACCTTGATTTACTGCTCTTATACCATGTAAAACTAAAGGGAAAAGTGGTAGAGAAACAGAGAGATTAAGAGGAGAAGATAGGCAGAGAGAGGGATGCAACAACTTTGTTATGCTCGTATGGGTGACAAGTCCCGTAAAACTGAAGGAAAAAGTGGTAGAGAAACAGAGATTAGAAGGAGAAGATAGGTATAGAGAGATACACAACAACTTTGTGATGCTTGTAAGGGTGTCAACTCGACCCCTAACATCCATTATTCAATAGCTTAAGTCAAATTTACAGTGGAAGGACTAAGCCGTCTAAGATATTACGTGAGAAATGGTTCAAACACTAGGTTTTGGGAGGACATTTGGCCTGGAAAGGAGGCTTTAAAATCTTCATACCCTAGCCTCTATATTCTGTCCAGGAAAAAAGGAGCACTGATTGCTGACATGAGAAACCAAGAGGAGAACACTTGAGACTTACAATTAAGAAGAGATTTGAGGAATGTGGAGGCTATGGAAGTGGCCAATTTGCTGCCGATGATAAACTCCATTTACTTGTCTAAAAGGGGTCAAGACGGGGTTTATTTGGGCGCCTAATAAATCTGGTGTTTACTCAGTCTCGTCCTACTATGGGTTAGCAAGCAAAGCCACAAATGGGATCTCCCCGGCTAGCTTAGTATGGAAGATGCCAGCTCCAAGAAAAGTCCAACAGTTTCTATGGACAACTTCTCATTCCAAATTACTCATATGTGACCAACGTGCAAAGAAAGGCCAGATAGTCATAGACTCCTTATGTAAATTATGTGGACAAGTAGAGGAAAATGCATGGACAAGTAGAGGAAAATGCAAATCATCTTTTGCTTCATTGCCAATTCAGCTGGAAAGTGTGGGGGCCTTGCTACGGAAATTTAGCATACCAATCTGCTTCCCTTAGGATATAAATCAGTTGATACAACAGGGAAAACATTGCCCCCTCCCAGCAGTGGGCAAGTCTTTATGGACAACATCTCTAGCAGCAATCCCATGGCAACTGTGGATTGAAAGGAATAACAGAACTTTCAGAAATTGTAGTTCTATAGGAGGTTTAATCGGAAGGTAATCCAAAACACTCTTTTCTGGGCAACAAGTCTAAAAAAGATCCCCCTGCTACCTCTGGCAGTCATAAGAAAGTACTGGTCAAGAGTGATTCATTTCATAATCCCATGCCCACCCACTATGGTAGAGTGGACACCCCCCCAGGAAGGATGTTTGAAACTCAATATAGATGGTTTGTCATTTGGTAACCCAGGTCCTGAAGGGATTGGAGGGGTACTGAGGGCAAGTAATGGCCAAATAGAGTTTGTTTTCTTTGGACTGGCAGGTAGATGTACGTCCAATGAAGCTGAAACCAAAGCACTTCTTGAAGGGATCAAGTTATGCAAGATTAGAGGCAGGGAACCTCTTATTGTGGAAGGAGATTCCGAACTAACAATTGGTTGGGCCAAGGGATCCTATTCTCCCCTTTGGCACCTTAAGGCTTTGTATGATGAAATTAAGGATGAAACAACCGAATGAAGGATAGCATGGTAAAACTACCCAAATCTGCAAACTCGATAGCAGACCAGCTAACTAAGCAAGGAGTATTAAGAACAAGTGTAATCACAGGGACAACACTACCCTTAGCCTAGAAATGTAACAGTGTATAAATGTAAGATATATATCTATGTAATCTGCTGTAATTGAAAGTTTGAGAAATCAATGAAAAGAATTCACTATTTCAAAAAAAAAAAAAATTAATAGTTGGAGAAGAGCAATGTTTTGGATAGAGACAATTTTTACCAATGATATAAAGCTTTTCACACTCAGATCTCCTAATAAATTGTTTGTTTTCATACTTTAAAATCAAAGTTTTGTTTCTCATTTTATTTGATCAATTTAGTTTGTGCAATATCCAATTTTTTTATCAGTGTCATTGCTGTTGGTTCTTTTACCACAGGTAGCTGGGATCATTTACAAGGATGAGTTGGAGCTAGAAACCTATATCCGTTCAGATCTTTATGGTGTCACTGAGCGTACCCAGTAAGTTGCATGTGACCAATTTTCTTCTATGGTGCAAGCCCATTGAAAGAATCCACTTCATGTTGGACATAAGCTTGGCAAATCCTCATGTATCATTGCGGTGGTCTTTTTTCTCCATGAATGATTTCAATATATACGGATCATCTACCTCTTTGATAATGCTACGAGATCTTCTTGCTTGTCCAGGAATATTTCTTACCCTCGAATCAAAGGAGCCATAATATTTCATGAACAAGGTCCTGTTTCATTTGACTATAGCATACGCCTCAATCACTCTTGGGCCTTCTCAGGCTTTCCTGATGTCAATACTATCATGGACACAAATGGTCCTTATGTGAATGACTTGGAATTGGGTGTTTCTCCAGTACCCACTCTACAATATGGCTTGAGTGGGTTTTTAACTGTATGTACACTTTCTTCTCCCTCCCTCTCTCTCTCTCTCTCTCTCTCTCTCTCTCTCCACACACACGCATGCATGCATGCACACGCACCATGCATAAACATACATACATATGCATAAGCGTGCTTACTTGTGCATACATGTACATAAAAGTTTAGAAATGTGCATAATCATCCATACGTGCATACACATGTAGGCATGCACTTAGCACATACATGCTTGCACACAGACATGTGTGTACACATAAGCTTGCACACACATGCATGCCCACACATGTTATTGGAGGCATGCGTGTGTGCAGGTGTGCTTGTGTGTATGCATGCGTCTGTGCACGCATGCGTGTTTGTAAGGGGTTAAAGGTTTTGTATCGAAGTCATCCTCGCTATTGGAGGTGATCTTTGGGGAAGAGCATTGTGGCTGAACTAGTAACTTAGCATATTCTGGGGTAATCAAGGCTATTTTTCCCTAACCTTATTGTTTCTTCCTTTGTTATCATTACTGTTGCATCTTCTTCTCTTGCGTACGAGTACATCATAGCATTGAGCCACCTTCAACCCTTAACTGGTCGATGACGAGCCTGGGACAAAGCTGATCTACCTTGATGGGACTGAGTTGGAGCCGCACGAGTGCTGAAGTAGAGGCTATAGTTCCTCTGCTGCATTCAGCTCCGTGACACCTCACACCCATGCACACACACTCCCCTCGCATGCTTGCACGCACGGTTGCACGCACTGTTGCACGCACGGTTGCACGCACTGTTGCACGCACGGTTGCACGCACGGTTGCACGCACGGTTGCACGCACGGTTGCACGCACTGTTGTACGCACGGTTGCACGCACTGTTGCACGCACGGTTGTATGCACGGTTGCACTCACGGTTGCATGCATGGTTGCACGCACGTTTGTACGCACGCTTGTACGCACGTTTGTACGCACGTCTGTACGCACGTTTGTATGCACGGTTGTACGCACGGTTGCACGCACGGTTGCACACACAGTTGCATGCACGGTTGCACACACAGTTGCATGCACGGTAGCGCACACATGCTCATACACCAGTGGTCACACACACTCATGCATAGTTGCATGCGTGTTTGCACGTGCCAGTGCATGCGCGGTTGCACGCGCCAGTGCATGCATGGTTGCACGCGCCAGTGCACGCGCGGTTGCTGGCACCAGTGCACGCGCGGTTGCTCGCACCAGTGCACCCGGTTGCATCCACTAGTGCACGCCCACGCTCATGCATCAGTGCACGCACGCGCTCAAGCATCAGTGCACGCACGCGCTCACGCACGCGCTCACGCACCAGTGGACGCACGCGCTCACGCACCAGTGGACGCACGCGCTCACGCACCAGTGGACGCACGCGCTCACGCACCAGTGGACGCACGCGCTCACGCACCAGTGGACGCACGCGCTCACGCACCAGTGGACGCACGCGCTCACGCACCAGTGGACGCACGCGCTCACGCACCAGTGGACGACGCGCCACGCACCAGTGCGACGCACGCGCTCACGCACCAGTGGACGCACGCGCTCACGCACCAGTGGACGCACGCGCTCACGCACCAGTGGATGCACGCGCTCACGCACACGCTCACGCACCTGTGGACGCATGCGCACACGCACACGCTCACGCACCTGTGGACGCATGCGCACACGCACACGCACACGCTCACGCACCTGTGGACGCATGCGCACACGCACACGCTCATGCACCAGTGCATGCACACACGCGCACACACACGCACACACACACACACACACACATGTACACACGAACACACGCACACACGCACACGGACACACGACACACACACGGACACGCACACGGACACACGCACACGGACACACGCACACGGACACACGCACACATGCACACGGACACATACACGCACACGGACACACGCACACACGCACACGGACACATACACGCACACGCGCACACATACACGCACACGCGCACACATACACGCACACGCGCACACACACGGACACATACACGCACACGCGCACACGCGCACACGCGGTAATGCCATCTATATTGAGAACTTGCTTCATTTTATTGGGAAACTCTGCATCCTGTAGAATACAACTAATGAGCATATCTTCCACTTTGCATTGAGAATCTATGAATCTTCAGCTTCCATAACTAATCTCATCTGCTGCAGATTGAACCATCGACATTTTAAAAAAGAAATATGATTTATTTATTACCATGTTGTCGCGCTGTATTCTATGCCCTTTGTCAATCACCTTTCTGCACTTAAACATTCAGAATGCTGAACTCTCATGTTTGCTCCTCCTCCCATCTTCCCTTCTTTTTTTTTTTAATTTTTTTTACAACATAAGGTACAAATAAGTCTTTTAAGTTTATAGCAAGAGGTTAGGCCTAACTAGCAGGGACTCACGAGAGATTACTGCGTTAGGCAACCTATTCGCTATAAGGTTGTCTGACCGAGGCACCTTGTTCGAAGTTATGTGCCAGTTTCTTATGGTGTCTTCAGCTTCATAGATGGTGCTTTTAAGTCTCGGGGAGAGGGGGATAACTTTTGCTGCCCCAATCAATGAGTAAGTCAAAGTCACCTCCAATAACTGGGAGTACTTAAAAGTGCTTCTTATATGCTCGAAGCCCTTCTAGCAAGGACAAAGATTCCGCTTCATTTGAGGTACTCTGACTGGCTGGCCCTGCATAGGAAAGTTGAAGCTGACTGTCGCAACTTCTGACAATTCCTCCCACACCTACTGTTCAGGGTTACAAAGTGAGGAACCATCAAAGTTCAACTTCATCCATGTGGTTTGAGGGCAGAGCACTCAAAAAGGACAGGGGGTTTTGGCGCTGTGAGGGGAGGAGAGAAAGGGAATTTAGATTTGAAGCGATTTATTCCCATAGTCCAAGGTCATATATGGAACTCATTTTTTTCTTTGTCAATGCAGTTGCAGCAGGTGGTTGATTCTTTCATAATATTTGCTGCACAACAAAACATGACTGAGACTGAGAGTGAACATGTGGATTTGTCCGTCCTTCCCAGAGTTAATGCTTCCTCTCTTCTCCAGCTTCCATGGACTAATTTTAGCCCATCTAACATACGGATGGCTCCATTTCCTACACGTGCATACACTGATGATGAGTTCCAGTCCATTGTAAAGACAGTGATGGGAGTTCTGTATGTATTATTGACGGTGCTAGGCTTGTTGCGCCTTTATGTTGCAATGCATTATATTTTCTAAATTGTTGGATGTTGTTCGTAATCTATGTTGTACTAGAACACGATAAAACGGTCTAATTTTACTGGACACAGGTACCTCTTGGGCTTTCTTTATCCAATTTCTCGTCTAATCAGTTATACCGTCTTTGAGAAGGTATGACATTAAGCATAGTATGATTTTATCTTTTTAAGTTTTTGTTTGATCTTGCATAATTTTTTACCTCTTAATATTTGGAGATACTTGCGTGTTATATATATATATATTATGTAGACATATAGTTATATAATATGTTTTTAATGCTTTAGGAGCAGAAGATTAAGGAAGGTCTTCACATGATGGGTCTAAGAGATGAGACATTTTATCTTTCGTGGTTAATAACGTACAGTGTACAAGTATAACTCTGGCTTCTGGCTGTATTTGTAGTTATAAGGTCTTTACTTGTTTCTAGATGTCTCACCTTTTCCTTAATATGCTTCATGCAGTTTGCAATCTCTTCTGCTATCATCACAGCCTGCACTATGGGCAGCCTTTTCATGTATAGCGATAAATCAGTGGTGTTTATATACTTCTTTTCATTTGGTCTCAGTGCAATCATGCTCTCCTTTTTGATCTCTACATTCTTTTCACGAGCCAAAACAGCAGTGGCAGTTGGTACTCTGTCTTTTCTTGGAGCGTTCTTCCCTTATTACACTGTTAATGACCCTGCAGTTCCAATGTAACTTTCTTTTTTGGAATTGGATGTCATTTATTTATTTTTTTGGAAAGTTATGTTAGTCATTTATATAAAGATGTTAAATTGTTCAAATTGTGCTCTGTTTTATTGAATTTTGAGACCAGCTTTCGAAAAAAAATTGAATTTTGATAAGTATGAATACTGAAGGCATTATTGGTCATTTCTACCAGGGTATCAAAGGTCTTGGCTTCTTTTCTTTCTCCTACAGCCTTCGCCCTGGGTACAATAAATTTTGCTGATTATGAGCGTGCTCATGTTGGTCTTCGCTGGAGCAATATTTGGCAGGCAGATCTCTTCACCTATTCCAGATTACTTTCCCATATATTAGTGATGAAATACATTTTAATTATTAGACTAAAGGATAAGTTTCTATAGGCTTCTTCTGGTGTAAATTTTTTGGTGTGCCTCTTGATGATGCATCTTGACACAATAATCTACTGTGGTTTTGGGCTCTACCTGGACAAGGTAAGATGCTGGAATTTTGACAAATCCGTTTTCTTTGTATTTATGTTTGTAGTGTTAGATTAAGAGCAGATCATAATTCCTCTCACATATGATTCAAGCAAACTACAGTATGATTCCTCGTGTGCGTGGTTTCAACAGACAAAATCATGGTGTTTTTTTTTTGCATCTAACTTTGATTTATCAAATTGCTGGTGCTGTTCTCTGTCTTTCCTGGGTTCTAGGTACTCTTCGATGTTCTATTTCTTTACTGAGTACACTTCATGGGGGTACTTCTCGTCATTGTTTGTGCAGGTTTTTCCCAGAGAAAATGGGGTGCATTATCCATGGAACTTTTTATTTACTAAGAGTTTTTGGGAGAAAAAAAACAATCTAGAAGTCAAATTTAGTGATAAAGCATCTGAAAGTTCAATAACCGATGAATGCAATGATTGCCCGGAACCTACTATTGAAGCAATTAGCTTAGACATGAAGCAACAAGAAATTGATGGCCGGTATGAAACTTTTTGCTTTTGGTGATCCTCAGCTGTGGTTGCTCTTCTTTTCAGATTTATGACATTTGTTTCCAACAGTTTTTTTCCAACATTTGTTTCCTCTCTTCCAGATGTATTCAGATTCGGAATTTGCAAAAAGTCTATGAGACTAAAAAAGGAAAATGTTGTGCTGTGAATTCATTACAACTCACCTTGTATGAAAACCAGATCCTTGCACTTCTAGGTATCTTTTGCTCATTCCTTTTTCCTTTGAGAATGTCTAGAACTATATTAAAAGTGAAGAAAAGACCTATTTTAAAAAAAAGACCCGCTCTATGGCTGACCATAGCTAGACAAGGGGTAATTAGGACATGCCTAGTTTCAGGAGTATATCTACCCCTTGATTAATGTATGTTGCAGGAGTTTATGTACCATATGTAAAGTATTGTAACACATTTTAGATTGCTCAATAAATGTTCACACCATTTTCAAAAAAAAAAAAAAGTGAAGAAAAGAAGACTAAAACAAAGCTGGCAGCATCCCAGCTGGAACATTAGAACACGACCCAAAAAATGAAAGCTTACAAAGAATATGTTAGAAAGAATGAATGAATAATGTTAAATGACAATAATCAGCCTTTTGACTTCCTTATGCAGAAGACCTATGTGTAGCGTGATGCTACCTTTGTTTCTAGAAACACATTATGCTATTTGTACAACTATGGCTTGATTTTGACTCAAGGAAGTTGAGTAGTGATTTTGAGTTTTTCTATTTGTACCTGAAAATTTGACACAAAAAAGGGCCTCATTGAAGATTAAACACTCCACTGGAAAACTGATTCTGGTTAAAGATTCCCTTCTTTGTTTTAAGCTGGTGAAATATTTTATAAAATATTTCTTGCCTCAAGACAAAAAAATAACTTTTTCTCGGGAAGTTAACATACCTGCAATTACTCTCTTAACTTCTTGCGTACTTTGATGCAATACAACACAGGGCATAATGGTGCTGGTAAGAGCACGACAATTGCTATGCTTGTTGGGCTTATTCCACCAACAGCTGGGGATGTTCTTGTATGTGGCAAGAATATTAGATCAGACATGGTATTTACAAACATCCTTTTTCTTTTAAAATTGTCGATTTATAATGAGGCTCACTGGTATTTTTTAAAACTACTGCAGGGATTTAGGTAATTTCTAACAGCCACTGGGTTGATTTTGTAGTTGCTTTATGTTTAGAGTGAAATAGTCAAAATTATATCTCAATTCTGGTCTAAGGTTAGGAGTCATCTTCGTTTCAGGAAAAAAAAAGGTTAGGAGTCATCTGACCTCTGTATCTGTCTCCCCTTGTTGTACACCTTCCCTCTCTTCCCCACTCTATTCTGTCTTTTCTCTCTTATTGCATGGTTTCATGAACAGAAATGCCCCTCTCCTCTCTAAACAGTCACTAATAACTTACTCTCTATATCTCCTAATGGTTTGAAAATTAAACGTAGCACTATCACTACAACATTTACTTTTACCATCACACAACCATATGCATAAAAGGACTTATAAAAACACCCGTATGTGCTCATTCAACAATTTATGAGATTTCAATATCAGGTTGTGTTTGTACTTTCTGTTCATATTATTCCCCCTCTAGTTAATATGTCTTTAGTCAATGATGTATTAAGAGGGGGTTGCTGTACAACTTGTTGTTAGAGATCCTTTTCATTTTTGGCCAAATCTTTTTGATAAGCAATTAAAAAAGAATCTTATTCAATGTTATATGCTAATTTAAGTGTATATTTTCTTCCAAGTGTTAAACCACTCTTTATCATATCAAAACCTTAAGTGATGAATAATCCATTTGATAAGGTCACTGATCATCTTAAACCTTTTAGATCGATCTCCTTTTCTTTTATCTCTTGCACGCTTATGTTCTTATTTCAGTATATTGTTCATTAGGATGAGATCCGTAAAGGTTTGGGTGTGTGCCCTCAACATGATATTCTCTTCCCAGAATTGACTGTGAGTATCTAGAACTATTTTTCTTCTCATACATGCTTTTGTTAAAAAGTGACTTTTAGTCATATATGGTATTCACCAGTTGTTTATGTTCTCAGATTTAGGTTGATTCTGTTTCTCCTTTGAATTGAAAAAATTGTGTCGGGTGGATTTCTTGATAGAATTTATACTTTCTAATATATTTTGGTACCAACGAATTGTCTTATCATCTTGAATTATATATATTTTTTTGAAACAATCTTGAACTATATTTTGAATAAGCTCATAAAAGTTTTTCTGTATGGTTGGATCTATAGGTCAAAGAACATCTTGAAATCTTTGCCATCTTAAAAGGCGTTGAGGAAGACATGTTGCAAAGTAAAGTAAATGAAATGATTGATGAAGTGAGTATGTGAAGGTTCTTGTTTAAGTTAAGTACATTTTATGTGTCTTTAATTACCTTTGTTTTGATTCCCTTTTTCTTATACGGTTTCTTATTTCTTGTAAAAATTAGAGTTTGAAATATTGAAGTATTGAATTAAAGCAACAAGTGTAAGAGAGAAAATAGAAGAAGATGGCTCACATAGGAAGAGGAAGAGAATATGAAGTAAATTTATTCTGCTGTAGTGTTTACAATGTACTTTCTCTATAACATTTTTAGATTTTACATGAAGAATCAGACTCATAAACTAACTCTAAGTATAGACCTAATATGATTACATCATTTGAATAATAATACGACTCCTACTATCAATGTCTTATAACAATTACTTCTCTAGAAGACTTTCTAAGTACCCAATTAGGATTCATAAAGCCAGGTCAACATCCAGTCAACATCCACGTGTCTTGACCAAGTCATAGGTGGTATTCCACTCATATGGGCTTGGGCTCATATATCTCAACATGGAAAAGGAGAGAAGAGAGAGAAGATCAAGTGACAAAAGAAGGAGCCAGAAATTGTGTTTATGTACACTGTTTGCTATAGAAGATAGCACTAACCCAAATCCCTTTTTATTAAGACATGAGTTGACTGTGTCACATTTTGCCCTTAGAGAAGAGAAAGCTAAACTAAACAGGGGTAAAATGACAAGATCTACTAAAATATGATATAATTATCAGATAAAATAGTCTTGAACATAGAGGCAATGGAGAACAAATGAAGCTCTCGGGTGAAATTCTTGGACGGCCGGAAGCCATGGGAGATGGATGGTCGGTCAGAGGTTCCAGAATCAATTAGGTCGTCGTTCTTCACGAACATCAATGGAAGCCAATACTACCTGGACATCATCACACTGAAAGATTCCTTAGCGGTCAAGCTGGCAATGAAAGGCCCAATGAGACGATCTTTCATCAGTATACCGACGACTGGTGTTTGAGACCTGCTGATGATGCTCAAAGGAGTTATAAAGGAGGATACCGCAGGCAAAGTAAAAGAAACTCTGGGAGGAAGATTTAAGATAGGTGTGTATGAGGAGGCAGAAGGTTGGGTCTGCAAAATCACAGAAAATAGGGGCGCCATGACAATCGGCTCTGTCAGAATACCAAAATCAACAAAGCCTTATACAGGCTGGTCTTGGATAATCGACAGGTTGGAAACAATTAAGAAGAGATTGGAAGCGGTAGGTAGCACTGGAGAAAGACAAAATACACCTAATGTGCTAGGGGGGTGGAAAAAGAGTAAAACAAACCTCTTGTAACAGTCAATGAGGAGGAAAATAGTGCAGAAAGCACTCGTACCCAGGGAGAAAAGAAAGAAGAAGCTTTGGTGTTAAAGAAAATGGAGAATGGGATTCTAACATTGATCATAAAACCAGAGCTCACAAGAAAGAGGAAGGAAGAGATGAAGAAATGCATAGTGGCAGAGACCATAAAGAGAGAGTGGAAAATCACAGATCTACTGCAGGAAATTAAAAGACAATGGAGATTAGCCAAAGCCCCTATGATCCACTTTTTGGGAAAAAAAGGTGGCTCGTGCAGCTTGAGACAGAGGAGGAAAAAAATCGTATCATGACTCTGGAAGAGGACTTGAAAGAGAATACCTTCACAGCAATTACATCTTGGGAACCAACGCACAACAAGCCCGAGCAGTTTATGAAGGTGGAAATCTGGAACATCCCTCCCCATCTATGGCACCCAGACATCTTCTTGACACTAACGGAAACAGTGGGAGACCTTGTTTCCATTGAGGAAGAAGTTATCTCAGGGGACAGGATCAACTGTTTCCGCGCGGTCGTCAGGACAGAGAGGGCGACGACTGAGATGAAAACAACAATTTTGAGAGATGAAGAATATGTCTTCTGAGTCACGATCAAAACGTGACCCCTAGAAGAAGGGAAGAACAAAGTAAAAAGAAAAAAAGGCAAGAAGAAGAGGCTAAAGTTGGCCGGAATCTTGGTCGGAAGCAAGGAAGAAAGCTGGAAGCACTCAAAAAACCAGATCTGGGAGGAAAAAGGGTATTACCCAACAGTCCGAAGAAGGCCTAAAGGTCGCTGACACACAGAAGCCGAGGGAGAGGGATTTGGAATTCGAAATTCAAAATCTAGGTGGACAGGGTCCAAAAGATTCTAAAGGCTTGTATTATTTCAATAATGAGGGGGATGATGGGTCTCACTTAGAACGGGTCTCGGTATGAGTTGCCGAACCAGAACGAGTCGAAGACCAGGGCTCTGACTCGGAGCGACCCAAAGAAGCAGGTAAAAATGCAAATACAGAGACGGACTCGAACCCATTTCCGGAATTAGATCTGGTGCTGGATACTTTACAAAGTCCGACTAGTGACCCGAAGCCGGCAAACACACCGATTCTGGAAAGACAAAGCTTGGAGGAAAGAAAAGACGAAGAGGAAGAAGAAAGCCTGCAACACGCCAGGAAGCTGGAAAGAAGCGAAAAAAGTGCAGGACTCGTTCTACTGTCGAAGAAGATCCAGGATCGAGCCATTGATGGCAGAACACAAAGAGGCGCAGAATCAGAACTCCCCTTTTGAGAATACCTCCAGAGCCGCTGAATCAATCGAAAAATCTGCAGAGCGACGGGATGAGGACGAGGCTGAAACCAAAAAGACAAGCAAAGAGATCTGGACAGTGGAGATTATTTAGAAGGCTATGGAAGATTTCGGCACAACCATTGTCATGCAAAAAGAGGATGTGATTGCCTGCGGAGAGAGATACCTAAAGATGAGAAAAGAGATTTACGAAAGCAAGGTTGGGTCATGAACATTCTCTCCTGGAATATTCATGGCCTTGGCACAGCCAGTCGAAGGGCCAGCGTGAGAGCAAATATCAGAAGTTCCAAAGCAAAGATTGTTATGTTGCAGGAGACAAAACTCAATACTATCACCCCCAATATTGTTCGTTAGCTGGTTTGGGGGAAAGCTGCAATGGGAGGACATTGAAGCTCAAGGAAGCTCAGGAAGAATAATGATGATATGGGACAAAAGACATACGAAGCTGGTTGATGTGGAGAAGGGGAGATATATCCTTGCGTGTCATTTCAGAGCAAAAAAATCCCAACAGCATTGGGGGGTGCTTGCGATTTATGGGCCAACAAAAGCTAGCCAAAGAATTTAGATGTGGGAGGAGCTTTCAAGTATCCTGAAGCTGTGGGATATTCCTTGCGTATTAGGAGGGGAATTTAATGTGGTCAGATATGTCACTGAAAAAAGGAGGCAGAAACACCTACACGACAGCAATGAAAAATTTTGAAACATTTATTTCAGACCACCTTCTCACAGACTTACATCTCTCTGGCGGTGCATTCACCTGGTCAAATGGCAGAAGCACGCCTATCCTTGCCAAATTAGACAGATTTATGGTAAACAAACAATGGCTAGACACCTTTGGCAATTCTGCAGCAAGGATTTTGCCTCGAACAGCATCTGATCATAACCCTATTCTGCGAATCAGCTTCCTAGGGCCCACCTCCATTCAGATTTGAAGCGTGTTGGCTGAAAGAAGAAGGTTTCGTTGAGATGATTAAAGATTGGTGGCAGAAAATGAAATTTGAAGGCCCACAAGGATTCCAATTTAGCCAGAAATTAAAGTTCTTGAAGATAAAACTGAAGGAGTGGAGAAAGAAAAGAGCACTGAACTTCGAGAAAGAGAGGGATGCATTGCTGGAAAAAATCAGCAAGTATGACGAAAAGGAAGAGCAGCAGGGACTTAATGTCATTGAAGAGGTAAGAAGGGAAAAACTAGTACAAACAGTGGAAAACACAGATATGCAAGAGATGATCTATTGGCGACATAGAGCACACTACAAGTAAATTAAGGAGGGAGATGCCAATACCAAATTTTTTCATGCGGTAACCTCAGAACATAGAGGAAAAAGCAGAATCAGTCTACTAGAAGTGGATGGTAAGACTATAACAGAGGCAAAAGAGATTGTTGAGACCTTCGAAAATTACTACACAAGTTTATACAAAGATGAAGGGATTAGCAGGTCATTTCCAGAGAGGATACAGCTAAATTCCCTCACAAAGGAGAATAGTCAGAAACTGATTCTACCCTTTACTGCTGAGGAGGGGGAGGAAGCAGTGTTCTCAATGCCTAATGAAAAAGCTCCGGGTCCAGATGGGTTTATATCAAAATTCTACAAAGCTGGCTGGGAATTTTTACAAGAAGATGTCATGAGGATGATTGAAGAATTCTACGAAAAAGGAATCACTGCCACTAGTATGGGCTCCTCCCTAATCAACTTGATACCGAAGAAAGAAGGAGCCACACACCCCAAAGATTTCAGACCAATTATTCTGATCTCAAGCCATTACAAAATCATTGCAAAGGTGCTTGCTAACAGATTGAAAGAGGTTCTCCCTAAGGTAGTTAACAGCCACCAGTCAGCATTCATAAAGGGCGACAAATATTAGATTCGGCACTGATGGTTCATGAATTTATTCACCACTATAAGAAGAAGAGGAAAAGAGGTATGATACTAAAACTAGACTTCGAAAAAGCTTTCGATAGAGTGAGCTGGAGCTTCTTGGATAATATGCTCAGAAAAATGAAATTTCCAGATAAGTGGCGAGAATGGATGAGCACCTGTATCTCTTCAGCCAGCTTTTCAATTATACTCAATGGCACAGTAAAGAGTCATTTTTGGAGCACAAGAGGATTAAGGCAAGGGGACCCTCTCTCTCTCATGTTTTTTTTTGAAAGTTGAGGTTTTATTTCATTTAAGAATTACATCCCAAAATGGGTTACATCAAATTCCTAAGGCGTCCAAACAGTTAGCACTTGCTCATGGACACCCTTTTTAGCTAACTCATCTGCTCTACCATTGGCAGATCTAATTACATGACTCCAAGTTACAACAAAGGATGCAAGATCATGTATTTCATTAAAAGTGGAAATATGTCTCCACGAAGGTTTAGAAGCTCTCTTGCACAATGAAATGATGGTCTTCGAGTCGCCTTCCACTTGAAGGGGAACTGAAAGCCCTAAATCTTTATAACATCTCGGACCGTGAAGGAGGCCGGCAGTAGTAGAGTCTGAAATGCCAATCGGTCTTTGTGTAAGTGAGTAGTACTTCTCCTCTATGGTCCCACGATGAGTCCTCCTACCCCGTAAGGCCCCGGATTTCCAAGTGAGGATCCGTCAAAATTTAACTTATAGGAGGAAGGGGGGCAGCCATTGCTGAATAAGTGTAGTACTAGATCTGGCTTCTCTAGCATGTTCAGCCCACGATCTCCAAATTACAGTAGAATCAACACCACAAAATATATCCTGAGTTTTCAACCAGCCAATAATCTGGTGGAGAAGTTGATGACAAAGAACTCCCCAAGGCTTGGCTTCGTTCTGGAATACCCTGTTGTTCCTTTCCCTCCAAATGGCCCAAGGTATGTAACCCATGCAACTATTGTACATAATGCGACCCTTTGTGCCATGCCCAAAATAGCTAATGAGTGGGAGGAAGCCTGCTAGATTTTGTGGGATTACATAATTGACACCGAACATGCCAGAAAGAAACTCCTAACTTTCCATCTGTACTCACAGTGAATGAGAAGGTGATCAGTGGTCTCTGACTCAGCCCCACATAGTGGGCAAGCTCGTCTCGATGGGATTTGAATTCCCTTCTTCTCGTAATAGGTCCCTGGTTGGAATTTTGCTTCGAAGGCAGCACCACATAAAAAAGGCCATTTTCCTAGGGCATGAGAGTGCCCAGGCAGCAGCTGCCACATGTGTAGCTCTTACCCCTTCAGTGAGGCTTCTATACTCGGAGCTTGCTGTATAGCAACCTTTTGAGTGGGGTTTCCAGATGAGTTCATCTTCATTGTGTCTGTTTAAGTATACTTTACTCAAGTGCAGCTAGTAACTCGAGATCTCAAGTGCTTCAAAGCATCGTTAAGGTTTTTCTAAAACACGGATCCCGATTAATATTCCCCAACCGCCATTTGGAGCAATATCGATATGAGGCAATTTTGGTCTATTGCAACCAAGGATAACCTTGAGTATTTCTCAGCTAAAGATGTGTCTCTAAGCCAAACGTCACCCGAAGCGAACCTTGTCACCCTTCCCCGGGTGAAGGAGATCTTACAGTTGAAAAAGGAAAAATTTTGTTATTTTTTTCCAAATGGGGAGGGCAATCTGGTTCTACTTTGGGTTGATCCACCACTGTCTAGGCCTGCTATCAAGGCATTTAGAGACAATCCCCTTCCATGTCATGTCTCTTGCTGTATTAAGTGCAGCATTTGTTTGTTTGATCTTTCTGATCCCTAAACCCCCATCTTTCTTGGTTGAACAAACCTCCTCCCAATTTATCAAGTGCATTTTTGACTTCTCTGCAGTACCAGACCAAAGGAAATTCCTCATTATTCTTTCAATCACTGCTGCCACTGATGAGGGACAATGAAGGAAAGAGAGGTAGTAAGTTGGAATGCCAATTAAGCAAGACTTAATCAAAGTAAGTCTTCCAGCTTTTGAAAGTAATCGCCCTTGCCAAGTACTCAGTCTTCTATTTAATTTCTCAATACTCGGGTCCCAAAGGCGTGTTGAAGTTCTACCAGTGAATAGAGGAAGCCCAAGGTATGTGGTAGGAAGAGATCCCACCCTACACCCAAGCATGGCTGCCATCTCTTGTAAAGAATTGTTCTCAATGTGGAAGCCCATGATAGAGGATTTTGCTTGATTGATTTTCATGCCGAAGCCATCTCAAATATTAATAATAAACATTTCACTACTCTCAATTGTTTAAAATCCCCTTGCAGTAAAAATAATAGTGTCATCGCAAACCGAACTAACGGAGTACTAAGAAGTTCTCTATCCACAATAGGCTGCAGCCACCCCTCTTCAATTGCAAGATTAAACAAATATCTAAGGCCTTCTCCGGCAATATTGAAGAACAAAGGAGAGAGCGGATCTCCTTGCCTTAACCCTCTGGATGGTTGTATGAAGCCATGTGTTCCCCCATTAACAAGAATAGAATATCTAGCAGAAGCAATACAAGACATGATCCACTTCCTCCATCTCTTACCGAACCCAAGCTGTTGCATCATACATCTTAGATATTCCCAAGACACTCTGTCAAAGGCTTTCTCAAGGTCTAGCTTTAGAATAACCCTTGGTTCCTGGCTTTGTTTACATTTGTGAATAACCTCTTGGGTACATAATGCTGCATCTAAGATGTTCCTCCCTTTGATACAGGCGTGTTGCTCAGGGCTAATTATATGTCCCATAATTCTCTGTAATCGGCTAGCAAGCAGTCGAGCAACCACCTTATAAGAACTACTAGCCAAACTAATTGGCCTGAAGTCGGTAACATATTCAACACACTGTTTCTTTGGTACCAATGCAATGAAGGTGGCACCCAAAGCTTTACTTGTCAACCCATTTTGATGGAAGTGCTGTAGGAATTCCATTACATCATTCTTAATAATAGGCCAGCAAGCCTTGAAGAACTCACCATTGAAGCTATCAGGCCCCGGGGCTTTGTCCTTGGGCATGAGTTGACCAGCCGCCTCTATCTCCTCGATTGTGAAGGGAGATTCAAGTGCAGCTGCACGGTCAGGATTTAGCCAAGGGCAATTGATACCCAAAAGCTTTGGTCTGACTGGGTATCCTCAGTAAAAATCTTGGTAAAATGAGTGGTGATATTTCTAATAATTTCTGATTTATCAGAGGTGACCTTGCCATCAATATTGAGAGAGCTGATTCGATTGATTCTTCTCCTTCCCGTGGCAATAGCATGAAAATATTTTGTGTTCCCATCTCCTCTTGTAGCCATTTGTGCCTAGCCTTTTGTTTCCACATGATATTCTCATGTCTCACAATATTATTGAACTCAATTATTGTTGACATTCTCTCAACTGTCTCTCTATCATTAAGATCTCTTGTCTCTTGATTGCTATCCAATTCATTTATCCGTTGTATCAAATTTTCCTTCTCATCAATTTGGCAGATTTTTGAGTTTTAGACCAGGCTAGCAAGTTGCTCTTAAGACTTTTAAGCTTCTCGAAAAGTCTCCCTCCCTCTCGCCCGGTGTCTTGAGGTGTCTCCACCATCTATCAACATAGGTGGTGAAATTTTCATCTTCTAACCATTGATTCTGAAATCTGAAAGGTGTGCCTCCCGGTTATCAAAAATGGTATCCAAAGAAGCGGGCCAATGATCTGAAACAGTCTTTCCCAATACTCTACAAGCGATGAGGATAAAGCTCAAGCCAATCGAATTACGAGATGAATCTGTCCAATCTAGAAAGGGTCGGTGGCCTTCTTACATTACTCCATGTGAAACTCTTCCCGAGGTAGGAGGATCAATAAGATTAGATGCCCCCATGAAATCAACAAATCCTCTCATGGTGGCGGTGATTGAAGTGGCTGGAGGATGCTTCTCGTTTACGGATAGTGTGGCATTAAAATCACCACCTAGTAGCCATGGACCTTGATGCTGTCCCACTTTGCATTTGAGAGGTCTTCCCAAAAACAGCCCTTTGTCTATAGGTGGAAGGCCCATAAATCACACTGTGAACCATACTTTATTGCTAGAGAGATCATTACCTCGAAAATTATGTAATAATCACCAATAAGATGATTACGAACACTAACAAACCGAGGGTCCCAAATACATAGTATACCACCAGCAGTACCCATGGCATTCTTGGCACACCATTCCGGCCTATGGAAAGGCACCAGGTCTCTCACAACACTGTCTGTCATTTGCTCTAGCTTGGTTTCTTGCAAAAATATTAATTGGCCTCTATTGTTGCTTATCAGATCCCTTATAACAATTCTCTTACTTGGACTTCTAACTCCTCGTATATTCCAAGATATAATGATCATTCATAAATTTTTTCTAACTCCCTAGCCACTTCTTTTCCTCTTGTCTTACTTCTGGTTTGTCTTTTGTCACTTTGAGCATCCACTTCACCTCGGGATCCGTTATTATTCTGACCCACTTTACTGACAATATTCACCAAAGTTTTGTAGTCCTCTTTAGAAATACCTCCCATCATTTTCTTAATTTGGGAAAGCCAGGAATGTTTATTTGATTTACGTGTCCTTCCTCGGGCATCAACGTCATACTCATCCTCCCTGTCCTCCCCCACAAACCTCTTCAATTTGAACATCCACTGTTTCAATATTATTCCCCATATAATCTTCTTCACTCGTGGCGCCCTCCTCAATTTGTGCTTGTTCACATAAAGTATTTACTGAATTTGGTGACTGTTTTAATGGGTCATATATTGGTGGGGGTAGAGAGTGCGATTTTTTTCTGGAATAGGCAGTGAGAGGTGAGTTAAATCGGATTGGGGTGATAGGGGAGTTCGTGGAGGGTGAATTGTCATTGATGCTGCTTTCTGGCGTATTCTGACCCCACAAGGTAATAGGATTTTGAGGTGGGCTTGGTGGATTGCAAAAACCTTTCTCCCCAATTCTAGCTCAGTCCACCTCTCCTCCAAAGGCCATTTATATGGTTTGATCAGAACACGGCCATAAGCCATGTTTCTCCCACTAGTGGTATTCTCGTCAAAGGCAATAATCTCACCCATTTTGCTAGCAAGCAAGCTCAGTGCGTCTGCTCCCCACACTTCTACTGGAACACCCCATATCTGCACCCAATTTGTCGCTGGTCCAGTTTCGATAGTTTCCTCCCAAGGCCTAGTGTCCTAGCTAGGTATTTCTTCCAAATGGTCCCATAGAAGCAATTTCTCTTTGGATTCGGTATCTTTAACCTTAATTAGCCAGTCACTTTGTCCTATATATGAAGCAGTTGGCACAAAGTTGAGAGACCATCTATGTTGTATCCAATATTCAAGTTTTTGTGCATTTCCTATGCTCCAATCTGTCTTAATCACCACTCCAAAGTCAAGATCTTTTTGTCTCGATTCCCATTTTCGAGCAAGTCGCCGCATCTTGTCTTGCACAGATGATCTTTCTCCGCCCTTACTTATAATCTTCTCCCAGCTTTGTTCTTCTCTGATAATCAATTGTATGGGTGCAGCAGTTTCCTCTGTGCATTGTTCTCTTCTAAGAATCAAATCCTCAAGGGATTTTTGCAAAACAGTCCAGGGTGAAACATTATTCAACCCCTTCTGTGGGAGATATAGACGAGCGAGGATTTTTCGATCCCTAAAATGGACAATCTTACATTCCCATGTGGTTCGCTTCAAGAAAGAGATGGTGAAAAGCGAGTCTTTCCACCATATATCACGAGAGAAGTGTGTATTTGATGTTAGGACCTTCTTCAACTGAATTAGGAAATTGTCAATGATCTCCAGAGGTATCCGGATAAAAGCCCTCTTCTCTCCAGTCTCAACTTTCGCACATACCCAGCGACGAGCTACGTCTTCTTCGACGGAGAAAGAGGAACTACCAAACTTACATTGCCCCAAACTTCGCATAGTATATAGTCTTCCTCCCTGCTGGCGTCTCCTTCTTTCCACAGTTTGCCATTCGCCTTCGTTATCGTTCCCTCCTCTTCCACCCATCATCATCAATCCTTTAAAAGCAGAATCACAGACCACTCTTTTTTTTTTTTTTTGGTCCGGTTTAGGTGGTCGAACCTGTAAGAGTCGGGTCGGGTCGGTCCGGACCGAAACAACCTAACTTAGAGCATTCCGAGTCCACTCATCATGACTCGGGAAGGAAAATGAGTCAACTTATCGCGACTCGTTTTCTTCCCTAAAATGCCTAGGGTTTTCATCGAGTTGTCTTCTTCCACCTGAAAATTTCCACCGCAACCTTCAATCTCTTCTCCACAGTCCACACCTTCTCCGCTCCAACAAGATTTCACAAAATCAAATACGGGATAGAGACCAAAAGACTTCAATCTGCCGTCGACTTCCAAAACGACCAACGCGAGTCGATTTCGAATCTTCTCTCTTGCTCACACAACACCCCGTCCTCAAACGCCTCTCAGAATCCAAGCTTCGTAGAGGACAATGCTGCCAATCAGGTCGAGAGCAACAACAGCAGCCGATTGCGTTTTACGAGACATATCTCCAAAAATGGCCATTAGAAGTGCGTTCTTGAGCATTGTATCTTGCATCCTCTCTCTCCCATGTTGTTCGACATTGTCTGCGAAGGACTGAATGCCATGCTTTTGGAAGGACAAAATCAGGGATGGATCTCGGGTTTAATAGCGGGTAGTATACATCAATTTGCGGACGACACAATGATGCTATGCCAAGGGAGTAACATGCAACTGTTGAATGCAATTGTCATCCTAAATTTATTCCAAATGGCATCAAGCCAAGCAATTAACTGGGGAAAATCAGAAATGCTTAGTCTCAATCTTGAAACTGAGCTTGAAGAGCAAATGAGAGGCATCCTTGGCTGTGCCAAGATTGATCTGCCCAACAAATATCTTTTTTTTTGAAATGGTGAGTCTTGCTCTTTTATTTCTCTTCAGTAACCATACAGATCAATTAAAGCCCAACAATTATGGGACCCGATAATAGAAAGATGTCAAAGGCGATTAGATAGTTGGAAGGGGCAATTCCTCACGAAAGCAGGGAGGACCACATTAATTAAAGTCACATTGGTGGGAATACCCAACTACTACTTGTCCTTGTTGGAGAGGAGGTTCCTGTGGTGCGGTACAGCGAATCAATTTAAGTACCCACTAGTGAATTGGAACACAGTTTGTAGGCCGAAGAGACAAGGAGGGCTTGGTATACGTCATATTACTGAAGTCAACTCAGCTTTATTGGCTAAGTGGATTTGGAGATATGCCAAGGAAGAGGAAGCCTTGTGGAAAAAAGACAGAGAGGGGAACTATGGCAAAACAAATCATCTCTGGCTGCCTAAAAAGTGCTCAATGGCAGTAACATCAAGCTTATGGAAAGGGATTATAAAAAAGAAGCCAGAAGTAAGCAAATTAATAAGGTTCCATGTTAGACAAGGCACAAAAGTTTTGGAAGGATATTTGGATGGGGAATCAAGCACTTTCAAGAACTTTTCCCAAGGTCTATCAGTTGACAATAAATAAAGGTACTGTTGTAGAAGTGCTAAGAGGTGACAGCATGAATTTCGGTTTTTTTTTTTTTTTTTGAAAGTTGAGATTTTATTTATTGTGGCCCAAATGGGCGAAAGATTACAACAAACAAACAACAAACACAAACAAGGTTACATGAAGCTAGGGGGAGACAACAACAATATGTTGCTCTACAGTCCCTTGCTTTAGCCAACTCATCAGCCCTACCGTTGGCACTCCTTAATACATGATTCTAACTAGTGACAATAAAAAAAAGGTCTCGAATTTCATCAATGATACAACGCATTCGCCAAGGAGGCCTGAGATCATACTTGCACCATTGAATCATAACTTGGGAGTCTCCTTCAACATGCAATGGACCGACAAAATGATACTTTAGAAAACACTTGAGCCCATGGAGTAGACTCTGAGCTTCTGCAATCGTGGAATCAGTAATACCCAGTGGTCTAGAATATGTGAGTAATATATCTCCAACTGAATTCCTGATCATGCCTCCAACTCCAGCTAGACCCTGGTTTCCAAAGGATGACCCATCAAAGTTTAGCTTGTAGGAGTTTGGAGGTGGAGGATGCCAATCAATAATTCTAACTTGTTTACCATTCCCCTCTCTTGCATGTGCATTCCATGAACTCCAAATCGTGTCACATTCAACATTCTTGAATTCCTAGTGAATTTTTAGCCAACTAATAATCTGAGTTGTAATTCGATTGCAAAGGTCAGTCCAAGAGCTGGATTTATTCTGAAAAATTCAATTGATCCTTTCCTTCCAAATCATCCAAGGAATATTTCCAATGCAACAAGAAATCATGGGTTCTCCTTTACTCCCAAGACCAAGGGAGCCAATAAGAGCGACAATACCATATAAGTCACGAGGAATAGGTAAAATAAGCCCGAATCTATTAAGGAAGAATAACCAAACTTTCCAGGTGAAAGGGCAATGGATCAAAGTATGATTGAGTGACTCACTTTCAGTATTACATAGAGGACAAAGAGCTTCTTGAATCTGAATTCCTCTCCTCATCAACAAATCTCTAGTAGGTAATCTACCCCTCAAACAGCATCAACCAAAGAAAATTTGTTTCCTAAGGCCCGAGAGTGACCAGGCTGCTGCAGCCAAATGAAATTGATGGCCTTGATTTGTTAAACAAGAGTATGCTAAATTGATGGCCTTGATTTGTTAAACAAGAGTATGCTGAGCTTACTGTATAGAGCCCATTAGAGTGAGGCCTCCAGATCAGTTAATCTTCCTGGTCTCTTCTCATGTAAAAAATACTCACTTCTTCTAGTAAAGTGGAAGCCTCAATAGCTTCCTCATCATTGAAATGTCTTCTCAAGAAGGGGGTCCAGTCTACATCTCTTAGCTGACTAGCATAAACATTCACTTATAGAGCAGTTTTGATGTTTGGCTAGTAGGTAAAGTCTTGGTAATTTTTCTGCTAATGTAGTGTCATAAATCCACCTGTTAGTCTAGAAACGAATTCTGTTGCCAATGCCATGAAGGAGAGAAACATGTTGAGTAAAGAAGGGGAACATCTGAATGATTTTCTTCCATATGGAAGAAAGTTTCCCTTGTCTTGGGGCTTCGAACCACCACTCCCTTGGCCTGCTGTCCAGTGCTTTAACTATGACTTTCCTCCAAGTGGATTCTCCACTTATGTTCAGCTTCCACAACCATTTAGTGAGTAAAACTTCATTCATATATCTTATCCTCCTGATTCCTAATCCTCCGTCCCCTTTGGCCTTACAAACATCATCCCAGTTGATGAGATGTATTTTGGATCGCTCCGAGGTACCTGACCATAGAAAGTTCCTCATCGTTTTTTCAATGATGTTCACCACAGAAATATGGCAATGCAAAAAGGAAAGGTAATAGGTGGGGATACCTGATAGACTTGCTTTGATCAAAGTAAGTCTACCCGCTTTTGTGAGTAGTCTCCCTTGCCATGTACTCAACCTAATATTCAGTTTCTCAATGATTGGATCCCATAAATTCCTTGTTATCCTTCCAGTGAAGAGTGGTAAGCCAAGATGAGTACTAGGAAGAGAGCCAATCTTGCAACCTAGCATGTCCGTCATATCATTCAACACTGCTTGATTGATGGAGAAGCCATAAATTGCAGTCTTGGACCAATTTATCTTAAACCCGGGTGTGATTTCAAAGAGCATCAACAAACATTTAACCACTCTAACTTGCTCAATTGAGCCCTTACAGAAATGATTGTGTCATCAGCAAATTGCACTAGCGGTGATTGAAGGCAATCCCTATCAATCATGGACTCCAACCAGCCCTCATCCAGAGCCATATTCAGCATGAATCTCAGACCTTCACCTGCAATGTTAAAGAGCATGGGAGATAGTGGGTCTCTTTGTCTTAGTCCCCTTGTAGGTTTAATAAACCCATGAGCACCACCATTAATCAGGACAGAGTATCTGGCTGAAGAAATACAAGTCCATATCCAATTCCTCTATTTCCAACCATAATCCAGTTGCTTCATCACAGATTTCAGATAATCCCATGAGATCTTATCAAAGGCCTTCTCAAAATCTAGTTTTAAACAAATGTTGGCTTATTTGACTGTCGACAGTTATGAAGAATCTCATGAACATTCATTGCAGCGTCAAGAATAACCCTTCCTTTAATAAAAGCGTGTTGTTCTGCACTAATTAATGGCCCCATAGCGTTTTGCAGCCTTGCTGCCAGCAATCTAGCAAGACTTGCGAGTAGTACTTACAAAATATTGGAGGTGGAAGGGGACTCCAAACTGGTATTAGGATGGGCATCAAAAGAGGGTTCTACCCCCTGGTCTTTAAAAAGTATATTTGATGAGGCGGCAGATCTCACAAGAGAATGGCGGATCGCCTGGTTAAATGTGCCTTGATCGGCCAATGCAGTCGCAGATAAGTTAGCAAAGCCAGGAATACCAAGAGCAACATTTATGGCTTCACATTGCATGACAGATTTAGTGTGAGGTGTCTCACACTCAAAAAGAGGCCTTGGCCTTGTATTTTATGCTTGTAGTATGATTGTAACACTACTGTATCACTAGCTTTACCTTTAATAAAAGTTTTAACATTTTCAAAAAAAAAAAAACTGTCTTGAACACGGGCAAAATGACCAAAAAGCCTCTATTCGCATGTATATAACAAATTTCTATTACAACAGCATAATATGAGAGGAAGACATCTATTAAAGCAATCACGTGGGCTGTGCTTCAAACAATAAAGTGGCTTCAACAATTGACACAACTTTCCTTTCGCCCCTTGAGCAACATATTCTGGTGGTTTCTCCATGTCGACATCCTCCAATAACTCAGCATATAGGAAGGCATTTTTCACATTCAAAATTGGTGGTGGCAAACCTTTATTAACAACTGAATGAAATGCGATTTTAGTTTATGCGAGAGTGCAGAATTGTCCTATTCGTAACGAAAGAAGATGGTATGTTAGTTTGAGTGACCTGTCGGAACTGTTTTACTGAGTTTTCTTCTTTTGATTCTTTTTGTAATCAGGACTGTTGAAATTTCAGTTGTGTGAGAGGAGATATAAGAAGTCTTGTAGGTCTTTTGAATTGCTTTTTAGAAAGCTTATGCAAATCTTCCCTTATGTTTGTCTTATGGTCAGGTTGGTTTAGTTGATAAAGTTAACACAATTGTTGGGGCCTTATCTGGTGGGATGAAGCGGAAATTGTCTCTTGGAATAGCGCTTATAGGAAACAGCAAGGTTTGGTCTCTATTTTACATGAGAAAACTAAGGTTTATAATTATCATTCATTACTTTATTTTAGTATTTTGTTTATTCGCTTCTAGATATGACCTGGAAATTATTTGTAATTCAAAGGATTATCATGGATTTTTAATTGATTTATTGTTTATAAATGGATCATATCTAGGTTATCATTCTGGATGAGCCCACTAGTGGAATGGATCCATATTCCATGCGCTCAACTTGGCAATTGATAAAGAAAATAAAGAAGGGTCGAATAATCTTGTTGACAACACATTCCATGGACGAGGCTGACGTGCTTGGTGATCGCATAGCTATCATGGCAAATGGTTCATTGGGATGCTGCGGAAGGTATTTTGTTACATAACGTGTATTCTAGGTGCCAAAGGTGAAAGTAACATTATGATTTGTTCAAAGCTTTTCTTCTTGTTGTATTGTGACTTAGTAAATATTTATCTATTTCATAATTCATGATCCATTCACCATTTATTTTCATAGAAGTGATTTTGTTAATTCTCCTTCTGTGAGAGGTCACAGAGTGAAAGAAAGCAGAGTTGGAGTCTCCTTCCTTGAGCCATTTGTACCTTGCCCTTTGCTTCCAGAAAAGACTATCTCTATATATTTTTTGCCCGAGGAGATTGGACGAGGATCTTCTGTATGTTTGCTCCTCAGCTGATAGGAATTTGACTTCCTCAGTATGGTCAAGGCCATCAATTTGAAGATTGAGCAATCTTTTTTGGGTTTCCACAACTGCCTTTTTCTGCCGTGCCCATGAAATAATTTTACCTTTTAAGAGTTTTAGTTTACTGGGAATTATGGATGTGCCCGATCCACTTTGACATTGGTTATCATTCCACCATGGCGTTAATTTTTGCATGAAAGTTTCATCATTAAGCCTGGTGTTTTTTATTCTGAAGGGTTTTTTTCCTCACCTGCACATGTTTGTGTCCAGTAGGATTGACCAATGATCCGAGACTATTTTGCCTATCACCTTTTCCATAGTCTCTGTATAGTCCTAGCCAGTCAAGTGAGGCTAGGAATCTGTCTAGTTTGGATAGTGTTGGGTGCTCTTGTCTGTTACTCCAAGTAAACCTTTTCCAAGTAGTGGGTATCTCTTCAAGGCAGAATTCATGTATCAGCTCATTAAATTTCCTCATTGTTGTAGTGATTGTTTGGGATGGGGGTTTTTTCTCATTCCGAAAGCGGATGGCATTGAAATCACCAGCCAATAACCAAAGTCCACTCCATCTGCTCATTAGGTCTCCAAGCTCCTCCCAGAACTGATTACGACCATGGTATGAGCTCGGCCCATATATCCCCCCCAGGTTCCAAACACATTTCTGTACTTTGTTTTTAATTCTTAAGCCTAGACTGAAGGCTCCAAATTCAGAATCTTCCAATTCAACAGTGTTAGTATCCCAAAAGATTAGAGTTCCTCCAGGATCCAATTGCATCGATTGATTTCCATTCAAAATTAATAAAAGGAGATATTTCATCCAATGTTGTATTGGTTACATTTGATAATTTTGATTCAAGTAAAATTACAGCATTTGTCCCATTTCCGCTCAAAATACTTTTTTGACATTGGCTTTTTTTGGGGTCCACCTAACCCTCTCACATTCCATGATAAGATCTTCATTTAGTAGCGGCTGTAACTCCTACGGACTCCACAGCGAGAATTCGCTCCTCAGCCTCTTGGCGCATTAGCTTGCTGATTTCCTATTGCTGCTGCAATCCTTGCCAAATGGAACTCTTCCATGATCTGTGCAACTTGCATAGTGAACCCCAAATCTTCATCTAATCGACGCCCAGCATTAGCTCCCATACTCTCCATCCACGATCTAACAGCTGGGTCAGATGTAGTAGTGAGTGGAGCTAGCTTAGAGGGTCGTGAATGTGCACATGGGTTCGGTTACGCTGATAATTCTGGTGAGCTCTATGAAAGTTCCTCCCTATAGGCTGTATTGGAACTTGCACAAGCTGCCACTCGAAGTTTTCCTCCACTTCTTCTTCATTGAACTCTTTGGCTTGTTCTCTTGGCGATTGAGGTGGAGAATGTGAGTGAGGGTACTGCAGGGAAGGGAGTGGAGGATGGGGGTGACGATTTAGAGGCCTACGCCTATCAGAGGATGTTGCGTCTGCCCTTTCCTGTTCAGTGGAGTAGGCAGATGGAAATCGAGATGATCCTGGGTGATGGGAAGAGGCCTGGTGTCGGGATGTTGCCGGATGGCGGGAGTGACGATGGTAGGTGCGAATGGATGGGACCATTGCTCTCGGCGGTGGAACCTGGTGAATGATTTCGTTCCGGTTGTGCTCTCCTCTCCTAGTGAGGGTGTTAAGTAGATTGGGGCAGGTGCTGGGGATCAATGTCGGATTTATTTCCGGATTCAATGCCATTTGCCGTGAGCTATCTTCTCTTCCTGTGGGTAGATCTATTGGCTGTTGGTTAAAGAGAACCTCAAACCGATTTTGCGTAGGAATGGCGGATCACGTTTCTTGCCTCGGCTGCTCCACTTCCCTTTCCCTCTCTTCTCGTCTTTCTTCCTGTCTCGTATAGTCCGAAGGGTTGGGACTTTGAGCAGGGGTAGAGGGAAATTAAAATTTGATGGGGCAGCGGGACTTACCTCTGTCGTCCTTTCATTATTGCCCTGCGAGGGAACGCTTGCGATCATTTGTATTTGTGGGTCAGCTTCGCCTAGCCTCCACTGACCAAAAGACATGCCTTGACGCCTTTCTGCCGAGTTCCTAGTCAACTCGCACCAAGTCAGCCTGACTCGTTCCTGACCGAGTCCTTGTCTGCGTTCCTGCCCGGTTTCCTGACCGAGTTCTTACCTGGGTTCCTGCCCGAGATCCTTCACGAGTGAACCCGGTCCCTCCATTGTCCTCTCCTTCTCCGGTTCCGGTGTCTCTTTCCCGTTTTCCAGTATGGCGATTAGACTTATTGGGGAGTTATTGACCCAAAGCTTTGTCACTCCCCCGAGAAGCCAGGTGTTTCAGTATTCAATGAGGCCACACGCCACCTGTACAGAAGCTTTCGATTTGGTCTTCTCATCCAATTTAATGAGTCTCCCGTACCGGTTAAATATTATCTTTAGCCCTTCTTCCTCTCATAGTTGCAGAGGAATCCCGTATATTTGTGTCCATAGTAGCCCTTTTGGCTGATCCGAAGGTCTCCATGTTCTTATCTCGGCATTTCTGATTGGGTTTATTTCCCCCCATTTCTCAGCGATTTTATTTACCTCTTCCTCCAAGCTCATCCACGCAAGAAGCGTTTTTTCGTCCAAAGTCGATATTTTTGGTGCGACAGCAAGGTTTAGAAGCAATTTCATCTTTTCTTGCTAGGTGGCAGTTCCCTTGGCTCTCTCTCACAACACTCCCTAACCCTTTCTGCCTTGGATTCCCAATGGAGGACCCGTCAAAGTTCAATTTTAGAAAACCATCAGGGGTTGGTTTCCAAGTTTCCATAGTTGGGAGCTTCTGAGTTCTGAATTGGAGTATCATGCCCAAATTGTATATGATTTAGCATGGGAGACGAGGAATCTTGTTAGTATTGGAGGCACACAGGAAAATATTGTATATTGTCCTTTCAATTACACCCTCTAAAGTGCTGTCGTTATCTTCAAAGTTCTTGCATTTCTCTCTAGCATGAGCTGCCAAGGTACAGCTTCTAGATGTGCCCTCCACAGTATCTTGTCACATGCTGGGGAAGGGCTACTATACCATTGCTGTAGTTGTGAAAGGTCTCAGACATGCGTGATTGTGTTCTGAACTTCTCAAGAATGGCTTTCCATACTTCCTTGCTGAACCTGCACAGTAGTTGTAGGTGGCTATACATTTCTTCAACTTCACCACATGGCTTGCATAGATTGTTAATTGTCACCTGACCTCTTTTTGTTAGTTGGTCGCATATGAGAATATTTGCATGAGCAGCAATTCACAAAAACTGATGAACTCTTCTCTGACCTGGTAATTTCCAAAAAATATTTGCCTGGGCGAGTTACTCTTTGGCCTTTGGCTGTCAAATAGCTAGTAGTAGAGGTTACCGAGAGTGTCTAGAGGAGTTAGGGACCCATACAATTTCATCCATTCCTTGCTGTGAGACATATTGCTTTTCTAGTAGCTGCATGAGAGAAGAAGCCTCTTCCACTTCATCGTCATTCAGATTCCTTCTGAAGTTTAGGTTCCAAGACCTGGTTAGGGATTTAGACGCTGCTACAAATATACCCCAGTTCTTGGCCCGCTCAAAGAGTCTTGGTAGTGTAGGCATAGGGTCCTGTCACCAACTCAAGTGTCATTCCAAAATCTTATTCCCTGTCCCTCCCTCACATGGAATTGGATATGGTTCTCCAACTCTTATCTCTTCAAGAACAGCCCTCCAGATGGCGGAGACCACAATGCAATCTTTGGGTAACCCATCCTGAGGGGATTTTCCATACTTTCTTTTTGAGGAAAGTGTGTTTTTTTTATTGATTGATGAGTCATGCTACAAGATGTGGGTTCTCTCGAACAAGAAAAGAGGTAAGGGAGACACTTTCAAGCTAGAGAGTCCGCCAAAAAATTGGCAGATCTAGGAATGCAAGACTACTCGTGAACATATGTAGAAGCTAAAACAAATATTTCTTTAAACAAGTATAAAAATCTCCATGGTGGGGTCGGGGTTTGTCTGCACCATCTGATAATATTACTATAGTCCCCTTCAACAATGAACTCACCAGTGAAATGGGTGTGGAAGTATTTAAAGCAGCAAATGAGAGTAAAATGATCCCTTCAGAATTCCTAAACACTCCTCCATATTCAGCAGGTCCTGGATTGCCAACAGAGGATCCATCAATGTTAATCTTCAACTTCCCCAGGACAGTAATAATGGATGGACTTCTAACAGTGGTAGCAATCAATAAAGAAGACCTGATAGTAGACAAGTCGATCCCCCCCAGCCTACCCCAGTCCTGAGCCTTTGTATTGTTCTGGTCTGAACTTGTGATGCAACCTTGTTCCAAGACCATGATGTCTCCCAGAAAATCCTCCTATTCCTTGTTTCCCAAATTGCCCATGAGATAAAGGGAACCGAGGATCTCCACAGTGGTCTGCCAATAGGTGAGAGATGGACTAGTACATCCTGCACCATACCGCTAAGTTCTGTTTGAGTTAACGCCAACTATGGAGTAATTAATTTATTTTTACTGTTTTTGGTTCCTTGATATCTTTTCTTGCCTGCTGTTTTTCGTTTTTTTAGAATATGTTTCCTACCTGTTGTTTAATACTCATATTCTTGAATTGTGGACCCCATTTTGGTTACACGGTATTTGATCTTTTCCTGTCATACAGCTCTCTTTTTCTCAAGCATCGGTATGGAGTTGGTTATACCCTTACTCTTGTAAAGGTTTGTAAATACCTAATCCAAATTCGTTAGCAGTTTTTCTTAATCAAGTCCTTTGCTTTAACCATCTCACCAAATAATAGAATCGCTCAACTGATACTAGAATTGCTACCTCAAACTTTTGCTGACAGACTACACCTGGTGCTTCTGTTGCTGCTGATATTGTTCAACGTCATGTTCCATTTGCAACCTGTATTAGTGAGGTATCATAGAACGACACGCTTCATGTATTTCTTTCACAATTTCATGGTGAAGAATTGCTCCGTGTAGTCGGATAATGGTTATCCAGATGAATGTGATGTTTTTGTTGGGATAAAGGGTGTTGTGGCTTCAATATCTCTTTCGAATATCATTAAATGCACAAGGACTGTTTATAAGTTGAAAGCTAAGTACAAATGGTGGAATTAGGGGATGAACTGTTTGCTGATCTAGGAAGAGAAGGCCAAACTGAAGCTACATAAAGTGGAAAGATCTTATATGGCACAAAGGACAAAGAAGTGTTGCTTCCATTCCTCTGGCTAACTCGTGTTTTATTTTGTCCATCTAAGGTTTGTTTGGGTTGCTTTCAGGTTGGTACGGAGGTATCATTTAGGCTTCCTCTATCTTCATCGTCTGCTTTTGAAAGCATGTTCCGTGAAATAGAAAGCTGCATCTGGAAGTATGGTAGTAACTCAGAAGCTTGCTGTAGCAGTAACAAGCCTGCCTGCGGTATTGAAAGTTATGGCATCTCTGTAACTACTTTAGAGGAAGTGTTCTTGAGAGTCTCAGGATCTTATTTCGGTGAAGATGAAAGCCTTGAGCACTGTAAGCCACATGTACAATCTGTCATTACAACATATAAAGCCTGTGAACACCCAGCAAAAGCCTCATGTTCCAAACTGTGCTTCCGAAATTGTTGGAATGTTTTCCTCATTTTATGTTCAGCCCTGTGGAGAGCATCCTGTCTGATTCTGTCAACCATTTTTAGTTTTATTGCATTCATAAGCATTCACTGCTGTGGGGGTGGAGTCTTCCTCAGATCCACATTTTGTGAACACTTCCGAGCTCTCCTCATAAAGAGAGCAATATGTGCTCGGCGAGACAGAAGAACTTTTGTCTTCCAGCTTCTCCTACCGGCTGCCTTCTTGCTTTTCGGTCTTCTTTTTCTTGAACTGAAGCCTCATCCAGATCAACAACCAGTGATTCTCACAACATCACATTTTAATCCCTTGCTAAGAGGTGGTGGTGGAGGGCCAATTCCCTTCAATCTATCTTTGCCCTTCTCAGAAAAGGTTGGTAAAACTCCTGCTTTTTAAATCAAAGCAGGTAAGTGCTGTTTCTATGCTGGTTACCAAATGTTGTTCATGTTTATGGCCAATGCTATGAAGGATATTATAATGTTAGGCTGAGCAGCAAGGCCTTATTTATTTCATGTATTTTAATGTGATAACACCGCGATCATTGTTGGGTATCCGGTTGACATCCATCTTAAGGGTCCAGTAGGGTTACATTGCATGAAAAGCAACTTGTTTGAAACTGGATGATCTGCAATTGACCTTGTTGCAGGAGGTTGGAATATAAAAGGTCAATGAGGCAAGTCCTTGGTAGTTCTGATTGGATTTGTGCGTGATGATAATGGCCTCCTCTTGGACTATAGCGATGTACCTAAGTTCTTGAAGCAATGGGTTTCTCATTCTCAAGAAGAAAAAGATTTGATGTCCCTGCTTAACAGAATCTCTAGTTTACATTGAAAAAAAAACAGAATCTCTAGTTTGGTTTATTAAATTTATTTTGGATTCTTTTGATCTTTGAAAAGCAATAAAAGAGCATTTTCACTGTTTCAATTGTTTTGTTTTTATTTTGGATCCCCTAATGTAAGCTATTGATCAGGATGTTAAAATGCTATCATTTTCTTAAAACTGATCCCTGTGTTCTGGTCTGGTTAAGAGTGTGTTGCTCAGCATAGTTGAAACACACTGTTACTTGGAGACTTGTCCAAGATAAATTGATTTAGAGCTAGCTTTAAGTTCTGACTGTAATGCAAATTCAAATATGTATCTGAAACTGATTTCAGGGATTAGGATTCTGGCAAATAACATTAGTTAATATCCTTTCTGTAGCCTGTACTAATCTCTGCTTTATATGTTAGATATGAGTCATTTTCCTATGTCCATGGTCTTCTTGGACACTTGTTTCCTATCTTGTATCTTTACTGCCTTTTTACATTTTCTGCATTTTTTCTGTGTTTAATTCTCTAAAATCTCCTAAAAAATGATGTGAAATTTCTCTGAGCATTAATATCAAAATTATCAAACCCAACATTTTTTCTGCAATAGTGTAGGAAATTTTTATTTATTTACTAAAAAAAGGTATGATTTGCAGGTGGCATCCTATATTAAAGGGGGTTGGGTTCAGAAAGCAGAACTCAGGTCTTACCGCTTTCCTGACTCGGAAAATGCACTTGCTGATGCTATTGATGTAGCTGGACCAATATTGGGCCCTGTACTCATTTCTATGAGTGAATATCTAGTCACTAGTTTGAATGAATCTTACCAGTCAAGGTCTGTTTAATTATACGTTTATCTTTTAGGTGAAATTAACATTTTTATTAAGTTATATTGAGATTTCCTATTTGCGGATATGTTTGATGAGATGTTCTGCAGTTTTCTTTTGCATCAGCTTTGACCGGTATTTTATTTTCTTTCCTTGCTGTCATTCTTCTGATACCATGAAAACTATTACTTGTGGCTTGGGTCTCATTGATTAGGCTCTGAACTTTGTTTTGCATAATAACAGATAAAGATGTTTTAACTGCTGAAAAGTATAATCTTAAACTCTTACTGGTAGATCATTTTAATGTTTGTACTTGTTTTGGTGTGTGTGTGTGTGTGTCTGTCTGTGTGTTTCAGTAGTACTGAATGCACATAGGAAAACATTTAAACTAGGAGGCTTAGAAGTGTGTTGGGGTGGGGGTGCGGTGGGAGGTGATACAATGCATAATGAGAAGAAAATCAACTAGAAGATCCCAAAAAAGTTAACCTCTTCTTACCTTTTGTGTTATTAGTTCTTTTCCTTCGTTCCTATGTTTATTCTTACTGTTTGATGTGAAGGTATGGTGCAGTTGTAATGGATGATCCGAATGATGATGGAAGCTTAGGTTATACTGTACTTCATAACAGTTCTTGTCAGCATGGAGGTCCAACTTACATTAATCTTATGAATGCTGCAATTTTGAGGCTGGCCACTAGTAATCAAGATATGATGATCAAAACTCAAAATCATCCCTTGCCAATGACAAAAACACAACATTCACAACACCATGTAGGTTAATCTCTCCTCTCTCTCTCTCTCTCTATATATATATATATATATATATATATATATTAGGTACATAATTAATATGAGCTGGACCACCCACTAGCTCATACATATTCAGGGGTAGCGTGTGTATTTTTTGTACCATTTTACCTCTCTTGATAGAACTACAGAAAATTACCAGTATGCGAGTCCCTTTTAACCATATTCAGATCTCAAGATTTGAACTATGGAGTTGTGTGATAAAAGTTTAAGAATGGGTCAAATATACTGCTTTTCTTTTTGAAACATCAACTTAGAGATATATTATCTGTAGGCTGCCTCATCCTGTACTCTCTTTTCGTCACACCCTAATTTCTTTACAGGAGAAAAAGAAAACTTGGATAATGATCAGTGTCCCTCTAATTTGCACATGCTCATGCTTGAGACTATAAAAAGAAATATTCCAAATCATTCCCTTCTAAGACATCACTCAGCCTAAGAGTGATATCATACCACAAATACATGAGTAAGAAATGACCAAAATACCACTAATTCTTAGCCAGCTAATACATTCTCACCGTTTATTTTACCTATTTATATGTTCTATTCAGAATTGTTTAAGGAGCTCAGTTTGCTTATTTCATAATTTGAATTATTTGCAGGATCTAGATGCTTTCTCTGCTGCAATTATTATTAGCATTGCATTTTCATTCATCCCTGCTTCTTATGCAGTGTCTATTGTAAAGGTAAATTTTCAGTCTTTGATTCAGTGTGGGGTATTTCTACTGTGAGGTCTTGAGTTCAAGTTTCCTTAGAGGCAAGGGGTGTGCATGTGTGTGTCCATTAAAGATTTTCCTCTCCTGGTAGTCAACTCTGAAATATAAACCCATATGTTCATTTTATGGGTTTGACTGAAAAATAAAAATGAAGAATTTTTTTTGAAGAGTGAACTATTGCAATTGCCGCATGAAATTTATTTTGAGATGTTTATACGTGCTTGGTTTTGAGATATGACCATTCCTTTAGTGAGGGTGAGAAGGTGAATATTTTTGAGATTGTACTATATAATTGTAAGATTTTTGAGATGCAATAAAAGGGACCAAGATTCACAGTTCTTTCACAGAAAACCACTTGCAATAGTGGAGAGGCCCGAGAACCAACATAAACAACACCAGGGTATCACCAAAGTCAGTGCAGATGACATTGTCACAGTCAATTGATAACGCTGGCAGTGATAATTGAGGTAATGAGCAGCTCAAGTTGAAACGTGCAATTTTTCAGCAGCAGAATTTTAGAGGGCACAATAGCAGTTTGTAGGGTTTTCTGCAGCCGTGAAGATGAAAGAAGGGTTGGCATGATTCTCAATGCAGTAAAAAGAATTTTGGCCAATAGCAGTATGAAACCTATGAAACTTGCGTAGAAGTCCAACAACAGTGGGAAAAAGGCTTCCTTTGAAGCAGTAGCAATGCATAATAGCACTTGAGTATAAGTAGGCTTTTACTTTTCTCAAAGTGTTTATGTTTGCTTTTGTTATTTCATGAGTATTGAAATTTTGTTTTTTGACATTTTCTACTGTTCTGTTTTGTTACTTTTTGCAGCAATTTTCTCCTATATTTAAAGAAGATGAAGTCTTAACATTTATTTTATTTAATTTATTTCTTATATATTTGTTTATTTATTTTTTAACCGTTAGCATCTTAACCCTTACAGGAGCGAGAAGTCAGAGCAAAGCATCAACAACTTATTAGTGGAGTATGTGTGGCACTTGTTTCTTCTTAGTTAAAATGGTCGAGTGGTCCCCTTGTACAATTCTTTTACATCATATTGATTTAATATTTGACCATACAGGTGTCTATACTTTCATATTGGTTCTCCACTTATGCATGGGATTTTATCAGCTACTTATTCCCCACAGCATTTGCAGTTATTCTACTTCACGTTTTTGGTATGTACTTTGAAATTAATTTCAATATTTATGTTAGCTAAGTGGTTCAGGTGTTGGTTGTTCTTCTTCTTTTTGTCTGCTTTCTACTTATTACTGTCATGGTCCCCCAGCTTGAGAAGTTGACTTAGTTAATTGGGCAAGCTAACCTGTATTGGACACTTAGTAATCAGTTCAGGTGTCTGATTCAGTTCAGACCTGTGTTTAATGAGTTTGATGCGGTCTGAGTGTTTCTGAATAAGGATATTTGAGTCTGTCCAACTGTCTTTGTTTGGCCCCAACTCATTTTATTTCCATGTCAATCTTCTGACTTTACTGGAATGAGCAGTCTCAGCCATGAGCTTTCATGTACGTGTAAGGCAACTTCCATTTTTGAGCAGCCGGGGGTAACCTCTGGTATTCAGTTTCTATATATTCTTTAAACCTGATAAAGTTGTTCTTGTGTTGTAGGTCTTGAACAATTCATTGGAAGTGGTTGTCTTTTACCAACTATAATGATATTTTTGGGGTATGGATTAGCTGTTGCAGCATCAACATACTGCCTCACTTTTTACTTTTATGACCACTCTGTTGCGCAGGTTCTCCATCTTCACATCTCTTCTTCTATTTTTTGTGTTTCAAACATATCTCCTTTAGTTTGTTCTGTTTTTTTTTATCCTTTTTAACTTGTTTGAATGTGCTGTCCTTTTCTGAAATGATGTATTGTTACACATTTGCTCATGTTTCAATGCAGAATGTTATTCTTTTGGTGCACTTTTTTACTGGACTCGTTCTCATGGTTGTCTCCTTCATCATGGGACTCATACCAGCAACTAAAAGTGTAAACTCAGTTCTTAAGGTTAGTTAACTGAGTTATTAACAACATGTTAGTTATTTGAGTACAACTTTTCTAATTTGATTTTCTACATTTGGAGTTATTACATACCTTGAATCAAGTATATTTGATCTTTGGTTTTCTAGACAACAAAGCTTTCATTGAAGTAGTTTAATATAATGTATTGGGGTTATTTTGGTAATTTTCAGGTGTGGCCTAAGGTGTTGTGTTCGGATAGCATAGTTGTATAGAATTCAGTGTTAGGAGTTGATGTATTTTTTTATTTAATTTTGATGTCCATTTACCCTATTAGTGATATCTTGTCGCATTCATACCAGTAAGAGAAATTGTTACGCAAGTGATTAATAAGAGGTTAAGAATTGTTTTTTGGTCCCTAATGTAGACCGGAGTGCCAATGGCAAATTTTGGTGCTTCCCATCCCTTACTTCTCTCTCTCTTTTCTCGCTCTTCTCCCATTTAACATGGCATCAGAGAAGGCGGCCTAGATTTGAAGATCAAAACAAGCTATCCGTCCCCCTCCCACAGGATGGCGGAAACTAAATTTTGATGGATCATCTAGAGGCAATCCTAGACCAGCGGGCTATGGAGGAATGATTAGAGATAATGATGGACAGATCATATATGTTTACTCGGGACCCATTGGAATAGTTACTTCCAATGAAGCTGAAGCTAAAGGATTACTAGGAAGGTGCTAAAATACTATCTACATTGCCAATTGATCACATAATCATTGAAGGGGACTCTACCTTAACCATTGGATGGGCTAAGAAATCCATCAAAATTCCTTGGAATCTCAAGCATATTTTTTGATGAATTATCAGACATTATCAAGGATTTGAACATCACTTGGACCACATCAATACGATTGGCAAACCTTTTGGTGGACTGCCTTGCTAAAGGAGTAAATAGGCCAACAATAGCATTAGCCAGCAACTTTCCATTACCATAATTTGTAAGCATTGTCACACATTGTAACAGCTATTTTCAAATTTTGTAAGCTTCAATTTGAGACTTGTATTTGTTAGATTTAGTGAAGGAAGACAGAAGATGAGAGAAAAGTGAAGGGATAGGACGAAAGAGGAAAAGAGAAGGAGAGAAAGAGGTTGTACTATCATAATAACCTACAATCCTAAAACATGTATTAATAGTCCAAAAATACAAAATTACAATAATGCCATTCAGGGCTTGAGGAGCAAGTAAACTAAACAATAAACAAATAATAACTAAATGAAGTTTAGTAAAATTACTAAACTACCTCTGCCTCGTAACAGAGTATAGTGACCAAAATACCCCTGACTTTAACACTCCCTCATACTGGAGCGTAGATATCATGAAGAACCAGCTGGAGAGCAGATACTCGAATTCCTTCCAAGAACTACAGGGAGATGTAGAACTGCAGGCTTAGGTAACATGTAGAGAGAGCATGAATCCTGAGGCAATGAAACATAAGCTAACCCTTTAGCTGCAGCAGTAGCAGAAAGTGAGTTTTACGAACCCACAATAGCAGTAGGAAAAAGTGGGTTTTACGAACTCAATAACGGCACCATCCAGAGTCATAGCTCGATTAGACATGGAGGACATTGCACCATCCAGAGTCACTAGCTCCCCAAAATTATTGAAGATGGCTATGAGCATTTCCAAGTATCATAGCTCGATTGGGATTCCAAAGATCCTCAGCCAATATTCAATATGGGTTTGTGGTTCTAGCTCTCCCATGGCGAGATGTGCGCACAAGGGATATTTGAATTCTCAGACTAGGCCTCACTCAATAGTCTTCCTTTCCTCAGTTTTTAGCTTGATCAGCCATGAGCGACCACCCAAAAACGAAACCAGGGAGAGTAGTTGAGGAACCATGTTTCCGTTATCCGCGATGCAATTTTTGCTCCATCATATTCGCTAGTAACCATTCTCGCAACCAGTGTAAAATGCAAATCCTGTTTGCCATGCCTCTAATTATCCTTTGAGCCTCAGCTCACATACATCTTCAGTTGGTTAAAGCTCCAAAGCTTTTAATAACAGTCCTCAGCTTAAGCCGTTAGCAACACTGGCCAGAACGTGCAATCTGGCCAGCGTCCATTCTCCCCTCCAGCAAATAAGTTTACAGACTTGTTGGGAGCCGAGGACGGTTGAGAAGCAATAGTCTTCTCCATCTTCGACTTCCAACTTTTCTGTTGGGCGGTTATACTCTCAGAGCGAGGCTCTGGGTGCTTTCCTGCAATCCGAGAGTATGGCTGCAGGAAAGCAAATAAAAGAGCGCTTCTCACCCCATGCTCTTTTGGTTCCTGCCACCCGATGGATCCAGCCATTCATCAATGTGTATAGTTGATTTTTCAAAACAGAAGAAACAAGAGTACAAAGGCTTCCTATTCGACTGTCATCTTCTTGTAACGAGAGTCCATTCATCCTCTTCTTCTTCTCCGATAACTGCTTCTTGGTTACCGTCTGGTGGTGACCCATGCTTTTGTTCGCAGTCTTCTCTGGGGAGCTATAATTGCCATTCCCGATGGTGGAACCTCTGTTAGGACACCGGTTTGGTTCACTTAAGATGAATAAGACTGCTGATGCGTAATCTGCATATCCTAGTCATTAGTTTTCAACTAATGTGTAGTTGCTGGTCCGAATCATTAGTTTGTTAGAGTTGTTGAGGTGTCAAGTGTTGTAATCAGTTAGACTGGTGTGTGAGGTGTGAGGAATAAATGGGACACGTTTTTGGTTGGAGGGTGGAATGGATATTTTGTATATTTAGAGCTCAGCTCCTATGAGAGGAACCAAATGCTTGGTAAACCTGTTCTTGAGACAAATTCCCCAATTTTAATTTGATTAATTCTAGTACAAGGGTAAGATCAATTTGAATTGCCACTAATTCCTCTATTCTGCAGGTTTAATTGTTTGTTATTGTTTGGTGTGAATTGCCCTAATTTTCCTCTCATGTATGAATCTTCTTTATGACTCGTACATCTAAATTATTTGGGTGGATGCCGACATATGAGCATTTGCTCTTATCCCATGTGAATGTTGGATGGAAGGATCATCCCTATATGATTAGCTAGGTCAACAAGTAAACTCATGATTTTACAACTAATACATTTATATAAAACTATCTTTTTATCCCATGTGAATGTTGGATGGAAGGATCATCCCTATATGATTAGCTAGGTCAACAAGTAAACTCATGATTTTACAATTAATACATTTATATAAAACTATCTTTCAACAAATTTATTTGGTGATTTCCACTTACAACTATGTTTATCTTTTTTCTGTTGGCAGAACATTTTTAGATTGTCTCCTGGGTTTTGTTTTGCGGATGGACTTGCTTCACTGGCTCTTCGGAGGCAAGGCATGAAACTGGGATCTGGTTATCAGACACTAGACTGGGATATAGCTGGTGCATCAATCTGTTATTTAGCAGTAGAGGTGTTTTTCAGATCTTTTGGCTTCTATAAGCACTGCTTAATTTGTTCTTTTTCTTGGCTTCTTAGTGGATTTTTTGTTGCCTATAGTGCCTTTTTTTGACTTCTGGTTTACAATGTTGTATTATTATATTTTACGATACAATATTTGTATTATTATTGTTTTCTTCTGTCTCAACAGGAATAGAAAGTGCTTTATTGGATGAAAAATGATATATATCATTTTGCAGTAGTAAGTCAAAGGAAATAATTATCTTAAAACAATATGGAGCAAGTTGTGCCTTCCTACATTGTGATTCCCTAGTGATTATTTGACTGAGTTTTCTTCAAGTACATGTTAATTTGGTACTCGTTGTTACAGCTTTAGGGTGTCCTTTTGGGTCACCTCTATGAGTTGAAGCCCTAGGGAAATCAGTGAGATGGTTGAGAGAGAAAAATGCGAGAGATACATCTGTTACACCTCCTCGTCCTTTTGCAGTATGGTGAATTTCACTAAAATAATTATCTAATCATCTTTTGAGCAATAAGTCTAAAATTCCTTCACTTATTAAAAAGAGAGAGCGACTTTTATTAAAAAATAGAAATTACACAGGTACCCTGCCTAGGTAGCATACAGGCCCTATCGATATTAATTATATCTTAGGCAGACAATCCACACTTGTCCATCTATGCCTAGGGAGGATAAAAAGCTTTCTTTAAGTGATCTGTACATCTTACTAATTGCATAACTATAGTTACCCAAATCAATGACTGTGTGTATATGCCTTTATACTCTTCGTGCCATGAGAGTACCTAGTACGAAGAGTCTTCCACATGTGATAAGCTGAGTCACAATGAATGATAATAGGTGTAATGTGTGTCTCAACACTAAACACACCTTGACTATCTAATTACATGTCATATGGAGCTGAAAGCTGAACCAGCTGCCATGTAAACCATAATACTCTTCTACCCTAGATAGGATTTGTTTTTGATAAAAAAAAATGCTCTTTTAACCAAAAAATCAAAGCCCTACTGAATACGAAAGATTAGGAAGTGGCAGCCTCACAACGAGTTGTTGAAGGCTGACTTCGAACTTCATTAATGAATCAGCTAAGCCATTGTTTGATTTGCTAGCATGCATCCAAGAACAATTAGTAAGACTAGCAATAAGAAGAATTTAATTTTAGCATCAGGTCCAGATTAAACAGGGAAGAAATGGGGCCAACAAGGTACTCACCTGCTCTAGCATCATGTTACAGTTAGGTCCAAACTACCCCAACATCACTAGCCAAGTTAAGAGGTTATTTTCTAACTGATAACTTAAGGATACTTCTTAACTCTATGGGACTGACCCGCTAGTGTACAAATGTTTATACAAGTTAGAGATTGACAGTGTTTATGTCATAATGCACACCCAAGACTACTATCCTGGTTGTAATCTTTATCACTATAGATCTTTAGCATTCAAGTTCCTTTTGGTTGTATATTTTGCACTTTGCAGAGATGCAGTAACCATGCTTTTTCACTTTTTGATCATTTGCAACAGAGTCTCCTTTACTTCACTATCACTATTGGCTTTGAGCTCATACCTGCACGCAGCCTAAGGCTGATTATAACGAGTGGATGGTGGACCAGTTTTAGACCATCTGATGATGTTACTACAAAGAGTTCTTTGGAGCCTCTTCTGAATAAACCTACTACAAATATCGATTTTGATGTTGATGAAGATGTTGATGTGAGGGCTGAACGACAAAGGGTACTTTCAGGCTCCAATGATAATGCCATACTGTACCTGCGTAATCTCCAGAAGGTATTAGTATTTTCTCCAGAATGATATGTTTAGGCCTTGCTAATCTCGCTAGACTATGTGTTACATAACATTGGTGATTCTGTTTCATTGTCAACTTGGATGTGACCTTTGCCCTGGATGTTCAATTTCCTTTAGCAAAATAGCCCTCATGTGCCAATATGACAAAAGTTCAGAGAGAGACAAGATGAAAGCTGGTTGCCTACATATTTTGTAGAAACTCGTAGAGAAGCTAGAGGGAGAAAAGAGAGGAAAGAAAGAGCAGACTTTAGGAATGTCCTAGCACTCTGGATAAGGGATGAAAGTGGACTCTTAATCCACTTTATATCACTTAAACATAAACAACTAACATTGTTAAACAAATATTGCCCTTATTCATATAATTTCACCACTTTCATTGCTAAACACACCATAACAATTTTCTTATATCATCAATAAGGGAAACAAAGTACTGGAAATTGAATGTAGTCGGCGATTAATAAGAAACCCATACATCATAATGAACTAAATCAATTTTAATTTCGACTCTTAACTACTGTAGAGCAAAGCCATTATGTTCTTGTCTAACAACACAGTCCACACTATTACTATAAATAAGATGGTAAATTGGAGAACAGCTGGGTAACTTTAATGATGATGGATGTCTATGCTGGATGGACCCCACACATCATAGTGAACTAAAACAATTTTGTGCTTCAACTCTAACTACTAAGAACTAAATCAATTTTGTGCTTCAACTTTAACTACTAAAGAACAATTCCATGATTGTGTGCTTGTCTAATCTAATGACATGATTCACACTATAACCATAGATAAGAAGGTAATTAAAAAATATTGAGTAACTCTGACAATAACGGATGTCTGAGCTGTAGAAATCATTGTGTTAGAGCTTAGTCCCACATTGATAAACTAGTAAAAAAATATCCTGGTTTATTAGTTGGAAAGAGGCTTCCTAACTTCGGCTAGTTATTTTAGGATAAACCTCGGCCCAACTTTACACATTGGATTGGAGACATATCGATATGCAAGGCCTGAGATGGTGTATAAGATATCTCAAAGTGGTATAGTGATGTGGTGCATCTTATGAAAGATCTAGTGAAATAATATTTGGGGCCAAGATATTGCACCAAAATAAATCCAAGACAACTCCAATGCTGAGGCCTTTAAATCCTTAAACAGCACACTAATTGAAGTTGTCTTGGATAGTTAATCGGAGTCTATGTTGAAGTGTGCGGTTTGAGGTTCGAAGTATCACTTTGCTGCTATGATAATGCTTTTCTCTGTTTTTTAATTGGCTGTGACTTTTCTTCATCCTCTCTTTGAGATGTTCAAGTAGATACTCCTAATATATTAATTTTACAATCTCTATTTTAGTTCACATTATTTGTCACCTGAGGAATCCTACGGTTAAAATAAGCTGATTGTGTGACCTTGCACTACATTTTTGCATTATCCTTCAAAATATCTGACTAGTTCCCATCATTTGTCACCTGAGGAATCCTATTGTAAATTTGTTTGTATTTATGAATTTGTGCTAGTTTTGCATTATCCTTCAAGAGCTTGTATTTCTTTTTCTATTTGCATATGTCACTTGATCCTTTTGGATTTTGTTCTTGTCTCCCTATTTATCGTCCTTTAATTTTTGCTCCTCTCTTCCAACTGCTTCATCTGACAGACTTCTGGACCTGTACATTTTTATGGAAAACAGTGCTAATATAACTCTTTGGTATTGATAATTACATTTTATGCATATATTCATTCGTGCTTAATTGTAAATTTCAGATCTATCCTGGAGGTTGGAATCGCCCTTCGAAAGTTGCTGTTCAGTCCTTAACTTTCTCTGTTCATGAAGGGGAGTGTTTTGGCTTTTTAGGAACTAACGGAGCTGGGAAGACCACTACTTTGTCAATGTTATCTGGTAATAAATATCAGCTCATTGTCATGCTCATGATTTAGCTCAATCTGGTTTATTTTCTATGGTATTTAAGTTGGAGATCCCATACTCGGGGTTTCAGGTCTTTCCTTTCCCCTATGCCACCATTTGAGAGACCCACCTTAGTCCCTGAATATGCAATGGCAGTACTGTAATTTGAATTCCAACCATGAATGAAATAGAAAACCAATCTCTTCAAAAAAAAATAATAATAATAATTAGGCAACCATCCGAAACGCCAACTTCCTAGTGATCAACGAATTCCAACACAGAGTGCTGCATAAAAAATCTCCATATCTATTTAATAAATAAAAGCTTTGATATCTCCAAAAGGACACATACACAGGCCCCCCAGCCCATTTATATTGACGTTCCATTTTCGAATTAACTAAAGTATAAGCACCGTAATGGTAGTGCTTTGCCAAATAAAATTTCTTTGGACCTTCTCATCTGATTTCGAGCGAAGTATTAAAGGGTTTTAATTGCTAAATATCTGGATGATCTTAGTCAGAAAAGGAGCACTCTACCATAATTTTGAGCAATATTCTACACCATGAATTAGTAGGTTGTTCCTTCTTCACATTGAATATTTTGAATTTATCCTTTTATGTTTGTCGGTCATCTATTTCTTAACTTTTTCTGTCCATTTAAAACAAAATAAATGTCACAACTAGTTTTGCTTCACATTGATCTATCTTCCTATGTATGATAAATTACATGTTGTATTGCAGGAGAAGAAACTCCAACCAACGGAACTGCATTTATATTTGGGAATGATATTTGTATACAACCCAAGGCTGCTCGGCGGCATGTAATATGTGAAACTTGTTCCAAATGTTTTTCTTGGTGTTAATATGTGTCAAAAGTAGATCAACATTTTAAAAAGATCATTCCTTGTAATTTGTTGTTTGATAGACAAAGCTACAGAAATGTTTCCCAACTGATTTGATTATCTATTGTTTTTTACTTTATAGAAATGTTTCCCAACTAATTTATTTTTCTTTGTTTTATTTCCTTCTTTACAGATTGGATATTGCCCCCAATTTGATGCCCTCCTAGAGCTTCTAACTGTTCAGGAGCATCTTGAGCTTTACGCAAGAATAAAAGGGGTCCCAGAAATGAGGCTTGGTGATGTAAGTACATCAGCATCGAACCTTGTATCTTCAGTAGCTTAACTTTGCAAAATTGTGACGTTTTGGTTATTTTATTACATGAAATAGCTCTCCCTTCCTCATGGCAGTATTAAATAATATCTAGGTCATTCCTATGGTTATAACTCGATCTGCCTCATTAGTAGTGGTGGTGTATCTGCCAACCAGGTTGTCGAGGAAAAGCTAATGGAATTTGACTTGTGGAAGCATGCTCATAAACCATCATATTGTCTTAGTGGTGGAAACAAGCGGAAATTATCTGTTGCGATTGCAATGATTGGCAATCCTCCAATTGTTATTCTTGATGAACCATCTACAGGTTTGCAAGTTGCCCTTGGCTCCATTGAAATCATGTAATCTTTCTTTTGAAGAGGAATCGTGTTATCTTTTTCAAAAATGTTACTTTTTTTGTGATGAATTTTTAAACACTAGGTAATTTATAATCTTTTCATGTTTTCAAGGAAATAGTTGTCACCTTTATAGGATCTCGGCCTACAAGGTGTCATAGAAATAAGTAGTTTGCATAAGGTAATGAATTTGTAAACCAGAAAGGTCAGTGGATTCAGGTTACTAAGGCCTACTCATAATCCAGATTGTATTATACTATTTATGTATTATTCTGCTTATGATTCTTGATGACCTGTAAAAGAACAAGATTCACTGTTTTCAAAAAAAAAAAAATTTTCTGGTCTAACTTTTGTCTTCATCTGTCTTTGATGAATCCAACTGTGAGTTTAATGTGTAAAACAAACTTTATTTCTTTATCTTCCACCATTGCACATCTTTTACTTGGTAAACCACTGATCATGATTTCATGGTCCCCTCCATCAGTTGGGTGGGCAATTTTTTTTTTTTTTAAGTTGCATCAGTACATAGGATCATTGATTTCTGAACTGTGTTAAATTAGTACATAGGATACATATAGTACACTATAAAGCACATTGTTATAATGCTAGGTTAGGGGAAGAGTTATTCCTATGGCCAAGTTTGTGCTGTTTGCACTTTGCTTAGCTGACTGATCAGCTAATGAGTTTGCTGATCTTGGAACTCTCAATCACCTAATCTGCCATCCTGAAATTTCTTCCCAAATCTCATCATACAAAGCCTTGAGATGCAAGGAGGAGCAAAATCCTTTCTTACCCAACCAATTGCTAGGGCCGAACCGTTCCACTATAAGAGGTGCTATGCTCCCCTGCTTATACAACTTGATACCTTCAAGTAGGGCCCTGCTGTCAGCTTCATTTGATGTGCATCTACCTGCTGGCCCTCTGAAGATCAGTTCTATCTGGCCATTGCCGGTCCTGATAATTCCTCCGATCCCTGCAAGACCAGGATCCCTGAGGGACAAAATTAAATTTTGATGGATCTTCTAAAAGTAATCTAGGGCCAACTAGATGTGGAGGAAGTAATAAGTTAGATGATGGACAGATCTTATATGCTTACTCGGGGCCCCACAATATAACCACCTCCAATGAAGCAGAGGCAAAAGGACTACTTGAGGGGATTAGACTTGCAGCAACTCTAAAAAGAACTTCGGACTTTTAATTAATCATAGGCTGGGTTTTGCACTCCATCTCCATTCCATGGAAGCTCAAGCATGTTTTTGAGGAGATTTCAGAAATAGCCAAGAATTGGAGCATTATATGGAAGGTCGTTCTCATTCAGCAAATTCCTTTGCTGTTCAAGTAGCAAAAAAGGGAGCAAGCTGGCATACACTATTTTTCGGCAACACACTACCACTCTCCTAGTTTTGTTCTCTCTGTAACTTTACGAAGTCCATAGTGAAAGAATGTAATAAATATAACTATATTATTTGTATCATTCTTTGAGAAGCAATAAAAGTGAAATTTCGCCGATTCTAAAAAAATTTTTGGATTTTTTTAAACCTGTGAAAATGTACTTTTATTCCTTTTAATTATATTTGGATTGATGATGCATCATGGCCTAGTCTTTTTATTTCTTTCTATTCAAGATGCTAGTCATAGAGATTCTAAAGCATTTTTGGGATTGATTGCACTAATATTCATCTATGCGAACTTTGTTACTTAGGAATGGATCCAGTTGCAAAGCGATTTATGTGGGAAGTTATTTCTCGTCTGTCTACCAGATGGGGGAAAACTGCAGTTCTTCTGACTACTCATAGTATGGCTGAAGCTCAAGCTCTGTGCACACGAATTGGAATAATGGTACACGTCCATGGATCTTACTTGTGATTACTAGCTTCCAGACCTTAAAAGCAAAATTTTGACTGGAATATTACATTGTTTTTCAAATATGTAGGTCGGAGGACAACTTAGATGCATTGGAAGCCCTCAGCATCTGAAATCTCGTTTTGGAAACCATTTGGAACTTGAGGTAGTTAGAAATTGAGATAAAAAGAAAGACACTAGTTGAACTTCACTTATTTGCTATAAGCAACTTATAATTCAAAAATGTTAATCACTACATAGAATCCTGAAATCTACTTGACTTGCCATCATGCTGTAGGTTTTGCATTGTTGGTCCATGATTCAACAAACCTATGAATGAGGCTGTACATTTGGTGAAACTTATGATTTACTGAAATAGCTCGGATACTTTGTGTATGTTGAATTTCATTCAATAGCAAAGATAGGCCATGGAGTGGGACAAATTTTGGAAAGACTACCCCACTGTGCAATGTTTTTTCTCCATAGGGATAGAGACAGGTTTTTTTTTTTTATATTTTTTTGAGGAATTCGCTGTGTGTGGATTTGTTTTTTTTAAAACAGAGGCAGTATGGATTTTAACGAACCCAACACAACCCTTCCCTACAAATCACACCCTCTAAACTCATGTATGCCCTTTCCCATGACAGGATTAGTTTTTTAACCCCATCTCTGCCTATTAACCTTTGCAAACCTATCCTTATACCACTTGGCCCCACCCAGCAACAATATTGATTACCCCACTTGGCTAATCATTTTGGGATAAACCTTGGACCCAACTTCTGAGCAGGTCTTCAAGCTTTGAGCTTCTCCCTAAAACATTTCATGTGTAGGAGTCCAAAGCAATCACACACGTGAGTGATAAAGAATCAGCCTTCATGGATGTCTTAGGTTTATTAATTGGGATGGAAGCGTCATAACTTTTCTAGTCATTTTAGGATGGGCTTTGGACCCAACTTGACATTTGTATATATCTCACCTCGTAATTATGTGCAGATAAAATCAGCTGAAAGTGTAAAAACAGAATAAATTTAAAATTACCATGAAAAAGTGTAAGATATATATTTTAAAGCCTGCAGATTAGGGATGGAAAACCCCTCCTCCCCACTTAAACCTGACTGATTTTCTGACTTCACCCATCTCTGCCCCACAGGTTGAAGTAGAAAAATCATCCTTGCATTGTGAATTGGGACGGGAAGGGACAGTTTCCCTGCCAAACCCATCCAATGTCAGCCTTATGTTACTACTGTTTTGTCCTGACTCACAGCCATGGTGTTAATTTGACAAAATTTCTGTTGTCTACACTCAGGTGGATGACTGAAGTTTGCTTTGACATGGACTGATGCTTTCAAGTTGCAAACCAAGCTTCAGACTATATCTTGTTGTAGCTAGTTAGATATGTCACCTAGTAGTTGTCAGTTTTGTAATGATACATGCTAAATTCAAAGTATATCGTGGTCATAATTATTCAACAGTTTAATACTAGCTAGTGCTGGAGTGATAGGACTATTTTGTTTGTTTGTTTTTTCAATAAAAAAATTGATAGTGAAATCCATATAAGTTGTTATCGTAGTAGGATCCTCTTGTGAAACATAATTCAAGGTCCCAAGCTTTCCTGATAATGCATGTGGGCTAATTTTTATATCAAAGTGCTCATTAATCTTTTTGTGTCTATCTAGATAAAGCTTACAGAAGTGAGCTCTAATGAATTGGACAAACTATGTGGAGTAATTCATGAAACACTCTTTGACTTCCCTTCTCATCCAAGGAGTATACTTACTGACCTGGAAATTTGCATAGTTGGAAGTGATTCTGCCACTTCTGAGAATGTTGCAGAAATCAGTTTGTCTCAAGATATGATCATTGCAATTGGTAGATGGCTTGGCGATGAGGAGAGAACGAGGAGACTTATTTTTTCAACACCAGCTACAGATGGGCTGTTTGAGGAACAATTATCAGAGCAACTTATTCGGGATGGTACCATCTTTTACTGTCAATATAGAACATGCCAGTTTAATTTTTTTTATTTTAAGTTAAATTTCCTTTGGCAGCTCTCTTTCTTACTCCCAATTTTACCTTGTATTGTATACTGTATCTGTTTTAGCTTTTCTACCTCTCAATCTATTGCTATTGTCCATTGGGAAAGAAAGTAACCCCAGAAAATTTCTTTAGACTTTTCAACATATCATATTGTTTATTCATGGAATTTTTCTGGATGATTCAGTTCTTGTGCAAAACACATTGTGTTAATCTTTTCTCAAAGCTTCTTGCATAATATTTATAGGTGGTATTCCCTTGAGAATATTCTCTGAGTGGTGGTTGGCCAAGGAGAAGCTTTCGGTCATTGACTCTTTTATCAACACCTCATTCCCTGGTGCAACTTTTCAAGGGTGCAATGGCTTGGGTGTTAAATATCAGGTACAGAATATTTCTTTTCATTTTTTTTCTTCACCAAAAATACTTTCATAAATTTCCAGGTTATTGCAGTAGCCAGGAGCATTTTTGTTAATCAAGTGACCAATCATGTATTTGATTTCAGCTGCCATTTGGAGAAGGCTCCTCTCTACCTGATGTATTTGGGCACTTGGAGAGAAATAGGTGAATATAAGTTCTTAGTTATCAATCCACTACCGTACCAAATATGTGAAACCTGATGCCTCACAGTAATGCTTTAGTAAACATTGTAACCTATTTTTTACTGGTTTCATTTGTTTCCACAGTTTGCCATATGCATATATTCTCTTACAAAAAAAACATGGGATCAGAGCAGTCTGCAAGAAAGAGCCACTCGAATTGGATGTTTCATTTATTTTTTTTCTATTTTTTTTGAGCTTTTAGTGCTATATTTCTCAGTTTGTTTTCATGCACTATCTTTCGTATTTAACCATGGCCTTTAAACACTTTCACTTCGTGGCTGATCTGCAAATGCCATTTGTCGGGTTTTAAAAGAGACTGCATTTTAAGTATATTGTTTATAAGATAGGACAAACTATCTCCCTGTACATACCCTTTGGCCCCTGAAGCCTTGTTTTCCTGCAGGTGGAATCTAGGAATTGCAGAGTATAGCATCAGTCAGTCAACACTAGAGACTATTTTTAATCATTTTGCTGCTGCAAATACAAGTCCTAAACGATGACAATTGGAGCGTCTATATCAGTATGTTCTTTTCTGAAAGTTTCACCGGTCCATTTTTTATGTATCAATGCAACTCTTTTCTCATTATTTTCACATCCAGTTTATGTTATAGATCCCGTTGTACATAGAGAGAAGAATTGAAGTTTTACTTTGTAATATTAAGGTACATTAATGAAAGAAACAAATTGTCAGTATATTTTAGTCTAAACCAGGAGACAAATTGTGCATGACAGAGCTGTCTAACCATTGCAGTTACGAATTTGACCGTAAGGTCAGGTCATTCTAAATAATCATAAGTGAAAATGAAGTCCCGTCCCTGTTGGAAGTTATATGAGGAAAGTGCTTGCAATTCTCATTGTCGAGTTTGCTTTTCTGTTTGCTTGGATGCCAGGAAGATAGTGTCCAAGCGAAAGAAAATTTGAAAAATCCATTATGGTGTCATTATCATGCTCTATGTTCTTTGAGAAATCAACTTGAAAACATCTTCATGAAGACTATAGGAACCGATCACTTCACACTTCTTGCATTAAATTGAGGTCTCTGGTGTTTTTGCACTAGCTTAAGGGGCAAGGCTGCGAATAAAGGAAAGAGGATGCTTGATGCACAAGGGAGCAGTCTTATCTAGTTTCGCTCTCGCACATGTTTATTTTTTTCTCACATATTTTCTTAACTTTTCCTATTCTCCTCTGTTCTTCATTTCTTCTCGCTATCATCCACTCTACCTATCAAACTTCTCCATGAATGTCATATTAGAAATCAACATTAATCATGAATGGCTGAAGGCTCCCTGTCTAAATTATAACTTCAAACCAGTCAGAGGACATTTGCTTGGTAGGCCTTCCACTCATAGTCTATGCCCTGGTTACTTCAACAATAATTACCACAATGAAATAAGAGCAGCAATTGCATCTGAGCTGACACATCCTGCATGATTTTGTGCTTCATGTACCAAGTGATTTTATTTGCTTTTCAAGGTGTTTCTAAGGGTTATGGGAGACAAAAGATATGAGGATATTAGTAGAGAGAGGAGTTTGAAAACCCTAATCTCTCGTACCCTTTTTTAGCTAATTCATCATGATATTTAATTAATAACTTCTTAACATGAAGGACAAGCAGAAAAAAGAAAGGAATAATAATTTTATCCTTCTGTGTTTTATGTCCCAAAATCTGTTTTGTGTTGGAATCTGCTCCCTTATTCCAAAATTTTCAAGTTAAGTTGATATATCTTAGAAGATCATTAAGTTACCAATAGATGAGCAATATTTTTGAGAATAGTGAGTCTTTGCACTTTTATTGCATGTCAAATCATACAGATGTAGAGTACAATCTGAGAATACAATGTTGTTTTCAAATCTGTTGAAGTATCAAAAACTTGTTACAAGACTACAATGGGAGATTGGTGCCTTTTGCTAGTGCTGGTCTAGATACACTTTCTTTTGTTGAGTAATCTGCTATTGGATTGGCTGATTTTGGTATGATGTTCCAAGTGATGTCCCAACCCTTGCTCATATCTGTTATTTCATAAAAAAATATACTTGAGCTTCCATGGAATATTAAAAAAGCTTTTGGCCCAATTAATTGTTAGGGTGGAGTTCCCTTCAATTATAATAGGCCTACTTGTCTATGATGATATTAGTCTAACTCCTAGCAATCCTATGGCTTCAGCTTCATTAGAAGTGGCAATGCCAAGTGGACCCAAATAAGCACATAAGACCTGACCATCGTTATGCCGTACTAGTTCTCCATATCCTGCTGGTCCTGGATTACCCTAGATGAGCCATCAAAATTTAATTTGATCCATCCAATAGGAAAGGGAGATCATTCAACCAATGGGTTGAGGCTTATGTTGCTAAAAGTATATGATCTTGAACCAATATTTTCTGAGAATTGCATTGGGGTATGGTGGCATTACTTTGGTGATGCTTGCCCACAGAAATAGCTTTTACAATCAGAGGAAAAGTAAGAAGTGGGCAAAGGACAGAAGAAAAGGTTTTACCCTCTTCTATAGATCTAGTGCACCGCACCCTTGAAGACTTGTCCACACTAGGTATGCAAGCAAGTTGAGGTAGATGTTCCCCTTCTAGATGTCATTCAGCCCAGTCCCTTCCCAAATTTTGGAAGGACCTAATCACTGTCAAGAGAAATGCCATTGTTTTAAAAGAACCTTTCTTGTTGAAAAAAGTGGGCTCCATTCTTCAATGCAAAGTCCCCCAGGTATCCTGGTTCTACCATCTAATGCATAATTGGAAACGATAGGGCAGGAAGAATTGTACTTGATTTTAGGGCCATTATGAACCTATTGTCATACTCTTTGTATTTGTGGTTAGGGTTAAGTGAGTTACAGCCCACTTCCATGATACACCGATTAGCAAAGTCTCACGGGGTGTTGTGGAAGATTCTCTGATTAAAGTCAACAACTAATTCTTTCTTGTCAACTATGTGGTTCGAGATTCCCATTTGACCCTCAGTCGAATCTTTAAATCCTTGTCATCCTTGGACACCTGTTCCTTGCCATCCCAAGTGCCATAATCAATTGCAGAAACGGGGTCATGCTAAATTCTTTGGGAACCTGAAGGCGGAGATTAATGTGATTGATCTTTAATCGAGTCAGAGGATGTGCATGAAGTGAGCGTGATTGATCAGTTCACCTTAGGTACTCCAAGCAATTAATGTGATTAATCTTTAATCGAGTCAGAGGATGTGCATGAAGTGAGCATGATTGATCAGTTCACCTTAGAGGTACTCCAAGCACAAGTACTCCATGAGACTCGAACTCGAGACCTCCCACAACACAACTCTCGTGTTACCACTGAGCTCCGTCAGCTGCACGACTTGGAAGGAACTTTAAAGACCGATTTTCCAAAACATAAATGACCATCTTTAGAAATTTGTGAAATTCATCTTCATCAATGGTGAATTAAATGTTACTCTCAGTACTTTAGATGGTACTAACCTTACCCTTGTTAGTAGCATTTGTTTTGAGCTGCTCTGCGAACATTAATGGTTGCATTGATGTATATATATATATATATATATATATATATATATATATATATATATATGCCGAAGGTATGTTACATAAATGACTTATAGTTTGTCGTTTTGAAAAAATCAATCCAATTACCAAATGAACCAATCGATTGAACGACATGGGTTGAGATCTTCTGTAGTGGCCGCGGAAGCAAATTGCTCTTGCAGCCAATAACTGAAAGACATGTAGATAAAGAAACCACAATATATGGTAGAATATCATAATGTCTAAAAATATCACAATTTAAATACCAAAGTACACATCAAAGTATGACAATATATTTCAAATACCATAATATATTGCCATAATGTCACAACTTATATTACAAATACCAGAATTGTCTCCTTCGCAGCAGCATGCCTCTGCCGCAGCCGTAGATGTGACTCGTCCAAACTTACTTCGCTAACAAAATAACACTGTCATTTAAAAACGCAGCAATCACCATGAAAAGCTACTACAGCAGTCACAGTACATTCACGTTGTCTCCTTTTACATCTCGTCTGCCACGTGAAATCTAGGGAGGATTTGAAGGCTGTGTAGCTATCGTAGGCGCTTCTCCCATGAAGTGTCCGCACTCCATGAAGTGTCCACACTCTTAAGTGTCCGCACTCTATGAAGTGCGGATGCGATAGCTAACAAGGAAACTCTTGCCAATCCAATCGTTTGCGCTGTACATCGATTTGCAGCCATATCAAAAATGGTTGGACATATCATTTCAAGCCGGTCTCCTCCATACTGTTGTGGTAGACAGTGTACCCACTTCCGCAAGCTGCATTTGTAAGTTGAACTCTAAGAAACATTAACATGATATACCTTCCACAACACTAACTAAACATCAAGATGAACTGAGCCGCACCATTTTGTTGGAAGAGAGTGTACTCGAATAAGGTTCAAGTTTTTTTATTGGTCAAATTGTTAAAGACAATCAAAGGTATAGAAATTGATTTCCACATGCTACAGATAATTCTGAAGGACAGCATTTCACGAAAATTAGGCATGCTAGAAGATCTTGTGTGCAATGATATACTAAACATATGCAACAAAGAACATAATCAGATTTTGAATTGCACTGTTGTGAAAAAATTAAAATTCTGAGAAGGATATAAAAGAAATATTAACAAAGAAGAAAGAAACCCCGTCTTGAAGCTTTGGATATAAACTATAGAAGTTTTCCCCAAGAAGTACTGAAGTAACTGTTAAGAGTTAAGGGTAGTTTAGTAATTTTATTAAAATTTAGTTTGTTATTATTTGTTTTTTTTTATTTTACTTGCTCCTCAAGCCATGAATGGCATCATTGTAATTTTATATTTTCGGATTCTATTAATACATATTTTAGGGTTGTAGGTCATGAAGACCTTACCACCTCTTTCTCTCATCTTCTATCTTCCTTCACTGAATCTAACATAACTTATGACCAAACTCTAAAAATGCCTACTTCTCGCACTATATTAACAGGGAAACAACTTTTCAAGTTTTTGATATGACTGAGAGACACCATTGATGGAGTAATGTTCTATTATCATTAGCAGATCATATAGAGTCCTGTAATATTACTTTTGAAGATTAAAGATATAGAGTCCTGTGATCAGAGAGGATGTCACTACCAATAATAACACTACTAATAGAAAAACTGTTGAAAAGAGATACCAACCGTAGTGCTAACTGAAAGCCCTGAAGGTCGTACAAGACTTGTCCAAAATATAGGATCTGGCAAGGGCTGATCAATGGCATTGCAACTGGTCAGCAATGGTGCCGTTACAAGAGGAGCCAATGGATATGAAACTTTCTGCAATTGCATTTCATTCAACCTCAATGGAACTCCCGATCCTTCTGATCTTCCACTACATATTATTTTTTTGGCTCTCTTATCTTCTTGGTTGTTTAATAGTGTTTCTTGCAAATGTTTGAAGGCTGTGGATTGTGACAGGATGCTGCACGCAGATACTGCAGAAGAAAATGATTTCTTTTTGTTGGCTAATCCCAAGGACGGAAACTGGTATGGCTCAGTATGCTGGACAGACCATTCCAATGCTTTGAGTTCACCACCTGAATCTTCTGTGCTAATATTATGTGTCCCCTCAGTGCTTTTCCCCTGTGCATGACGTGGCCTACGGGGACCCCACCACTGAATGTAATTTGTGACATCGATTTTTCTCTCCAAGCAAAATCCACCCACGAATTCATTTTGAGCAGTCGGGTCATCACTTGTACCTTTACCAGATAATATTGTCATCCAAGTGCAAAGAAAAATAAAAATATGGTGTTGACTTGGTTAGACTTCTTTACACTTACTACATGTTACGCTGTTGAAGTACTCATTCCCAAGCATTCGACCGAAGGATGTTTCCCATCCACTACTTTGGGCCGGTCTGAAACAAGAATGAAGCATTACATTATCACTGATTGAGTCCAAAGCATCAGAAAGAAAAAACTGCAGTGGATCACAGAAAGCAGTTATGATGACAAGTTGTAATCAGCTTCAAGTACTACTACAAAATAAACCAATAATTATGATCTCGGAAACAAGTCTCTTGAATCACTTCTTCTCATTTTAATCCTTATCTGATCATTGCTAATTCTTTCAACATGCACTAAACAAAAAAAAATAAAAAAGCTGGCACTGCAACGTTCCAATGTATTTCCAATGTTTAAGCAAACATACCTGGAAATTCCCCGATATTTAGACAATCCCCTTGAGAAACCGCTACTTTTCCTGTGATAGACTATGGCCTCTTTAGTAAATAAAGATAACAGTAAAGCATTGAACAGGCATAAGTGATTTGATTACCTCCTTAAAGACGCAAGATAGTCCTCTCTAGATACCATCTGCATCTCTTCAAGGTCTCTAGAATAATCACTCACCTGAATAAGTCAATGTTGTAAAATCTATTATCAAGTTAAAAATAAGCAACAAAAAAATTGAAAGTGAAAATAAAATGTCATATGGCTTAAGCAACCAAATCCTTCACCAGACTCCAATCTGCTTAGGAGACAAATTCTATAGTGACTCAACATGAAAGGGTTGACTACCAATACCATATATCACGATCACATACAGGAAAATTAATAAGGGTCCCAGGGCCCCAGTACTTCAAAGCAGCAAGATCATATGCTCTAGCAGCAGCCTCCTCCTCATCATATGCCCCTGTAGATAAATCAAGAAAGAGGATGATGAAAAGAAATACCCATGAAACCAGAAAATTCATTTGACAAGAGAAACTTCATCATCAAAGATAGTAGAGTTACCTAAATAAACTGATGTGGTCCGAATCCCGAACATTTCCCATTTGTCAATCACATGGCATAAGAGTTAGATGTCACATAAACAAATATTCCAACAACAGTTTAGTACATATGGATATGCATATTTGTGCACGTGCGTGCATTTGTGTGCATGTTTGTACATGTGTGTGAATGGGTGTGCATGTGTGTACATGTGTGTGCATTTGGGTGCCTGTGTATTTGTGTCTGTGAATAATTACTTTTAGTTAATATATTGTAATAAAATGGAAACAGTGACAAATATAATGAAGTTTAAAGGGATATTGAAAATATTACAACAGAAAAATCAAAAACTGTGGTTGCAGTCAAGAGAGAATGAAAATGCAGAAAGTATATTCATAAACGATCTACAGTCCAACAGGACTCTTCCATAAGTTGCAGTCACTAAGCCTATGCCATATTAACAATTTAACCTTTTAATTCTCTCTCTGAAGCTACTTCAGACTATCAAGCCATTGTCTAACATATAGACAGAAAAGATCAGATAAAGTACCTTGTTTTCCCTTCTTGTTCTGATTCTGATTCCATGTACTTTTGTCCCATAGGTGAGCTTCATAACGTCCAGTCCATCTATGCCTAAGGTTTTTCAAATATGCAAGCTTCAATCAACAGGCTAAGACGGAGCTGAAGGAATAAAAGAAGCATAGTTGTAATGAATGCAAAACAAATATATGCAACATAGTTATCGCAGCGAAGACCAGCGAAAGTGGTGCAGCATGACAGCTTTTCCCAATTAATAACAAATATTAACCAACTTATTGAAGAAGTGAAGAAGCCCTGATAAGTTGAGGTAGACTCGAGGGTTGAACACAAACAGGGAGGTGGGTGATCAATAAAGCCAGTTGAAAAACAAGCTTTACAGTGTAAAGTTGTTAAAGTATCTAAAAGATAACGAATCAAGAAAACAATGTTAATCATGTGCCTCTTAGAAATGACAGGATATTTACAATATATTCCAGGAAGCTCCTAACATATACGATAATTCAAGGTAGAAAACTGCGTCATATATTAATCGTGTACGTGATAGAAATTACAGGATGTTTACAGTATATGCCTGGGAATCCCTAACCAATTAGAAAATTCAAAGAGCAACAGTGTGCCGTAAATCCATTTCAAGAAATTTTTTTTTAAAAAAAGGACCAATATAGGCTTTAGGTTAACAAGTCAACCGCCCCATTCCGTAACACGGCAGTACATCCCAAATTGAGACCCAATATAGCCTTTTCTTAAGTCATCCTCACAGAATAAGCTACATAATCGCCGCAAAAAAAAAATAAATAAATAAATAAATAAAGATAAGCAGAGTAAGAAAATAAACTATGAATCCGGACAACTGATCACCCCAGTAACTTGCAGAAGCATCGCAGATAATATTAACAAGAAAAAAAGAAAGAAAGAAGCAAAAGGATTTGTTGCCCTGGAAAAAAATGAGAAGATGTGAAGACAAAAGCCTCACCGAGTGACTCCTCTGTAAATAGAGCTTCTCTTCCCGGCAGCGCATGGAGGCATTTTACTGATTCTTTCTTTAGCAGTGCATCCCCTATCTCTTCGAGCTTTCTTCAGCCCCTGGAAAATTCGATTGGAGGATTCTCCCCCTCCTCCCCCTCCTCCTCCTCCTCCTCCTCCTCCCCTCCCCTCCTCCTCCTCCTCCTCCTCCTCCCCCTCCTCCCCCTCCTCCCCCTCCTCCCCCTCCTCCTTCGATCTTCAACACTGGAGGTTCGGAAGCCATGGCAACAGAAAACAAGTGGCAAATTGAACCCGAAACAAACACCAGTGGAAGCAAGGGATTCGAGAGAAGCGTTTTCAAAAAGAGATGTTGAGAGTCCTGTGTTCTGTAGGAGTATCTGTAGCAGTTGCCAGTACTCACAATCCGATGATAAGGACTGAAACAGCGTTCGTCTTCATCGTATCATATACTAACGGATGGGATATTAGAAAACTAATAAAAAATATAAAAAGACACAGCTACTCCCAAGGTTCGTTATTCTTTTTCGTGTACACGTGGGCCCACTGTTCTCCGGTATCGGACATCTGACGTCAGAGAAGCGCGACAAGAAAGCACTCGGTTTCGGAAGAGGGGAATTTTATAATTTACGTCGTAACAACGTTTAACTATTTAACCATGTGATCGCCTTTAACGGCTATAATTTCAAACGGCTGGCCTTTCTGTGGAGACAGCCGACCGTCAAGGCAACGAGATCTGAAGAGAAACGTGAAGCAATTATAAGAGATCAATCTTTCAATTATGAGTGTGTTCCTTCCTACAAATTGAATACTGCTAGCTCCTTCGCCAGCTTCCCTAGGCCCTGTCATCCTCTCTTCAATTGGGAGAGATCTTTGATGAATGAGTAATGCTATGCACACCCACAATCCCACAATGCTACGCATTTTGGCTACCCCTCTTACGTGAGTGCATAGTTAGGGATTTGTTATTGATTTTTCAGTTCAAAAAATGGGCTCTAACTCATATCAATAGAAGTCATTGGATGAGTTTTTTCTAAGAACAAAGATTTTAGTTAAACGGGTACGTGTACAATCAAATTTTAGTTTATTTATAATATAATAGTCCTAAGTAAGACATAAATTAAGAACTATCTTCCAAAGATTTATAATGTGATAATCTAAGTAAAGTATAAAGTAAGAACTATCTTCCTATTTTATAAGTAAACTTAATTCTTTATCTTGACTCTCAACTAAGCTGCGAGCACTCGGGGTTATTATTCTAAATTTTTTCCCTTAGTACAGTTGAATCGTTACATAAATTTATCTAATATAACTCGCAAGCTTATAACATATTATGAAATAAAATATCAATTATAAATCAGATCATTATTATTGATTTATTTATTGTGTGTATTATATCATTTGGGTCGTTCTGAATTAAATTAGCCGGATGGCGTCGGTTTCCTTTTATCGTCCCGCGTGCAGGCGACGCCTGAGATTCGACGGAAGCTCGCACCCGCGCACGGACGAAACAAAAGAGGAAGGTCGGCGCATTCCAGCTGCCAAAGTAACGCTTCAAGCCAGAAGCACTGAACAGAGAGACGAGGTGATGAGAGGACGCCTTCCATCTGTCGCGGGAACTTATTTTCGATTTCGCATTTGGACGGAATTCCAGGCAATATTGCACTCTCTGTCCTTTAATTCCACTGTCCCTAGTCACGCCTGCGGAATCTGCATATATACACCAAATTTCGAGAACCGAAATTTCTGCTCTCCTCTCTTCGCTGCTCTTTCTGCTTCTTTGCTTAACCATCCTTCTCCCTCGCTCTCCTCTGCTCTGCTCTTCTCTGCTCTACTTTT